>OZ010790.1:363772790-365111123 GCA_963932465.1 Maratus speciosus | reverse complement strand
GGACTTTTTTTTTTTCTTTCAGGAAATTTTTATTTTTTATCTTACAAGATGTATATATACCAACGGTTTTTCAAAGGCCACTTTTAATAGATTATGTTTGTCATTATGTTATTGTAAAATACATTTCCTTGCAGTGAAACAATGTGGTACAGCTGCGACGCGCGTAGAACCAATATTTTCTTGCAGAAAGCTTCGGAGAAATTCTGCGATTAATTAGAGCGAAAATTTCTGTAAGAAAATACTTGTTCAGTTGAACCATACTGCAGTAAAGTATGAAAAATGTACATGTATAAGGGTATATTTCCTGGGTCACAGAAAATCTAAAATCTATATACCGGGTACGCAATAAATTCATCCAAACTTCGAAAATTCATTAAAAAGGAACAAATAACGCTAAAAAATTGCGGTTTGCATGAATGGGATTAGAGGGAGTTTGGATTTTTTTTTAATAACAAAAACGTTTTAGTTAAAAACTTACCGATAGATGGCGTGGCATGCATTATATGAATCCTGCTAATTCAAATCCCGCTATCAATAAAACACGTCGATAATACATCGGTTACTCTTACCAGATCAAGTGTTGTTGGAACCTCAATTGCGAAAATTCGGCACCGCAAAAGGACTCAAAACGAGAAAGAGAAAAGGGTCCACTTCCGCTTCATGTGCTGGGATACTAAATCTAGTCAGACGCTTCGAAGTTCAAAGAAACGGGTTATTTAGAATAAACCTAATTTTCATACATCTGCTTCATATTATGTGTGCCAGCGCTATCTATCGGTAATTTTTTAACACAACCTTTTTGTTATTAAAAAAATTCGATCTCAAAAAACTGGTGTGGTATTCATAGACACTGCTAAAGATTTCGACCGTTTCTGGCATTATGGACTTATTTATAAGTTGATTCTGCTCAAGGTCCCTCCCCAACTTATGCTTATTTTCTGAAAATACCTTAAAGGTAGGACCTTCTGTCTTAAAGTTAATAATTCTCTATCCTCTTTTTGCATTATCGAGGTGGGCGTCCTTAAAGAAAATCTTATTAGCACCTAGCTGTTCAACCTCTACATTAATGATATTCCTCAATGGATTTTTCAACGTCCTCTTAGCATTACTGCGGACGACACGGCCATCATGACCAGCAACAGTTTACTACACATTGTCTTGACTAAACTGCAAACTTATCTTTTGGCTCTTTATGTCTGGCTTAGGAAATGGCATATGAAAATCAATGCAGCAAAAAGTGCCGCTATGATTTTTATAACAATTCTATCTCCCCAGACGTTAATCTTTCTCTTCTGGATGATGATATACCCTGGGTCACCAATTATAAATATATAGGTATTTATCTAGACTCAAAATTAACCTGGGCTAGGCAGATTCAGGACATATTAGTCAAATCAGCCAAAGCTCAAGGACCCCTTAAATCTCTATTGGCTTATCACATCAGTCTGTTACTTTCAAATAAATTATTACTATATAAATCCTTCATCAGATCAACCATGACCTACGGGTCAGTTATTTGGGATTCGGTCTGTGAAACTCAGATGAAGAAAATTCAAACCTGCCAAAATTTTGTATTGCGTAGGATTTGTAAGGTGACAATGTTTTTCCGGAATGACGTCATTCATGCTGATCTCAAGATTAGGCCTATCTCACAATTTATAAAGAAACTTGCTCAAAATTTCCACAGAGATCGCATTCTCATACCCAACGAAGCGTTGTGGTCCATCCAACCATACAGCATAAATAGCGCTCGTGGAAGGAAAAGACCGCTTGCAATCTTGAGCAGAGATGATGACTTCGCACCGCCTTCCAAAAGAAGGAGGAAGGAGCCACCTAAAACGCATTGTTGTGGAATTCCAAATTCTAAAATTTAATGCATCACATCAGATTTACCATTTGGCTTATTACCAATAATTTCATTTAGGACGTATTCCAGCCTTGCTTTTGGTCACCGGGTTCTGTTAACTTTCCTTCTTATCTTCATGTTTTTTATTGTTAGAAAAAACAAAATTCTCAGTTGTATCTTTTTTTAAAAAAGCTATTATTATACTTGCACTTTATTTTAAACTGCTTGCATCATACACTGGTGTCCAAAATTAAGGACCAGTCACAAAATGCTATTTTTTAAGTAAGCGAATGCTCAAAAGGAAATAATATAATTCAAATAATTACTATCCCTACAGCACAGCTAGTCCATATAGCATCTTATTCGTGTCACAAGTGTCACAGTCACTACGGTGAAACAAAAAATAGGAAATTCCACACGTCTCATTATGAGTCTCAAATGATCACTATATGTGACTCCACTATAGAAGAATCAGAATTGAAAATTTAAGCATGTAGATAATACCTCGATTTTGCATTCACTTTTGATGTATATTTTAATACTTAAATAAACAATCCTGAAGTCTATTATTTTACATTTACTCATAAATAGATATGATCTACATATAGACTGATTTTCATTAAAATCTGTGACATGTCTGCCACAGCTGATTTGTTCATTTTGCATGGAATGACCCCGTTATAAAACTATTAACATAGTACAATACAGACCTTTTAAATGTATTGTTTTAAATCTGAGCTAAGTTTCACTAAAGTTTTTTTTCTCTTTTTAGCATTCACATGAAAATACTTTTGTTTTCAAAAAGAAAATATTATTAGTCGCGGTGTCTTGAATTGGGAACATTAATTAAAAATATTATCTCGAAATATGAAATTAATATCCCGCATAGATTATGCTTAAATTGTTTGGCAGTATTATTATTTGGCCATTTTAAATGTGACGTAATTAGTACAATTTACTGCTTTAAATGCATATTAATATATTATTTTACAGTTTCCTTTCTCTTTTAATATTCACGTGCAAATACAATTTTCATGACATAATTTTCAATATTTACCTGCTTTTAACACGTACTCATTTAACAGTAATTTAAAAATTTTTTTCCGTTTTTAATAGTCACGTGTAAATAAATTTTTAATCATGAGGAAATATTATTCTTTGCGCTGTTTTTACAATTGAAAACAATATCTATGATAATAGCCTAAGTCATGTGACCATCATCAATAATTCCGGGCGGGCCACTTCGCTTTTTCTATTCCAGGTGCCATTTTGGTACTTTCATGTTAATCATGCACAGGTGATAAGTCGCCAAACGTTATTCTATCGTCATCATTTGATCTGTGTTTAATAGTCAAAGTCAGGCCTTAAATAATTACGGGCTGATCCCTTCGCTTTTGTTATGAAAGGTTTCCATTTTGATTAAAAAACAAAAAAAAATTTTTTTTCGAATAAAAATACATAAAAGTTGCCATGATCCCAAAGAATTCTTGGTACTTTTATGGGTTTGGCGTGATTTTTTTTACGAGAATTTGACGAAAACCTCGTTTTCGAGGACCAGTTACAAATCTATTTTTAAATTATTTTCTATTATTTTTAAAATAAAATAACAATAAATAAAAAATTAATTAATAACTATAGAACAAAACAATTTATATAACTTTAAAAAAGTAAATAAAAGTAAATAAACATTTATTAATAAATAAACAGCAACAGCGGGGTTACCATGTCAAGCAAAATACCGGCATTTTGGCGCCAATTAGGTAGCCCGGTGCGTATATGACATCTGTGTCTAATAGTTTTCTTTTCGTTTCATTTAAAAAGAAAGAAGTGAAATCCATTAATTTTAAATGTTTCAGTTTTAAATGAAAATTTTGTATTTTAAATAAAATGAATGAAAGGATTATATTTTAAATAAAATTAATGAAATACAAAAAAAAAAAAAAAAAAAAAAGCGACTGGAAAAATGTTTGTCGATTTATTACCTGCGTCTCGCTAACATAAAGATACCGAGTTCTTGATTTCTCTATCAGAATCTTCCGATTTGGCGAAAGATTGTTCAAGTAAATTGAGTTATGAATAAAAGTAACATGATACATTTCTTATACATTTAAGAGAAACCAAACTGGTCGCCAAATTAGTTTAAAATAACCTTTTCTAAAATGAAAAAGTATATATATATGTTATGATTAAAATTTCAGTTGCCATCATAAGAGAGAAGTGTTTAAAATTCGAAAAAAATTAATATCTCGAAAACTAATTCAAATTTTGAAATTCCAATACCACTTTTAAAATCTGCAGATCAATACGGATTTCTGTTGTTAATTTCATCGCATAATATTCCTTATTTTAGGAGAAATCGCCATGAAACATAATCAGTCGTTTCATAAAATTGTTTCATAAAGTCGTTTCATAAATTCGTTTCATTAGGATTTTATATATATAGGGTAGATTTGAAATATCAAATTTGGTGCAATTTTATCCCCTAAAAATTCAGATGCGGCTGTAATGTTCGTAGCATGAATCATAAGATAGCAGCACCATCTGTTAATTGATCTAAAATTTTTCATAATGGCAATCCTATATGTTAATTTTGGTGCAGTTCCTTCCTACAAATGACCAGATATAGCCATCACACTCATCATGAAATATACAGCATAGCTGCGTCATATGCAGTGCGATTACGGCAGTATAAAGCGGCTAAACTCTGCGTGGTTAAGACGTTATTATCTTCCATCAAGTACATAATTGTTTTTCTTTTGCGCATTTGCCCCTTAATCAGAATATGTGGCTTCAAATTAAATGGAATGTGTCTTCAGTTCTCACAAGTTTAAACCTACACATTTGAAGCCTTCAATCATTAGATGTTACATATCAGTATTAAAAACTGAATTTTAATTTTGGTGTCATATGTGAGAACAAAGTTTCGGAAAAATTATATTTATCATAATAATTGTTACCAGCGCGACAGCGGGAAGAATAAAAGTGAAATTGCTAAACTTAAAGAATAAAAAGTACTAAAAGAAAAATGGATATTTCGAGACTTTACGTTAAATCATTTTCATTCTCCCCTCATTTTAGTTCTTTATTCATAACCAATTTTACAACTACAATTCTTTCTCTTAAATAAAATACTTTTATGCATGCCTTAATAACTGAATTTTTTTTCAATAGCATTAGTATTAAGTATTGTTTCGAAATCGAATTCAGAAAATTTAAGAAAAAATTTATTTTCAATACAACTGGTTGAAAAATAGATAATCAATGCATACAGACGCTTATGAAACTGTCGAACGGTGCACCAAACCGAATAAATCAATGAAAGCACCAGCAAACGATGCTGAGGTACATTTCGTCTGCCGAACGAAAAATGAAGCATTAATATAGATTTCCACAAAATGTAATTTTATGCTGAAAGATAATAAACTGAATTTAGCCTCGGATATCAAAATCTACCTTATTTTATATAAAATCCCAATGAAACGAATTTATGAACCGATTTTATGAAACTATTAAATTCGGATATATGAAAGTATTACAAGAAATAATAATTGTTAAACTTTTTAATGCAAAGAGGTTAAATTCCTCGGTTTTCTTTTCAATTTCAAAAAGAAAAGGACACCAATAATGAGAAAATGAGATCATTTACCTATTTCTCTCTCTCATCCACAATCCACAATAATGAAAAAAAATGCTGCTATTACAGAAATGGCATTAAAATTTAAAACAAATGAATCTACCTTATACATATGATATGCTTCTCGATATCAACGCAAACTATGATGACGAACACACGCCGTATCATTGCCAACCATCAATTATTCCGTAAAATACCCATATTGCAATCGTAAGTGGCGACGGTGGAAGACAGGACTTAAAACATTAGGAAGAATTTACCATTCAATCAAATAATCCAGGTGGCATAATCATTAATGAATTTATTGTAATTCACATCTCAGCACAATTCACTAGTGATCCAATTGGATCTCGTATCTGGGCTGTACCATTTCATATTAACCCTTTCGGTCCTGAATTTTTTTTCAGTTTGGGGAAAAAATCGCTTTTACGCTAATAAAATTAAAAGTAACTAACCAAATCACAGAGGTTTTTAAGTCAGGTTTGAGTCAGGTTAAGTCAGGAAGTTTAAGTCAGGTTTTACTGAAGTTTAACGAATATGTTAGTTTCTGAAACCTAACGAATGTAGATATTCCGCGTTCTTTGCATGTGACAATAGTCGAAGGAAGAATTTTTGAAGACGTTTCGAAAATGTCGTACTACAACAGGATTTAACAGACATGAAAACATATTAGTATTTCTTATTGTTTATCACAAATTATTCATTCAGAAAAGTAGTCCCTAATTTAAGTTAAAACCCTTTCGGCCCTGAATTTTTCTTTAAGTTCAAAAAAATTAAAACTTTTGTCAACTTTTTTGGTCTTTTTATTGTTTTAAAGCTAGATGGCGCTACTTGTCCATTAAAAAGGTCAAAATATAGAATGCACATATGTGATTATGATGTTTTTACGTATCTGCAAGGCGTTATTTTTAGTTTAAAGCATTTTAAAAGTAAGGAACACATATGTGATCGCCAAGGCCGAAAGGGTTAAAGATCGAAAATGTTAAATTGTATTAGAACTACACTATTTTTAAAACCAGCTGGACAGGTGATTATTAGCAAACGAAAAACAAATCTTACTCTCCAGGTCTGTGTAAGCTGTATAAATATCAAGATAAAACGCAAAGTTACACTGACGTGTTATACGCCAGAAACGGGATTTAAGTTGGGGGGGAACCTTAGAGGAGAAATTGAATAGAGAAACGAATCCCTTCGTTCTATGCGCCGAACCTTGAAGCACTCATGTCTGAGATTTCATCGCCAAAAGGGTGTCGTTTCTTGGCGGTGATCCCTTTGTTGGCAAATTTATGTTTCTGCTGTCAAGCACCGGATGCACGCAGACGACATACTGGTCTCGGTGGGAAAGGCAATTCCAATGACAGTTTTTGGAGGGAAAAACCAGTTTGGCGCGCAATCCTCCCACCATCACGTGATAATGTGGAGCGTGATATGTGCTTCAAGAAAAGGTTACCATTTCTGCGTCCAGTTATATTAACAGTCTATGGGGGAACGCTAGGGGGCTGCGCGCTTGGCGTTTGGTTGAAAATGGTGCGTAGGGTGGGCAAAACTTGATATAGTGACAAACCTTTTTGCTTATAGAGGAAATTTTAAAAGGGGAAAAGGATTAGACACGGCAAAAACTTGCAAGGAATCATGGGATATCAAATAATATTTTTAATAAAAGATAAAAATGGTATTAATAAACATTAGAAAAAAATAAGAATTTAATGTCTCAAAATATGAAAGAATAAATTAAATTAGTGGATTTTTTAGAAAGAGTGTAGCTTTTAACAGTTTAATGTTTTGAGAATAAGAAATAAAAGAATGCGCTGAATTAAAGGCATGGGATTAAAATATAATTGATATTTAAGCTATTATTAAAAGACAGGTAAAAAAGTTATATATTATAAGAATTTGGAATAAATTAACTAAGGTAAAATAGCAATATTTTTAATATTCATATATATATATATATATATATATATGTGTGTGTGTGTGTGTGTGTGTGTATGTATAATCCTAATGAAACGAATTTATGAAACGACTAATTCTGAATTATGAAATTTTATTGTACAACTTTTGAATGCAAAGAGGTTGAAATTTCCTCTTTGGTTTTCTTTTCAATTTCAATGAAAAAAATAACATCAATAATGAGAAAATGAGATAGACTCACATAAATCGACTCAAATTACATTGCCATTTCTTATCTTTTGTTCTTTATATTATATTTGAAAAGTTAATTTTATTTTTTATAATATTAGCTTAACAGAAAAGAACTCAATATAGCATTACAGAAAAAAAATGCGGTGAAATTTTATAAGAGTTTTGCATTATGATATACAAGTTAGTTAAACATGACTTTTAATACTCTCAATGAGACCTTTGAGCTTCTTTCATGGAGCTGAGTTTTTAAAAATTAGGTTCAAACGATGGCAGATATAATATCAAATCAGGAGTAATGTCAAATTTATTACGATATTTGTTCTTGATGTCTAAGACGAAAATGCTCTTTCGTCAAGCTATGTATTTGTGAAAGGCAAACTGAGTTCTTAGTTATGGGTTTCGTCCGTCCGTAGGAAAACACGCCATCAGGCTTGCAGCTTGGAACTACGGTTCGGATTTCCCTCCTCCCCCCCCCCCCTGTCTCCAGTTTTCGCGAAGATTGGGGAAAACATACCTAATTAGGATTAGAGTTGGGCAAAGCTATTAACAGCGAATTATCAAAGAATTACTAGGTCTAATAAACGTTTTCCGTCATTATGAGAGTAACTTATTAGAATTACACATGAAACTAATTTTCATATGCAAAACTATCAGCGCTGTTTATGTGTTTTCAGTTAAACCATTTTTGTGATTTGCGCCATTGCCCATATTATTTTCACATACACCCAATAGGCCCGCCATGTACCAACGACCCCTATATTCTTCACGTACCCCAGGTGTTACGCACGGACACGCTTGTGTTTTATAATATAAATAAAAAGAAAAAAAATTAACTTTATTTATATTATGTGAATTTAAATTTGATAAATTTAATATTGATTTTACTGGAGTTAATCTGTGTTTAAAATATGAATACTGTTTCATTGCAGAAATAAAGCTATTAATAGGATGTTCCAAAGAAGATAGAAGAAATAACAGAAATATTTAGAGAACTTAAACAATAGTACATCATATTCTTATAAACACGAAAGCTGTGTTAGAAAATTAAATTGTTTATATTAAAAGCTAAAAATTCACTTAATAAAGACATATAATGCTTGTTAAAATGATAGACAACAGCCATTTTTCACACGCCATAAAATTTTGTTTATGATTTTTCCCTTAAAAGTTAGCCTGAATTTAATGATATTCAGTGCCTGTTATTGCGGAATTTCAAAATACATCGGGCGAAAAACTGTCATAAAGGGAAATTAAGCTTCAAAGTGAATTATGATGGAAAATTTATTTGGCAGAAATGGCCTTCCTTGTTTTCCTGGTGTAACTCACTCTGGAGCTTAATAAAAAAAAAAAAAAAAAAAGAGTAAGAAATCATTAGAAAAATCTATATTAGGAAGCAAAAACATGTCTGTGAGTAACACTGACGTCATGTTGATGGTGACAACACTTAACGAATAAATTTTAGTTTTGAATTTTCGTTATTGCAATATAAAAAAACATGTATATTTATTAATCTTAATTATTCATTGAGTGCATACAAATTTTGCTGATAAGGCAGTTAGTTATCTTAGATATACATCCTAAATAAAAAGGATATCGCAGAATCAAAATATGCCCAACCTCTTTAGAGTGACTATTCACTCTGAGCAAAAGTGGAGTCGCTGACTCTCTGAAAAAGTGAATAGTTACCTGGGAAGTGAATATTCACTCTAAACAGGGGTGGACAATCACTCTTTCGGAGGAATGATTATTCACTCTTGCTAAAGGAGTGGGTTTTTCTCCCCTGGTAGGAGTGAGTAGTCACTCTTTCATAGGAATGAATGTTCATTTTTTATGGAGTGTTTTCCTTTTTTATGCTGCTTTTATGGGCATTTTAAAAGAATCGTATCTTTTAGAGCATGCAATGAAAATAGATACAAGTGTGGTAAAGATTGGAATAAATACTTTACTGGCAATATTTATTTAATTCATAGTTTGTAACACTAACTGAACTTTTAAGGAAAAATTCAATTAACGTTGCATTTGAATTAGATTAGATTACTGACAGAAATAAACTAAAATATTTTATTCCAATCTTATTCCTTGTGTTTCCCTTCATTGCATGCCCAATAAATATATGATAGTTTTAAAATGACCATAAGGGCAAGTAATAACCAAAATCTTAATCAGTTAATATTATTTCTTTCTTTTCAGATATCCATTAAGTTGTATTTAGTATTTTAATAATTCCGATGATGTATGTTAGTTGTGTTCTTCTTCTTTTTTTTAATCTGCAATTAGAGTTTTAAATATTTAGATTTCAGTCCGTATTCATTGCTAATGAATTTAAATCTAATCAAACGTTATTGTTTACTTAGATTGTATTTTAGTTACTTTTAAAGTTTTATTAATAACTGTGTAATAGCTGGATGTTGTATGATTAACAAAGTATGATTTCATTTAAATTTTTGTTTTAAATATAAAATCTTATCTTTTTAGCTTACTTTTCAGTAATGTAAGCTTCAGTTTTTCGCTATTTTGCAGAACCTTATTGTTCTAAAATATTTTAAATTTTTCCACCAAAAAACACAATGCTCATCAACTATTTAATCATGATTTCGTATTTTCTTCCGCTATTGCTGCAAAACGGATATTAATGAAACGATTATTTATCGAACGACATGAAAAGCCATATTTAATTTAAATTTTTTATCCCCGTGTATATTGTATTTTGTGAATATGAGCTAAATAGATTTCATATGTTTTATAGGAAAAGATTGATCTAGGAAATAGAAAAAAGAAGGAAATATAAAAGGAAAAGAAATGACTGCATATGTACTGTTCTTATTGTTTCAAAAACACTTTTAATGTAAAAAGTAGTTATTTATCTCTTTAAAATATATTCCATCATATATTATATAAGTGATACTAGGAACATTAAAAATAATATACTTAAGCAGTTATATCTATAAACTTCCTATCAGACATAAAAAAACACTTTTCAATGCTTAAATATAATATTTTATTTGCTACCGCGGTGCATCCCACCCCCACGTGTATTTTTTTGCAGACCGCTAGAGTGATGTGATGCTCTTTTCGCACATCTTCATTGGGTGCATTTGAGCATCACGTGACTTCAGCGACCTGTAAAAAAAGATACGTGGAATACACCGCGGTAGCCTGTCTTTCTCATTAACCTCTCGTTCAGAAGAATCTGGCATCTCTTCATATGGCGCCCAAATATAAGGCGAATGTGGTGTTCTCCATTTGACTTATTAGCACTATAATAATAAAAATAATAAAAATCTAAATTAAACAGAAACACAACACGTGCTTTTAACGACAAACTGGGAGTTCTGAAGTTCCGTGTGGGCTCCAGATACAATACCAGATTAGAGTATCAGTCGTTGCTAATGGCAACGTGGCGTCAATGCAAGCCGTCTATATAGAGCACCAAATGTTATAATTTTTTTAATTATTTTTTTGGGTTGCAGAACTTATTTATACCTTCATGCTTTAAACTGATTAAATACCAAATCTTTTTTAAATATTTCATATAGTTTAGCTTGTAGAGCCTTTCAAACACGTGCGCTTCAATTATAGCTACCTGCTACTTAATATTTTTATGTGCACTTTTGATCGATTTATAGATTATATCTATATCTTAAGACTCACCTAACTTTGCTCATTATTACAGTCACACAAAGGGTAAAATAAATATACATGAAAAAATAACCCCAGAAAAATATGTAATACATACTTTTAAAATAGAAAAATTTGCTAAAACATACTTAATATATAGATATAATCTATAAATACGTGAACTACTGTCAAAATATTAAGTAGTGTTCAAGGGAGACCTTTCGCGAAATTATAAAATAAATAAATAACTGAAATAAAATAAAATAAAATAAAAAGCACTTTTTAATATTTTGAGGTAAACCACTTTAAAGTACCATCTTATTCATTGCTTACATTGAGAACATCTGATGCATTTTTATTCAAGCCTAGTATAGTTGTTAAAATTGTTTGTGTGGTTTGCTTAAAAATTTTCAGAAAAGTTTTTTCTATTTATACTTTTTTCGAAAAATCATTTTTTTTAAAATTTAACAGTCGTATGTTGCCTAAAGTTGCGTTACCTGTTCTTGATAATATGATGCAAAATACACAAATATATATACATTAAAATTTGTTCGACCAGAATGTCGATATATATATATCGCCGCTACTATGTCAAACTATCCAATGTGAAAAAATGCATTTTTCATATTTTGTGCCATTTTGTTGTATTGTGCATGATACTTAATAATCAAAATCGTTATGTCTCTATCTTGATTAGAAACGTAGATAATGACTGTTTCAAAGTATCCAATATGCAAATTTTTCTAAAATTTACAATGTCAAACTGTCCAATATAGCATATTCGATCCTTTGCCGCAATTGTTTAAAAATTTTTCTTTTTCTAAGCATCCGTACCATGTCAAACTATCCAATATGAAAATAGTCTCTTTATCAGGAAGACAAAAACTGTTTTATTTATCGATTGAAATTTAACGCTATTGACTCATATTTTTGACGTTTTTCTATTGTTAATAGAATGTGAGAATTTTTAGTTCATTTAGAGGTACACTCAAAAGAATCCCGTTACACTACACTCAATAGGGGAAAAGAGCGGTGTCTTTAATGGTGTTACGATATTTAAAACAATTAATATGGAATTATCAAGTGTAATTAAGACATGTTTTATGCAGAATATGGTGTGCAAGCCATTTGTTATTATTTACGGGTTCATAAAAAAGAATTTTGTTGTATAATGGTTTATAGTAAAAAAAAAAAAAAAAGTTTGTAGCATATTTTAATAGTGTTAAAATATTCTAAACAAAGTGAAATTGACACCCGTAATTGATTTATACACTATGAAGCAAAAGTTTAGACAATGACGTCATTCAGCTTTAAAATGTAGAATTATGACGTCAGAATTACAAAAACCTGTAAATATATTCAAAAACTGATTTAAAATGCTATGTACAAAAGACAGTCGTTTTATTTGCTATAATACTAATTTTTTTCATAAAAATTCAAATGTGCTTGTCGCAAAAGTTTAGACACTATTCTAAATTTCTTTGAATATTCGCTGGCATATGCAAATTTAGAATCGATGATGTCACAAATTTGGAGTACTTAAGTTCTGCAAACGATTGCGCTTCATAGTCGACATGCCGAGAGCTAAAGAAATTCAAGTGAATGAGGTTTCAAGGATTTGGCAGTTGAAAGGTGAAGGGAAGAGCGTTTCTGAAATTTCTGCTATTATTAATAGGTCAAAAAAATCTATTTATCGAGTTTTATCGAGTGGTTCCGAATATAAAGCAAAATGTCGGTCTGGGAGGCCACGTGTGACAAATGTACGAGAGGATCGCCTGATACAAAGACTAGCGAGTACTCAACAAATGAGCGTACGTGGAGTTCAAAGCTCATCGGGACTCTCTGTATCAAAGGGTACGATTCGTAGACGAATTTTGGAAAAAGGAACAATCGTTTATAGCAAAATGCAGAAGAAACCAGCTCTGAAACCACATCATAAGTTACAAAGACTTATGTGGGCTCGAAAGCATATGTCATATGGAGAGAAATGGCAGTCAGTCATATTTAGCGATGAAAAAAAGTGGAATCTGGATGGTCCAGATGGTTGTTCATCGTATTGGCATGACTTGCGGAAGGAACCTCGACGTTTTTTTAGTCGCAGACAAGGAGGGGGCTCGGTGATGGTTTGGGCAGCCTTTTGCTATAATGGACAAGTATCTCTGACCTTCACCAGTGGTCGTCAAACTTCACAGCATTATACACAGACATTAGAAGAAAACCTACTGCCATTTTCTGAGCTTCTAGGGGATCCTCAGTGGGAATTTCAGCAAGACAATGCTTCAATTCACACTGCAAAACATTCAAAATCTTGGTTTAATTCCCATAATATAAGAGTTCTCGACTGGCCAGCATGTAGCCCAGATCTTAACCCTATAGAAAACCTTTGGAGCATCATGTGTCGCAAAGTTTATAGCAACGCTAGACAATACTCTTCTGAAAAGGAACTTAAGACATCTATTGAGAATGCATGGTACGATATCGATCCACAAACTATGCAAGATTTAGTTTCTTCCATGCAATCTCGTGTATATGACGTAATACATAAGCATGGATGCGCAACCAGGTTTTAAAAATTGTTTATTTCGATTTTATTTAATTTGTGTCTAAACTTTTGAGACAGCAGTTTATTTTTGTTACCATTTAATTTATTGCAATATGCACAATTCCACTTTTCATTGTTATAAATATTGTTTATATGTACAGCACATTAATTTCAAGCAGTGATTTGAAAATTGAATAAATATTTTTCAAAGTATGTAAGAATTTCTTCATTGTCTAAACTTTTGCGTCATAGTGTATTACAAGTTGCTTACTATAGAATATGACATGTATGATAGTTATCGCTAATTTACAGGGACACACGAAAGAAATCGGTTATACTGCTGTCTATTAGCGATAGTTGTTTGAAGTGTGTTTTCAATAATAGTATGAGTTTTAACTATTTGAATAGTACGTGGTACGTATAAAGTCTACAGATCATATTCAGGGCTATACAAAAGAATTCGTAAGCATTATTTTGTATGGGCGTGAATTTCTCAAAGGAGAGTTTTAATTGAGTTATGCTATTTCGGTCTTTTATTTCTTTTTACGATACTGAAATATGTTAGTAGAATAATGAATATGTTAGTAGAATTCTTAATATGCAGGTCTACGCAAAGAACTGAAAGAAATGACGGCTATGACTGGTAATTTCTGGAAGTGTGTTTATAACAATTTTTTGCCTGAATTAAATTTTACCATATTACGTAATATGTATAAAAATCTGTAGATAATAATCCATGGCTATATAAAAAGATCGAGTATATTGCCGTGCATTGACGGAAATTGCATAAGGTTAAAAGTATAAATTGCGTTACGCGTTTTCTAATTAAACTAAATTGTCGCATACTATCTAGATTATGTGCAAATTTACAAATCATTTACAGGGCCTCACAAACTGATTCGAGTATTTTTTCTGTCTATGGACGGTAATTGTTTTTTAGTGAATTCTTTCTTGCAGCCCTGTATACGAGGTATAGAATTTTTATATAACATGAAAAGAAAACACTTAAATTTAAAAGCACATACCGAAATTCACAAATGCACTTCCGGTAATTATTGCTCAAAGACAGAACCGTAACCCATTTCTTTTGTGCATCCATGTAAATGAACGACAAATGCTAAGAATGCATGCCCTATTCGTCGTAATCTTCTTGTAATGAAATTCAGTGATTTATATAATTTTAATATATTTGAAATAGCGTAATGTCATTAAAATTCTCTTTAAACGATTTTTCCCATATACCATAATGTAATGGAAATCTTTTGAGTGCCCCTGTAAATGAACCATTAATGTTACACACTTCATATGTAATAACAAACATGCCACTGTAAGCACCATTAACATTTTTCAATTGCATTTAAATCCGAGTATATTTACGTGAGTTAGAGCGTAAACAGACAAACCGAATTCATAAACACTTTTCAACCTTGTTGGAAAGTGTTATGAAGTATAATAGGTAGAAAATTCACATTCAGTAATTTCTTCCAATAGACGAGCATAACTGAATTATTTTGCACAACCCCGTATATCACCTACAGATTTTTATACATGCCACATAATAAGCTAAAACTTTAATGCAAGCTAAAAGACGCTTAAAACTACTGAAATGATACTTCCAGAAATTATCATCCATAATTGTCCATGATTCTAGTTTTTGAGTGACAATGTATATGATTTTACTTATATTCCACAAACATCTCATATACTAACTATAGTTCAGCTTTGAAATGCATAACATAATTAAAAACTACGCTTAAGAAGTTGAGATTCATACTTAGCAATGCTAACGAATTATTTTACGTAGTCCTGCATACAATTTATAGAATTTATACTTACTACGTAGTATGCACATAGTTTTAAAATGCATAACATAATATAAAACGCATTTTCAGCAGTTACCGCTAATAGAGTGCACTTTAACCGAAATATTTTGTGTGTCCCTATAAATGAGGGATAACTGCCGTACACGTTATGCTCATATTCTAACGTAGGCATGTTGCTGTGCACCTCAGTAATGTATATAAATTTCATTATGTTTGATATATTGTAACATAATTGAATTTAACCACAAACGTTTCATTCTCCATTAAGCGTAATGTAACCAGGTTCTTTTGAGTGTCCCTGTAAAGGACCTATAAATGCTACACGCTCCGTTTTCAGTACCGGACATGCCATAGTAAACGTCAAAAACATAAATAAGTTGTTTGACAATCCGAGTATATGTATGAGAGTTAGAGCACGGTGAGACGACAGAAAAGTAAACCAAAAGTCATAAAAACTTTTTAACGATCAAGAAAGTCTTGAAAAAAGGGATAGCCCCTTTATCATTCCCTACGTTCCGGAGAACATTTGCAATTATTGCATTAAAAGAGCCCATTATGAATTTCTTCCAAATTTTCTGCAACTTCATTTGTTCCAACATTTTTTAATGTGACATTCAATACAAAGATTTCTATTCGAAAATAGTGGTAGAAAGCGTCCTATGAGTTTCTTAGAATAAGTAGCGCGAAGATTACTATTTATAATTATGCATATGAAGTGCCTGTTGTTGTCCACCCCATTATTTGAGATATTGTTTTCTTATATTTTATAAAATTAACAGAATGTTTAAAAATAACATTTCTTTATTAATTTACTGTGTATTCGTCATTAAAATTATTAAAGAAAATTCTTAAGAGATATTGAATATGTAAATACGAACATTTTTACAAATTAAACTATTGAATACGACACATTTGCTACTATGAAACGGCGAATCTGGGAAAAGTACAAAATTTTTTCAAGTCAAACTATCCAATATGGCATATTCGCTATTAAGGAATGGTGAACCTGGGAAAAACACAAAAGTTTTACCAGTCGAACTAATCCAATGTGGCATATTGGATAGTTTGAAGCTGAAAACGTACAATTACGTATACCATATCAAACTATCCAATGTGATTTTTTGGCAAGTAAAATTATTCAAATGATTTATCTCAATAGCATGCTTAAATAGGATATAAAACAGCACCCGAAAAATATAATAATTGTTTACTGCTGCTTAGCGCTGATTTTGAATCCAAAATTAAAACAGTTTTTCTGCCCTCCTGAAAAGTGGCTATTTTCCCATTAGATAGTTTGACATGGTACCGGCGATATGTCGACATATAGCATATTATGCTTTATTTTTTCGGCTAATGCACAGGATTTCATCAAACTTCATATTCTGTTGGACCTCGACATTAATTGGGCTGGTAAGGATTATAATCGCCCTACAGGTGTCGTTGGTATGCTATATTTTTTACGATTTCAGTGAGAGTTATATCTCGGCATCTATGGGATGGAATTTTATCGGATTTAATATGTAAATTGTTTATTAAAAATTATATTGGTTCAATTTTTGCTTTGTTTATTCAACAGAGAGAAGTCCATTTCTATCCTTTTTGTGGCAAATATATTTTTCTTTTTTAATTAGTTTACGAATTAATGATTCTTCCAATTTTTCCCTGACTTTTAGGTCACACGATATTTATTTACATCTGTTTACTTTACTGCTTTTCTTTTTCCATTCATTCTGTCATTTGCTTAGTTTATTATTTACAATTCCTAAATGGGAGATGCGATAAAATATCTTAAAAATTAAAATATGAAAATACTGAAAGAAATTATTTTCACAATTCCCGTAATGAATTACGGGGTATTTCTCGACGGAAATAAAGAGACGTTGAGAACCAGAGTGAAATATCCCACAATTTTGTGTAAAATGAGTTTGAAATGTCAAAGAGTTTGTATGTCATGCCATCTATGGCTGTACAGTGAATTTCATTAATTTTGAAACTACAAGTGATACAGCCAGTTTTCACAGATAGTCTAACGTAACTTGGATATGAAGCTGACAATTGCAAGCGTGGATCAAGTGGCTTGGTCTACTCTGAGCTGTGAAGAATCTTGGTCTCCTCTGGAACTGGCAGAGCTGGCCTAAAAGAGTTTGACAAAATTTGCACACATTTTAGAAAGCATTTTTCTCGAAATCACAGAGGGTGAGGAAGCTTTTTTCCTCAACCCCTCATGTTATACATATATATTATTTCTATTGTCAACATCCCTTTTTATGAACAAATATGTAGTGTACAGCGACGAGGCTAACGAAAAAGACAGGCTACCGCAGTGCATCCCACGTGTCTTCTTTTACAGACCGCTAGAGTGACGTAAACCTCTTTTCGCACACCTTCATTGGTGCATTCGAGCATCACGTGACTCCATCGGTCTGTAAAAAAAGGTACGAGGAATGCACCGCGGTAGCCTGTCTTTCTCGTTAGCCTCGGTACAGCGAGGAATGAGGTATCCTCGTATAGGATTTTTTATCCACTTCTGGCATCGCATACTGAATTTAAGTAATATGTAGTGTACAACGAAGTATAAGGTGTTATTGGATCGGTTTTTTTGCCTACATCTGACTGCATGCTGAATTTAACTAATGTGTAGTGTACATGTACAACGAAGAATGAGGTATCATTGGATAAGATTTTTTACCCACATCTGACATCGCATTTTCAATTTAACAATATGTAACGTACAACCAAGAATGAAGTATCATTGGATAGAATTTTTTGCCTAGATTATGAATATATATTGCATACTGAATTTTCCTTATAATTTTAGGTTAAGCATCATTATACATATTATTTCTAATGTCCAAATCCTCTTTTCTTTGCACACACAAAACGCACAACGATGAATGAGGTTATTAAATGAAAGGTCTTGGAAAAGACTTTTGCCATAGTACGCTCATGTTTCTTTAAAACAAGTTATTTTATTTAAAAAAAAATACAGTTAAGTGTAAATTAAGGAAAAATGTATCAGAAAATAAGCTCAAAGTGCGAAAGCCTCGAAAATGTCTGCTGGTATTTTCGTTATAATTTTAGATTAAGTATCATCATACATATTATTTCTGATGTCCAAATACCCTTTTCTATGCGCATACAAAGCGCACAACGATGAATGTGGTGTTATGCGAAAAGTTTTTGAAAAAGCTTTTGACGTGGTACGTTCATATTTCTTTAAAACACATTGTTCCTTAAATAAAAATTGCATTTAATTATTGGGTGATTGCAAAAGTTCGTGCCCTATTTCATAGATGGCAGAAACTTGCAGTTTTGACTGTACTGGAGTTTCTTTTATAACCATATTATTAACTGACAGTCATCTACATGTGTCGTGAGTGAACATAACGTTAAAAAAAAAGCTTTTCAAATTAATTTATGTGCAAGGTTAATATTAAAAATGGAAAAAAAAAAGTTACATTTTGATCATGTTAATGCTATATGAGTTTAAAAAAGGAACACCATTTAAAACACCATGGGTACGCTTCAAAGCTCGTTGTATCGGAAATCGAGTACAACTAAAATTTAAATGAATATGGTATATGGGGCATTCTCACAACCTTTTGACTTTTGGGGGAAAAAATCTGGCGAAATTAAACTTGCTAAAATAACATTTTAATCTCATAGACGAATGCCTTAATGATTCAAAATAAAGAAAAATGGTCAGCAGCGAATTTTTTTTTATTTAACTGAGGTTTATGTTAAACTTACGTTATGGAAAATTAAACTTTGCGAGTTTAATTTTTCTTACCATTTTACCACTAAAACTTTTCATTTTCTTCGAAATTTTTACTTATAATGAATTTGCATAGTACCCACAGGACATTCAAATAAGAAATAATAACAATGTAATATTTTTAGTACAAAATTTTGGTGTAACATTGTCTTAAAGGGGTATTAAAGAAAGGACGCAAGGTAAAAAAAAAAAAGAAGGACGGTATAGTAAAAAAGGAACGAAAGGGAAAAAAAGGGGCGGTAAGGATGGAACGGTAAGGAAAATTACCACCTATTTTAGGCAAATCATGTTAAGACTAAGTGATAGCCACAATGTTCAATGTGATTTTTAGAAACAGTTGTTAACATTGGATTAAGTTAATTTTTTTTTATTTATTTACCTCGAAAAGTGCAGGAATAAACCTCGGGGACGGTAAGACTATCAATAAAGCCACGATCTTGTAATTGATATTTAAACGCTGATTTAAATTTTGCAGTAAATTTCCTGTCAAAGAATTTAAGACATTCTTTCTCTAGCGTACATCTGAAGTGATTTTCTGTATACGTGTAGCAAGAGATACGGTAAAGATGAAAAACCCCTGCACAGAGTTCAAAAAATAATATCAACCGTAAAAATGTGTGCAGGTTAATTTTTTGCTACATATTTATATAAAACAATTGTCCCAGTTTCGGAAAAAAATTACATCGAATTACCTTTATTGAAACAATTTTATACAGACAGCTCCAAACTTAAAAATCAGCATCAGGGACATGGGACGGTATAGGAGTTTTCCTGGTATTTGGACCCCCAACATCGTCCAAAACTTATTTATCTCGTTAATATTGTTATGCAATCAAGCAATGGGATGTTCCCCAGGATATGAAATAAAAAAAACACAAAAAAGTATATTAAAATAAAAATTATTATTCAGGGACATGAAAGTCAAAAGATTGTGAGAATGCCCCATATATTAAATACTGATATATGTTAAAACGACTCTGTCATACAGTTTTACTCCTAATAAAGATTCATAAAACTGACGGCACTTTAGAAACAATTTTGAAATTGTTTTTTGAAAATTAATGAAGTTATAATTAAAGTTACTATATATAGAAAATTTATATTGAAATGCTTCCATTATTCCACGGAGATTAATGTTAGAAGCAGTTCTATTGGCATATTTTTTATTAAGTTCATGCAAAAGCTGCTTAGAATCATCCCATATCAATAGTTCAATAATTGGAATTTTTTTTTAATATTTATATCTATTTTATTTCAAGCGTATATGGCGTTGTCCTTCATCTATTTTTACCTTCCGTAAAAGTACCCTAGATCGTAAAAGTAGATTAGAAGTAATTAAATTACCATAAAGCCGTTTGATGACATAAAGTAATGGCAAATACTGTCTGAGAATTTAAAATATTTATCTATTTATAGCCCAAATAAAATTATACCATGTAGAAAAAGCAATTACATTATCAATAAACCTTTTGTGTTAATGTACTATAGTTGTCTGAGCGAAGCGTAGGCTAATACTCAGCGAAATATTACTGTCCGGACACATTACAGCTACGATGGATATTAACGCCATGTCCTACTAAAAAAAAGCCTAATAAAAACCTTTCGTCAAGCATAACTCAAAAAGTATTTGTCGGATTTCGTTTCTGATTGCACCAGAAGGTACCTATGAGGGCCACCTACTGAATGCACCTACTATGAAAAATAAGTTCCAAACCGTTTAAAAATTATATTAAAAAAACTGATAAAAAAGCACAATTTATTGCATACGTCACAGAAATTTGGTGTGCGTCACTTTCACCGGTGGATGTTTTCGTAGACAACTGGTTTGAACGCATGGAGCAAATAATAAAAAAAAAATACGCAGGCAGTAATATTGAATAGATCAGTTTCAACCACGTGATCACAAACCTTGCAACAACCCGTGGCAACCAGTTTTAATGGGCAAACAAATAATAATGCAGTACTCCGTACCACGGTGACCGTTTTTAGCCTGTTGTATAAAATCTGGCCTGTTGTATGACATACAATTGTGGATGATTAAAACAAAAGACATGAGTGTTTATTGCTCCGGGAGGTTATCTTTCTCTGGATGTCTGTCTGTCTATCATACAGCATGAAATTTTCTTGTAAAGGATGATATTATTATGCAGTGAAACCTCCATAACGGACACACTCGATTAGTGGACACCTCTATTTAGCGGGCATTTTTTCGATTACCAACCCTTAAATAACTGTACATTTTTTACTCTCAGTAGCGGACACCTCCAAATAGAGGACAAATTCTGCCCTCCCGAGGTGTTCGCTATTCAGAGGTTTTACTGGTAAAACCTCCATAACGGACACACCCGATTAGCGGATACCTCTATTTAGCGGACATTTTTTCGATTACCAACACTTAAATAACTGTACATGTTTTACTCTCAGTAGCGGACACATCCAAATAGAGGACAAATTCTGCATGCTCGAGGTGTCCGCTATTCAGAGGTTTTACTGTATTGTATATATTATTGATAGTTATTTTACAGGGCCGCACAAAAGAATAAGAATATATGAAACGAATATAAACTAAATTCGGGATTGGTAGATCGCTGATGGTAATGTAATTTTATGATGTTGTTACAGTCATCCGCGGCATGTTTTTAGAGTTTCGTTCATCTAACGAAACCCTACCTGTCTCACTCATTTGTCTGTCTGTCCGTCTGTCACAGATCCCGTTCTCAGAATCTATATATGTCGGAGACTTGAAAATTTGCATACTTATAGCTGAACACCACACATTAAATGGCAAATAATAAAATTTTGAAAAAGTCTAATATTTAACCCTCTGGGCTCTAACTTGTGTATTTTAAGCAATTTTTCTAACTCAGCCCCTAATTAAGTTGGAGACATGAAAGTTTGCATACTTATAGCTGAACACTTGCGATAACACGATAAATCATAAAATTTTGAAAAAGTCATATTTAACCCTCCGATCTCTAACTTCTGTATTTTAAGCAATTTTTCTAAATCAGCCCCTAATTAAGTTCGAGACATGAAATTTTGGATACTTATAACTGAACACCTCACATCAAACGACAAATAATAAAAAATTGAAAAAGGTCTAATATTTAACCCTCTGGGCTCTAACTTGTGTATCTTAAACAATTTTTCTAACTCAGCCCCTAATTAAGTTGGAGACATGAAATTTTGCATACTTATTGCTGAACACCTCATATCAAACGACAAATAATAAAATTTTGAAAAAATCTAATATTTAACCTCTAATATTTTGTCTCGCGCAACTTTTAAATTTAAACTGTTTTGCAATACTATTTTTCGTTCATTTTGCATAATAAGTGTAATGTGACGTAATTTCTTCTATTTCAGACTTCTAACGCATGTTAATGAATTTATTTTACAATATCCTTTCTCTTTTAAAATTCACATGTAAATATAGTTTTTATGGCGTAATTTCCAATAAGTGCCTGCTTTTTATGCCTAATTATTTAATTCTAATTTGAAGGTTTTTTTCTGTTTATAATAGTAACGTGTAAATATTTTTTTTTATTTGAAGCAAGCATTATTGTTTGCGCTGTTTATACAGTTGGCAACAGTTTAAATTCATACCATTTTCTAAAATATGTAAAAAATATCTGTCGAAATGCTGAATATTTGAATTTAAAATAGAAATAAAACCTCAAAAATGAGTCAAATTAAAAAAAAAAAAAATTAATGGAATCGGCACACCGGGATCTTCTATTAAGTAAAATGATCTAAAAATGATTAAATTCCCAATTTTTGCTCCTATAAAACTTTTTTAATGGAACGATTTTGTCCAACTTTAGCACTAAATATCTCTTAAAATAATTCTTCGATTTGAAAACTGTATGCATCAGCGTGTTGATCAAACATTTCGCTATAATACCACCGATTTTCATATTTTTGTATGCAGTAGTTTTCTTAATATTAACGAAGAAAACCTCCGGACACAAAAAATTCAAAACCGGCGGCGGCGGTGACAGTGTTAGTTACTTTTTTTAGTATAGAGAGAAATAAAAAAATTAAAACTTGTCTAACTGTCTGTTTATAATTCTAAAGCAAAAAAGTTCTAAGCAAAAAAGTTCTAAAATTGCGATTTCTGCGATATTGATTGGGTTAGAAACTTTAAATTTGGTGCGGTAGTTACTTTTATGATGTAAATACTTGTAATGAACGCTCTCTAAATGGTTCAATTTGTCGGATAAACGTAAAAATTTCTAGAAAGGTTCTAAATTATGATTTATTTGGAATACTGAAATTTTTGGGATACTGTTGGGGTTAGAAACTAGAACTTTGGAATGGTAGTAATTAATAAGATGTAAATGCTCTTTGTAGAACGAATTATAAAAAATCGAAAGACTAAACAAAGCGGAAAACGATCTAAAGATGATCTAAGTAACGAAGTACATGGAATTGTTAGGAATATAAACATGAAAATTGACATGGCTGTATATCATGACGTAATTTCTCGCAATAGAACAATTTCTAAAAATGTCGCTATATAAAACAGTGCAGAAACAAAAAACTTTCGAAAATTTTCTATTTCTGTGTTACTGCTGAGCCCAAAATCTTGAAATTTTGCTTCGGGTTAGTTTTAAAATATACAATTGTCTGTATGAATGGTTTCTAAAAAATTTAAAATTTAAAAAGATGAAATGAACGGAAAGCGGTCTCAATTACCATTAATTTGGAATTATTAGGTACAGCAACTTTAAATATTTCATAATGTTGCATTTCCTCCGCAAAACATGCAATTTAAATGCAACAAAACTGATAGATACCCACCTAGCATTAAATAAATTGTGTAAATATTGAATAAAGACCTGTATGAAACAGTGAGTAGGTTGCCCGAAAGTAATTGTTAAAGTGTTCCTTCTCTAGGCTTTTCTCTCTCGCTCCAAGTCCACTAACAGAGGGAAGTGCCGTTTTAAATGTGATATAAATTTTTTATCCGATTCATTTTTCTAGACATTTTATCATAAGGTCATATTCTCAATTATCATTAGTAGATTTTTTACATATTATCTTATTCTGGTGAAATTTCATAATCGGGTTCATATTAGCGTATGTTAGCTTGCATGATTTGCTGAATAAATATGTATGGATTTGTAAATTATTTCAAATGACACTTTGACAGCTCAAAGTTACGCAGACGATATATTCAGATCTTGTGTCATACATTATGTTGTAATCATTGCCGATTTATTTTATTTAATACATGCTAAATACAGATCAACTTGTGCAGAATATGTTTGAAAACAGAACAGTACAGCGTATGTAGTGGCCAGCATACACTCATCATTTCAATCCGATCCAGCATATCTAAAACACATTCTAACGAAGCATTGCATGCCACTGTTGATGTATTCGGTACTTTGATGCTATATCAGATTTTGAGGAGAGAATTCCTTAAATGTTATCGACAACCTCATTGCATCCGTGGAAAACAGATATTGTACAATATTAACTATTCCGGTGGAGCACACACCATAGAAAGTATAGTCCATTCTTTTTAAACATCATATATTTGTCATTTAAAGTTACTCAAATTGGTGCGGAGCGTCTGATTATGCTCTTGACATCATTTTATACAGTTAAAATTCCGATGTAAGTAATTTAGTGTTTCATTTTCTATTTTACTTTTAATATATTGCGTACTTTCAATTTTATATCCATGCATGGCTATCTTGAATGTTTTGATTTCCCATTTTTTTAAACAGTGTATACCAATTTATATATAAGATTTTGTAATTCTACGATTCGTTTATTTTCATCATTTCAATTTATCGCAGTATATGGACAATTAAAGATAATATCTCATTTTCTTTGCTTCCACATTAAATCTATGTTCTCAGCAATATCGCTCAGACTAATCCCTCTGAGGGAAGTCCTAGTTATATTTTTTACATCGTGCTATTATTATTTTGTTATTAAGCTTTTATAAATCCGGGAATAAACTCTAAAGCAGTTTACTGCAAGTTATTCTTTGGTGTGTTACATAAGCATGATAAAGTAACAGTGCTATTTAGCTGGTTGAAACAAGTAAAATGTAGCAGTGTAAATATAATAAATGGTATATAAATTGAAACTTATGACTTTAAAAAGTGAAAGGAATGATTGTACTGGGTGGTCTTTAGGGAGACCGAGGACTTTTATTTCAGCAAACATCGACCTAAAAACTGAAAACTCTTTTTGTATGTATTATTATTCTCCAATTTGCGAAAAACCAGCGAGTCATTTGCGAAAAACCGCATGCAGATGCGATGATTTTTCGCAAAGTTAACAAGGGTTTTAATTTTGTACACAATGAATTTTTCGGAACTTTAATATAAAATAACCTTTTCTCAAAACTGATTTTTCAACATTTTTAGATTTTTGAAATGCTCCATGCGTCTTAATTTTTGATCAAAGATTATGAAATTGGTAAGGAAGAACCCCACATGTTGTGTTCACAAAGTTTCAAGACTGGTCTGAGAATACAAAATTTATTAAACATTTTTGTACAGCGAATTGAAATTCTTTGAAATATGACCCTTGAGCATCAACATACCGCTGCCAGCGATTTTTCCATTATTCATAGGCTCCCTGGAAGTCTTCATACGCATGGCTGTTAAGGGACCTCGTCGAAGTTGGAATCGTGGATCGCTGGAAAAGTGTCAAATTGCTTCCCTTTCAGGTCTTTTTTTTTTTTTTTTATGCGGAGGAACAACAACAAAAAAAAAGTCGCTGGGAGTGAGGTCGGGGCTGTAGAGGGCCTTTTGGCAAGATTGCCACGTTAAACTTAGCCAAAACTTTGACAGATGTGAGCGACGTGTGAGAGGTCGCATTGTTGTGGTAAACAATGCAATCGTCCCTGATGTCTGGGCGGAAGCTCCGGGCCAGGTCAGTTTTACGCTGGAGTGCACCAGCATTTGAAGGATCGAGTTCGGCGCATCCGTCCAGACATCAGAAATGATTGCACGGAAAAAACTGTTTTATTGAAACAACTAAATTTTGGTTAATATAGCTCCAACCCAATATTTTGGTTGGAATGATCAAATTTTGGTTAGATTAACCAAAGGATTTTGTTACTTCAACAAATCATTTGGTTAGTCCAACCAAAATTTGGTCATTCCAACCAAAATATTTGGTTGGAGCTATATTAAACAAAATTTAGTTGTTTCAATAAAACAGTTTTTTCCGTGTGGGTTGTTCACCACGACAATCCGCCCTCTCAAACGTCGCTTGCCACCGCCGAAGTTTTGGCTAAGTTTAACGTGGCAATACTGCAGCCGCCAACCCCCTACAGACCAGACCTTGCTCCCAGCGACTTTTTTTGTTCTACGGATCAAGAAAGACCTGAAAGAGAAACAATTCGACGCGATTCCAGCCTGGAGGTCCCTCAACAGACTTACGGGCGAAGACTTCCAGGGAGCCTATGAATAATGGAAAAAATGTTGGCAGCGGTAAGTTGATGCCTAAGGGACTTATTTCGTAGAATTTTAGTCCGATGTACAAAAATATTTAATAAATTTTGGAACACACCATGTATATTCCTTACAAAGAAATTGTGTATGCATCTTAAAATTTGGCTTCATTAAGATAATTAAATTTGATTTTTAACTTATTTAAAGGCAAGATTTTGATGAAAATCGATATGGAATCCAGAAAAAAAATGTCTAAAAAATTAACTATTCAAGGAATTAAAAAATCGATACACAGATTTGTTTGCAGTAGAGTTTTATATGATTTAATGCCAAATCGAGGAAATATCTCAAAAATTATGACGCATGGAGTATTTTAAAATTTCGTTTTAAAATTTTAAATTATTTAAAAAACCTTAAAATTATAATAAGATGGGAAATTTCTTTTAAGGTGTTATGTATACTTTTGGTGAAATATATATTTGCACAAAGTTTCATATATTTTTTGATAAAAAGTAAAAGAAACAAAAATAACGTCCACCATCCCCCTAAATAAGTCAATTTCGTTATAAGATTTAAAATATCATTTGTCAAGTATTGTTGTTTACCCTTTTGTTGTTGTGCGAAAAAAAAAAATGCAATTCAACAAATTACAACGACTATTTGGAAAATGATTTTTTCAAAGACTAAAATTTAAGACATAAACTAGTTGGATGTGCCAATCCCAAAACTTTCTTCTATCTTATACATCTTAATATTTCAAAACCTTGTTACACATGTTAATACTTCAATATTATTAGTTCAATACTATACCAACTTTGATTTTCATCTTAAATTTCTGCTCAAGTCAATTAAACGGACTAAAAACGAGTTAATCTATATCATGATATTTGTTAAAATTATTAATTTTTCCTTATTTTGTTGTTGTCAGCTGTTTGCGAATAGCCGGCTTAGCAGGTAGCGAGTTCCCGCCGCTGCATGAGCCGCCGATGCACAATAGAACAACGAAAAATCAAGAAAAGTATACAAAAATCGCTAGCACAGAGCCCCTTTACCGCGCAAGGATCTGTTGGCCAAAGCCAAAAACAAGCACAGAAATTTTGGTTCAATTGTATGCATAATTTTATACGTTGTTCGATGGTACAATAATGAAAATGGCACAGAGATCGGAATTATAGCGCCCCCTTCTGGCGGAATTTTTTCAAGTTCAGGGAGGACTTGTTTGCCATAGCCAGAAACATGCACAAAAAATTTGGTTCAATTATATGGATAACTTCATACACTTTGCGATGGTACAATAATGAAAATGGTACAGACATCGCAATTATAGTGCCCCCTGCCGGCAGAATTTTTCCAAATTCAGGGAGGACCTTCGTGACATAACCAAAAACAAACACATAAAATTTGGTTCAATTCTATGCATAACTTCATACACTTTTCGACGGTACAATATTCAAAATGGCGCAAAAATGGCACAAAAATCGCTATTACAGCGCCCTCTACGGGCGATTTTTTTACAAATTAAGGGAGGACCTCCTTTCCATAGCCAAGAACTTAAAAAAAAAAATGGTTCAATTCCATGCATAACTTCATACACTTTTCGACGGTATAATATTCAAAATAGCACAAAAATCGCTATTACAGCGCCCCCTACCGGTGAATTTTTTCCAAATTCAGGGAGGACCAGCTTGCCATAGCCAAAAACTTAAAATAAAAATTTGGTTCAATTCTATGCATAACTTCATACACTTTTGGATGGTACAATATTCAAAATCGCACAAAAATCGCATTTACAGCGCCCCCTACCGGCGATTTTTTTTCAAATTCAGGGAGGACCTGCTTGCCATATCCAAAAACTTAAAATAAAAATTTGGTTCAATTCCATGCATAACTTTATACACTTTTGGATGGTACAATATTCAAAATCGCACAAAACTTGCTATATCAGCGCCCCCTACCGGCGAATTTTTTCCAAATTCAGGGAGGACCTGCTTGCCATATCCAAAAACTTAAAATAAAAATTTGGTTCAATTCCATGCACAACTCCATACATTTTTGGATGGTACAATATTCAAAATCGCACAAAACTTGCTATATCAGCGCCCCCTACCGGCGAATTTTTTCTAAATTCCAGGAGGACCTGCTTGCCATAGCCAAAAACTTAAAATAAAATTTTGGTTTAATTCTATGCATAACTTCATACACTTTTTGATGGTACAATGGCGACAGACAGACGGACAGACGGACAGACGGACAGACGGACGGACGGACAGACGGACACACAGACAGACAGACATTTTCTATAAACATGTTTTTTGGAATCTCTGACCCCTAAAACATGTAAATCCGTCGAAAACCGGAAGTCGAAAAAAATTTCGATTACAATACTTTCTTCTATTGAAGATAGAAGAAAGTAAAAATCGCACGAAGTTGATCATACATTACGTACGCCATAAATTACATTTTTCGGTACTTTTTAAACTTCTACCGAGCTGGTCATTCATTACGTACGCCATGGATTAAACATTAATATTCCTGGACCGATTTTAAATGAAATTTCGTTCCTGAACTTCTAAACATCCCACAATATTACTTTTTACGCCGTCGTATAGAGAAAAAAATGTACTTTTAAATGCAATTTGTTTGAAAGCTGTATCTCAATTTGTTTCTGAGTTATTAATTTCTTTTTTTAGTTTTTATTACTTTTTTGTCATGGTGGCAACAGAAGTATCCATCTCTGTTGAAAGTAAAGGGAAAATACAGATTACTGTATAGACCAATCAAAAAACGAATAAAATGCGGTTCAACCAATAAAACGCTTCAGATATGTTTTTGATTTCCTACCCTGACAGAGGACAATAACCCTTTTTCCAAATGGTTAAAAAAGTTAAGACGACTGCATAACAAACCAGGAAAAAAGAGTCATTTGATCGAAGAATTCAGTATCTGTCTAGCAACAGACCTGAAAAACCAAACCTTATATGTATACAGCCCGAGTCAAAAGTCCTTAGAAAAACTTTAAGAGAGAGTCAGGCATACCAACGTATTGTTTTTATACAGGGTGTCCGGTCTCAACGGTGTCCAATGGCTAATTCCTAAACCGTTAGTCATAGACATGTAGTTCCAATTACAAAAATGTTTTAAATCAGGTAAAGAAACATTTTAAAAGCGATTTTGATCAATAAAAACATTTCTTAAAAAATTAAGAAATTTAAATTTTTATACGGTCCCCCGGTCCTATAAGTTATATTTAGTAATTTTTTCCTATTACACTCACAAGTAAGACAAAAAAGTCCCATTCATATACCGCTAAAATTGAGCGAGTTAAGAAACTTTAAAAATGCATGACTTATTCCACTTTTCTACTCTGAAAACAAATGAATTCGGCTTGGCTTTGAGGGATCATATACCAAGTGTTTAAAGTATTCGAAGATCTTACTTCATGTGTATCTGCGCTTTGAAAAAAAAATCCTACAAGTATTATGATTAAGTCTCAAATTGGCTAAAATAACATATGTTTTATTTTGTCAGGATTTGAGACTGTTTCTCTTATGATTTCTTTTATCAAAAATTATGTTATTTGTATAAATTTTTCTGTTACTTCAACAATCGTATGTATATGTTTTTCCAGTTCAAAATTTGTACTCGAACTTTAACCCACTTTTAAATATCCGATCGAGATTGCATTTTACATAATGACGCAAATCCGATAACAATCTAATATTATTAAGGTTTTCGGTGGTTACCATTTATACTTATTTTACAGGATAACACAAAAAATTTCGGATTGATTTCTACCAAGGAGTTTAAGAAAAAGTTTGATTAGATAATACAAGACTGCGATTGTTGTTGTTTTTTTAACTTTTATGTATTTTTTAGCACTGAATCCGAAAATTACCTTAATTTTTAACCATCATGTCAGGATATTTCGCAAATCATAAATTTTCAAATTTAAAGAATAACAAAAATCGAATACTATAAAGTAGAGGAGATGGTTGTGTTTTTTAACTTTGGATAATTGATTTTTACGCACTTTTTAGCACTGAATCTGAAAATGACCTTAATTTTTAACCATCACGTTAAAGTTTTTTTTTTTTTTTTTTTTTGCAAATCGCAAATGTGTAAGTTAAAATATAGCAAAAATCTCATACTATAAAACATATGTAAAACATTTTTTATTTTATTTTATTTTATTTTATTAAAAAAAAAAGTTATTCGATATTTTTGCTTATCCTGGGATTCTTACAGCTAAACAGCTGAGTGGTCCGATGAGAGAGGGAGGAAATTCAATTTTAACAAGGAATTTCTTAACTTTGAAATTTGCAATTTGCGAAAAATCCTGATATCATAGTTAAAAATGAAGGTCAATTTCGGGTTCAACGGTACAGAATTTATAAGAATCAATTATCAAAAGCTAAAAAACATGACATAACCCAACTTTTGCAGGCTTGTGCAATCTAATAATATTTTTAAATTCGTATCATTTTGTAAAGCATTGAGGCTGTTAATTTAGAATAATTTTATTTAACAAAAATTCTGTTTTTTCTTTCTTCTTAAATGTTTATTACAAATTGTATATTTTCCATTAATATGCCATAATGATTAAAGATTTCAAATTTATATTGCAATGTTAATTTTACTCCCAAACATTTTTTATATATGTCGAAATTATATTTCGACTAAATTTGTGAATGACCCCCAATTTGCAGCAAAAAATATGCTCCAACTTTAAGCAGCTATTACTCGGTCAATTTTAATCGCAGAATAACGGGACTTTTTTTGTATTACTTGTCAGTGTAAAAGGAAAATTTCACTAAATATAACTTATAGGACCGGGGGACCGTATAAAAATTTAAATTTCGTAATTTTTTAAGAAATGTTTTTATTGACCCAAATCGATTTTAAAATATTTCTTTACCTGATTTAAAACATTTTTGTAATTGGAACTATATGTCTATGACTAACGGTTTAGGAATTAGCCATTGGACACCGTTGAGACCGGACACCCTGTATAGGAACGTTGTAAAGTAACTCAACGGATGACAGCTAGAAGTAAATTATTGAAATGTATACCAGATAAAATGTACAGTAGGGAGACCCATGTACAATCGTGGGAAAAAAAAAAAAAAAAAAAAAAAAAGGTAAACACTCCCTAGTAACTCTGCAACTAATTATAATAGAAGAAAGTTACTGTTACTAAACAACTGAAAATAAAGTCTACTTTTAAATGATGCATATAAAATTTTCTTAGGGGGCTACCTACAAATCAAAACCAGTTCAAACTTTATTTTTTTCAATAGTAACACCCAATTTTGACAATATATTTTAAATCGTTGATTCAAGCTATGCCTAGAAATGAAATTTCATGTCATTTGGATGATAAGGTTTTGAATTATAAAATTCAAAATTTAGAGCTTCCAATGTTAAATTACATTTTCTTATCTTTATTAATATCTCCTGGAATTATAATCCTAATGTGATAAATTTATGTGCAGTTATAATACTAAAAAACTCAAACATAAATACATTGAATTTGTAAATAAAAAAAAATTTTATATGAATTATGATATCAATATTCTAAAAAAATATAAATTGCAACCTACAATTTTGATAGATTTATATTTATTATGGCCTTCTTGATTGAAAAGTAAAATTTCAGTGCAAAATTCACCTTGATTAATAATTAAAATTCATAAAGATACAAATAAATGTAAATACATTGCTTAAAGGTGCATCAAACATAATAAAATCATTTAAAAACACTTTAAAGTCCTTTTAAAAACCAAAACGTTTTCAACCGAAACTTACTCGGCCTTCATCATCATCAGTGAAAAACTAATAGCTGTTGTATCGCCGGGAAATAGCTTTGCCCGGAACAGAACGTTCTACTTCAAGGGTGGTATGGAATATAATCACATTATATAAAAATTTCAAAGACGAGAGTGGATAAATTCCGGGTTTATTCCGGTTTCGCAAGAGTGGAACCCTCAGTAGGCAATTTTCTAAATTTTTCTCAATCCCTCATGTGATATATCATTGGAAAGCCCTGTGACCATTCTTTCATATTAAGCACCTTCCGCCCCCCCTTTTGCCCCTCCCTGGGGACTGTATTTAACTTTTTCCCAACCCTTCATGTGATATATCATTTGAAAGTCCCGTGACCACCCTTTTATATTAAGCACCTGTCCTCTTCTCCCCTTTCCCCCCGGTGGGGACAGTTTTCTAATTTTCCTGGACACCCCTCATGTTATATATCATTGGAAAGCCCTTTGACCACTCCTTCATGTTATGCACCTCTTACATATTTTATTTCCACTTTCTACCGCCGGGAGGCGCATTCCTAAATGTAATGGTACTACCATTTATGTAAGGATTTATTAACATATTAAATTAATAATTTTTATTTATTAATTTTAAGATAACGTGTTTTAAAAGGGGTATTAAACGAAAGCTTCTGTGCGATCTGCGACCACTCTTACCCACTTGTTTACTTATAATTACTTATTATTATTGTTATTAATAGTATTATTTGTAGCAAATAGCCATACCTAAGCATTCTGAAGGAATCCATTTTTTCATTTCAGACTTTTTCAGTAAATGTGTGTTATTACCCAGTTTTTCATTTTTTCGCTGAAGAAGTTCACTTTGCGCTTTGTTTTATATTTATTTTCAGTCTTCTTTCTGTTGCTCCATGTCGCTTTTTAATGAAGCAGTTCTTTTTCTCGTGTAAAACGTGTCTCAATTAAAATTGATTCTTTTTTCTTTTTGTTGTAGGATATTGGCAAATAAATGATGGAAGAACAGGACAACGCTTTGTTGGAGTTAGACGATTTTAAAAAAGGAATGGTGATTGGAATGCGTGAAAGTGGATCTTCGTTTGACCGTATATCCGAGGAAGTAGGATTTGACCAAGCTACCTGCGAACTAATCTGGAAACGGTTTGAAGAAGGAACTTTGCCTCTGAAAGATAAGCGTCACTCGAAAAGTACAAACAGCAAGAAAAAAGGACGCAATACAAGATCTTCAAATAAAAAGTGAATGTGTACCTAACCCAGCATGAGTGATTCATTTCCCACGAGTAATTAAAGAATAAATTTGTTAAATCGACATAGAGTGATTTTTACTTTCTGCTATCTTTACAAGAAGAAAGTATTGGATTCATGAAAATTTTCGAATTCCGGTTTTCGATAAATTTACACGTTTTTGGGGTCAGAGGTCCCGAAAAATATGTTTTAACAAAATGTCTCTCTGCGAGTCTGTCTGCCTGTCTGTGTGTGACACAAATTTTGTGGGCGCTCTATCTCGAGAACTAAAGCACGGAATTTAATAAAAATTTATATTCAGTTAGTACTTGATATAAATTGGCGCTGATTAGTTTTTGGTTCAAATCGCTCAACAGGTGGCGCTACTATGCTGCATTTTTTACGATTTCCGCAATGGCTCTATCTCAAGAACTAATGCACGGATTTTTATGAAACTTCAGATTCAGTTAGTCCTTCATATGAGTTGGTGTTTACTTCGATTTGGTGTAAATCGCCCAACAGGTGGCGCTGCTAGGCAGCATTTTTTCCGATTTTCGCAAGGGCTTTATCTCAAGAACTAATGCGTGAATTTTCATCAAACTTCAGATTCACTTAGTCCTTGATATGAATTGGCGCTGACTACGTTTTGGTGTAAATCACCCAACAGGTGGCGCTGCTATGCTGCATTTTTTCCTGATCCCCGAAATAGTTTTATCTCAAGAAGTAATGCACGGATTTTAAACAAACTTCAGATTCAGTTACCAAGTTGAGTTAAGTTGTTGCTTATTAGGTTTTGGTATATATCGCCCAACAGGTGGCGCTCCTATGCAGAATTTTTTACGTTTCCGCCATAGCTCTACTCGAAAACTAATGCACGGATTTTTACGAAACTTCAGATTCAGTTAGAAGTTTACATAAGTTGTTGCTGATTAGATTTTGGTGTGAATCATCTAACCGGTGGCGCTGCTATGCTGTATTTTTCAGGAAGTATTAACATGTATGAGTTAGAAGGAAGTTTTGGGATTGCCACATCCGTCTAGTTTTTTCTTAACCTACGACTTGCTTATACTTATAAGCAAACATTCATGTAAACAATTGCCTTTTTAACACTTTCCAATGTAATTGTAAAGTATTCCATATATTATAATTTTCTTAAAAATCTGATAATGTAGGACTTAACTTTTCTTAGTAGTAGATGCGAAGTCTCTACCTGACAATAAGCACATTTTTAGTGTTTCGTATTTAAAAAGTAAAAGCGGAAGCATTATAAGGTCGCTTGTGTGTCTGCCTGTCCGTCTGTCACAGCCGCTTTTCTCGAAAACTATGGAACGTGGAAAGTTCAAACTTGGCAGAGATTTAAAGGCTACTGACCCACATATTTATGGATTATTAGAAATTCACAAACATTTATAGTAAAAATTTAGGGGGTGTAGTTAAGCTACCCAATTTATTTATTTATTTATTTGTATATTGTGTGGGGTATCGTTCGAAAGATTTCGTAACACCAAACTCAAAAATGCATTTGTTTTAATTTTAGGTATTCTATTTTCAGAGATACCGTCGAAAATGTTCTTCAAAAATATCCCCCCCCCCTATTTCCGAATTTACTGAAACTAACATTATAAAAAAAAATAGAAGTGGTAGAAGTTTATTTAAACCTTGCACGGACACTTTAGCTATTATCTTAGGTCACACAGTTTTTGAGAAAATTGCCTTTTTCCGTAACACGCAAATTATAATTTGAGGACATACAGTAGGAGGAGATGTTGGGGATCTATTGACGCGAAAATCTCTCAGGATTCCTGACAATGATTTTCGAAAAAAAATTATTGGTAATTAGCTGAGATATTAATGAAAAACCTATCTAGAAAAACGCGGCACGCACCAAGGTGTTGTTGCAAATTTGCGACTTCCTTTTGAAGCGCGCTTTGAATAATGTCAAATTTAAACTGTGTACATAAGGTCTTTGTTTTATGTAAGGCGAATCATAGTGCTAAATTTTCAAGGTGTTTCAGTCCAATTGAATTCATTATTGAAGGTAATTATTGAAAAATAATTCATAGTATAATTCCAAGCTTTTTATAAAGTCTTATTATTCTTTTAGCAGCGATTTCTTCTGATATTGTAGTTAGTAATTAATAAATTTACTGTACGGAAGCCTTTGTACACGAATAAAACTCACACTTGACCGATTATTTGTGACAAATGTTGATAAAAGTCGAACTTTTAAATACATTATGAAATACTATGTTACGGAACAGCTGATTGTACGGAAATTTAGATGAAGGACAGTCTGTGTTCCAGGTTCCAGCATTTCAAGAAGTCCCGCACATTTTTTATCTGTTATATTAATCATCATAAATAGGTCATATCTACGAAAAGAATGTTGAAATTTTGTACAGGCTTGGGGATGTTTTGGAAAATTAATGCAAATTAATTAAATTGAAGATTGATAAAACTTATAATTTTAAAAACTGAAAAGCTCATTTCAGACGTTTTGAGAAACATTATATTTTGATACCAGTAGTAACTCATGTAATTGTATGGATGGGGGAGTGGGATATCTAATTTAATTCCATATTTAGAAACGGTTTATGATGTTGATTTTATTAAATTTCTTATAAGAAATAGTAAATCACATTTACAATGTACTAGTGGTAATTTAAATGGTAATTACAAAAATTACAATTTGAAAATTACATTAAATTTATAACATTATCGTAAAACGTTGTAGTTTTTCTCATGTAATTGGATGAAAGTACATATTTCTCAATGAAACTGCATATTTCCATGGCATCATCTTCAAAGATGAAACAGTCATCGTTCGCGTTTTGAATACTTCGGACTGGAATTTCGGAAATGGCGAGTTGAAAAGTGCTATAGGGAATGTCATTTTCCTGAAATTATAGAAAATATTGTAGTTTTACGAGTTAAAATACAAGCTTTTTTTAAATAAAAAATGTCATTTACTTGTATAAAATAATTTCTACTTTTAGTGCCTTGTTAAAAACCACTTATTCAAATAAATAATAAATAAATAAAATTTTACTAAGAAAGTGGATTTAAAAATAAACGGTTGAGTTACTCACGCTCAGAGGGTTCCGTACAATAAATTTATGAATTATTAACTGTATTATTAAAAAAAATCGTTGCTAAAAGAATAATAAGACTTTGTAAAAAACTATACATTGCTGTATATACTAGAAAAGTATGAATGGGTATACCATAAAAGTTCAAGAGATATGAATCCTAAATAATGTAAAATATTGCTATTCTGCATAACTCTTTTTTTTATTATTTTATCCTCATCTGTTTATGATGAACTTAATTCGGTACTGACAATAAAAACACTGCATATTTAAGCTTCATTTGGCATTTCATAAATTAAATTAAGCGTATTAATAATCTTTTCTTTGTACAATGTAGCAAAACAAAACCCTTATTCGAAGTTTAAATTTGGCATTGTGCTAAGAGCGCTTCGAAAGGATGTCGCAAAGTTGCTACGCCGTCTTGGTCCGTGCCGCGTTTTTCCAGATAGGTTTTTAATTACCCCTTAAAGACACGGGAGGCGTATTGAGAGATCCACTCAATGCAAACTAGTCGCGAATCACATAGTATTTATGTGATTAATTCTAATTAAATTAGTCTGTTTTTAACAATTTGACGCTTATTGCTTTTATACTGCTGCTAGGCATTGCATTGCACAAATATATCCTTAAAAGGTGTTATCTAGGCTTTAAAAGCCGATGGTACGTAGAGTACGCCTCCCCTGTCATTATGTAAATCCAAAACGCCCGTGTGTTTAAGGGTTAATATCTTGGCTAATTACGGAGGATTTTTTCGAAAATCATTACCAACAATGCTTTTATACTTCTACTACGATAGGTACCTCCAGCGCTCCTCAACACCTTTGCTGAATGCCCGCAAATCGAAATTTGTGTGTAAAAAACTATGTTTTTAAAAAACTATGTGACCTAGGGTAATCGCTATAATTTTCCTGCAATGTTTAAATTAACGTCTACTACCTGTAATTTTTTCATAATTTTTTTTCAGTAGATTATGAAATAGATGTGGGGGGGGGGGGGCATATTTTTGAACTACATTTTCGACGATATCTCTGAAAATATAATACCTAAATTTAAAAGAAATGTACTTTTGAGTTCAGCGTTATGAAATCTTTCACACGATATCCTACATGATATACAAATAACAGATTTTGTTTTCCAGTAACTTAATTAGCCCCTCTACATTTTTCATAAATATATTCGTAAATGTTTAATAATCGTTAAATACCGGGTGTCCTAAAAAGGATTGGCTGATTTTAAAATTCAATAACTTGCAAAAGGTGACAGATATTTACAAAAATTCTTTCAGGAGGGTTATGCATGAGGTCAAAAGTTTTTTTACAGTGATTTACGATTTTAGTTCGAATTACAAACAATAGATGGCACTGCGATCAATAGACGCTAAATTCAGGCTCGATTTTTGGTCCTTCGGGACCCACTCAATACATTTTAAGCCTGAATTTAACGCTTATTGCTTACAGTACCATCTATTGTTTGTAATTGAAACTAAAATCGAAAATCACCGTAAAAAAACTTTTGACCTTATACGTAACCCTCCTGCAAAAATTTTTTAAATATCTGTCACCGTTTGCAAGTTATTGAATTTTAAAATCAGTCAGTCCTTTTTAGGACACCCGGTATGTGGGTCAATAGTCTTATTACTTCCCCCCAATTTGAACTTTTCACGTTCCATAGTTTACGAGTAAAATGACTGTGACAGACAGACAGACACAGGAGTGATCTTATAATGGTTCCGTTTTTACTTTTTATGTACGGAACCCTGAAAATATAACAATTCCCATTATTTCCATTTTTCTGCTCACCCCTTTGTTTCACAACAATGGAATAATCCAATCGCCACCATTTAAAATAATTAGAAATATTTCATTAAATATTTTAAATTAAATTAATATCTGGAAAATTAATTTACATTTCGAAATTTCGGGACCTTACGTATAATTAATATTTGTTTTAAATAGCGATTCATGATATCCTCGGATGAGTAGATACATACTTACAATAAGATTTTATTAGTATATATATTGTACCGTCGGTAGATTCCCAGTTTTTTGCGTGACAATGGATCTGTTATTGCAAATACGAATATTTGTGTTTTCGCATTTTTTTTAATGCATTAGTGCTTTTATTTTAATTTAATTACTGCGTCGTTGTTGTGTGCCTTTTGCAATAGCATTACTGAAAATTTAATTATCTAGGATTTAAATAGAAAGAGGACAGAATTTGAAGTCGCCATACTTAAAAAATATAAAATTCCCTACCATCCAATTTCTATTTAATCTTGTTTCCAGGATAAAAAAAGAATTCTGTTGCTACGAAACGGTTGCTAAGCAACAGAATTCTGCTTCGTGCCCACTCTTTTAATAACCCACCGCTCCCTAATCGTTAATTCTTTATTATTCATGCATTCAATTTTAATATAGCTTTTTAAAATTAGATTTTTTTTCTATCAGTAATAGGAAGAATTGAATTTTTTTCTGATTATTCTTCATTAATAACTGTGACTGGCTTCAAACTATGCCTTAACCTAGTTTATTCAAACTCAGCAATTTTCGATTCAAAATTTCTTAATGATTTTTAGAATCCAATTAAAAGGGATGGGGAAGGTCACTTTGATGATTAAAAAAATCGATTTTCCGAAAAAAATATTACGGATACCTTGAAATATTACAAATACACTTCAGAAAAAATTTTCTTTAAAATTTCCAATGAAGAGAAGTTATTAACAAAAACAGCCGATAAGGCAAGTAAAGTTTTGTAGTATATACAGTTAACTTTAAAGCTATTTTTCTCAAAACTTTATTATCATTATTATTATTTTGAATTGCGCGTCCTGTAATTAAAGAAAAACTAATATTCATAAAACCTTTAATTTTTGCATTTTACTAATTTTCATGAATACTTTTATATGCTGAACATATTTTGACTGATTTTTGCCTGATTTTTGCCTGTGTACTTAAAAGTTAACTTTAAAATTTTTGATAAATTTAGCTAATATGAATATTAAACCATTAACAGGACGGTGGGCTTTTAAAATTATTTTTATTAATTTATGTTATAAAAAAAGGAAATCTTGAAGTGCCAGGTATCTTCAAACCATGCCTTAACCTAGTTTATTCAAACACAGCATTTTTCGGTACAATAAATTTAATAAATATTGGGGAAGAAATCAATTTATTGAAAATATGAAAAATAAATAAATAAATAAAGCTATTAGCTGTTTGTTTGTTTTTTTAAATAATAAAAAATACCCCATGTGTTTGAATTTTCTCCCTTTTATTTTATTATTAAAAAGACTTTATATAAAAAAAAAAATTGTGCATTCTATTTTCAAAATGAATGTCCGTGTCAAAAATACCGTCTGTCAAATGGATTCGAGAGACAGCTATTAAAAAAAAAAAAAATTAAATTTAAAAAAACATGCTTTCATTAAAATACACAAAAATGTAGAAAATATATATGTTTTTTAAATGTACTAAAACGTATAAAAGTCTTGAAAAAAAAACCCTTAAATGCACGGAGTTTAAATTGCGATGAGCTCGATTATGGAAGATTAATGGATTTAAAAGGGAATTTGCCAAATTAGCCAGCTATCACCAAGTTGGTTTCAAACACGGAAACTTATTTTTGTCGCCAAATTTGGCGATATTTGCCAAGTTGTCTAAAATTTGGTGCTATTATGGTAACACTGTCATTAGTACTTTGCAAAAAATGCTCATTGTTGATGCTGATGCTGATTTCTCCATAGAAAATCAAACGTAACAATTGAGTAAATTTGCCCACAGTTGCAAACCTTAGTGATCTAATTTAAAAAAATCAATGTCCAATTCATATATTGTCCTCAAGATACATAGGGGCTGTGCATATATAACGTTATCAACTATTTGGTAATTTTGGACCCCCTCCCCCCCTTGCGATATCATACGTTATCATCCTTCGACCCCCCCCCCCCCTGAATGAAATCGTTATCAATGTATAAAAGTCTTTTAGATTTTGAATTTTTTTCTATTTTGTTTGGAGTGATAAACAAATAGGGTTACATTTATTTTTCGCATACATTATTGATTCGAATGAAGAAAAGTCAATAAAATATCAGTTTATATATGAAATAACTTTATATCAAACAACACTTAAAATAAATAGTTACTATTTTAAAGTATTTAATAATAGCTTTTTTTACATGATACATACAACAGTAATAATGTCTTTTTGCACTTTTTCCTGCACGGGGAGGGGCAGACAGAACTTCTTATCATCAAAACAGGTGGACAACATTCTTTCTCTTTTATTTACTAGTAAATATAAGTATCATTTCAAACATACTTCACACATAGTTTGCAGAACAGCGATTATATATGCATACACGTATGACAGAAGAATAGGAATGCCTAACGTTGGGGTGTTCCTTATTTCGGAATTAAATAATTTTATAATCATTTAATTGTTTTAATAACTTTGGATTTTCATAAAAATAGATAACATACTATAAAAAGATAACGTACTATTTTGATGTAAAGACCAGGTTACAAATGAAAAAAAAATTGTTTGGATAAAAAATGATAACGATATCAAAAGATAACACCCCCCCCCCCCTAACCCTAGAGATACCTTACGATATCATGTGCTGCACCCCCCGTCTCCCCTAAAGTGATAACGTTATATATGCATAGACCCATATACAGGGTGCCCATAATTAAACGACCCTACTTTAAAGATGTCTACAGACAAAACTATTGTCCATAAAGCTATGAAATTTTGTGAAAGACATAATAAAGGAATGGGGATTCATTTAAACAAAAAAAAAAAAAAATGTAAATAAAAGTAATTTAAAATTTTGCCACGAGAGGGCGCTTTAAAAAAAAATACACATTTAGTATTACGATAGTTTAAAATTTTTATTTATTAACTTAACCTTACTCTAAAGACAGCTTTTCACGATATTTTCCTTTTTCACGATATTTTCCTAGCTTTTCCCTGAACATACTGCGTTCAACTATGGAACATGCTGTCCTACGATTCCAGATGGTATCTGAAAATGATGAAAGTCATGCAGAACATGTTTGGTTATAACAAAATTTGTTAAACTATCGTAAATGTATGCTTAATGTGTAATTCGTTAAAAAATGGCCTCCTAATTTTTTTTTCGCTCACACATATTCCCATACTTTTATTATGTCCTCCAAAAAATTTCACAACATTCTGAACAACAGTATCATCTGTAGACAACTTTAAAATAGGGTCGATTAATTATGAACATCCTGTTAATAAAATTTCTAAGCTATCTTAATGCTAAATATGTAATTTATTAAAAATCGCCCTCTGGTGGCGAAATTTTAAACTATTTTTATTTACATTTTTTTTTAGCTTAAACAAATTCCCATCCCTTTATTATGAATTTCCCAAAATTTCACAATTTTATGAACAATAGTTTTGTCTGTAGACAACGTTAAAGTAGAGTCGTTTAATTATGGACATATAGAGTTTAGAGGTAGAGGTAGAGTCGTTTAATTATGGTTTAATCATTTTACAAAATTTGAAGCTATGTGTCATCAGGAACGGGTGAAAATGAGTAACATGATTTGACTGCTACACACAAGCATGATTGTAAGTTAAAAGAAAGCATGTAAAAAATAAAAAAACTGAATTAATTGTCGTTAAAAATTCACCTGTTATTATATTTTATTAATAATTTAAGAACTTTAATAAATTAACATTTCAAAATGAATACACATATTTATTACTGTATCATAGCTGTTAACTTTTACGCTTTTTTCCCTACCACTATTTTTGATCAGAAAAATTTGTCTTATTTAAACTTACGTTTTCGATGATTAAATAAGACAAATTTATCTGTTAAAAAATAGTCGTGAGAAAAAAGCGCACTACTTGCTAGCTATGCTGTATGTATCAAGATTGTCCTTAGAATATATTTTGAAATTGAAACAAATATTAAAACGCATGGAGCGTTTTACAGATTAAAAAAAAATATTTTGAGAAAAATGCATTTGAAATTGAAATACATTATTATGTTATTTTCGTTACTTGCCCTTAAGATGTGTGAAAATAATCATTCTGTCATGTCTACAGTAAACACCGCCTAACGTGATTACGGTTATTAAGTTATCACGGTTACTGTGTTAGTTAAGTTGGGCAAATTTGTAATCTCAATTATCCGCAGGGTAATTACAGATTAATTGTATGTAATTGATTATAGTTACATACATTCAAACACAGAAATTTTGTCAAATAATGGGATGGGTGCGGTTCCGGTTACAGTGCTGCTAGAATTTTGCACGACATGTAATTTTAACTATAACTATTTACATACAATTAAACTGTAATTTCATTGCAGATAATTGGAATTACGAATCTGCCCAACTCTGGCTTATCAATCGCTTAAAACCCTTTCACCGTCCTCGGATTTTTCTGTATTTTTATAAGAATGCTTGTAAATTCCAGGATATATATGTTTATTAATCGCAGTTTGATGTTATAATATCTTTAATATCATTTCTTTCTATATATGGCTCAAAATAAAATTCTGTTTCAGCCATTTTAACATGATTTCTGGAAACGGAAAAATCCTGGCCAGCCAGTTAAAGGGTTAATGTTATCGTAAACAGATGTGATCGACTACCTATACTGAGTTCTATAATGAAATAAATTACTTTGTAGATTCCGTTTTTCGTTTAGTGTTACCACTTTTTCCGAGAAATCCGTAGGGGAGCTAGGGGATGAATGGGACAAGGGATGGATGGGACATTCTCAATATTTCAAGCAATAAACATTTTTTTTAAAAATTGCTGCCTATCCCCATATAAGGCTCTACCACAATGTGCTTCAGAACTAAAAGTAGGACCACATTGCTGTTTTCATTTTCCTTCAAAGTTGCATTTTCTGAAATCTCTGCTTAAAAGTAAGTTTTTTTTACAGTTGAAGATGTGAAATATCTTATACAATATTCAGAAATAAGCTAAGTTGTAGTTATTTATTTTAAGGTTCAATATCGATAATTAAGATGAATGAATACTAACCATTGTGACAAAATAATTTTTGAGGCAAAATAGCTGAGAAGGGAATATATGCATCATAGGGATGATTGGGACATTTGAAACGGGGATGAATGGAATGGGACATTCTCATTCATCCCTAGAGATGTTGAAAATTTTATTTATTAACTAAATAGTATTATATAGGTTGATAAATTAATAATTTACGTTAATTAATAGTATTAAATAGTATTATATGAGTTGTTATTGTTTAAAATTTCTGAGTGTTATTTATTGTATTGTAATAATTATTAATGGATTATCAAAAAATTGGTACGAAAACTTAATCAAAATAGATAAAATTGTTAAAAATAATATATGTTTATTGATCAAATGGGGGAAATTATATTGAATTTTGAAATGTTGCACAAATAAATTCCCTCCCCTAACATATTGAGTCGATCGGAAAGTCGTGTCGTGTTGGGAAAATCAATTCGTACCGGAAAATTCTATCATTTAATTATTAGACATTGATTCCGATATCTAACGTCTAATAATTACCGGGCAGAATTTTCCGGTACGAATTGGTTTTCCCAACACTACACAACTTTCTGATCGACCCAATAATTTCCGTTCTGCATGTTTCTAAGATACATTTAATTAATATTAATTAATAAGTTATGATTGAAAATTATAAGCTATGCCATATTTAAAAGACATTTTGCACTTTCATTTCAAATCTAAAATGCCTCATAAGTGGGAAAAAAGAACAGATTGATAGCCGAAGTCTGCATTAAAAGTTAAAACTGCAATAAAAGAAGTTATTGAAAAAAAAAAAAAACACATCGATTCGTGCTGTAAAATCATATATTACAAATATAATTACATATGAGATTATAATTATAACTTTTAATTTGGTAAAATTGAATACAGGGAGGAAAATCTTTGTGTCCCATCCATCTCTATTAGTGTCCCATTCATCCCTGCTGTGGGGATGATTGACACAGGGAGGAACGTGTTTTTGATTTCATAATAAGCGATAATTCTCTTATATGAACGAGGTCCGATCAAGCCAAAGATAGGCCCAGGCCCTCGTGTCCTTCCTCTTTACCATAGAATCACAAAACTTGTTGTTCCAAGGTGATCACATTAAGCGGCATTTACAATATTTGGCAATATATTGATGTTTTTTGTTACAATTTCCAACAAAGTTGAAAATTGTTTATGATTTCGGTTTGTCTGTGTACTATCTATCCGTGCTCTCATTCTTGCAAATATACTCGGATTGCTATGCAATTGATATATACTATATGGCCAATTATTATTGGTCACTTGCGATTTTAGACGTTTTATTAAATATCTATAAAAATACACGAAGAATTATCCTGAAACTCCAGGTGTGTAAACAGAATAGTATAGGTCATATATTTCGGCGAAGATTTTTTTTCCGAAACCCCATAGGGGACCGTCAACAAATTGAAAAAGAACGAATATCTTTTGGATAACCCTGTAAAAACTTATGTAGCAAAAGCGTTCAAACTGTAGAACATTATTAAGAGGCTTATTGTAATAACCTGTGTTCATCTTTATGAGGATAGCATGTATACTAGTAGAGAAATTAAGGATTTTATAAAAACAGTCCCAAATTTTGCCAAGTTTTTTGCTTATAATTTGCAGAGTTCTTAATATATATAAAAAAAAATTTCGTTTCAGAAAATATGACAAACAACATTGTACATAATACCCTGTGCAATCAGAATTAAAAATTAATAAAAATGGGATGAAAAATAAGCAGGTTTACTAAAAAATGCTTCACTGCGTATGCGCGAATGCAATCAAAAAATTATATGCATAATGTATTAGCTAAGTGTATAAAGCAACTTTTGTGGATGTCTCAAAAACATAGCTTACAAATTATAGAATAAGCTCGAAATCCGTTGTTCCCAAAAGGAAGCAAAAAGATGAGGGATTGTATCCAAATTCAGTAGTACGTGCAATATTGTGTATGTTACCTTGGTACTAATCAACAGATATTTGGATAATTTTCAGAATTTTCAAGCTATATTTTTGAGACTTTCACAAAAGTTGCTCTATTCATTTAGCTAATAAATTATGCACATTATAGTTTTATTGCATTCGCGCATGCGCAGAGAAACATTATTCAGTGAACATGCTCATTTTTCATCCAATTTTTATTATTTTTTAATTAGGATTGCAGGGTATTGTGTACAATGTTGTTTGTCATAGTTTTTGAGAAGAATACTTTTTTTATATTAAGAACTCTGCAAATTATAAGCAAAAAACTTAGCAAAATTTGGGAATGTTTTTATAAAAACCTTAATTTTTCTACTAGTATGCATTCTATCCGCATAAAAATGAACACAGTTTATTACAATAAGCCTCTTAATCATGTTCTACAGTTTGAATGTTTTTTCTACTTCAGTTTTTACAGGGTTATCCAAAATATATTCGTTCTTTTTCAATTTGTTGACGTCCTCCATGGGGTTTCGGAAAAAATCTTCGCGGAAATATATGACCAATACTATTATGTTTACACAACTGGAGTTTCAGGATAATTCCTCATGTATTTTTATAGATATTTAATATAACGTCTAAAATCGCAAGTGACCAATCATCATTGGCCATATAGTGTATGTTATTGGGAATTAGCATGTTCGCTGTTCGTTTTCGAAAAAGGGCAGCACTTGCAGGTTCGTTTACTGGGACACCCGAAAGAATCCCATTACATTATGGTCCATGGGGTAAAATAGTTTTCGGTGTATTTTAATATTATACTATATCAAGCATAATAAAATTTATATGCATTCCTGAGGTACGCTAAAAATGTTTTCTGTGGGATATGGAGTAGAGTGCAAAGTATTTATCATTTAGTTACAGTGTCACCCAAATGAATTCGGTTTACGTGCGACAAATGTTGAAAGTGAGTTTTCAGTTTTGATATGCGTTTTTAAGTTTAACTATTATCTGCGTATTACACGGTGCATATAAAATCTATAGGTCATATTCAGGGCAACATAAAATAATTCCTAACCACTAATGTGTAATTGCTTTAAAGTGAATAAGTTTTAAACGTTAAAAACATAAATTTGCTCAATGGTACACATAAAAAGAATAATAACTTGTACAAATAAAATTAACGATGAAGCATAATATCGACGTTTGGAATTGCTTCTGCAGTCGTCCTCAGGATAAGTATGCTGTTGAAATGCTTAAAAGTCTAGATCTATCATATGAATAGTTTTCCAATTATATAATAGATCAAGATTCGACAGGAAGCTTTCGTCTCTAGACTTTTTAAGCGTTTCAACATCATATTTATCCTGAAGACGACCGCAGAAGCAGTTAGAAACGTCGATATTGTGCTTTATCATTAATTTTATTTGCACAAGTTCCTATATTATGTGTACCATTGAGCAAATTTATGTGTTTTAACATATAAATCTTATTTATTATGTTTTATGGTGCAATTGTCCTATATACGTTAATGCCTTGAAGTGTTTTTAAATTGAGTTGGGCATTTTCCAGCTGAACTATATTTAATATATTAACAAATTTTTATAGAATATGAATAAATTCAGATACAAGGCTACTCAACGATCTGTATACATTGGATTGCATCGAATCCTTTTTACAATCATTTTACAATTTCTGAAAGTATCGATCTTTAAGCCTGTTCCTATCAACCGCGGCTTGATCTGACGTCGTTATGACAGAGATCTTGGAATCACCTGCATCGGATCGAGTTACCGGAATTTAGCTGAACTCAACCCGACCTGCGATTCGTTTCGGATCGGGTCGGGTTGACGCTAATTTTTTTCAGTCCGGATAGGATTCATTTTAAACGTTTCGGTTAAACGTTCGTGTTAACCTGACATTAAAAAAAAAATTCCTGGATATTTTTTTTTTTTTTTTTTTTGATGAAAAACTGTATAGTTCAATATTAACGAGTATATGTGTGTTTATTTTTATAAAAAAGAGATAATAGAGATATAATTGTAGACTACTTTTCCACAATTCTATTAAAATATGTATTAATTTTCATTCACTTCGAGTTTGAATATTTCGAGTTCGGGTAGGTTTCTGGTTAAAGTATGCAGGTTTGGATCGGGTTACAGGTTGACTTTACGCTATTCTCAATTCATTTTTGTTCGAAAACGTATGAAATTGTAGTTGTTTTAATTCAGAAACTATGAAATAGCGTTTTCCATTTTTTGGTAAAAGCAAAATATCTTTCAAAAAATACTGTCAAAATTAACGTTTTGAACTGAATTTCCGGACACAACTTTGCGAGAAAGGAGAAACGTCTGCTGTCTTGTGACAAAAATAGCTTATAACTCAATAAGGAACCTTTTTATCAAAAAATGGGAAACTTCTTTCGACTGCAAATCTCTTTAATAGTCAGTCCTGCTAATTTTATGTTTTTACGTTTAAAAATGAGTCAGAAAGCTTCGCATTTGTCGTTGAGCAGGGAATTTGAGAGCAGACTTAAGCAAAATTTTCGGTGTTCGGGGTCAGGTAATCCGATGCGTGCAGGATACAAGAACTACTTCACGTCATGCACATTGTCTAAAACTTTCAACACAGCATAATACAAGAATTGAATTTAACGTGGAGAGCGTTATCACAAACAACCTACCAACGAGGTCAGAGTCCGAGATTTATTCACTTTCATGAAAATTTAGTAGTAAGGTTATATATATATATATATATATATATATATATATATATATTATTATTATTGCAGCTAGAACTTTGTCAGAAATATTTTTTGTCACACCGTATTTGTCTGATGTCTCAAAATGTGCAATCATGTGTGCGTAATATAGGAATTGTTTCTTTTTTACATTTATTCTATTTAGTATTAAAAATGTATTTGATGAAGGGAATTACTTTTATTTCTATTTAACTAACTTCATTGAGGATAAATATGAAATCGCAATAAGAACAAAATAACAGAATTGTAATAGCAAAAATATATTTCCTTTCGGACATGACGTCATGAAGCATTCGAATTTTCATTGTCAACTTTCACATTTTACGCAACTACTAGGAAGGTCGAAATTTATAAATAGAACGAAAATGTTGTGCATGCGTTTGTTAGGCTTCATACTTCCGTTGTAAGATAAAAACGGTGATAAGATACATTACGTAGCTAAAGAAAAAAAAAATAGTCTGTATATATCTACAGTGAAGCGTCTTTATGTAATAGTTACGTAATATTCATTATCATTAAATTGAAGGGAATACTTCAACGCGCGCATTGAACTACAATAAAAACATCAAAATAAAAGATATTTATGCATTGTTATGATTTTTCCTAGTTTTAACGAGATTGATTACCTTATGTAGCCAAATTTCATAAAATATCCGCCAGAAACATTTTAAAAGATTTTTAAGATAATTTATTTCATAAAACAAGTAAGAAAAATCATGCGTGCGGCATAGATTATGAAACACTTTTCAACACTCCCTGAAAGCTTTAACAAAACTTCGTTATTTAGGAAAATAAGGTCAATAAAATAACTAAGTAAACATTTAAAAATCTTATTTCAGCAGTTACCATCCATAGCCAAATATGTATTTTAATTTTTTTAACACCCTTGAATTTCACCTGTATGTTGATGTTGATATATATGCTATATAACGGGAAAATTTAGTTTAGCAAGAAAACGTATAACAGGTTGAAATTTCTCTTTGAGCAATTTATACAATTAATTGAAAAAATACTTGAATACTTTTGTACAGCTCTGTAGCTCACCTAGTACCTTTATTACACGCCACTATTTAGCTAAAATTTAATTCAAACTAAAACACTCTTAAAACTACTGAAATCACATTTCCAGAAATTATCATCCATAGACGATATTTATACAATTTTTTTGCGTGATCCTGTATATCATTTTATCTATATTCTAGAAACATTTCTTAAACTAAATGCAGTTCAGCGTAAAAATGTTATAACTCACTTAAAAACAACATTTAAGCAATTTGCGCTCATACCCAGTAACCCTTACGAATTCTTTTGTGTAGCCTGTATATGAATTATAGCATTTATACACACCATATAGTATGCATAAATATAGTGAAACATAAAAGCGCATATCATAATTAAAAATGCATTTCTGGCAATCACCGCTAATGTACGGTACTTTTGATACAATATACTATCTGAAATCTTTTGTGCGTCCCTGTAAATGCTATGTATTTCGTATTATACACGAAATAATTTATAGTAAACCTCAGCGACGTATATCAATTTCATTATATATGAAATAGTTTAACATAATTAAAATACGCCGCAAACAATTCCCCCCCCCCCCCATATCACTATATAACGGAATTCTTTTGTGTGGCCCTGTAAAAGAATAATAGCTATTCTTTGCGCCGCATATTCTACAAAATGCATGTTTTAGTGCACTTCATAAATGCATATCAATTTTGTTATGTTTGGATGCGTGTAACATCATTAAAAATCATTTGAAACGATTTTTTCCCATTGGCGGTAATGTAACAGAAAACTTTTGACTGTCTTTATAAGTGAATTAAACGTGCCACAGGCTTCATTTGAAATAGGGAACGTGGTATGGTAGATGTCAGTAACATACAAAATTTTCAGGGCACTCTGAGTATATTTACGAGAGTTAGAGCGCGGCCAGACGCACAGAGGAGTATTTTATGAAAAATGTGGACAAAATTATATTGTGAGCTATATCAAATTGAAATTTTGTAAAAAGCTATTTAGAGTCATTACATATAATTTTTTAACAAAATACATAGTTTTTTTCTTTTAGTATTTATATATATTTTTTTTTTCTTTTTAAAAAGTAAACTATCTATTTAAAACAATTTAGAATAAACATTTATGATATTTAGTGAAATACTCAGATTTTTTTTTTTTTTTTTTTTTTACATTATTATAAAAAGTTTTTTTTTTAAGCTTACTACTCTAATCAGATTCATCTTCATCATCACCTTCCTCTTCATCTGTTTCATCTTCATCCTCATTTTCCTCTTCTTTTGGATGTTGTCCGTATGGTGTTTCTAAGGATAATAGTTCTATTGTTTCGCTAGAAAAAGGCTTGCTTTTTTGTTTAGGTTTTGGTCTTGAACTACTTATAAAAGAATCAGAATTTAGTAAAAGTTTGTTCAAAACATATTTATCACATTGCTCTCGATAAATTTTTCGGGAAAACTTGTGCCTATACTGGCGAAAATGTGTGTCTCTAGCTTCAGCAGCCTCCTCCGAAAGTTGACACGATAGCCAATATTGCATGTTTAATTACTGTAGCCCCATGTACTAAAACTTTATATATTGTTGGTGACATTGGGTGCCACCCATATAATTTGACATAAAGATTTGCAGTTTCTTCAGTGTAGTTTTCAAATTTCTTAGCATCAATTCTATGTCCATTGGACAGCGCCTCTAAAATTACTTTGAACCTTTTTATAAGCTCAATATTTATTCCAGTGATTCGGGAAGCAGTATTGGGGCCCACAAAAAATCCTCTTGGTGTATTTCCATCATTCCTCTTGCCAAAACCTGCCTTGGGAATATCTACTAGAAAATACAGGGTGTCCATAATTAAACGACCGTACTTTAAAGTTCTCTAAATGCGAAACTATTGGTCAGAAAGTTGTAAAATTTTGTGGCGGACATAAACAAAGAATAGAAATTTGTTTGAGCAAAAAAAATAGTTCAAAATTTCGCCACCAGAGGGCGTTTTGAATAAATTACAAATTTAGCCACCGCCCACTGAATACTAGGCCTGAGCTCTGAGAAAAAAAAAGGTGGCTGTTGTAGATGGATTTTTTTTTTCAGAGTTTGTACGGTCCGTTCAATTCGAACACCAATAATTTTTAAAAGTTTTTACGCTTAATTTTTTTCTGGGGGCGGTCTGTATATTTATCTTATTTCATCTGATTAAAATAAAGCGTAAAAACTTTAAAAAATGTGTAATTCACTAAAATATCCCCCTGGTGACGAAAATTCGAACTAAAATTTTTTTTCGCTCCAACAAATTCCCATTCATTTATTATGTCGGTCACAAAATTTCACAAATTTCTCACCAAGTTTCGTCTGTAGACAACTTTAAAGTAGGGTTGTTTAATTATGGACACCCTGTACATTTCGTCTTTGAAACTATTTTGAATTCGTTATTTATTTATTTTTTTTGTTTTGTTTTGTTTTGTTTCTGCCACAATTTTTTTTATCTTCATTGGTTCTCGCTTGCCACTTTTTTAAAGGAATTTTATATGACAAATGCAAAAGTGACTCAAAAAATCGAATCCGCGCATGAAGAATTGATAAACCAAATCTTAACTCCTCAGGATTCTTCTTCTCCAATTTATTGAAATGTTTGTGAATTTTCTTCACATATGTGGCATCTTATTGTTGATGAAGTATTTGTCGCATCATACTTCGCATTGTCGCATCTACCATAGTAGGTATCAGCGTGTGTTTTACGTAATATAAACTACCATTAGTAGTAGGTATATCAGTTTTCTTAAGATTTTTAACTTGATTTTCAATATATTGAATTTCTTCATTAGTAATATCGTTCGTTTCATGAACAAAACAAATGCGTATTGGCCTGCAGAATCTTGTAGAGTAAGGTAGAGTGTTCTGCAAGTAAAATATTCCCTTGGTCGCCAACTTGCATATTAAACGTAAAAGAACAAGAAAAATCTGAAATATATTTGCATTGCTATCAGAAATATTCGTTTAAATTGAGATTGTTGAGAACAATCGCAACCCCTTTTAGATATTAGTTTTAAATTGTGGTTTTCTTCTTCTGTATTATTTTAAATCACTTCTTTTAAACATTCTTAAAATAAAGCGTAATAAAGAGGTGTGATCAACAAGATCCTGTAGGTTAACTTCAGCGCTTGTTTCTATCATATTCATCCACTCCTCACTTGGATAGCAACCTTTCTTCGCTTTCTCAGTCAGAGAATAACAAGGATAAATATTCTTATTTGCGCTATGAATAATTTCCAGGGTTCGTAAATATCATGATATTTTCGAAAATATCAAAAATATCCGATATTTTGATATATATCCGATATTTTCGATATGTATCCGATATTTTCAAAGTAGTCAATTTACTGCTATTAATAAATATTTTCAAGCATAATATAAATTAAAAACTAAAACATATTGCACTTAACATTAAAACTTAATCAAACAGTATACTAAAAGTGCATTTTTTTAAAACTTTTTCTTTCTTTTTTTTTTTACTTGAAACAAAGTTGAAGATCAACTTATAGGATTTAGTATCAACTATCAAGAAATTATAAATTTATAAAACAACAATTTTAAATACAAAACATTTTTTTTTTAAATTTAAAAATTTTAACATAAATGTAAACTTATTTTTTGTTTCCTAACATAGTGTACAGTTTAAACTGAACTAAACTAAAACCAGAACAGATACTTTTGTAATGAAGCTGTATATAACTGATTATCTAAATTAGACAGTTTATCTTTCAATGTATGTTCTGAATTCATTATATGTCCCACATAATCTAAACTTCAAACATAAAACTTGGAAAATATATTTGTTTTGTTTTTTGGCTAAAAAATTCACTACAAGGAACAAAAGTTCTTTACCTACAGAACAACACAGTGAATAACAGTTGAAAATTTCATTTACACATGCTTTCACTGAAAATATCGAAAATATCAAACATCTTGATATTTTGAAAATAAATATCGGATATTTTCAATATATATGAAATGATATATATCAAGATATATATCCATTGATATATATCAACGAACCCTGATAATTTCCCATTGCTTTATCATTAGATTAGTTTCTACAAAAAGTGATAAGGCTTCTGATGGCGTATGCTTCTTAATAATTTTTTTTTTTTTTTTTTTTTTTTTTTTTTCCGCTGAAGTTATAGTTTTTCTGTATTTGGTAGCTCTTGTTGGACTTAGAGTTATATGTTTTATGGGTGTCGAGGCATCAATATTACCAGAAGCACAGCATGTTTACTTGTACTAGCTGCATACGTTAATTGGTCAAGAGGTACTCGCTCTCTTATCCCTTAACTGGTGAGGTGGGGGTGTTTTTCACCCCAGACAAATTTAAATTCTAAAATATTGCCCTTTTACATTACTAGATGGCGCTACGAGTCCATGTACCTTTTTTTCAAGCTATGTAGCAAATGACTCGGCATAATAGAGCAAGTTATCTCTGAGTGTAGTCCAGTATTTTGCGTTCCGGGTCCGGGGTGTAATCAACCCCACCTCACCAAAAGTGAAAGTTTTTTACGTATTTCAGAAATTTCTTTTGGCAGTAATTATGGCTTTTTTCCGCAAAAAATGAATGTTAATGACCCTGGTTTTAGTGACTGGGTTAAGACAATTGGTACGAAGAATTTTTTGTACCAATAGAAAAGGCTCGTGCATATGATAAATCTGGAGACTTTGATCATCCATCATCTGGGCAATCCAAATCCTCATCGAATTATTACGGACGAAATAGGTACAAGTGGTCAAATGTACCTTCAATTAGTAGAACACGTACAAGAGCACATAGTATTATATCTCACTTACCAGGAAACATAGGACTTGCTCGGCAGTTCGGTAAATCTTGTTCTCAGTCCGATGCTTGGAGTTTAATTTTCACAGAAGATATTTTGACCGAGATAGTACTTCGAAGTAACGAGAAGTTAATTAAAATTAGGCAGAAAATTTCTGATGCTGACAGAATGGACTATAGAGATTTAGATTTGACGGAATTGAAAGCTTTCTTGGGACTTCTGTTTTTAACAGCCATTTTCAAGTCTAATGATGAGGATCTGAAATCACTATTCTCGACTGATGGAACAGGAAGAGAAATATTTCGATGCTGTATGCCCTTGAAAAGAATGTATGTGTTATTATTATGTCTTCGGTTTGACAACGAAGAAAATAGAAACGTAAGGAAGGAAACTGATCCTTCTGCGGCGATTTCTTGGGTATTTCACAAATTTGTAGAAAACTGTCAGAAAAATTACTCGATAGGAGAACATGCTTGTATATAGATGAAATGCTAGTTGGATTTCGTGGCAGATGCAGATTTAGGATGTACATACCAAGTAAGCCTAGAAATTATGGAATAAAACTTGTTGTTTTATGCGATGCTAAGACTCACTATTTTTGGAATGGATATATTTATACTGGAAAGGGCAGTGATGGAAATACTCTTTCAGAGATAGAAAAAAAATTTGCTAAGCCAACTCAAGCTGTACTCAATCTGGTGAAGCCCTTAGAAGGCACCAACAGAAACATTACTGCCGACAATTGGTTTACTTCTGTAGAACTATTATCTGAACTGAAGAAAAGAGGTCTCACATATGTAGGAACAATTAAGAAAAATAAGAAAGAGATCCCTTCGTCTTTTTTGCCTGCAAAAAAAAAGAGAAACTAATTCTTGCCTATTTGGATTTTCAAATGATGTTACACTTGTTTCCTTTGTACCAAAGAGAAATAAAGCTGTGATTTTAGTTTCATCTATGCACCACGATAAATCAATAGACTCTGAAAGTGGAAAACCTGAGATAATAGAATTCTACAATATTACCAAAGGAGGAGTGGATGCACTAGATGAGAAATGCACAAAATACACAACAAGCCGGCGAACACGAAGGTGGCCCATGGCCATTTTCTTCAATCTTTTAAATATTTCTCTTGTTAATTCCTACGTGATCTTCTCTTCATTCCCAGATAATCCTAAACAAAGCAGATTTGATTTCATAAAATCATTGGCACAAGAATTAATAGCATCGCAACTGCAGAGACGTTTAATGAATACTCGACTTCCTCGTGCTATGAAAAGTATGATTCACAATATTCTAAAAATAAAGCCAGAAACTGGTAAGAAAAGAGTCCTGAGCAAGCAAACTAGGTGTGCAAAGTGCCCAAGACAAAATGACCGAAAAACTAAACCTATTTGTGCAGTTTGTAAACTGCCTGTATGTGCATCGTGTTCAGCACCCATTTGCGATGAATGCAGAAATGAAAGAAATGAAGACTTGTAATTTTTACTTTAAAAAACTTTTTTTTTATGTTTATTGTTATTTTATACTTAATTCAGTTATTTATCTTCTATATGGTGTAGCTTGATTGTAATTTTGATATTATTTTTTTTTTATATAGCAATTGTGCATGAGCTCTATATTTGCACACAAAATTTTTGTGGTATTTAGATACGTGAATTTATATGTATATGTATGTACACTTACAGAACTTTTTTTGTTGTTTTTATATAATTAAATAATGCAAAATTCACAGGAAATTTTCTTATTTTAATTCGCCAAATTTTGTGGCGTGTGTAAGAAGTCAAACTTTGGGGTGTCATACACCCCACCTCACCACTTATGTTATAAAAAATCACCTCACCACTTAAGGGTTAAATATCTTGTTTTTCGTCGCTTGCTTCTGTCACACGATTTAGCGAAATATCTTGTTTTTCGTCGCTTGCTTCTATCACACGATTTGGCGAAATATCTTGTTTTTCGTCGCTTGCTTCTGTCATACGATTTGGCGAAATCTTTTGTTGGTTAACCTTGTTTTGATATTGTACATCTAATTTTATGGAACTGTTAAGGCAATGTTCATTTATCTTTAGAAATCGACTTTTTGTCTTATTGGGAGCCTCCCTTTTTTAAAAAAATCCGATCATGGAAGATGAACCTTGTTTACCAGATTTATTGCAAAATATTTTTGTTACAGTTTGTTTTGATGAAAATATGTGTATTTAAAAAAAAAATCGCAATGCCATTTTAATTTCGGGAGAAAAAACACTAATGCTACGTAAACAGACACAACGCTACGTAAACATTTTCCTTTTGCCCCGAAACTAAACTGATATTGCAACTATTTTTAAAAGAGTGAGTAAATATTTGAAATTCACGATTAAAATTTTAACAGGCATTCTCTAAAATGGATTTGTCTGCTTTTCCGCCTATAACTCTTAAATTGTAAATATCTTCAAATAGACCTGAATTTTATGCAAACTAGGCTAAAAGAAAACCATTTTTGTTAATAAAAGTTATAGGTGTAACTTTTAATTCCATGGTTTTTTTCCAGGTTTTTTTCCACATTGGAAAAAACTTGCCCACTTTGGGTTTATGTTATTATTTATTAGAAAAAAAATGTATTTTAAATATAATGAGCGAAAAGCATGTGTTTAAATTGATGTAATATACCAGTATGTATGTATTTTAAATAAATTTATGTTTTTCAAATGGCGAGTAATATTTTTAAAATGCGGATTTTATATTTTGAATGAAATGAATGCAACATAAACGCTGGTGATGGGGAAAATATTTGACGGTTTATGAACTGCGGCCGGCTAACATAAAAGTACTTTTTTACACTGTTTATTTAATCTAACCCTGTTCATATATATGAAAAGATAAAAAAATTTAATCTATTTTTCCCTCCCAGATATGCTAGAAAAATAAAAATTATGTACATGGATGTGTTTCTAGTAACAATATAAAATTTTAGTATTTTTACAACTTGATTATAAATTAGCAAATTAATTTTACGTTATCTAAACGTAGCTGATAAATCCTTAAACATTCTTTATGGTTGTTACAACTGTATATACAAGTACAACAATTGAGTGAGTTATGTAACAAACTACGATTTCTAAAATATACCAGCTGATTGGGAAATTGCAAAAGAGAAATATTTAAAACCTTTAAGCATCTTAAACGTGATTTTCAGCCCTATAATTTTTTATAAAAAAGTTAAAATATTAATTAATATATATTATTAAATGTCAGAGATTTTAATAGGTTCAATTGGCCCATCCCCGTCCGCAGCCCTTTTTTCTACTGCTTATTCCGACTGTTTTGCGGAAGCCAGATTGAAAAAAAAAATCAAAAATTGAAACCGGACAAAATTAAAAGGGAAATTTGAAATTATTGGCTACCGACCAACAACTGCTACGTCGAGCTTATTATTAGTCTATAGTTTTCAGTTATTGGCAATTGTTGTGTGTTTCATAAGCCTTTTTCAGATTTGTAGAATGTTCCGCAATTGGGTTATTTTGATAAAAGTTACTTTCATTTTCTAACCATTATTTAACTTTTATACAGTTACAATTGTATACTGTTTTCTCATTTGACGCCAATCATGGCTGTCGGCCCGATTACGGAAAGTTATCCATTTTACCCCTGCGAAGAACCGGTGTAAGATAATAAATGTTTAATTGAGCATACCACGTACTATTTGTAAATATTTTATATTTTATTCCAATTTTTGAAGTTTCTTCTATACTTTGTATGCTTTCTGCAATGTTATTCACCTGTGCGAAATGCAGGTATCCCATGAAAACTATTTTTCCCGGATATGATACAATGACCGACATATTTCTTGATTTTAAAAAAAAAGTAATTTGTCGATTTTAGGAATTTTTTAAAGCTCTTGTTTAAAATTCTCAAAATATTTAAAACTATAAATAATCAATTATTGCTGGTTTAATAGTACAAGAATTACTGCTTGCATTTTAAATTAAAGTGGATCCTAATGTAAAATTAAATGAGTTTTAAATGGAATGAATGAAATGCTTCTATTTTAAATATTATAAATACAATTCGATCAAGAGAATATTTGGTAATTTATCGCCTGCGCCCCGTAAATAAAAGATATGCCTTAAAATTAATTAAATAATTTATACTTAAACTCTAATCGTAATAAAACGTTTAATTCTCATTGGAAATACACATGTTTATGTAATTTTTATAACTTTATCTTATCAGGAATTGAATTAAAAATGCTGCTGTAAAATTCTATCTTAAAATACATTAACTAATTTTTATATGTCCTTGTTCATTGCATTACAAAAACATAATTCAAATAGAACGTATTAAAATCACTGGCATTTAATAATATATATTAAATAATATTTTAACTTTTTTATAAATTATAATAAAACACAAAACTAACCTGTTTTTCTCTTTTGGGAAGAGAAAAAAATGAGTTCTCTCAGATAAAGAGTTATTTTTGCAGTTTTGAAAACTGCAATAATTAGAACGCCAACGTGGCATTTTCCCAAATAATATAAGTTCTTAAAAGAACTGATTTTGTTTAAATAACTAACTTCAATTAATAAATTAAATAATGGCGAATAAATAAATCGAATTATATCTATACTTCCAACAATTAAGTACTGCAGCCGACAAACGAATAAAATCACGGCTGCGCATGCGCATAGTTATTTCATATATATCGAACTTATAGATCATCCACAAAGGGGAAAGAAGTTAATAATCCTCTTGTAGTTCACTCCATCCGCTGGGTGGCGTATGACCTTGATTCACGTGACCTCGCCTTTAATCTTGCGGTTACCTCTCCCATTTAAGATAGGACGCTTACTTATATCGCTTTGTACAACGATAAATGCAATTAAATAATGCGCTTTTCACCACAGCGCTGAGAAAAGAGACATCTGTGTTCAGACTAATAACGTGACGGGCAGTGTTACCGAAAATTCTTAAGATAGTGTTTACGTGAAGCATTGCTACTAAGCTATACAAACAAATAAAGTATTGCGATTTTTAACGAAGTTCATTTTTCGGCTTTTGTCCAGCTTTTTTTAGAAATACTCCTCTGCTAGACGGCCAGACAAACCGAAGTCATAAACACTTTTCAACTTTGTTGGAAAGTGTTAAAAAGACTTTAAAAAAAAAGGTATTATAGCAGTGGTTCCCAAACATGCCCCACCGAAGTATCTCTAAAACGATGATGCCCCACTGGCATTCATTCCATAACATTATTATTTAAAAGGGAGATACGTTTTATATTGTGAGAGCTTAAAAGAACTTTAGCAAGTTATTTCGCATTTTATAAGCTAAAAAAATGCGAAGTAACTTATTTCGCTTTTATTTCTATTTAAAATTATTATTTAAAGTAAAACAAAAGTATTGTATGGGATTGAATTTTTATTTTCACAACATTTCTTGAAGAGGTGCCCACATTTCGCATTAAATTTAATAGCGTTTATAGATTTTAGTAATAGATCGGGAGGTGGCTGCGCAAACCATCACCTCATCGAGTTGACGGCTAAAATTACAGAATTAGTTAAAACTTGATTCGCATACTGAAATGCAACTGGTCTACCAATTTATACCTTGATGGAAAACGCCTGCAAAACTAATTCTAGTGGTTGACTGGTAGGTTTACCATTGTGTTTTCCTGCTCCCAGTCCTCAGTCCTCTATGTTTTAATACCTTTGGATGCAGGAAAACGCAGTGATAAAGTCTGCAGGCGGTTTCCACCAAGACTTGGCAGACCAGTTTCACTTTAATATGGTAATTGAGTTCTGTCTAATCTTGGAATTTCAGTCGTCAACTTGGTGAGGTGATGTCTGTTCTCCCGATCAATAACTCATTAAAACGTAGTGAAATATTCTTAGTCACGCTCACAAGGTAACCACTTTTGGTGCTGCTCGCACCTAGCATCGAGACCGCGTTCATTTTGTAACCCTATACATAAAAGTTAGAGAACCGATAAAATTTCTCTGTTAAAATAATATTTTATATACTTTTTTATACTTTTAATTTTTTATTATTACATTTTTATTTGTTTATTTCACGCCAAAAATCAGTTAAGTCGCTAAATATCGCCATACATTTTTCCGCCCGCTTAATGCTAGGAGTAAATGGGCAGTACATATCAGATTATATCAGATTGCGATTTGTTTGATAATTGATAGCATAACAAACAAGAATTAGATTTCTTATTTTTTTAACACTTTCCAAAAAAGTTGAAAAGTGTTTATGGCTTCGGTTTGTCTGTCCGTCTGGCCGTCTGCCCGTATGCTCGTCTGTCTGCGCTCTAACTCCCGTAAATATACTTGGATTGCACTGAAATTTTTGAAGGTTATTGACGTTTACCATAGCACGTTCCCTATTTCAAATGAAGTTTGTAGCATGTTTAGTTCATTTACAGGGACAGTCAATTTTTTTCGTTACATTAGGGCCTATGGGAAGAAATCGTTTAAAAATATTTTTAATGATGTTACACGCATCCAAACATAACAAAATTGATATGCATTTATTAAGTGCATTAAATTATGCATTCTGTATAATATGCGGTGCATAGAATAGTTATTATTCTTTTACAGGGCCACACAAAAGAATTCCGTTACATTATGGTATAAGGAGGAAAGGGAGAATTGTTTGCGGCTTATTTTAATTATGTTAAAATATTTCACGTATAAGGAAATTGATATACGTCGCTGAGGTTTACTATAAGTTATTTCATGTATATTACGAAGTGCATAGTATTTACAGGGGCACACAAAAGTTTTCAGATACTACATGAAGATAGTATATTGTATCAGAAGTACTGTACATTAGCGGTGAATGCTGGAAATGTATTTTTAATTATGATATGCACTTTTATGTTTCACTATATTTATGCATACTATATGGTGTGTATAAATGCTATAATTCATATACAGGGCTACACAAAATAATTTCTAAGGGTTACTGGGTATGGGCGCAAATTGGTTAAAGGTTGTTTTTAAATGAGCTATGCATTTTTACGCTGAACTGCATTTAGTTTATTAAAAAAAGTTTGTAAAATATAGATGAAATGATATACAGGGTCACGCAAAGCATTGGATACATATCGTCTATGGATGATAATTTCTGGAAATGTGGTTTCAGTAGTTTTAAGAGTGTTTTAGTTTGAATTAAATTTTAGCTAAATAGTGGCGTAATAAAGGTACTAGGTAAACTACAGAGCTGTACAAAAGTATTCAAGTATTTTTTCAATTAATTGTATAAATTGCTGAAAGAGAAATTTCAACCTGTTATACGTTTTCTTGCTAAACTAAATTTTTCCTTTATAAAGTATATATATCAACATACAGATCAAATACAGGGCTGTTCAAAAGAATTGGAATACATATTTGGCTATGGGTGGTAACTACTGAAATCAGATTTTTAAATGTTTACTTAGTATCTTATTCACCTTATTTCCGTAAGTAACGAAGTTTCGTTAAAGCTTTCAGGGAGTGTTGGAAAGCGTTTCATAATCTATGCTGTACGCATGATTTTTCTTACTTATTTTTCTATGCAGACGATAAGTATATAAACAGTAAATATATTTCTGTAAAGGCTTTCAAGATTATTGAAAACTACTTTTTAGTGAAATACAAAATAAACAAACTATTTTCTTTTGGAATCGAATGGAATAAAGTTTTGAATGTTTAAAATGAAATGTTGCTGTACTAAATGGTCCTTTGTTAAAAATAGTCATAAAGTAAATTAATATTTTTGCACAATTTAGAAAAATTACTGTGGCTAATTGGGTCGGATATTGCAATTTCTACTGAAGTCTAAACCAGTCCTCACGCAAGACAAGCGGCTGTGAAATTTGGCTAGGGTTGCCAGAAAGCTCTACCTTCGAAAAGAAATTGCCAACTTTTTCCCTGCCAAAAATGTGGATATAATATTGCAATTTTTCAAAATCAAATTCGTGGGTTTTTGAAGGAATTAAAAAATTTTTTTTTTCAATATTTTATGCTTATTATTAACTAATTTTTAATTTTAATCGTTTTTCTTTAAAAAACTTCTATGTTAATAGTCCGATAAGAGGTCTCGAAAATTACATTTTCAGAAAATTATGCTGCTGCAAAATCAAGAAATATTGCTTTAACAGAAAAATTTTATGGATTCTCAAACTTCGTAATGTAGAACTTAAAAATGCACCAGGTCTCAATGCTAGGTGCGAGCAGCATCAAAAGTGGTTCCCTTGTCAGATTTCATTATAAATAACACAAATATGATTTTACACCAGAACAAATCATTTCTTTCCCACCATAATTCACGTGTATAGTCCTCTTTTAAAATTTAATGTATATGTCCTGATACGCATTTATTTAGTGCGGGTATGAGGTTTGCATCAGAGACATAAGAAAGTTGCTATTTGAGCCGCTGATTTTGAAAGAGGGTCATGCCCATTTTATGTTATTGCTTGATGATCACTTTGAAAATCACATATGAAATATCATTGACCAAATTAATTACTACTAAGAAACTTATACTGATATTAAAAGATGTTTATTGTGAATTGATTAAAAGCATAATTGTTCTGTTAATTTGCAATAGCGTTTATAGCTTTAATTAAGAAGTCGGAAATTGTACGTCAATCTCGGATCTAGACTTCTGCTTGATTCATTTAAGCAAGCTTTCCATCAATCTGGCAAATTTGATAATTTTATTAACCTCTTCACGCCCTTGGACACATATGTGGACGTTTAGTTTTTTACGATTATAATTACTGTCAATAATAAAATGAAAAAATTTTATAATAACTTATTCGCTACAGAATCCCTCAACAAAAGAAGTAAAAAAATTATGGGTTGGCTGCACCGATGTACAGTTGGAGATATGGTCGGAAATTGTACGTCAAACGTAGCGAATGAGGTGCGTTCGTACTATAACTAGTTTTATAAATATTCAGATTTTGGTGCAATAGCTGTTGCACTCTTATGCAAAAATGCATGAATACAAAATTTATTACGATTATATATAGGGGAGAGTAGCCTAATTTGGAGCACTTCGCTTATTTTCAGGTGTAACTCAATTTTTGGAATATCTGAAAAATATTACTACACGGGGTCAATCAATTAATTGACCTACTAACTAAATAAAACTTTAGATAATTTTCTTTTTGAAAATCTTAAATTTTATTTTAATTTGAAAAAATTGTCAAAAGTGGTCCAAATTCAGCAACTGGTTGCCTAAGTTGGACCACCAGTCTCCTAAATTGGACCAAATAAAATCAGATAGTTTTAATGACTAGGGAATATAACTAATTTTATTAAAAGCAAAGTTTGCAGTTACTGAAACAAACAAAATAACAGCAATGAAATATAATTAAATCAAATATCTGAAAATAAGTGTAATTGTTTTAAATCAAAATGTATTCAAAATCTAAATCAAAGTTATCAGTAATTAAGAATAGAAATTATGAAACTAATTGCCAGTTACTTGAATATCATTTAAGGAGTGATGCAAAACTTACACGTGAATTTCGTTTATTGATTTTTTTTCCAGCGCACACAACATGGAACCGTATTTGGCAATATGAACACTGAATTAGTGATGGGCGATTCTCGAGAATTCGACAATCGAGAAAAATCGTCATAGTAAAAAATCACAATCGATACAGCCATCGATTAATTCCTAGAATCTACAATCGAGATGTTTTACAATCGATTATAACGAGAAAAGCTAAAAACAGTTTTTGAAAACTTAGCTATTATTCTGGCCGACAATTTCATAGTAGTGATAGGGCTTAGTGATGGGCGATTTTCGAAAATTTACCAATCGAAAAAAATCGTTATCGTAAAATACACAATCGATACAGCCATTAATTACTTTCGAGAATCTACAAAGGAGATGTTCTAGAATCGATTATTGAAATCATTGTTTTTACATATATATAAGGCAGATTTTATTAAATATAGGGTAACTGAAAACAGATGGAATAAAAAAACAACAAACCAAAGGGAGGTTATAAAGGAGCCATAAGACTGGAAAAGTCTTGTAAGGGTGCCCCCTGGTTGAAAAAAGCTGAAAAAACGCGAGTAGCTATGAAGCGGTAAGGGGAGTTTAAGTATCAAAAATTAGAAGTTTTCGGCAATTAGCACCAAAATAGCCAAAGAAATAAGAATCAAAAGCATCCCCTAGTGGCAAAAGCATGAACTAAAGAATGATAAAAGGGATCAAAATTTTTTATTGATTTTTCTACGTCATTTGAGATTGGATCTTTAATTTCCCCATTTTTAGAAAGTCTTCGACTGGAATACATTAAACGAGCCCCCGCGGCGAACAAAGTAGGGGGCAGGGGCAAGGAAAGTGCATAATATGAATAAGTGGTCACAGGACTTTCCAACGATATGTCCCATGAGGGGTGTCGGCTAAATTTAGAAAAGTGCCCCCGCGCGTAGGCAAAATAAGGGGAGGGGCGTGGGCGATATATAAAATGAAATAGTAGTCACAGAGCTTTCCAATGATATATCACATGAGGGGTGTCAGCAAAAGATAGAAAAGAATCCCAACTCCCAGGATTCCAATTATCGTGGCCCCCGAAATATACCTTGCCCATCCTTCTCTTTGAAATTTTCATATATTAAAAATTATTTATCGGAGGGCTCCGTAAAAAAAAATCCGATCTAAAATGTTTAAAAACGCTACGATTTCAAAAAAGTTCGAAAAGTGCCTCTCTCGGGGCGCCAAACTAGGGAGGGAAGAAGAAAGGTTCATAATATGAAAGAGTAACTTTCCGATGATAACCGAAAACATTCCGATGATATATAAAAAGACTGGTTCAAAAAAAGTTTGAAATCTACCGCTCCCACGTGGGTTCCCTCTTTTATCCCAGAATATACCAGGAAATCACGCAGCCCCACTTTTAAAATTTTATATTTAATAAATAATATTTATCGGAGAGCTCCATTAAAAAAACTCATTTAATGATATTCATTGTAGAAATCTCTACAATTAAAAAAAAAATTCACCCCCGCACCGCTCCCCCCCCCCCCCCCTCCGCCCCCTTCCGGAATTCAACTCTGGGAGGAGAAAGGTTCATAATATGAAAGAGTGGTGAAAGGACTTTCCGATGATATGTCAAGGAGAGGTTTGGTAAAAGTTTGAAAATTACCCCCCCCCCCTTTGTCCACTCTCGCGCCCCCCAGAATTCACTCACCTTCCTCTTTGAACTTTTTATATTTAATAAATAGTACTTATCTGAGTCTCCAGGTATGGGGCAGCTTGGCATAGCTAAAATAAGAGAAACATTGAAAATTTGGGGCAAAATGACACTAAATTTAACACTAAAGTTTGAAACTAGGACTATACAGAAATGAATACATAAACCACTATGCTTCATAACCCACATCGGTTAATAGCAATAAAAAGATAAGTGCCAGTTAAACTGATGGCATTGAGCTCACAGGTTATTCACACTAATTGTATATTATACTCTTATTTCAAAGAATAATGTCCCTCAAAAAATAAATGAATGGAAATATCCCCCTTTTGCCCCTTTTATACTTAACCAATGAACCTCCAAATCTAATCAGGGAATCTCCTTAACTATAATAAATCAGTATATCAAATTTGAAGCAAATCAGATAATTCTGCATGAAAAAAGAAACATATCGCTAAATTAATTGTGGTCTAACCTAGTGATGGGCGATAACGAGATGTTTTTCTCGATTTTCTCGATTATATGGACATCTCGATAATTTTCGATTGTGTAAATTTTTTCTCGATGACTGCAGTTTGCAAATTTTTTTTATAAATCATATATTATGTATTACATTTATCGTCATACATTTATCAAGAATCGTCTGCGGGTGAACTGGAATGCGTCGATGTTAATAAAGACTAGGTGACTTCGACCGCTAGCGGGCCCCTCCTTTAATCGGGGCCCCTAATTTATACGTAATCTTGTAATATGAAATCACGAACAGGTTACCCGCTATATACGGCACTGATATATGATAGCAGGCGGGTGTGGTGTGCACGCACTACAAAATCTTGTAAAAAATATAATATCGAAACGAATGAACCTCGGACCAGATCTCTTGGGGGAGGGGTCAAAGCGAGCGGAGGGACACAGCAGCTGCATAATATGATTAAGTCGTCACAGGTCTTTAGGCCTTTCCAACCATATGTCACATGAGAAGTCTGGATCTGAAATTATAAAAAAGTCCTCCCCGTGGGGGCAAAGGGGGAGAGGGGTGCGGGAGGTGGATAACAAGAGTAAGTGGTCATAAGCCTTTCCAACAATATGTCACATGAGGGGTCCCGGCTAAATTTAGAAAAACACCCCGTGGGGGAAAAGTGGGGTGGGGGCGGTCACCGGAGGTGCATTACATCAATAAGTAGTCACAGACCTTTCCAACGATATCTCACATGTGGGGTCTTGGCAAAACTTGGAAAAGTGTCCCCCGGGGGGGGGTGCAAAATGGGGGGATGGACACCGGAGGAGCATAACATCAATAAGTAGTCACAGACCTTTCCAACGATATCTCACATGAGGGGTCTTGGCTAAATTTGAAAAAGTGTCCCCCGGGAGGGGCAAATTGGGGGAGACTGTCACCGGAGGTGCATAACATCAATAAATAGTCACAGACCTTTCCAACGATATCTCACATGTGGGGTCTTGGCTAAATTTGGAAAAGTGCCCGGGGGGGGGGGCAAAGTGGTGGTGGGGACACCGTAGGTACATAACATCAATAAGTAGTCACAGACCTTTCCAACGATATCTCACACTAGGGGTCTTGACTAAATTTGAAAATGTGTCCCCGGGGGGGAAGAGTGGGGGGGGACTGTCACCGGAAGTGCATAACATCAATAAGTAGTCACAGACTTTTTCAACGATATCTCACAAGAGGGGTATTGACTAAATTTGGAAAAGTGTCCTCCGGGGGGGGGGGAAGTGGGGGGGGGCGGCCACCGGAAGTGCATAGCATCAATAAGTAGTCACAAACCTTTCCAACGATATGTCACATGAGGGGTCTTGGCTAAATTTGGAAAAGTGTCCTGAAATTTCATATATTATAAATAATATTTAGCGGAGGGCTCCATAAAAAAATCTGATCTAAAATGATAAAAACTACCCTCGCAGTGGGGGCCAAATTGGGGAGGGGAGGAAGAAAGTCTCATAATATGAAAGAGTCATCCGAGAGCTTACCGATGACATATCACATGACTGGTCCAAAAAAAGTTTGAAAATTGCTCCCCCTCCCACCCCCCGTGAGCCCACTCTTTCGCCCCGGAATTCACACTGCCGCCACTTTAAAATTTTTATGTTCAATAATTAATATTTACCGGAAGACTGCATAAAAAACCCACATCTAAAGTGATATTTAAATTTATTATAGAAATCGGCTACGGTTTTAAAAATTTGTTCTCCCCTTCCCCATCCCCCTTTGGGCGAAGAAAGGTTCATAGTATGAAAGAGTGGTCAAAGGGCTTTTCAATTATATGCCACAGGAAGGTTTCGGTAAAATTTTTAAAATTGCACCCCGCATGATTCCACTCTCACGTCCTCCTTCCTCGAAATCACCCGACCCACCTTAATCTTTGAAATTTTTATCGGAGGGCTCCAGGTATGTGACATCTTGGTAGGGCTAAAATAAGAGAAACTTTGAAAATTAGGGCTTCATTTAACAGCTCATTGTCATGCCTCTTTCCCTATCTCGTCCCTTGGTACTCTCGATAAATTTTCTTACTTTTCTTCTCTGCCGAGGACGAGAGAAATCCTCGAAAAGCTTCTCATAGCGAAATGTTGAAAACCGCGAGCGAAATCCTCGAAAGGCTTTTCGTTGTGAGATTTCGAAAAGAACGAGAGAAACCAGCCACCAGCGAGAGGCTTCCCATCGGGAAACGTTGAAAAGGGCGAGAGACACTCTCGAGAGACTTCCCATTCCGAAAGGTTTAAAACCGCGAGAGAACAAACCATCGAGCAGCTTCCCATCTGGAAGCGTCGAAATGCTGGAAAAATCATCGAGATGAGATTTGCCGAAATCCGAGATGGAAATGAAGCTTTTAGAGTCAAACTTACCGGTTGGTTTAAGTCATAATTTCTCAAAGGAGTCCATCTGCTTATCCAATCTCTTTTTAGCTCACAGGCTATCTAAGCCTGAGAGCTAATGTACCCGTCGCTTCTGTGTGTATGCATGTAAGTACGTACGTACGTACGTATGTACGTAACGCGATAACTCTTGATTAAAATGTATGATTTGCTTCAATTTTTTTTATGTTTATTCTGATAAGGCGTTCCGCTGATTAGTTTTGACGGTTCATTGGTTAAGGATAAAGGGAGAGAAGGGGGCCTGGTCCCCCCCCCCCCTCCTTAATTTAGATAAATAGGTTTTTCATGCAGAATTATTCGATTTGCTCCAAATTTCGTATACCGGTTTATTATGTTAAGGAGCTTCCCTGATTAAACTTGGAGGTTCATTAGTTATGTATGAAGGGGGGAAAGGGGGGTAGTCCCCCTCCTTAATTTAGATAAATGGGTTTTTCATGCAGAATTATTCGATTTGCTCCAAATTTGGTATACCGGTTTATTATTTTAAGGAGCTTCCCTGATTAAACTTGGAAGTTCATTGGTTAAGGATAAAGGGGGAGAAGGGGGGCTGCCTGCCCCCTCTTAATTTAGATAAATGGTTTTTTCATGCAGAATTATTCGATTTGTTCCAAATTTGGTATACCGGTTTATTATGTTAAGGAGCTTCCCTGATTAAACTTGGAGGTTCATTAGTTATGTATGAAGGGGGGAAAGGGGGGTAGACCCCTCCTTAATGTAGATAAATGGGTTTTTCATGCAGAATTATTCGATTTGCTCCAAATTTGGGATACCGGTTTATTATGTTAAGAAGCTGCCTTGATTAGATTTGGGGGTTTATGGGTTAAGTATAAAGGGGAGGGGCTTGCCTCCCCCATAATTGATATAAAAGGGTTTTTCATGCAGAATTATTCGATTTGCTTCAAATTTAATATACCGATTTATTCCGATATGGCGCTTCCTTCATTAGATTTGGAGGTTCATTGGTTAAGTATACAAGGGCGAAAAGGGGGCAAGTCCCCTCCCCTTAATTTAGATAAATGGATTTTCATGGAGAATTATCCAATTTACTTTAATTTTTTTTTTTTTTTCTATGTTCGTTCTGATAAGGAGCTTTCCTGATTAGATTTGGAGGTTCATTATTTAAGTATAAAAGGGTTAAAGGGGTTAGACCACCCTTAATTTAGCGATATGTTTCTTTTTTTCATGCAGAATTATCTGATTTTCTTCAAATTTGATATACTGATTTATTATAGTTAAGGAGTTTCCCTGATTTGATTTGGAGGTTCATTGGTTAAGTATAAAAGGGGCAAACGGGGTATATTTCCCTTCATTTATTTTTTGAGGGACATTATTCTTTGAAATAAGAGTATAATATACAATTAATGTGAATAACCTGTGAGCTCAATGCCATCAGTTTAACTGGCACTTATCTTTTTATTGCTATTAACCGATGTGGGTTATGAAGCATAGTGGTTTATGTATTCAGTTCTGTATAGTCCTAGTTTCAAACTTTACTGTTAAATTTAGTGTCATTTTGCCCCGAATTTTCAATGTTTCTCTTATTTTAGCTCTGCCAAGCTGCCCCATACCTGGAGACTCAGATAAATACTATTTATTAAATATAAAAAGTTCAAAGAGGAAGGTGAGTGAATTCTGGGGGCGCGAGAGTGGACAAAGGGGGGGGGGGGGTAATTTTCAAATTTTTACCAAACCTCTCCATCGGAAAGTCCTTTCACCACTCTTTCATATTATGAACCTTTCTCCTCCCAGACTTGAATTCCGGAAGAGGGGGGGGGGGGAGCGATGCGGGGGGGATTTTTTTTTTAATTGTAGAGATTTCTACAATAAATATCATCAAATGAGGTTTTTTAATAGAGCTCTCCGATAAATATTATTTATTAAATATAAAATTTTGGTGGCTGCGTGGGGGGTGCTGTGGGTGAAAAGTGGGGCTGCGTGATTTCCGGGTATATTCTGGGATAAAAGAGGGAACCCACGTGGGAGGGGTAGATTTCAAACTTTTTTTGGACCAGTCATTTGATATATCATCGGAAAGTTTTCGGTTATCATCGGAAAGTTACTCTTTCATATTATGAACCTTTCTTCTTCCCTCCCTATTTTGGCGCCCAGAGAGAGGCACTTTTCGAACTTTTTTGAAATCGTAGCGTTTTTAAACATTTTAGATCGGATTTTTTTACGGAGCCCTCCGATAAATAATTTTTAATATATGAAAATTTCAAAGAGAAGGATGAGCAGGGTATATTTCGGGGGAACGATAATTGGAATCCTGGGAGTTGGGACTCTTTTCTATCTTTTGCTGATACCCATCATGTGATATATCATTGGAAAGCTCTGTGACTACTATTTCATTTTATATATTGCCCGCGCCCCTCCCCTTACTTTGCCCCGCGCGGGGGCACTTTTCTAAATTTAGCCGACACCCCTCATGTGACATATCGTTGGAAAGTCCTGTGACCACTTATTCATATTATGCACTTTCCTTGCCCCTGCCCCCTACTTTGCTCCCCGCGGGGGTTCGTTTAATGTATTCCAGTCGAAGTCTTTCTAAAAATGGGGAAATTAAAGATCCAATCTCAAATGACGTAGAAAAATCAATAAAAAATTTTGATCCCTTTTATCATCCTTTAGTTCATGTTTTTGCCACTAGGGGGTACTTTTGATTCTTATTTCTTTGGCCATTTTGGTGCTAATTGCTGAAAAATTCTAATTTTTGATACTTAAACTTCCCTTACCGCTTCATAGCTACTCGCGTTTTTTCAGCTTTTTTCAACCAGGGGGCACCCTTACAAGACTTTTCCAGTCTTATGGCTCCTTTATAGTTTCCCTTTGATTTGTTGTTTTTTTATTCCATCTGTTTTCAGTTACCCTATATTTAATAAAATCTGCCTTATATATATGTAAAAACAATGATTTCAATAATCGATTCTAGAACATCTCCTTTGTAGATTCTCGAAAATAATCGATGACTGTATCGATTGTGTATTTTACGATAACGATTTTTTTCGATTGGTAAATTTTAGAGAATCGCCCATCACTAAGCCCTATCACTACTATGAAATTGTCGGCCAGAATAATAGCTAAGTTTTCCAATAACTGTTTTTAGCTTTTCTCGTTACAATCGATTTTAAAACATCTCGATTGTAGATTCTAGGAATTAATCGATGGCTGTATCGATTGTGATTTTTTACGATGACGATTTTTCTCGATTGTCGAATTCTCGAGAATCGCCTATCACTAGTCTAACCCCTTTAACCCTTTTATACTTAACTAATGAACCGCCAAATCTAATCAGGAAAGCTCCTTATCAGAACGAACATAGAAAAAAAAAATTAAAGTAAATTGAATAATTCTCCATGAAAATCCATTTATCTAAATTAAGGGGAGGGGACTTGCCCCATTTTCGCCCTTGTATACTTAACCAATGAACCTCTAAATCTAATGAAAGAAGCGCCATATCGGAATAAATCGGTATATTAAATTTGAAGCAAATCGAATAATTCTGCATGAAAAACCTTTTTATCTAAATTAAGGGGGAGACTAGCCCCTCCCCTTTATACTTAACCCATAAACCTCCAAATCTAATAAAGGCAGCTTCTTAACTTAATAAACCGGTATCCCAAATTTGGAGCAAATCGAATAATTCTGCATGAAAAACCCATTTATCTAAATTAAGTGAGGGACCAGCCCCCCTTCTCCCCCTTCATCCTTAACCAATGAACTTCCAAGCTTAATCTGGGAAGCTTCTTAACATAATAAACCGGTATACCAAATTTGGAGCAAATCGAATAATTCTGCATGAAAAGCCCATTTATCTAAATTAAGGGGGGACCAGCCCCCTTCTCCCCCTTTATACTTAACCCGTAAAACTCCAAATCTAATCAAGGCAACTTCTTAACATAATAAACCGGTATACCAAATTTGGAGCAAATCGAATAATTCTGCACGAAAAACCCATTTATCTAAATTAAGGAGGGGGTCTACCCCCCCCCCTTCTCCCCCTTTATCCTTAACCAATGAACTTCTAAGTTTAATCAGGGAAGCTCCTTAACATAATAAACCGGTATACCAAATTTGGAGCAAATCGAATAATTCTTCATGAAAAGCCCATTTATCTAAATTAAGGGGGGGCAGCCCCCTTCTCCCCTTTATACTTAACCCGTAAACCTCCAAATCTAATCAAGGCAACTTCTTAACATAATGAACCGGTATACCAAATTTGGAGCAAATCGAATAATTCTGCATGAAAAACCCATTTATCTAAATTAAGGAGGGGGTCTACCCCCCTTTCCCCCCTTCATACTTAACTAATGAACCTCCAAGTTTAATCAGGGAAGCTCCTTAACCGGTATACGACATTTGGAGCAAATCGAATAATTCTGCATGAAAACCTATTTATCTAAATTAAGGAGGGGTGGGGACCAGCCCCCTTTCTCTCCCTTTATCCTTAACCAATGAACCGTCAAAACTAATCAGCGGAACGCCTTATCAGAATGAACATTAAACTAGTTGGATGTGCCAATCCCAAAACTTTCTTCTATCTTATACATCTTAATATTTCAAAACCTAGTTACACATGTTAATACTTCAATATTATTAGTTCAATACTATACCAACTTTGATTTTCATCTTAAATTTCTGCTCAAGTCAATTAAACGGACTAAAAACGAGTTAATCTATATCATGATATTTGTTAAAATTATTAATTTTTCTTTATTCTGTCGTTATCAGCTGTTTGCGAATAGCCGGCATAGCAGGAAGCGAGTTCCCACCGCTGCATGAGCCGCCGATGCACAATAGAACTACGAAAAATCAAGAAAAGTATACAAAAATCGCTAGCACGGAGCCCCTTTACCGCGCAATATTTCCAAATTCAAGGAGAACCTGTTGGCCAAAGCCAAAAACAAGCACAAACATTTTGGTTCAATTGTATGCATAATTTTATACGCTGCTCGATGGTACAATAATGAAAATGGCACAGAGATCGGAATTATAGCGCCCCCTTTTTTCGGAATTTTTTCAAGTTCAGGGAGGACTTGTTTGCCATAGCCAGAAACATGCACAAAAAATTTGGTTCAATTATATGGATAACTTTATACACTTTTCGATGGTACAATAATGAAAATGGTACAGACATCGCAATTATAGTGCTCCCTTCCGGCAGAATTTTCCCAAATTCAGGGAGGACCTTCGTGACATGACCAAAAATAAACACATAAAATTTGGTTCAATTCTATGCATAACTTCATACACTTTTCGGCGGTACAATATTCAAAATGGCATAAAAATTGTACAAAAATCGCTATTACAGCGCCCTCTACGAGCGATTTTTTTACAAATTAAGGGAGGACCTCCTTGCCATAGCCAAGAACTTAAAATTTTTTTTGGTTCAATTCTATGCATAACTTCATACACTTTTCGATGGTGCAATATTCAAAATCGCACAAAAATCGCTATTACAGCGCCCCCTAACGGCGAATTTTTTGCAAATTCATGGAGGACCTGCTTGCGATATCCAAAAACTTAAAATAAAAATTTGGTTTAATTCTATGCATAACTTCATACACTTTTGGACGGTACAATATTCAAAATCGCACAAAAATCGCTATTACAGCGCCCCCTACCGGCGAATTTTTTCCAAATTCAGGGAGGACCTGCTTGCCATAGCCAAAAACTTAAAATAACAATTTGGTTTAATTCTATGCATAACTTCATACACTTTTGGACGGTACAATATTCAAAATCGCACAAAAATCGCTATTACAGCGCCCCCTACCGGCGAATTTTTTCCAAATTCAAGGAGGACCTGCTTGCCATAGCCAAAAACTTAAAATAAAAATTTGGTTCAATTCTATGCATAACTTCATACACTTTTCGATGGTACAATATTCAAAATCGCACAAAAACGCATTTACAGCGCCCCCTACCGGCGAATTTTTTCCAAATTCAGGGAGGACCTGCTTGTCATATCCAAAAACTTAAACTAAAAATTTGGTTCAATTCTATGCATAACTCCATACACTTTTGGATGGTACAATATTCAAAATCGCACAAAAATTGTTATAGCAGCGCCCCCTACCGGCGAATTTTTTCCAAATTCCGGGAAGACCTGCTTGCCATAGCCAAAAACTTATAATAAAATTTTGGTTTAATTCTATTCATAACTTCATACACTTTTTGATGGTACAATGGCGACAGACAGACGGACAGACGGACAGACGGACGGACGGACAGACGGACAGACGGACACACAGACAGACAGACATTTTCTATAAACATGTTTTTTGGAATCTCTGACCCCTAAAACATGCAAATCCGTCGAAAACCGGAAGTCGAAAAAAATTTCGATTACAATACTTTCTTCTATTGAAGATAGAAGAAAGTAAAAAAATGAAGCAAATCGTACATTTTAATCAAGAGTTATCGCGTTACGTACATACATACGTACGTACGTACATGCATACACACAGAACCGACGGGTACATTAGCTCTCAGGCTTAGATAGCCTGTGAGCTAAAAAGAGATTGGATAAGCAGATGGACTCCTTTGAGAAATTATGACTTAAACCAGAAATGCGGAAAGTTTGACTCTGAAAGCTTCATTTCCATCTCGCATTTCGGCAAATCTCATCTCGATGATTTACCCAGCATTTCGACGCTTCCAGATGGGAAGCTGCTCTATGGTTGGTTCTCTCGCGGTTTTAAACCTTTCGGGATGGGAAGTCTCTCGAGAGTTTCTCTCGCCCTTTTCAACCTTTCTCGATGGGAAGCCTCTCGCTGGTCTCTCTCGTCCTTTTCGAAATCTCCCAATGAAAGGCCTTTCGAGGATTTCTCTCGCGCTTTTCAACATTTCGCTATGAGGAGCTTTTCGAGGATTTCTCTCGTCCTCGGCAGAGAAGAAAAGTAAGAAAATTTATCGAGAGTACCAAGGGACGAGATAGAGAAAGAGGCATGACAATGAGCTGTGAAATGAAGCCCTAATTTTCAAAGTTTCTCTTATTTTAGCCCTACCAAGATGTCACATACCTGGAGCCCTCCGATAAAAATTATTTATTAAATATAAAAATTTCAAAGAGGAAGGTGGGTCGGGTGATTTCGAGGGAGGAGGACGTGAGAGTGGACTCATGCGGGGTGCACTTTTAAAAAATTTACCGAACCCTTCCTGTGACATATAATCGAAAAGCCCTTTGACCACTCTTTCATACTATAAACCTTTCTTCGCCGAAAGGGGGATGGGGAAGGGGCGAACAAATTTTTTAAACCGCAGCCGATTTCTATAATAAATTTAAATGTCACTTTAGATGTGGGTTTTTTATGCAGTCTTCCGGTAAATATTATTTATTGAACATAAAAATTTTAAAGTGGCGGCTGTGTGAATTCCGGGGCGAAAGAGTGGGCCCACGTGGGGAGGGAGGAGGAGCAATTTTCAAACTTTTTTTGGACCAGTCATGTGATATGTCATCGGTAAGCTCTCGGATGACTCTTTCATATTATGAGACTTTCTTCCTCCCCTCCCCCAATTTGGCCCCCACTGCGAGGGTAGTTTTTTCTGCTTTTATCATTTTAGATCGGATTTTTTTATGGAGCCCTCCGCTAAATATTATTTATAATATATGAAATTTCAGGACACTTTTCCAAATTTAGCCAAGACCCCTCATGTGACATATCGTTGGAAAGGTTTGTGACTACTTATTGATGCTATGCACTTCCGGTGGCCGCCCCCCTCACTTTGCCCCCCCCCGGAGGACACTTTTCCAAATTTTGTCAATACCCCTCTTGTGAGATATCGTTGAAAAGGTCTGTGACTACTTATTGATGCTATGCGCTTCCAGTGACAGTCCCCCCACTTTTTGCCCCCCCCGAGGACACTTTTTCAAATTTAGTCAAGACCCCTCGTGTGAGATATCGTTGGTAAGGTCTGTGACTACTTATTGATGTTATGTACCTACGGTGTCCCCACCACCACTTTGCCACCCCCGCCCCTCCGGGGGCACTTTTCCAAATTTAGCCAAGACCCCTCATGTGAGATATCGTTGGAAAAATCTGTGACTATTTATTGATGTTATGCGCCTTCGGTGACAGTCTCCCCCAATTTGCCCCTCCCGGGGGACACTTTTTCAAATTTAGCCAAGACCCCTCATGTGAGATATCGTTGGAAAGGTCTGTGACTGCTTATTGGTGTTATGCTCCTCCGGTGTCCATCCCCCCATTTTGCACCCCCCCCGGGGGGACACTTTTCCAAATTTATCCAAGACCCCACATGTGAGATATCGTTGGAAAGGTCTGTGACTACTTATTGATGTAATGCACCTCCGGTGACCGCCCCCCCCACTTTTCCCCCACGGGGTGTTTTTTTCAATTTAGCCGAGACCCCTCATGTGACATATTGTTGGAAAGGCTTATGACCACTTACTCATGCCATCCACCTCCCGCACCCCTCCCCCCCTTTGCCCCCACGGGGAGGGCATTTTTATAAATTCAGATCCAGACTTCTCATGTGACATATGGTTGGAAAGGCCTAAAGACCTGTGACGACTTAATCATATTATGCAGCTGCTGTGCCCCTCCGCTCGCTTTGACTCCTCCCCTAAGAGATCTGGTCCGACGTTCATTCGTTTCGATATTATATTTTTTACAAGATTTTGTAGTGCGTGCACACCACACCCGCCTGCTATCATATATCAGTGCCGTATATAGCGGGTAACCTGTTCGTGATTTCATATTACAAGATTACGTATAAATTAGGGGCCCCGATTAAAGGAGGGCCCCGCTAGCGATCGAAGTCACCTAGTCTTTATTAACATCGATTCATTCCAGTTCACCCGCAGACGATTCTTGATAAATGTATGACGTATATAATACATAATATATGATTTATAAAAGAAATTTGCAAACTGTTGTCATCGAGAAAAAATTTACACAATCGAAAAATATCGAGATGTCCATACAATCGAGAAAATCGAGAAAAACATCTCGTTATCGCCCATCACTACACTGAATCATTTCTGCTGTTTTATTTTCTTACAAATCAGGCAAAACCAATCATCACTATTTAGATTTTTCTTTTTAGATTCTGAATTATTAGACTTTTTTTTGCAACACAAGTTTTCTTTACATTATGATTGTAGTTCTCCCCTTTCATTATTTCCTTGATAATTGCATTACGCCTATTTTTTAAAATTTGATGTTCCATTTGCTTTTATGCTGTGATAGCTTCCTTTTAGTCGATTTTTTGTGTTTTTTTCATTTGAAGGTTTACTTTATATGGCGAAGATGTTAACACAACTGTTTTTTGGCTCCCTCTGTACTTTTTTAAACTAAATTTAGCAAAGGATATAACATTTCTAATGATTTTTTGGCTTTTGGGGAGGATTTGTAGCTACAGCCTTATTGCAGGTCAATTTCTTCACAACTTACTCTCTCCTTTTTATTTCCTATATCTTTAACAGCTTTTGCTGTCACCTGTTTTTTTTTTTCCAGACAGCTTGTCCGTGTCTTTTTCAACATTATATTATAATAGTGTTTAAAAAAATATGCTCTATTGAAAAATACGCTACGATTAATTATACGCAAACATTATATATTCAAGAGTGTTGTATTCACCACCCTACTCCCGGAAGGTTTGAGGTTTTATGCGTTTTAATGGCAAAAAAGTGTAATTCCACCCTAAAGAACTGTAAAAAGTCTGCCCTTCCTCAGGGAATCGCAAATATCCTCCAGGAAGAAAATGTTTGAATTCAACTCTCTAAACCAAATACGCCGTAGGAATAAAATATTCAAAGAAAATAAATACAAATACATACAAGATAAAAGAAATTTCAAACAAAATTTATTGCATAAACATGTAAAAATATTTTTTTGTTTATATAGGCCTAAACTGTATAAAAAAATTAATCCAGATATAAACCCCCTCCCCCCCCCCAAAAAAAAAAGAAAAAAAAAACTTGCATGGAGATAGTAATCCATTATAAAATATTTAAAAAATTAAAAAAAATAGTGTACAAAGTGTACCGTCCTCGAAATTCATTACTTAATTTTAAAAATTTATGATCGCATATCTGGTCCAATTTAAGCAACTTAAATTGGTCCAATTATGGCAACTGCGCCATTTTTTAAAACAGATAATTTCAAGACTAAGAACAAAAACGAAATCAAACAAAGCCGCGTGAGAAATATGCGCAATTAACAGATGAATTTATATATGTATATGAAAACATAACAACTTACCTTCGTTTTAAAGTATTCACTTACGTTTAGTAGGAAAAAAGTAGATCAAAACAGCTAACTTTAGGTTTTTTAAAATTGTCTGAAAACAACACGTGGTAGGCGGTTGCTTCTTCTAATCGTGAGTGACGTCATCGTGATGAGTAGTATTCCAGCGCTAGATGGCGTCTCTTCCTGTAATTAACGGCAGAATGGCAACGGTCCAATTAAAGCGGCGGTCCAAATATGGCTACTCTCCCCTATATTAAATTCAGTACAAAGTTCTGCAACGATTGTATATATTAAATTTCAAGGCATTCGGTTGGGTAGTTTTTGCGCTGTTATATGCAGACAGACGGACGGACCAGACGTAGACTTTAGTTGCTAGATATTTATATAATTACGAACGCACCTAAAAAGGACAAGAAACATTAAGTTTTTCTGCCACTTGGCTTAAATAGGGACCAAGGTTCTCATTCCCGCGGTTATTTTGTATAATGTTAATTAGGTATATGTTACCGTCTCTCTGCTATAAATACTGCGGTAGGAGTTAGACTCAGTAGATTAATAGTCACATATCGCATTAGTGGTAAACCAGACTGCTTTTCAGACTGCTCAGTGGCGTAGCTACGTTTTTTGGCGCCCGGGGCAGAAATAAATTTTGCCCCCACTAAATAGGAAAATAACGACATTATTTTTCATCAAGACGAAAAAAAAGTCTTTTTGAGACAAACACACGAAAGTAAAATACGTGGAACCCAATTATAGAAGATTTCTAGTTTTTGTCAATACTGAATTTGAATGGGAATTTTAAAAACTTAGCGGAACGTTCACGGATATGTCTATTGTTTTAAGCGTATGCGAGTAGCATCAATGAAAATAAGATTTCAAAAAACCGCATTTGCTAAAAACCCTACATTACGCCCGATTATGGAAAAAAAACTGTTTCAAAACAGCAGCCATACTAGAATTTCAAATTGCTATACTCATATATTTTTTAAGATAGAGGGGAAACCAAAAAATGTTTTTGAATCCTTCTATCAAGACCTAACGATTATGCAAGAAATAAAATTGCATTTATAAATTTTTTCTATATATTTTTTTTTTAGTTTGAAATCGTTAAGGCTGTTCTCAAATCCAAAAGGACAACTTTATGATATAAGTTTTAATTTATTTTGTTCGGAAATGCATGAAACTAGCAGGTATTGTTGCTCAGAAACTATGTACTCTAGCTGTTTTTCCGTTTTTTGCAAGCGCAATAGATCTTTCAGAAAATAGTGTCAAAGTGGCCGTTTTGAACCGAATTTCCGCACGAAAGAAGAATAACTACTCTAGAAAGGGCGATCAAAATCGCTTATAACTCAATAGGTAATTTATTGATATAAAAATGGAAAACACAGTTCGATTCTAAATCGCTTCCATAGTGATTCCTCTCATTTTTATATCTTTCGTTAAAAAATGAATTTGTAAATGTGTGAAAACGTTTTGCGCTTGTTAAGCAGAGCAGTTGAGAACAGCCTTAAGGGCCGTCATTTTGAAACAGGATGACGGATCAAGATGCCCAACGAATTTGGTCCCGATCTTAATAAATCCTTAACATATGCTCAATCATATCCAAATCGGTTTATAAATACGGGTGTAATCGCATGACACTGATCAGATATATAGAGAGAGTGAGATATACATGCTATATATAGAGATGAAAATGATAAGAATTAAAATCCTTTTAAAATTCAAAACTAAAATTCTATTTCAAAATTTTAAATTAAAATCCGTAAGTTCTTTTTCCTAACTAATCTGATATTCTAAAATCCATTTTGCCCTTGTAACTTTGTCTCCCAGCATAACATTTATTACGTTCAACATTAAAATCAGAGAGTAACTTAAGATAGAAAATGCTGACGTTTGGATAATCCTCCTTCGTTTGTGGTTAAAGCCTTATATGTCACAAATCTCAGGTATTATGCGAGTCTTGACCTAGCTAAATTAACCATTTAAACTAAATGTGTTAAATTTATAACTTCGGCCATTGCTGGAAAATATTAAAGCCCCCACATATTAGCGAAAGCGCGCAGGAAATAGATTAGATTTCGCCCATTTGAGGTATCTGCACAACCTACGACCATGTAGGTCCCAAAATTGACATAAATGGTCCTGGGACATCCGATCGAATTCGCGGAGATGATTGTAAGATGCAGCGACGAAATAAATGAGTTCTGTCCACAAAGAGGTTCCCGAGTCAAATTCTTTTCTCCCATTAATCTACCAGTTATTCCTTACACAAATACATATAAATATAGTTTTCTCTAATGCATATGCGCTGAATTTAAGTATATATCACATATATTTAACTTTTAAAACAACGAAAACAACCATTTGTATTGGTCATACTAGTAAGACTGAAAAGCCCTACTTTGCTTTTTATAGTATTTAAGGACGGAAAATTTGGAGGTAGGTCGCCACACATTTTATTATTTGGCTTTTCTCAATGCCAATTCGACGCGACGGTAGAATGGAATTTCCAATAAAGAAGTAATGTCTTTATTTGTTGTTTTTCCAGTTAAATTCATTTTGAATTGGTTCACAGAAGACCCATTACACGAAAATATTCATATACAGGATGTCCGAGAATTGTTGGACACTTTACAAAATTAAATTAATAATAAGCGGTAATTAGTAACAGGGTGCTTGAATCAGTCTTACTAAGAGAATGTCTAAATTTTTGTTCTGCACAATTTTATACCAAAAATATCTCATAGATGGCACTAGATGTGTCACTCACAAAGGCAGTGAAACAGACCGTGTTTCTGTTGAATTGGAACGTGATTCCGCAAAAGTTACAGATTAGTGCGCCCTATCTAAAACGACAGTTATTGTCCCTTTCTTATTTGCTGAAAATACCATAAATGGTGATATTTTTTAGATATGTCGAAAATTTTCAATAACCCTCAAATCCAAAGTTTCCGCATTGGGCAACGTTTGTACGCAATTGTCTCAACGAACAATTCTCCAATGGATATTACATTCTATTACAACTGTTTTTATAATTATTTTTATTTCATTTTGTAAAGTATCCAACAATTTCGGACACCCTATAGAATGCTAAGTACACAAAAATCAGCTTGAAAACGAATCAATGCGTATGTGTGCGCGTGACGGAGATGGCCAGAAATATCTACTGCACGTGCAAATGAAAATTTGGGTGAGAGTACTCAAAGGCTGGTCCTGATGCACATGAAGCTCAGATTTCTAATTTTTTTCATAATTAGTCGAGAATATTAATTAAAAACTCATCATAAAAGCGATATTTTTTCATAAAATGGCAAAATCGCGTTCACATCTGAACTTAATTCAACAGACGAAATGAAAGATATTAAGAACTTTACTAATCAGCGAAAATTAAGAAAACTAATTAAGGTGTCGATCTGAAAATTTCAGAGCACATGTAGAAAGATATTTTACACTTGTGTATAAAATGTTTGAGAATCGGTCGGTAATTGTTCTTGATTTTTTTCAAAAACTGACGACGACGGGGCAAAAGTTCGGACAAAGAACCATACAGGACGTACAATAATTAAAAACCTCACTAAAAAGAGAACTTTTTGCGGCCGACCCTTCCATTTTCTTTCCGAAAATCGATGGATCAGAGAATGTACGAATATAACATGTAGACAATCGACTTAATTATTAACCCTTAAATGCCGGGTGTTGCTTTTCGGCAACATACCCAATTTAGGCTCTAAAATACTATTAGAATAATATTGAAGCTATAATTCCTAATGTTGCCAATAAAATACATTCTGAAAATATTATTAAATCGATTTTCAACATGTAGATGGGAGCACTTGTGCTGTTTAAGAATAAAGATATATTTACTTTTTCAATTATTGCTACTTGTTCTTTTTGTTTTGTTTGGAAGCTTGCGAAATACCCTATTTTGTTCTGCAGTGAGCAAGTAAAATTTATTTCTTATTATAGTTCCTAAAATTCTTGTTTGTTTAATATTATAGAATTTTATCAAGGAAAATTATTTTTTCAATGAAAGACCAGTATTGCCGATCAGTAACAAACTGTTTTTTAGAAGTAAACCATACTTAAAACAAAATATGATTTTTTAAAGTATTTTCCCCATGATTTATTTAAAAAAATCAAAGCCGAAAAACATTATTTCAATGATTTTTGAAAAGTCAGGCATTTAAGGGTTAAACGTGGCCAAATGCTAAAAACATGCGTTCTGTGGCAAGAGTCCCTTATATGAGTTAAGAGTTCGTCCACAAGGGTTTCTGCCCTTTATTTACATTTAAAACGAAGTTTTCCAAAATATAGACTTTTTTTACTACCATTATCGATCTTTAACACATTCTTTTCTCGGACTCTGTGGGCCAGATTTCAACGGGAATTGATTCATTCAACTTTGCTTAGGATTTTCTTGCAGTTTTTAGCTCCACCTTCGAGTGCAGGGGGCGCATTCTTATCTCTGGTTCTACGGAACCAACATCAACATATTGCTCATTCAACTTGGATTTCGACGGTCTTACACTTTTGAGTTCTACCTTCTACTGGCAGGGAGCATTTTTATCTGAGGTTTCGTGATCTTACTTTCTGCGGAATTTTTTTCTTTCAATTCATCTTACGATTTTCAGATTTTGCGGCGCGTGCACAGTAGTGATGGGCGATTCTCGAAAATTCGACAATCGAGAAAAATCGTCATCGTAAAAAATAACAATCGATACAGCCATCGATTAATTCCTAGAATGTACAATCGAGATGTTTTACAATCGATTATAACGAGAGAAGCTAAAAACAATTGTTGGAAAACTTAGCTATTATTCTGGCCGAAACTTTCATAGTAATGATAGGGTTTGCTCGATAATTCTGCTATCGCAATTATTTTCTCCTGATTTAGGCTTAAGGGGTTACTTCAGTCAAGTGAAAAGACCTGCTCGCTAATGCTAATCTTATGGAAGAAATTTATAAAGATATCTCATTTGAATTTCAGTATTTTAAAATGATTTTCTTTGCATTGGAATAAATTCCCCTTTCTTCTTTATGAAACTGCCATGTCCAAATCGCGTAACTATGGCGCATTTGATGAATCAAATAACCAGGGGCGGCGCCAGAACTTGCCCGACGGGGGGCCACAGTATCCCCGACAGGGGGGCCGAATTCAAAATATATATTAGAGGTTTCCACGAGCCCTGCCCTGTTCCGAAGCCCGAACTCGGTAAAAGTTTCTTTCATTAAACTCGGGATTGGCTTAGTTTTATCTGAAAACTATGTACGGGTTCGGACTAAATTTTAGCTTTTGAAATGTTGGTCTAACCCTGAACTTCATTATCGCCGGGACACGTCCGGGTCTTGCATTTTTTCTGTAGATTCGGGCCGGACCGGGACTGTATTCATACTTCAGAATTTTTTTGGAGCAAATGAACAATAAAACATTTCTTTGTTTCTTCCCCCCCCCCTTTTTTTAAATAACAGGTGGAATATGTTGATCAATCACGTGAAAAACATGAAATTTTCGCGTCCGGATTTGGCATAACCCGAAACGCGCAGATCTCTAGCACTCACACTGCTATTTAAATTAGAGACAAATTGCAGAGGGCCAAACGATTTTTACTCGAAACATGTATTTCGAAGCTTGTCAAAGAATATTGTAGATGAATAAAATGAAAAAAAATCTCTTAAGGTTAAGGTTATTTTTGAAACACCTCACTAGTCACCTAATCTTTATAGGCGAAGGAATCCACAACAGAAAGTGTTTCCACATTTTTGAGCATTACCCAAAAGGAAAAACTCTGCTTTGTACTCTTCTTCCATACAGAAAACTCCCAATAAGCGGTCATTCAATACTATAGATTTTACGTGCACATATATGGCACGTACGCAGCAGTGTGTGAAAGACAAAGTATGCAGCAGTTCTCCGCTTATGAGCCGAACCAAAGAGTTGCGCATCAGATAAGGTAGGTAACCAATTTTTTTCGAAACGCGGTTCATGTTTCGGCCAGGTTGACCATGTATTTTAATGCCGGAGGTAACTGAAAATAATCAGTTGACAAATCCCTATTAAAAACGCATAAAGTGACCAAAAATTATTTAAAAATAAAATTATTTAAATTTGTCAGTGACAGTGTCATCGTGAAGACTAGCAGTTAAACGTTACACCTAACCTAACTAGGGTCCTTCCGGGGTAATAAATAAAATTTGAAGCCCTGCAAATTTTATTTAAAACAAAGCTGCAACCCGAACCGAACCCAACCAAAAATATTCTGTCTACCCGCAACCCGATCGAACCCGAAATACTTAATTCCAATCCCAACCTGAAACCCGGAAGCAGAGAAAATTGATCCACAATATAATGTAATTATAAAAATATATATATATATATATATAGTCTGCAATCATATCTCTAATATTAATATTATCTTTTATGTGGAAAAATAAACATGCAAGGAGTCATTCATATTCAAATACGTAGTTTATCATCTGAAATAGATTCCTGCGCGTGTTGGTTTATACCCAACCCAAATGTTCAACTTAAAGTCAATCCGAAACCTAACAAAAAATTTTTGCTGACGCAAAACCCGACAACAATTTTTTCTATTAACCCTAAACCGAAATACTTCGCTTCAACCCGAACACAACTCGACACAAAAAGATCTATAATTGAATACAGTTATGAAAAAATAGTCCACAATCATATCCGTAATATCAATTCTATCTTTTACGTAGAAAATAAACACGTAAAGCGACTCATTCAAATTTAAATATATAATTTTTAATGTCAAACAATAACTTAGACATTCTTTTTGTAAAATTGAGCTAAATCCAGCTTGGCTCGTAAGTTAGTGTTGTCAGGTCAAACAACGGGACAGAGAGAGAATTAAATTTAAAAAATCAAAAAAACCCGACTGCGTAAATATCCCAGTGGTAGGGGAGCAAAAAAAAAAAAAAGCCCAATTCAGAAATAATTAGGGGAAAGCTGGAAATTATTTTAATCCCTTCAGTTTATGTTTAGAATGAATATGCTACGTTTCCTCCCTCGTACTAGGCGAGCGTTAGGAATTATATATTGATTTATAGTCAAAAAACACTTTTTTTTAAATACCACAACACTATCTCGAAATAACTAACTTTCTCAAAAACATTGTCAATGCAAATGTTGCAGAGCTTAAAATTCTGAGTAAAATGAGTACCTACAGTTAATACTTTTGCTGAATATTAAGGTCACAATTCTACTTTAAAGTTTTAGCTCCGTGGTCAGAGGGTTGAACTCAGAATTAATTAGGGGAAACCTGGAAATCGTTTTAATCCCTTCAGATTAGGCCTAAAATGAATATTCTATGTTTTCCTCTTCGTACTAAGTGAGCGTTAGGAAATATGTACACATTTACATTCGAAAAACACGTTTTTCTTTAATATTTTTAACAATATCTTAAATTGCGACCTTAATTTCGAACAAAAATATTAATATGAGTATTCATTTTATTCAAAATTTTAAGCTCTAAAACATCTATACTGGCAATATTTCGATATAGTTAGCTGTTTTGAGATATTGTTAAGGTAATTTGGTCTCTCCTATCTTGAAGCTCTTGATTAGTGATTAAGGCAAAATTTTGAAATAGAATTGCGACCTTAATTTTTAACAAAAATATTAATGTGGGTATTCATTTTATTCAGAATTTTATGCTATACAACATTTGTATTGACAATGTTTTTGAAAGACTTAGCTGTTTTGAGATATTCTCAGGTAACTTGGTCTCTCCGGACTTCAAGCTCTTGATTAGCGATTAAAGCAAAATTTTGAAATTAGAATTGCAACCTTAATTTTTAACAAAAATACTAATGTGGGTGCTCATTTTATTCAAAATTTTAAGCTCTACAACATTTGTATTGACAAAGTTTTTGATAGAATTAACTATTTTGAGATATTGTTTAAAATATTAAGGAAAAACATGTTTTTCGAATGTAAATAAGTACATATTTCCTAACGCTCACTTGGTACGAGGGGGAAAACATAGAATATTCATTTTAGACCTAATCTGAAGGGATTAAAATGATTTCCAGTTTTCCCCTAATTAATTCTGAGTTCAACCCTCTGACCACGGTGCTAAAACTTTAAAGTAGAATTGTGACCTTTATATTCAACTAAAGTATTACGTGTAGGTACTCATTTTACTCAGAATTTTAAGCTCTACAACTTTTGTAGACAATGTTTTTGAAAAAGTTAGAGATTTCGAGATAGTGTTATGATATTTAAAAAAAAAAAAAAAAAAAAAAAAAAAAAAAAAAAACTTGTTTTTTGACTATAAATCAATGTATAATTCCTAACGCTCGCCTAGTACGAGGGGGAAAACGTAGCATGTTCATTCCAGACCTAAACTGAAGGGGTTAAAACAATTTCCAGCTTTCCCCTAATTATTTCCGAATTCAACTCTCTAACCACTGGGCTAAAAAAGCGAACTAATTAATTATTTCTCATCATTATTAAACTATTTTTATTTATATTACTTACCTATTTTTTTTTTTATTTACTTGTATTGGTGACTTTCAAGTTGTGTTTGATTGTTAGTTCCTATCTATAAACACTGTTTTGATGAGGCCTATAGACGTCTATGATGGTTAGAGTTGCAGTAAAGTTAAAGATCCTACCTACACAACGTCCAGGTTGTGTAATATTTAAACAGAGCTTCTGACTGTAAAATAGTCAATGAAACATCGTCTTCATTTTGAAAGACCTATCCAATGATATGCCACTCAATAGGGTGCGTAAAAAAATTTCGTGTGTACCGCCATTTTGAATTTATATAATCAAATCTAGCCTATAACCATCGGATGGTTAAGACGAATCGATAGAGACCTCACTCATTAAAATCCATCCAGCCGTTGGGATGTTTCGAGGGTATAAAGAAATCCACATGCCCAGATACGCGTGAAACACATAACCCTTCTTGACAGTCTGGTAAAAAAAGCCGGACAGACGCTTGAAAATTGAGAAATTTTAAGCACTACAGTAAAACCTGTTAAAACGGAACCAGTGTGCTGGAATAACGCTTTAACCTGAAAATTTTCGCAATATCAGCTAAAACAGGCTAAAATTGTCTAAATGGGAAAGTTCTTCCAATTCTTTGTCGTTCTGTCTTAACAGGTTACTGTATTAAATAGCTTCCTTTCATCGTATTGAATATAAGTGAATTATACTTTATCCATAAAGGAATGGTGTGAAATTAATTAGTCGAACTAGAGCTTTCTAAATAATTAACAGTAATTTTATGACAATAATGCTCACTTTACAAATACTGCGTTTTATTATTTTTTTCATTATTTTGCCTTTCAGCCGTTTAAGAAAAAGCGCAATTATTACTTTCATTCTCAAGAAAACATTTCGTCAAACGTAAAAAGCACAGGCAGCAAGTTGCCGGAACGCGCCAGTGGTTGGAACAGATTTTTTTATTATTTGAAGAAGATTCCGTGTTTTCACCGGAGAATTAAGAAAAAAAAAAATAGTGGCACTCAGGGAGTGCCAATAGAAGTGAAAACTTCAACAATTACGTGTGTGTTTTTTTAATCGTCAGGAAATGTTTTATGCGTTGAATTGTGTAGCAGCACTAATGAAAGCATCTGGGGACACGGCAGTGCCCCTACCAAGTCTTGAAAGCACAGCCGTAAGCATCTTTTTCTGGAAGCAACTCAGGGTACTTTTGACCCCCCAATATCTTTGTGTTGGTGATTCCCAGAAACTTGAAACTTCGTAAATCTAAAGTAATGTGGAAATGGGAACAGATGTCATATTCGCCCCATATTGGTGCGATTTTTTTCTGTCGCCAATATCATACAGGCAACAGGTACTTAACTTGCGCCAAAGTGTGGTTATTTTGCTTGATGTGGTAACCCGGATTATGTTGTTTATGCTGTTGATGTTTTCGCCAAATTGGCAACCGAAAAAAATCGCGCCAATATGGGGCGAATATGACATCTGTACCTGGAAATGGAACTAAATGCTGAAATTTCACGTTTCTATCTTTTTTATTTCTGAAGATATATGAACTTAAACTTTCGCCTTTTCGACACTGATTCACCGATCATCAAAACTCAGAGGTACGTCCTGTATCCCTAGAATCTTGAAATTTGGTATGAAGGTAGTGTTTGGGATACAATGAAAGGGAAAATTTAAAAAATCCGGAAAATTTGGATAAAAAGTTGAAAAATCAAAAAACCGAGAATTTGGCAGAGATGTGATATACGAACCAGTTTTGGCGCGATTTTTTAACGTCAATTTGGCAAAAGCCGGTTTTCCAATACCAGTTACAATATATATTTTTAAATTATTTTCTATTGTTTTAAAAAGTAAACAACAATAAATAAACGGTAATAATATTAATTATTACCGTTATTACCGGCATTTTTACCGGCATATTTACCGGCATTAATAACTATAGAACAAAACAATTGTACAATTTAAAAAAATAAAATAAAAGTAAATGAACAATTTATTAATAAATAAGCAACAGTAGCCGGGTTACCTTGTAAAATAAAGTAACGTCATTTTGCTGTCAATTAGGTACCCAAGTGCGTATCTGACATCTGTGCCCGGTATTTTATCTTCCGTAATCTAAATTCCCGCCAATACTGTTGGTCATTGACCAGACCATCAACACGATAAAATACAGCGTTATCGGTTTTTAGTTACACGAAATAGGTAGGTCACGAATACGGTATAATTCATTTTAACTGACGAAACACAAAATAATAATTTGTTTTAGCAATACGCCGGGAGAAAAAGTGAGTTTTAGCTTCCTTCTTCTTTTGCGGATTGAGCTGAAGAGGGAAAAGTTCCTGTCATTCACCGCTTGGCGCGCTAGTGTCTATGTCTCAAAATGCTAGCATGTCGGTTACGTTACAGTGTCTCGAAATCAGTGGTTTTTCCCCATCTCAAAAAAAGCTCAACGCGCCTAAAGAAGTTTTCACTTCAAAAAAAAAAAAAAAAAAAAAAAAAAAAAAAAGAGTTCCAGTTCGCAAATTTTTCGTGTTTTGCAGGAAAAGAGACATACTTAAAAAATCAGTTTCTGGTACAAAAAAGTAACATGCAGCACAGTTACGGGAACACCCCTGTGATTTGACCGAAAATGCAACTTCAGATAATTTTTACGTTAAGGCTGTTTTGAACTGTTTTGCTCAACAAGCGCAAAACGTTTTGACACATTTACAAATTCGTTTTCTAACGAAAAGATATTAAATTGGAAAAGCCTGACCAGGGAAGCGATTTGGAATCGAATTGTGTTTTCCATTTTTGGATCCATCAATTACCTGTTGAGTTAGAAGCGATTCGGATCACGTGACAAACACGTTTTTCATCCTTTCTTGACTAGTTTTTCTCGTTTCGCGCGGAAATTTGGTTCAAAACGCTCACTTTGACACTCTTTTCTGAAAGATCTATTGCGTTTGCAAAAAAAGGATAAAACAGCTCGATGACATAGTTTCTGAACATCAACACCTGCTAGTTTCATGCATTTCCGAACAAAAATAAATTAAAACTTACGTCAAAAAGTTGCCCTTTTGGATTTGAGAACAGCCTTAAAATAATGAATTTTCTGTATTTGGGGGGGGGGGGGGGGAATGGGCAAATCAAAACAGGAATTTTCGTGTTTCAATAATAATAAAAGCAATTGAAGAAACACCTTCAACTCACGTATTTTTTTTTTTTAATATATATTCCTCGAAACCAGACAGTATGATCCTCTAACTTCTGATAAGATACAGAATTTAAATCTGAGATTAAAACTGAAATACGAAATTCCGATGAAAAATGTAAGTTAAAGGAAAACTTGTAAAATAACTTAGAATGTAAAAGTTCATTACTATTAGCTCAATCATAAAACAAAGTCTTGTTGATGCTAAAAAAATCTTTAAATTCATGCTTATTTTGAAACATCCAAAGTTTAGAGGTCTGCACGGGCCGGGCTCGGGCCTATTTTCATTCATGGCACTCGGGCCTAACTTCTTTTTTTCGTACCGAGATAAGGCAGGTTTCATTCTTCCTAGGTCTTCATAAGCCGATATTTTCAGTCCCGTCTCGATCCAGCCTGTATGAAATAATTGTCTCGGCATGGCCTAGTCCGTGCAAAAATCAGTAAAATTTGGCCCAGGCCAAAAATTTTTGCAAAAAGTGTATATATTTTTAAATCGACATTATTCTACAATTAAACATTAAACTTTATTCGTTTTAAAGAATAGTAGATTTCTAGGCAATAATATTAAAATACAGTAAAACGTGTGAAAAAGAACCAGCTATGGCGGAATCCTGTCTTATATGGAAAACTTTATTGATCATGCAAAATGAATATAATAATACGTGAGAAAAGAATATAATACATTCACACCTTTTAAGAAGAGAACTTGCTTATAAGGCATTTTTTTCTCTTTCCTATGCGATGTCTCAGAAGATTTTATTGTATAGCATTTTTCAGATTTTTAAGTCTCCAATACATAATTTTTTGATTAACGATATTAATTATAGCTGAAACATTAAAATACAAATATAGATTCATTACAGAAATGTATATCGCAATCTTCTTTAAAAATGAAAATTATAAACATGAAAAAAGAGCTAAAATAATTATTTTTGGTCAGAACTCCTTTTAACAAAATCGACGTAAAATTCCGTCGGACTTGGGCTAAGATTTTAACATTTTTCCGGCCCGGGCTCGGACCGAGCTTTCAATTTTTATACCGGGTCGGTTCATTATTGCTTTTTGTACGGACCAGGCTGGGCCGAAGTTTTAACTTTTATACCGGGCCGGACCGAACTTTTTTTTCTACGAGTCGGGCTGAACCCGAACCTGGAAAATTCGGCCCATACAGAACTCTACAAAGTATAACTAAGTTATTAATTAAAATTGTTCAGTCTAACAATACAATCAAGTTTAAATTATCAAGTTAATATTCTGTTTTACACGATTTTTTTTTAAATTCCTAAATACGAACTTACGACCCTAAACAAGAATTGTTAATTACATCCCTGCACTGTTCGAGTTATGCCCGACCCGAAATCGACAAAATATTTTTTTTGAACCTGCAACTTGATCCTAAGCATAAAAAAAAAAAAAAAAAAAAAAAAAAAATCAATCCTAAATGTAAAACAATTCTGAAAAATAGTTTGCAATCATATCTCTAAAATCAATTTTATATTTCAAAGAATGAATGCATACATTTACTTATTCATATACAAGTATTTTTTATCATTTGAAACAATAATCTGGACTTTTCTTTGGGTTGGGTTGATTTTTGACGGCCGATTATCTACTCGAGGGATATAGGCCCAAGGTGCCCTCCATAAGGGAGAGAGGGCATTCTAAGAGAAGCTAATCCGCATTTACACATGGAAATCCAAGGTTCGAAGAAAACCACGAAAATTCTGAACGATTGGGCCGACGGGCGCGATTGGGTTCGAACCCAGCACCTCCCGTCGACCAGCTTCGAGAGCACAGAACCTCTCGGCCACTGGTGGGACGGACTTTTCTTTGGAAAAATTTGGCGTACTCGGATCGACTCCCAAGAAACAAAAACTCTAATCTGAGATGATCCGAAAATGGAAACACTAGTCAACCCGATCCACAGCAAAAATAATTTAGAGCCGATGGCCAACACGATCGGGTAGAATCGGGTTAACTGACCCGATGAAGATTTTAGAAGTTGCTATATATACGTCTTCCCGTAGTTTACAATGAAGTTATGTATTTATATAATTATTTTCTTATTTATACCTTCCATTTCTCTTCTACACTGCAAATAGAAGCGTCTTAAATTTAGACACATATGTGACTGAAAAAGAATTTTAGACACTTAAGTGTCTTAATCTGAAAATTAAGATACTATAGATGTCTTAATTTAAGATACATAAGCGTCTTACTATGACCATGGTGTAAACGAACTGAGAATAATGTCTAAAATATCCGCAAACGTCTTATTTTAAGACACTTCATTGCTTTAAACGTGTCTTAATTTAAGACGTTTTGATTCTTCCGACGCAATAACCACCAGGGGGCACTAGCACTCCCAGTTGCGCATGCGTTTTAGATGTCTTCGTTCGAAGTGGTATACGTTGTAATTCAAACAAAGTTTGTTTTTATGTACGCGTGTATTTTAATTCGTTTTTTGCGAAATGTGAAGTACTGTGATTTTAATTCGTATTAACTTGGATTATTTATTTATTGAATACATACATCTGACGTATGTGCTCGACATCAAATGTCTCTTAGAAGCTGTCGTCGATACAAGGGCGGGATAGACACAGAACAGAAGTAGACGACGGTTGAAGATTACACCCGGAAATTCTACAAAGCGTGTGCAATGGGCTTAGTGTTAACTCGTATCAATTTATATCAATAATATTGTGTTATTCATCTTCGTCCTGTCGAAACTGGCAAAAAAAAAGAAACTTTTGTCTGGCGGGTCCTGTTTTTAGGATGAAACATCTCATTCTTTAAATATGGCTAGTCGGATGTATTATGGGATTACCTTTTAAACTGATGAAAGTCTTTCTCCCTCATTGTGGTTGTGGTAGTTTTTAAAATTTCAAATCGAGGAATATTTCTTACCTCTTGCAGCAACTCAAGTAAGTTTCTTTATAGTAGTAAAATTAGTGTATTTTATGATTTTATTTATTGTACTAAACAAAATCCTGCATGAAATTTAATTAGTTTTGAATCTGTTCGCAAAAAACCCCACTAATTCTAGAAGTATATATTTTTAAACTTATGACGTTCTTTTTTATTACGAATTATATATTCAATGTCAGTTCTTAGTTTCAATGGATAATTTTTATCTCGCAGTAAATGACGGCCACAAGGAAGTAAAGAAAAAAAAAACTTTGAAAGATGACCTAATGCTTTCTTACTTCCTGGCATAAAACCGCAGATTAAAAAAAGATAAATAAAGTAAATGAGACTGGTCTATTATATGAAACTGCCTGTAAAAATATACATATGTATTTGATTTGCAATCAACTCTAATACTGATTTTTTTTATTATTTTTAATAAAAAAGTAATTTGAAATTGATAATGGGAAAAAGTAAAACCTCTAACTAGATTTCGTATTTAAAATTGTGGTAACTTTATTTATATGCACTTATACGAAAAATACAAAAATGACAGATGTTACTGTATATATTTAAGACGAAAGAAGTTTGGAAATCATAAGTTATTTTTTCCTCATGTTTTTAATATAGAATATGTACTTATTTGCTTTTATTGATAGTTGAATAGCTTTTGTGAGTACCCTCTGATCTACATAAAAACTTGCCCATGTGGAAATATAAATTTTTTAAAAACATAATTTTTAAATAAGTATTTTCATTTTTTGGGGGGGGGGAGGGGGGGATTTTGCATGAATTTTTGTAAAGCTGATATCTTAAATCTTGCACTGATTATAATGAAAGTTTTGAACTTTTAGAGTAGGACAAGTTTAAAAACGCAAATATATTTAACAAAATACCAAAGTCATTTTTTCCCCAATGTTATTAAAGTAGAATATTTATTTATTTATTTTCATTATTCATAGTTAAATGGCTGTTGTGATTATCAAGTGATGTATATGTAAAATTGCCTATGTGGCAATATATCTTTTTATATTTTCATTTTTTTTTTTTTTGGGGGGGGGGGGACTTTTGCAATTTTCGTACATCTGATATTTTAAATCTTTTTCCACATTCAACCGAGTATAATAAATATTTTGAACTTTTAGAGTAGGACAAGATTATAATATATATATATATATATATATTTATCTATGTACCTTAAAAGCCCTTAATAGCGAACACTTCGGGACCGCGGAATTTGTCCGATAATTGGAGATGTCTACTTTTTTGAGGTAAAAATATACAAATATGTATGTCTGCTGATTAAAAAAGTATTCGTTAAATAGAGGTGTTCGCTATTCGAGAATGTCCATTAACCTCCACAACGGATACTCCCGAATACCGGACATCTCAATTTAGACAACTATAATGCAGGGTTGCGTTTTTTGCAAAAGTACTTCTTGATTAAAGGAAGGGCAAACTGGGAAGTGCCCCGTCCCCCTACGACTGTAGTGCCCACAAATTTGATGTACAATATTTGTAAAGCTTATATTTTAAATCTGTTTCGAAATTGCACTGATTATAATCAATATTTTGAACTTTTAAAGTAAAATAAGGTTAAAAACAAAATAAATTTAAAAAAATCTAATATCTAGATAAATATTTTTTGTTTTTTAATCTTGTTCTACTCCTGAAGTTCAAGATATTGATTATAATCAGTACAATGTCGTAAAAGATTTAAATTATCAACGTAACAAAAATTGTATACCAAAACTGAGAGCACCAAAAAAATCAGGCTGTTTTGGGGGGGGGGGGGGGGAGGGGCAGGACCACAGCCAAATATTTTTCCAGGATTCAACGTGGTCAAACATGGCTACGTATGATGCTTACAAAAAAATGGATGCGATTCAGACGTTTGAAGTGTCTGAAATTCAGACGCAAAAAGTGTCTGAAAAAATTCAGACATTTTAAAATGTCTGAAAATTGAACACTCCATTTCAGACACTTAAGTGTCTGAATTTCAGACATTTTAATTTAGAGTGTATATATGAAATAGAGATTAATATCTATAAAATGAGACTCTACTCACTGTATATTGAAATTAATGAACAAAGAATGAATTTTTAATTCGATACTAAGTTTGCTTGAATAATTATACAAAACTCTCTTTTTATTTACTCATTCATTTATAAAAAAAAAAAAAAATACTTACCCTACGCTTTTTAATGAGAAGACCGAAGCGAGCAGATGAATTTAAACGTCCTGTCTCCTCTTGAAATCGTATTTCTCATAGGCGCGTAAGTTTGCGGTCAATCGAATAAACATCCAACAGGAGAGCACATGAATGAGCTCTAGACAAGTTTTCGGTAACATCCGGCCGCTGTATAAATACGACAGCCTTTAACCGACATGTGGCCAAGCCAATCCGGCTTCCGAAGAAAAAAAATCAGTGCCCTGCTATTCCGTGGGTCGTATTTTTTATAAACTAACCTAAGATCTTTTTTTAAAAAATTAAACTACACCCGACTCGACACGACTCGGGTCGTGTGCAGGAAAAATCGGATTACCCGACCCGATGCAGGACTCAACACTCAAGTCAAAAAATTTTCCCCGACGACGATTAAATTTGACCCCGACGGGGGGGCCAGGTGTGCCCGACGGGGGGGCATATGCCCCCCCGGTCCCCCCTCTGGCGCTGCCCTTGCAAATAACCTTTCTACTTTTTAGATAACTCCAAAAAGTTTGATACAGTTTAAAGTTCCCCTAAATGTCAAATACTGTGGAAATTCTCCATTGATCGAAAACAAAAGTTTCTTTCGAAAAACGTAAGGATAGTAAGATAAAGATACCTGCCAAGAAAGAACCTGCCTAACACGGAAACTGTTTTCCAGTACCTAGCGATTCCAACATGACTCTTTAAGTCTGTATCGAAATCCAAAGTAGCTACTTTATGACACATTTAAAAACTCATTTTTTATTTTAGGCGCATTAGCTAGAATCGATTAGCATTTCCCTCTTTTCGATAAAGGAAAAAGGTTTGATACAAATTAAAGTTCCCTAAATGTCTAAAGTGTATCAAATGCTGTGGAATCTCTCCGTTTATCGAAAACAAGACATCTTTATCGAAAAACGTAAGGATAACCAGACATATATAACTACTGAGAGGGAACCTGCCTAACACGGAAATTGTTTTCCAGTGCCTAGCGATTCCAACATGATTCTTCAAGTCTGTATCGAAATCCAAAGTAGCTAGTTTCTGACACATTTACTAGCTCATTTTTTATTTTAGGCGCATTAGCTAGAATCGATTAGCATTTTCTTTTTTTCGATAAAGGCAGAAGGTTTGATGCAAGTTAAAGTTCCTTAAATGTCTAAAATGTATCTAATGCTGTTGAATTTCTCCGTTTATCGAAAACAAAGGAGTGTTATCGTAAAATAGAAAAGTAAGCAGACAAATATATCCGCTAATAGGGAATTCTATAACTAAAATAAAACTTCAATGGACTTCATTTTTGGTATTTTGGATAATTTTAATTTTCCAATCCTTACCAACGTGGTATTAGATGATGGGTCTGGAAAAGGTAGAAGAAACGCCACCCCCCCCCCCCCCAAAAAGGGGCATTAGGCCCCAAATTGACAGTAGGGCAGACCAAGGATGAAAGTTAACTTCATGTAAGAGAGGACTAGGGGAAGTTGAGAATGATAAAAAAACTAAACCATTGAATAAGAAAAAAATTGAAGAAAAAGAAAAATGGTAAAAGAACAAGTGAAGCGTGTGATTAGAGCCGGACAAATGAAGAGGGGCCCGATGGCCCACAGCTGGTCCAGAATGAGTGCCCAAGTAGTCAGAATGGGTCAAGAACTTGGAGACAATGAAGAAATCTACAATGAAGAAAAACAATGTATCTACATATACAATAGGTACAATAGGTATCTACAATGAAGAAAAACAATGAGACAAAACATTATGAAAAACAGATGAAAAATACCAATAGCCTGAGGCTAAAAGTAAAATGTTTCACTGGGCGGCGTCCCCTGGTGGTAGTAAAAATAAAATTGATACGAGAAGATAGGGGAGAGTGAAAAGACTTTATTTTGTGAATTTTATAATTTTTGGACAAACAGTATACTAAAGGTTTGAAGAAATAAAACTTTAAAGCGCCCTCTTGAGGCGAAGAAGGGAGTTAAAATTAAGAAACATATGTCCATATTTTTTATTCGATTTTAGACACAATTTGATGTTAGTCTTATAATTTTCCTATGAGTGCAAGATACCGTACCAGAGTACGAAAAAAACCGCCGCTAAGTATATTCCTTTAGAGTATTTTAAGCCCAGGGGCCTACAATTAACGGTGGATTGACAAAAGAAAGGTAGATTTAGAAAGGTTATGAGATTACCCTTATTTTAATATATTACATGAGTGGGGGAAAATAATTTTGAAAAATCCTGTTTCCTGAGGCGACACTTAAAATCTTGAAAACACATAATTTGCAGTGCAGTTTTGTTTTAACAATAGCATTCTAATATTAAAGAGATATGGGACAGCTATGAGGGCTAAAATAAGAGAAACATTGAAAATCAAGACAAACTGGTGCCGCCAAATTCACTAGAAAACTTCTATATCAACAACAGAAACCCGAACTGATAACTTAAACCACTATGCTTCCTAACCCATATCGGTTAATAACAAAAGCGAATGGAAAAGAACATGTACTCCTTTGGGAAATCATGACTTACACCAGAAGCGCGGTAAGTTTGACTCTTCTGAAAGCTTCCTTTCTCTCGTCCTCTCTCTCGCATTTCGAGATATATTTTCTGCTGCTGCAAACTGCTCGTTTATCTCGAGGAAATGGCAAAACCGAGGGCAAACCTTTCGCTTACTTCGAGATATCTCATTGATTGTAACTCATTGCTTCCCATTGCCATTCTCGTTTCTCGCTCTCGGTCACTGTTCAACATTTCATATGACATTGTCGAGAATAAGAAATCAGTTTTCGTCCTTCCTCGAAATGTTACTCTCGATGATTGTCATTTCACGCTCGGCCAAGAAGGTTCGAGATGAGATATTGAGGGGCGAGCTGGACAGAGCTGACAGGCATGACAATGAGCTGTGAAATGAAGCTTTAATTTTCAATGTTTTTCTTATTTTAGCCCTACCCAAGCTGTCACATACCCGGAGCCCTTCGATAAATATTATTTATTAAATATAAAAATTTCAAAGAGGAAGGTGGGTCGGTTGAATTCAGAGGACGTGAGAGTGGGCGGGGAGCAATTAAAAAAAAAAATTACCGAACTCTTCTTGTGACATATTATCGAAAAGTCCTTTGACAACTCTTTCATATTATGAACCTTTCTTCCCCTGAAGATGAAATTCGGGGGGTGGGGAGGGGGCGAACAAATTTTTAAAACCGTAGCCGATTTCTATAATAAATTTAAATATAATTTTCGATGTGGGTTTTTTTGCAGTCTTCCGGTAAATATTATTTATTGAACATAAAAATTTTAAAGTGGGAGCTGCGTAAATTCCGGGGCGAAAGAGTGGACCCAAGTGGGGGGAGGGAGGGGAATCAATTTTCAAACTTTTTTTCGACCCATGATGTGATATGTTATCGGAAAGCTCTCGAATGACTCTTTCATATTATGAGACTTTCTTCCTCCCCTTCCCAATTTGGCCCCCACCGCGGGAGGCAGTTTTTTCCGTTTTAATCATTTTAGATCGGATTTTTTTATGGAGCCCTCCGATAAATATTATTTATAATATATGAAATTTCAGGACACTTTTCTAAATTTAGTCAAGACCCCTCGTGTGACATATCGTTGGAAAGGTTTGTGACTACTTATTGATGTTATGCACCTCCGGTGGCCGTCCCGCCACTTTGCCCCCCCCCGGGGGACACTTTTCCAAATATAGCCAAGACCCCTCATGTGAGATATCGTTGGAAAGGTCAGTGACTACTTATTGATGTTATGCACCTCCGGTGACAGTCCCCCCACTTTGCCCCCCCGGGGGGCATTTTTCCAAATTTAGCAAAGACCCTTCATGTGAGATATCGTTGGAAAGGTCTGTGACTACTCATTGATGTTATGCACCTATGGTGTCCGTCCCCCCCACTTTGCCCCCCGGGGGGGCACTTTTCCCAAATTTAGCCAAGACCCCTCATGTGAGATATCGTTGGAAAGGTCCGTGACTACTTATTGATGTTATGCACCTCCGGTGACAGCCCCCCCCACTTTGCCCCCCCCCGGAGGACACTTTTGCAAATTTAGCCAAGACCCCTCATGTGAGATATCGTTGGAAAGGTCTGTAATTACTTATTGATGTTATGCACCTACGGTGTTCGTCCCCCCCCCACTTTCCCCCAGGGGGGCACTTTTCAAAATTTAGCCAAGACTTCTCGTGTGAGATATTGTTGGAAAGGTCTGTGACTACTTATTGATGTTATGCACCTCCGGTGACAGCCCCCCCCCACTTTGCCCCCCACCACGGGGGACACTTTTTCAAATTTAGCCAAGATCCCTCATGTGAGATATCGTTGGAAAGGTCTGTGACTACTTATTGATGTTATGCTCCTCCAATGACAGTCTCCCTCCACTTTGCCCCCACCACGGGGGACACTTTTTCAAATTTAGCCAAGATCCCCCATGTGAGATATTGTTGGAAAGGTCTGTGACTACTTATTGATGTTATGCTCCTCCGGTGTCCGTCCCCCCACTTTGCTCCCGCCGGGAGACACTTTTCCAAAAATATAGCCAAGACCCCACAAGTGAGATATCGTTGGAAAGGTTTGTGACTACTTATTGATGTTATGCTCCTCCGGTGTCCGTCCCCCCACTTTGCCCCCCCGGGAGACACTTTTTCAAATTTAGCCAAGACCCCACATGTGAGATATTATTGGTAAGGTCTGTGACTACTTATTGATGTTCTGCACTTCCGGTGACCGCCCCCCACTTTTCCCCCACGGGGGACACTTTTCTAAATTTAGTCGAGACCCCTCATGTGACATATTGTTGGAAAGGCCTATGACCACTTACTCATGTTATCCATCTCCCGCACCCTTCCCCCCTCTTTGCCCCCAAGGGAAGGGCATTTTTATAAATTCAGATCCAGACCACTCATGTGACATATGGTTCGAAAGGCCTAAAGACCTGTGACGACTTATTCATATTATGCAGCTACTGTGCCCCTCCGCTCACTTTGACCCCTCCCCCAAGACATCTGGTCCGAGGTTCGTTCGTTTCGAGATTATATTTTTTTACAAGATTTTGTAGTGCGTGCACACCACGCCTGCTATACGGTGTCTTATAGCGGGTAACCTGTTCGTGATTTCATATTACAAGATTACGTATAACTTAGGGGGTCCGATTGAAGGAGGGGCCCACTAGCGGGCGAAGTCACCTAGTCTTTATTAACGCCGACTCATTCCAGTTCACCCGCAGACGATTCTTGATAAATGTATGACGTATATAATATATGATGTATAAAAGCAATTGGCAAACTGGAGTCATCGAGAAAAAAATTACACAATCGAAAAGTATCGAGATGTCCATACAATCGAGATAATCGAGAAAAACATCTCGTTATCGCCCATCACTAGTGCACAGCACGCCTGCTACACGGGGACGACATAGGCATCGGGGACCCATCCCGGAGGTTGATTTTGAAAGAGTTAAATTCGAGTGGATGTTTTTAGTGGTCAGAGATAGGTGCGAAAGCCCGCCCGATCTACGCTGCTAAAGACAGTGGGGAGCCATCCCAGAGATTCATTTTGAGAGCTTCGATTATTTTCTTTTAATTTTTAATATGAATAGAGCTTTTAATCATTCGCAGTTCGTTTGGAAAAATCGACGATCGAGTTAGCTAGTATAGAAATGAAAAATATTCTTTTGATACCAGAAATGTGACTCCAAGCCGCCAAAACGCCTTTTGATTTATAAACTGGAGGCTAGCGAGTTAGAAACCTCCATCAGCGATGGACAGCTATGGATCTCGCCATTCTCTCCATCTTCGCCGAATTTCTTCAAATCATTCACACACACACACACACACAAAGGAAAAGGTCAACATTTCTTATTTATTGTCAAAATATGTGAAATAATTTTCGGTTTAAAGCTCCTGAATTTGGCACCCCCTATTTTATTATTTTGCGCCTCAATTCAGGTACATAATTAACTGAGGTACCAAGTGTATTGATCCATCCCGAGAAACATTTACAGAAGCTTTTAATTTCTTCATTATTTGGATATAAAAAAATATCTGACTAAAGAAAACATTCACACGCAAACAGAAAAAAAAGTTTAAAAAATCAACCGTTTCTGTTACAGATTCTGCAGCGCGGGATAACCCACCATTGGCATAGGCTTCCAGATCCCACGCTGCTAGTTTATTATTTAAAAAAAAAAATACAATATTATTTAACAATTGTTGACAGTTCTCTATTAACAAGTTTATATAAGAGTTGTTAAACACGCATAAATTAAAGAAAAAGTAGCAAAAATAAATTTTAAATCAAGAATGCTAAGGACATTTAAGAGAATTAAATATAATAAGTAAAAGTAATAAGAAAAACAGACGGGCTGACGCTTTACAGACGAACAACACATGGCAAACATAACATTTAAGTACTGCTCACAAAATTATGATGTGAATATAGGTATTTACGTTGTCCCATTCATTAAATTCAATGTTAGAGTCCTGTAAAATTTGTAATGATGTGTTAAAGTTATTATAGGTATATTTATTAAATATAAATATTTTGTTAAAACGTTCTTGGAAAGTTTCTGTTTTTTAGAAGTATTTGATAAACTGGACAACTTCTTGAGTCTGCGGTATGTTGGAAATAATTTGGTGAGTATAAACAGTTGATACAGCAGTGCCTTGATGGATCATTTCTCACTGGACACACCGAGGTCAGATGATCACTTGTGCATAATGCGCATATTGGTTTTCTCCTACAGTTGGCCTGAGAGTGACCATATAGTTGGCATGTGCTGCATCTGATTATTGGACGGTAGGGACTTATTTTACATTTATTAAATCCGATTAGTAGACTTTTCTGGGATAAAATGGATTTTGTTGTTGTACTTTCTGCTTCCAGGACTAGATGGTAATTGTAGGATTTTTCATTTTGTAGAGTTCTTTTGGTCATAATATTTGGATCAGAGGTCTAATTTTTTTTGTCAAAGTATGTGAGATAATTTCGGTTTAAACTTCTCGCAATTTGGCACCCCTTGGCCTCAACGCTCGGGCGGCCGCCCCCCTAGCTACGCCACTGAGACGGCTTACTGCTTTTCAAGGCAGAGTTCGCCACATGCTGAGTAGCCAGTGAGGGTTAAACTTTTGGTCGCTTTTGTCTTAGTATCTTCGGCTTCTTTCAACTTTTGACCGCTTTTGGAATAGTATCTTCGGCTGAAAACTTCGACAGCGTGGTATGGAGTTTTAGTACCTCAAATAAAAGAACATTAAATCCACGAGGTTCCCTTGATAATGATATTGCAGTATTTTTAACTAACATTTTATAGTGTTAACTATAATGTTTCTAATGACATTTTTATAGCGAGTTTGAATGAATTTTTCTTAGGTTCCACGGTTTCGGCAAACGTTTAGCTTAGCCATTTGGTTTTAAGTTAGCATTCTAATTAGCGAATATTTAGGATAAAGCATTCTATCTCTCAGTTTTAGTGTCTCAAGCTTATTCTTTTGGTCATTTGTAGTTAAAGTCTGTCCTCTCCACTGCCAAACATCCTTATCTATTGCTTCAAATGAATTGTTGTTATTGTTAATTTTGTTTGATGGCTACTTTCCAAGCTGTTGGAGCGCAAAAATTCTTCGCATACAGTAAATGATAAAAGGGGCACAGTAATGTTACATTGTAACATTAAAATACTCTTTGGAATTTCATAAAACCTTTAAAATGCTAGGCATGTTTAAGCAATTTAAAGCAAATGCTTAACACGAAGAAGCTGTCGATAAAAAGTTTAAGACGCCATTAGCAGCAAAGTTAATTTACTTATGCACAAATATCTTATTCTAAATCTAAATTATCCGAATTTCTTGATTCAGTTTTTACATGAATTAAAAGAAGGGGATTAAAAAAGTAAGAAATTCAGATATAATAAGTGTTTATCGGTATATGCTGTTGTTTTTGTTGTACATGTTTTAAATAAACGCAATTATTTTTTTAATTACCTATTCCTTTCTTTTACAAAGAAAAAAAAATTACGACAATTTGCTTTCCTTTATGTTAAATGAAAATAAAAATGAAATAATTGTTGTTAGTGAGAATTATAAAATTAATCGAGTTTAGGTGTTGCATGAATAAAACACATATTCGGATACACAAGTTGTCTTAAAAAGGTTAAAAAGGGCTTTTTTTCTGTTAGAAATAAGTAACCAATGTATATTGCTTAAGTTCAGCAATAAGATTATATTAATTAAATTGTCATCCCGTTGATATTCAAAACGTTACATCTTTTAAGTTTTTAAAAGACCCACGGAGGCAAAATTTGTCAATTAGAATTTTATAATTTTACTGTAACAAGATTATTACAAAACTAAAAAATAAATAAATAAATAAGAATGGAAAATTCATGCGTCAAGCACATCAGGGTGTCCCAAAAATCCCTGACACGTTTTAAAATTTAATATAAAATCAAGTAATTGTCGTACAGGAATACGGTTGGGACTAAAATGCTTCTCACGATGATAAGTTTTCTTCAAGCAATGAAAATAATTAGTTCCAATCTTCGATCATAGATGGCGCCACTTATCCGTATGTTTGGATTAAAACAGGTGTTTTTTTCTGATTTTCAGATTAGTTTTGACATTATGACACAGAAAGGACGTCTGAGAAAGGGAATAAGAATGGGAGTCGTCATTATTTGTGTATCACAGCGCCAAAACTAATCTGAAAATCAGAAAATACACATGTTTGAAACCAAACATACGGACTAGTGGCGCCCTTTATAATCGAATATTGGAGCTAATAATTGTCATTACTTGAAGAAAATTTTTCATCGTGAGAAGCATTTTAGTCAAAACCGCATTCCTGTACGACAATTACTTGATTTTATATTGAATTTTAAAATGTGTCAGGCACTTTTTGGATACCCTGTACTGTATTATGAAACACTTTAAAAAACATTCACAAAACTGTAACAAAACTTCACCGTTCAATAAGGTGAAAGAAGATATGCAAGTAGTATATAAATAAACAGTTTTAAAAGCATATAACACATTTAAAAATCAAGTTTTAGCAATGACCTTCAATATTCATATTTTCTACAGCCATGTATATAATCTATAGATTTACATATATACTACATAGCATGCTCAAATTTAGTTCAGTTAGAAAATTCACATTTAGTAATTTTCACCAATCGATGCAAACAGTAGCGCCAACTTTTGAAACATATGGGGTAGGCTAAAAAAAGTTTGAGTAAAATACTGCATACAGTTTTTTTCCTGGTGCGCGTAGGAGAGAGATGAGCGGAGGAGGAGCGAATGACTAAAGATCATAATTCGAAGTCAAATTATGGTTTCTATAAGGAAAATATAAAATTATAATAATTTAATTATAACTTAGTAAATAATTTATTCAATTATATTCTTACAATAGCTCTTCCTTATAATTATAATAATACTTATTATAAATAACATAAAAATTGGCAACGATTGAAAAGGAAAAAAAAAAATAAATATCAAGAAAAACTAAAGGTCATTTTAGTCACCTTCATCGATTCATCAAAACGTTAAAAAAAGATGGCAAAATATGCAGGAATATCTTTTTCAGAGAAATTTATTTTTACATTTGCTGAAGGGGCTTTCGGTGCTTCTGTAAATCTAATTGATCTCCTTATTATTTTTCAAACAAAATTATTTTGAGAACTTCAATATATATATATATATATATATATATATATATATATATATATATTATATAATATTTTACTCAGAACTTATTAAGTTTATTCCTATTTTTTCATTCTACTTTAAATTAAATTAATTTCATTTCTTCTTCATGGGTACAAATGGCAGCACTAAACATTTTTGTTGAAAAACCTAATTACAATATAGTTTTCCTTCTTCACACCCGTTCGCAGCAAATTTCTGGATTTCAGCAACTGCTGCCCAGATGTTCTAATTAATCTGTTTGCATCGTCACATGCTTCAATATAGTGAGCCAATTTTCTGATGTTTCGGATCCTGGAATATAATTGAGGTATTGTGCTCTAATAATCTTTAATATCCTGTGTGAAATGTATCTTTCTTTAGATCTCTTGGATTTTTATCATTTATTTTCTTTTATGATGCGCTATTAGGTACTAAATTTTGTTATTTTAGGCTTAACGTCGGCAAAATTGGATGGAATAACGCATCTTCACTATGAATTAACCAACGAGCACCTCTGATGAGTCTGTGGGTTATTCATAGTTTCCTATTTTACATACTGGTTTCCTATGTTCATATCTTGTTCATGTATTTGTGATGTCATCTTTATAATATATATATATATATTTCAGGTATTAAATAAATAATGAAATAAATCAATGGGCGGAAAGATCAAATTATTGGGTGAGCTCGCGCCCCATGGTCCCATATAAGTTGGAGCCACTGGTGTGGTACTCTTTTATACATCCCTGTATATTATCTAAAGACTTCTGTATACACCACATATTAAGCTAACATTAAGTTCGGGTAAAAAAGCATAACACAACTTAAAACGCACTTTCAGCAATTACCAACTGTAAAAGGCAATATATCTTGATCTTTCAGTAGTCCTGTGTATGAATTTATTTTCCACAAACTTCTATTAGTATTTAATTATATTTCAGCAGAAAATCCTGATAAACTACCCTTAAGCAATTCACTCAAATAGTCAGTAATATTTCCGAATTCCTTTGTGTAGCCCAACCTAGAATCAACAAAATTTATACACACAACGTAGTATGCAAGTATTTAGTTAAACTTAAAAACACAAACCAAAGTTGAAAACACACCTCCAGCAATTACCACTGTTCGACCGTACTTTAACCGAATTCTTTTGTATGCCAAAAGATGTAAAAGATCGATAAGTGCCATGCACATCATACTTTTCAGTAAGCAACATATAATGCACCTTAGTAATGCATATGAATTTCATTACATTTGAAATAGTGTAACATAATTAAAATGTACGATAAACGATTTTTCCCCGTAGATCATTTTGTAACAGAATTCTTTTCTGTGTTCCTGTAAAGGAATAGTAAATCCTTTTTAACCTATCTACAACAGAACGCATGTTTCAGTGTACTTCATAAATGCATATCAATTTCATCGTATTTGAAATGGTTTAACATCATCAAAATGTACTTGAAACGATTTTTTTTCCATTGACCGCAATGAAACGGTATCCTTTTAATTGTCCCTGTAAAAAAGCTATAAATGCTAAACACTTCATTTACTGTAGCAATAGTGCTATAGCAAATGTCAATAACATATAAAAATCACAGGGCAATCCGAGTATATTTACGAGAGTTACGACAGGCGCCAGACAAATCGAAGTCATAAACACTTTTTCAACTATGTTGGAAAGTGTTAAAAAACAGGATACTTGTATCTTTAAAACTAAGTCAATTGTAATAAAGGGAAAAAAGCTGATTTTGCGTTACTTCTTTGTAGCTTTTAAATGATATTTCATCAGTGAAAATTTGGACCAAGTTGATGATGGTATTTTTTGGATCAGAAAGATGTTAAATACTGTGAAAAACTGCCTCCGGAATGCATCATAAAGCATTACATAAGCATAGATTATGCAAAGAGAGAAACAAAATTCAAAAAATGCACAGAATGTTTTCACTAAACTGCAGATAACTGATTTCTTCTAATTATGCTTCTGTAAATATTTCGCCACTATTGTTTCAAGCACAGCTTATCTTTCGCTTGAGGTTAAATACATAATGTATTATCATTCGTGTTTTCCCATTCTTATAATATTTCATATATTTACATTTTTAAGTTGATATAGGGTTCCTATTAATGTTGGTCAATTTTCATTTAAGCATCACTTTTTCCATTTTAAAAATATATGTATTATTATTATTATTATTATTTTTTTTTTTTTTTTGTAACAATATTGTTTTTAAAAAAAGAGGGGTGAGGGGAATGGCAGTACTATCTCATTAACACAACCTTATTTTGAACACTTTTGAAACTTACAATGTTATCTATCAAGCAAAAATTTAAAGGGGTATTTGCTTTCTTTCGGTTGAAAATAAGTAAGGTTTTTTTTTTTTTTTTTTTTTTTTTTAGCCTTTAGATTACCTATGTAGAACGATTTGGCCGAATATGAAGATCTTTCGTAGTTATTTAGTGCTTTAGCGCAGCGCGTACGTAGGCTTACACTATTTTGGAGCACTATAAACGCATTTTACAAACAAGTGGGTAAGTGTGATCACAGATCGCACAGAGGGTTTCGTTTAATAATCCTTTCAAAACACTTTATCCTTTTGAAAAACCTGTTATTTCCACGTTTCGCAACCAGGGGCGCATTCTATTCTAAACAAAGCTCTATCCGAACGAAAATTTCTTTTACATACTATCCGTATATATATTAGTCGAAGGGATTGGGCCCATAGCACCCGAGATAAGTAGGCGCCCCTGACGGTAAAAAGTGGAACTAAAATATGTAAGGCTATGGTGTATAATATGAAAGAATGGTCAAAGGGGTGTCGGTAAAAGTTGGAAAAGTGCTCCCCGGGTGAAAAGGGCGGAGGTTAGAAAAATTGCTTAAAATATACAAGTTAGATCCCGGAGGAGTAAATAATATGACTTTTTGAAAATTTTATGATTTGTCGTGTGGTCTGAGGTATTCAACTATAAGTATGCAAAATTTCACGCCTCCAACTTAATTAGGGTTCACTTAGAAAGAATTGTTTAAAATACACATGTCGGAGCCCAAAGGGTTAAATGTACGACTTTTTCAAAATTTTATGATTTGTCGTATGATGTGTGGTGTTCATCTATAAGTATGCAAAATTTCAAGTCTCCAACATGTATAGTTTCTGAGAACGGGCTCTGTGACGAACAGACAGACGGACGGACGGACAGACAGACAGAGGAGCGAGACGAATTGGGTTTCGTCAGATGAACGAAACCTTAAAAATGACTTTTTTCAAACTGGGCGTGAACAGAACGCAAAATCTATTAAAGCGATAAAATAAAATCATAAAACGAAACGCAATTTTTCAAATTGATTCAAACATAAAATATATAATGTGAACTTTAAACAGTTCGCTGTCTTACTTAAATGGCGACTAGAATAATGAAAAAGATGTTACAAGTTTTTTTTTTTTTTTATTCATTTTATTTAAAATCTTTTAGTACTTTGAAGCTTTTTTTTAAGCTCATCATCAGAGAATATTTTAATAACTAAATGTTGTTTATTTATACAAATACGCCACTTTGTTTTGAAAATGAGAGAGCTATTAATTATTAGAGTCGAAATTTGGAATAAATTTAGTTAGAGAAAATATACTATTATTAACAGCAGTTCCATTTATGTTATGACATGACATCGCTCAGTTCTCATACGTCACTTTTCATTTTAAATGAGTAGCTGGAAAGTATAAGTAGCAGTGTTTAAGATATATTGAGTTTCAATGATTCATATATGCCTTTAAGACCCGATGTATTTGTAAACAAAGTTAGTCATGCCTGTAGAAAGTAAAGCACGGACTGTGACAGCTACCTGTTGATAAAAAATGATACTTTTATCTATCTGCAAACCGGAACGATCGTTCGATTCGAGTTTTTATTACATACGGCTCAGAAACAAAAATTTAAATGAATGTCTAACCCGCACGATCGTGCGGGTTGGGTCTTAAAGGGATATAATGAATTTAATGTATTTCAATGATTGAATTTCAAAGTGACGTATTAAAATTTAAGGTACGGTAGTTAAATATTTTCTTCCTACCCAAATTTAATCTGAAACTCTGCTACTTCGACTTTCTAGCTATTCATTTAAAATGAAAAGTGGCGTATGAAAACAGAATGATGTCATAACATAAATGGAACTGCAGTTAATAATAGTATATATTTTCTCTTATTAAATTTAAACCAAGAAACTTCTACTTTCAGCTCTAATAATTATTGGTTCTCTTATTTTCAAAACAAAGTGACGTAAGGTGTGTCCCAACGAAATAAAGCCACCGTAATTGTGTGTCGTAACTGGGCACGAAACAAACAAATAAGATTGGAACAAATATATTAAGAAAGTCTATATATAAATACATATTTACAAGGAGTAACTCACTTCCTGCCCCACCTGGGCAGAGAAAAAGATGAATGTGTAAAAAAAGAGGGGGGGAAAGTGTCCCGCCGAAATAAAGCCACTGCCAATATTAGTATTTATTGGTAACTACCGACATTCGAGCTGCTGAGTTCAACATGTTTATGATGTCAGGAAGTTGTCAAATACTTATTCTGTGCCAGTTGAACTTTGTACAGGCTTTAGAAGGTTGTATTTTCTATTTCTCCTGTTGTATTGCAATGGGAAAGAAAACTATCTATCAAAGTTCGAGAAAGCACAGATAACAGCTTTTAAGGAACAAGATCTTTCACATAGACCAATATCTAAGCAAATCAAACGATCAAAAACCTTAATAGACAATTTTGTCAATCAGAGCAATGCGTACGGGTATAAAAAAGGGAGGTGCACCTGCAGAAAAATGACTTCCAGGCAGGCAAGAGAAGTTTTACGTCGTCTTTCAAGAGGTGGCATTTCTCTAAAACAGTTGACCAAAGAGGATAACATCCCTGTGACAATATCAACCCTGTTACGAATTGAAAACGTACAAGCGACTTGCGATATAAGAAAAGGAAACTGAAGCACATGTTGAAAGCTATCCATGTGCAAAGGAGAGTCGGTTGGGTCAAATATAATCAAACCTGGAAGGGCCAGTGGCATCGTGTTATTGTCTCAGATGAGAAAAAAATTAATCAGAAGGGGCCAGACAGCCTTTCTTTCTATTGGTATGACATGAGGAAAGAAGAGGAAATTTTCTCCAAAAGACAGCAAGGTGGGGGCTCATTAATGGTGTGGGGAGACTTCGACTATGGAGGTAAACATAACCTGGCTGTTCTCTCAGGCCGCATGAAGGCTACCGATTACTAAGAAATACTAGAAAATCATTTACTGCCATTTTCAAACAGAAATGGTAGACTAAGTTGGATTTTCCAGCAGGAAAAACCTCCATTCAGGTTGTAAAATCGTCCTGGGAATGGTTTTTGGAGAATCGGGTGCATGCCATGGAATTGCCTGCCCTTTTTCCCTGATCTCAATCCCCAAGAAAATGTGTGAGGTATCCTCAATAGGGCTATATATGCCAATAGCAGACAGTTTCAATCTGTGGCAAAATTGAAGGTCGTCATCATTGAAGCGTGGGAGAATATTGATGCTACTGTCCTCCAAGGAGTGTTAAATGGTATGCCACATCGTATATTCCAAGTCATATTTAACCAGGACGGATATATTGTCTATTAACAGTAGTGGCTTTATTTCGGTGGGACACTTTTCCCCCCTCTTATTTAAAAAAATAATTTTTTCCCTGTCCAGGTAATCCAGGAAGTGAGTTACTCCTTGTAAATATGTATTTATATATAGAATTTCTTAATATGTTTGTTTCGTTCTTATTGGTTTGTTTCGTGTCCAATTACAGCACACAGTCACTGTGGCTTTATTTCGGTGGGACACACCTTATTTGTATAAATAAACAACATTTAGTTATTAAAATATTCTCTGATGATGAGCTTGGAAAAGCTTGAAAGTACTAAGAAGTTTTACATAAAATGTATATTTTTAACTTGTAACATCTTTTTCATTATTTTAGTCGTCTTTTAAGTAAGACAGTTAACTTTTTGTTAAAGTTCACATTATATATTCTATTAAACCGATCTTGCTAATTTGTTTTAATTAAAGGTAATACAATTTATTGGAGCTTGGACCATTTTCAGCCATTTTTATAAAAAATAAATATTTTTAGAAGCACGCCAAAATACGAAAAATGTGATCAGAAATAAATCCTTTTTTTTTTCCCAAATGTCCGCTATTTTGTTGATTTTCAAATTTTTGACCTCAAACTGCTTGAACCTCCAGACAATATTATCTACTTTCATAATCCTTAAGGAAAATTGATTGCAAACGACTCTGGCGATCTGTCGGATCCCGTCTGATTGAAAGTGCACGGTACGCACGCTAGGACATCCACCCATGCAACTTGATCCGCATCATCAATTTTTTATTTAAACAATTTTGAAATGATCTTCAAATGATAATAAATACATGCAAAAAATAAGGAGCTAAAATCTTTATTCATATTCCAGAAAAAACAAGTTGGAAATTGTACGTCAAACGTGGCAAATGAGGTGCGTTATAACTAGTTTTATAAATATTCATACTTTGGTGCAATAGCTGCTGCACTCGTAAGCAAAAATGCATGAGTATAAGATTTATTACGATTATATAAATTAAATTCAGTAATACGGAAATAATATGACTCCACTTTAAATAGGATGTAATAACCATAGCAACCTAGAATCATTACCTATCATGGGATATTATTGAATTATTTACGTATGATAGGATTTAATAGAATAAAGAAAACTTTTATTAATATTTTTTTAAAGTTTTGATTCGATTTTCATAACATTTGAAATGACTCGACAATATTCTGCAACGCTTATTTATATTAAATTTCAAACCATTCAGTTGGGTAGTTTTCGCGCTGTTGCATTCGGGCAGACAGACGGTCGGACCAGATGACGACTACAGATGCTACATATTTATATAATTACAAACGCACCTAAAAAATCTAAAAACACACACACTTCTTTCGGCATTCTATAGAGGCAAATCCCTCCTTAAGGCTGTTCTCAACTGCTCTGCTCTGCTCAATAAGCGCAAAACGTTTTGACACATTTACAAATTCATTTTTTTACAGAATTGTCCAAAATTGGAGAACCTATGGAAGCGATTCGGAATCGAACTGTGTTTTCCATTTTTTCATCAATAAATTACCTATTGTGTTCTAAGCGATTTTGATCGCGTGACAAACATGGTTTCAACCCTTCATTGAGTGGTTAATCTTCTTTCACGCGGAAATTCGGTTCAAAACGCCCGCTTTGACAATATTTTCTGAAAGATCTATTGCGCTTGCAAAAAAACGGAAAAAACAGTTCGATGAATAGTTTCCGAACAACAACACCTACTAGTTTCATGCATTTCCGAACAAAAATAAATTAAAACTTATGTCATAAAGTTGCCCTTTTGGATTTGAGAACAGCCTTAAAGCGCTTTTCAATCTTTTTGGGATACTATATATACACTATATGGCCAAAGATGACCAGTCACTTGCGATTTTAGACGTTTTACTAAATATCTAGAAAAATACATAAGGAATTAACCTGAAACTGCAGGTGTGTAAACAGTATAGTATAGGTGATATATTTCCGCGAAGATTTTTTCCCGAAACCCCATAGGGAACCGTCAACAAATTGAAAAAGAACTAATATATTTTGGATAACCCTGTAAAAACTAATGTAGCAAAAGCGTTCAAACTCGAGATTATTAATAAGTGGCTTATTGTAATATACTGTGTTCATTTTTGTGAGCATAGCATGTATACTCGTAGAGAAATTAAGGTTTTTATAAAAACAGTCCCAAATTTCGCCAAGTTTTTTTGCTCATAATTTGCTGAGTTATTAATATGAAAAAAAGTTCTTTTCAGAAAATATGACAAACAACATTCTACACAATACTCTACAATCAGAATTAAAAAATAATAAAAATTGAAATAATTTTGATGAAAATTGAAAAATGAGCACGTTTACTAAAAAATGTTTCACTGCGCATGGGCGAATGCAATCAAAATATAATGTGCATAATGTATTAACTAAGTATATAGAGCAACTTTTGTGAAAGTCTCAAAATCATAGCTTGAAAATTCTGAAAATTATCGTCGATATAATAAGCTCGAAATCCGTTGTTCCCAAAAGGATGCAAAAAGATGAGGGGTTGTATCCAAATATAGTAGTACGTGCAATATTGTGTACGCTATCTTGGCACTAATCAACAAATATTTGATACAACCCCTCATCTTTTTGCTTCTTTTTGGGAACAACAGATTTTGAGCTTAAATGTATTTCTTCGCGGAAATAGAAATATATGACATATAGTATATTGTTTACAAACCTGGAGTTTCAGTTTAATTCCTCATGCATTTTTCTAGATATTTAACAAAACGTCTAAAATTGCAAGTGACCGATCACCTTTAGCCATATAGTGTACATTATACTTTCCCTTTCTCTTACTGAAGAAAGAACCAACATTTATCAATTCTAATTTTACATTGAAATTTGCAATGAATATCTCACTTTCAGAAAAGTTCATTATGTGTGCCATCCACTTACGTATTCCTACATCTACTGCTTCTCTCCAACTGCCCTGATTAGTTAACGAATTCTAACTTTTAACCTGCAGTCCTGATTCAAGGAAAAAATTGGTAAATGTGGTTAGTCATCAATGGCAATATATTCGTAGTCATCATTTTTAAAGTATAATTATTATTATGTTACCTCATTTATTAGCTATATTTATAGTGTGAAAATAAGAGAAAATGGGGTGGGAATTGTTATATTATTATCGATGTCAGTTTCCTATCAAAATTTAAAAGAAGAAATGTTTTTAATTTGAATACCGATTATCCGTCACTCACGGATCGACGGTGCGGCGGATAATCGAAACACACTACAAGTCCGTTACTGAAATTACATTTATTTTTTCCAGTATATAAATAAGAATACTTAAACGCTTTTTAGGTGCGTTCGTAATTATATTAATACTTAGCACCTATAGTCGTCGTGCACCTATAGTCGTCGTTCAGTCCGTCTGTTTGTCTGTCCGTCCGTCCGTCCGCATACAACAGCGCAAACATTAGCCAATCGAATCGTTTGCAATTTAAAATATATAATTGTTGCATAATTTTGTCTAGTCATTTCAAATTTTATGAAAATCTGATGTATAGTTTAATGACAGGGACAGTCAAAAGTTTTCTTTTGCATTACGACCAATGGGAAAAAATTATTTCAAGTGCATTTTAATGATGTTACAGCCTTTCGAACAGAATGAAATTGATATGCGCTTAGGAAGTGCACTAAAATATACATTCAGTACAATATGCAGTGCAAAAATATTCGTAAAACTAGTTATAGTACGAACGCACCTCATTTGCCACGTTTGACGTGCAATTTCCAACTTGTTTTATGTTGGGTGCATTCGTTAATAAAAAGCATAATTCATAATAAGAAATCAATTTATGAGACAATTTTAGAATTTTTCTGAATAAATATATAGTGTCTGTTTTCATCCAAAGTAATCCATTATACATGTTTGTTTGTGTTTTGCTTGCTCTTTTACTGCAGCAAGATTACAGATTCTACGTAATAAAAGTACTTGGGTTGCATCTGCTTCCTCTTGTATCTCAAAACAACTAAAGCACTTAGAGAGCATAGTCTCCACTTCTGCAAAACTGACTCCTGAATCATCTCTCCCGGATTCATAACATTCTTCCGCTTCAGGTTTATTTGGACTCAAAATATTTTGAATAATATATATATATATATATATATTAGGGAGGGGTGGCGGTTAATCAAGGGTGGCGGTTGATAGAGTGACGGATAATCGGAAGTTTATTATAGATAGTGTTTAAGGCAGTATTAAAAAAAATATTTTTCCACGCTCCACAACTTGAACTTTTCTGACATGTTTTCAGGTTTATTTTTAAAAGTAAAAACATGAAACTTGCTGACGTGTTTTTTGGAGAAATTTATAAGCGACCTGTGTTATTTATTTTTCGTTCAATTAATTAGAACTTGATTTATAAATAATTATTTTCTCAATATCACCATTATTTTCGTTTCCAGCATTATCGTTTCGGGAAATTCGGTTTAAAATGCCCACTTTGATAGCATTTTTAAAAAAATATATATTCTGCCTTTATCAAAAAATCGAACAATACGGCACATTATATAATTTCTGAATAAGAGAAACTGCCAATTGGATTCGTCTGAGAGCAAAAATGAGTCAGAAAATAAGGAGCTTGGATTTGAGTACACCCTCAAGATTGTTTTCGGCTATAAAGAGGGCCATTTTCGTCTGCGAAAATGAAATTTTTTCAAAGAATGTGTGCATTTTAATTCAAAACTGAAATATTTTCCTATAATTGCTTCAAAAGAGCGCCTTTTTCATGAGCCTTTTAATTTATATTTAATTTAATTTAATTTAATCGTTTTTCGTGAGGTGATACAAATGCTCATGAATAAAGAAATTATCATTTTATTTCTTTTTCTTAAATTGAAAGCGATTCTTTATCCAATTTTATTTTATAGAAAACGATAGTTAATATTTATTTTTTATTACTTGATTTTGATTTTCTTAGCCTTTGGTTTATTAACACGTTCGCTGCCATCTTTGCGAATACTTGTAGTTGGCAAACTGGGTTTCCTTGCCAGCTACGAAATAACTCGTTATTGATCTTATCTAAATCACCGATTACGAGCACTGCCATAGAAAATATCTGCAATATTTCATATGCCAACAACGAGCATACTCCTGTGAACTTATTTGTTGCTAAAAATAATTCGTCATATATATAGTATTTAAATACTAAAACAGAAAATAATTTAAAAGTACTAAATTGCAGATATGATCTTGGCGTGTATGAACAGATGCACCATCTCAGTTTTGGCAGCGAACGTGTTAATTAAGGGATTTTTATTTTATTTTATTTTTTTTTTTTTTTACATTATTCATTCATTATTTGGATTGTTATAGACTTCAAATGTAATTATTAACTGTATTTGACAATTTATTCTTAACTTTGGCTTAAACCTCTTATAAATGTAGAATAAAATTAGATTTTTCACTTTACAAAATAAAAAAAAGAATGCAATGCATATGCATCACACGAAGTTGACCACAGTTTTAGTTTAAACATACGATATGTTGACGATTTTGTTTAAGAAATAATCTTTATTTATATATTAAGCTATAATAACTTAGGGAAACGTCTCAGCAAAGTATGATGTAAAAATATTGAATTTTGTAAAAGGATATCTTTTGCAAATTGTAGTAATTATGCATAAAGCATACAAAATTAGTCAGTAGAAATATTTTAATAATCCTTACATTTTTCGTCTTTATCAAATATTTTTTGCTTGCTACCCAAACCCTGCCTAATGATTCATGCTCTTTTAATATCACTGGGTTCTGCCCGGTACTTAATTAATAATGAATCATGCCGATGCGTAATGCATGGAAGTCGGACCAATAGTTCGAAAGCTATAAAGATGTACTGATATTTATTCATCCATTCTTATCGATAATAAAAATACTTGCTTTCCCTTTTTTGCTGTTATAATGTCATGTCAAAATATAAATTCCTCTTTTATGAATTTTCCCTTTTTTAGATGAGATGAATCTTTTCTAATCCCTGTCGTTTCATTATATTTCTATTACATTTTGTTCACGGTACGTTTACCTACAACGATTGCAAAATTTCACCTGCAATCGTATCTATATATACATACGATTGCAGATGAAAATTCATGTATTTCATACGTTATAATTCATATTTTTCGAATTTGAATTTCGAATATACAGGGTGTTTATAATTAAACGATCCTACTTTAAACTTGTCTACAGACGAAACTATTGGTCAGAAAATTGAGAAATTTTGTGACGGACATAATAAAGAATGGGAATTTGTTTGAGCGGAAAAAAAATTTTGTTCAAAATTTCACCACCAGGGGGCTTTTTTAATGAATTACACATTTTTAAAAGTTTTTACGCTTTATTTTTCTCAGATTAAATAAAACAGATACAGCGAAACCCGCTTAAGAAGTTTCCCAAGGGAATGGAAGGGAAAAACTTCTTAAACGGGAAATTAGCATTTTTTGAAAAAAATAATAGTTTAAATATTGATATTTAGAAGAGGGTTTATTTTATCTTAGTACAATAATACAAAGAGTATTTTCTATAAAAGTTCTAATTTAAAATTCTTAAGAAATTTAAATTAGTTTGCACACTTAAAAAATTAGCTAATAAAGTAAAAATACATAATTACCTTAGAAACTCTGTATTTAATCCAAGACAAGAAATTTCTCTTTAAGAGTCATTTGATATGTTTTTGCAAAAAAAATCGGTTATAGTTTTTTGTTTCTGTTTTTTTTACGACAACTTTTAATTGATAACAGTCTAATTGTCTTAAGCTTTTGAAAACTTCTACCGGCACATTTTCGACACTTTCGATAAAACGCCGAAAGGTTTCTAGTCCTTTTACAGCTTCCGAAAAACTAGGAATTTCCACATCTTCTTCCTCAGTTTCACTCATTTCTTAATCTACAGTCATTTCACAAATATCATCCACTGTAAGCATTTCACATGGTACTACTTCATCATCTACCGACACGTACTCCTCAAACGATGCAATGAAATCCATCTTTCTCTGAAGAGTCTTCCAATCATCCTCAATATCAAATTCATATTCTTCTGTTGATTCTCCATCCAAGAATCCCGCTTTTTGGAAACAATTGGCGATGACAGATGGGGTTATTAACTCCCATGCAGATAAAATAAAATGAATTGATTCCAAAACGTTCACTTTTTTTTAACTCTCCAGTATTGTCAAGTTTTTCAATCATCCATTTCACTAGCCGTTTTCTATAATGCTGCTTAAACACTTTAATTACTCCCTGATCCATAAGTTGTAAAACGGAAGTTGAGTTCGGTGGTAGAAAATTGACTTTTATGTTGCTCAAGTTTTTCGGATCTTTGGAATGGGCGGCACCAGTTGTCTACGAAAATGATGATGTTCCTCTTAGCTTTCCTCATTTTGTCAATCAATCTTTTCAAGTAATCTTCATAAATTGTAATTGTCATCCACGCAGTCTTGTTGCTTTCATAATCACAAGGCAGCGATTTCACATTCTGAAAACATCTGGGTTTCTTCGATTTTCCAACAACTAAAATTGGCAACTTCTCAGAACCATTCATGTTGGTACCCAATAAAATTGTAAGTCGTTCCTTACTTCTTTTACCTCCGTGACATTTTTCGCCTTTATATGCATATGTTTTATCCGGTAAAAGATTGTAGAAAAGTCCACACTCATCCATATTGAAGATGTCTGTAGGATGATAGCCGGTTATCAAATCTGGTAAGATTTTCTTGCACTCTTCGATTTCTTGTGGATCGACACTTTTACTCTCGCCTTGTATAGAATTATAAGTCAATCCAGCTCTTTTCTTCATCCTATCAATCCATCCATTTGAAAGAGTAAATTCAATTTCCATTTTTTTTGGCAATTTCCCCCCAATTTCTTTCTAAGAATAGGTCCGCTTATAGGAATATTGGCGGAACTGGCTTGTTTGAACCAAATCAATAACTTTTCTTCCATAACTTCCTATTTTCCTCTTTTCACCTTTTTAATTTTACGAGATTTTTGAGAACAGTTTAAAATGAGATCGCGTTTTGCTACAATTCCATTCAGAGTAGTCACTGGTATGTTCAACTTCTTTGCAATTTCAACTCTTGTTGTTTTCGCGTTACTATCAACTTCTTTCAAAATTTTGATTTTGTCTTCAATTGACAAGGCTTTCCTTTTAATTGCCTTGCCCGACATTTTTTGAGGAAAAAAACAGAATTTTTTGTTCGGGTATTTTCTAACGAGAAAGCTTTGATGTTATGTACTTTACACTGACTTAAAAACTGTAAAATGAATAAACCAAACGCAGCTTTGGTACATTACACTTATGGAATAGGGTGGTGGGAAAGAATCTGTTGTAACTATTGAACTGAAAGAACCACCCATCGGTAGGGTGGAGCTATTCCTTTTTCTTCTTATCAGTCACTATTGTTACAGTGACGAGGGGCCCATCCTCTATCCACATTCCATTTCCATCAAACACGTTAAACAGATTTTAAGGTGAAATAGAGGTGACCACATCTGCTATCAGTCCTAAACATCGACCTTTTTGAATAGCGAAGAATAATAAAGGAAGAGATTTCAGCACAGAAAATAAAATAATAATCAAAAAGACAAAATAAACGAGCTTTGAAAGTAAAAATGGAAGGAAAAATAAAACTTTTTAAGCGGGAAAGGGTTTCGAACTAAGCTTCTTAAACGAGTTATTTTAGTGTTGCAAGAATAAGAGAAAAATGGGAATCGAAAATATAAACTTCTTAAACGGGAAAACTTCTTAAACGGGAAAACTTCTTAAGCGGGAACTTCTTAAACGGGTTGTACTGTATACAGACAATACCCTGAAAAAAAGCAAAGCGTAAAAACTTTTAAAAATTATTGGTGTTCGAATTGAATGGACCCTACAAACTCTGAAAAAAAAATCCGCCTGCAACAACCGCCATTTTTTTTACAGAGCTCAGGCCTAGTATTCAGTGGGCCTGAATACCCTCTGGTGGCGAAATTTTGAACTAAAATTTTTTTTCGCTCAAACAAATTCCCATTTTTTCATTATGTCCGACACAAAATTCCACAACTTTCTGACCAATAGTTTCGTATTTAAACAAATTTAAAGTAGGGTCGTATAATTATGGACACCCTGTATGCATGTATATACAGTAGCGCCTACTTTTTAAAAATACTGGGTGGCTCAAAATTTTTTTAATAAAATAACATATATAATTTTTCTTCCTTTGTGTGTATGTCTGTGGAGAGAGAGAGAGGACAGGGGAGAATTACTAAAGCTAATTCGCAATTATATATTTTCTAAGCAAATTTTTAAATTATTATAATTTAATTATAATTTTATAAATATTTTTTAATTATAATCTTATAAGTTTTTCCTTATAAATACATTAATATTTATTTTAAATAACATTGGAATTGCTAACAATTGAAAGCGCAAAAAACTAAATCTCAAGAAAAGCATTTATTTTAGTCATCTAAGTACTTTTGCAATTAAAGTCATCAAAACAGATGGCAAAATGTGCAGCAAATTTGTTTTCGTCAGAAATTTAACTATACAACCGCTGCAGGGGTTTCCAGTGATCCTTTAAGTCTAATGCATGTCCTTACTATTTTTCAAACAAAACTATTTTGAGAACGTTAATAAAACCAAATTTCATTTCAGCGATTAAACAATTTAAAAAAAAATAAATTACGAATTAAATCGATTGAAACTGGGTGGGCGGTGAGATCAAATTATTGGGTGGACTCGCACTCCGTGAGCCCATATAAGTTGGCGCCACTGTGTTTATATACATTCGGATATATACAGGGTATAGACATATCGTTCCAATTACAATAATGTTTTAATTGAGGTAAAAAATTATTTTAAAAGTCGTTTTGGTCAATAAAAACATTTTTTAAAAAGTTATGAAATTTAAATTTTTATACGATCCCCCGCTCTTACAAGTGATATTTAGTAAAAATTTTCTATTACACTAACAAGTAAGACCAAAAGACCGAGTTCTGAAACTTTGAATTGCATGACTTATGCCAATTTTCTGCATCTGAACACAGATGAGCTGGACCACTCTTCGAAGGATCATACACAAAGTACCTTAAGTATTACAAGGATTTATTTCACGTGTACATTTCTGCAATGCAGCTGAAGGGAGTCATTTTAAACAAGGAGTCATTTTAAATTTTAAGATAACTGTAATTTTTATTAATTAAGTTTTAGATTAGATAATCTAACAGCATTTCAAAATATGTATCATTTTGTAAAGGATTGCGACTGTTGCTTTTCATCATTTCATTACCCGACTGAAAAGAAGAGTTATGTGTTTCACGCGTATCTGGGTATGTGGATTTCTTTATACCCTCGAAACATCGCAACGGGTGGATGGATTTTATTAAATGAGATCTCTATCAATTCGTTTTAATCGTCCGATGGTTATAGGATAAGTTTTGCTTTTATAAATTTAAAATGGCGGCCGTAAAATACAAAATGGCGGTAGAGATGGAAAAAAATTACGTACCCTATTGAGTGTCATATCATTGGATAGGTCTTTCAAAATGAAGACTATGTTTCATTGACTATTTTACAGTCAGAAGTTAAATATTACACAACCTGGAAGTTCTGTCGGTAGGATCTCTAGCTTTACTGCAACTCTAACCATCATAGACATCTATAGGCCTCATCAAAACAGTGTTTATAGATAGGAACTAACAATTAAACGCAACTTAAAAGTCATCAATACAATTAAATAAAATAATAGGTATGTAATAAAAAAAAATGGTTTCACATTGATGAGAAATAATTAATTAGGTTTTTTGATTTTTTTAATTTAATTTTTATTAAAAAAAATTCTTTTAATTTTTAATTTATATTTTTAGCACAAATTGTATATTTTTCTTTAATATTGAAAATAGATTTCAAATTTATATTATAATGTTAATTTTACTCTTAACTACTATTTTTAACACTTTCCAACAAAGTTAAAAAGTGTTTATGACTTCGGTTTGTCTGTCCGTCTGGCCGCGCTCTAACTCCCGTAAATATACTCGGATTGACTTGGAATTTTTGGATGTTATTAATGTTTACCATAGCACGTTCCCTATTTCAAATGAAGTTTGTAGCATGTTTAGTTCATTTACAGGGACAATAAAAATATTTCTGTTACATTACGGCCTATGGGAAAAAAATCATTTAAAATGATTTTTAATGATTTTACATGCTTTCAAACATAATAAAATTGATAAGCATTTATCAGTTGCACTAAAATATGCATTCTGTAGAATATGCGGCGCAAAGAATAGTCATTATTCATTTGCAGGGTCATACAAAAGAATTCCGTTACATAAGGATATAGAGGTGGAGGGAATTGTTTGCGGTGTATTTTAATTATGTTAAATTATTTCATGTATAATGTAATTGATACACGTCGCTGAGGTTTACTATAACTTATTTCATGTATAATACGAAGTCCATTTCATTTACAGGGATACACAAAAGATTTCAGATGCTATATTGTATTACAAAGTACTATACAGTAGCGATGATTGCTGGAAATGGATTTTTAATAATGTTAAGTGCTTTTATGTTTCACTATATTTATGCATAGTATATGGTGTGTATAAATGCTATAATTCACATACAGGGCTACACAAAAGAATCCGCAATGGTTACTGGGTGGGTATGAGTGCAAATTGCTTAAAGGTGTTTTTTAAATGAGTTATGCGTTTTTACGCTGAACTGCATTTAGTTTACTAAGAAATGTTTGTAGAACAATAATAAAATGATATATAGGGTCACGCAAAGAACTGGATACATGACCGTCTATAAATGATAATTTCTGGAAATGTGATTTCAGAAGTTTTAAGAGTGTTTTAGTTTGAATTAAACTTTAGCTAAATAGCGGCGTGTAATAAAGGTACTAGGTTAGCTACAGGGTTCTACAAAAGTATACAAGTATGTTTCCATCTATTAGTATAAATTGCTGAAAGAGAAATTTCAACCTGTTACGCGTTTTCTTGCTAAACTAAATTTTCCTTTCATATAGTATATATATATATATATCAACCTACAGATCAAATATAGGGTTGTTCAAAAGAATTGGAATACATATTTGCTATGGACGGTAACTGCTGAAATCAGTTTTTCAAATGTTTTATGCTCTTTCTAAAATGTTTATTCAGTTATCTTATATACATTATTTCCCTAAATAACGAAGTTCTCTTAAAGCATTCAGGAAGTGTTGGAAAGTGTTTCATAATCTATGCTTAACGCATGATTTTTCTTTCTTGATTCTTTACACCTGACGATATTTATTTTTCTAGTAAATTTATGAATAACAGTAAATCGCAGGAAAAAAGATGCTTCAACTTTAAACAGCTATTACTCGACTAGTTTTAATCGTATAAGAATGGGACTTTTTTGTCTTACTTCTTGGCATAATAGGATATATTTTTACTAAATATAACTTGCAGGGCCGGGCGACCGTATAAAAAATTAAATTTCGTAACATTTTAAGAAATGTTTTTATTGATTGGAAACGATTTTTAAAATACTTCTCTACCTCATTTAAAACATTTTTAGGTAGCTTTCTTTACAAAAAGCTACCTATTGCAGCCGTTCGGAGGAAAGCGATTTCAAAAAATTTTGGTATATTTTCATCGATCATGACCCCCAGACCCCGAAACCACCCTCCGTTCAAAATTGATATATATATATATATATATATATATATGACCTATGTCACACTGTAACTCTCGTATTTATGAACCGATTTGGATGTAATTCGGTGCGTACATAGTACATACCAATGTCTCGACCGAGTTCGTTGGCCAGCTTCATCCGCCATTTTGTTTCAAAACGGCGGCCATTTAAAAATTTAAAAAATTTTAAAATTTAAAATGTGGTACCAAAAAATTGAAAAAGGAAACATATTTTTTTCTTATGTATTTGACCTTTATACAAAGACTCCGTAGCAGTTTTTGTTGCGTCTATATCTTAAAAAATGGCTGAGTTATAGCATTTTGAATTTCTAGCGAAGCTGACATTTTGAAACGTCCTGAATTTTGTCACGCGATAAAAGGCGTATTTATGAACCGATTTGGATGTAACTTCGTTTATACTTAGTACAGACCAATGTCTCGACCGAGTTCGTTGGCCAGCTTCATCCGCCATTTTGTTTAAAAATGGCCGCCATTTAAAATTTTAAGAAAAATTTAAATTTGAAATGTGGTACCAAAAAATTGAAAATTGAAAAAATATCTTTTTTCTTATGTGTTTGACCTCGATAAAAAGATTCGGGAGCAGTTTTTGTTTCGTCTACATCTTAAAAAATGGCTGAGTTATAGCATTTTGAATTTCTAGCGTGGCTGACATTTTGAAACGCCCTGATTTTTGTCACGCGATAACAGGCGTATTTATGAACCGATTTGAATGTAACTTGGTCTGTATATAGTACATACCAATGTTTCGACCGAGTTTGTTGGCCAGCTTCATTCGCCATCTTGTTTCAAAAGGGTTGCCATTTAAAAAAAAATGTAATTTAAAATTTAAAATGAGGTATTAAAAAATTATAAAATGAAAAAGATTTTTTTTATGTGTTTGGCCTTGATACAAAGATTCTGGAGCAGTTTTTGTTTCTGAAAATTTGTTCTTTTGTTTATATCTTAAAAAGTGGTTGAATTATAGCACTTTAAATTTCTATCATGGCTAACACTTTGAAACGATATTGTATTTGTCTCGCGATACCACACGTATTCGCCTATTTCGATGGAAGAAGGCATGTGGATAGTATACATCAATATCTCGACCAAGTTCGCTGGCCAGCTTCATCAGCCATCTTGTTTCAAAATGGCGGCCATTGAATTAATAAAATATATATTTAAAATGAGGTGCAAAAAAATTAGAAATTGAAAAAGGTTTCTTTCTTAAGTATTTGACCTTGATATAAGGATTCAGGAGCATTTTTTGTTTGTCTTTATCTTAAAAAATGGCTCAGATATAGCAGTTTCAATTTCTAACGTGAGTGACATTTTGAAAAATCTGATTTTTTGCCTGCGACAGCACTCGTATGTATCAACGGATTCCGATGTGAGTGAGCATGTGCACAGCAATTACTAAGGCCTCGACCAAGTTCACTGGTTAGCCTCATCCACCATGTTGTCTTAAAATGGCAGGCACTTTAAGAAATCGCCGAATTTGGCAGCGAAATATAAGTTACTTTAAATAAAAGCAGCTTGGATAAAGCTGACTAATTTTGCGAAATTCTCATTCATAATGATTTAGTATTGATAAAAATTAGTATTGAATCTCCTACATTCGGTTTCCACTTAATTGAGCTTCGTATGTTTGAATAATATAAGTTGGCTTTTTTAAAATAAGGAATATGAAAGCTACCTCTTCCTCCCGGCACTGGCCGGAAGGACTTTTGTAATTGGAACTATATGTCTATGCCTAACGGTTTAGGAATTAGCCATTGGACACCGTTGATAGTGGACCTGGACACCCTGTATATATACCAAAAATCAACCTTTAGAAGCTTCAAATATGCGATTTCGAAATAACGGCTCACTCGCCAAGTACTTTTTGAGCTATACTTAGTAAACTGTAGTTTATTTTGCAAAAAAAATAAAATAAAATAAAATGAATAACCTTTGGAGTGCCAAAGTTTCAGCTAGCTAAACTGCTTGACCGAATAGCTACCTTTTTCGTATCCTAAAATAAAATTGACCGAAAAATACAAATATGATGTCGAAATTAGGTGTTAGTATTGAGAATTTCAAAATATGTCACAATTTCTGAAAGTTTATATGTATAGACAATCCTCTAAGCAAAATTTAAGCACAGCATCCATTGTTAGAGGGAGGTTATTATTAATCGATTGGTACAATGAATCACGTTTTTATACGCTGATTTGTGGAAGTGAATCTGTATCTTATTTTTGACACTTACTGTAATGTAGTTATGCAGCAGTATTTATCATAGGTAATTAATATACGTTCTGAAGAGTAAGTGGTTACTTTGACTATTTTAGTTTCAGAAAATATCGTTTTAAGGAATAAACATTTTAAAATATTGCATACTGATTTTTTTAAGCATTCAGGACATTTTATGTATTATTATTAAATATTTAAGCACATTTTATGTCACCATCATGCGAGTCGAATCATGTGGGTGGTGCCCCGGGCTCATAGGATTCAAATTCTCCCCATTCAAATGAAGTTCTTTTTTTTTATATATAATTCGGTTTCGTTGTTCCAATGGCTATTATTTTCTGTTTTAATACTTGATTATCTCTGAAAAAAAAAAATAAAAAACAAATAAAAAACAAGTAACTTTCAGCCTACAGTTTCATTTCTTCCATAGTATTACTGAATAATTTAAGGAAATTTAACTTTTGCCTGTTGTAATGCGAAATCCGATTTTAAGTTTGATATTTCATGATTGTTTATTTCGTGTAAAAACTTTTTACTATACCAGGGGGAGCTCCCCCTACTCCCCTCTCGCCGTTGTCCAGTTAATTAATTGGATAATCGTTATCTATAGAATTCATTATTTTACATCTTCTATCTCAAATATTTAAGGTATTAATTTTATAATAATAATCAGATGGAACTATTAACTATTCTCATAAATGTTGTATTAATTAGCGATAATTCTATATTGTTTAGTTTATTTAAAAATGACCACTTGCACTCTCCTATACATATTCAATTGTTACGCTGCAGTCATCTCTGTCTTGATTGTTATACATTTCTTTTAAGAATTTTTCATGAATGCTTGAAAGTTTCATTTAATAACACGCGTTATAAATTAGTATTATCACAAGTATCACACAGTTCTCAAATTCTGTATTATTCACAATGTCCTTAAAATTCAGAGATAAATTACTATTATAATGGAGTAACATTATCTATCTACTTTTCAAGGAACAAATTACTTTCAAGTTAAAAATATAGCATTGTTAGGATCGGGCATTTTTGTTTTATGATAGCTATTTGAAAATGCAAATGTAATAAATTTCCTGGAATTTCTTTCTTTTTACTATCGATACAATTTATTATTATAAACTAACATCTACAAAAAATTTTCCTTATTTAAACCAGATACGAATACATATCAATTATCCTTGTAATTAACATTTTTTTGCAAATTTGAATATTTTCCTTTTTAACTTAGAAAACCTATACAAACGAAAACCTTGATCTGTCTTTTCCCTGAATCCATTATTGTTTCAAAAAAAAAAAAAAATATTTGAATTCTATCCTTGAAATATCATGTATTCATCGTTTTCTTTTCGATTATTTTTAATAAAAACTGAGTATCATAATAAATGATTACAACTTTGTCAGGAAAACGTAAAAACCAATAACACTGGTCGGTAAAAGTGAAAAAAAAATGTATTGCTTCCCTCAAAATAAAATACCCGAACTAGATAGCACTGACATTCGTACATCTAAATTTGGCGCAGAAAGTGTATTATCATACACCATTTTATGAAAAAAAAGAGTTACATAATACATAATAAATATTAATGAAGGATTATCACATTTATTTACAATGGTAAATGAAATTGAAAACATGAAAAAGGTATTTTCAGTGTCTTAGATAACAAATCAATAAAAACTATCACGAAGTGTCATTTTTTTTTTTTTACTTTTTCTCGTGTATTGTCCTTTGCTGCTCCACCCCCGCACCATGGTGTCCAACGGTAATCCGGTAGCATGTTCCGATAAAATTTAATGTAATTTATTTATAGGTTACTTACATAACGTTATATATTTTTTATTAGTTACGCAAATTCCACTGATGTTTTAGTAAGACATAAAATACATTAATTTGGAAAAATAAAGTATTTTGTAAGACATGAAATAACTTAATGCAAATATATATTAAATGAAATATTACGTAAATATATTGCCATTAAAATGAACTTAAATGGTTAAAACTCAATTTTTGCAGGACAAAAATTCACTTAGTTATGATACTCTGAACTTCATACTTCAGCGTTCTGGCATCAAAAGCACGTTGAAAATTCATAAAATTTTAAGTATCATAACTCGCGAAGTTTCGGTGCTAGAAGAATAAATTTTTACTGTTTTACTTCTTAGAACATGGATATTTTTTTTAATCAAAAGGTTTCCGGCAATGTATAAAATTTTAATTTCTTAACGATCTAAAAAGTAACTATTTTAATGCAAATGGATTTTTATATGATGCACTACGAAATTTGAGATATTTTTGCGATGGAAACTATATCTCTAAAACTAACTAAGGATTTAGAAATTAGCTACTGGTAAACGATGAGAAGAGACACCTTACATAGAAATAAAGATATTTTTAACAACATGATTTGGAGAAAAATGAAATCTGATCCTCCACTACATTGCGACCATATCTGTCATCGCATATCCAAAGAGATTCTCACAAGAACATGAAAATATTATTGATACACTTTTAATGAAATGAAATTCATCCAAACAAATTTTCAATACATTTTTCAAATTAATTGCAATTGTAATAAAATTAAGTGACGCACAAATAGTATAATTCTGCTTTCTTTTTTCTTTTTTTTTTCAGTAAAATAAAATCACATAAACAAAAATGTTTTCCAGCTCTTATTGTCTAAAAGTGCAATAATGACAAATAAATAAATGAAAACATATGGATTTAAAAAAAAAAAAATTCTAGCGCCAGAATAAAAAGAAAAAAACCCTCAAACTCCATGAATATATAGCAATATCCCTTTTAAACCTTTAATTTCAAAGAAACCGTCACCTGCCAACTACGCCGGCCAAAGATGTCTATCTCACTAATTCTACCAAAATGCAATGAGATCGAAGTTAAAAATCAACTTCCCATCCCATCCTCGCATATCCTTTACTAAAGAACATCTTTTACTTTGCAGTACTGGCTAAATTATTATGGTAACAGGAAAATTTACACATAAATCAGCCTAGAAGTTAATTTATTGTATTACATTTAATATTGGGTGAAAGTATACGTATTACTTACAATGAAAATAATTAAAGATGTCCACTCATGGCTTCTAGTGTTTCGTATGTCCACCTTTAGGAGCATATGACCAGGGCCGAAACTAGCCTTTTTTGCACCCGGGGCAAGCATGGATTTTGGCGCCCCCCCCCCCTCTTCCGCAAAGTATATTTACAAAGATAATTTTACTAATTTTCTAATAGCTGACTTATTTTAAAATTTAAAATATGTAATCTTAAAATATGTAATACTGAACTACGTAATCTACAATGGCGGATCCAAGGGGGAGGTCACGGGGGTCATGACTCCCCTCTGAACACCAACAAAAATATTCTAAAGATCATTTTTAATATGTAATATACAGTAGAGTCCCGATTATCCGAATCCCGCTTAACCGAGTCCTGCTTAACCGAGTTTCCACTTTCACCGAGTTATTTTCTTCTTATGGACTGATGGCTTCTATTATTATGAAACAGCCATTATAAATGAAGCGTTAGGTGAAGATGAAAGAGCAGCCGTAAAAAGTTAGAACTCTGATTTTCTGGTCAGACTTGAAAGAAAAAAATGGCCATAATTTTTTTTTTTTTTTTTTTTTTTTTTTTTTTTGAAGAAAAAAAAAAAAAAAAATTACGGCCATTATTTTTCTTTCAAGTCTGACCAGAAAATCAGGGTTTTTTTTTATGACTTCTCTTTCATCTTCACCTAACACTTCATTTATAATGGCTGTTTTATAATAATAAAAGCTATCAGTCCATCAGAAGAAAATGATCCATTCCAAAGGTATAATCCTTCATTTGGCGCCCCTTGGTTCTGGCGCCCGGGCCACATGCCCTCTCTGCCCCCCCCCCCCCTTAGTTTCGGCCTTGCATATGACTGTGCCTTTATACGTCTTGGCATCCCTTCTTCTGAAACAGTATTTCCATTTCATCACTATAATGCCAAAGGCAGACATAGTTGCTAAAGATGGACATATGAAGTACTAAAAGCCACCAGTGGACATCTATAAATATGTTCAGTGTAAGTAATGCATATATATTGAACTGATATTAAATGTAATACAATAAACTAACTTCTAGGTTGATTTATGTGTACATTTTCCTGTTACCATAATAATTTGGCCAATACTGTACATTCCAGAAAACATTACGATTCAAATGATTCCAGGGAACTCTATGCATCTACACAACGAATTGAGATTTTTTTTAAAAATTTATATCATTGTGTTCAAAAGATTTTTATTTTTTTCTTCGTACTGAACGAAAGCAGTTATATTATTAAAATCAACAGTAATAATTATTTGCAATAAAATAACTGTTAAGTTATATACGGTTGCTTGGAACTGCAATTTTTGCAAACTACAGAGCGATAATTAATTAATCCGATGTTTTCCTGGGAACTCGTGTATGTTTAATGAAGGAGCGAAGTCAGCTGATTTCTTACTAGACGTTTGTAGTTAGGAAGCTCGGATCAAAAACAACCAATCACAGTGGACGAGCGGAGAGAGTTCGCAAACGTGACAAGAGCAAAAATCGAAGCGGACTCTAATCGGTTGCTCGCGAGCCGAGCTTATGAGTTGCTAAGCTATAGGGATTTCTCTCCCTCCTTCAATCACTTACCTTTCCTCATGACAGCTAGCTATTTCATGACTACAAAGGATAGATTTTGAAATGTGAATTCTTTTGGATGTTCAGTTTCGCTTTGACACTTTCACAAGCGTTTAAGGCTGTTCTCAAATTCAAAGGGGCATGACACAAGTTTTATTTCATTTTTGTTCGGGAACGTATGAAACTGGCAAGAATTGTTATTTAGAAACTATGTAATCGAAAGACGGTTTTCATTTTTTGGTAAAACGTAAAAGATCTTTCAGAAAATACCGTCAAATTTGGCGTTTTGAACGGAATTTCCGGAGGAAAGGAGAAAAAGCAGCCAGAGAAAGGAGAAAAAGCGGATGTCACTGACCCAAAATCGCTTATAACTCGATAAGTAATTTATTGATCCAAAAACGGAACACTCATTTCGCTTCAAAATTGCTTCAATAGGCAGCCCTGCAAATTTTGTGCTTTTAAGTTTAAAAATGAGTTGGTAAATGAGTCAGAAAGTTTCACTCTTTTTGAGCAGTGAACTTGAAAACCGCCTAAAATAGGGCTCTTATCCTAACGTACATTTTTTAAGCCCTTTTTTTCTTATAAAAAAACAAAAGGAAATTTCGGAAATTTTATTTTTATTATAATCTGAATATGCATTTCTAAAATACTATTTTTTGAGCCTGTTTGGGAATATTTTGCAAGTAATGCAATCCAAATTTAGCGTGGACTTTCCATTAATCGGTTACTAAATAATAAACTATAAAACAATAACGTTGTTTTGATGGAAACAATAGTACTACGTCTGAACATATTTGTAACTGTAAAAGATCTTTAAGATTACAGAAACTTTATTACATTTCTATACAATGGGAAAAACCCTTCAAAACATTTTAAAATGACGTTTCGGATTCCATAAAATCCCTCTCATCAGCAAATTTCAACGTAAAAGTCATAAAAAATTATAAAATATCAACTCACAGAAAAAAATGCATCAAACAGTCAAGGTGAAAGTTGTAGTTATATTAAAACTGAGTATTCCGTTGGAATAGATCCAGCTTCTTTAATACAGTCGGACCTCTATTTAACGAAGTCGCTAAATCCCGAAAAAAAGTTCGTTATGTGGAAAATTCGTTAAATAAAGATGAACCTTTTTAAATACTTTAAACTACACAAAACAGATTTCTAATTCATAAACATTAAACATTATTTAAAAACTTAACTAGTCACACTTTTTTTTGTAAATCATATTTATTTTTTTTATTATTATTCATTTTACCCACCGAAAAGAAATCTGTAAGGACAACAAGAATTTTAAAAAATACTGTCCGGAAATACACTCTATTTTCAGTTTTAAGAAAATATTTACATTAAAATTAATGAATTTTAATGACATTATCGTATTTATTATAACAAGTAATTTTAAGCATTGAATTACTACACGCGTCCTTAAATTTAATTACTGAAACTTATTCACTACAGAACAGCCCTTTTGAGTGTGAAAAGGGGGATATTGAAAGTTTGCATTTCCTGGATGAAATGCAAAGAATGACAGGGATTTTACTGCTCTCGTTGAGTTAGGCACCTGGTAAAACTAATTCAAGGTTATTGAGCATTATAAAATGTGTAAAAGAAAGAATAAGTTTGAAGTGTCCGGAAATATTTTGAGAAATAGGGAGAAAAAAAAATATATCAGAAGAAAAAGTTCGTTAAATAGAGAATACACTTCGCTATTTGGAGGTTATTTTACGAAGAAATTCGTAAAATGTTGTTGGTTCCGAGGAAAAGTTCGCAAATTAGAGGTTCGTTAAATAGAGGTCCGACTGTACTTCTTAAATCGGTAATTTTGGTGTACCATACTTCTAGGAAAGTTCGACTTCTATAGTTGCAGTTCGATATGATTACAAACGATTTCGCAAAACTTGGGAAATGGTCAGCCTTTAAAGCATGGTCCACAATCTTGGAATTTAAATTGTTATTTTCGAATGCATGCTTCTGCTCCTTGAGTCTTATTTCGACTTATATCGTTTCGAGTTGAGTCTTATTTTATAAGTAATAATAACATTATTATTTATCCTAATGCGTTAAAAAAAACGTCCATCTCTATACTTAGTATGAATGTTGGAATTAACATTACTCAAGAATGATGGAAAAATGGAAGTAAAAAAAAATGAAACATTACGAAATGATCAAATTACATTTCCCTACTCCATTTATACATAAAACATGACAGATGTGCGTGCGAGAAATACATTTGTTAAAATCAATACAAACGAACAAAAATGATGACGAGATATTCATGAAACATTTATGATACATGCCAGTGTGTGCGTGTCTGTATTCAAAGAATAGAATGGAAATTAATAAAAACGGGAACAAAATTTGGAATTTATTAATGCGTTGCGTATTGATCATAATAATTTTTTCAACATTACTTGAAAGTTATATAGCACAATATGTCTACATGTGTACTCTAGACCAGAGGTTCCCAAACTTTTAGATCGACATACCATTAAGTATACGTTCATACATCCACGTACCACCAGGTGTCAAACTCAAAGCTAATGCAGAAAAACCTGTGTAAACACTTTACTGTCTGAAAACAGAACAACCGAAACAAAATGAAAGATTTCAGAAAAGCATGCGAAGGCATAATTTATTTTTTAACATAATTTATACTGCATTTATCAATATATAATCCATAACTTTAAGTTATTTACCTTATTATCAGGTTTTACTTTATTTTCCATGTGCAGCAATACTTTATTTTGCATACATCCTTCATATATTTAAAAGCATTTTCATTTTGTTAATGTTTTCTTTATTTATATTAAAAAAGGCCCCATCATTTTAAATTGTTTTTAAAAGATATATATTATTTTACAGTTCTACATAAAAAAAACATTACATTTAACTTCACGTAGTATTCCCTTTTACTATCCATTTATATACTTTGTATTTCGTCCGTTCACAAATATTTCATAAATTTACAGTTCAATTCATTCCAAATTGTGGATATAGTTTTAAGTCTATAAAATCTCTTCAATTTTCCATAATAAAAATTTTCAATTCTTCTAAGTATCTTTTTATAAAAGTTCGTTTCTTTATAAGTTATTTTTAACACATTTTCTTATTTTCCATTCTTGTATATTTAAAAGTTTCAATTTCATTTAATCCTTAAAAACATAAAAAGTTCTAAAATTCATATATAACTTACTATATTATTTTCCAACATTCATAGTTCTTTCGTCTTATCCTAATGTTTTTTCTAGTTAACTAAATTCATCATAAGTTCAGATGTATACTATTATGCTTGCTGCATTATATAAAGAGAAATAACGTTTTCACCCTTCACTAGGGCGTCCTCAGTTTCAACTAAAGATTCGAAGTTTTTCTGGCCTGAGATCATTTCCATTTTCCCTAAAATACAGGTAAACCCCAGGTTCCCCAAAACACGTTTTTCGTAAAATACAGGTTTTAAATAAACAGATTTATCTGTGAATAACTTATTAATGCATTTATCAATATAAAGTGTATCATTTTTGGGTGACAAATACCAATGCATTTAAAAAGTACACATAAATACTACATAGCTTTGATAAACATGTAATACACATTTTAAGTCGCATTGATTGACAACTTTTTGCTATATGAATACTATATTTATATCAATAGTAAAACATACTTAAGAAAATTTAATAAGTGAATGACCTACGTAAGAAATTCACATACATTCTGACAATAAACTGCTTATTAATGCGAGATCGAAGCTCATTGAAAGAAGAAATACACTGACGGGAAAAAAAATCCCAACACCAACAAAGACTTGTGTTAGATAAACGAAATTTGGTAGGCGTGTTTATACATCTGAAAGATGACATCGATTGAAATTTCGCGCTTCGCGCATAAGTGTGGCGCTAGTAGCGCCACTCAGAACTTGCAGATCAGGTTTACTTTAAATGCGTGCTGTAAAGTTCGGGGCGTTATTTAGCTTCGAAATGTGAAAAATTGAGTTGATGTTAGCCAATAATGTCTTTAACAAGACAAAGAAGCCACTGTCAACAGCTCACCGAGTTGGAACGAGGTCGCATAATCGGGCTACGAGAAGGTGGATTTTCTTTCCGCGATATTGCAGAAAGACTTGGCTGGAATGTATCCACTGTGCATGATTGTTGGAAGCAGTGGTCAAGGGATGGTACTACCTCAAGAAGACCAGGTTCTAGGCGGTCACGTGGCACTCCTGAGAGGGAAGATCGCCGTATACGACGTACAACTGTGGCGCATCGTACTGTGTCTGCGGCAGAAATTCGAGCTGCAGTTGGTACCACAGTGACACATCGAACTGTTAAAAATCGGTTACTTCAAGGACAGCTCCGAGCCAGGCTCCCTGTAGCGTGCATTCTACTGACTCCAAGCCATTGCTGTTTACGACGCCATTGGTGTCAGGCCAGAGCTCATTGGAGAACGGAGTGGAGATCTGTTGTGTTTTCTGATGAAAAAGAAACACAGCACATCTCCACTCCGCCCACCAATGAGCTCTGGCTTGACACGAATGGCGTCGCAAACGGCAATGGCTTGGAGTCAGTAGAATGCACGCTACAGGGCGACTGGCTCGGAGCTATCCTTGAAGTAATCGATTTCTAACAGTTGTGTCACTGTGGTATCAACTGTAGCTCGAATTTCTGCCGCAGACGCAGTACGATGCGCCACAGTCTTACGCCGAATACGGCGATCTTCCCTCTCAGGAGTGCCACGTGGCCGCCTGGAACCTGGTCTTCTTGAGGTTGTACCATCCCTTGACCACTGCTTCCGACAATCTTGCGCAGTGGATAAATTCCAGCCAAGTCTTTCTGCAATATCGCGGAAAGAAAATCCACCTTCTCGTAGCCCGAATATGCGACCTCTTTCCAACTCAGTGAGCTGTTGACAGTGGCTTCTTCATCAAGTTAAAGGCATTCTTGGCTAACATCAACTCAATACGTCACATTTCGAAGCTTAATAACGCCTACGAACTTTACAGCACGCATTTAAAGTAAACCTGATCTGCAAGTTCTGAGTGGCGCTACTAGAGCCACACTTATGCGCGAAGCGCGAAATTTCAATCGATGTCATCTTTCAGATGTATAAACACGCCTACCAAATTTCGTTTATCTAACACAAGTCTTTCTTGGTGTTGGGATTTTTTTTTCCGTCAGTGTATACACAAATACTACATAATAATGGAAGAAAACACTTTCTGTTTTTGTTCAGGGAGGATGAAAGGTTAACTCAGCGTCTATTTCTAAGCTCCATTTATCTAAAAATTCTAATCCACATTAAAATAAGAGAAAACAAAACTCTGTCAAAGCAGTAATAATAGACAGCAGACACCATGGAAGCCGGTGAACTGACAAATCAAGAAAGAGCTGTTTTTTATTTTAGATGCTGTATTTTTTATTTCATTTCATATACCAATATCGGATATTCGCGTACCAGTAAGCAGAGCTTCCCGTACCAGTACTGGTACGCGTACCATAGATTGAGAACGCCTGCTCTAGGCAGTAATCTTGCAAAAAATCTGAACATTGTTATTACTCCAATTGTAAATGTTGCACAATAAATTTGTTAGCACGAATACTCCTTATTTTCTGCAATACTGGCTATGGTGAGAATTTTTTGAGAGAGCTCGGATACTGATATTATATCAAACTTTAAAACTTTCAAAACTAACGTCTAATTTTGACATAATTTTTGGATTCTCCGGTAAATTTTACCTGCGAATAACAAAGGGGAAGTCATTGGGTGAAGTAATTTAGGAAATATTCAGATATAAAAATTGAAACTCCTCTTGTTAAATTCTGTTTTAATCTTTTCAAAGCAGATTGCAATGCAGGTAGTCTTTCAAGCACAACTAAAAACTAATTAGAGGAATGAGCTATAATTTTGGATTTCCACATTTCAAGCTTTAATTCGATTTCTGCGAAAAAAATTATAAGTTACAATTCGCATTTTTCTCGAAAATTAATTTCAAAAGTATAATGAATTTTCAAATTAATTAAAAATATATGTATATGGATTGTACACTGAAAGAAAAAATATACCATCTTCATCTAGAATGAATAGGTAGTCATTTTCTAAATCCCTAAACTAGAAATATATAGATTTCCGAGTTATGCGATCAGGGGCGGATCCAGAGAATCGTTTTTTGGGGGGGGGGGGGGCGATATCGAGTGACATATAATCAACGTAGTCATAATTTCTGTAGCTCAAATCCTTCCTTGCAGTTAATTATTAAATGAATATGAAATTAATGCGATTTAAAAATATTACAGACTCTCGATTATCGGACATCCGATTAACCGAAACACTCGGTTATCCATCACCCTTATTTTATAATCTCGACCTCTTCTCAAAATATCGTTTATTGTTACTTATTAGGTCGTAAAATTGAAAACGTTATAACAGAATTTATTTATTAAATGCCTTTTTTTTCTGTTTACTCTTATACTATGGTAATTATTTATCTTATTTTTTGTTCTTTTAGTTATATTGAAGAACGTTAGTAACACAAGCTTGCGATGATTGTCTTTTTTAACTTTTGATAATTGATTTTGATGTAAGACTTTTTAAAAATTTGCGATTTATGTGAAATCCTGACGTGATGGCATGGTACAAAATGAAGGTCATTTTTGGATTCAGCGCTAAAAAATACACAAGAACCAATTACCGAAAGCTGAAAAACATAATCATCACATCCATTTTTTAATATCAGATTTCTGAAAGAGGATAATCTCTGAAAAAAGATCCCCTTCAGAAATCTGACGGGCCTTTAACATCCTAGAAAGTCAAAATGTGTCATCTACGTGGTGTGTTAGAGGTCTGCACGGGCCGGGGCCCGGGCCGGTCCGTTTGTATATTTACAGTTCTCGTCCCTGCCCGGCCCGTACAAAAATAAGTGAAACAGGACCGGCCCGACTCAATTTCTACAAAAAGAAATGCGTTTTTTCTCGACATGCAGTGATGGAACAGTGTAGCACTAGAGAATAAGTTGACACCGCTAAAATTTATTAGTATTCTTCGTCTTATTTAAGGATAGAATTCTGAGATTTTTCAATGTAAAGAATACTAAAAAAAGTTAGTGGTAACAATCGCCTAACTGCTGCGCCACTGTTCCATCACTGGACATACAATTAAGATTCTTTTAATGAATACTACATACATATTTATGGGAACATTTTACAGTATATTTTAGATTACTATGTGTTCGCAAAACAGAAAACACACAATAGTAAACATTAATGATTACTTACAGTGTTTTAGTCATCGTCTCTAAAGACATTTCAAAATTCCAATAAGGATTCATTAAAAGGTTAATGTAATTCAGAATAAAGGATTAAAAACATAACTTTTGAAGCTGTATAATAAAAAGTAATTTGTGAAAATATTTCTCTCATTTTTAAGGCTTTTCTCAAATCCAAAGGAGCTACATATCGACACATTTATGAATTCATTTCTTTTTGGAAACGCGTAAGATTGGCAGGTATTCTTGTTCAGAAACTATGTAAATACTGTCTTTCTCATAGATAAAAGCAATATATCTTTCTCTGAAAATACTGCCAAAGTAGCGTTTTGAATCGAATTTCCGGAAGCGATAGCACAGGAAAGGAGAAAAACGTACAGTCAGGTGACAAGAATCTCTGTTATCTCTGTAACTAATTTATCAAATATGGAGAAAGCTATTCGTTTCCAAATGCTTTCAATAGTCATGCCTGTCAATTTTATGGCCTCTATAATTAAAAATGAGCCAGAACATGTGTTTGAAAGTTTCGCATTGTTGAGCAGTGAATATGAGAACCCCTTAAGGTATATTTCCAAAGATACTGTTAACAGAAATTCATTATCACTATTAATACTTTTACAAAACACAATGCCTGTCCTACACATCCTGAGATCTATTAAGACCAGTTCCATCCCGGCACGAGTCTGCTGAAAAAAAATTAAACCCGGAATCAGATGTCTTGTAACTGTACGATGCCGATCTCTATGATGGACATGCTATATATCTGTATTGATGTTGTTAAAATCGCATTGGCTCGTGACGCACATTTATACTTCTCGCGAAAATCGTATTCATTGAAAATGGCTCGTATATAGGTCCGATTACTTTTTTATGGGCCTGGCCCGGCCCTGCAGGCCCGTTCAATTTTGTCTGTCGGGCCGGCCCGTTTTAAAAAAATTGTCCTAATTCTGCCGGCCCGTTGGAAAATTCGTCTTCATTCCGCCGGCCCGGCCCGCGGGTCAGGCCGGGTACGGGCCTCGGGCCAAGCCCGGACCCGTGCAGACCCCTATGGTGTGTATACCTCTTCACTGGCGCGGATCCAAGGAAGGGGGGGTGATCCCCCCGATCGCCCCTCCCCTTTGGATCAAAAAATATAAATCCACCGCGAATTTCGGCAAATGGTAGCCGAAAAAAATCTATTTCGTCAATCGTTCGCAGGTCAAAAAATCGCGCAAAAAATGCGAATTTCGTCAAAGGATCACGCAAAAACGTGAATTTCATCAAAAAAGCGCGGAAAAAACGTGAATTTCGCCAAAAAAAATCGGATATTTCATCAAAGGACCACAAGAAAAACGCGAATTTCGTAAAGGACCACGAAAAAAACGCGAATTACGTCAAAGGATTGTAGAAAAAACGCGAATTTCGTCAAAGGAACGCAGAAAAAAAGCTAATTTCGCCAAGCAATTGCAGAAAAAACGCTAATTTCGCGAAAGAATTGCGCAAAAACCACTAATTTCGTCAACAGATCTCGGAAAAAATGCGAATTTTGTCAAAGAATCGCGAAAAAAATACGCGAATTTCGTCATAGAGCCGCGGAAAAAACGCACAATTAGCACCAGGAGGAGATTCCCCTAGGTGCGCATCCACGGGGGGGGGGGGATCGATAGGGGCGGTCGCCGCCCCCCAACATATAAATCCAATGCTTTTAACGGCAGTTTTCGCGGAACAGACAGACAAGCAAACGAAAACACTTTTCGTCTGTCATTGGTAAACCTCACTGACGTTTCGGCAGTTAATGAACAAAATAGGATTATGTCCTGTCAAAAGGCATATGGTGCCATAATTTTTTACACTAATGGGCGATGCCACTTCGTGTACCTTTTGTTGAATCTCTACAACAGAAATTGGCAACGTTATTCGGATCCCTTTGAAGTGTTGAAACTTTTTCGTTTTTTCAAAGAAGCTGCAATTCTAATTTCTGTATAATGATATTTTTGAGGAGTGCTTTATTGTTTGAGAAAAGAATGGGATTCATAGCAATTTCCAAAGAAAGAAAGAAACAAGAAAAAGAAGGGTCCTTTGAAAAATTCAAGCATCTTAATGTTTTCTGAAGAAAATCAATAATGTGTAAAAAATATACTGTTATTGCCACCCACATTGGTAAATTTCAAGGGTATTTCATGAATGAAAAAAAAGGATTATGTCCTAATCCTAGTCAGTTAAAAGCTAAAATGCGTATGGTGTGTTGATTTCTTAAAAACCAACTTGGTAATTTGTTCTTCCCTTCTTTGCCCCGATCTAAATCCCCCCCCCCCGGTGGATGCGCACCTAGGGGAATCTCCTCCCGGTGCTAATTGTGCGTTAATTTTGGCAACCCTTTGACGAAATTCGCGTTTTTTCAGCGATTCTTTGGCGAAATTCGCGCATTTTTTTTCGCGATTCTTTGAAGAAATTCGCATTTTTTCAGAGATCTGTTGACAAAATTAGCGTTTTTTGCGCGATTCTTTCGCGAAATTAGCGCTTTTTACGCAATTCTTTGACGAAATTCGCGTTTTTTGCGATCATTTGACGAAATTGGCGTTTTTTGCGCGATCCTTTGACGAAATTTGCGTTCCTTTTACCTGCGAACGATTGATGAAATTGATTTTTTTCGGCGGCCATTTGTCGAAATTCACGACAATCGGCGGATTTTTGGCGTGGATCCGCGCCTGTATGCGATTAAGGTAAACAAATAAACTGAATAGACGAAATGATCGAAAATTCCAAGTCTATAGTTTTCTAGATGATGAAACGATACATATATTATGAATCGTTTCAATTGCGAGAAATTATCACTTGATTTCTAAAATTAATTTATAAACTATAATTATAGTTACTAAAACTAGCTTCTTGTGTTCGCATTTCTTTGTGGAGCTTTTTAAATAAGTTTGACCACAATACTACAGGAAAACGCCCTTGAATTTTAATAGGGATAACTAGAATTCTCTAGCAAAGGGAACTAGAATTCATAAGGATGACATGGAACTATTTTTTTACTGAGCCACACTTTATTTTCTAGATGCCAGTGGCAGAAATTTTTTCAGTGTAACCTATAAAATTTTTAACAAATCTCGATTTCTAGAAGCTTCAAATATGCAAATTGAAAATTACAGTTCATTCCAGCAAGCACTTTCTAAGTCATAGTTAAATAAGAATGAAAAATCATGCGTCTAGCATATATTATGAAACATTTTCCAACATATTCAGAATACTGTATATTAGTAGTTGGAAAAACATCAGAATTCTTTTGTTCATCCCTGTATGATCTATAAATTGGTATTTATACTAAATCGCGTGCTAAAAGTTAGTTCAATTAAACGCATAACACAATTTAAAATTCCCCTTCAGCAATTTCCGTCAATAAGCGGAAATGCACTCTGTATCCTTTGTGTATCCCTGTATTTATATACACCAAGTAGCATGAAAAAAAAATCGTTAAATTTTAAAACGCGTACCACAACTAAAAATCACTGCCAGTAATTATTCTTTAGAAGCAGTACTATAGAGAAACAGTTTTGTGTGTCCCTGTAAATGAGAGATAAATTATACAATACACGCCGTATTGTACAGTGAGTGCTCCTAGTACACCTCAGTGATATATATAATTTTTAATATGTTTAAAATAGTGTAATATCTTTAAAATACACCGCAAACGATTTTTCCCTAAGGGCCGTAATGTAATGGAATTATTTTTAGTGTCCCTGTAAATGAACCGTAAGTGCTATACACTTCATTTTCAATGCCGAACCTACCATAGTAAACCCCCAATAATATATATCAATTTCTTGGTAATCGCAATATATTTATACGAGTTAGAGGCTTAGAGCACGGACAGGCGGACTGACAGACAAATGGACAGACAAACACAATTCATAAACACTTTTCAACTTCGTTGTAAAGTGTTTAAAACTACCCGTATCGCAATCTGCTTTGCAACGATTCATGTTAATGCAACATGAGGAGTTCGAAATTTTAATCCTGCAGAATATCTAAAACACTTGACCGAATGACTTACAGTTTGGTATCCAAAGGAAATTGGTAAGTTTACCCGATTAATCTAAGATCCTGGAGGGCTATTTAAATGCAAATTAAATTATTTAAATCAGTTTATAGTTTGTGATGTTAAGGTGAATTATGTTAATGTTCTTAACACAGTAGACACAGGACTGATTTAAAGCTCTTTTTAAAACTTTCCATCATAGTTGAAAAGTTTTTATGAATTTGGTTTGTCTGGCCAATTGTCAGTCTGTTCGTCAGGCCGCGCTTTAGCGCTTTAACTCGCATATATATTGGATTGCCATGTAATCGATATATGTTATTGAGGTTTCCCATGGCATCTTTTTTATTTAAAATGAAGTATGCATCCTTTCTAGTTCCTTTACAGGTGCATTCAAGAGAATTTCGTTTCATTGTGGTCTATAGGTGGAAAAATCGCTCGCAGTGTATTTTAATGTTGTTAAACTACTCAGACACACTAAAATTGGTAATACATTACTGATGTGCACTAAAAGACAGCATACAAGTGAATAGGCATTGCATTTATCGTTTATGTGCAAGGGCACATAAAAGAATTCGATTATAGTACTCTCAATGAGGGATAGTTGCTGGACGTACATTTTCAGCTGGGGTATGTGTTTTTAGTTTCTTCTATCTTCAATAGAAGAAAGTATTGTAATCGAATTTGAAATATTTAGTTTTCAGAATTCATTGCTAATGGATTTAAATCTAATCAAACGTTTTTGTTTACTGCATTTTATTTATTTTTAAAGTTTTATTAATAACTGTATAATAGGTGGATGTTATATGTTTTAACAACGTGTGATTTCATTTTAATTTTTGTTTTAAATATAAAATCTTATCTTTCTAGCGCTATTTTGCAGAACCCAAATATTCCAAAATATTTTTAATTTTTCCACCAAAAACACAATGCTTATCCACTCACATCTTTTTTTTCAATAAGTTCTAAGCTTGATCTAAATATTAAGAATGTGTAAGATTTCTTTTTATGTGTTGTGATCTGTCATTGTGGGGTCTAAATATTTATGTTCTGTGGAATCTGTTTATATATATATTTTTTAAACATATTACTTACCTTAATCATGAAAATTATATGATAAGAAATATTTAATTAAAATTTTTGTTCCCGTATATATTGTATTTTAGGAATATGAGCTAAATAGATTCCGTATGTTTTATAGGAAAAAATTTGATCTCGGAAATAGAAAACGAAAGAAATATAAAAAGAAGAAGAAATGACTGCATATGTACTGTTCTTATTGTTTGAAAAGCATTTTTAATGTAAAAAGTAGTTATTTATCTCGTTAAAATATATTCAATCCTATATTATATGATACTATGAACATTAAAAAATGCATACTAAAGCAGTTTTGTCTATTAACTTCATATCAGGCATAAAAAACTCTTTATTTCAATGCTTACATATCATGTTTTATTTTTTAATGTCAATAATTAAGTGTGTCATAGCTATTTAACTCATAATCGTATCATAAAAATTCTACCAGGAATAAAAGGTTAAATAAGTCTTACCTTTACAATAATATCCATATGTTTTAATCCTAAAAATGACGAACGGCTTTCTCTTATCTTAAAAAAAGCATTGTAGACTTTTACTTTTAAAATTAGCTGATGAGTAATACGAATAAATATAATAGAGAGATCCACAGAAAATTCGGTTTCTTTTTGTCGCAAAATCTGAGATATGCCGAAATTTTCAATATTACCCTCTGATTTGAGCTATGTTAGCTCAAATGAGACACTCTTTATTTAATACTTTGAACTTCACTGTCACCAGCCTGTCATATCAGTCATGACAGGCTGGAGATGGAAGTAAAAATAATGCAAGCAATGCATTATGACTCAACTTTAAAGATACATTTTCTCGCTCGGAAAAAAAAACTGCAGATAACAGTAATGAAGTTTCACGCTTCAAAAATCTTTCGAATGCTGTTTGAGAATGTTCTTCTGTATCCTTTTTGAATTAATTACATTTAATTTTATCTGAAGATAAAAAGTTCCCTTAATAATCGCTTTAACAATATCTGTATACTTTTATTCTAAAATGGCAAACGTCTTTCTATTATCTTATAAAATAACTTCGTAGACAAGACTGTTCTGATTGGCTGATTATTATTACCCATAAACTCGCTCTTGCTTAGAGTGAATAGTCATTCTTTCAGAGGAGTGACTATTCACTCTTGAAAAAAGGAGTGCGTTTTAGTAAGTAGTTTCCAAGGTTTCATTATGAAATGGAGTTTTTGAAAATTAAGAAGTGACATATTTGGGTGCTTTTTCAATATTTTACTCCATATATTGGTTCAAAGTTGAACGGAAGTTATTTTTAAATTGTCTAATGCCAGGCCTTCACTCATCAGCCGAGTCAGATATTTCACTCTCGACAACGGAGTGACACATTTCACTCTCGACAATGGAATCAAATATCTCACTCTTTTCTAGGAAGTGGAAAAATGCCACTCTTTAAGGAGTGTATTTTTATAAAATTCTTTCCAAAAAGAGTGAAAATGCCTGTCACTCTTTCAAAGAGTGAACTTTTCAATCATCCCAATTTTAGAGTGGTGCACATGATATAAAATTAGAAAATAATTTATATCGTGCTCTTGCCCAGTTAAGACATCGATTGGAATTCTCTCTGTTTTGGCCGGATCGGAGCGTCGAAACTAGCACCCCTGTGGCCGCCGCTGCAGAGTAGGCGTCATTTTTGACGCGAAAACCGTGAGCGTCGAAATTATCGCGCGTGTGACATTATATTTACCATTATTTAGAAAACGGGGGTTCAGGGTGGGGGGTGAGATTCCCCCTGACAATAAAAATTATTAATTACAAATAGGCCTCTTAGGTTTGTTAGGTATGTTTGTTTATGTGAAACAAACACATCTGTTCCGTTTATATATTTTCATTAGTTGTTACAATATATAAAATGTTGTGTTCCTAGCATCTATATATATAGGGGAGGGTAGTACACAGTGAGACGAAAATTATTATTACTTAACAAATGGCAACGATTTTTATTCTTTTGAAAAAAAATTTGCTACAACTTTAAGCTACACAAATACGCTACACATTAATGTATAAATGGTTTTAAAAAAGTTATTTATAAAAGCACAAAAGCAGCATAAGGGAGTATCGAAAATTGTCTCACTATGTACCACAAGTAGTACACAGTGAGGCAATGTATATATTTTCATAAATCATACATTTTTATACTCTATCAATAATTTTCTGCAGTTTATGACTTCTAATTAATATTTATAAATTAAAAATTTTTTAAAAATATGAGCCTCGGTTGGACAATGGCAGACATTGGGCTACCTTCATGCAAACTTTCAGCCTCTTACGTTTAGTAGATTTCCCTAACCATCGCACGCCCTCACACACAGAGAGATAGAGAGAGAGAGAAAAAAAACCTTCTTTTATTAATAAATAACTTTTTTTATGTCAGAACCGCATAGTTGATACACAATGAGGCACGTCTCACTGTGTACCACAACTGTGTGTCTCACTGTGTACTTTCGTTACGTTGTAACAAAATGGATGCCATATCTGTTTCATCATCAGCTTCATAGCTTTGAATGCTTGTGTCTTTTTGTCGACATAATCTATCATTAGATATAGCTAGGTTTGGTTAAGTAAATATATGCCATAATGAAATAAATAAAGTCTAAAATGGACGTTTATGTAACTTTAACCCCTGTAAAATAAATAATTACTTATTATTTTGTTGGACAAGTATCCGAAGTGCCGAAACTACATCCACGTGTTGCATAAGATGAGGTGGTTCAGTGTGTTCCAGCTAGGAGAAACAGTTATAACTATATGTCAAAATGGCTGCTGTCTCACTGTGTACTCCCCTACCCTATTACGCTATCGTACGTGGCACAGAAATCGCAATTATTTGACACCTCATTGGTTATTGAACAGCATTTGTATCTCCATACCTATAAGGGGGGTTACCATAGGGGGACTCTATTCTGTCACAAAAATGCCGCCAAGTTTGTCGCCAACTTGGCTATATATCACCAAATTTGGTGACCAAAATTAGTCGCCAAAAGTGACGCCAGCTTGGCGATATCTCTAATATTTCGCCAAATTCCCATAGACTTCCATTGTAAACTATTAGAGTTTACTTGCTTACAGAAAATCAACAAATTGAGATATTTTAATGCAACAAAAAGTAATATTAGCTTTAGGGATTATATTAATTATATTTAAAGGAGTACAAGTAAATTAAATTATGAATAAAAGTAACATGATACAATGCTTAGCATGCTTTCCCAAACATAAATTTTAATGGAGACCAAACTGGTGGCCAAGGCGTCTAGTCGTATGGGATTTTTTTAAGATGGCACAAAAACATTGTTTAATAAACGTATGTTTATAAATATTTAAAAACCATGTCTTTCTTTAATAATTTTGTAAAATAATGGAACGGTCTTTTGTCGCCATATTGCATTTTTTCACCAACATTGCCAAGCGCCGCAGGATACATTATTCTTTCCTAAAAGAATAATAAGAAAAAAAAAGAATTAAAAATTTGATAACAATAGATTTACCCAACAATGCACAAAACCCGTCAATAAGCAATGCCTAAAAACACCCAACAAACAATATGCGCATTTATTTAGTCAACAGATTTGTGAAACATTTAAACAAATATTATACTGTACAACAATGCATGATTCTTAAAAACAATGAATGACAATCTATTCCTCAAGCAATTTCTTCAGTTTAATTATCGACTGTTATCTGAGAATGGCGTATTTAGTGTTCTTAGGTGTTATCATCTTGGGTTACTTTGCTTATAAAAAGTTTCTCAGGCGTATGTTTGTGAGGTTTTTGGAGTATCATCATCAGACAGTTGAAGACGACGCTCGTGAATTTTTTTGGGGTCCAGCGACTACCATCACAGCTGGGCGAGGTGAGCTGTGGGAGATTGAGTTTCCTGAAAATAGATTTAATGAAATTTCGGATTCATATGCAGTACCTAATCCTTCAGAAAACAATAACATTGAAGTAGTCGAAGTCCACAAGAACAATACACTGTAAAAAAAATACGACCAGTTTTCCTGTAGGAATCGGAAAAATAGTTGCCCTTATCGTACCGGAAAAATTTCCGCCCCAGCTCCGAATAAAATTCGTAAAATCGGAATAAAATCCGTAAAATACCGTTTTATTGACTATTTCCTTTTTTTTAAGGATTTTATTCCAAGTTGGGTCGGAAAATTTTCTGGTACGATAAGGGCAACTATTTTTCCGATTCCTGCAGGAAAACTGGTCGGATTTTTTTTTACAGTGTAGAAGACAATCAAATCCAATACTAAACCCACCCTATCTGGAAGCTAATTATGAAAGACATTTTGCTGAAGAAGAAGACCTGAGGAAGAAAGATCGTCTTTATTTAAAAGCTTAGAATAGAGATCCTCCAAGGGTTATCCAAAAATCCATAAGCTGCCGGATGTCGGGTACTTGCCAACAATTTTTGAAAAAATGCCATATCCGATCACAAGGAAAGCTCTGATGTCATATATTGAAGAAGAAACATTCAAATGAGAAAAACGGAGGTTATAATTGAAAAGCAATCTTGTGATTTAAAGGAAAGCAAGGCTGAAAAAGAATTATTACGTATGCATCTAGAGGAGTACAAAGTTGAAGAAGAGCCGTTTGATATGCTGCTAACGGCAAATGAAACTGGCTGTATACATATTCGTATGCAGCTACCAGAAAATGTAGCTGAAGAAAAGAAAACCCCTATTAAGTTAAGGGTTGAAAAAAACTGTAAAAAAATCAGTTGGTATGCAGTTAACGGAAAACATAGAAGAACCAGTCAGTACGCTGTTGAGAAATGTTGCCGTAAACCCAGTTAAGGCTCCTGTACCTGCCAGCGAAGGCACTCACAAGGAAGGTCTCCATACGGGCATACTCAGAATATTCTGAAAAAAATACAGAATGCTCTTCTCCCATGGGTATACATGTTTATAAAAAAAAAATTGGCGGAACCTCGGTCGGTAGAACGTCCGTGAAAATTTCGCTTATTTGGCGACTTATCACCGTTTGACGAAGAAATTAAGTTAAAAATACGCTTGTCGAATACTCTTTAAGGAAAAAACTTTTTATGTTGAATTTGTTTAAATAAGTTTAATTTAAATAACTTTAGCTTTGTCATTTTTAGTTTGTTTTAACTATAGTTTTGTCATATATATTTATATGTACTTATAACGAATTTTAACTGTCATATTTTACGATTTAAAACAAAATTTAAATTGATTAAAATTGTTCCAATCTCAAAAATATGCCCCATCGAGAACTGTCGATTCAACTTTGTTGCTATGGAAACAACTTCTTCGGTATGGAAATGTATTACGGCAGCATTATTCATCTGGCGTTAAAAGTTATTTTTATAACCGATAAAGCCGTTTAAATTAAAAAAAAAACTGTGGATTGGAGAATAAAACAATGGCAAAATTTCGTTCAAATCGGCAACAAGCAACAAGTACAATACAAAATGTAATACTAATAATAATAATAAATTCTTTCATGGCTTACGTTTAAATTCATTAAGTACCGCATATTCTCAAAATCAATTAACAAACAATTTTCAGATTCATTAAAATCGTTTGCTTTTGGCGAGGAAAAGTGCTGCTCGCCAAATTGGGTGCCGCTTTCGTCTTTCGTCTTTCCACGCCAATTATTAGAAAGAATTTTATTTTTTTTACAGATTTTCTACTGTAATTCCGCCGCTAATTTTAACTGATCCTTTATTACATACATGAGTACTTTCACTAGCATTTTTTTCACCATAGTCTGAGTATGCCCAGTATGGAGACCTGCCTTGTCAAAAGCTAATGCTAATCCTATAGGGAGGGATTTTTCTAATATCTCGTTTGCATTTCGACATTGTTAATTTTTTTTTTTTTTTTTTTGGATAGCCGAGATCCTACATCGCATCTTTTTTACTTTTTCGATTTTGGTTGCAGACATTTTTTAGAATGACACTTTCATTTTCAGAACCGGTTTTGAAAGTGAAAGTAACTTTATAAAAAATATCTGCGACCAAAATTGAAAAAGTAAAAAAGGTGCGATATAGAGGCGAACTTCGGCTATCCAATGCAAAAAAAATTATTTAAAAATGTCGAAATGCAAACGAGATATTAGAAAAACCCCTCCCCATAGGATTAGCATTAGCTCGTGAGTGCCGGCAGGGACAGGAGCCTTAATGTGGTATCTCAAGTTTCACAAAAAAAGAAAAAGAGGTTTAGAAAACTGAGAAAGTTCTTCAGTAAATTTTCTTGTATCCCTAAAGTAAAAGACTAAAAATATATATGTATAGAAATCTAAAGTTTCCTCTCAGTTCTATTATGACAAAGAATCGTCTTTTAACGATAAAAGACATCAAAACACCCTCACAAATAAATGTTTCTATCCATTACGAATTTTTTTCAAACAAAAATAGAAGAAAATATAGTTATAACAATCACTGTCAAGAAAAATCTTAGTTTCAAGTAGGATCATAACTCATCTTCCATACCATAAACTTGAACTACGATATAATGTAGAGTTTACAATAATACGTTTAGAAGATTGTGCACAGCCATTCATTCGGCATAACACAAAGTGAATAGTTTCCTCCTCCAATAAAAACAATAGATAAAATAACATTTTATAATATCTATGATTTAAAAAAAAATGTATGCAACAAACAATAGTTAAAATAAAAACAAAGCGACATCCACCGTTTTCTATATTTTCTGTTTTATGCCTCATTTTGTGATTTCTTAATCTGATTCGTAGTTGTTTATACTACACCAGTGGCGGCAATTTAAATGGGCTCAGGGGGCGCGAGCGCACCCAATAATTTGATCTCACCGCCCACTCAGTTTCAATAGATTTAATTCGTAATTTTTTTTTAAATTGTTTAATCGTTGAAATGAAATTTTGTTTTATTAACGTTCTCAAAATAGTTTTGTTTGAAAAATAGTAAGGACATGCATTAGACTTAAAGAAACACTGGAAAACCCTTCAGCGGATGCAAGTTAAATTTCTCACGAAAACAAATTTGCTGCACATTTTGCCATCTGTTTTGATAACCTGAATTGATAAAGCACTTAAATAAATATTAACGTATTTATAACGAAGAACTTATAAGAATATAATTTAAAAATATTTATAAAATTATAATTAAATTATGATAATTTAAAAATTTGCTTACAAAAAAATATAAATCCGAATTATCTTTAGTAATTCTCTCCTCTCCTCTCCTCTCTCTCTTTACAGACATACACACTAAGAAGGGAAAATTATATGTGTTATTTTATTCAAAAAATTTTGAGCCCACTAAATATTTTTAAAAAGTTGGCGCTACTGATAATCGTAATAAACTTTGTATTCATTCATTTTTGCATAACAGTGCAATAGCTATTGCACCAAGATCTGACTACAGTAAATTCTGCCTAAGGCGGGCTCTGTGTAAGCCGGAAATCTGTCTACCGAGGAAAATTCTTCAAGTCCCGGCGAACCCATAGAAAATTACATTAATTCATGCTGCATAAGGCGGAATCTGTCTAACGCGGAAGCGGAAAGGATTTTAAGGTCCCACCGAAACCAAAATTTTTGCATAAGGCGGAAAAAAGAATATTTAAAAAAAAAGGCATTTCGTTTATCAAACTTTAAAATTGTTAAGGGGTCTCAGGACTCTTAAAATTGGAAAAAATGAAAAACAAAAGACCATTTTGAACATTTAATATCTTAAAATGTATTTGATTTTAAGACACAATTTTAATTGGAATAAAATATATAAGTATGTTCTTTCATTTCATGCACTAAAGAAATTATAAGATGCAGAATTAACATTTACAGGGGGCTCCAAACTGTTAGACATATTTCGAGCAAAAAATCGGCATAACAGCTTATGCGCACGATTACAAAATAAGTGTTGCAACTAGAATGAAAATTTTGGTACCTACTTATACTTCATATAGTAATAATTACCCTGAACCTAAATAAATTTGTATTTAAAGCTTTTTTATATTTTTAATTCAAAGTTGTATTTAGCTAATGCAAAATTAAGAAAATTTCAATAGTATAATCACCTAAAAAAATATTGTTTGAACAATAAAAAGGAAATTTTAGGTTCAGTTTATACAGACTAACATGAAACATATGTTTTAAAATTTTCATGACAAAATATTCATAAGTTTTTGAGATATCGTGCGCGTTATGCCCAAAAACGTCATTTGGAGAAAAATGGCTACAAAGTTTCCAAAACGACGCTTCAGCTATTGAACGTGTATAAATGTAAAAGCCATAACTTCAGTTCTAATAGGAATTTCAAGGAAACAATTATATCAAAATGTTCAGAAAAGATAGGAGTTTAACATCTAAAAAAATTAAAATTTCGAAAATTTTAAAGCTTTAGGATGTTTCTGTAACACTTTGAAAAAGTTGATTCAAAAGAACAGAAACTGTTTAAATTTTAAATAATTCTTACTTATCTCATTTTTTCCTATAAAAAATTGCATTTAAAAGTTATTTCTAGTAGAATGCAAATTTATGAAAATATATACCGAGTGTCCTAAAAAGGACTGACTGATTTTAAAATTCAATAACTTGCAAACGGTGACAGATATTAAAAAAATTCTTGCAGGAGGTTTATGCATAAGGTCAAAAGTTTTATTACAGTGATTTTCGATTTTAGTTCGAATTACAAACAATAGATGGCGCTGTAAGCAATAGTCGCTAAATACAGGCTCCATTTTTGGTCCTTTCTTTTGTTGCATGCGGAAAAAGGAGATGGAAATGTATTATCCGGGCCACGAAGTACCAAAAATCGAGCCTGAATTTAGCGTCTATTGATCGCAGCGCCATCTATTGTTTGTAATTCGAACTAAAATTGAAAATCGCTGTAAAAAAACTTTTGACATTATGCATAACCCTCCTGCAAGAATTTTTTAAATATCTGTCACCGTTTACAAGTTATTGAATTTTAAAATCAGTCAATCCTTTTTAAGACACCCGGTATTAAGTATAATATATTATACTTTATGGTTGTACTCAAATTCAAAATAAAAACATTCTGTCTCATTCTCGAAGTTTATTATTATTATTATTATTATTATTATTATTGTGTGTGTGTGTGTGTGTAAACTATTTGCATGTATTACAGCAGTACTAAGAAATTGAATAGCGTTTCTCATTTATCTATAAAGACAAAGAATCTTTCACAATTTCAGTTTTCAATCGATTTTCGGCTCAGGAAAATCAATGAAAGATAGTCAAATATAGTTTTTTTTTGTTTTTTTTTTTGAGGAGGGGGAGCTTTTTTGCATAAGCCAGAATATTGTCTACCACGGAAATTTTTCTCAGTCCCAACCGATTCCACCTTAGACAGAGTTCACTGTATTTATAAAACTAGTTATAGTACGAACCCCACACATTTTTATCATTTACCACGTTTGGCGTGCAATTTCCGACTTTTTTTTTACTGTGCAATTTCTAATTAATCTCAAGTTAAATTTTACAGCGATGTTTTTGTAACATGTTTCTCGTAATGATGCAAAGTGTTTCTTATCCTATGTCTAATAGATGAAGTTTCTTTGTTTAGACTTCTAATCTTCTAGAAGTTCATTATTATTGATTTAAAATTGATATTAACTGTAATAAAGCGGTTTTCCGTTTTAGATCCTTCTGTTTGTTTACGGAAAAATATTAAAAGCCTAGCCCAACAGGTAACGCTTTAACTTCTTTGCATATAAATTTAGATTAATCATTCACTTAGGTCTGATAAGCTTACAGTGTTATTTACACAACTTCTCAAAAGAAGAAAGGAAAACAAATAAACTTGTACTTGCGAAAACAAAGACTGTGTATAAACGCCTTCTGAATTGCTCGATTTCTGAATTTCATTCGTGATTAGACACAGTTTGTTGATTCGATTAATCACTTGCCGAGCTACCGGATGTCCTCGTTCCAGGAGATGCTCTCGCTGTAAAGGTGCTGAAAATGTTTCTCTTTTTTTGACCCAATTTCGGTTGTAAACTCATAAACAGTAAATAGTTTTTAGCATTTTTTCCTCCGAATTCTTTGTTTTGTTATTGAATTTTCTGTGAATACCGGTTGAATGGAATTTTTGAAGTGTGTATTTTATTTTACTTTTTTTTTTTTTTTTTAATGAAATTATTATCTGGAATTATGACGCTTTTGGATTTTATGCCATTCTGGAGAGGTCACATACAATATGGATTCTGTATTTGGCTCGAAATTAATTTTCATGAATTATTTTTAAATGGATTAAAAGGATATTTTATGCTTAAAATAGATTTAAAATTAATTAAGGACAAATGATGTTAAATTTTTAAAATTATCAGAATTTGTTAAATTATTTTTTTAATTGAATTTATTATCCGGAATTATTAGGCTGTTGGATTTTATGCCATTATGAAGAGGTCACATACAATATTGATTCTGTATTAGGCTCGAAATCAATTTTCTCATGCATGAATTATTTTTAAGTGGATTAAAAGCATATTTTGTACTTAAAACAAATTTTAAAGGAATTATTAAGAACAAATAACGTTAATTTTTTAAAATTATTAAAATTTGTTAAATTATTTTTTTTATGAAACTAATCTGTAATTATTACGCTTTTGGATTTTATCCTATTCTGAAGTGGTCACTTACAATATTGATTCTGCATTTGGCGCAAAATTAACTTTCTCATCCATGAATTATTTTTAAAGGGATTAAAAGGATATTTTGTGCTTAAAATAGATTTAAGATGAATTATTAAGAACAAATAACGTTACATTTTAAAATTATTAAAATTTGATAAATTTTTAATGAAATTATTATCTGGATTTATTACGTTTTTGGATTTTATGTGATTTTGGAGAGGTCACATACAATATTGATTCTGTATTTGGCTCTAAATTAATTTTCTCATGCATGAATTATTTTTAAATGGATGAAAAAAGAATATTTTGCACTTAAAATAGATTTAAGATGAATTATTAAGAACAAATAATGTTACATTTTAAAATTACTAAAATTTGTTAAATTATATTTTTTAATGAAATTATTATCTGGATTTATTAAGTTTTTGGATTTTATGCCATTCTGAAGAGTTCACATCATTATATCAGATCAGGGTGAGTTAATAATTTTGTAATAAATACAAGATTTTTTTAAAATTAAACATCATTTGTCTTTAATAATTTATTTGAAATTTATTTTAAGTACAAAATAGGCTTTATAATAATTTATATAATTTAAATAACTCGTACAATATTGATTCTGTATTTTGCTCAATGTTATATTTTTATTATTAAAAAAAATTTTATAATTTTTTAGGTGAAATTATCTGTAATTATTACGCTTTTGGACTTTAATGCCATTCTGGAGAGATCACATACAATATGGATTCTGTATTTGGCTCGAAATTAATTTTCTCATGCATGAATTATTTTTAAATGGAGGGAAAGCCTATTTTGTACTTAAATTAAATTTCAAATAAATTATTAAGGACAAATAATGTTTAATTTTTAAAAAATCATGCATTTATTACAAAATTACAAACTCACCCTGACCCTGATATTTTAAAACGTTTATGATAAAACATTTAGTACACTGTAAAAAAAAAAAAAATTAAAAATTAAAAAAAAAAAAAATGTTGATTTTACGGTATAATATGTAGATGGTATACTATAATGATAAAAATAATGATACATTCATTAAATTTTTTTTTAAGTATGTGTGTTTATTTTTTTTCCCCTAGAAGAATGGAAAAGATTTGAAATAATGATTTATTCTGTAAAAGATATTTTCAAAAGTGTTATTTTTTTTTCTTTAAGAATAAATTGGTTTTGAAATAATGATGCATTCTCTAAAATATATTTTTTTCAAAAGCATAATTTCAAAGAGTTGATTTATAAAATGTTAATTTCCTTTCTTTCTTTTTTTTTTTCTCTCAAATAATAAATTAGTTTTTCTAAACGATACATTCTTTTTTTTCAAATTCATTTTAAACAAATTAAGAATTTTTTTTTTCATTCATACTGAATAAATTGGTTTTTAAATAACAGTAAACTGTTAAAAACATTTCAGAATTCTTCTAACAGTTTTAAACTTTAATTTTCATGGGGTTTTTTTTTTCTGCCAGAACCCGTCAACTCAAACGTCACAACAGAAAAGGTAGGCTAATTTTCTCTTTTTTACTTTTTGGGGGATTTTTATGATTTTTCAGAACGTGAAATTGGAATTTTTTCGTTTGACTTTTTTCGTTTGAGAAAAAAAAAACAGTCTTAAAAAACATTAAGAGGACTTGTATTATTTAAAAAAATATTTCGTAATTCACAGAAAAATTGCATCAGCCAAATTTAGGATAGTTTTTAAAGAGTTGTGTCAGATTTTAGAAAATTTCATCATCTAAACCAGGCATGTCAAGCTCGTTTGTTGCACAGCGGGCCAAATTAAGCATTATATGCAAGCCACATTAAAAAAATATAGATATATATTATTACAATTGTACTGAACTAAATATGTGCATACATCGAAATACAACCATGTTAAACAGAAATCACACGTGCCATGTGATGGCATTTGTCACCACTATTTTACGAAAATTAATCTTCGACTTATTTTACTGCAAAATTTGTAACAATTGTCTGTAATTAAATAAGGTAACGATAATTATTTGGAAGTATTGGTGAAAAAAATACGAAGGAGATAAAAATTAAGAAACAGAAAGTCTATTTAATAAAATGCGTCTTGCTTTTACGTGGTACTCTCTTGATTTAATTTACTAATTCAATTTTCTGGCTCAAATTGTTTATTTAACTTGAAAAGAAAAAACCCCAAAAAAGAGGGTTAACAATCATTCAAAAACGTCACTTACAAAAGTGTGCTGCCGAATAGAGCTAAAATATGCATAATTTCTCATAATACTTTGAGAAATCGAGCGACTGATAAAAAATTTCAGAAAGTCGGAAATACTACATCCATATATTTACATTCTTAGATGCATTTACACTAAATTTCGGAGAATTGCAATAATACATTCTAAACAACAATTTCAGCATCGATTATTAGAATTTATTATAGATTAAATTGATTTTCATATTCTTTCAACTTTAGAAATCTACTTTTGAATTTACTTTGTAATGGAGGCGACAGCACAGACAATCATCTCATCGAGTTCACGGCTTAAATTCCAGAATTAGTTAAAACTCGATTCGCATATTAAAGCACAATCGATCTGCCAAGTCATATCTGGGTGGAAAACACCCGAAAACCCGATTTTAGCGGTTGACTCGTAGGATTGCCAATGTGTTTTCCTGCTGCCTGTCCTCCATGTTTTCATGACTTTGGGTGCAGGAAAGCACAATGATACACCTGTTACAATTATTTAAGCTTAATTAGATAAAAATTTCAACGATTTTTTTAATAATTAATTTCCTAGCAACATTTAAAATAAATAAATTTTACTTCAAAAATTGTTTTGCCGAACTTTTAAATTCTGCTTGAAAATGGTAATATTTATAGAGTGCAAAATTTCTACCCGTTTTTTTTAGCGAAAACAGAAAGGCGCAGAACACAAAAAGTTAAGCTCCAATGAATTCAAGTAAGTACCATCATTATGTATGTCCTCTTGCCATCTGTCTGACAGTAAGTGTATCCCACGCGGACAAAACTGCTCTGTTTTAGAATAAAAAAACTGTAGTAACGCCGTTTTTACCGCCTCCACATCATTGAAGTTCCGGCTAGCGAAGGCGTTATGTAACGACCGGAAAAGGTGATTGTCCGAAAGTGCATGGTCAGGGCTATACGCAGGTTGTAATAAAACTTCTTAACCAAGATCTAGTAACTTTTGCCGAGTCCTTAAAGCAACATGAGGCCTGGCGTTATCGTGATAAAAGATAACTTCTCTGTGATTGATGAGTATTGGCCACTTAGACGGGAGTTGATCTCGCAGTCTGTCAAATTGTTGACAGTAAAGATCTGCATTGATCGTTTGGTTCGGTGCGAGGACCTCCCAGTGGATTATTCTTTTGCCATACCACCATACATTGAGCAAAACCTTTTCGGAATGGAGGCCTTCTGTTGAGGTCGATGGAGTACCCCTGCAACTCGGCACACGGTCCTTTGACGCTTCACATTACGGTATAGTATCCACTTCTCATCATCCGTTGCAATTCTGTTCAAAAAGGGTTCCCTACTGTTACGGGAAAGCAAAAAAAAACACAGGTGCTGATCCTCTCTTCTCGTTGCCTTGCTGTAAGCTGGCGTGGTGCTCGCTGATTGAACTTGGTGATGAAGCTAAACGTATGCGTCCGTCTTTCGACTGGTGTTCTGAAAATGTTTCCTCAAATTTCGATGGTTGGATGTGGCGAATTCGATGTGGCTGTGTCCAGATCCTCGTCAAAAACCATTGATGGACGTCCAGAACGGACAAGATCTTTGCAGTTCCTGTTTTCGTCCCAGAATTTCCTAAACAAAGGGTGGCAGATTCTATCGTCCACGGCATCCTTCCCACATAGTACTTGACAAATGCTGCGGCTGCTACAGCGCCTTTATCATACTCGTGCAGTAAACAACGTCTGATGTAGTCTTTTCCGGTTACCATATCAGAGTAAAGATACGGAGAAGTCTGTATGAGAGATACAGTGAGCAAAAAAAGTATTTGCACGCAGACGATTTTTTGCATAAGTAACCATAGAAAGCAAATTTGATACTATTTTCTTAATTATTCATTTATTTAAATAAGAAGAAAATAAAAATAACTACATATTTTCCTTAAACAGTAATATTACACATTTTAAAAAATAAATTAATATTTTCTCATACCTAAAAAGTATTTGCACAAGAAGCATTGACTGTTAAAAAAGGCATTAAATGTGAACATTATGCAAATGTTTAGCATATCAGTCCCGCAGTACATTAGCCCCGCACTTTAAAGTCACGTAGTATATTAACTGGAGCAGAGATTCTGGGGAGTTTTTGTTCTAATGGTGCCGAAAACGTGTGAACTGTCTGTTGCTACCCGTGAGAAGATTATATTTCTTCACAGTTCTGGATTAAGTTATCGAGGACTAGGTAAAAAATTAAATCTAAACTTTTCTAGTGTTCGTTATGTAATTAAGAAGAAAAAAGAAACTTGTTCGACAATAAATAAGCCGCGAACTGGGCGTCCAAGAAAGCTAAATACCAGGCAAAGGAAAGCCATCATAAAAGAATCTTCAAAAACCCTTTTCTAAGTGCTCGAGAATTGGTTGTTGATGTCGCTTCAATGTCGGGAACAATAGTTACACCACAATCAATTAGAAATATTCTTCATGATGCAAATATTCGAGGAAGAGTCCCTCGAAAAAAACCATTTATTAGTGAAACAAATAGGGTGAAAAGACTTGAATTTGCAAAAGCTCATGTCAGCAAACCACTAGAGTTTTGGAAAACTGTTATTTTTCCGATGAAAGCAAGTTCAAAATTTTTGGCTCAGATGATAAGAAAACTGTATGGCGAAAGCCAAATACTTCTCTTCAAATTAAAAACTTGAAACCAACTGTAAAACATGGTGGTGGTCATGTAATGATTTGGGGAAGCATGTCTTTCAACGGAGTTGGCAAAATGACCTTTATTGAAGGCAATATGAATGCTAAACAATATATTAATATATTGCGAGAGTGCTCTGAAATTAGGAATTCCTAATTCATATTATTTCCAACAGGATAACGATCCGAAACACACCGCATATATTACGAGGTTATGGTTGCTTTATAATGTAAAAAATCAACTGAAAACTCCACCACAATCACCAGACCTCAATCCGATTGAAAATTTATGGCATATTTTGAATGTGAAAATAAGGAAAAAGAAAATTTCTAACAAATCAGAACTTAAGCAAGCTCTTAGGGAAGAATGGCTACAAATCAGCAGTGAAACATGTCACAAATTAATAGAATCAATGCCCAGACGATTACAAGCTGTAATTGAAGCAAAGGGCATGCATACTAAATATTAGCACTGTTTTTAACTTATAAATAATTCCTCTAGTTCTATTTTTATTGCTAGTGTGCAAATATTCTTTCGGCAGTACAAATGCTACTTTTTTATGTTTTCATATTTTAAATATAATTGTTAAGTCAGATATTAAATATGTTTATTTGTTTTGTAAAAGTGTTGGTATTTTTAATTCTTAGTTGCTTTTTATTTATTTACTAGAAAGGTAGCCCGTCAAAAATGACGGAAATTTAGATATAATGATATATACAACTCATGCGCAAGAATATGAGTTTTCTCGCTTGTTCCGCAGTGATAGATGAAAATAACAGATTTTAAGAACGAAACACATTTATGAAAAACTGTGTACAGTAGAAGACCACTAATCTGCACAGTTTGGTTCCAAGTGTTATGCAGATTTGAGGCTTTTTGCGGTCATGTCTATTCAATCTTTGTTTAAATTTTTTTTAAATTCATATATTGGACAATTTAGATTGTTGAGTCTTAAAAATAAATAAATAACACACTTGAAGTAAGGTTAAAAACTATTAAATTATCGATTATACGATTTCTTGAAATGGTATTATATGGTATTACATGTGTGTGCTTCACGATCTTGGTTACGAAGTTGGCGAAATTGGCTGCAACTTGTCATAATCCTAATAGTGTGGGCCGCTATAACAAAAAAGTAACCAGTTTTTAGTAAAATTTCTGATATAAAGTAGCTTTCAAAAACTTGTGTAAAATTGCAGGCCGTTCTCGTGTTATGTCAGTCCTAGGAATAATATTTCTAACACTGAAGATTTTCCATGTATATATGGAATTTAGAAAACTTTCTCCAAAAGAAAGGTCCTGAAATGACATTGTAATTCCTCTAACTTCAAAGTTTAATGGGGCCCTGATGTTGAGTACTGAAATCTAATAAATACAGTTATTTTGAACGTTACAACAGAATTAAACAGTTAAACTTATTTAACTTAAACTCGCTGTTACTTCCCGATGTTATTTTTTAGTATTAAGAAAGAAAATTATTTAAAATTTTCAAATCATGCATTTATGATTTTTTTTTCCGTGTTTAATAACTAAATAATGAAAAAATAGGCTTTTGTTCTGAGCTCATAAATATGACAATAAAATAATGTAACTAAGAGACATTGCAAAATTAAATCTTTGTGATTACAAACCATAAACAAACGATACCGCCACCATTTTACCTACTATGACGTCATTAGAATATTGCCCATTGATTGTTGGAGAACTTACTTTGTGAATGATTACCTCAATGATTTAATATTTTTGACGTTTCACGATGAATGAATCACTTGTGTTTGTTTAGGTTTATGGAATGAGATATTAAGCTGTGAAACTAATTTCAATCGAAGTTATCCAAGGGTATATGTATTTTTAATCGAAATTAAAAACAATGCTTTGATCTCGAAATAAAAATTTTAGTTTGTATAATTTGTTATTTCTGTTAATTATTTATTTAAGTACTTTTCCATTATAGCGCATTTTTAAGAAGAGTTTGGCGCGATTCGGGCATCAGAAAGTGAGATATGTTGCGAAAATATATAAACAGCTATGAAAACAAATCTGGTGAACTTTTATCTTTGTTTATATATGCACTTATATGCATAAAAAATCGTTTCTAAATATATATATTTTTTTATATACAAATTACGGCACAGATTTCAGATATGAACCGGGATACCTAACTGGCGTTATTTTGCCTGCTATGGTAACCCGACTATTGTTTTTTATTTATTAATAAATTGTTTATTTACTTTTATTTTCTGTTTTTTAATTATATAAACTGCTTTGTTCTATAGTTATTATTCAAACTTTTATTTATTTATAGTTATTTCCTTTTCAAAATGATAGCAAATAATTGAAAAATATATAAGTAACTGGTATTCGAAAGCGATATTTCTGCCAAATTGGCGTCATAGAAAAATCACGCCAACCCCGATGCTTATATGACATCTGCGCAAAAATTACTTCTGTTTCTTTATAAAAATGGGTAAATAGCTTTTTTTATATTAAATTGTCGGCACAGATGTCATATACGCCCATGTTGACGCGATTTTTTTTTTTTGACGCCGATGTCATATACGCACCGGGTACTTAAGTGGCGCAAAAGTGTCGTTATTTTGCTTGTAATGGTAACCCGAATGTTGTTTATGCTGTTGATGTTTTCGCCAAATTGGCGTCGGAAATAAATCGCGCCAATATGGGATATGACATCTGTGCCAAATCGTATACATATGGAAAAAATTGCTTGTGAGTATGAAGCAGTAAATAGGTTGCCAGAAAATACGTTGACAAACTTCTTTCTCGCCAAGAAACTTTTCTCCGAAGTATTGTACATAAGCAATGATTGCTAGAAATGCATTTTTAATTATGATATGCGCTTTTATGTTTCACTATATTTATGCATACTATACTGTGTGTATAAATGCTACAGTTCGTATGCAGGGCTACACAAAAGAATTCGTAAGGGTTATTGAGTATGAGAGTAAATTGCTTAAAGGTGGTTTTTAAAGGAGTTATGCATTTTTACGCTGAACTGCATTTAGTTTCCTAAGAAATGTTTGTGGAATATAGATAAAATGATATACAGGGTCACGCAAAGAATTGGATACATAACCGTCTATGGATGATAATATCTGGAAATGGGATTTCAGTAGTTTTAAGAGTAGTTTAAATTAAATTTTAGCTAAATAGTGGCATGTAATAACGGTACTATTGGCTATGGACGGTAACTGCTGAAATCAATTTTTAAGTTTTATTATGCGTTTTCTAAAATGTTTACTTAGTTATCTTGGTACTTCTTAGTTATCCCGTCGACCAAATTACTGTCGCCAAATTGTAAGATTAATTGCCAATAATGATTGCCATTAATTAATTAATTAAATGCCAATGATGGCCAATAAAACCATTAATTCGACGTTTTATTTGTCTTTTTATTAATGTTTTACTATTGATTTGGCGATTTATATAATTTGGCAAAATTGGTCGACGGGATATCTAAGAAGTAACGGTATCTTATTTACCTTATTTCCCTAAATAACGAAGTTTTGTTAAAGCATTCAGGATGTGTTGAAAAGTGTTTCAGATTCTATGCTTAACGCATGATTTTTCTTTCTTCTTTAATCTTATTTTGCATTTATTTTATTCTTAATTTTTTAGTCTTATACTGCTTTACAGAAACTTTGGCACAGTTGTCATATGCGTTATCATATATTGGTGCGTTTTTTTTTCCGACGCCAATTTGGCGAAAACATCAACAGCATAAACAACAACACCCGGATTACCATATCAAGCAAAATTACAACACTTTGGCGCCAGTTAAGTACCCGTTGTGTGTATGACATTGGTGTCAGAAAAAAATCGCGCCAATATATGATAACGTATATGACAACTGTGCCAAATTATGTGACAGCTGTGCCCTCCCCTTGCATATAGTACAAACTATAACACGGATAGCGCAAAATAATAGACAGTTTGGTACTTTTCCACTGTAGGGGCTTTGGCATTTTTTTTTTTAAAGCTTGGTGTAATTTGGGCATCAGAAAGTGAGATTTGGGTACTTTTCCGTTATGCGGACACCATTGTCGCCAAGCGTAATAGTTGGCGCAAATTCGTGAATTGAAGCATTTGAAAAATAAAAGAAAAACCCTTGTCGATACTAAAGTGAGCATTTAAAAAATATAACATTTGAAAATTCCAGACTTTTACGAACTATTTCATCAAATCACAAATGTATACTTAAAATAAGTGAACAAATAACTGCTATAAAATAAAACTCATATTAAACTGTTGGCATAAAATTACAAATATCTTTTAGCATTTTGAAATAATTGGCGCATTAGCATACATTTTGGCATGGTGACCGTATAACGGAAAAATATCGAGATTTGTTGTCAAATCATATAAACAGCTATGAAAACAAATTTGATGAGCGTTTTTGTTTGTTTTATATGTATATTATTGATGTTTTTATGTACAAATTACATCTGTTTCTGTATAAAATTAAAGAAATTAGAGAAACGGCTTTTTTATGTTAAATAAATCGAATAAATATCGAAAAAAATGCGTGTGTATATAAAATGAAACAGTGAATAGGTTCCCGGAAAATATGTTACCAAATTTTCTTTTTCGCCAAGGCACCTATACTGGAAAAGTACCTAAAGCACTTTAAAATCGCGCAGTTAGGAGCTCACGCAGTACACCGTTGTCTATTGGCGGTTATTTTATTAGTAGCATCGGGAGGAAGATGTAAAGATGAACTTTAAATTCTCACCCATAGATTTCGAAAAAATATCTTAAAAGAGTGGAGTTTAAATTAAATTTCGGTGACCTCCATTATGAAAGATTAATGGTTTTAAATGGGAATTTCGCCAAATTAGCCAGCTATCGCCAAGTTGGCTAATATTTAGCGCTACTGTGGTAAACCTGCATTAATATTTTTCAACAATTACTCATTTCAATGAGGCGGTCCTACCGGAATAGTGAGGGACACACAGAGACTTGGATTTTATATAAATAGATACATATGTTACAACAAATTTACCTGGTGTGCAAATACTTTTTTTGCTCACTGTATATATGAGAGACTTACATGAGAAGCTTGTGCTTACCAAATTATTTCGCATTCTGCACGAATTTTTCTGACAAACGTTGTGTCTATATGTATACTTTACTGCTCCACGCGTTATTGGCCACTTTCCTGTCCTCGAAACGCCAGCTGTGACGTCCGTACTCTCTTAACATTTGCATATGCTCAAAACGGGTAGAACTTTTGCACTCATCCAATTCTATTAAATAACACGATAACATTATGAAATTTGCCTGGAAGTTTAAGTTTAGTAAGATGATTTGCTATGTCAACTGAAAGTTCTAAGTACTTTATCCATTGGTGGATTTTTAATAATCCAAATTCATAACTTATAGATTTAAATTGAAAATGGTGCCCAGGTGTAATACTTTAAAATTAACAGTCAAACCTTTTTGGGTAGAAAGCCACCACATTCCTATATAAGAAGATATAGTAAAGACTATTGACCCACATATTTACAGATTATTAAAAATTCATAAATATATTTAGTAAAAATATAGAGGAGCTAATTAAGTTACTTGAAAAATAATTCTTTTTATATCGTGCGAAAGTTTTCGTAACGCTGAAGTCAAAAATGCATTTCTTTTAATTTTAGGTATTATAGTTGCTGAGATATCGTCGAAAATGTAGTGCAAAAATATGTCCCCCTCCCCCCTCATCTATTTCCAAATCTACAGAAACTAAAATTATAAAAAAAAATTAGAGATAGTAGACGTTAATTTAAACCTTTCAGGAAAATTATAGCGATGACCCTAGGTCACATACTTTTTGAGAAAAGCAAATTTTTCCATTACCCACAAATTTCGATTTGCGGGCATTCTGCAAAGGTATTGAGGCGCTCGAGGTGTCTATCGTAGCAGAAGTATAAAAGTATTGTTGATAATGATTTTCGAAAAAAGTCGTCGGTAATTATCCGAGATATTAAGCCTTAAAGACACGGACGGTTTGGACATACATAATGAGAGGGGTGGCGTACTTTATATACCATCGGCTTTCAAAGCCTAGATAACAACTTTTAATGATATATTTGTGTAATGTAATGCCCAGTAGCAGTATAAAAGCAATAAACGTCAAATCGTTAAAAACGTACTAATTTAATTAGACATCACATAAATAGCATGGGATTCGCGACTAGTTTGCATTGAGTGATTTCACAATACGACTCCAACGTCTTTAAAAGTTAATTAAAAACCTATCTGGAAAAGCGCGGCACGGTCTAAGGCATCGTTTCAAAATTGCAACTTCCTTTCGAAGCGCACTAGCTCAATGCCAAGTTTAAACTTTGAAAAGTGTTTTGTTTTAGCTACGCTGTAAAAAGAAAAGATTATTACTACGCTGAATATAGTTTTATAAAATGCCAAGTGGAGCTTAAATATGCACTACTTTTACTGTCAATACCGAATTAAGTTCATAATGAATAGATTAAGACAAGGTTAATAAAAAGGAAATTGCCCAGTTAAACTGATGGCATTGAGCTCACAGGCTATTCACACTAATTGTATATTATACTCTTATTTCAAAGAATAATGCCCCTCATAAAATAAATTAAGGGGGGATTAGTCCCCGCCCGTTTCCCTTCTTTGTACTTAACCAATGAGCCTCTAGATGTCATCAGGGAAGCACCTTATCGAAATAAACCGCTTATGAAATTTGAAGTAAATCGGATAGAAAAACCCATTATCTAAATTAAGAGGGTATTAGCCCCCCCATTTCCCTCTTTATATTTAACCAATTAACCTCCAAATCTAATCGGGGAAGCGCCTTATCAGAATAAGCCGCTATATCAAATTTGAAGCAAATCTGATAGAAAAACCCATTTATCTAAATTAAGGGGGTATTAGCCCTCCCGTTTCCCCTCTTTAGACTTAAACAATGAACCTTCTATTAAAATAGCAATTAAAGCCTTTGTGCAGGAATATTAAAAAGCAGTAAACCAACGTTTAAAATGCACAAATAATACATGAAAAGCGTGCTCAGCCTTGCTTTTTCTAGCACGCTGTTCCTTTTTCCCTATCTTGCACTGAAGAAGAATCTCGCTGTAGATTCGAAACAGCTGTTTGCTGCTTTTCATGCATTATTTGTGCATTTTAAACGTTGGTTTACTGCTTTTTAAAATGAACCTTCTAATCTAATCAGGGAAGCGCCTTATCAGAATTAACCGGTATACCAAATTTGAAGAAAATCTGATAATTCTGCATGAAAAACCATTTATCTAAGTTAAGGGAGGATTAGTCCCCAGTTCCCCTCTTTATACTTAACCAATGAACCCCCAAAATTAATCAGGGAAGCGCCTTATCAGAATGAACCTAGGAAAAAAATTGAAACAAATCGGATATTTCAATCAAGAGTTATCGCGTTACGTATGTACGTACATACGTACATACATACAGACCCGGCGGGTAGATTAGCTCTCAGGCTTTGATAGCCTGTGAGCTAAAAAAGAGTTATACAGTATAGCAATATTTGATAGTTTTTAGGCTTCCATATCTCTGAACTTTTATGGTATACCCATTCATACTTTTCTAGTATATACAGCTATACCCCAACCCTACGTTATATAGTTTTTTACAAAGTCTTATTATTATTTTAGCACCGATTTTTTTTAAGTAATACAGTTAATAGTTCATATATTTGTTGTACGGAATCCATTGAGCGTGAGTAACACTCGCTCTTGACCGTTTATAATTAATCATATATATTCTTACTTGTAGAAAGCTTTAACAGAAGTTTTTTATATCCTGAGATCCTGAGAATGTATATGAGTATGAATGAATATATCAGTATTAAATGAAAAATTAAAAGAAAGGCTACGAAGTGTTCGTTAATAACGATACATTTATTAACCTAAATAATTAATACAATTAGAAAACTTAAATCCAAAATCCATACATTCAACTAAGGCCCAAGAGAAGACCATGTATGACATATTCGGGCTTTCCTTGTGCAAAAGTGATAATTTGTGTTACATTCAAAGCTACTCGATTTAAGAGCTATTTCCTTTTGTAACGAAATATTATATCAGGCTGTAACGAAAGTTTTCCGCCGAAAAAAGTTCTTAATAAAGTTAGAAAAAAAACATGGAAGCAGTACCTTTAGTGCGGGTAGTAATCTTCACTCGAATCTATGATTTTCTGCCAACGTTTTGGTAGTTTTTCAAAGCCTTCGGCCCGAAAACTTGGGGGCCGCGAGTCCAAAAACAGATCAATCTCATTTTGGACGTCCTGTGCAGAATTAAAGATAGCACCAGCAAGATGTAGCTGCAGGTATGAAAAAAGGTAGAAGTCCGAAGAAGCGATGTCGGAGCTATATGGTGGGTGTGGCAAAAGATACCATTCGAGTCCATACAGAATTCCAGCCGGTGAATGCAAACACGTGTGATCTAGCATTATCTTGATGAAACATTACCTTCTTGCGCTGTAACTCATTTTGACTTTTTGCCTTGATAGCAGCGTCAATACGGACTAACATCTGGCCGTACACCTTACTGTCCATGGTTTTATCTTTTTACAGATACTCTTTGTGGATAATACCACGGCAATCCCACCAGATACAAAGCAATATCTTTTTGTTAGCCAAATTGCGCTTTGCAATGCTGCCGACGGGCTCAACGGGCGCAGACCAACCCCCTTTTCTGCTTGTGTTGTTGAAGTAAATCTACTTTTTGGCACAAGTGACGATCCGGTTCAGAATTTTGTTCTTGCGTTGATATTCGAGCAGATTAGGGCAGACCTGAGCACGCCTGCCCTTATCTGCTTGATTCAGCTCATGCGACACCCAGCGATTGAATTGTGCGTCAAGTTTATGCGATGCATAGCGCGACTAATGGTCATGGCACTAACGTCTAACCCCTTAGCTAACTCTTGAGTGGTTGAATACTGATATTCTTCTACAAGCTATAGCAGGTGGGCCTCGTCAACATCAGTAGGCCGGCCAGAGCGCGCTCTGCTTCTTGAATGTCATAGTCCTTGTTTTCGAACTTTCGGTACCAAACCTTCACAGATTCATATGATACAACAGTAGTCCCTAAAGCTGTATACATGATTCGGTGACATTCTGAAGCTCACTGTTTGCAACAGAACTAAAAGTAAATACTGGTTCTAATCTGGTAGCGTGATAGTTCCATTTCAGACACTCTATACTTAATGATAATGATATTTTTTTACAAATTTCACAACACAGTGTTATAAAGCAAGTCACTTTCTTTCAAATGCCAAAAATCGTTTAACAAAATATGAGCAAACACGTCAACGCAAACTGTTTGAAAGGACGATATTAGCTGTGGCGGGAAACTTTCGTTACACCCTGACATTTAAAGATTATTACACTAAGTGGCAGCACCAGCCAGAAATCCCTCATATTCCGCGATTAGAGACTGTCAAATAGTTTTTCCCGCGGAGTTTGTCTTGAGAGACGATTTGAAAAGGTTGTGATATTTACGCGTATTGCGTTATTATTTCATCATGGAGTTGTCTATGAAACTCAGAAGATGGAGGAGGTGAAATGTACGCTTGTCAATATTTTCCCCGAGAGGATTTTTTCTAACATTAGTAAATTATGTAAATATGTACATCGTGTAAATAGAAATGTGTCGTGTAGTACAAAAGTTTCATTAAACGTTCTTTTCTACTAAATTCTCAGAGTGGAGAATCCTTTTGAAGTAATGAGTCCTTATTTAAATTATGGGGCGTACTTATGGAAAGTAAGCCGCTATACTTTTATATTTTGATTTTCTTAACTTCTGTAATTGGCGTCGGATTTTATTAATTTTACAATACATTTGTCAGTATTTTAATAAATACAAGCATGTTATTTTACAATGTGATGGAAAATCGAAGAGAGAAGTAAAATGCAATTTTAGTTTCGAAATAAAACACATAAATATTTATAAGAAAAATAGTTTAAATCCAAAAAAATTTCACACCTCCGTCTTTGCTACGTTATGATTAATTAATTTTGTATCCACATTTTCTAGGTGCTGAAATTTAAAATTCAGTTAAATCTGCCTACATACATCAGTGCTAAAAGCTGAGCAGATTATTATAATTATTATTCAGAATAATATTGTTTTTTCCGAAGAGTATTATTCTCCTTGTTTAATGACGTATTAAATAAATCGAATACTTTAAATAATATTCAAAAATAATGGTAGAATCTAAATAAAAAAACTCTAATCCACCTGGCAACACTGATAACACCCTAATAACCCTTCTGTAAGGGTGGCGGGCGCCGAGGGCTACTCAGTCTAAGCTCTTATCTCACCTGACAATCACCCTCTTATCTCCCCACCTGTCAATCAGTTTCCCCCGCCCCCTGTCAACCATCTTTTGCTCTTCGCTCCTCCTTCTCAAACGAACTGTCTTTTTTCCTCTACTATTGTATACAGAGCTGCTTGAAAAAATTCGCACACATTATCGGCTATAAACAGCAATTGTTGAAAATGGATTTTTGTGGGGTTTTTAAATTCTTTATTTATGCATTTCATTGTATGAGAACATGAAATTTCTTTACAATATTCTGAAGTGTTTCATAATTTATTCCTGATGCTTGATTTTCAGTTCATGTTTTATTGTAAGTGCCTTTTTTGCTGATTTCTTTCCAAATATAATTGTTGTTTAATTAAAAAATAATTTTTTAAATAAAAATTTTCAAATTTTGGCCGTGTCTTTTTTATAAGTGCTTCTTACTGCGAAAGCATTAATTTTTATTTTTATTTGTTTTGAAACTAAATATCTTGAGGGGAGTTTAAAGGATCTGTAACGCAAAAACATTGTAGATAGTGTTGTACCTTTATCTTCCATAGAAAATTAGATATATCAGTTTAAATATGGCAAATTTGAGGAATATATTCAGAGATAAATGCATTTAAATCTTGGAAGAACGCGCGGCAACGACAGTCAATGTAATATATAAAGCGTCTCATCTTTTGATTTAATTTTCCTACGAAAATATATTCAGAGATAAATGCATTTAAATCTTGGAAGAACGCGCGGCAACGACAGTCACTGTAATATAAAAAGCGTCTCATCTTTCGATTTAATTTTCCTACGTATGATTTGCATAATTTTATTTTAAAAGCCCTATGATTAAACCTTAAGCTAAAAACAATTATAAAAGTAACGAGATTTTCCGTCTCTGACCAACTTCAGTTTGTCTGGTCGAGATCAGTTCCGAGTCCGATTTCCGAACATGTCCCGACGGCGAAAACTTTAATATTGGCAACCCTATCAAAAAGCTTTGAAAAAGATTCAAGCTGATTTCCCAGTAGTTATTTATTCTATTTCAACATTATATGTTACTACTTACGCATTCATAAATTCTTGGTTTAATTGTTTTAACCGTTTTAGACTAGATAATACCGCCGCGGCGAGCGGCCTCTTTCCGTCCGCAGTCCTTTATTCTTCTCTTATTCTGACTCTTTTGCGGAAGCCAGGTTGATTCATAGGTCCCCAGTATAAGAGACTCTAGTGGAAGCCAGGTTAGGGAAAAAATTAAAACCTGAAACCTGACAAATTTAAAAGGGAAATTACACAAATTAAAGACACCGAAAAGCGGGAAGGGAGGGCTCGGTGCCCTGAAGCTACCGTACGACAGCTGTTGTGTCGATCTTATTATTAGTGTATTATTAGCTTATTTACAACGTATTAATCAATTCTCTGTACCCGTAAAATCGGCCCATAAAGTCTGTTTCCAAATACAGGCGTTTATTAAATAAAATACTGAACAGATACAAACTTGAAAATTATTTTATTTGAAGATGCAATTGTTAACGTCTCTTTTACGGCAATCAATGAACCTCTATATGCACACCATTAGTTGCGCGAAGCTCATCAAGGCGATACTCGATTTCCAGCCATGTCCTCAGCAGTGTAATCTGTTGCCGATGGCGTCTATGATCCTTTGCTTCATGTCAGTGATATCCCGCATTTTTTTTCGGTATACATGATCTTTAACATACCCCCACAGAAGAAATCCAGGCTATTTATTGATTTCTCTACGAAGAAAAATGGTCCAATGACTCCGCTGCATGTCAGGCAACACCAAAAATTCAATTTCGGACAATCTCTCGAGTTCCCTACTCGCATGCGGGTTTTCTGAGCCCATTATGTTTTCATTATGTGTATTAATTTTTCCTGAAACATGAAATGTTGTCTAATCACTGAAACATACGCGATTTTTATTGGGCCTTGGTTATCTAAAATACACAAAACAAAGGTTAATAAAAACTTTAATAGTAACCTCGGTATCTATAACAAATTTCATTTTCATATCTCATCAAAAAAAAAAAAAAAAAAAAAAAAAAAAAATGAATTTTTGAAGTTGGAAAGAGAGTTTGTGGACACCGTGTATTAAAACATAGTTGCATCATGGTATATCGCGCTACTTGAGAGCTGGGGTGTGGTGGTGGAAGGTATACAATAGTATGCGCTGTTTCCTGACTTTTTTAAAGAAACTCCGTATACCTTCTGTTTCTCAAGTAAAGCTATCCAGGGCTTAAATTGCGCCGGAGCCCGGCTCCGGTACTTCTCTGTTTTTAGTAAATATTTAAATATTGGTCGGGATTCACCGGAGCCCATAAATACAGGGCTCCGGAGCCTAGTGCAATAGCGCTTCCGAAAAACCGAAGCGCTCGAATACAATCTGCCTGTAAATTAAAAATTTTATTTATTCAAGTATAGAAAAGAATAAAATAACTCTTCCCCCTTTTAATGCTATTTTGATCAGAATAGGAGAAGCAGAAATCGTGTTTTGTGTATCCTATTGATATTTGCAGATTTATGTCTGGCATTGATTTCAGCGACATGTATATTGGCGCCGTTCAAGAGCGCGAACAATGAATTTGCTTTCAGTTTGATTTTCTTTTCTGATACTAGGATATTTTTTAATTGGGTCATTTTTTTAAATTTAGATATCTAACCGGAAAAGAATATTTTCTTTTTTTTAGTCAACGAGCATCAGCTTGAGATATTGTTTGTTTGAGGTTTTTACCCTCATAGCATGCATGGTCACAGTGACGTCATTGTGACGTCACTGTAAGTCACTGTGGTCACGTCACAACTGTGACCAAAATGCCACCACTAAGCGACGTCACATTGTGACTGATATGTGTACTTCTTAGAAAACTTTTAAAAATTACAAAAATTCTTCAAAACATGTTCTTTACCGTAAAAAATATTTTTCTGTCAATTTTAAAAAAATTGTGACGTCATTGTTATGACACTACATGTAACGTACGTCTCATTATGTGACAAAAAACCCTACCATGTTGTAAACTCACAGTGTGACAAAACATATGTTAAGATTAAAACTTCCCACTTCAAACAATAAAAATAATTCAGTGTCTGTTCCCGGCTAATATTCCACAACAAAATTAAAAATTCATCAAAAAATGTACATAAATAAAACACAAATATAATAGACATGTAATCTAACTACTCGCTTAGACTATTAAAACTATTTGAATTAAAAAAACTGTTGTAAATAGTAAAATATTTGGCGATTTTTTCGACTATTAGCTCTTGGAATGTTGCTAATATGAAAGTATCGCTATTGAATTTTAAAACTTTATTTGAATACATAATTGATATTTTTCTTATAGAAATGTTTTTTTGGGGTTATTAGTGGTCAATATAGAAAAATGTATTAACTGTAGAGATTTCAATAATAAGAAAATGTTTTTACCCTGTATTCTATAATCCGGGAAATTGGTTTGTTATCTATAAATTATTCTTATCAGCGGAAATGGCAGAAATTAATATACAGGTGGAGAAAGCAAAGATTTGTTTGTGTGTGGGCATGGGAAGGGACGGAGTTTTGCAATAAAGCAATGTTTTATTATATAAATAAAAACACTTGCATATTTTCAGTAATAAACTTTTCTGCTAGTGTTTAGTTATTTTTAGTAGCAATTCTTAAAAAATAAATTTGGCTACTTGTGTCACAATTTTTAAATAAATTTAACTTTTTCCGAATATAAAATAAAATATAAAATATATATGCAAAACACGTGGCGTAATTAATTATTCATATTTATTTATATTTTTTTCGTTTCTGGAAATTTATTTTGAAAAATACTGTTATCTTACAAGATGTTTTATTCTACAGGAAATTAAAATAGAAAAAAATGACACTTGCCTGATCCCCCCCCCCCCCCACTCCCCCACTAAAAACATTTTTTCTCCAGTTATTTTATTTCTTTTTTATGTTGCATTTACTACCTATAATATAAACTTTAATTTTCTATTTTCAAAAGACCTTGCACTATTGCATATTAAAATTAATTTTAAATACTCTAAAAATTTAAACATTCTTTAATTTGTTACACTCCCAATATTAGTTTAATTATTGTCATATTCGACAGTAGCTTTACAAAACTTAAAACTTGAACTATTTTGAAACACATAAAAAAAAGTTAAATGCATCAAAAAATTCTAGAAACGAGAAATTTTAATTGGAAGTATGCTTTATGTCATATAAATGTATAAGAACGGAAAAGCCATCTGTTCTTGCTTTCATAAACAAAACAGCGCTAAAAACCGCAGACGATAAAACTATACTGCATTTAATCTTTAGAACAGGCAGATGGAGTTTTTTGCTGGACAATAGGTAGCGTTATGAACATGCAGTCTGTCAGATATAAACATTTAACCTAAAAAATTCATAGGAATAATCATCCCAAGATAATACTTTAGACAAAAGTATGAGTTTGAGATATTTACACCAGCTTTGGTGTGGTTTAAATGATTCCCATCATTGCTGTTGTATGTATTATTGAACACATAGTTTCTACTTCCAAAATTTGTTCTTCCTAAAACATGGATTACATCGGGATTTAAAGAACGACGTTAAGGGAAAAAAAAAGGTATGGAAAATATTTTATTCCAGAGTTTGCCTTTCTTTAAATTATAACGATTTTAGTATATTCTTATAGACATTTCATTAACCTAATTAAGTTTAGTAGATTTAATATTTAATTTTTTGAAATAAATAACTGTCTATCAACAATTTTAATCAGATGATTAAAATCAATTATATAAATTTATTTTAATCAGATTTGTTTTCTTTTAAAATATTATAGGATAAAATCACATATTTTCTCAAACTTTAAAATGACATATAAAAATATTATAATCAAAGTTTAACATAATTACCAAATATTTAAATGTATTTAACGTACTAAATAAAAAGGCCTTTTTATGGAATAAAATTTTTTGATAGTCTCAAGCAATTTGCGTTGCATATTTTTATTTAAAAATTAATATATGTTCAGAAGAAAAGAAGATAGTCTATTTAAAAGAAATAAGAATTTTTTTACTTAATGGAGAAGTACTATTTAAAGGATATCATGCAAATGTAGTATTAAGAGGGAAAAATCAGTGTCAATAAATATTATTAGATGTGACAAAAGTTATAAAAATTTATAAAGAGATATCCTTAGTTGGTAAGAACTTTTCAGTTAAACATTATGAACGAAAAGTTTTCAACGTAAACCGGTGTCTCAATTTGTTGATAAATATAGAAATTATGCAACCCAGTGAGGATTTAAATATGGTTTTATTGAAATATTTTAATTATTAAAAACATATCCATGTACTTGAATGAAAGAAGCTAAAATGTAAAATATATTTCATTTTTTTTTCCTCGATACTTTTAATATTTTACTTCTTGAATGATATTATACGCATAAACTTCAAAATAGTTATACTATACACTTTATTAGAAAACAGACTGATTAACCCATATTGAAGCACACCGATTAAATATTTTTGAAAAATTTTAAAACTTCAATTACATCATTAATATTGTGTAATTAAGTAGATACTAGCAAAATTTTGAAAAAAAAGTTTTTAATTTTTTAAGTAACTAGTTGTCCTTTAAACAGGACATATTAGTAGGACACATAGTAAGGACATACAAAATGCATACATAAAATAATTTTATGAGCAAATATTTTATTTTACTTTAAAAGACTGTTTCTGTTGTACAAAAATACTCTATGATTTCTCCAATAAAAAGATAATAATAACGGTAAAATTCTAGATTATAAGATCACAATTCTTAAAGAATTTTTTAAATAGATTTTTTTCAATTAAATTTTAATTGGTTACTTGTTTTTTTTTTTTTTTTTTTTTTTTTTATGTTATATTTTTATGTATTTTAAAGACGTCATAATAAAATGCATCCAAAAATTCCTTACCAATTTTATTTTAAAAAATGTTTTATTAGCTGTCCTATTTATAGGACAGCGGTACAATGTGGGTTAAAGGGGGCTTGTTATTTATAATTATCTAATCCTGTAAATAAAATAATAATAGTAATAATGAATCAATGTGTGTTTTTATTTTGTGCTTATGGTTTGAATTTTTATACATTATTCACATAAAAATAGCTAACTATTTTATATTATTTTCATTATTTTTTATTTTACTGCGTCATGTAAAAGTTAATAGTAAATATGGTTACATGCATTTGTAACAGACTGTATATATAAAATTTTCACCACACGTTATTCTAAAACCTTTATAGTAAATTAAAAACTTCATCAAAAATTGTACATAAATAAAACAAATTTAATAAACATGTAATCGAACAGCTCGCTTAAACTACTAAAACTATTAGAATTTATAAAAAAAAAAAAAAAAAAAAAAAACTGCCGTAGGTAGCAAAATCTTTGGCGATTTCTTCGACTATAAACTCTTGGAATGTTGCTAATATGAAAGTATCGCTATTGAATTTCAAAACTTTATTTGAATAAATAATTGATATTTTTCATATAAAAATGCTTTTTGGTGTTTTTAGTCAAATGTATTAAAAAGAGGTGCTAGTTCAGTAAAGTCAGATCATGATGACAGAGCTTCATGAGTAAATGTAATATTAGTAATGTGTTTAGTAATGTTATAAGAAAAAAGTATATAATTTGTTAATATGATAAATAAAGTGACATTAATTTTTAAGGATTTTATGAATTACAAATTGAAAAATACAATTAAATAACGACATGATTTAACAATATCTTGTATTTTCTAAAGAAATAAAGTTCTATAATTTTTGCAAGGTCTTGGGCACACTGATTTTGAAATACTGTGGTATGGGGAAGTTTTTTACAAGAAATCTCCGATTGCAACTAAAGGAGAATTTCATTTTTTTTAAAAAAGGATGTATTTCGCCCATTTTAAAAAGAGCAGGGTGCTGCAACTTTAAAAAATGGCCTAGATGGAACAGTAATTTCAGAATTAATAGAAACAGCAAATAAATATAATTTAGTTAGTGGCACAAATAACAAAACAAGCAAATATGGTTTGCAGCTCATCTTGCATTTGTACACAGGAATAATACTATTAATCTCCGACGCTTTGGACAGAACAGAAGTGAAGATGACATTTCATGGAATGACGGAGATTCTTCATACACCGATTCATATTACAATAGTGGTACTGATACCTTCAGTGAAAGTGATTTATTATGAGAATTTTTTGTCAAAATTTTAACAAAGATTATTTGTAAATTTTACGTCTATAAAAATATTACCATAAAAAGAAAAATGGTATTTAATAAACAGCACATAGATTGGAAACATTTGATAAGTTACTAACTTTATTATAATGTGTTTTTTTTTATACCAGTAATGTTTTAGCATTAGAGTGTACAATATTGTGTAGTAGATTTCCCCGCATAATAGTCGCACTTAGACTTTCAGAATGAAAAATTGGCAAAAAAAGTGCGACTATTACGCGGGTAAATACTGTAGTTGTTGAGCAGATATCATTCTTTCCTTCTTCTTTAGCTCCAGTTTGCTGTAAATTTATTATTGCAAAAGCAGAATGAGAAAATATTACCTAATTATTCTTTTACTCTCAAAAGTTTCTTATACTTGCTATGATGTTTATAGAAAAGAAAGAATAGATTGGTTAAAGGTGAATTTCGTAAAAGGATCACGAAAAAATGCAAATTTCGTCAAAAGATCATGGGAAAAAAAGCGAATTTCATCTAAGAATAGCAAATTTTGTCAAAATGTTGTAGAAAAAACGCGAATTTCGTCAATGGACCGCATAAAAGGCGAAATTTTTAAAATAAATCGCGCAAATAAGGCGAATTTTGTCAAACGATCGCGAAAAAAAATTTAAATTTCTTCAAAAGGTAGTTGAAAAAAACGTGAATTTAATCTAAGAATCGCAATTTCGTCAAGAGATTGGAAAAAAAAACGTGAATTTCGTCAAAGGATCGCGAAAAAATGCAAATTTCGTCAAAAGATTGTGGGAAAAAAGCGAATTTCACCTAGGAATAGCAATTTTGTCAAAAGATTGTAGAAAAAACGCGAATTTAATCAATGGACCGCATAAAAGGCTAAATTTTGTAAATAAATCGCGTAAATAAGGCAAATTTTGTCAAACGATCGCGAAAAAAATCTAAATATCTTCAAAAGGTAGTGGAAAAAAACGTGAATTTCATCTAAGAATCGCAATTTCGTCAAGAGATAGAAAGAAAACGTGAATTTCGTCAAAAGATTGCGAAAAAATGCAAATTTCGTCAAAAAATCGTGAGAAAAAAGCGAATTTCATCAAAAAATAGCAAATTTTGTCAAAAGATTGTAGAAAAAACGTGAATTTCATCAATGGACCGCATAAAAGGCGAAATTTTGTAAATAAATCGCGCAAAAAGGCGAATTTTGTCAAACGATCGCGAAAAAATCTAAATTTCTTCAAATGGTTGTGGACAAAAACGTGAATTTCATCTAAGAATCACAATTTCGTCAAGAGATTGAAGAAAAACATAAATTTCGTCAAAGCATAGTGAAAAAAGCAAATTTTGTTAAAGCATAGCGAAAAAAAGGCGAATTTCGTCAAATGATACTGAAAAAACATGACATTTTGTCAATAAATCGTACAAATAAGGTGAATTTCACCGAAGGATTTCGAAAAAAATGTAAATTTCGACAAAGTATCGTAAAAAAACCATTCTGAAATTTTTTTGCGAACTTCAGAATTTTCTTTTACTCATAATCACTCCTGCCTCCATTGTCATAGTTCATTGATTGAACTCGAATAGCGATTTCATTTTTCAATAAATGTATTGCATCTTAACGCTGTCACAACATTGTCATTGTAGTCACATATTCGTCACAAAAATAATGACAAAATCGTCACAAATTACACAATTTTCACAAAATTGTCAAAATGTGACTTCACAACATTGTCACTATCGTCACAGAATCATCACAGTGTTAATGACAATTTCGTCACAAATGACACATATTTCACAAATTGGTCACACCGTGACTTCACAAATTGGTCACAATGTGACGTCACAAATGAGCTCTAAAACGGCCATAACGACCTCACATTCTAGTCACTGTGACTTCACATCGACGTCACGTGACGTCACATCGACGGTCACAAAGTCACAGTGTGACTTCACAACGACGTCGCCGTAACGTCACCATGCCTTACGGGTAGTCTTCCACTGCGTGCGAAAATCTACACGAAAATGACGTTAGTGATTTTTTCTCTTTATTTTTCATCATGAATGCGGCTCTGCTCAGCAGATTTACAAAGTTGTAAATAGTAGTCATTTGTAAGTAGATATAATTGTCATGTATTGTTATTTTTATAGTAAGCAATACAGCAGCGTTTTCCCTTTTTCTATAAAACCATCGAATTTTTCCGATCACGGTGTCAAATGCTTAATTTAATCTGATTTTCAGGGACTCATCACGAAAGATTGTTCTACAGAAGGAATCGATTATAATTTAAGATATGCAGCTTTTTTAAGAAATTGGAAAACGTTGTTTGATTCTTTAGCATATCAGTATTAATTTCTGTAAATCTCGTTAATTTTTTCCGTAAAAAGTATAGCTGCGAACTATCCCTTTTTTTTTTTTTTTTTTTTTTTTTTAAACACTATTTTCGGATCACAATCCTTATTGCATTTATTCGCAGAATCATGCGATTAATTAACATATTAGGATTTAGGCAAAGATTTCTATTCGGAAGGAGTGATAACTAAAAAATGAAATAATTGACAGCTAAGTATATTAAGAAATATTTTAAAATTTTATTTTGTTAAAGAAAACAGAAAGCTTTAAATTTTGCAAATAATGCATGAAATATAAATATGCGGATTAGAGTTACGGTGGAGAGGGGGTGGGGGGGGGGGGACGCTACGGCTATTAGTATTAGGGCAAAATATTAGGGCTCCGGTACTCTTTTTTTGATAAATTAAGCCCTTATAGCGTATACTCTCGGAATACACCCAGGGGTGCAGTGAAGGGTATACAGACGTATACGCCATATACCTTCTGGATTCTTTTTAGAAGGTCCGTATACCCACTGTTTCTAAAATAAAGCTGTAGCGTATACTCTAGCCATGAAAGTTCATGACTGTAGCGTATACCCTCTGTTTTTTTTTTTTTTTTTTTTTTTTTTTTTTTGCGACTGCACCACTGGGTATACCCTCTGCTTATAAAGTATACATCCTGTTTTTTTTTTTCTTTTAAAGACTACAACACTTCTTGCCAGATTAAAAAAAAAGGCAAATAACGGGCGATATATAAGGCGATATATCCGAATGACAGATATAAAGGATGCCATTGAAAAAATTAAGAAGGTTTATAACTTTCAAGTACGTGCTTTATATTTATGATCTCCAAACCGTCCATTTAAGCTCATTTTACAATTTTCCTAATAAAACTAGTAATAGAGAATAACACTTACTTATTTTTAGCAACGTGAAATACTTAAACGTTACAAAAAATGTATTATATTTTTTTTTCTTTTCATTTCGGGAGACATTCGCTCATTCGATACATCCGAATGAACGAAATAGCGAAGCGCGATATAACGAAGGGTTACAGTCTTTTACGCCAGTTTTGCATAAATACGAAATAAGAGTTCGTTCCTCTTTCTAAAAGCATTTTTTTTTTTTTTTTTTTACTGTATATTTGCTTAGATATCCCCCCCCCCCCCCAAACAGGTGCTTGAACCGGAGGTAGAAGCGGAAACGGGGCTGAGCGCTCGGCTTTTGTTGGGAATTACAGGGAATTGTGCCCCTTTAAATATCACCTGCAAATCTCGACGGTTACCTACATGTCAACATACCAATTTCACGAAAGGATTTCTCCACTTTATATTTCGTTCGCTTTTTTTTTTCCTTGGAAAAATTTTAGCTTGATTTCTATAAATATCGACCTACTGCAATCTTTTCGTTTATAAATACATCTCTATATAACGCCAAACTTTTCATCATGCTAATATCTAAAACACTGAAAGAATCAGTGTTGAATTCAGACTTTTTTCCAGGGGTTGGAGATTTACACTTGTAAACCTCAAAAACCTGTAGACATTTCAAATTTTCCGAGGAGGGGGCATTTTGATACTTCGGTCAGGGTCTGACTGATGTGGGGCATGCGGGGCAGCTGCCCCGGGCTCTCTTGTTTAGAGGGCCCACATGGGAATAATCAGGATTTTCACTAAAACGTGCCAAATGATTAAAAAAGGCCAAAAATGATCAAAATTCATAATATTTTCAGGCATTTAGGAAGGGAGTGCGGTCCCACCTCTTCTCCCCGTTTCCCGCACCCCCTCTTCCCACGTAAAAAAAACAAACTATGTCATTAGAAAAGTAATGATTAAAATTTTATTATAACAACTTAGTATTTTATTGTTTTCAAACGAAATTCTTTATTGATGTTTTCCTCGCAAAAAGTCAAGTTAAAACCATTCATTAGGACCAATTAAGAGCATGTTCTTTTAGAAATCTTTTAACATACCTAGATAAGCAAAGTAAAAGTTTGCAAACGAATACTCCTGTCAACGAATACGTCATTTTGTCTACTATTATCCTACTAGTATTTTTTCTTAAAATTGTGACCATCTTTTTTGTGATATCCTGGATACAGATCTGAATAGTACCTGATACGAAATTTATGCATACATACAATATGTATGAAGTTTAGTACTAGCCACTTTCACATTATTCACGAACAATTTCTATGGATAGATAAAAGAAAGCCCCCACTGAATATGCTTGCCCAGGTCCCTAGATAGCCGAAGTCGGACCCTGCTTCGGGTAAGAACCAATCCCTAATTCAAACTCAATTGGCACAGAACTGCATTGATCTTAAAAATGTCTTGAACATGTTCGTTAAGGTATCCACACACCTTCAGAGGTGATTTTTTGAAATTTTTGAAATTTTTTCTTTATGCCAATTTTATATGATGACATTTAAGTCAAAACTTTGAAAAATATGTAAATATTTTAGCAATTATACATAAATAATTTTTTTAAGTGAAAAATAGTCAAAATTATGTAAAAAATTGACTTTCCGCAAAACGTGATAACTCAAAAATAAATCAATGTATTGGCATTTTGTAACTTGCATAATAAAGATAATAACTTTCACTATAGTCATAGGCTATTTGCATTATAATAGCCTCTATATTTCAGATACTGTAGCAGTGGAAGTACTATGAAAAATTTGTACAATTCTTTGCAACTTTGTCACTTATACTACCCTTTAAATATAAAACTAATTAATATATTATCATGAGTGTAGTCTAATCCCCCAATAAACATTTGTAAAAGAAGTACACACAATTTCAAGGCATTTCATGCATCATTTTCTTTTTGTAAAGGATGTTTTGCGTATGTTAAGAATTTGAAAATCTCCATTTTGAGAAAAAGCTAAAAATAACTTTTAAACACATTTCAAAAGCTGCAATATCTGTAACTTGTAAACGGCTGTAACTGTGGTTTTCTAATTAAGATACAGGCACAATTTAAACAATTCGACAGTTGAAAGATTAGATTTTAATATTATTGCAAAAATGAAAAATCGATATTTTGGTCGAAAATTACGTTTCAAATGTGTGCGGATACCTTAAGGTCTACGGTTCTCAAATCCCCTGCTCAACAACCCGAAACTTTCTGACACACTTTCTGACTCTTTTCAAACTCATAGGCATAAAATTGGCAGCCCTGACTATTGAAGCGATTTGGAATCGAAATGAGTTTTCCATTTAGTGATAAATAAATTACTTATCGAGTTCTAAGCGATTAAGGTCACGTAACGACCGGTTTTCCCCTTTCTCGCGGTGTTGCGTGCGCAAATTTGGTTCAAAATGCCCACTTTGACAGTATTTTCTGAAAGATCTTTTGCGTTTACCAAAAAATGAAAAACGCTTTTCGATTACATATTTTCTGAATAACAACACCTGTCGATTTTATGCGTTTCGCAACAAAAATGAATTTAAAAATGTGACACGAAGTAGCGCCTTTGGATTTGAGAACAGCTTTAAGTGACTGTCCAAACACATTCTATCTTGAAATTGTTATTTGACATTATCTTTATGATATTTATACTTAATGTACTATACTTAATTTTATGTGAGGTGTTAAAGCCTTATTCACAGTGCAAATTCAGCTAAGTATACGGAACATTCTCACAATCTTTTGACTTTCATGTCCCTGAATAATAATTTTTATTTTAATAAACTTTTATGTGTTTTTTCATTTCATATACTGGGGAACATCCCATTGCATGATTGCATAACAATATTAACGAGATAAATAAGTTTCGGACGATGTTCAGGGTCCAAATACCAGGAAAACTCCTATACCGTCCAATGTCCCTGATGCTGATTTTAAAGTTTGGAGCTGTCTGTATAAAATTGTTTCAATAAAAATGTCATTTTTTTCCGAAACTGGGACAATTGTTTTATATAAATATGTAGCAAAAAATTAACCTGCACACATTTTTACGGTTGATAATCTTTTTTGAACTCTGTCCTTGAGTTTTTCATCCTTACCATCCCTCTTGCTAAACTTATACAGAAAATCACTTCAGATGCAGCCACAGAATTTTTTCAAGTTTTTTCTCATGCAGAAGTACGCTAGAGAAAGAATGTCTAAAATTCTTTGACAGGAAATTTACTGGAGAATTTAAATCAGCATTTGAATATCAATTTCAAGATCGTGGCTTTATTGGTAGTCTTACCGTCCCCAAGGTTTATTCCTGCATTTTTCGAGGTAAATACATAAATAAATAAAATAATTTAATCCATTGTTAACAACTGTTTCTAAAAATCAATGAACATTGTAGCTATCACTTAGTCTTAACATGATTTGCCTAAAATAGGTGGTAATTTTTCCTTACCGTCCCTTTTTTTTCCCATTTCGTCCCTTTTTTCCTATACCGTTCTCTTTTTTTTACCTTACCGTCCCTTCTTTAATACCCCTTTAAGACAATGTTATACCAAAATTTTGTACTAAAAATACTACATTGTTATTATTTCTTATTTGAAGGTCCTGTGGGTACTATGCAAATTCATTATAAGTAAAAATTTCGAAGAAAATAAAAAGTTTTAGTGGTAAAATGGTAAGGAAAATTAAATTCGCAAAATTTAATTTTCCATAACATAAGTTTAACATAAACCTCAGTTAAATAAAAAATTTTCGTTGCTAACCATTTTTACTTTATTTTGAATCATTAAGGCATTCGTCTATCAGATTAAAATGTTATTTTAGAAAATTCAATTTCGCCAGATTTTTTTTTTCCCCAAAAGTCAAAAGATTGTGAGATGCCCCATACTTATTATTAGTAAAGTAAAACATTTTAAATGTTTTCATGTTTTGATTCAATCTTAAGACTGCCAGTCAGTTAATTTCCGAAATTCCCGTCGGTAATGTTACGGCGTCTATCGGGCATTTGATGCATTGGTATACTATTTAAAATTAGAGAAATTAATATTTTTAACTTCTTTTTTCTACGTTCGCTTCTTAAAGGATGTCTCTTTTTTCTTAGTTCTCAAAATGTTTCTAAAATATATACTTAATTTTATATGGAGTTTTAAAATCTTACTCACAGTTTGTCAGCTTTTAACACATAACATATTAAATTAAGCGTAGATTTTAGAAATATTTTGAAGAACTGGAAAAAAAAATAAACATCTTTTAAGAAGTGTACAAAGAAAAAAACAATTAAAAACATTAATTAAACACGAATTTTATTACATTCACTAAATATAATTAATAGAATACTACAAGTTATTTACAAGTTACAATATATAGAATGCTATTGCACAGCTGCTTTTACTATAGTACAATAGTTTTTTACGTATGAATAGACTATGAATGTGAAAAATACACGAATGCATAATGAATACATTTCTGTATGTTATACGAAATATTTTTTACAATTTTACCGTAAAAAATATTTAAGTTCTTAGTAAAGGACTCTTGTCGCTCTTCCATGGTATAGAATTTAAAGCGTGATTGTTACAAGTGCATTAGAAACACCCATAATGATATGCTATACATCATACATGTGATAATTCCTGGAAGCGGTGGACATTCTATCCTGATGCTGACATATTTATACAACATTTGGTTTCGGGTTTCGACATCCGGTATTCCCAATAAACCCAACAGCCTGACATCTGACCTGGCTAGCCAAATTTATGGACTTTTCCTTTTTTTTCCGCAGATGCGATAAAAATAAAACTTCCGTAGAGAAAAATATTATCGTTCCCATCGACAATGTTTTCGGTTCACGGTTGTTTTTAAAATATGTTTTCCAAAAATGCTAGAATCATTTGTTCACTTTCATAATGGTAGTTATTTTCCATTTAAAAAAAACAAAAATAATAAAAGATAAAGAAAGAACTAGAAAACAGGAATTCTGACTTTTCAGAATTTAGTATCGCCCCCGATGAAGAAAAACATTATATAAATATAATAGTACAAAACACATTTCAGTTTTAAGACTTAAAATGCAAGCTTTTATTTTATATAAAATGACGTCATTTGCATCCGCTGAAGAATTCCACATTTACTATCCAGTCGTTAAACACATCTATAGAAAAGCATGCATATGACGTCACTATCGCGATACAATACACAAATCCAGCAAAAAGCGGTGTCGTCATTCAAGAAATTCGACAAAAAAATCGGTTATCTAATGATTCATAAGCCTTCATTTGTTTGTAACATTAATGTGGATACTGAAAATTAAATATAGTTTTTAATAGCTCCATGTTTTATCAGAAATCATTCATTTATATTTTTTCAAAATTCGGTAATTTAAAATACATTTTTATAGCAGACAGTATTCTTGGCGTTTTAATTACATTTTTTTTTCAGTTTTTATGAGAAAATGGCAACAAAAAGATGTAATAATCTACTATTTTTCCTTTACTTTATACAGAAATGGAGTACTTCAGTTGCCATTATTAGAGAAATGGCTTTAAAAACTAAAAAAAATTAATACCTCAAAAATAAATTGAGATGCAGTTTTAAAACAAATTGCATTTAAAAACATTTTTTTCACATGCGAATTTGTAAAAATTGAAAATGTGCGATGTTGAAGTTTAAAAAATTGCAGTAGATATTATCAGTATTTAACTGTACAATGATACATCTGCTTCGTTTTACAGTTGGCTTGTGTAAAAGGAACGTTATTAGGGGCGGTACTTTAATTGTTGCCCGAAAGAAATAACATATTGGGGGCTAATAAAAGAAAAAGAAATAAAAGAAAAGGTAAGAAAAGAAAAGGTATTACTTTTGTATGCTGTTTTATACTGAAACAAGCAATTTAAAAATAAAATCAATAAACAATAATCCTTTTTCTTTTATGCCCACTATATGCTATTTCTTTCTTCCAGCTTATTTTGTGTCGTCTCCAAAAAATAACGTTCCGTTGTATAAGCCAGCCGTAAAACAAAGCAGATGTATCATTGTACTGTTAAATACTGTAGTGCAATTTTTTAAACTTCTAAGCACATTTTCAATTTTTATACCGTGGTATTGGGGGGAAAAAGTACTTTTTAAGGCAATTTGTTTGAAAACTGCATCATTTATTTTTGAGATATTAATTTTTTTGTAGTTTTTAGCATCATTTGTTTAACTTTGGCAACTCAAGTACTCCATTTCTGTAGAAAGTAAAGAAAAAATAGCTGGAAAATAGTAATTACATCTTTTTGTTGCCATTTTCCCCATAACTACTGAAAAAAAAATTAATTAAAATACGTGCTATTTTGAAAAATTATATAAATGAATGATTTCTGATAAAACATGGAGCTATTACAAACTATATTTAATTTAATTATCTATATTACAAACAAATGAAGGCATATGAATCATCAAATAGCCGATTTCTTTTTCTTTTTTTTTCTGTCGCGTTTCTTGAGTGACATCTGTTTTGTATTATTCAGTGATAGTGACGTCATATGAATAATTTACGAGGCTAACGAGAAAGACAGGCTACCGCGGTGGGTCCGGTTCTTCTTTTTTTACAGACCGCCGGAGTCACGTGATGCTCTTTTCGCACACCTTCATTGGTGCATTCGAGCATCACGTGACTCCAGCGGTCTGTAAAAAAAGAAGAATCGGACCCACCGCGGTAGCCTCTGTCTTTTTCGTTAGCCTCGATACTTTACTGTAGATGTTGTTTAAGACCGTATCGTAAAGGGGAATTCTTCAGAGGATGCGAATGACGTCATTTTATGTAAAATAAAAGCGTATGTTTTAAGTCTTTGAAAAAAATGTCTAAATTCTGGAATGACCTGTAGTCATTAAAGTATTTTTAATAAGTATAAACCAATTAAAAAATTCTAATGGCGTTTTATGTGTTTTAAACATTTTTTTCTTCAAAATATTCTGTTCATATAATTGAAAGAAATATATACCAAACAGCTATAATTAATTTTGTCCCAGAAAATACGCAAAGCTGTAATTTTTTTTTTTTTTTTTTTTTTTTTTTTTTTGTAAGAACTTTTCTGTATGTTTTTAATGATGTGTTTTAATGACTAGCTTAACAGGAAAAAGAGGGTGGTGGGAAAAAAGGGATTTTCTTGTTTTTCCATTGCTCATTAGTCCTTTGAAAGAAAGTCTTTCCTTTGGATGAAATAAGATCGAAATGGCAAATATTACTACACAGATGTAATTTCATTATTAAGAAAAGATTAAAAAATGTTATAGGGAGCATGGGCAGCCATTAATCCTTATGTATTATATGCAGCGCTTTTAAAATGAGACTTTTTTCCCTTAATCATATATAATTAACAATTATGTATAACAATACTTATTTCTTTATTTATTTTTATGTTTTCTAACTTAGAAATGATCTAAGGGCTTAAAGTAATCCATTCTTATGATATAAGGCAGAGGTAGTAACCTTTTTTCTCTTAAAAGGAAGGTCTCCATAAGCTCATAATCAGAGAAAAATATTAGAAAAAATACGGACTGTTCTTCTCATGAGGATATATATGGTTATTAAAAAAATCTGCGGCGGACACTTGACAGAGCGTACATAAAAAAATAATGAAAATTTTGTTTTTTTGGCGATTTATTGTTAACTATTAATAGTTCATCTACGTATCCATCGTTTATATGGAGGTCCTTAACCTGCGGTTTATTCTGTTGAGCTGTCTACATGACAGACCAGATGTTCCTACCAATAAGGTTATCTGAGCGAAATATGCTGGCTGGTTGTCGGCCCAGTTAGCTTAAATGGAAAAGCATTGGCCTTGTAAGCCAAGGATCTGGGTTCGATTCCCGGCCTGGGCATTTTTTCGCTCAGTTGGAAATATTCAATTCGTATGATTTATTGTTAGTTAGCGGCACAATAAAAAAAAAATGCGCTTTCATGATAAATATACTCACTAAGGAAAAACTTTTTCGACTCTTCATGTTGAATTAGTTTAGGTAAGTTTTACTTAAATACACTTTTATAACTACGGATTTGTCATATAAATTTATACGTATCTATAAGGAAATTCGACAATCATTTGATGACGGTTTAGAACAAAATTTAAATCGATTAAAATTGCTTCAAACTGAAAATAAAGGTCCAATTCTGAACACTGTCAATTTGACTTCGATATTATTAGTATCCGAGACAACAAGAAAATAGTATTGTTGCCATGGGAACAACGACGTATTCAATATCGAAATGGATAAGGAGAGCTTTCTTAATGAAGCCGTTACTTTCAAAATACACTTTAAACTGATCCAGACAGTGAAACCGTATAAAATTAAATAACTACAGCCACACGCAAATTTTATATATTATGTAAGCTTAGAGAAAAATAATAAACTGTTTCATCGTTTAAGTTTAAATTCATTAAGGGAGCTGGTCACTCAGCTTCGGAATTCTCCTCCGTAATGTTAAGTCTATGGACTTTTGATGCATTCGTATATTTAAAATATCTTCTCGGGAAATTCGTATTTTTAACATCTTTTTACTGTGTACTCTTCTTAAAGGATGGCTCTATTTTTTTTTTTTTTTTTTTTTTTTTAATATTTCTAAAATCTGTGCTGAATTTAATGTTTTATGTGTTAAAAGCGGGCGAACTGTGAGTAAGATTTTAACACTTCCTATAAAATTAAGTCTACACTTTAGAAATATTTTGAGAACTAATAAAAAAAGAGACATCTTTTAGGAAGTGTACACAAAAAATAGAAGTTTAAAATATTAATTTCCCGAGGAGATACTTTAAATATACGAATGCATCAAATGCCCATAGACTTTACATTAGTGAGGGGAAATCGGAATCTGGGTGACCAGCCCTCTTAAGAACTGCGCATTTAAACATATAATTAACAATTTTCAAATGCATTAAAATCGCTTGCATGTGGCAAAGAAAAAAGGTATAGCTCGCCAACTCGTCATCGTTTAAGTTTAAATTCATTAAGAACTGCGCATTTAAACATATAACTAACAATTTTCAAATGCATTAAAATCGCTTGCATGTGGCAAAGAAAGGTATAGCTCGCCAACTCGTCATCGTTTAAGTTTAAATTCATTAAGAACTGCGCATTTAAACATATAACTAACAATTTTCAAATGCATTAAAATCGCTTGCATGTGGCAAAGAAAGGTATAGCTCGCCAATTCGTCATCGTTTAAGTTTAAATTCATTAAAAACTGCGCATTTAAACATACAACTAACAATTTTCAAATGCATTAAAATCGATTGCATAGCTCTCCAACTCGCGTGGAGCCAACGCTCTGTAGATTGGAGAAAGCCGTGATACGCTTTGTTGTGATATCACAAACCAGACAATATAGTAATAATAATAATAATAATAATAAATAATAAAAAAAATCGAACAAATTGTATGTTTCGATTTTGTTGGCTCGTGGAATTATTAATTATTGTTTATCATTAATGATAATTAATAATTTCACGAGCCATCGAAATCGAAACACAAAAATGGCCGCTGTCGTAAGCAGATTTTTTTTAAGCGTTGTATGGTTCCCTGTATTCAGACACCAGTATTTTTCAAAAGTTTTCTTTGACTTAGTTAATCTGAGAAAAATAAACCATAAAAACTTTAAAAAAAATTATGGTGTTCAAATTGAAGGGACCGTACAAACGCTGAAGACAGCCGCCATTTTTGTGTCAGCTCTCAGGTTAGTATTCAGGGGTAGGGGGGGGGATGACGTTTCGTGACGTCACAACAAAGCTAGTCAAGGCTTACTAACTTATATAGGGGTCGTTGGTAGAGCGCTCATCTTTTCGCGCGAAATATTCGAAAGTATTTTATTTTTTACGGACTTTCTACTTGGAATTTGGCGGCTAAATTTAACTGATTCTTTATTAGGTGTGTTCGTAATTATATAAATACGAAGCACCTATAGTCGTCGTTCGGTCCGTCTGTCTGTCCGTCCGCATAAACAGAGCAAACCGAATGATCTGAAATTTTAAATATATAATTGCTGTAAAATTTTGTGGAGTGATTTTAAATTTTATGAAAATCGGATGTATAGTTTAATGACAGGGACAGTCAAAAGTTTTCCGTTACATGACGGCCAATAGGAAAAAATTATTGCAAGGACATTTTAATGATGTTACAGACTATGCACTTATGAAGTGCAAAAGAATATACATTCAGTACAATATGGGGTGCAAAAAATATTTATAAAACCAATTACAGTACGAACGCACCTCATTTGCCAAGTTTGACGAGCAATTTCCAACTTGTTATATACATAATTTCACTAGCATTTTTTTTCCTCAAAATATTCTGAGTATGCGCTTTAAGGAGACCTTCCTTGTCAGAGGTACATTTAAATTTTATAATCTCTGATATAAAGGATTTCGAGCACTATTTTACCAATGGAAGATGGGAGCGAATATATATAAAGACTGCTATATGTCTCGATTCTTTTTGGCAAAATTTAAATGATTTACGTGGAACAGAGCTGATTTCGCGAATTTTCATGTAATAAATGGTTCAGGCCCATAATGCATAGGAAATAATTTCTTTTGGAACGGCCAAAGAGTGAAATTGATGTACTAGGAATTTAATACGTAGAAACCAGCTGTTAATGTGATTGCGAAAAATTTAAGATTTAGTGACTCATAAATGGAATCAATATTTCAAGATACTTTCTAAAAATATTTTAGAAATAGTTACATTATTTTAAGCATTCCGGCTTTGAATTTCTAGGGCGAATTAGTATTTTCCACAGTATATTAAAAATAGCCTAAATGTAAAGAACAAGAAGTGAAAATGCATCTTCACTTTCAATAATACATTTCAAATTAGTTCATTTTACGATCTAGTACACTGTAAACAAACAAATAAACAACAACAACAAAACTAGATGTTTCTTTATCTAGGAAAACAAGTCATATGATTTTTTTATCGATTAGAAAAATTGTGCCAAAATTAATCAAGTGCAGTTACATAACCAGCATTTACGGGCGTTCCATTACCGTCGATTTAGTCTATTGATCTGTTTCAGATAACAGACCAGATGCCATTATTAATAATGTTAGCTGGGTGAATTGTGTCCAACAGATTCGTACAGAATAACTCAGTATGAAAAGCATTGGCAGCTCCAGGTTCAACCAAACGGTTCGATTCCTTGCCTGGACACTTTTTCTCTCAGGTGGAAAATTACAACTTTCCAGCCTTTATGTCTGCCTGCCGTCTGGGCCGTCTGCTCTAACTCACGTAAATATACTCGGATTACCATGCGATTGATGTATGTTATTGAAGCTTACTATGGCATATGCGGTATTAAAAATGAAGTGGGTAGCATTTACAGCTCGTTTACAGGGACATTCAAAAGAATTCCGTTATATAACGATCTATGGGGGGGGATAATCGCTTGCGGTGTATTTTAATTATTTCAGACTTTATCATCTTTTATAACTAATTAATAAGGAGCACAATTCTTAATGAAGAGGTAGCACTTAGACATATAAACATTTGATTGATATTTCACAAACAAATCACATCACTATTTTTAGAAGACGTTACATGGCAGAACAGAGTAGAACATTACTCTAATATTTATTTACCATGAATTAAGGGAGGGAACTTTTGGCATTGCCATCTATGCCTAATAAATGGAAACATAAAATATGACACAGACATATTGAAATGGATACATATCGCTGAAGTGCACCACAAGACGCTATGGAATATGGTGTGCGTAGCAATTATCGTTCATTTACTGAGATACACAATAAAATTAGTTTGCAGCACTGGCTAAGAATAAAAATTGCTGGAAGTATGTTATCAGCAGTGGTACACGTAATTTAAATATTTGTTTTGCATATTTCTTTTGTTATAAATTCTATAAATCATATACAGGGCTGGGCTGCACGAAAGATCTCGAGTACATTTTCGTTTATCGACGGAAATTGGTGAAAGGGAATTTTTAACTGTGCTATAAATTTCCTAACTAAATTTAGAAGTTAGAGAACTGATAAAATTTGTCGGCAAAAATCGTATTATGTATATTTTTATATACATTTAATTTTAAAGTAATCAATTTTTAATTGTTAATGTCACACCAAAAGCGAGTTAAGTTGCTAAATAGGATGCTACGAATTTTTCACACGCTTCATCTTGCATTAAAAGTACGTGCATATTGCACATGTCAGAATTAATGTGAAGTTGTACTTTTTTAGCCCAAAATTCACGTGATTTTTACGATTTTTTTCCGGATACAAAGAAAAGAGATATCACCTTCGAACATTTCACTATATTTATTGACATTTCTCTTTTATATTTAAATTTTTGAGGGAAAAAAATGAATAATACGCCTTGTGCGACAGCGTTTAAACCATTGTACCTTTTTTTAGGTGCGTTCGTAATTATATAAATACGTAGCACCTATAGTTGTCGTTCAGTCCGTCTGTCTGTCCGTCCGTCTGTCCGTCTGCCCGCATATAACAGAGCAAAAACTACCCAACCGAATTGTTTGAAATTTAAAATATATAATTGTTGTATAATTCTGTCGAGTCATTTCAAATTTTAGGAAAATCGGATGTATAGTTTAATTACAGGGACAGTCAAAAGTTTTCCGTTACATTACGGCCAATGGGAAAAAATTATTGCATGTGCATTTTAATGATGTTACAGCCTTCCGAATGGTCTGAAATTTTAAATATATAATTTTTGCAAGATTTTGTCGAGTCATTTCAAATTTTATGAAAATCGGATGTATAGTTTAATTACAGGGACAGTCAAAAGTTTTCCATTATATTACGGCCAATGGGAAAAAATATTTCAAGTGCAAATTAATGATGTTATAGCCTTTCGAACAGAATGAAATGGATAGGCACTTATGAAGTGCACTAAAATATACATTCAGTACAATATGGGGTGCAAAAAATATTTATAAAACTAGTTATAGTATGAACGCACCTCATTTGCCACGTTTGACGAGCAATTTCCAACTTGTTAATTTCAGGGTTGCCAGAAAAAATTCTACTGTAACGAATAAAGTCAATTTAGCGCCGTCAAAAATGCAATTAAAATGTTGTAAAATAAAATTCGTAGGTATTTGAAGGAATTTGTAAACTTTATTTCATTATTATTTTCTTATTATTAACAAATTTTTATTTAACGTACGTTTTTCAAAAACACTTCTATTTTAATAGCCCGATAAGTGGTCTCAAAATTTGTGTTTTTCGAAAATTATGCTGCTGTAAAATCAATAAATACGATTTTATAAGACAAATTTGATCAGTTTTTGGCCTATAGAGCAAATAAGTGCGAGCTACACCAAAAGTGGTGCCCTTGTCAGTAAAGGAACTTTGCTAAAATACAATGAGTAGCCATCCTAAGTTCATAGAACAGTTTAGGACGCGAGTTTTGAATAAGTTTAGAATTGAGAAAGTTGAGAACAATTCTCCCTTTCATTTGTTGAATAAAATTATTGTTTGTTTTTAAATTTCCGGTTACAAGTCTTTCACAGGATGATAGGCCAAAAAAGTTCGTTCCACCACAGCTTTTCAAACAAAGAAAAAGTATGAGACTATGATTTCATTCCACCTTGAACATAGAATTCTAATTTTTTTCACTGATTAGGTGACTGTTCTTTTAACTATTTTGTCTACTACTATTTCCATACAATAATTTTCCTTATATTTTTTTGGTAGAAATCTACCATGAAAACAATTGGTTTGAAAAAACGAAAGCAAAAAATACAGTCACTTTTGGCTAACATAAGTGATACACATATTTATTTACCGTTGATAGTCAACGGATTAAAAATTGCATATCCTCCCTCAGAGATTGAAAAAACAAAAAGAAATATAAAAAAACTTTCTTTCAAGTCGTTTAAAAAAAAGGTCATTAAAAAATCGGTCATCTTTCTATATTTGAGAAATGGAAGAAAACAAACAAAAATAGAGAAATAATTTCTACATAATAATCATCATTATCTGCTATGTGAGACGTTTACGGTATGGTCATTCGAAATTCCCTGTCATCATATCGCTATGAGTGAAGACCAAAAATGACATAACACGCGAAATTACATACAAGTAGAGATGAACCCACGTGAGCTGATCAGTATTCGATCCCAAGCCTGATAAAAATGTCTCTTAGGTTATGCATCTCGCTTCCGAACAAGACTGGTCACGCATTCTGACTGCAAATACTGAAACAGAGTAACTCGTCCATCTTGATTACGGCGACATCTCCGTAAAAGGGTTAATTAGTATTCCCCTCACTTGTTTTCCGATGCTAGTGTTTCGCGGAATATTGAATAGAAATATAACCTGCCGCTTTTGATTCCTGTAATTTTAGTGACGATCTGCTCTAAACTAGGTCATAAGGGAGGATATGGAAAACTAAGTATAGATGATATGTATATGTGCCATTTCGTGATTTGGTGTTTGGAAAAGTTCAATCCGAAAACAGCTTTTGTATAAGAAATCAGTTGCAGTTCAAATATTTAGGCAAAAATACTTCGTAATTTTAATATTAATGGATATTGTTTAGAGAAATTTTCAAAGGAATAACTTCGTATTGTGTAAAATGTGATGGCACCACGGAAAATGCTGATATTGCACTGTAATTTGATTAGTGAAACCACGTGTATTGTCAGCTACATTCTAAAACATGAAGCAGAACTTTCAATGCTAATGATGGCAACGTCTATCACTTTTAGTGATACAATTGCATTTTCCACAAAGTAAGATATGTCTATCGGAAATTTCTTTAAAATAGCTTCATTATTCTTAAAGTTGCCCGGCTTCAAAGAAAAATCTGGTTTCAAATTGGAATGAGATACTCTGTATTTTTGACTGAATAAATTGATAGTGACTGTAGTTTGCTATACATTTTTTTTGTGTGTGTATTGCTGTATTGGGCTCTACTACCTCTTAAAGTTTGTACATGAACTTTCGAGACACTCTGTATATATATGTATATTTAAATTTCAAATGCCACAGGATTTTGCTTGAAAATTTAGTACAGTTCTGACTGTAGGGCTGTGTAAATTGAAAACAAATTAATAAAAAATTTTTGCACAGTATTTATTTAGAAAGAACGTTCCAGAAAATGTTGGAATTTACAGGCGCGTATAAATATTATTTTGCTAACAATAACAGTGTAGTTCGACAGTTGTCTCAAACGTTGAGCTTCACATCTTCACATCTTCACTCAAAACTTCCAATCTCATCTAAACTACTACCCCAACTCGATTGACTCCTTCAATGTTGACCCGAGCGAGCTTGTGTACCGTCGGAGCAACGATGTCGACTCCTCCGGCACTTTTTTAGTGAATTCTGCGTTTAGAAAGCTCCATCAAAATTGCTCTCAAATATTTAACGGTTGAATGTTACCAAATAAACAAAAGCAGCCGCTCCACTCCGTTACCACTTTTGACCGGGCCTTCTTAGACATTGTCAGATATGATTGGCTACATAGACTCTAAAAGTCATGACGTCACTGACGGTTCCAAAAAAGCCGTTGATATGCATTACTTACCTAATTTTATATCGTTCTTGGCGGTAACTCCTTCACATAATGGAAAATCTTCTACTGAACCTGCTGTTTGCTTAGAATCACTCAACTTCATGACGTCAGAGTTTTAGTGTCTACTGGGGCTAAGGCTCCTATAATACGGGCTGACTCACGCCGCCATTTAATTGCCGGTAGGAGAAGAACGATTGGCCACGCCGCGTGGGCAACGATCGCTGATTGGTCTAAATGGGAAACAAAATGCTTGACGATTCAGCCTGTGTTATAGGAGCCCTAACTGGGGCTATGCGAGACACTACTATCGCGTCTGATTATCAGAAGGGTTGCAAAAAGCTCGAAAGCAACTGTGGCGATCCATTTTGATAAAGAAAAAGAAAAGATAAAGCGTGAAAAAAAAATGAGTTAGACAAGGTTCCAACATTTCGCCTAAACGGTTTACTGCTGTCTTAAAAAATATTTTCAAGAAACTGAATCGAGAAATTAAAGAGATTAGAATTTATGGGGAACACCTTGCTGATGACATTTTGATTTTCAGTAACATTCCTGAAGAATTGGAAGAGATGTTAGACGATTTGGCAGAAACCATCATTAATGTGGGATTAAAAATAAATTAGGAAAAGACTAAGGTGATGTTTAATTCATTTTTACCATAAAAGAAGATCGTCTACAACAGCACTGAGATTAAGGAAATGCAAAGTTATGTGTACCTTGGACAGGAAATAATATCGAACAATAACATCTTGAATGAATCAAAAGGTAAATAAAAAATGGATGAAGTTCTTTTGAGAGGAACAGTATTAGTCTGCCTTTTTTTTTCCTTGAAAAGAAAAGTGTGTTTTACCTGCATTAACTTATGGAGCGAAAACATGGATGCTGACAAAATAGATGATGCAAACAGGATTATAGACAACACAGTGAAGTTTAAAAGATGCATGTTAGCATAACTAGAAGAGACAGCAAAAGAATACCCTGGATAAAAATGCAACGACAGTTTTCGACCTCATCGAGAGACTGGAACTGAACTGGGCAAATTGCAAGAAAACAGGACAATACATGGCGTACAAACAATCTACAGCGGTATCCCAGTGATGTAAAACAATCTAAAAGACAGCCTCATACAAGATAGGGCGACGAAATCAGAAAAGTCGCTGGAGTTAATTGGATGGCCAAAGCAATATACAAGGAATAATTTGGAAACCTGGGGCAGACCTACATCTAGCATAGATTGAAAACTGTTGATGAGGATGACTTTATGTATATATATATATAAGGTGAAATCAAAAATTGCTTAATTTATCAGATTAATCTTTGAGTTAGTCTTACCACTTGATTACCCTTTTGATTTTTTGGATTTGTTTGTAGATAAATCTTAAAAAAAAAAAAAAAAAGTGTATGTCTTTGTGTCAGCACAGAGTACCCTGTATTTTCCTTTCTTTGCGTTTTTAATTAAAAATGTATGAATAGAATCATAATTAGTTCCACATGTAAGCTTTTGCCCATTTTAAAAGGTAATCAATCTTAGAAGGAAATTTTGTGCTGAAATTTTCTTCTTATTTTTTTTTTCTTTTCCCATAATTACTTTCCTCGGAATAATTTTTTTCACGGAATATTTTCTTTAAAAATGATAAAGGTGTAAGCTCTCTGAACGCCAGAGGACTTTTCTGCATTTTTTCAAAAATGCTCAGGTTATTTAAAATTTCCTTCGCGGTTTGATGTTAAAATAACTTTTTAACCTCTTCATCTTAAATATTTATTGAATGACAATTCTGTTAATCATTTGCAATCAGTTCTCGAGTGTGACTCGACATCGACAATACTTGTCTTTGCCGTTACTTCAGAATTAAGCTTTGGTTATTTGTAATTAAAAAAATTAATAATAATCTGCGTAGTATATTTCTACAACATTTACAATCTACCTCGAAGATTTTGGCATAGAAATAGCGTTAGCAAAATGGTGATCGCTATTTCGAAACAATAATTTTCAGTGGAAAGGGTTAAATAATTAAAAAGTGGAAAGGGTTAAAACTGTTATTGTCTGCAAATATTTTAATGTGTCTTCGGGAAACGGAAAAATACGTAAAACTCACGTAGAGGTTTCTAAACAATCATTTTTAAATGCGTCCCTAATTATATAAATACGTAGCACCTATAGTCGTAGTAAAGTCCGTCCGTCTGTCTGTTCGTCTGTCCGCATATAGCAGTGCAAAAACTACCCAACCGAATATTTTGAAATTTAATATATATAATCGTTGCAGAATTTTGTCGAGTCATTTCAAATATTATGAAAATCGAATCAAAACTTGAAAGGATATTAATAAAATTTTTCTTTATTCTATTCAATCCTATCATACGTAAATAATTCAATCGCATCCCATGATAGTGAATGATTCTAGGTTGCCATGGTCATTGCGTCCTATTTAAGATGGAGTCCTATTATTTCCGTATTACTGAATTTAATATATGTAATCGTAATAATTTTTTTAATTCATGCATTTTTGCATAAGAGTGCAACAGCTATTGCACCATCTTCTGAATATTTATAAAACTAGTTATAGTACGAACACACCTCATTTGCCACGTTTGACGTTCAATTTCTGACTTGTAAGTTTTGAGTTATCACGTTTTATTTCAGTTAAATGTAAATAATGTTATAACTAGGATTTATTGAATATTGCTATAATTGTTTAATCTTTTCCTTATTGAATTTTACTATCAGATTTGAACTAATTTGAATTTTTTTTGTAAATTAAATATTTTCTCATCCGTAGTTTTTTTTTTTTTCTAGATTTTCGTAGTTTAAAATGTTTTCCTCGAAAATGAATGCCTTTAAACAAAATCAAACTTTTATTTAGCTGATATCTTAACATTATTTCTACCGATGAGAATTTTTAAAATATTTCGATTTATGGTTATTTTATTTGCAATTTTTCGATTTTTTAATTACATGATTTTCTTTTCCAGATTTTCGTAGTTTAAAACGTTTTCCCCGAAATGAATGCCTTTAAACAAAATCCGATTCTTCCTGATATCTTAACATTATTTCTACTGATATCACCTTTTAAAAGATTTTGATTTATGGTTATTATTTTATTTGTAATTTTTTGATTAAAACAATCACAAATCAATTTTAATACGTTGAACTATTGTAGACTTACTTATTCGCTTTAAGAATTACAAGTAAAATTAACATAAATCAAATTTTAAATGTCATCATGCGACACCGGTAAAAATAGTGCATGATTTTTTTTTCTAGATTTTCATAGTTTAACCCTTTCAAGGACGGTGGTACGCTTATGGAACCACTTAATTTTAATTCCCAAATGTCACATTGGCACCAGAATTTTGTTATAAAATTTGCCGTTTATATGTGTATGTGAAGTATTAGCCTTTTTCTTATTTCCAAATGAATCTGTTGATAAATTCCAATGTCATTCATCCATTTCAACATTATAGCAATGGAAGATGCTTTGCTTCTGAAAGGATTAAAATGTTTTCTTCGAAAATGAATTATTTTAAACAAAATCCGATTCCTACTTTGCTGATATCTTAACATTATTTCTACAGATGTCACTTTTTAAAAGATTTCGATTTGTGATTATTTTGATAGGATTGCAGATATATTTATTAGCTTTAAGAATTACAAATAAAATTCACATGAATCATATTTTAACACTATAGAATGACGGCAAGGGACCATTTTGGCCCTTACCAAATGAATATATGTCGGTTCGAACCAGAAATTTCTCTAGACGATAGTGTTTAAAAGATACAAAGAAAATAAAAAAAGTTAAATAAATTACTTAAACAGTTTCAAATAAAATTTCTGGCGTAAAGTATTTTTATAAAACTTTAGAAAATTTTCCCGTCTTTCTAGTGCTAAAAGATATCATGCGACACCGGTAGGAATAGTGCATGATTTTCTTTTCTAGATTTTTGTAGTTTAAAATGTTTTCCTCGAAAATGGATGCCTAACAAAATACGATTCATGCTTTGCTGATATCTTTACAGTATTTCTACTGATGTCACCTTTAAAAGATTTCGATTTATGGTTATTTTGTTTGCAGTTTTTAGATTAAAACAATCACAAATCATTTTTAATACATTAAAGGATTGTAGACGTACTTATTAGCTTTAAGAATTAGAAGTAAAATTAACATACATCAAACTTTAAAAGGTATCATGCAACTCTGGTAGGAATAGTGCTAAGACTAAAGCAACATATTAAGAAATTAAGCAAAAATCTGAAAAATTAATATACGAGTATCGAATTTTAATTTTTTTTTAAATACATTGTTGTTATGAAAAAATAATTAGAAAATTTAAACTTTTGCATTGTTTGGTTATAATAACCAAATAATAATAATAATAATAATAATAATAATAATATATAACAGACGACATTAATATCATCATACACAAGTAGGAGAAAAAATAAAAGGTGAAAATCATGGGAAAATTGGGAAAAATGCAAAATCTATAATTGGAGTGTCAAGCCCAAATTACTAAAGATTCCTCAATACATGTGTTGTTTCAACGTTACACGAAATATGATAAGCTAAAATGATGCAAGTTTTGGGCTATCGTGCATACAAAACCCCGAGAATTGGATGAAGAAAATGGAAATTTACAAAATGAGCAAGATTTAAGTAGATTTGCGAATATAATCCAGAACAGCATGTGTGAGACGTGACAAGAATGTCGTAATCGCATGATTGCAATATCATGCAATCTGATATCAGCATCTGATGGTATCAACTTCTAATTCTGCAAATTCAAAAGGATCTGGCAAATAAAAGGAATGAGTCATGATGACTGATTGATTAGACAATGAATAACAAAAAAAGATTTTTAAAGAAAAAAGTGAAGTCAAAAATAAGTGATTGAGATAAATTATGGTGCTTAAAATAAATTACAAATAAAAAATTAAAAAAGTTGTATTCAATCCAAAAATAACAATGTGTTATTGATAACATACTATATTGGTTCGTAACTTAAAAAAAAAAATGATAAGAAAGTTAAAAATAAATAGAATAATGGGTAGGAGGAGAAAAAATACTCTGTATAAATGAATACAAAAAAATTAAATTAAAAAAAATCAAAAAACCCGACTGCGTAAAAAGCGAACAAAAAAGAGAAAAACAAGATGACGTAGGAAAATCGTAGAGTGTGTAATGGAAATCCTTTTTTTTTACTTAAGTAATTGCAGTCGGAGGCATCAGATTCATGTTTAGGTATGTACTGTGGCTCCTGCTCCCTACAGGTTTGCGTCCGACTGCAATTACTTAAGTGAAAAAAAGGATTTCCATTACACTCTCTAATACTTTCCTACGTCATCTTGTTTCCCTCTTTTTAGTTCGCTTTTTACGCAGTCGGGTTTTTTTTTATTTATTTATTTTTTTATTGACGAATTTTTAGTTTATATTGCTTACCTATGTTTTTATTATTTACTTGTATTGATGACTTTTAAGTTGTGTTTAATTGTTAGTTCCTACCTATAGACACTGTTTTGATGATCACTATAGATGTCTATGAAGGTTAGAGTTACAGTTAAGCTAGAGATCCTACCTACACAACTTTCATGTTGAGTAATATTTAAACGGAGCTTCTGACTCTAAAATAGTCTAGGAAACATCGTCTTCATTTTGAAAGGCCTATCCAATGATATGCCACTCAATAGGGGGCATAATTTTTTTCCCTCTCTACCACTTTTTGTATTTTACGACCACCATTTTGAATTTATAAAAATAAAACCCAGCCTATAACCATCGGACAGTTAAGACGAATCGATAGAGACCTCATTCATTAAAAACCATCCAGCCATTGGGATCTTTCAAGGGTATAAAAAAATCCACATACCCAGATACGCGTCAAACACCTAACCCCTCTTGGCAGCCGGGTAAAAAGAGGTTTAATCAGAAGTTGTAGGGGTATTATAAGAACACAAGAACCATTAGATAGACGACAGTTCTAATTCATCTTAAACAAATGGGAAATAAATGAAAGATGCAATTCACATCTGTTATAATACAAATTTCCTATACTATTCAAATTAAAACCATTCAAAATAATATTAATTTATTTATATATATTTTTAGATATTCAGTTTTCTTAAAAAAATGTAATTATGTGAAATTTAAAATTGCATAATTTATCCGATTTATCTTTAAAATTAGACCCTTATATCTTGCTGGCATTTTTTCGATTTGTGTGTGCATGAATATTTAAAAAAAAAAAAAACGCACCATTGCCCTTATAACCACTCGCATCCTTCATTTCCGAGTCTTTGCGTGTTTAATTAAAAATGTATGGGTAGAAATGTAATTAGTTCCACACGTAAGCGTTTGCCCATTTTAAAACATAATTATCCTTAGTAGGAAATTTACTGTTATAATTTGTTAAAATATTTTCTTTCCTTTTTCCTTAATTATTTTCCTCGAAGAATTTTCTTTTTCCTAAAATTCTTTCTTCCTTCGTTTTTTTTTTCTTTTTTTCTTTTTTTTATGATATTTAATTTTATTTTTACTAATCTTTGATTTTGTCGAATTTTTTCTGTTCAAATGGCTTTTTATTAAACTTTTTACCTTTTTAAAATGTAAAAATGAACAGTGAAAATTTAATTAATTTTATATAAAGTTTAAAGAATTAAAAACATATATAGTTACCACCGTGCACCATATATAGTACTGCATATAAAAAGAGTTTTTCTCTAAACAAATAGCAATTTGGATATTTTAACATAATTTGAAATTAATTATAAATAACAGGCAGATTGTTTCAAAAATTCAGCGGGGATCTCATTTATTTGAAGTACATTTAAATGATTATTATATTTAATTTATTATTATTCATTATTTTCTTGTTTTCTATTTGTTATTTTTCTTATATCAACAATAATATTATTTTCTACCGAACTGTAGAATCATGATTATGATTCGAACATTATACTGAGGATTTTTTCTTTTATGAGCATCTATTGAACTTTCTTTTGAAACTGTTTGCAGAAAAAGATTGTAAACATTTAAAATTATAAAGCATGTTCCAATTTCAAGATGGAAACGGCCTCTTAAAATTATTCTACATAATTTAAAAAGAAATGCATAATTCCCAATCGAATAGTATTTTTTTCTTCCTCTGAGATAATTCTATGTTTAGATAGTATACAGTAACTTTGGCTCTATATTCTTGCAGATTGTATTTTAATGTAAAATGTAATTTCAAGTCACCTAAAAATATTTTAAAAGTCCTTGTGGGGAATTAAATAAAACCAGGAGCTTAGAATGAATGTTAATACCATTAAAGAATAGTTTATTAGCGAAATTTAGTGAAACAATACTGTGAAACAATCTAAAATTCTAGTGTATATTGCAAAATTTTACTATTGTATAGTATTAAATATTCTAGAATTTTAATATGGGTTACTCTTACTAAAAATTGGAAGTATTGTGTTTGATACTTTACAATTAACGTGTAATGTTAAGGTATACAAAATAAAAATAACATTATTATTATTATTATTGTTATTATTTTGCATTTATAAAGAATGCACAAATGACTGACTTTCATAAATTTATTAACTTAACAATGAATCTTACATTGGGAATTAATTGCACAATTCTACCGCAATAAAAATGTCTAAGGCATTTTATTTTATTCTTTTTATTAAATAAAATTAACAGATAATACTATTATTATTATTTTGCATTTATAAAGAATGCACAAGTGACTGATTTTCGCGTAACTTTTTTAACTTAACAATGAATCCCACATTGGGAATTAATTACACAACTATACCACAATAAAAATGTCTAAGGTATTTTATTTCATTCTTTTTATTAAATAAAATAAACAGATAATGATATAAAAACTGGTACAATTAATACTAAAATTAATACTCCACGTTAATTTTTAAGTTCTGTAGACGTTTATTAAATTAGCTAGCGACTCAAATCAAACCCAAATCCACTAACGACATTATTATTATTATTATTATTATTATTATTATTATTATTATTATTATTATTATGCATTTATAAAGAATGCAAATGTGACTGATTTTCATAAATTTATTACCTTAAGAATGAATCCTATATCGAGGATTAATTACACAACTCTATAGCAATAAAAATCTCTAAAGTATTTTATTTCATTCTTTTTATTAAATAAAATAAACAGATAATGATATAAAAATTTGCATAAGTAATACTAAAACTAATACCCCATGTTAATTTTTAAGTTCTGTTTATTAAATTAGCTAGCGACTCAAATCAAACCCAAATCCACTAAAAACATTTTCGACAATCCGTGAACCGAACTAAATCTACAACAAGTGGGTAAGTGTGATCCCAGATCGCACAAAGGGCTTCGTTTAATATTCCTTTCAAAACATTTTATCCTTTTGCAAAGTCTGTTAGTCCCACATTTCGCAACCAGGGGGTGCACTCTATTCTAGACAAACCTCTATCCTAACGAAACTTCGTTTTACAACCTATCCGTAGATATATTAGTCGAGGGGATCGAGCCCAGAGCACACCGAGAGGCGCTCCCTGGCGGTAAAAAGTGGAACTGAAATATGTAAGGCTATGTGCATAATATGAAAGAGTGGTAAAAGGGGTGTCGACAAAAGTTAGAAAAGTACCCACCGGATGCAATGGAGGGAGGTTAAAAAAATTGCTTAAAATACACAAGTTAGAGTCCGGAGGGGGTAAATAATATAAGACTTTTTGAAAATTTTATGATTTTTCGTGTGATTGCAGGTGTTCTGCTAGAAGTATGCAAAATTTAAAGTCTTCAACTAAAGTAGGGTCCCAGTTAGAAAAAAAAAAGCTTAAAATACACAAGTTAGAGCTCAGACGGGTAAATATAAGACATTTTCAAAATTTTATGATTTGTCGTTTGATGTGAGGTGTTCAGCTATAAGTATGCAAAATTTCAAGTCTCCGACATATATAGTTTCTGAGAACGGGCTCTGTGACGGACGGACAGACAAAGGAGCGAGACGAATAGGGTTTCGTCAGATGAACGAAACCCTAAAAATGATCTTCCCTAACATAAACCAGACCTGAAATCTGAAATGAAAGAAATAATTATTAATATTGTAGTTAAATGTTATCTAGAATCATATTTTGAATATAAATTTTATCTGTTAGACAATAGATTGGATATTTATGTGGTCATTCATATTCGAATATATAGTTTTAGGGTTCCGTACTTAAAAAGTAAAAACGGAACCATTATAAGATCACTCCTGTGTCTGTCTGTCCGTCTGTCACAGTCATTTTACGCGTAAACTTTGGAACGTGGAAAGTTCAAATTGGAGGACGTAATAAAGATTATTGACCCACATATTTACAGTATATTAAACATTTATAAATATTTTTACAAAAAAAATGTAGAGGGGCTAACAACGTTACTTGAAAAAAAAATCTTTTCTTTGTATATCTTGTGGGGTATCGTGGGAAAGCTTTTGTAACGCCGAACTCAAAAATACATTTCTTTTAATTTTAGATATCATATCTTCAGAGATATCATCAAAAATGTAGTGCAAAAATGTGTCCTCTCCCCCCCCCCCCCCCCCATCTATTTCCGAATGTACTGAAACTAACGTTATGAAAAAAATTAGAGGTAGTAGACGTTAATTTAAACCTTTCAGGAAAATTAAAGCGATTACTCTAGGTCACTTAGTTTTTGAGAAAAGTGCATTTTTTCATTACATACAAATTTCGACTTGTGGGCATTCAGCAAAGGTATTTTGGAGCGCTGGGTGTACCTATAGTAGCAGATGTATAAAAGCATTGTTGATAATAATTTTTGAAAAAAAAATCGTTGGTAATTAGCCGAGATATTAACACTTAAAGACACGGACGGTTTGGACATATACATAATGACAGTGGCGGCGTACTCAATGTACCATCGGCTTTTAAAGCCTAGATATGTATTTTTAATGATACATTGATTGTAATACAATCTCCAATAGCAGTATAAAAGAAATAAACGTGAAATTGCTAAAAACAGACTAATTTAATTAGAATTAATCACATAAATACAATGGGATTCGCCACTAGGTTGCATTGAGTGGATCTCTCAATACGCCTCCCGTGTCTTTAAAAGTTAATTAAAAACCTATCTGGAAAAACGCGGCCAGACCAAGGCGGCGTTAATACTTTGCGACCTCCTTTTGAAGCGCTCTTAGCAAAATGCCAAGTTTAAACTTTGAACAAAAGTTTTTGTTTAGCTACATTATAAAAGAAAAGGTTATTACGAAGCTGAATTTAGTTTTATGAAATGCCAAATGAAGTTTAAATATGCACCACTTTATTGTCAGTGCCGAATTAAGTTCATCATATAAACAGATTAGGATAAGATTTAAATAAGAGTTAAACAGAATAGCAATATTTGATATTATTTAGGCTTCATCTCTCTTTGAACTTTTAAGGTATACCCATTCATACTTTTCTAGTATATATGCAGCTATACCAAACCCTACGTTGTATACTTTTTTACAAAGTCTTATTTTTCTTTTAGTAAAGATTTTTTTAATAATACAGTTAATAATTCATATATTTATCGTATGGAATCCTCTGAGCGCGAGTAATACTCGCATTTGACCTTTTTATTTTCATTCAAAGCAATGTTTTGGATTTCCATTTTTTTTTATTTTTTGTAAAACAAAAAAAACCTGAGTAAACTCAAGATCGAAAGAACACAAGAAGTTGGAAATTGCACGCCGCCAAACGCGGCAAATCAGGAGAAAAATCGTACTATAACTAGTTTTATAAATATTCAGATCTTGATACAATAGCTGTTGCACTTTTATAACAAAAATGCCAGAATACAAAATTTATTAGGATTATATAGATTGAATTCAGTAATACAGAAATAAATATGACTCTACCTTAAATATCACGTAATCACCATGGCAACCTAGAATCTTTACCTACCATGGGTAAGGATTCATTGAATTAATTACGTATGATAGGATTTAATAGACTAATCACCATGTCAACCTAGAATCATTGCATATCATGGGATATCATTGAATTATTTACGTATGATAGGATTTAATAGAATCAAGAAAACTTTTATTAATATCTTTTTAAGTTTTGATTCGATTTTCATAAAATTTGAAAAGACTCAACAAAATTCTGCAACGATTATATATATTAAATTTCAAACCATTCTGTTGGGTACTTTTAGTGCTGTTAGACGCGGACAGACAGACTGACTGACCAGACGAAGGTGCTACGTATTTCTATAATTACGAACGCACCTAAAAATTGACTTGATCCGAATTCAATACACAGCAAAATATTCAGAGCCAAACCGATTTGAAACCGACACACGAATAGCTTTAAAATTTTCTTTTCAAAATAAATTAAAAATTTATCAGGAAATGTGCATTAAATTTTTAATTCAACTGATGTTGTAAAGTCATAGTTCATAGCAATTATTTTACATAGATACATTTTTCATAATAAACTGACAATTTTAAGATTTAGGTTTTATTTATACGGTATTCTGGATATTCGTCCTACTGAATATGATATTTTGCGAAAATAAAAATTTATTTTCACTTTTTTAAAATTATTAATTATTTTAAGAAATAAATTATGATAAAAAGAAAAGTGCCCACTTAAACTGATGACATTGAGCTTACAGAATATTCACACTAATTGTATATTATACTCTTATTTCAAAGAATAATGCCCCTCGAAAAATAAAAAAAATGGACAAAAACCATTTAGCTAAATTAAGGGGAGTATAGATCTCCCCTTTATACTTAATCAATGAGCCTCCAAATCTAATCAGGGAAGCACCTTATAAGAATAAACCGGTATACCAAATTGAAGCAAACCGGATAATTCTGCATGAAAAACCCATTTATCTAAATCAAGGGAGGGATTAGCCCCAATTACCTCCTTTACACTTAACCGATAAACCCTCAAAACTAATCAGGGAAGCGCCTTATCAGAATGAACATACATCCAAAATTTGAAGCAATTCAGATATTTCTATCAAGAGATGTCGCGTTACGTCGCATACATCCAGAACCTGCGGACACATTAGTTCTCAGGCTTTGATAGCCTGTGTGCTAAAAATGTATACATATTGTGTTTGCCCTCTTCTGCAAAACTTTCTACGCTTGCTTATGTTACTTTCAGTGAATAGATTATCTGAATTATATAAACTATTAAAAAAAAAAAAAAACATATCTACAAAAAATAAGTTTAAAATAAAAGCCAAGCTAAAAAAAGGGATTGGGTGAAATTTGTGCCTGAAAGATGATGCGATATCTAGTTTCCAAGATTATATTCTGGTACTCCTTTAAGGGGACGATATACCTTCAAACACATTTTTTTTTATTTCACTTTAAATACTATTCAAGGGCACACTATATGCATTATGGCATATATTTTTCGCACAAGAAATTAAAAAATAAAAAGGAAAGTGCCCAGTTTAAGTGATGGTATTGAGCTCATATGCTATTCGCACTAATTGTATATTACATTCTTATTTCAAAGAATAATGTCCCTCAAAAAATAAATTAAAAAGGGACTAGCTTCGCCCGTTTCCCCTCTTTATACTTTACCTTATCAGAATAAATCGGTATACCAAATTTGAAGCAAATCGGATAGAAAAACCCATTTATCTAAATTAAGGGGTATTAGCCCCTGTTCTCCCCTTTTGACTTAAACAATAAACTTTTAAATCTAATCAGGGATGCGCCTTATCAGAATTAACCAGTATACGAAATTAGAAGAAAATCTGACAATTCTGCATGAAAAATTCATTTATCTAAGTTCAGGGTGGGGGGGGGGGGGGATTATCCAACCACTTTCCCAGCTTTATACTTAACCAATTAACATAGAAAAAAATTGAAGCAAATCGGATATTTCTATTAAGAGTTATCGCGTTACGTACGTACATACATGCAGACCCGGCGAGCACATTCTCTCAGGCTTTGACATAACCTTTGAGCTAAAAAAAATTTTTTTTGATAAAAATAAGGAATTTTCCTGGACATTTTAAGCATTAAGAAGAACTTTTCAAAATGCCCCACGTGCATTCCATATCCATTAAAATCTCCAATACTTTTTATGCAAGTTTGGCATATATATACAAATAAAACTGTGCTAGTTTTTTTTAAACTAAATATTATTGGAAATGTTAAAGCTAGTTATATCAGAAATAGGATGCAAAAATGCTGAAAATTTCATAAAATTTAGATGGAATTTTTTTTCTTAGTCTTATATTCAAATATAGAAATTTCGGCGCACAGTTTTATTTGTATGAATAAACCAAACTTTCATAAAAAATATGGAGGATTTCAGTATATATAGGATGCGCATGGGGCATTTTGAAAAGTTCTTCAATAAAGCCTAAAATATTCAAGAAAATTCCTTATTTATATCCATTTTTAGGGTTTCGTTCATCTGACGAAACCCTAAAATTTTGAAAAAGTTGGTAATTAACCATATTACGGGCTGATTAACTTCTAAAATTACCAATCCACCTTTTTAACGCAGGTTCAAACGGACCTTCTCCGAATCATCCGTGTTTCCCCTAAGGGTTGCCAGTAAAATCAACCGATGCACGGTTACCACGGAGGAAATTAAGCCGAAAAATGAAGTGGACATTTTAAAGCGAAATTGCATATCAGAAAATATTGGTCCGAGAAATTTGTAAATGGATAGACAGACGCAGAAAAAAATCTACTTTCATGTGGTATAATGTTCACATTTCTGCGATGCGTATAAGTTAAGATATCCACTAAAAATCGATCGATAAAAATTTAATTTCTTTAATTGGAAAGACAAGAAAAAAAGATTTCAATTCGGCGGGAAAGCAGGTAGACATGACGACGCTACGGTTTTCCATAATATCATATTTTAATACGAAATTTTAACTTTTTAAATATTAAATTTTTTGATTAAATTTTTTGGCATCCCGATGTCAAATTTCTCGCTGATTTCATTGATACCCATATCTAAGTCCTATCTTAATTACAAGCTGAAATATTAATTATTATTTAATTAATCGGTTTATTGCTATCAAATGCGTCGATTAAAATGGAGACACGTGCTTTTTTAACCACGAATTAAATTAGGAAATCTAATAATTTGCGTGGGGTTTTTGAACAGCGCTATGAGATAAGTATAACTCATTCATCATCAGAAAGTTTACAAGTATTCATACCACTATTTTCGAATAGCAATTTCAGGAAATACGTATCTTGAATTATTGGTTAAGACCGCCACTCGATCTGTTTGAAACTTTAAGATAGTTTATAACACATAAGAAAAAGTGTAAAAAAGAATGGAGTGTGATATTGCGAGGGGGGGGGGGAGCTAGAATTATTTTTAAAATTTTAGCGTTTGTTACCGCAGCAAATGTTTTAAATTCTTGTTTAAGACCGCCACCATCCCGACCCATGTACCAACGGAAAGATTGCGTAAAGGAATTTCGTTCAGATATGCTTTTGTTAAGAATAGAGTGCATTCCCTGGTGGTGGAATGTGGAACTAACATAACGCGATTTTGTTAAAATTAGGAAATCTAACAAGTCGATCTGTTTGGAACTTTAAGATATTTTATAACACATAAGATAAAGTGTAAAAAAGAATGACACGTGAAATTTCGTGGAGGGGGGGGGGAGGGGTGCTAGATTTCTATTTAAAAAATTAGCCTTTCTGACCGCTTTAGGTGCCTTTTTTGAGGGACTCCTGAGATATATGCTACTTATTTAATATAAAATTGTCTAATGTTTAATTACCACTATTTCCGAATAGTAATTTCAGCAAATATCTTAATTTCTTATTAAGACCGCCACCAACTCGAGTAACATATCTACTTATAGGTTGTTTAACGGAGTTTCCTTCCGATACAGTTTTGTTAAAAATAGAGTGCGCTCCCTGCTGGTGTAATGTGGAACAAACATAACGCGATTTTGTTAAAATTAGGAAATATAACAAGGCGATCTGTTTGAGACTTTAAGATAGTTTATAACACATAAGAAAAAGTTTATAAAAATGGCGTGTGAAGTTTCGGGCAGGGGAGCGGGCACTAATTTCACTAATTGATTTATTTCTATTATAAACTTATTTTACAAGGCAGTCACGTGATGTTTCATTGCAGTATACTTCTGAACGTTTTTTTAAAAATACAGCGATGACAGCGATGACCATCTCGGGAACTCAGCTTTCGCTTTAGAGTGTTAGTGCAATCCCGAGGTGTAGACCACATCCACTCCTTCCGACTCTCAACCAGAGTCTGAGAGGGAGCGTCGGGTCCCTGATCAAGCTGCTGAGATTTATTTCGGTTACTATGAGATTTACAATTACAATCACAATTGGTTACCCAATTTTTCTGGGCGAACCGAAGATTTCACATCGAAATATATGACTGTATGTAGTGATTACATGAGGATCATTTCACCTAATGTGATTGCATAATTGTTTACAATTTTCTTGGATATATATACGTCACAGTACATTTAACACACAATATTTAACATGACAATTAGAAACACATTACAACACAATATCAAACACCTACTATTTACATGACTGTGTGTAGTGATTACATGTGGATCATTTTAATGTGATTGCATAATTATTTACATTTTTCATGGATTTACAGGGATTTCACAGTACATTAAACACACAATATTGAACATCACAGTTAGAAACACATTACAACACACCTACTATTTACAATTTGCGCATACAAGAGTTTGGAGAGATGCACAAGATAAAAATTCAAAAGTGATAGAAGTTTCTGGCACCCGCTAATAACCCGTTTCTCCCTCCATGCTACACCCTAGTGATGGAGTCGGACTAGAATGGCTCTGGATTTGAAAAGATGTACTCGTTTGTTTCTATAAACCTCATGCATTGTATGATCTTGTTGAGTAGTTGTGGTTTCTCTTTTACATCCCGCCACCAACTTGCTAAATTCATACGTGTATGTTTTTTGAGATGATAATGCGATGTTAATGTACAGTATAATACATAGTGTAACGATGTTGACGGCAAGCCACAAATGCATAGTGGGGAGTCTGGTTTGTTAATTTTGTATAAGTGTTCATGAAAGGGGCCGTGATTTGTTAAAAATATGTGTAAGTATCTGTTGTTTACGAAATACTTGTGGTTCAGAAATATTGATACCACTATTTTCGAATAGTAATTTCAGCAAATATAATAAATTCTTGGTTAAGACCGCCATCCCCTCGACTAGCATATCTCCTGATAGGTTGTTTAACGGAATTACGTTCAGATACAGATTTGTTAAGAATAGAGTGCGCTCCCTCGTGGTGGAATGTGGAACTAACAGACCGCGATTTCATTTAAAGTAGGAAATCTAACAAGGCGATCTGTTTGAAACTTTAACAAAGTTTATAACTCATAAGAAAAATTTTATAAAAATGGCGCGTGAAATTTCGGGCAGGTGGGGAGAGGGGCAAAATATTTCTTTTTTGTTTCATACCGTTTCAGGTGCGTTTTTTTGACGGAATCCTCAGATACATGCTACTTATTAAATATAAATATGTCAAAAGTTAAATTACCACTATTTCCGAATAGTAATTTCAACAATTATCTTAAATTCTTTCTGAAGACCGCCACCCCCTCGAGTAACATATCTACTAATAGGTTGTGTAAAGGAGTTTCGTTCAGATACGCTTTTGTTAAGAATACAGTGCGCTCCCTGGTGGTGGAATGTGGAACTAACAGACCGCGATTTTATTTAAAGTGGGAAATCTAACAATGCGATCTGTTTTAAACTTTAAGATACTTTTTAACAAAGGATAATGAAGTATAAAGAAGAGTGGCGTGTCGCATTTCGAGGGGGGGGGGGGGTGAGGGAGGGGCGCTAGCAAATTGTCCTAACTTTTATGTAGCAGAATAAACATTCAAATTTTCAAAATATATTCATCGGAAAAAATAAAAAGTAAAAAATGTTACCTTCCTCTATTCTCCAGTATTGGGTCTAGTAAATTTCTGATGCACGCATCTTCGGCTTATCTAACAAATAATTTACAATGTAATAGAGTAGGGGAGACCAGAGGAATGGCGACACCTTAAGCGAATTTAATTTTTTTCACCTCAAAAAAAATGTTCATTTTTTAATAGTAAAAATTCTAAAGCTGAATCATGATCTTTAGTATATGTATAAATTTAATCGTAACCATAACTGTAAAGTAAGCACACATAAAGAAAATTTTCTTCAACTTCTGTACAATGTCGGGATTACCCAGGATACTGGGGTCATTCCGCCACTGTATCTGGGTAATGACGCCACTCTTTAATGACTTAGTAAATACATAAAATGGATACTAGGAAACACATAACCTACTGAAAATATTTTGAAAACAATGTAATTTAGCAGAATGAATAATTACAATGTTCCTTAAGCTAGATTTATTAATATGCTAAGCTTACAATTTAACCTTTAACTGATGTTACCGGTTTCTCAGACCGGTGCTTTTTTCAATTTTCATAGTTTAACTGGCAATTTTCAGTTTATCTACAAACTCTACTGAAATTTTGTTTAGTTTGGAACTTGGAACTAGATGAAAGCTAATTTTTTTACTAGAACAACCGAACGACGTACAACAAAATCACTCTCACTCTAGAAACTGTTTCTATTGTTGGCCGCTCGATAGTGAGTGCAGACTCATTCACTATCTCAAACTGCCGTGTTTTTAAACTAGGTGGGGTGGCGGCATAACTCCGAGTGGCGCCATTTCCCCGGTCTCCCCTATATCAGCAGCAGTTTAATTTAAAATAAAACAATATTAAAGAAAAATGTTTTAAATAAAAAGTTATCTCGAAGTGAAATTCGTAAGAATTTGCCAAAAAATCTGTTTTTGAAGACATTCTAGGAAATAAACAAATGTACCCAGTAGAAAAAAAAACAATTATTCCAAACAATTTATGTAAAGTTAACATTTAAGGATATTAGTCAATAACATTTCTTTCAGTCGTTTTCAAAAAATGCATTTTAGGCTTGTTTTTAAACTTTAAAAGTTAGTAAGCCACTACTGGTATGAAGCCCGCTATAGGTGCATTTACCTTGTAAGGATGTTTGTCGTAGTAGAAGGTATCCCAAAATTATGTTTTTTACACTTTTAAAAAATCATTAAAAATACATATATATGTGGGGTGACCCCGCTACCAGTTGATCAAATAAAGTCAGTGCAACGGGGGTTTTATTATATTTCCTTCCTTTTAAGCTTTAGAAGTAAACTAACAGGATTGCTACAAACCTTAATGAATGCCCTACAATGGACAAAAATGAAGTCCGCTGAAATTAACAAAATTATAAATAAACACTCTTTTTAATTACTATTTTACCAGTGGTTGATTGCCCCACCAGTGGCTGAGAGCTTCTGCTCTCGAAGCTGATAGACGAGAGGTGCTGGGTTCGAACCCAATCACGCCCGTCGGCCTAACCGCTCGGAGTTTTCGTGGTTTTCTTCGACCCTGGGAAACCTTGCGTAAATACGGGTTAGGTTCCCTTAGAAAGACCCCCACGGAGGGGCACTCCCCCTAGGGCCTATATCCCTCGAGTAGATAATCAGCCGTCAAAAATCAACCCAACCCAGTGGTGATCAATCAAAGAAATCAAACGAAAATCTAAAAAATAATCTTTAAAATATCCGTCCTTGAGCTTTGATTAACAATAATTCTTATAAAACTATTAGTTGAAATAAGCAAGATGGAAGTGGATTATTTTAATTTACCGTAATTGTCTCCAACTAATCAAAAACTAAATGTTTACACTTTCTAATTAAAAAAAAAATCATAAAATGGCTTTAATAAAACACACATACACACATAAATAACGCCTGCATTCAACAGCTAAAGGTATATATATATATATTATACAGACATACATACAATAATTACAATAAACCCAACTGGAGTGAAAAATTAGCCAGAGCCAGGAATCGAACCTGGGACCACAATATACAAGACTGTTGCTCTAACCACAGTCAACAATCACACAGCAACAGTCTTGTATACAACATGCCTTTGTGGTCCCGGGTTCGATTCCTGGCTCTGGCTAATTTTTCACTCCAGTTGTGTTTATTGTATTCTGGCTGTGGCTACTTTTTCATTTCAGTTCGGTTTATTGCATTTATTGTATATATGTCTGTATAATATTTATATATGTACCTATAAAATGGCTTCTCTTACAGCAGACAAATAGCAACAATGTAATAGCAGGTGCACTAACATTCAAATAAAAATATTACGCCTTGTGTCACGTATAAAACTCATTTCCGCCTGAAATGGCGCACTATTTCAACAATTTTATTGATCAACTACTGGCGGGGTCGCCCTACATATGTTATTGGGGTTTTTTGTTTACTTTTCTTTTTTATTCAATAATATATTATATAAATTTATTTCATTTTATTTATTTATTTATAAATGATCTGAACATCAGATAATCCAAAGTCAATGATGGAAATCCAATATCGTGAGCACCTAAGGAAACCAGTCGAAATACAGATCGTTTAGCACCAAGCATTTCAAAAGCATAATTTAAAAATTATACGTCAATACCCACTGCTGTGAACAACGGATTGGTTGAACGCTTTAATAACTATGAAGACCAAGCCACTTGCTATGCTTTTTCCATTAGGCTCATTAAAAAAATAAAATTGTGCGTCGTGAATGGTACAGTTTGTTTTCATAAAATAGTGCTTGAAAGAACGGGGGGGGGGGGGGGGGGTCGGAGAGCATTTGATGTGTTTGGATTTATTCTCTATTATTTATTTGCCTGGTACGTTTTATTTCGATAATCCTATAATCACTTTGTTTCATGCCTGCTTGATTATTCAATATCTCTCGATTATCATTTGAATAATTAAATTCGAAAAAAAAAAAAAAAATTTCAGTACTTGAAGAAGCGTTAATAAGTGGATCGTCTGGGTGAAAATGATTAACATTCCTACGGGATTAATATGTTTGTCTTCTTTGACTTACAATCCCATAATTAGTACCAGTTTAACAGATCATTGGTTTCCAAATACGAATTGGCATTTGTGTTCTGGATCCAGAAATGTTGAGAGAGAGAGGTGTCGGTCAAAATGAGTCTTTGTCACAGAGTTTTAAGGACAAGGTTAACCTTAGAACTCTGTGGATATTTGTACTGATTCTGAGATGCAAGGGTTCATGTCAAGCACAGTCAGGTAAGGTAGGGGACATAAATAAAAACAAAACTAAATATTGTTTTGTACGTGGGGGGGGGGACATAAACCCTTCGATTTATTTATTTTTTTACTTAGCGTTTATTCATTTATTTATAATCAGTGGGGAAGGTTAAATTTTGCAGTTTATTTTATTTATTTATTCATTTATGTTATTTATTATTTTTTTTTAATCGTTGGAGAAAAAGAAAAAATAGTTTAATAAATTCGAAAATTTAGAGATAGTCCAGGCAATAGAGACCGTATAGGGACTCTACCTAGCAAAATTAGTGGTAGTACTGGAAATCGGCTTTCTAGATGTTTTTTGGGTCGCTGAATCCGAATTTGTAACTTCCCACCAAAATTTCTCCCGGCAACCCCCCCCCCCCCAAATTTTGGGGTTTTTCTAATTTGTTGCAAATTTTGTCTACTTTCTGAATTTCTAGATACTTTTCCCCTAAAACAATAAAAAAAGGTGTTTAATAAAAACCTTTTTGGGGGGCTTTTTACCGAAATTTAGGGGGGTTGCCGGGGGAAATTTTGGTGGGAAGTTACAAATTCGGATTCAGCGACCCAAAAAACATTTAAAAAGCCGATTTCCAGTACTACCATTAATTTTGCTAGGTAAAATTCCCTCTTGCCTGGACTAAGAGTGGCAATGGCCCTCTACTGCCTGCTCTTGCCAGAACCATACTTTCAAAGGTCCTATTTCCTACATAGTATAGGCATATGATGGTGGTGATGGATGGGGGTAAGAGAGGTAAAGATGGCTAAAGATGGGTGTAAGATGGATGGAGATAAGAGTAATTTCTACCTGAGACTCGTAATTTATCTGGATGCCCCGATATGAACCACCGCTACTTATTTAGCAATAATAATTAAATTCTTCAAATAGTTACAGTGAAAAGCGAGAATAAACCTTCAATCAAAAATTAATTCAGTATGCATTAAATAATAAACTGCATAACAAATAACAAGAAATAATTTCAAAAAAAAAAAAAAAAGAAAGAAAGAAAGAAAGAAAAAAATACAAATAACAAGAAAAAATAACAAATAGCAAAAAAATGTTTAGATGCAAGTAATAAGAGTTAAAATACAATTATAGTTACTTTCACACATATTATGGCATGCTACTTGTGTAAACTTCAATGGGGGACGTACTTGATAACCAAAGTATCGCATAAAGAGGCAAAAACAATGTTCTATCTTTCTTTCTAACCGATGACCAGGCCCCTAACTGCCGGGTTGCCCCAGCTTAACGGGTTTAGTACCTGACATCGGGGCGGGTGACCGCCAAATCGCCCCGAAGCGACAATAAACCTGACATCATTGCCTCGATCGTCATCCTAACTGCAGTGCCTACTGCTCGTTTGTGTATACTTTGTTTTGCCGGTTACTTAACGTTATATCCTGTCGTTTGGCACCTGCACATTGCTACTCAAGTTGGTCTCGTAATTTAGAACCTTGTTCAGATGACGAGACCTTCACCTGGCAAGGCACCTCCAGAGGTATAATTCACAGGTAACTTGGAGGACTTTGCACCCACGACAGATTTTACATGCACCAGGCGCCATTAGCGTACATGACGGAATTTTAGCCGGCAGATAGCCTGGGCCCTGCGACCAACGACTACGAGTATAATGCTCTACCAGCTTGGCCACCGCTGCCCGATCTAATTGGGATAGCTTGGAATTTTTGAAGCCTAATTGTTGATGCATACTTGTCAAATGAAAATGATTATTATTTTTTAATTTTTATTTTATTTTACTTTTTTTGTATGGGGTGGGGGGGGGGGGGTAGAGAAACAAAGAATGGGGCTCCGCAGATAGACAAATTGCATCAACTGTTAATTTTTTGGGCCGAATGGTTAGGCAAACTTAACGTTGCAAGGGACATAAGACTATGCCTTTCTACCGTACCCCACCGGGTAAAAACTGGCTTCCTGGGCTTTGACATTGAAGCGGGTCCGGTAGCTCCTGCAGAAAGCGCATATATAAAGAGAGGCGTTGTCCAAAAAAAAAAAAAAAGATAAAAAAATAATACATAAAATAAAAAATATATAAACAACAATAAAAAGATATAACATTATTTACCATTTTTTTTTTGTTTGTTTTTTGTTTTTTGTGCGCATGAAGAGGATTCTTCATATGATGCCCCGAAATACGTATCATAATGATAATTCAACATGAACATATTTTTCCCCTTTTTTTAAATATTTATAACCTGAAACAGACAGATTGTTAGTATGGGGTGGGGTGTCCCGCTGAAAATCGATGTGTGTGGGTTTTTTTTCCTACTGTGATATTATGTCTATGTTTTCAATTAGCCATCTGGCCACTGATTTACCCTTGTTCTGTTCGTGTTTGTTGGTTGCTAGTTGGCTGTGCCAAAGTTGCTCGTTATTTGTTGTTATTTGGATCAGATGGTGTTGTTGTGTTAGCGGGAAGGATGTAAGATAGTGTTTAGGGGTTCCAATTTCTCCACATGCGCAGTTTGGTGTGTTTTTGCGTTTAAATCTGTGTAGGTAGTCAGGGAATGCTCCATGACCCGTGTAAATTTGACTTAATAGTTTGCAGCCCATTAGTCTGCTTGTGTTAACTGTTGGGAAGTATTCATATGTTGTCCTGCCCTTGTCCCCGTAATCCCACTCGAACTGCCATTGTTTTATTATAAGCTCTTTGATTGTTCTTTTTAAGTTAGATATTGGTCTTTCTAAGTTATATGGTATATTATTCGACTGATTTTGTGCTGCTTGTTTTGTCGGCATCTTCGTTGCCTTGTATGCCTACGTGCGCCTTTACCCAGTTTATTTTGAACTTTTTATCTGATTTTTTTATTGTTTCGTGTATTGAATCTATTAGTTATGTAACATTGAAAGGTTTACTAAGTGTCTGAATGGCTGATATACAGTCCGAGCGAATACTGTATTCTTCTCCTGTTGTGTTCTCCCATTCTGCTGCCTTGAGTATAGCCAGTAGTTCTGCTTGGAAAACGCTATTAAACTTCCTTAGTGGTGTTGACCATGTGTTTATTTTCTTTTCATTTTCATATGCTACGAATGCCGAACCTGTAGCTCCCGATTCCAATTTTGACGCATCTATGTAAATTGTGATATCTTTAAAGTTGTGTTCTATGGTCGGTTCTATCGTTTCCGCCGGGTGTGTGTGCCATATGTTTATTTTTTTTAACATAGTCCGTATGATTAAGTATTGTTCCGTATAAGTTTACTGTTTCCCTTAGCCTTGAGACTGTGCCGTATGCTGCTTCGTATTTGACTTGTAGATGAATGCCTGCTAGAACCTGAAGGGCCGCGGTTGAGGCTGTTTTATATGCCTTGACTATGGCCAGCTGGAAGTGTGTTTGGCAAGTTGTTAGTTCTTCCTTGCTTCTTGTGTTAAGGTTGTGTCCCCAAATTGGGGCTGCATAAGTCAGTGTTTTCTCGACTACTGTTCTATACCAAATTTTCAATAAGTCTGATTTGAGATCCCATCGCCGTGAGACCATAGTGCTCATCATGTTGAACGTGTTCCTAACTTTTGCTGATTGTGTTTGGTAGTGTGTTAGTCAGTTCAGATTTTTATGAATTATTATACCTAGGTATTTAATTTGTTCCTTCCATTCGAGTTCCCTGTTGTTAAATTTTATACCCTCTATTTTGTGTGTGTCCTCTGTTGGGAGGTTTCCTATATGTGTTCTGTTTAGATACAGTAGTTCTGTTTTATCCCAGTTAAGTGTTACGTTGTTAGCTGTGATCCATTCGTTAAATTCTTTAATTATTTTGTTTGCTAATTTGACTAGTTTTGCTTTCGTTTTTGCTCTTAATATTAAAATAAAATCATCTGCAAATGCTTGGATTCTTACGTTATCCCCCAATTTTTCTTCAGTGCTGTGTCTACTATTAGCAGCCATAGCAGTGGCCCAAGGCAGCTGCCTTGTGGGCAACCGCCGAATGTTTGTTTTGTTGTTTTTATCCCGTTCTCTTCTAGGGTTATGAATCTGTCTTTTATCCAGTTTGTCAGGTATGTAGGGCATGGTGATTGTTTTAGGTTTTCGGCTATAATGGGCCATCTGATGTTGTTAAATGCTCCCTTTATATCCATGGCTATTAGCAAAGTTTGGTAGTCTTCTTCCTTGTCCTTTTTTATATTTTTTATAAGGTTGTTTAGTGCGTGTTCGCATGAGATTCCTTGTTTAAAACCGTATAGTTTTTCACTCCAATATTTGTCTATTGTGAGGTGGTGTGTTATCCTACCATGTATAATTCTTTCTAGTATTTTGCTAAAAGCCGGCAAAATGCATATCGGCCTGTAGTTTTTCGGTTCTTTGCCTTTTTTGTGGAATAGAACTACTGTGCCGATTTTAAAGGATTTAGGGAAATAATTTAGATATAGGCAGGTATTGTATAATGTTAGAAGTAGTTCTGGTGCTGCTCTATGGATTCTTTTTGTTAGGTTGTAGTCTATGTAGTCATAACATGGGGCTTTGTTTTGTTTTATATTTTTTATTATTCTATTTAGTTCTTGTTTTGTTATTAATGGTGGTTTAGATTCGTTATTTTCTGGTATTAGTTTGTACTCTATTGAGGGGTCCGTTAGGTATAGGTTGTTTAGGAAATGGTTCAGCATTTTTTTAATTGTTACTTCTTGGTCGTTTGGCAGTATATTAACGAGTATTGAGGGGGCTTGTTTTCTTGCCTGATGCTAGTTTATATTGCTGACCCTATGTGTTTGTGACTTCTTCGCAGTATTTTTTCCAGGAGTCTCTTTTTGCTTTTGTACAATTTTTTTAAGTTTTGCTCGTTCTTTTTTGTACTCCATATGGAGTTTTTGTTTGATTTCGCCGTCTTCTTGCTTTTGGAATCTTCTCCTGAGCGCTCTTACCCTATTTCTTGCTACTTTGATTTCTTGTGTCCATCACTGTGGTGCTGATAAGACCGGGGTTTTCCTCTGTTTGTGGCAGGAAAAAGCTATTGAAATTGGCTAGAGGTCATCTTCTGTTCGATCTTTTTTATCATGGTGTAATCCCAGATTACCATGTATCATCTAGGAAAAGCTTCACTACAGTGTTTTACAAAAAACATGCAACAGTTCTTAAAAAATATGCAAATTTCACCATGATGAACAGAGATAAAATTAGTTAACAAATGGGAATAATAAATTAGCATCTTTTGTTGCATTATAGGGGAAAGTAGGGTAATGGCGCTCACTTAAGAGAAAACATGAATAGCTAGTCAATTTTACACAAAAAATCAATATTTTATTAACGAAGTATAACTCCAAAGCATAAGGAACAGTTTGCAATCAACTAATTTGCATAAAAGTTTAAGGAATATTTTTATCGTTTTATTTAAATAACCATCGATTGAGCGGTATTGCCCGACATGGTATGGTAATTGCGCTCAGAATTTGAATACAACATTTGAATACGACAAAAGCCACACATGTAGCTGTGTGAGCTGTTCACACCACTGCAGACTTTATGCGACCACTTTACACATATTGTGTTACACATATAGTGGGCTACTTTTTTTAAGCTTAGGTTTTTTTTAGTTCCACCACTTTTTTGAAACCGTAAAATTTGCCTTGCTTAATGACATATTAATTAAGGCAAAAAGAGGGGAATTTTACCATTTCAAAAAAGTGGTGGAAATCAAAAAAACCTAAATTTAAAAAAAGTAGCCCACTGGCAACACTTCTTCAGGAATTCCACGTGAGCGCCATTACCCGTTATCGCCATGTTGGATTTTAATGCATTATAGTTGGCGTAATAACGCACTACAAAAATAAATAAAAGCATGAAAGTACAGCTAAATGTATATATTTTGTAGACATAATGAGTAAATTGACATTTGAAAATAAGAGTGTAGACTAACCTTCAAGTTAGATGTTGTAGAATTTTATAATAAAACAACTGCAAACTAATAACGTGAAGACACAAAAATACTTTCCTTCCGACAATCAATATATCCTTACTGGGAACTTACGATGAAATTTGGTGGGTCCGGTAACGAACGCATGTTTCCAATTCTATTCTGTTTAGAGAGATTTGAGTGAACGGCATTGACCGCTGAACGTCATTACCCTATTTTTCCCTATAATGGAGTATCAATAGAAATTTATTTTCAATGTTCTGAAAAAATATATAAAATTATCATAATTCAAAAATACTTCCACTAAAACCATGGTGCATTTGTGTTTCACTCATTTGCATATTTCACTGAACAAAATCGTTAGTTCCGCAGTAGCTCACAACAAAGTTAAATGTATCTGTTGTTATCTCAGTAGAAAAGAACCAATTTGAAATTTTAAAAATGGCGGGAAAAGAATTTACAGATGGAGAAAGGAAAGTAATTGTTAATCTTCCAAAAAAAAAAAAAAAAAAGAATAATTCTTATAGTGAGATTTCTGAAATAATGTCCGAAGCCGTTCCACCACCCAAAAGGTAATTGATCAGTACTGTAAAGAAAGAGGATCGAAAATAAAAATCGAAACGGCCGCCTTAAAAAAATTAACAACGAGAGAGAATAAGTTAGAATAAGAAAATTCTGCATAGCTTAAAAGCCCCCAATTAGTGCTAGAAAAGTAAGAGATACAATAGTATGGCAATAAAATAGTAGGGGAGAGAGGGCGGGGGGGGACCTTTGAACATTAAAAAAAAATACACATATTTCTTACTTGAATTATATTTATTGAATTTTAAAGGCTTCGTGAGAGAAAGAATGTAATTCTGCATCATATGAAATAAAAAAAATTAGTTTTTCAGATAAATTAAATATGTTGTGAGCAGTGGCGTGGCGTGAAAATTTTCGGTGGTCATCGCAATTATTTAAGTTTGTGGTGAAAAATTATTAACTCTAAAATTCAATGGTTGAATGTTCAAAAAAGAAACTTTAAATCTTACCTTCACTTATACATGAACTCCAAATGTTCTGCTAAAACTGGATCGTAGAGTTTTAAAAGCTTATTAAGAGTTTTAAAATATTGCTTGGTCATCGCCGCATCCAGCGATGACCGGACGCCACGCCACTGGTTGTGAGGTTTTAAAAAACTGAAAGTTTTCTATTCAAACCTGCCCCATGTAGGTGTACCTTTGAACAAGCTAGGGGCACCTTTGAACAAATAAACAAAATATGAAAATATTGACAGTTTTAATTAAAAACTGCGTATCTTCCCAAAATATAAAGTAATAAGAATAAAATTACACAATTACATTTAACTGAAATTACTATTTTTTTTATTATTTAACCAAATTTGTATCCATCAAAGCACATTATTGAGACAAAACGGAGGATCCCTCCAATTATGTTTCATTTGGCAACTTTTTTAAATCCTTAAAATCCACCAAACTGATATCTGATGCCTCTAGAAAATATATCGTATGTTTCTTTTTTATGGAGAAACCTGACATTAAGAAATTTAATCTGACAAACATAATGAAGAGTTCTTTTTGCATGAAAAATTGAACTAAAATGAAATCATTTACATTCAAATTGTTATAAAAAATGGATAAAACCCTGTTTTAAGAAATCCAGAAATAATGTTTATCATTGTAAATGAAACAGTATAGGGTTTGTTAGACAAATCTGCTAAATCATAAATTATTGTTGTGTGTCCTGAATTTGCCTGTAGTTGAAGCCCTGCATCAGTACAACTTCCATATTAAGTATAAAAATACAATAATTAATCTCTTAATTTTCATATTTAAAAAATTTTTTCAACAATAATAATATTTAGATTCATCTATAACTCTTTACTTCATAGTTTTAATTGTTCAATGGTGCCGCAACTTTTTCGTTCAATACTGCCCCATTACATTATAACTATTTACTCAATTAGGTTTGAGAATTTGAATATAACAAACCTTATAAGTTAAAGCTAACACCTTTATTTGGCTATTAAATAGTAAATTAAAATTTTAGGGATACAAGATTATCAACAAAAAGCTTACAACTTTATTTTGTAAAGTTTAGATTCAAGAAAGCAAAATATACATATCTTGCTTAGACAGTAGTGTGCATGCAAAACAGTAAAGCTTTGTATTCTTGTTACATTGAAGCAGTAGTACTGTGCTGCCATATATATTTAAAAAATATAATTTATTTAAAGGAAAATGTTTACAGTGTTCAAAGGTGCACTCAAATCAAAGGTACCCCCCTCTCCCCTACATAAGGAACTATCAGGATAGCCTCTAACCCTTTATCTATTGACGGTACTTATATGTACCATAAAAATAACTTGTTATAAAATTCATTTAATACATCGATTAGTTGTAATACAGTTTACAATGAGTTATACATACATTACTTTATCTTGTTCAAAACAAGCATTATGGGTTACACAAAACAAAAATATTTTTTAAAGGATGATTTCGTTTGCCTTTGCCTGTTTTCAGCTTTCTTGGCATTGGGAAGGAGGGGGGAGGGAGGATTTTTCAATTCTTAAATATTTCTATATTTCTATTGTAAGAACATTATATTTGTACATTTCCTAATTCTACGAAATACTAAGAAAATTATTTAAAATAAAATATTTGGGTGTGGTTATAAATATCGCACAAAATCCCTATAATTTCAAATTTAATTAATCCTTCTAAATCCTTCAATCCTTCTAAAATCTTTCTAAAATTTACTAAATGATTATGTAAATCTTCTAATGCAGTTTAAACAATTTGTTGCTGTTTGCGAGCATAAACATAAATTAAAAGTCGATAGCTTTAAACTTTAATATAGTGGACTGTTTATTTTAAATTATTAATGCGTGCTCTTTGAGCTGCGACTGCCTTGGCGGCGTACAAACTACTACTGAAGGAATTATGAAACACCTGTGGGAGGGTAAATACTGTGACGTCATAACAACATACAGTGGCGCCAACATACCGCCCCACGTTGAAATAACATTTCAATATTCAATATATAATATCTAAATTTACAATGAATAACATACAATACAATGAAATGCAGAACAGAATAATAATGAATATAACAATGAATAATTAAATATGCTTCAAACATTTGTTTACATAAAGTTTACAATTGAATAGTTATACAGTGTCAAATTAATGATAATATGTCAGTTTATTGACAAGGCAGCAAGCATAATTTCGATATGCCTCTCTTGAAAATACCATGAGGCGTTTTCACAAGAACCACTCTAACCTTAGCATCTGGTCCTTTAACTATTTCCTGAACTCTACCCATTGTCCATCTGCAGGGTGGAAGATTATCCTCTTTTAAAAGGACCACTGAATTTGGAATAATATTATCCTTCTCAAATTGCCATTTATGTCTGGCTTGTAAGTTGTTAAGATAGTCCAATTTCCACTTTCGCCAAATAAATTGGACCATTTTATTTAATCTTTGCCATTGGGACAAATGATTATCACGTTCCCCAGTCAGGTCCGGTTCAGACACACTGTTCAGAGGTCTGCCTATGAGAAAATGGCCTGGAGTTAGAATTTCAAAATCATTGGGGTCAGAAGACATGGGTATGAGAGGCCGACTGTTTAAAATGCCTTCAATTTGCGTGGTAACTGTTAAAAATTGCTCAATCGTTAATCGCGAATTTCCTACAGTTCTTTTTAGGAGGTACTTAAACGACTTCACCCCAGCTTCCCACAAACCACCGAAATTGGGTGACCTGGGTTTAATGAAATTCCAGGCGATTTCCTCACTTGTTAAATAATGAGCCAAAACATCTGGGGGGTTTCTAATCATGTTCGCCAAACGTTTTAACTCTGCACTGGCTCCAACAAAATTTTTGGCATTGTCAGTACAAATAGAAAAACTTTTACCTCTCCTACTGAAAAATCTTTTTAAGGTTGCTATCATTGCTTCTGAAGTTAAGTCAGTGACCACTTCTAAATGAATCGCTTTTGTTACGAAACAAATAAAAATGGCAACATAACATTTATGGTAAATACCCTTCCTTTGACCCTTATATTTTATATAAAACGGGCCACAAAAATCAATCCCCATATTAGTGAATGGCGAACTAGGAGTAATTCTCGCAGAAGGAAGATTTCCCATAATCTGCTCAGTACATTTAGGCTTGTTTTTGAAACAAACTATGCAATCATGAACAACTTTTCTAGCAGTATTTCTACCACCCAATGGCCAAAATTCTTGCCTTACAAGACAAAGTAAAGTTTGGGCTCCAACGTGCAAGTATTTAAGATGAAAATATGTCATTACCGATAAAGTCAATTTGTGATCTTTAGGGAGCAATATTGGAAATTTCTTATCAAAAGATAAATCAGCGTTATTTAATCTACCGCCTACCCTTAACAAATTCTGTTTATCAAGAAAGGGATGTAAACAACTCACCTGTCCCTTTTTGGGAATTTCTCCCTGTTCAAGGGTTTTTATCTCATAATCGAATGCTTTTACCTGTACCATTTTGACTAAAAAACTCTTTGCGATTCGAAGTTCCTCTGTTGTGATTGGGCCACGACGTCGAACGGCATTTTTGGCATTAAATAGGAATCTGAAAATAAAACTTAGAATACGTATTAATTTTAAATAATTGTTAATTAAATTAAGAAAATCATCCACAAAGGAATTTTCAGAAGTGGAAATTAAATTGATATTGTCCATTTTTTTAAGTTCTTGCGCATAAAGTTCGTGCGATAAAATGTCAGTATTGTCACTAGATTCATCAGAAAGTTTATGAAAGTTCAGGGGGCCATCCCACCAAAGATTCATTTTGGAAAGTTCTTGAGGACCTAATCCACGTGATATAATATCTGCTGGATTTAAATGCGATGGGACATGCTTCCAATGATAGTTCTCAGTCAAAGTTTGTATCTTGGATACTCTGTTGGCAATAAAGGTTTTTAGTTTGTTTGGCGATGTATTGATCCAAGCAATTGCTGTTTTTGAATCGGTGTGCAAATAGATATCACTCACTATCATTTTTAGAGATAGACGAATTTTTTCTATAAGTTGAGAGAGAAGAAGGCAAGCTGACAGTTCGAGGCGGGGAATGGAAATTGTCTTTAAAGGAGCTACACGCGATTTACTAGCAATCAGTTTAGTTGATACAGTACTTGTTTCACTTGAGCAATGCATATAAACTACAGCTCCATAGGCTAATTCCGAAGCGTCTGCAAATCCTAGCAACACTAATTCCTGAAAAGAATCGGTTAGAATGTATCTGTCGATTCTGATCTCTTCGATTTGTTTCAGGGACGACACAAAATTTATCCATTCACTTGCAACTGGATTTGGGATTTCATCTTCCCAACCTAATTTCATGAGCCACAATTTCTGAAGAAATATCTTTGCTCGTGTAATAATTGGTCCTAGAAGACCTAAAGGGTCATATAGCCTTGCAATGGTGCTTAGCACATCTCGTTTCGTGTATGATGATTTCTCCGTTATTGAAATCTTGAACATAAACTGATCTTCAACGGGTTTCCAGATAACCCCTAGAGTTTTACTTGTTGATTCTTCATTTATGGAAAAGTTATAATCTTGAACTTCCAATGGCTTACTGTTCATTAATTCCCTTGAATTGGAATTCCATTTATGGAGGGACATACCGCATGTTTCTAACATGTTGCATAACTGATGTTGGAGTTCTATAGCTGTATCTAGATCATGTGCGCCTGTCACTATGTCATCCATATACACATCTTCCTTAATTACTTCCGCAGCTAAAGGGAATTGCGATGTTTCATCTATGGCTAACTGTTTCCGAGTCCTTATTGCGAGAAATGGTGCGCTAGATGTACCATATGTGACAGTATTCAATCTGTAAATAACAGTTTCTTCATTCTCGTCGGTCTTCCACACAATTCTCAGAAGGTCGCGTTGAGGTGGATCTATTAAAATTTGTCTGAACATTTTTTGAACGTCCGTCGTAAAGGCATACCTATAAACACGAAATCTTGTCATAATTTCAAATATGTTTTCTTTTACTTCTCCTTTCAGCAGACAATCATTGAGACTGAAGCCAGATGTAGTGGCAGCTGATACATTGAACACCACACGTAATTTAGTTGTGTGTTGTTAGTTAGTGGTTTTGTCTGACCTGAGAACACCATGATGCGGCAAATAGTAACATGAGTGATTTTCTGGATGTTCGGAATGAGGGTCTGCAACCTTCTCCATGTGACCTAATTCTAAGTATTCTTGCATGAACTGCTGATACAATGCTTTCATAGTTTTATCCTTAGCTAATCTTTTCCATAACTGATTCAGACGTTTTTTCGCAAGCTCTTTAGAATCACCTAAATTTTCCAAATCCTTGGTTGGCATCTGTACGATGTACCTACCTGCGTCATTTCGTTTATGCGTAGTTTTGTAATGCTCTTCACAGTATTCTTCTTCTTTACTAAGGTTTTTCGAAGTTTCATCAATGGTTTCTAACTTCCAAAACTTTTCTAAACATTAATCAATGCTTTGCGACTGCGAAACAAAACCACAATATTGCATTTGGCTGACAGATTCTATGCTTCCTGTTGCGATGTATCCGAATACTGAATTGCGAAACACTAAATTACTGTTTGGAATGCGAATTTCTCCATCTTTTATTATATGAAAGAAGGATTCAGCGCCGAGCAGCATATCAATTTTGCCAGGAACGCTAAATTTTGGATCTGCTTACTGATGAGGAATTTTTAAGTTATCAATGTTTAAGTTTGTAACTGGGAGTGAGTCCGTTATTTTTGAGACAACAAGAAAATCCAATGACGTTTCAAAAGATCCATTTCCGTTTAGAATTTTAGCACTAATTTTGTGTTTAACGTTCATTTCCTTTCCACCTAAGCCTGAGATGGCGATGTTCAATCTCTTTAGTGGAATTCCCAATCGATTAGCGAATTCTGAAGTCACAATATTGGACATACTTCCAGAGTCCATTATTACACGTGCTTGTAAATAACTTCCAGAACAAGGGTTAAAGACACAAACTAAAGCAGTGGAGAGAATGACAGATTTATTTCTGTAATTAACGCAAGATAAAGAAGATAATACAGGTAATTTAGTTTCTGTTTGTCCGTAAAACTCATCTGCGTTCGGATTCAATTTATGACCTTGCACGGTGGGGTTAACTTCATCAACTTTGCTCGGAAAAGAATTGTTTATATTATAGTTTATTGTTTATAAAGAATTGTTTCTATGAAGTAATGTGTTGTGTCTTACCTGACAAATGTTGCAGGAACTTTTAGACTTGCAATTAGCAATCGCGTGTTGACTACTTAAGCAGTTGAAACAAAGCTTATTTTTCATTGCTACATCTTTTCTCTGAAAAGCATTTAATTTCAAAAATGCGTCAGATTTATATATTGCATGATTTTGCTTACACATTACACAGAAATTAATGGAATTTGTTGACTTAACAAAGAGAGATTTTTGCTTAAAATTACGATCTTGAATTGATTTGGGTTTTATTGCAATGGTTTTACTTGTTTTCCAAAATTTGAGAACGTTTTTCTAAAAATAAAATTAAATCATCTAACTTTGGAACTTCATTTGAACTTATTGTGATTTCATAATTTTTCCGTGTATCTTTATCCAACTTTTCAAGAATGATATTTAAAATTGAAACGTCGGAGAGATTGTTTCTGTTGTAATCTAAAACCTTTAATGCGCGAATGCTTTTTTTAACGCTGTCTACTAGATTTCTTAGATCTTTTGCGGAAGGCTGTGTAATTTTATCTGCATCTAAAAGTGAGTTTATGTGTATTTGTACTATAACTCTTTCATTTTCGTACCTGTCTTTTAACGCTTGAAATAAAGAAGAAAAAGTATCTTCGGTTGTTTGCAAAGCTCGTCACTTACTAATGCAGCTGATAAATAATGTAGTTTTTGCGCTTCTGACAACTGCTCGTTTGATGTTATAATCTTATCAAACTGTAGTTTAAATGTGCTCCATTCTTCAGGTTTTCCGGAAAATTTAGGAAGCGGTATTTCCGGTAACTTAATGTTTAGCGCATTGTTTGTAAGAGTAGGTTTTAATTGATTTTCAATGAGAACCTTACCCACTTCTAAATGCTTAATTTGTTTCTTTATTTTGAATTTAGTTTTTATAATATTTTCACTGTATTCTTCACTAGTGTTAATATCATTTTCATAATCCTTAGGAATATTTATGGCAGCTTCTATTTCGCTATTTAAGTTTTTTAACAAGTCTTCCTTATCATTTAATTGTTCCAGAATTTCTAAATAGTCATCGGTTTCTTTATTGTCATCTTTTATTAACGTTTCAAATTTAGTGATCAATTTGGTAACGGATGTTCTTAAATATGCACGTTTCTTTTTTAATTTCTCAAGCGGTTCCATTTTATAAAAAAACTTATCATGCAATAATCAAAAAGAATAATCAAATATTTCCTACCTTATTTCACGCAGACGATTTCGTTTTGGCTTTAATCCATTATGGAAGCTTGCGCAATCACTCTTCTAAAACTGCAAGTATAAAACTCGATGTCGAAACTTCAAATGAAAGAAGGGGAACTTTTCTTTTCAACTGCGATGTTTTTTCATTATTTCAGACTAATTTTTTTTTTTTTTTTTAAATAAATACCTGAGGCTCGACTTAACCAAATGTTGCTGTTTGCGAGCATAAACATAAATTAAAAGTCGATAGCTTTAAACTTTAATATAGTGGACTGTTTATTTTAAAGTATGAATGCGTGCTCATTGAGCTGCGACTGCCTTGGCGGCGTACAAACTACTACTGAAGGAATTATGAAACATCTGTGGGAGGGTAAATACTGTGACGTCATAACAACATACAGTGGCGCCAACACAATTCACCAAAAATGCTTTAGAAGATAAAATTTTCATGAATTTATAATTCAGCACATAAAGGGCTAATGATCTGGCTTTAGATCAGGAACTGCAAGGAGGAAACCGTATATCTCTCCTACCAACAGAAAGAAAAGAATCAAGTTTGCCAAAAAATATTTATGATGCATCCCCTGATTTCTGGAAACAGGTAATTTTTCAGATGTCTAAGTTTAATACTTTCAGCATTAAAGGGCGAATTAGAGTTTAGAGGAGAAAGAGCAGTGCACTGAATCCCAAATATACGTCAAAAGTATGTGGAGGAGGTAGTGTTGATTCTAAGCCGCTTTAGCAGGGCGCAGCGCCCGGCGGCCCTTTTTATTTCTTTTTTGCGCGCGGCGGCTCTTTTAAACCCTTCCGATGCGCCCGACTGTCCTTTTTAACATTTCCTCTGCGACCCGTGGCAGTCCAATTGATCCCGAGAAAATATCACAAATTCTAGGCACTCTAAACGAACCAGTTCAAAATATTTTTGTGAACAAGGTATAAGTGTCCCTTTTTTGAAAAAAATGTGCCCTTTTTTAGAATAGTGTTTCCTTTTTGAAAAAATGTAACCTTTTTTAGATAGTGTTCCCTTTTTTTAGAATAATGATCCCTTTTTGAAAAATTCCCGCCCGACGGCCCTTTTTAGGTGCGTTCGTAATTATATAAATACGTAGCACCTATAGTCGTCGTTCAGTCCGTCTGTCTGTCCGCATATAACAGAGCAAAAACTACCCAACCGAATGATCTGAAATTTTAAATATATGATTGTTGCAAAATTTTGTCGAGCCATTTCAAATTTTATGAAAATCGGATGTATAGTTTAATTACAGGGACTGTCAAAAGTGTCCCGTTACATTACGGGGAATGGGGAAAAAAATATTGCAAGTGCATTTTAATGATGTTACAGACTATGCACTTTATGAAGTGCAAAAAATTATACTTTCAGTACAATATGGGGTGCAAAAAATAATTATAAAACTAGTTATAGTACGAACGCACCTCATTTGCCACGTTTGACGAGCAATTTCCAACTTGTTTTCTAGAGTCAACACTAGGAGGAGGATTAATGGTTTGGGGCTGTATGTCAGCAGGAGCATTAAATTTAAATTTCATCGAGATTATTATGGACAAATTGAGATATTTAAGTTTTTTTAGAGAAAAAAAATTGAAGGAAACAAGATAGATGTTGGAGGGATTATTACTTCCTTCGGATCATTACTTCGACAAGACCACATACACTGCTGATATTGTCCGATTATGGCTATACTACAATAATCAGATCCCCCCTCCCCTCTCTACAATGTTTAGATTTAAACACCTATGAGCATTTATGGAGTATCTTACAGCAGCGAGTGAACAGTTATGATATCAGGGAAAAAAAACACAACCCCTTCCAACTGTGTTTTTTTTTAAACTTGTGTTGTTTTGCTGCAAAATGGAAGAAAATTTAAAAAATGGTCACAGAAAATCTGATAAAATCAATACCAGACAGACTTAACCTTTAACTGATGTGACAGAAATTGTCACATAACTACTGTGAAGCGGTCTGTCAGACGCTCCATCGAAAGAGGAATAAAAGGCGCGATTAAGTCATAGGATGATCATTTTGTACTAAACCTTTTGTACAGGACTGTTATTATTAAAATTCACCTATTCAAAAGTCTCTGGTGATAGTACTAAAGTTCCGAATGAAACAAAATTTCGGTAGTGTTTGTAGTTAAACTGAAAGTTACAAGTTAAACTATGAAAATTTTAAAAAGCAGCGGTCTGTGAGACCGGTAACATCAGTTACAAGCTATAAGCAGTCCTAACAAGAACGAAAAATCATGCTGCCAACATAGATTATGAAACACTTTCCAACACATTCAGAATACTGTAACAAAACTTCATAGTTTATTAAGGTAAGAATCCAAATGAATTTGAAAAGTCAATTTTTGAAATTACCATATAAAAAAAATATGCGATTTGTTTTGTGCAGCCCTGCACATGATCTATAGATTTGTATGTATACTACATAGTATGCTAAAAGTTAGTTCAGTTTAACGCATAGCACAGTTAATAATTCCCACTCAGCAATCTCCGTCAATAAACGGAAATGCAGTTGAGTACTTTTGTGCAGCTTGGTATATGATCTACAGAATTTATAAATACCAATTAATACGAAAAAAAAAAATACTTAAGGGGGCACAGGTTCTTTAAGCTTTCAAAAAAATCAGTTTTCTGATTTTGTTTTATTCTGAATTTTTTTTAATTTCTCAACAATATGCGAAAAATCCCATTCAAAAATCTACATTAATTCTTGAGTTATAATCATTTATAGGCGGTGAATACAATTGAAGGTCCGCAGAAATTGAAACTTTAAAACGTGTTATCGCAGATTAATAAATTTGGAGTTTGCGCGCACTTTTACTTTCAAACTAACATAAGCTACAGCTTTAAAAAATTAACCAAATATGCATTTGTTTATAGTTTTCATGCTAAAACAAAAAAAACAAAAATATAATAATAATCACTTTTTTTTCACTTGAAAAACATTTTGAAATTTTTGATTTTTTTTTTCTTTTGCCAAAATTAACTTGTAAACAAAACTTCTTTTATAGATTTTGGTTTTAATTTAGAAGTATAGATGTGTTTTGGTTCTATTTTGTTCAAAAATTGCTTTCTATATGCATAATTTAGAGTTTTATCATGCGCTCAGCACTTAATGATTTTAATTCACGCATTAGTGAAATGAATTTTTAAATTTAAAATTTAAATATTAATTTTGTATATAGAACATTGATTTTTCTGGATAATGTAGTTAAAGGACCTCTGCACTGAAACTCTAAGATCGCGAAATCCCATGTTCGCGAAATCCCATCCAGCGTAATCTACGGGGAAATTTTCAAGCGCGATGACTCATTACCTAATATAATTATTAAAATACCGTTTTCAGCATGAGAAAATAGACATCAGATGCCGATGATGTGCGTTTTTAAAAATTGTTTACGTAAAGTTTAAGTATTTTTATGAAGAGGATAAAATTTAATCAAATGAGAATGTCAAAGTTTATGGGGATTTTTTATGTACTTAAAATTTACGGAGATAATTTTCAAAAACGCACATCATCGGCATCTAACGTCTACTTTCTTATGCTGAAAACGGTATTTTAATAATTATATTAGGTAATGAGCAATTGCCCTTCAAAGTTTTCCCATAGGCTAACATGGAATTTCGCGATCAGGGAGTTTGAGTGCAATGGAGCCTTAAGGGGGCTTTTTATTTCTATGATATTTTTAACATCTTTTTTCTGTGTACTCTTCTTAAAGAATGTCTCTTTTTTTCTTAGTTTTCAAACTGTTTCTAAAATCTATGCTGAATTTAATATTTCATGTGTTATAAGCGGGCGAACTGGGAGTATGATTTTAACAATTCATATAAAATTAAGTCTATACTTTAGAAATATTTTGAGAACTAAGAAAAAAAGAGAGATCTTTTAGGAAGTGTGCAAAAAAAATAGAAGTTAAAAATATTTATTTCCCGAGGAGATATTTTAAATATACGAATGCATCAAGTGCCCATAGACTTTACATTAGTGAGGAGAAATCGAAAGCTGAGTAACCAGCCCCCTTAAGCATATACACTTTAGGCAGAAAGGGAAAAAAATATCTTAATTGTATTTTATTTGTGTTTTGGTACTTTGAAAAAGGCGATAGTTTTGATCGTTTCGAGAAATTCAAAGGTCCTGTTCCCGCTTAAATTAAAAAACTCGTACCACAACTGAAAGCGCACTTCCAGCAATTAGTGTTCATAGGCAGTACTGCAGCCAATTTTTTTTTTTTGTGTATCCCTGTAAATGAACGATATGCATATCATATTCTACAGTAAGCGCCTTGTAGTACACCTCAGTGATATATATAAATTTGAATATGTTTAAAATAGTGTTTATAGTTTCATTAAAATACACCGTAAACGATTTTCCCCCATAGACGGTAATATAACTGAACTCTTTTGAGTGTCCCTGTATACGAACCATACATGCAATACTGAACATGCTACAGTACACTCAAATAACATATATCAATTTCATGGCGATCGGAGTACATTTACGTGAGTTAGCACTGACAGACAGACAAACCGAATTCATAAATATTTTTCAACTATGTTGGAAAGTGTTAAAAATGAAAGGATATGCAATTATATATAAAAAATGGTTTTGTTTTAATTATTTAAAAATGAATATACGTGAACCATCATTTTTGTGGAAGCATTTTTGAACTTAAATTTTATATAATTTTATTTCAAATGTTTCTAAAGAAATTATTATTGATTTTTTCTTGTATAATATAACAAAGGCTGTTACTATATAATTTTTATGTGTTAATTAAATTTTATTTGTACTCATAATTTTTAAATTTCCACATTTTCCGAAAACTACTTCCTGTGCTATCACTTTTGCAGAATACTGTATGTAGAAGAGCTCTCGGTATCCACACAGCAATATCTCAAGAAGAATGATGGATAGTGGCGACTTTCATTATTTTTCCGGATATCGTTACATTTCACACAAAGAAAGTAAGACGGCTGAAAATGCCGTTAAAACATCTTCATTAATGTGAAAGATATGAACGGAAATCCGGCTTCGGATTGAAGCTCGATATCCCACATTTTTGACTGAATAAATAGATTGTGCCTCTGGATTCTCTATAAAAATTCTTTGTTGTAGTTATAGTTCACTCTCCCACCTCTTTTTAAGTTGATTTTTGAATAAAAATTGTTTGTTGTAGTCCGCTCTACCATCTCTTTAAGTTGTTTCTATATTAAAATTGTTTGTTGTAGTTGTAGTTCGCTCTCCCATCTTTTTAAGTTGATTTTTATATAAAAATTGTTTGTTGTAGTCCGTTTTACCATCTCTTTAATTCGTTGTTTCTATATTAAAATTGTTTGTTTTAGTTGTAGTTCGCTCTCCCACCTCTTTATGTTGATTTCTATATGAAAATTATTTGTTGTAGTCCACTCTAGCTTCTCTTTAAGTTGATTTCTATATAAAAATTCTTTGTTGTAATCCGCTCTACCATCTCTTTAAGTTGTTTCAATATTAAAACTGTTTGTTATAGTCTGCTGTACCCAGAGGCGTCACAATGGGAGGGGGGGGGGGTTATGGAGGGGAGCCTCTCCCTCCAATATATGTGAACTTGGGAAATTTGAGCTTAGAGTTGGGAAATTCTACATTTTTGAAAAATTTTCTCTTAAAAAAAAATAATAGTAAAAAAATATGAAAGTTTTATTGTTTTGCTAATTACCTTTCTGAGTTCTGTAACAGTAAACAAGTTAAACCATCAAAAGAAGTACAAAAATCAGCCAGAATCAATTTGTCTTTATGTTTCTCTGTGCTACGAAAATGTCATACATCTACCAGACCTGAATTTCCCGACTGTTGTCCCTCAACAGTGTCTCTAATATATTCCTTTTATTTCTTCAAAAACTTTGTTCTTTTCTCAAAATCTCAAAATAACATGGCGGTATTTTCATATGAAGTGCGATTATAACTCGTACACAATAGAAGACAAAAATTTTGCAAACCTTAAAGTAATGCTGATTTTCTGTAAACATATGCAATTTTTCTAGGTTTAAATCTTACATTTACTGTATTGTTTGAAATTGCTTCCTTAACTATTTAGCAATTGGGTATCTTATTATTTTGATGATCAATGATTCCAAGATAGGAAAATAGAAATTAATCTAGTTTTGATTTTAATTATTCAAATGAAAGAGGTGTATTTAAACTTTCATTAAACAAACGAATAATTATAACTTTTATGTTTTTAGTTTCAGTATTTTTCTTTGGTAAGGATTTTTTAAGTATAAGTATCATTATCATAAACACACATTGCATATATCATTTCAGTTGGAAAATAAAGCAATTTGTTTCAAGTTGGGAAATTTTTGAATTCTACCCCCCGAAAAAATATTTGTATCTACGCCTATGGCTCTACCACCTCTTTAAGTTTTGTCTGATATTTTCTTTTAAAAACACTGTAATTTTCAAAATTAGCAAGAGCACCCAGCTGTATATATTTTTTTTATAATTGCATTGGATTATGTATAATTAACATTCGATTACTATTTCCTTGTATCTTTAAGATACAATGTCTAGGCTTAATGTTACGATATACGTTTATTATAAGTTTTGTTAGTTTCATAAATCATGTTCACAATTATTTAAGTTTTGGTGATTAACATGTTAAGCGCCACGTCAGCCACCGGTGGCTGACAGCGAACTTTCCGTTTAAAACGCGTCATTCACCGATGGCTGACGTCTAAAATATGATACAAAACTGAAAAAATATACATTGTTTTAAATAATTACTGAACAAATATTTAAAATTTACCTGCCTTTTATTTATTACAGGATTATACTTTCTTAAAAATTACTTTAAACATTGTAAATTTTTAGCGCTTCATTGTCAGTCATCGTGGCACTCAACGTGTTAAAAGCAAAAGAACATACATTTCTAGATAATTACGACCTTTCTCCGAAATACCGCTGTTTAACCCTTTATGTACTGAATTATGAATTCAAGAAAATTTTATCTTCTAAAGCATTTTTCCTGAATTGTTTAAACTACATCAGGAGTTTTACATAAGCATTTAATAAATTTTAGGAGGATTTTAGAAGGATTAATTAAATTCGAATTTATAGGTATTTTGTGCAAGATTTATAACCCGTCTCAAATCTTTTATTTTAAATATTTTTCTTAATATTTTGTAGAATTAGAAAATGTACAAATATAATGTTCTTACAATAGAAATATAGAAATATTTCCGAATTGAAAAATCCCCCCTCCCCCTCAACACAAAGAAAGCTGAAAAGATGCAAAAGCAAAAGAAATCATCCTTTTAAAAATATTTTTGTTTTGTGTAACCCATAATGCTTTTGAACAAGATAAAGTAATGTATCTATGTCCCATTCTAAACTGTATTACAACTAATTGATGTATTAAATGAATTTTATATCAAGTTATTTTAATGGTACTTATAAGTACCGTCAGTAGATAAGGGAACGTCCATTCGTTACTCTTGTGATAATTAGAGCAAATTTTCATATATAATTCCAATTATTTTTATTACAAAATATAATTAAGATAAAAATTGATACTGTAAACTCTGTCTAAGGCGGAATCGGTTGAGACTGAGAAAATTTTCCGTGGTAGACAATATTCCGGCTTATGCAAAAAAAAACTCCCACCTCCCCCTCAAAAAAAAAAAAATCTCGATTTTTGATTATTTTTCATTGATTTTCTTGACTCGAAAATCGTTTGAAAACTGAAGTTCATAAAGATCCTTTGTCTTTATATATAAATGAGAAACGCTATTCAATTTCTTAGTACTGCTGTAATACATGCGAATTGGAGGTTTACACACACAAAAAGTAATAAACTTCGAGAATGAGACAGAACGCTATAATTTTGAATTTGAGTACAACCTTAAAATATAATGTATATTATACTTTAGAAAATATGTATTTTCATAAATTTGCATTCTACTAAAAATAATAACTTTTAAATGCAATTTTGTATAGGAAAAAATGTTATAAGCAAGAATTCCTTAAAATTTAAACTTTCTGTTCTTTTGAATTAACCTTTTCAAAGTGTTACGGAATTTAACTGACATCCTCGACATTGAGTATTTGACTTAACAGTTTTAAGTTTGATAAACGAAATGTCTTTCATTTTTAAAATATCCTTTTTTCCGCTTTACGCAAAATTTTGGTTTCGGTGGACCTTAAAATCCTTTCCGTTTCCGCGTTAGACAGATTCCGCCTTATGCAGCATGAGTTAATGTAATTTTCTATGGGTTCGCCGGGACCTGAAGAATTTTCCGCGGTAGACAGATTTCCGGCTTACACAGAGTCCGCCTTAGGCAGAATTTACTGTATAACCAGCTAAATACTACTGTGTCCCACACACAAACATATATTTAATTTGTAACAAAAAACATCTTACTTATGTATATATTAAATGACTCTTGTGACACTCTGGTCACATGAGTAACAAAATTTTGATTGATTATATAGACAAGGGAAATGCTTTTTGTTACAAATTAGATATATTTTTTGCGAGTGGAACATAATTGTATTTAACTGATTATATCAATTTTTGTTTTATAATTATATTTTGTAATAAAATAATTGGAAGCATTTGTGAAAATTTGCTCTAATGGTCACAAGAGTAACAATGGACGTTCCCATAAATAGTTAAAGCGTACAAATACGGAAATTACGTCATGTCAGAGATACAACAACAGCAAGAACGTAAAGTTTTTTTTAAGGATAGAAATTCGAGTATTAAACATCATCTGTTGAATTAGGGGATTATTTTTATAAGACTTTTTCGAAACACACACACATTATACAGGGTGTTGCCGAATTCGACCGACAAATTCAGTGGGGCGATAGTAGGCAACAAGAGGATAAAAAATTGCCGTAGAACATATGTTTGCAAACGACGTATTTAATAAAAAATACAGAGTTTTTAGAAAACTGAAGTATATTATAATAAAACTTTTAATAGACATCCTCACCTTTACACTAGATTAATTTTATCACAATTATTCTAATTGGTAAATAAATCATAATAGATGTAAATTTCCAACTGGGCGAAAAATGTCCGGACCAGGATTCGAACCAGGGATCTCCTGGCTGAAGCCGTCAGTGCTCTACCACCTAAGCTATCCCGGACGAATCTGGTGGAACTTTTTCACCCAGCTAACCTAAATAATTATAGCATCTGGTCTGAAACCTGGTTCAGCTCAGCAGAATAAATCACAGGTAATGATTTATTTACAAATTAGAATAATTGTGTTGAAATTAATCTAGTGTAATTATGCATCCAGCGATTTCTGGAGTTCCATTGCACGTGATTTATTCTGTTGAGATGAACCAGGTTTCAGACCAGATGCTATAATCATTCAGGTTAGCTGAGTGAAAAAGTTCCACTAGATTCGTCCGGGATAGCTCAGGTGGTAGAGCACTGGCGGCTTCAGCCAGGAGATCCCTGGTTCGAATCCTGGTCCGGACATTTTTCGCCCAGTTGAAAATTTACATCTATATATTCTCACCTTTGTTGTAAATAAGATAATAATGATAATAATAATAATTTTGGATTAGCAATTATTCCAAAATTATTTTGGAATTATCACAGTGTGTATGACAAGTTCGTCACAAATGACACATATTTCACAAATTCATCACAGCGTGACTTCAAAGCATCGTCGCTATCGTCACAGGTTCGTCACAAAGTTAATGCCAAAATAGTCACAAATGACACACTCTTCACAAATTTGTCACATCGTGACTTCACAGAGTGGTCACAATATAACGTCACAAACGACCTTTAAAACGGCCATAACGACTTCGCATTTTAGTCACTATGACGTCACATCGACGGTCACAAAATCACAGTGTGACTTCACAACGACGTCGCCGTGACGTCACCATGCCTTACGGGTTGTCACTAACACTAAAATAAATGAGTAAAGGAACTATTATACAGAACTACTATAATTAAAATTCATGTATTCAGAAGCCTCTCGCGATAGTACTAGAGTCCCAAACGGAACAAAATTGCACTAGTACCTACAGTTAAACTGAAAGTTAGAAGTTAAACTGTGAAGATTAAAAAAAAAAGAGCTGTCAGTGAGATCGCTAACAGCTGTTAAGGATTAAAATATATACATAAGATTTAATACAACTTAAACAAATTAGTCTCACTACTTGTAAGATCGCTACTTTGGCGAGAAAGAAAATTTGCAGGGAAATCTTAAATTTTTTTACCAATGATTTTTAGTTGTTCTCTAAAAACAGGTAAACGATAAGGGGTTTTCCATAAAAATATATATAAATTTAGTGTATGTAAGAAAAAAAGTATTATGTATATAAAAAATTAAGTATGATGATAAAAGGTATGAAGATAATTAAAAAAAATAATGATATTCGTTGACCTTAAATCCCATACTGAGGCTTAAATAACATTTGATAATAAGGCTTTATATATATATATATCATGCCCAATAAATCAATAAGTGTCAAATAAATAATAGCTAATTCAAAAGGATATATATAATAAATATATAGTTAAAATCTATCGAACAAAAAAAATATATATGAGTTATAATTCAGGCAAATACTTCTTTAAACCCTATCATCAGTAATCATAAGACCGGTTTTGCAAAGTGGGACATACTTGTAATTTATGGTTTTCACTGCAGGTTTTGTTTTTTGTGCTCTGAAACTTGATGAACCATCCCTAAAACTTGACTTAGTAGAAACGCCCAAAAGAAAATGCGCCTAATGATGGGAATTAAGTAGATTCTCAAATGGGCACACAGCATTGATTTGTCTAATGGTATATTATAGACGCAGGAAGTAATTGGGTGTAAATAAGCGGAATATAGCATGCACTTTTGATGTACGTTTTAAAAAACAAAATAGAAAGATGTCATACTAGGAATATTGTTTTTTTTTCCTCATTTCGGTGCTCAATTTGCCGTAGTTTATTTATTATTATTATTATTAGACCTTATTTTTTATTTTTAAGCGTCCTCAATTAGAGAGTAAAATACTAAAATTTTACATATGTACCTGGTCTAAAATTTATAAGGAAAAAAATAAAAGAAAAACAAGATTCTTCGAACCTTTCCTTTTTATTGTATAATGTGTATCGCTGTTCTTGAAACTCAGGACTTCGAAAAGGTACGGAACTGAAAACAAGAAAAAAATTTATTTCTCATGTAATTGAGCCGAAAATCAGGAAAAACCTTTATTTCAAACCGTAACTAAGCTGAAAACTATTATTTTTAAGAGAATACAAACCAGAACCGAAATACAATATTTTTATTTTTATTGAATCAACGATAACTGGAACAGAAAATATTCGAAGCCCTGATCAACCAGAAAGCAAAATCATGCGTCAAGCATAGATTATGAAACACTTTCCAACACTTCCTGAGTGCTTTAACAAAACTTCGTTATTTAGGGAAATAAGGTAAATAAGATAACTAAGTAATCATTTTAGAAAACGCATAAAACATTTAAAAAACTGATTTCAGCAGTTACCGTCCATACCCAAATATGTATTCCAATTCTTTTGAACAACCCTGTATTTGATCTGTAGTTTGATATATATACTATATAATGGGGAAATTTAGTTTATTAAGAAAACACATAACAGGTTGAAATTTCTCTTTCAGCAATTTATACTAATAGACGGAAACATATTTGAATACTTTTGTACAACGCTGTAGTTTACCTCTTGAACCTTTATTACATGCGACTATTTATCTAAAATTTAATTCAAACTAAAACACTCTTAAAACTACTGAAATCCAATTTCCAGAAATTATCATTTATAGACAGCCATATATCCAATTCTTTGCATGACCCTGTATATCATTTTATCTATATTCTACAAACATTTCTTAGTAAACTACATGCAGTTCAGCGTAAAAATGCATGACTCATTTAAAAACCAACTTTCAGCAATTTACGGTCATACTCAGTAACCTTTACGAATTATTTTGCGTAGCCCTGTATATCAACTATAGCATTTATACACACCATATAGTATGTATAAATATAGTAAAACTTAAAAATGCATATCATGATTAAAAATGCATCCACCTTTAAGCAATCTGCGCTAGATATATATTAATATATATATACTATTTATGAGTACAAAACATGTCAAGTATGAGCTTTTTTCTTATCTTCTATTTGTTTCAGTGATTCGTTTATGCTCTTCTTTGCACAATCATAATCGGAGAAAGTATGTGGATGGTGGTGACCTAGCACCAGGCACCAAACCGAAAAAGCGTTTAATTAGTACTGTAAGTTGTTGCTATTCATGCATTAGGGATTGATGAAATGTAAAATGATTTTTTCACCACACACCTAACAGAGTTGCCAATAACTAGAAAGTGAAGATAGGGCCAAGTTAGGGGCGCACGTCTCAAAAGAAACGATTGAGGACGTTTTTAGTGAATGTTGTTCTGTTTTAGAGGCACGAAATTGAATTCTTGATTAAGGCAAATGAATGAAGACGCTGCCATTTAAAAACATAAGTTATTTAATTAACAGGGACTTTTCGGTAACATATTAATGAAATATTAGGTTCCAGCATAGTAAGTGTTTTTTATCCTAATACGTTAAATAATGCCCATCCCTAGCTCATACCCAGTAACCCTTACGAATTCTTTTGTGTATATGAATTATAGCATTTATGCACACCATTTAGTATGCATAAATACAGTGAAAAACGCATTTCGAGTAATCATGGCTAATGCCATCATCAACAATCATCTACTTCGTATACAATATAGTATCGGAACCGGGTCCAAAGTGAAAGTGTTGTCATAAAAAAAATTCAACCAAAAGCGAAAAATTCAGAAAAGGTCGACTGTATGTAACGACCTCAGCTGTCCAATGCAAAAAAATTATTTTAAAACATCGAAATGCAAACGAGATATTGGCAAAAAACTTCCCCATGAGTTTAGCATTAGTTTACGAGTGTCTTCGCCTGACGGCACATGAGCCTTAATGGGTGTATCTGTATATGTGTTCATTTCAGTGGCGCCAGCGTATATGGGCCCGTGGGGCACGAGCCCACGCAATAATTTTTTCTCTCCAACCGACCTGTTTCAATTGATTTATTTCGTTATTTACTTATTTAATTGAAATTTTGCTTTACTGACGCTTTCAAAATGATTATGTTTGAAAAATGGTAAGGACATCAATTAAATTTATAGGAGCACTGAAAGTCCCTTCAGTATATAATTAGATGTGTAATTAAAGATGATATCAGATGCATAATTAAATTTCTCAAAAAAAAAAAAAATACTGCTTATTTTGCCATCTGTTTTGCTGTCTTGGTTTGATAAAGCAGTTAGGTGACTAAACTTTTTTGCACTTTCAATAATTTTCAGTTTTTATGTTATTTACAATAACTATTAATGTATCTATAAGGGAAAAAATATAATTTAATAAAAATATTTATTAAATTAGGATTAAATTATAATAATATTATATTTTGCTTAGAAAAAAAATTAACTTCGAATCCTCATCTTTAGTCATTTGCATCTCCCTCGCCCCTGGCTCCACACACACATGCACTAACATGCATTAAGGGGGAAAATGCATGTGTTATTTTACTCAAAAATTTTTGATCCCTCCCAATATTTTCAAAAAGTTGGCGCTACTGGTACATTTTGTACATAAGAGGTAGAATTGTAGACAACTTTTCCATAAATGTATTAAAATATGGATTCATTTCTTTCACTTTGAGTTGTTGTCTGAATATTTCGGGTTTGGGCTGAAGTCTGTTGGGTTAGAGTCGGGTTTCGGGTTGATGACTTTTGTTGGATTCGGGTGGGATACAACCCGATCTGCGCAGGACTCTAGTGTCAGGCGTCAGGCTGTGGAGATTATTAAGAGCGTATTGTATATGATATTATTTTATAAAGCAAATTATTTTATGCATTGTAATGATTGCAGTAAATATAGTATGACACTAGTAATGCAAAATTGAAAAATCAAATATTCAAGAACTTGTCCCCCCCCCCTCTCCTCCAAAAAATAAAGAAAGAAAAATCCCCTTAAATTTTGGGCTAAAAGGGGAAATTCACCTCTAAAATACTAGCCCTGAGGGGGCAAGTTTTCTTTTGATCATTTTGTACACAGCTAAGAAGGAATTAATAGAAGTTTTTCTCACATATTTTAAAATTTAGCCAAAATGTTCATTAATAATAAATGTCTCTCTTTGAGAATTTTATAATAGTAAGGCTCAGAAAACTTTTTAATAATTATTAGTTTCTGTGCTTAAAGTGTTTATTTAATATTTATGTTTTTATTGTAATTAAATCTGCCAAATTATTTTAGCTTTTGAGCAATATTTGAAATTTTTTTTTAGTCTGGCCTGTGATGATTGGTAAATTTTCTGAAATACCAAATTTGTTGGGGGGAGGAGGGGACTGCTCCCCCCAAGGCTTCTCCAAATAGCGCCACTGCTTACATCTTTTAAGTAACAACCATACCAAGTTTCTAGTTTCTAGACCCAACATGTCACAGAAATTGCAATTTTAAAACGTCTTTCTCTCCCCACAGGCTTTTACATTTCGAATTTTTTCAAAACTGCTCTGTGCAAGCTTTCGCGACTTAAAAGTAAAAGTCGTATCAAATTTTAAGTCTCTATCTTAATAATTCGATATCAGTCTTAATTAAGAACGTTATTAGAACGTTTCCGCTCATTTTAACTTTTTTTAATTTCCAATTTTTTAGAAACCGTTCTTAGCGAGCATTTACATCCTAAAAATATTCGCCATGCCTTTGAATTTCAAGTTTCTAATAGTTTCAAGTATCACAAAAATTACAATTTTAGAAGCTTTATTGCCCCCGTATCTCCTCGGGGTTAGAGGTACGTAAAATACAACCTATGTTGGAGCAGGGACTCACCATCATTTTGCCACCATTATTTTAAAAATTGGTTCGATAGTTCAAGCGACTAACACCTACACTGTCAGAAAAAATCGTTTTTATACACCAAATTATTCGTCATTTTCAACAAAATAAGTACTCCTAGAAATCATTCTTTTTGCGTTAATTCTTCCCGTAAGCCTGAAAAAGAGGCGGAAATTTTGTTTACCCCTTGCACGCATGCGTATTGGCTATATTAATACAAAGTTCGAATTTATTTTTAAAATGAAAAAGCGAAAGTTCAATAAATTAAAAAAAATAAATTATTTTAAAAACAAACAAACAAAAATAATGTTTCCTAATTTAACCACTTGGGGACGAGCGACCGGTATACGTGCCACCTCATTTGCTCAGAATCCTTCATTCTTCTAGCCAGCTATTTTTTATTGTAAAGTTTACCTTATTAAATCAGAGCATTTTCGAGATTAAACTACAGAAAATTTTGTGTTTTGAAAAATCGGTGATAAAAGATTAAAAATTTAGCAAAGTATTCTCGTCGCGAAGGGATTAATAAAGTAGCAATTTTCTCATTCTTTTAAACTTATTCGCAGATTATTTTTTAGAGTATTAAAAAAAATATTCCGATGTAAAATATATTCGAAACGAACGCATTTAAAAATATATATAGAAGTCCATTCAGAGTTGGGCAAAATACACCGAAAAACCATTTTCAATACAAAATACATTGGTTTTGAAACCTAAAATGCAACTTACGAAATACTTTTCAAAATTAAAAAAAATCCAAATAGAAAATACATGTAGTATCAAAATACATTTAAAATACAAAATACGTTTAAAAAATTTATTGATGCAGACAGGCCGTAGCCAGGATTTCCTTTCGGAGGAGTCTTAATCTTCAATTTTTTTCTCTTCAAACAGCAGTAAATTGCATAATTTAAAGCGTAAACAGAAAAATAAACAAAGCTTAACCTAAGGTATACTTCTGCATGGGGTACTTGATGTCCATGTCAAAAATTGTTATTTCGTATTTTTTCGATTTCTGTTACAATTTATGATTTTCAAGAGCACTTCCAGTTTCCAAATCAGGTTCGTAAACAGGAAGTGATTTAGGAAAAAACTGCAACGAAAAAAAAAAAAAAAAAAAAAAAACACTAACAATGTCTGAGATGAGTCTCATGTATTCTTTGAGAAAAATCTCTCTATTCTAAAAAAAAGTAACTACCGCTGTCACCGCCGCCGCCGGTTTTGAATTTTCTGTGACCGGAGGTCTTTCTTCGTTAATATTAAGAAAAATAATGCATACAAAAATATAAAAATCGGTGGTTTTATACAGAAATGTTAGATAAACACGCTGAAGCAGACAGTTTTCAAATCGAAGAATTATTTTAAGAGATATTTAATGCTAAAGTTGGACAAAATCGTTCCACTAAAAAAGTTTTATAGCAGCAAAAACTATACATGGCAGTGTAATCATTTTTAGATCATTTTATGCGTTAGAATTTGCCGGAGTGCAGATTGCATTAATTTTTTTATTTTGACTTATTTTTTGAGGTTTTATTTCTATTTTAAATTCAAATTTTTAGCATTTCGAGAGATATTTTTTACAGATTTTAGAAAGTGATATTAATTTAAACTGTTGCCAACTGTATAAACAGAGGAAGCTATAATGTTTGCTTAAAAAAAAAAATATTTATACGTGTAAATAAATTAAAAATTTATTTACACGTGACTATTATAAACAGAAAAAAACATTTGGAATTAGAATTAAATAATTATGTGCAAAAAGCAGGAACTTATTAAAAATTACGTCTTAAAAAGTATAATTACACGTGAATTTTAAGAGATAAAGGAATTTGTAAAATAATAAATTTATTAACATGCGTTAGAAGTATTAAATAGGAGAAATTACGTCATATTTACGTCACATTACAGTTATTACATAAAATGAACGCAAAATAATATTGCAAAACTGTTTAAATTTAAAAATTGCGCTAGACATTTATTTGATATTTTGAGAAGATACTTTTCAACTGGTATTTTCACGTGAATATTTAACAGAGAAAGAATAGCTTGGTAAAAATTACGTCAGATTAAAAAAGATTAATTTAAAATGTCTCATTTAAAAGAACTTTCTTTTCGCTTTGTTAAAAAATACCAGGATACAAAGACTCTGTTTACTTAATTCCGTTTATGTTAGCTTATTTTGAAATGTTGTTACACGTGTCTACGTCATCAAGTTATTTTTATTTCGACGTTTTATTTGTATTTTTATTAATGTTGTACTAATTTATTTGTTCTTTCGTTATTTAAAATAAAAATTATGTCAATTTGTATAATTTGGCGAGTGGTTTGGCGATTTATATAATTTGGCGAAATGGGTCGACGGGATAATCAAGTAGTAACGCAGCGGATTTTGCGTTAAAATTCCCCAATCAAAGAGAAATGAATAGAAATTCGTTTATAGGGAGATCGCCACTGTTTTTTAAATTATAATTCAATCTTTCGAAATATTTTTAAAGCCGATCAAATTAGCGTGCATTTAGAGTCTGCGGTGTCTGGACGGGGGTTGGCGAGCATAGCTCGTAGGGGGCCGAGCCCCCTAGTTTTATAAAATATTGAAATGTAAACAAGTAATTTGAATAGATTTAAAGCACAGGTTTATATTAGCATGCGACTTTCTCTCATTATGAGCGCGGTGTCTTAAAATGATTAACCCATGTATGAAATTAATTACATATATTATTTTTTTCCAAAGAAAAATCTAATTGTTACAGGTATATGTAATCATAAAAATTCTATTTATATTTCACATTCTCTGATTATAATTAGAATGTAACTGTAAATGTAATACTCTTGGTACAGTGGAGGGGAAAAAAAAGTAAACACCCCTTACTAACTCTTCAACAAATTATCGTAGACGGAAGTTACTGGTACCGAACGATTGGAAATAAAGCCTACTTTTAAATCATGTATATAAAATTTGCTTAGGGGGCCATCTACATATTAAAACGAAACCAAACCTCATTTTTTTCAATGGCAATACACAATTTTAACGAGATATTTCAAATCTTCGGTTCAAACTATGCTAGACACCAAATTTCAAGTCATTTCAATGATAAGTTTTTGAATTATAAACATTCAAAATTTAGTGCTTCTAATGTTAAATTACATTTTCATATTTTTATTTATATCTCCTGAAATTATGCTCCTAATATGCTAATTTTTTGTGTAGCAATAATACTAATATGCCCAAACATAAATACGCTGAATTTGCAATTTTTATAATTTTATGATATGAATTATGAATTATGAAATTACTATTCGAAAAAATTATGAATTGCAACCTATTACTAAGTCCTGCTTTATGAAAATCCAAAATTTCACATTTTTCTTCCAAATAGTTTTCAAATTATGCTTAAAAACAGTAAAATGATGGTTTAAGGGGCCGTCTATGATAGAAGTGAGTAGATATTTTGAAATTTCTTCTGCTGTCCTGTTATCTAACAGGCTTCATTGACTGCTTGAGTGGTGCTTAAGATGCCTTGATCAAGAAGGGGGCTCTCTCGGATAACAATCGAGTACCGAACTTCAATTTGGATACAGCCCTTAAAATACGCTCGTTTTAAAATAATTAATTTTTCGGAAACTTGTGGGTACGAATTGCATAAAAATTTGTTTTTAGGCTAATTAAAGGGTGTAGAGTTCATTTATGCTGCCAGAATTGTATATTGCAATTGAAAAAAAAAAAAAAACAAAGTTATTGTTCGTTTTAATATGTAGATGGCCCCCTAAGCAAATTTTATATAAATCATTTAAAAGTAGACTTTATTTCCAATCGTTCGGTACCAGTAACTTTCTTCTACGATAATTTGTTGAGGAGTTAGTAGAGGGTGTTTACTTTTTTTTCCACGACTGTACAATAAGTTTACTAGTGCTACAGAAGCAATCTTTGTGACTTCTTCTCAGCCATGAGGCTGATTACCTTATCAGGATCTACTGTAATATTCGATGAATGGTAATCATTGCAAGGCTACTAAAGTCTCTCATCGGCGATTCAAGCACTCGAATACGCCACCTAGTGGAGGAAAGATATAACTTCTCGCTTCAGGAAAATCCCATACAAGCACAATGAATTGCATGTATTTTTAATTTGTCCAAAAATAATTCTTTTTTTGCACTATTTCCGATTTAATGTGATAATTGTGTTCTGTGTTACATGACAGAGTAAAAATTATCCGAATTTGAATATCTAAAACTTTCAGACGCACTTGCAATAAATAATGATTCCAATAGCACTTTAGCATTAGTTAGAGAGACAATTTTCCTATATTGATGGTGGCCTTTATAGGCTGTTTTAAGTCCCAATAACGCTCCGAGTCAAAGATTTAATTCTTTTCCTTGTCGAAAAAGACCTTTCAGCACTGGCCGGTTGCTGGTGTTACCGGAATTGTAGCGAAGACTGTCAGCAAGTATTGTAATAAGTTGCATCACAGTACCCTAAAAAGTTTGGGACCTCTGTGTTTGTATGAACATTAGCAATTCTCTCGTGCCATAATTCCTATTCAGCTTTCACTTGCGACATTGTCACTTTATCGTCAAAATATTGAGAGATATTCTCTAATATGCTTGCTTTTTCCGGAAAAACAAATCCTGGAAGAAGTACACTTGGAAATCTGTCATTCACATTTTGAATAAGACTTTCAACACAGAGAATAAAGACCGTGACCCTGTAATATTCTTCAGCTGATGTAACTTGAGGGTTGGCATGTGTGTCTGCTTAAATGTTAGTCTTTGGATCTTTATTTCAGTTTGGAAGATGTCATCAACAATTCAACAGTTCCAAGACAGTTTCGGATGGTAGGAATCAGCATGCTGTTGGACAATGCAAAGTTTAACCGGTAGCTTTCACAATGGACGTATCTAATTTTTAGATACTTCTTACGAATTCTAGAATAGACCCCACTAACATAACCAGACATATTGGACGCTCATTCATACGACTGTGCGACGTATTTAGATATGTCTATACGTAGTTCACCACAACGTCTACAGCTATATTACTAACAAATATTACTTCTATTTAAATTTTCGGTGGACGAGTCCTTTACAGGGATGAAACCAGGGTTTAATTTCTAACAAAAAATGTACCGGAGCCCTAATATGCTGCGATACTACCGGTACTAACATTTGTACCGTTGCCCCCCCCCCTCCCCTGGCACTCCAATCTGCATATTTATATTTCATACATTATTTGAAAATTTTAAAACTTTTTTTTTCTTTTTTTTTTCTTTAGCAAAGCAAAAATTTTAAATATATCTATCAGCATTCCAGCTGTCAAGTATTCCACTTTTCAGTTATTACTCCTTCCGAACAGTAACCTTTGCCTAATTTTGATGTTAAATAATTTCAGAATTCTGCGATAAAAGGTAAGGATTATAATTCGTAAATACAGTTAACATAAAAAAGAGATAGTTCGCAGCTCTTCATTTTTTATGAAAAAAATGAATGAAATTTACAGAAATTAATATTTATATGCTGAAGAACAATGTTTTTCAATTTCTTATAAAAGGTGCATATCTTAAACAATAAACGATTCCTTCCGCATAAAAATCTTTTGTGGCGAGTCCCTGAAAATCAGATTAAATTAAAAATTTGACACCGTTATCGAAAAGATTTGAGGTCTTTATAGAAAAAGGGTAAACACTGCTCGATTGCTTCCTATCAGAATAACAATACATGGTAATTATACGTAACAAATGAAAGTGGGTTTGTAAATGTTCAGAGCAGAGTCTTAGCATGTGTAGCGTTCATGATACAAAGTGAATAGAAAAATCACTAATGTGATTTTTATACTGGTATTTAATAGAAGACAAAAAACCTGAAACAAACAAAAACTCAAGCTGGTGCTCGTTGGCTAAAAACAGAAAATATTCCTTTCAGGTTAGACATCTAAATAAAAAACAAAATAAACTAGCCAATTAAAAATTATCTTACTGTCACAAAGAAATTCGAACTGAAGGCAAATTCATTGTTCAACCTCTTGAGTGGCCCCGTTTTCAACATGTCGTCGCCATCAGTGCCATAAATTTGCAAATATCACTAGAATAGAAAAACACGATTTCTGTTTCTTCTTCATTCTGATCAAAATAGCATTCAAATCTTGAAATACAATATAGTACGTAATTTTGAAGGAGGAAAAGTTTTTTTTTCTATACGTGAATAAATAAAATTTTGAATGTAAGACATATTGAGCTTGAGCCAGTCCAAGCCCAAAAACTGATAAAAATTGAGACCGTTTCATCTCCATCTCCTACGTGTACGACACATTACGTCACATATAAGTAAGTATTTTGATACAAAAGAACGAAAAAGCTTGGAGATGGGAAGGAAAGAAAATGGTAATTTAGGCTTCGGTTTTTCGGAAGCGCTATTACATTGGGTTCCGGAGCCCTGTATTTATGAGCTCCGGTGAATTACGCCCAATATTTAAATATTTACTAAAAAAACAGAAGTAACGGATTGGGGCTTCGGCGCAAATTAAGTCCTGCTAACTGAGAAAATGAAGAGACATGCTGTCATTGTCACATTGGCTGAAGAACATTCGATTTAGAGACTGCTGCATTTTTGAAACTCGCCCAGTCATTTATCTTTAAAGTAAGGAGAGAACTGAAAGCTACCAGGTTTAATGTGACATTACCGTTGATCATTACATGTGACCGTTTCATAGACGGAATGACATTGTTGACGTTATTACATTATCACGACGCCGGAATTCGTCATTCGTGTCAATGAAAATCATAGGAAGTCGATGAGGGCATTTGCTATGGAGCTGCAGATTGATGATGCCACCATCCGATGTGTGATTTGTGAGAACGTTCGTTAAAGGTCGTACGTGATGAAGAGAGGACAGGTCTTGTCCGAGAGAGCCAAAGGGATAACCGCCTGACCACAGACAAACGCCTCGTGAACAATCTGAAAGATGAACAGGAGCCAGAAAGGCTGTTGTTTTCCTCAGATGAAAAAACTTTGTCCAGGTCCAGAAAGTGAACCGCAAACAAATCGGTGGCTGTATAAAATCCCCGAAGAGGTTCCGACCGTTACGATGCACAGAAAATTCCCAGTCCCACTGATGATTCTGGAGTGTCATGAGCAGCGAGGACCACCTGATGCTTCCACATGTCTTTCTTCGAGGTGCCAGAGTAACGCCGCTGTTTATACTGAGGTGTTGAAGCTCTGTATTACTTCTGTAACACGTGGGAGGCCGTACTTTTTTCAACCCAACTCTGCATCATCGCATACGTCCCATAAAACCCAATAATGTGCGGCCAAAAAATGGATGGCATTTCATGAACATGTCATCCTCAACTTGTTGCCCCCCGGCTCACAAGGTATTAGCCCGACGGGCTATTACGTATGTAGTATGATAAAGAGGGACTCCAATACATATCCACACAACGCTGTTGCGGTTCTCAGGGTAGCAGTTTGTACTTAATGCCAAATGTTCCCAATACACATCTGATTGTTGCCTACATTTGGTTTCATCAGCATGTAGAGGCTGTTATATTGCGGCTGACGGTGCTTTGAGTGCATGATGCCATCCATTGTATATGTGGTCACCTGTACAGAAAGTTAAAAATATTAAAAAATTCTCCATCTCTTCTAGTGTCTATTTAGGTTTGAAAGCAGGCGTTATTTTGTTCTCAAATGACTGCCGCACCCTGCAATTTCAAATTATAATTATTTTTTATTTCTTTTTTAATGCATTCCGGATTGCGAAAGACGGGGATTTAAGAGTGTTTAAAAGTGGATGGTTAAGGTATGGATGATGAATAAGATGTTTTTTTCGGTAAAGTACAGCTTTTAAAAATAAAAATTGCGAAAAATTAAAAAATCGTCGTAACTTTAATGAAAAGCAGAAGTTTTTATAAGGGGTTCAAAATTGCTCACGAACTTGAAAAAACGAGAAAATATACGAATTTTTTCGTTCAATAACGACTTCCAGAAAATATTTTTTTGAAATAGTAAATACTATTTTTTAAACAAAAGATACCATTGCAATCCAGAAAGTACCTTGGAAACGTATATAGTTTTCTTTCTTTCTTTTTCTTTTTTTTGTCGCTGTATGTAATAGTGCATAATATTAGATCGGTAAGGTATGAATGATGAAAAAGATTTTTTTTTCTCCCGTTGAAATAAAGCCTTTAAAAGTAAAATCGCTGTAGATTTATTGAATTATTTTATTTATTTTAATTGAATTAAAAAAAATAAATGCACAGACGACCAGGCGAGTGTCATTTCAAAGTACAAAAAACACGGAACGTTTACTGCGCATGCGCGTGAAAAACCATGAAGCGACTTTAACGTCGACGAACTACCAAAAATTGAATTTCGTTCATTAGAATTTGATGAGGGTTTTAATATCTGGCTAATTATTTTTTAAATTAAAAATTTGAGTCTAAGGTGCATTATGGCTTGTCTTCGTTTATCTTCATCTAAAATTGTAGACTTCTGTGTACGATTGATTTCCCTAGGCATCGTCAACAAACAGACACACACATACACACACACCTACAACGGTTCTTTTATTATTATATAGATAAAACAATTCACGACTGTGTAAATTTTTCGATTTTTTTTTTTCAAAGAAGTTGATGTTTCAAGAATTAATGTATCACTAAAAATGAATTTTTCGAAATTAATAAAAATGTTAAAAATCAATTGCTTCAATTAAAAATAAATGCTAAATAAGCATATACGTCAATCTAATTTTTTTTTTTTTTTTTCCTCAATTCCGAATAAAGTTTTAGTGTCATATTAGTCCAGGCAATAGGGAATTTTACCTAGCAAAATTAATGGTAGTTCTGGAAATCGGCTTACTTTATGTTTTTTGGGTCGCCGAATCCGAATTTGTAACTTCCCACCAAAATTTCCCCCGGCAACCCCCCAAATTTTGCTAAAAAGCCCCCCCAAAAAGGTTTTTATTAAAAAATTCCATTTTTTTATTGTTTTAAGGGAAAAGTATCTAGAAATTCAGAAAGTAGACAAAATTTCCAACAAATTAGATATATGACATTATGACTTGGGATGAAGGGGAAGGGGGGATCTGCCTCGGAACATGCGTTCGGTGCTGCGTGGACTAAGTTGCGCAATTCCAGTTAACCACTCACACGTTTACATTCGCCCTCCCATCTCCCCTCCGAACTTTCTCTGTAAGGTTTACTTTAAGTTTTTTGGGTCGTTGAATCCGAATTTTTAACTTACCCCTAAAATCCCCCCCCCCCCCGAAACCCCCCAAAATAGTTGTTATTAACTTAAATTTCTTATTGTTTAAGGGGAAAAGCATTACGAAATTCAGAAACTAGCCAAAATTTGCAACAAATACGATATATGACATTATGACGTAGGATAAACGGGGAAGCTGCCTCGGAACATTCCCCGCGCGTTTTTCTCAAAAACCAAATTTTTTCAAAAAATCAATTTTTTGGGGAGTTGCCAGGTGAAATTTTGGAGGGAAGTTACAAATTCGGATTCAGCGACCCAAAAAACATAAAGTGAGTCGAAATCCAGAACTAGTATTAATTTTTCCAAGTAAAATACCCTATTGCCTGGACTTCATAACTTAGTGCACGTAGCGCCGCAGTGCATGTTCAGAGGAAGCCCTCCTCCTCCCCGTTCATCCTACGTCATAATGTCATATATCCTATTTGTTGCAAATTTTGCCTAGTTTCTGAATTTCGTAATGCTTTTTCCCTAAAACAATAAGAAATTTAAGTTAAAAACAACTATTTGGTGGGTGTTCGGGAGGGAAATTTTTTGGGGGGGAAGTTAAAAATTCGGATTCAGCGACCCAAAAAACTTAAAGTAAACCTTATATAGAAAGTTCGGAGGGGAGATGGGAGGGCGAATGTAAACGTGTGAGTGGTTAAGTGGAATTGCGCAGCTTAGTTCACGCAGCACCGCGCGCATGTTCCGAGGCAGATCCCCCCCTTCCCCTTCATCCTAAGTCATAATGTCATATATCTAATTTGTTGGAAATTTTGTCTACTTTCTGAATTTCTAGATAATTTTCCCCTAAAACAATAAAAAAAATTGATTTTTTTAATAAAAACCTTTTATGGGGGGCATTTTACCAAAATTCGGGGGAGTTGCCGGTGGAAATTTTGGTGGGAAGTTAAAAATTCGGATTCAGCGAGCCAAAAAACATATAGTAAGCCTTTTCCAGAACTATCATGAATTTTGCTAGGTAGAGCCCCTATACGGTCTCTATTGCCTGGACTATATAAGCTATTTCATTTCGTTATAAATACCATCAGGAAACGAACTATTCTGTTTGCATGTAATTTCAATTTTCTTAAAGTTAAAACTTTTAAAGTACTTGTTAAAAAAAATACATTGAGACATTTACGAAAACTTAGTAGAGATAAAATATCAGAGTTTCAAAATAGTTTTTAATTGAAGTAAATTTTATTATTGCGAATTCTAATTACCTAATTTTAGACTAAAAATGTTCAGATATGTAGGTAGAATACATACTTCGGAATAAGACTGTATCTATCATTGAATGACATTATTTTATTTTTAGTATTAGTGAATATCCTATACCACGTATAAATAATTCTGAATTATATAAAAGAAACACAATAATAGTCTGTGGGTTACGATGCTATAGCTATTCGAATTTTTTTCCGTTCTAAAAAAGGAGAAAAAAAATTCCAATATATTAATTATTCTAATTTGGAAAACATGTTATCTCTTGCAATTAAGCGGTATTTATTATTCATTTTTTAAAAACCAGGTGACTTCTTGTATCTAACTTTTCTTACTTTTAGTAACTATGCGCAGCATCGCCTGCTTCGGTGGTAGGGTTTTCCCAAACGAACCTCGAATTAAATCAACTCAAGATTGAATCTACCCTCACTGCCTTCGGAAGCGTACATCCCTGCGAACGTCCACTACGGTCTAGATACAAACGAACAATGAATTATGGCGGAGTTTTTTTTTTCGACCCAGACTAAATTAAAATTTTCAGCATCGTCGTTTACTCTGCTAAAGGAACCGATGTGGTATTATTATAAACTGAATTCAATCCTAGTATTAGCAAAATTTACCGGAGAGTTCTTCGGTTTCTGAAAAAAAATTGTTAAAAAAGCGTCGTAAAACCGGAAAATGCTAAAATTCAAACAAAAATTCCAAAAATCGCAGAAAACAAAAGTTACTATATTGGGTTAACAGTTTGAAAACGGATTCTTTTACGAATGTAAAAAAAATCGCCACGAAAGACCAAAAACGCTGAAAGTCATATTAAAAATTCACGAAAGATATTAAAAAAAAAAAAAATAAAAAATAACAGATGCGAAAATGTACTATATTGAGCTAAAAGACTGAATCCGGATTCTTTTATGAATCTCCATAAATCGCTGCGAAACGAGAGAAAATCGCTAAAAATCGCTTAAAAAATATCGAAAGATTAAAAAAAAACCCGCAGGATAAAATTTACTATATTGGGCTAAAATATTGAAGCTGGATTCTTTTAATGAATGTCAAAAAGTCGCGAAAACTCGAAAAAACGTATAAAAAATCGAGAAAAATCGCTATACGAATTCCGAATAAACTTTATTGAAAAGATGACAAAATTTACTACATTGGGTTAAAATAAGAAACCGGTCTCCTTATATGGAAATATCGCCGTAAAACGCGATAAATCGCATAAAAATAAAATAGTTTTTTTCTATCAACAAATCCAAAAACTGGCTTTAATATGCATAATGTCAGACATATGGGCATCTTCTTGCATGTAGCTCTGCGAGTAGCGATTTCTTCAGAACACTCTGGACATACACATTTCTCCCTTTATCATTATAGATAACAACATTATTTAATTTAATGATTTAACGTAGGCCAAAAGTTTTTCTAAGTCCACCAACAGAAATATTTAAATTTATTAATATATATTATACATATTAATATATATTACTAAATACACAAATTTACGACTGAACTTAATTTTTGTAGTGATTAATTCTAAAAACATAAAAGGAGTTTTATTAACAATAATATTTTTGACAAATCGTTTTGAATACATTTTGACCAAACCTTTTTAATAAAACACATCATGACTTCCTTTCAAGAGAATATTTACATTTACAAAGGCCGTAACACATACGTTGCGATAAGTACTTTGCTCGTAATAATGTACCAAACGTTGTAATTACTTTTGGTGCAAATAAGATAAAAACATGTACTGATTTTTTTAGTGGTTTTAAAAAATAAATTTAATGTACAGTATTTTTTTTTTTTGAAATAGCTAATTAATTAATTATCCTCTTGTCAAAAACATATGTTTTCTAGAATTAAATAGGGCTCGTGTTTTGTTTCTTAGATCTTTAATTTTGTTGAACTCCAGTACTCACAATAGCATTATTTATTTCAATGCAGTAACACCCATCAAAAACTTTTTAGCGTAGTAACAGAAATAACAAAAATTTATTAAAATTCTATTGAATATACAGATTTAAAGTTTAATTTAAAAAGTAAATAAATATTGATTCTAAATATAGAAAAGAATTTTTTATTAATATTGTTATTTAATACTTTTTAGTATTCCATTTTGATCCAAATCTTCATAATAAAATGCATCATGATCCCATTTCCAGAGGATATTAAAATTTACAAAGGCAGTAACTACCGCTTTATGATAACTATTTTGCTTCTAATAACATACAAAATGCTGTAATTGCTTTTGGTACAAGGATAAAAACATGTATTGACTTTTTCATGTTTCCCTAAAGTACATATCAATGTACGGAAAACAGGGAAATTATTGATGACTTGGTAATGACGCAAAGTTCCCTCTCTTTTGACGTTATATGACGTTTCTTTACCTGGTTATAATAGTATGTTTTCTGCAATGCTCGGAAATATGAGTTTTCGTATGTCGTAAAGGTTGACTATAATTTGAGAATAATGAGCGTGGTAACTTTTCCGTGAAAAGTTTTTATTCTCTTTTTTATTACTTTTATCCTTCGTATTTCCACTGTAACAGAGTCATTATCTTTTAATGGCGATGCAGATAGTGCAAACATTTTGATATGCTTAAACTTTATGACTAGCTCCATAACGCACAAAGGTCAAATATTTAATAGAAATTTTGTTGTAATGAAATCAAGTTTTAACCGTAAATTGCGCCGCAAGAACTCTTTTGAGACTTTATGTTTTATTATTTTTTAAAAAAAGGGGTTAGTTTAAGAAAATGATCTCAAGTTCTTAATAATACAAAAAAAAAGTTATTAAAAATGTGCGTGTGTATGGACGGTCCAGAGAACGCTAGAGCCCAAGGTCCCAGCTTTGCCAAAGGCCTCATGTTCGTTTATATATTAAAAAAAAACTTTTTAACACAGAAATAGTAAGTGGTGTCAATTAAAGCAAAAACTGTAATGACTAAAACTAGTACTTAAAAAATGGCATCTCAGGATGATGTTAATTGTCTATATTTTTCTAAAATAATGAAAACTCGTGTATTTAGTGCTAAATCAGCTATATGTCAATAAAATATGTTTAGAATATAAACATAAACAGAGTGCACGTTAAAACCAACACGATGTTGTATATTAAAATAACTGAATAATTCTAGATAAATCAAAATACATATCGTTTACCAGTAAGGGTCGCCGGGTGCCTTAAAATGGACCAGTGGGTGCATTATATGCGATTCAGAGTGTTAAACACTGTCCAATTAACTTTGATATCTGCATACAGCATTAAGTGTGTTTGATATCGTTTGTCTTAGTGAATTTTCGTGCACACATTCGATGAATTTAATTAGTTCATTATGTAAAGCGCAACTTAGAATCAAGCGCTTTTTTCCTCTTAATTTGATGAAGCACTGGTTTTTACTTCAGCCCGAAACGATCGCCATTGCTTTATATTCAATAGTATTATGCTCTAACATATTTAACATTTTTATATGCATCCATGTAGATTCATGATTTTTAGCAATACACTGTAAAACAATTTACATAACGTTACTCCATATAATTGGTGGCTGCCTCCAATGGAGTAATTTAACTTATATAATGGTGTAATTTAAACTGATATAAGCTGGGCTTAATTGTGCCGGAACCCACTTGAACCCAGCTCCAGTACTTTGGCCAAAATTCACCGGAGCTCTTAAATACTGGGCTCCGGAGCCCAGTGCAATAGCGCTTCCGAAAAACCGAAGCCTAAATTAACCTTTCCTTCCCATCCAATCTCCAAGTTTTTGCATTCTTTTTTACCAAAACGCATATGTGTGACGTAATATGTCGCACATATAGGAGATGGAGATAAAACGGACTCAATTTTTATATCAGTTTTTGGTAATGGACTGTTTCGAGCTCAATCTGTCTTATATTCAAAATTTTATTTATTCATGTATAGAAGAAGAAAAAATTCCTCCTTGAAAATTACGTATTATATTCTATTTCAAATCATTTTAATGCTATTTTGATCAGAATGAAGGGAAAACAAAAATCGTGTTTTTCTATTCTAGTGATATTTGCTAATTTATGTCGGCGACGCATTGATACGGCGTCCCTCAAGAGACCGAACAATGAATTTGCTTTCAGTTCGATCTTCTTTTGTGACAGTAAGATTTAGATATCTAACCAGAAAAGAATATTTTCTGTTTTTAGCCAACAAGCATCAGCTTGAGGCTTTTTTTTTTTTTTTTTTTTTTTTTTTTGAGGTTTTATGGCTTCTATTGCGTACGAGTATAAAAATCACATTAGTGATTTTTCTATTTCTTTTGTATCATGAACGCTGACCGTACTAAGACTCTGCTCTGTACATTTACGAAGTCATTTTCATTTGTAAGTAGATATAATTGCCATGTATTGTTATTCCGATAGAAAGCAATCGAGCAGTGTTTCCCCTTTTTCTATGAAAGCGTCGAATCTTTCCGATAAATGTGTCTAATTTTTATTTTAATTTGATTTTCAGGGACTCACCACAAAAGATTGTTATGCGGAAGCAATCGATTATAGTTTAAGATATCCTCTTTCATAGTAAATTGAAAAATATTGTTCCATTCTTCAGCATATAAATATTAATTTCTGTAAATTTCATTCATATTTTCATAAAAATGCATAGCTGCGAACTATCCCTTTTTTGTGTTAACACTATTTCCGAATCGTAATCCTTATCATATTTAATCGTAGAATTGACAAAAAATCGCAATTAGCTTTATAATTAGGCAAAGATTACTATTCGGAAATGATAACTGAAAAGTGAATAGTTGACAGCTAAGTATATGCTGATAAATATAATTTAATTTTTTTATTTTGCTAAAGAAAAAAAATGCTTTAAACTTTGCAAATAATGTACAAAACATAAATATGCAAATTGAAATGACGGGGGGTACAGTTGTTAGTACCGTTACCGCAGAATATTAGGGCTCCTGTATAAGTGGTGTAATATTACACATTAGTGTAACGTAACACCAGTTATACTGGTTAAATTACTCATTAAAATAGAGGCAGTACGGCTGCTACTAATTTTATACAGTAACGTTAACATTAATATTTTACAGTGTGTAAGTGATCAAGAAGATCTTAAGATACTAGATACGATGAGAAAGTAGATTATCAGTCCAAAAAGGGTCTAGCTCTAGATGTTAAATTTAGAATAACTGAAAGTGTCTAATACTACAGTGTAAATAAAGAGATAGAATAAATTATGTAGATTATTACGAAATCTTGAAAATGTTTACGGAATTTAGAAAGTTATAGTTTCAATCTGCGTTTTAGTATTTTATTTTTGACAATGAACTAAAATGAAATAAAATACATTCTATCAATCAATTTATTTATTTGCTTATTTTATCATTTTTTTAAGTTTTTTAGTAAGAAAATTAAATGTCCTTAGGGAAAATTCATCCAAAATATTTGAGAGCAGCGATAGCTATTGCAAAGAGCCTTTCTGTCGCACTTTAAAAAAAGACGAATGCAGGGTTCGAAATAGAAAAAATCCATGAACCGGAACGCTATTTTAAAATTATCGTTGATTAACCCTCTAATGCATGATTTTTTATTTTTTCTTTAAAAAAATATATTTGCTTCCTTGACAGCCATAAATTACAGGGAAAATATTGAAAAAATTTTCACTCTTATATTTTTTAGTATTTTGAAGTTTTTTTAATTGTTGTCAAATGGTAACACCATGCATTAAGCCCCAAATTTATTTTTTTTAACTTTGCCAACTAGCAACACTGTGCTGTTTTATTGCAATTTGTTTTTGTAAATTATAAGATCTTAAGTGCATACAATACTTTACATACATTTAGAAAAATAAAATTATATATATATGTTTGGTATGTATGGATATACGTATATATATATATATATATATATATATATAATAACCATTAATTAAACATAACCTACCACCATCAAAAACCGTAATATTATGAATTAAAGCTGTAAGTATTAATATATATATATATATATATATATATAATATGCATATATATATATATATATATATGCATATATATATATATATATATATATATATATATATATATATATATATATATATATATATATATATGCATATATATATATATAATAATTTGAAATCAAAATTTAACTTACAAGTCATATAACAATATTAACCAAAATTCTAAATAAAGACGGCCGTTAATAATATTATACATTAATTGTTATCTATCAATAATGGTACAAATTATAGTTCTAAGATATTAAATGAACATATGAAGTTATATGCTACAATAGAATCATTCTTAATTTATAAATGAATAAGAAGATAGGCTGTCCTGATACAGAACACAATAGAAGTATTGTAAAAAATATAATTAAATAAAAACATAATAAAATGCGGAAAAGCAGCCATATTTATCCTGTATTTTAAACCAATTGAAATCATTTAAATTTTAAAAACCAAAATGGGCTTATAAAGTGTAATATCACATGCAAAATACAATGAAAAAATCATAGGCTAATAAAATATACTCTATAAATATACGGGCAATGCTGCTGAATACCATAGAATTTTATATCAATAAAGTTTTCCAAAGTTATGAATGGTAACCAATAGAACATTTATTGTTTTTGTTTAAACGTAGAGTTACCAAACACTTAATTCATTTTACCCTAGTGTAACCTATACAGCCGAGAACTTTACACCGTTGTTTTATATCTAAGTGTTGTGGCCAGTGATCAATTTTATCCTTCCTGACATCTTTAGAAGTTTCATAAAGCTGAAAACAATGGACTACTAAGTTGTTACTATAAAATTTTAATCATTGGCAATTTCTGATGATGTAACTGGTACCTTCTGGAGGGCATGGACACGGAAGCACAAGGGAAGGAGAATAGAGCTCCTTTAAATCTGTAAAAGATGTATTTTGGCCATTTTTTATCATTTGGCTTCCGTTTAACAAAAAATTTATATCTGCCATTAGGGGGGACCCCTCAAATCGTGAGTCCCGGGGCAGCTGCCCGCATGTCCCTGCATTAGTTAGGCTCTGGCTTTACAGTAAACTGAGAAGATTTTGTATTTAATAAGAGTCGTTTACCGAGTTAGAGTGACATATGGTGATAAAAGTGAAAAAGAAAATTAAATATCATGCGAACTAGTTGTGAAACAAACAATGCTCAAAATGTTTACAAAAGCTGAATTCAATTCATGGTGTTGCCAAATGGCAACAAATGTATATTCATGTACATGCAATTTTTGTTCCAATAAACATAACTGAAAATTATTTAAAATAACTTTTAAAAGTATATTCTTTTCAGAAATATTTTTTTCAAATGAAATTTTGCATGTTAAATATTTTTTATATGAGTTAGAAATCCAACTATGTCTAACAAAATGGAAAGTATCAAAAGTTGCTTTTTATTTGTAATTTATAAACAACTATTGCCAACTATGATACTTTTTATGAAGTAAATCTAAATATAGGACCAACATGAATACGTAAAGCATAAAGTTGTCAAAAGACAACGGTAAATAAACAATAAGGAGGGAAATTTTAATATGTTGCCAATTGGCAACAGTATGAACTAGAGGGTTAAATATATATATATATATTTTTTTTAAGCATAAACAATTTTATATCTAACCATGCAAAAACAATTTTAAAAAAGGCATTGAAGATCCTAAATAATAATAAAAAATAAATAAAATACAGAAAGTACAATAAATAAACTGTAATGTATATTTTAAGAATTGCACGCATCGGAATGATATTTACCATAATTTCACGAACCGGAACAATATTTGTTACAATTTCACAAACCGAAAATCATTCCGGGGTTTGCTCCGGTACATTTCAAGCACTGACGCGAATGTTTCTTAATCTATTAAAACATAATGTAACCACAAACGAAAATATACCTCTTTTGAGATACCCACGATTCCGAAAATGGTTCATTATCTTTAAAAACCTAAAAATTAATATATTTTCGAGATGTAAAAAAGTAATTACTTTAAAAAAAGTTTTTTTCTGCTTTTTTTTTTTTTCCGGAAACATTTCCGAGTTGTTTTGTATTGTATTAATCAGTTTTCTCTTTCTGAGATGTACGTTTGCCGGATGCCATCAATTCTCATACAGACAAGCGCGATAAATTAACACCATTAATCTAAACATTAATATTATTTTGTTACTGCTGCCCGCAAAGGTATGAAAACATGGAGAACTGGGAGCAGAAAAACGCAATAGTAAACCTACGAGTCAACCGCTAAAATCGGGTTTTCAGGTGTTTTCCACCAAGATATGACTTGGCAGACCGATTGCGTTTTAATATGCGAATCGAGATTTAAGTAATTCTAGAATTTCAGCCGTGAACTCTATGAGGTGATTGTCTGTGCTGACGCCTCCCAGTCTATGAGTAAATCCAGTTATGCACAAGGTCTGGCTAATGCAGGGGCATGCGAGGCGGCTGCCCCGGGCAACCCTTTTTAGATGGCCCCATGGGAATAATCTGGATTTTCATTAAAATGTGCGAAATGGTTCAAATTGGCCTAAAATGATCAAAATCCATACATTTTCAAACATTTAGGAAGGGGGTGCGGTTCTCATTCCCTTCTCTGCTTCCCGAAACCCCTCCACCCACACGCAGAAAAAAGAACTATTTCATTAGAAAACTAATGATTAAAATTTTATTATAAAACTTAGTATTCTATTGTTTTCAAAAGTTTCTTTATTGATGTTTTCCTCACAAAAAGGCAAGTTAAAACCATTCATTAGGACCAATTGGAGGCATTTTCTTTTATACATCTTATAACATAATATAGATAAACAAAGTAAAAGTTTGCAAACAAATACTCCTGTCGACCAATCCATCATTTTCCTACTATTAATCCTATTAGTATTTGTTTTTAAAGTCGTGACTATTTTTATGTGATACCCTGTATACAGATGTCAATAGTACCCAATACGAAATTTATACATACATACAATATGTATAAAGTTTGGTACTAGCCACTTCCACATTATTCGCGAACAATTTCTGTGGTTAGATAGAGGAGGCCCCCAGAATGATGCTTGCTCCGGGGCCCTATATAGCCTAAGTCGGGCCCCGGTTACGCAGCTGAAAATGTTTAATTGAGAATGGATAGCAGCATGAAAACCGATACTCCGATTTGACAACACTGATTAGTACACTATAAAAACTTCTCAGAAACGTTTCTGAAAAATTACTGGCAGCAAAAGAAACTATGTTTTTATAAATGCTTCTTTAAATCTCGAAAATATAATTGTTTCTACGGTTTCTAAAAATAAAGAACGCGTTTCGGAATCGCGGGTATTTCGGAAAGGGTTATTATATATTTTCGTATATGCTTATATGTTATATTTTGATAGACTAAGAAACATTTGTCTCTTTTTACAGTGCGCCTTATAATGCTACAGTCGGCAACAGACGGACCGCGGAAGGTCGAAGCCTGAACCGCCAAAAATTTTCAATTTGAATAAATTTATTAATATTACATATAATAGATACGTTTGAGCGATAGCCTTATTAATGTTTTTTATTATTGTTATTTTACAAGTAATAGCGCGATTAATTTGATTTTTTAATAATGATGCATAGTTGCCGTGATGCGAAACGTAAAATTATTGCGTTGGAGCGCAGACGCGTTGGTGGGAGGGAGTGAACTGACCAACTCCTATGGTACGCACGCACGGTGGTGGGACTGGTCGGTTGTGTTGGAGACACTCTTAGCATTAGCTGTTCACCACATGAACCAAACTATAAAAAACTGGCTCAGGACCGCAAGTGTAATTTTTCGCATTAATTTTGAAACGAATATCTTCTTTTTCTATTTTATTACGTGTATGTAAAACTTTTCAGAACGAATATCTGACTTTTCTATTTTCTATTATATGTAAATATATATAAAAATAAACATTTTTAAAAGTAACAGGTACATATATTCCTTTTTTTTTTTTTCTCTCTCGGGATCTCGATAAAATTTTTCAAAAGTATTCGAACCCCACTTAAAATTATTTGCCGACCCCTGTTATAATGTCTTAATCTGCAGAACTCGAATTAACAAATGTCGTATTAAGGAGATTCATCTATAGTTGTTTCTTTCCTCTCTCTTTCTTTCTGCATAGTGTATGTACCATGCGAAATATTACATACTGCTGTTCAACATGGCTGGCAGCCGGGAACTACATTCATCTAAAGCGCAAAAAAATCTTTAAAGAATTTCACTTTTTAAAATAATTGTTAAGCAGTTCTGTGATAAGAAAATTTACCATGCTAACCATCACATTAGAAGGAATGTACTATTTTAGACATTGTTGAGTCTATATTAGTTATTTTAATATAGTTAGACAAAACAAATCTTCAAGTTTGTTCTTTGAAAGTGTGCAATATCCTGTAAACTGAATCGTTATCTCTTTGCAATCGGAATTCCCATAGACTAAAATATGATTTCGAAAAATATCATCATGAATAATTAAATGACGACGATTTGTTAATGTGTTCATCACATAATAATTATTAAAAGTTAACGAGTATTGCAAGTTTTATTTTGCTTTATTTTTAACAGAGTTCAATTAATTTGTAACGTTCGAAAAATAAGAAATTTGAAATTTGAGCTGCTGTTTCAAGATACATACTTGCGGTACACCCTTTCCTCTTCCACTCTCCCTTTTTTAAATCAAAAAACATACTTTGAAAAAAAAATTAATAATTTATCTTTACGAAAGCATATGATAATGTTCCAATCGCAAAAATTATTGAATGTATTAAATGAAATGGAGATAAATCCAAACTTTATTAGAGCAATTCAAGAACTTTACAGACAATCAAAACTAAAGATAATAGGCCAAAGATTATCAAAAGGCTTTATAACAGATAAAGGACTCAGACAGGAATGTTGTATAGCGAAACAGCACCGAAAACTGGCGATATGAAGCAATTAAATTAAAAAAACTTAGTAAAAAATCACCATAAAATAAAAAACAATACATAGGACGCGTTTCGAACTAAAAATATAACAGCTCGTCAGCAGCTACAGTAAGCACGTGTCCGTAAGCGGACAAGGTCAAAAACGAACTGAAAGGTAAAGAATGTTGCAAAGAATACGACAGATGGCGCTACCTGAAAGGGGAACATGCAGAAGAGAAAAGTGTTGCCAAAAAGAAGAGAAAAAAAAGGATTTTTTTTTTTTATTCTTTTATATTTCTTTATTTATTATTATTATTTATATTTTTAATTTACTTCTTTTATTTTATTTTAATTTTGTTTATTTCTATTATTTCCATTTTTTCCCTATCATTTTCTCTTCTTTTTGGCAACACTTTTCTCTTCTGCGTGTGCTCCTTTCAGCTAGAGCCATCTGTCGCATTCTTTGCAACATTCTCTACCTTTCAGTTTATTTTTTACCTTGTCCGCTTACGGACACGTGTGTACTGTAGCTGATGACGAGCTGTTATATTTTTAGCTCGAAACGCGTCCTATGTATTGTTTTTATTTTAAGGAATGTTGTATCTCCCTAACACTTTTTTAAATTTATGTTGAAGAAGCATTGAAAATTTGGAAGGAGAAATGCAGAGGAACGGGACTTAATGTGTGTTGAACGTCAATTTTTACTCTACAATTCGCAGATGACCAAGTTATAATTGCAAAAAGTAAAAATAATTTAGAGAAAATGGCGGTAAAAATTAAGGAAAAACATGAGAGATGGGGACTTCACTTGAACGTTACTAAGACCAAATACCTATGTAAGGAGGAAATGAGACAGACCTAAATTTAAATAATAACATAAAAAGAGAAAGCTGTAAGCATTATAGATATCTAGGTGTAGACATTAATAGAGAAGGAAGATACTCACATGAAATTAAATACAGAATCTGCCAGGGGAGAAAGCCTGTAAAACTATTAAATTCTATTTGGTGGAGTAAGGAGATCTTTAGGAAAAGAAAGTATAATATATACAACTCTATTGTAAAGAGCATATTGCGATATGGAGCAGAAGGTTTGAGAATTATGGAGACAGAAAGAAAGAAATTAGCGGCAGTAGAAATGGATGCCCTAAGAGGATCATGCAGGATATCAAGAATAGAAAGCATAAGAAATGAAAGAATCAAGAAAATGATGAAAATAAAGGGAACCATATCAGATGATATTAAAAAAAAGCAATTAATCTGGTATGGTCATGTTAAAAGAATGAATGATGAAAGACTACCCAAAATCACATCCAATTATAAAACAAATAAAAAAAGTCCTTCCGGCCAGTGCCGGGGGGAAGAGGTAACTTTCATATTCCTTATTTTAAAAAAGCCAACTTATATCATTCAAACACACGAAGCTCAATTTAGTGGAAACCGAATATAGGAGATTCAATACTAATTTTTATCAATATAATGAATGAGAATTTCGCGAAATTATTCATCTTTATCCAAGCTGCTTTTCTTTAAAGTAACTTATATTTGGCTGCCAAATTCGGCGATTTCTTAAACTGCCTTTTATTTTAAGACAACATGGTGGATGAGGCTAAGCAGTGAACTTGGTCGAGACCTTAGTAATTGCTGTGCACATGCTCACTCACATCGGAATCGGTTGACATATACGAGTGCTCTCTCATGCAAAAAATCAGATTTTTCAAAATGTCACCCACAATAGAAATTGAAACTGCTATATCTCAGCCATTTTTTAAGGTAAAGACAAACAAAAAATGCTCCTGAATCCTTATATCAAGGTCAAATACTTAAGAAAGAAACCTTTTTCAATTTCTAATTTTTTTGCACCTCACTTTAAATATATATATATATTTTAATTTAATGGCCGATATTTTGAAACAACATGGCTGATGAATCTGGCCAGCGAACTTGGTCGAGGTATTGATCTATACTATCCACATGCCTTCTTACATCGAAATAGGCGAATACGTGTGTTATTGCGTGACAAATACAAGATCGTTTCAAAATGTTAGCCATGCTAGAAATTCAAAGCGCTATAATTCAAACATTTTTTAAGATATAAATAAAAGAACAAATTTTCAGAAACAAAAACTACTCCGGAATCTTTGTATCAAGGGCAAACACATAAAAGAAATCTTTTTCATTTTCCAATTTTTTAATTCCTCATTTAAATTTTAAATTTAATTTATTTTTAAAGGGCAACCCTTTTGAAGAAAGATGGCGAATGAAGCTGGCCAACGAACTCGGTCGAGACATTGGTATGTACTATGTACAGACCAAGTTACATCCAAATCGGTTCATAAATACGCCTGTTATCGCGTGACAAAAATCAGGTCGTTTTAAAATGTCAGCCACAATAGAAATTCAAAATGCTATTACTCAGCCATTTTTTTTAGATATAAACGAAACAAAAACTGTTCCGGAATCTTTGTATTAAGGTCAAACACATACGAAAAAATCTTATTCATTTTCCAATTTTTTGGTACCTCATTTCAATTTTTTTATTTTTTTATTTTTTTAAATGGCCGCCATTTTGAAACAAGATGGCGGATGAAGCTGGCCAACGAACTCGGTCGAGATATTTTTATGTACTATGTACACACCAAGGTACATCCAAATCGGTTCATAAATACGCCTTTTATCGCGTGACAAAATTCAGGACGTTTCAAAATGTCAGCCACGCTAGAAATTCAAAATACTGCAACTCGGCCATTTTTTAAGATATAGACGAAACAAAAACTGCTCCGAAATCTTTGTATATAGGTCAAATACATAAGAAAAAAATATTTTTCCATTTTCAATTTTTTGGTACCAAATTTCAAATTTTAAATTTTTTTAAAAACTTTAAATGGCCGCCATTTTGAAACAAAATGGCGGATGAAGCTGGCCAACGAACTCGGTCAAGACATTAGTATGTACACACCTATGTACACACCGAATAACATCGAAATCGGTTCATAAATACGCCTTTTATCGCGTGACAAAATTCAGGACGTTTCAAAATGCCAGCCACGCTAGAAATTCAAAATGCTATAACTCAGCCATTTTTTAAGATATAGACGAAACAAAAACTGCTCCGGAATCTTTTTATAAAGGTCAAATACATAAGAAAAAAATATTTTTCCATTTTTAATTTTTTGGTACCACATTTCAAATTTTAATTTTTTTTTTAAATTTTAAATGGCCGCCATTTTGAAACAAAACGCCGGATGAAGCTGGCCAACGAACTCGGTCGAGACATACACCGAATTACATCGAAATCGGTTCATAATTACGAGAGTTAGAGTGTGACATAGGTCATATATATATATATATATATATATATATATATATATATATATCAATTTTGAACGGAGGGTGGTTTCGGGGTCTGGGGGTCATGATCGATGAAAATATACCAAAATTTTTTGAAATCGCTTTCCTCCGAACGGCTGCAATAGGTAGCTTTTTGTAATGAAAGCTACCTAAAAGGGAACGGGAACACCACGAAAGAACTGGATGGATGATATTGCAAAGGCAATGAGGGATAGAAGTCTGGAGGAGGAATGGACCCTTGGCCGGAAAAAAATGGAAAAAGACTATTGTAGATTCTTCGGATGGCGGCATCTGACGCCATAAACCGAGTTTATATATATATCTTGCTTCTTTGAAGCAAAAAAGCAGGAAGTTGGCAAGTATGCAAGATGATTCGTCTATCAAAAATTTCGAAATTTCATAAAAAATATCAGTTTGATTATGTTTACTCTAAAACAACCTAACACACCATAAATTACATCTAATAGTGCTATTAGAATTTCACCTGGAAATGTGTTTAAAAATACCTATTAACAGAGGTAGATCAGCGTCGCTAGTTTGTCCCCTTTTTTTTTTAATTCAGAAATTCCGAGTTATTACCAGAAACTTCAAATAAAATTTTGTGTTAACATTTTGTAATTATATTAAGAGGCTACTTCACTCAGCCGAAAACACCCGTTCGCTAATGTTAATCCTGTGGAAGAAATTTTTTAAGATAGCTCGTTCGCATTTTTATATTTTTAAACGATTTTTTGCATTAGCCAGCTGAGATCAATCTGTACAAAGACCGTTTTCTACTTTTTTGATTTTTTGTACAGGTTTTTTTTTTTTTGGATGGTTTTATTTTCGGAACCGGTTTCGAAAGTGAAAGTATTCTCATTAAAAAAAACCTGCAAAGAAAATCGAAAAAGTAAAAAACGGCCTTCGTACAGATCGACCTCAGTTACTCAATGCAAAAAAGATCATTTAAAAATAATGAAATGCAAGCGAGCTGTCTTAAAAAATTTCTTCTATAGGACTAGCATTATCGAACAGGTGTTTTCGCCTGACTGAAGAAGCCCTTAATTAATTATTTTTCTTTCGTAATTTCTGGTATGATTTCGCATTTTCTGAATTTAAAAAAAAAACGCCAAACTAGCAACCCTAAGGTAGATAGATGCTGAAGTGAAGGAAATTTTGCGAAAATAAAAAATTTAACTCTATTGCACTAAAACACACAATACTATATCCTAAAGTACACCACAACAAAATTTAAGTCATATACAGGGCTTCTACAGTAATTTTTATTTGTATTGTTATTTTCTATGCCACTATTTCCAAACAAAAAGAATCTCTAGCACAAATATTAGTCGAAATCTGGCGTAATAATTTTAGTTTGGAAATAGTGGTAGGCAAAATAATAATAATAATAACAGTCCAGGTAGCTGCACTACTTATATGCTGATTAAAACGTGACAAGCTATAACTGTTTTCTACAGGCATTTGTATGTTTGTAGTACAGTAGACTCTCTGAAATCCACACAGCTTGAGACCAGAGGTTGTGCGGATTTAGAATTTTGCGGATTTCTTGTCATTGCTTTGTTTACATTTTTTAAACAGTAATTTGAATGTAATAATGCAATGAAAATTACAATGAATGCTTGCAATATAGTTAAATATAATAATTAAGTAAAGTAATAAGCTAAAATAATAAAAAGTAAGATAATTTTTAAAATGATTAAATTATATTAAAAGAGGACAAGTAAATAATTAATAATGTATAATTAAATATGCATAATAAAGATAAGATACATTTTTCTTGAATTATTCAATGAAACTTTCCTCTTAAAGGTACCCTATTAATTCACATTAAAATCATAAAGTAAGGAAGTTTTATTTCGCCAGTCTTAATAACCAAAAAAGCTTGATTAATACATAAATATATTTGGTAAAAAGATTGTGATTACCAGTGATATCAGCAATATCTTGATTTTTTCAGAACTACAATAGTTACTTCATGGAAAAGCAAGAGTTCAGTCATATTATCAAGAATTACATATCATAATACATACAAAATGATACAAAACTAAAAAATTCTATAATTTTGTCCTTACATCTGAAGTGAAAGTTTCATTGTTTTCATCTGTGATGATGTGCGAATTTTAGGCGTTTGTGGATTTTAGGGTTGAGGATTTGAGGGAGTCTACTGTACTAAATAAAATCTTTTAAAAACATACATCTTGGAATTTTTTTTTCTAGTTTATTATATCACGTTTAAAAAATTATGCATGAAATTTGTTATGTACTGAAACTTCTTTCTTTCCTTAAACAAGAACAAAAAATCATGCGTCCGACAAAGATTATGATACACTTTCCAACATGTTCAGAATACTGTAACGGAACTTCACCGTTCAACCTCTTCGGACCAGGAGTATCCTATAGGATACACATCTTTACAAATTTTTTTCCTGTATATAAATAATGATTAAGTAATGAAAATGGTGTTAATGGAATCTTAAAAGATGGTCAAATTAAAGCAAAATATCAATTTTTTTCTTATAGTGCTTTTTTCGGACATAAAATGGGATTTGAAAGTGACTTGCAGCAAAAATGGGGGAAATATACAAAAACGAAAAGTAAATAATTTTTTTATACATTAAAATACCGTATAGAGAGTCCATTAAAAATAAAAATTTATTAAATGCATAGTTATTTAATATTTTTCATTAGTTTTTCCATGCAAAACAAAAGAAAATATTCTAACAAATTGTCAAAAAATGTACTTATTTTGTCCCATGTGTCATATATGATATATCAAATTTTATGTACAAAAAATAAAAATATTTTTTTTTTTTTTTTGCTTTTCAATCTTTCTTAGTTATCACTTTGCAAACATAAATTCATAACTGAAGTAAAAAACTATATGAAAATAAACCCTGGGGTCTGAAGAGGAAAAGGATAAAAGATTATAGCTAAGCAAGCAATTTAGAAAACGCATATAATATTTGAAAATCCAATTTCAGAAAATACTATCTATACTTTTAAAAATATTTTGCGCAGCCTTCTTTTGCGCAGCCCTGTATATGATATATAGATTTCTATATATGGTACATAGCATGCTAAAATTTAGTTCAGTTTGGAAACGAGTAACACAGTTGAAAAATCTCCTTCATCAATATCGTTAATAAAGGAAATATACTCGAGATTTATTAGCATCGCTGCATATGATCTGTAGAATTTATACACACCAAGTAATGTGCAAAAAAATAGTTCAATTTAAAAATGCATACAACAACTGCAAACTCATTTAGCAACGATCGTCCATTGTTAAAAATAATCTGAAATTCAGGGATATTTTTTCCTGAATTTCACAGAAAAAATCCCTTTTCAAGGGGGTATTTTCCGTTAAAAACCATAAAATGTCATCATATTTCCTGAAAATAACGGAACGGACGTTTATCTGGTAGCCGGGGAGCAACTTTGCTCCGGCAATTGTTGATCTGTCGGATTTGATCTTTTTGCTTTGCTCTATTCAAGATCAGTTGATTTCTTTGGCTGTAGATTTGAATTTGAAGTTAAACTTGACGACAACGAGTCCGACTGGATTCTTTAGCAATTTCTTTAATAGTTGTTATGTGAAGTAATCTCGAAGCTAAGTATAATTACTTTTCTACTGTCATGGATTCCAAATATTTCAACGAACATGTCGCTGAATTTGGGGATGGCTTTGGTTCGGTTGTTTAAATTAAGGACCTACCTTAGCGTTTTCAATTTCTGCAATAACCATGTTTCTCAGTATTTTTAAGTTAAATATTTCTAGCATCATTAATATTTAATATAGTATATCTATTAATATTATTTGTCAGTCTTGTGCTATGCAATGTTTACACACTTATAATTAAAGTTAGCGTCCATATATTTTTTTATAATCACATTTAACTGTGTTTTAAAATTAAATATTTATTTTATCAATAATAATTTATCTCTTAGTAATTAATATAATGTATTGGTGTTGTATGTCTATCCTGCACTAAGCAATGTTTACAAATTTCTTTATCTAGAATTTCATGTTAAACGATTAGTCATTATTATTGTTATCTTTTCAATGTTAGTTCAAACATCTATGATAATCATGTTATACTTTGAGTAAATTTCAATTTCATATCATTTATAAGTTTGCACAAATAATCATCCTGCTACAAGTGAATAAATGAGTATAAGGTTTGTTTAAAATCATGTACCATGCTCAAGAATAGTAGCAATTGAAATCAAAATTTCACTACAGTCTTATTAAAATACAGTCTTGTAACTGCATAGTTAACCCTTAAATATGGATTCATTCATTTTAGTCCTGTAACTGTTGGCCTTGCATTCATTCAAAATTCAGATTTTCCCCCCTAGCTTTGCATTGTTCTAGTACGAAACTTTCATTAAAATCCGATGTTTGCAAATAAACATGTTTCATTTATTTACAAAACAACTTGTAATTTTTTTAATTTAAAGCTTTAATTAATTTGCATTTTTTATGTTTTCAGTTGCAAAATTGTAATAATTGATTTGATTCAGTTGGATTTACTCTTTCTTAACACACCTAGCAAATCATATCAATTTTTAAATGTGTTTTGTTAAAATTTGTCTGAGATAAAAATTATATTTAATTGTAATACATGTAAACACTATGCAGTTTTACACATAATATTACACAAGCGTAAATAAACTTGTTAGCTGTTATTGACTCTGTCCAGAAACGGATCCTGTCCTCCATTTAGAGAGGAGGGGGCAAGGGGCAAGGGATCATCTCTTTTTTATGTGAATTGGGGGGGGGGGGAGATCTTCATTAGTAGTTTTTATATTTTTTTATCAAAATCGGGCTATTTTCTGACATATACCCAAATCCACTTTCATTTCGTAAATGCATAAAACTTTCAGGTAGAGTATAAAATTGGCAGATTTTATCCATAGACTAAGAAATTAGTTCCTTATAGAAGAAAAAAATCTTACAGAAAATGTTCCCGAAGTTCAAATTTTAAGACTACTTTGGGGCTGAACCACTCCACTGCTGGACAACAGTGAGACAGAAAATATATTTTTCTGCTCAAGATTGTTCTACATTGAACTTTGTGTATACAATTAGAAAAATTCTGTTTAGCAGCTGAATTTTAAAACAGTAAAAATCTATTTATATTAATTTAAAATATAAAAAGAATTGCGTTAAAAAATATGGCTTTGAGTAATTTTCTGTAACACCTCCATGTTATATTTTAAGGAGTTTATGGAGACACAATAAAAACGAAATCATTTCTGATGTTAATACTTTTTATTTTCCTCAAAAAAATTCATTTCCAAGTTAGAAACAGCCCCACCAGTGGCTGAGAGGTTCTGCTCTCGAAGCTGGTAGACGGGAGGTGCTGGGTTCGATCCCAATCACGACTGTCCGCCTAATCGTTCGGAGTTTTCGTGGTTTTCTTCGAGCCATGGATTTCCATGCGTAAATACGGGTTAGGTTCCCTTAGAAAGACCCCCACGAAGGGCACTCCCCCTCGGGCCTATATCCCTAGTGTAGATAATCGGCCATCAAAAATCAACCAACCAAGTTAGAAACAATTACTTTTAAATTATACTTTCATTATTTTAATGGGAATATATTTGAAAAGTAATCATTTCTAAAAAAAGAAATGTTAAAAACAGGTAGTGACCTGACAAAAGTGGATAAAAATCGGAAATATACCCTTCTCGCTATATGAATTAACGGATGGTGACCTGAAAAAAGTTGTTAAAAAACAGAAATATACTTTTCTCTATATATTAATTAATAGACAATGACCTGAAAAAAGTTTATAAAAAACGGAACTATACCGTTTATGCTATATTAATTAACGGATAGTGACCTGAAAAAAGTTGATAAAAAATGGAAATATACCCTTGTTGCGTAAAAATTGTTGTGTTCCATCTAGGTATAACTCGACCTGTACAAGACGCTTGCTGGCAAGTGCGTGTGTTACTGTAATACAAAGTTGTTTAAATATACCTTTTTTCCCTATACAAATCCCGATTTCAACGGAAGAAATTAAGTAACTTGTCTGTAATAATTTCGTAGAACTGTTACTTTATTCTGAATCATTTGTTATTGGGTTTTTGTTGTTGTTGTTTTATATTGCTGATTACAAACGAAGCGTTACTAATAACACAATAATTACATGTGTGCTCCGCATTCAGATGACAAAGATTATTATTATTAGCATTATTGCGTCGCATTAGTCTAATCATTACATCGAAAATTAAACCTGATACTTTACTGGATTTTCTATGTTATTGAGCAATAAATCAATCCAAAATTTTCTTCATAAGGAAACAGCAGCGTCTTGTTCCTAAATTTTTATTTATTTTACAAAAGGAAACGAAATAATATGCTTTTCGTATATATGTAGCAATAACTTTTTTGTCTAAAAAGGCAGAATAATCTTTTGATTTTTCAAAATTATAGTAAACGTTCGATTTATTAGAATTAGTTTCTCTCTTTCATTTTACGTTACCCAAGCAAAATACGTTTATGACTTAAAATAGTTGTTTCTGAACATCTCATGCAATATCTCTTTCAAAAGGTTAAGATTTCTTTAGAATATTAAAATCATACATATAGTCTTTAACACATTTCTTATGTTTTTATATAATCGCATTAAAAGCATGAATAAAATAAGTAAATACAGAAAAATAAAATACTGCTTCTAATCTAAATATACTAACAATCAGAGAATTTTTTTTTTCCAAATATCCGCACTATCTATAATTTAAACATGAAAGAAACAAACTTTACAATATATTTATAACTACTTAAAAGGTGTCACAAACATATAAAAATATTATTTAATACAACCCGAGATGTTTCGAACACACACGCATTCATTTTCAAAGGGAAAAAATATCTGACTGAATAGAAAACAAATTTTAAAAACAAAAACAAAATATTACACATGTGCAAGCGGAGTTCAGTCCATTTCTCTGTCGGGGGGTAAAAAGATTAGTCCACATTTTCAGGAGATCTTGAAATATTTAGGATATTATACCAAATCGCGGGAATATTATAAGAAAGGACATTGTTACAAACAATATAATATCACTCCTAAGTAAAATTTCAATGGATTCACGGATTATTGAAGAGTAATGGTTAGAAGTTGAAATGATCATTTTAGCTTTTTCGAAATTTATCTTAATATTTTCTTTTTGATGCAATCTCGATAAAGCTGTACTTGGTTTGTTAAACGTGATATCAGGAAAGTGCTCTTTAAGGCGCATCTCACACTAAGGCGACACATAACACAAGTCGCTTGAATTCGCTGGAAAAACTGGTTTAAAACAGGTTTGAAACAACTTCGTTCTTTGTTTCGACAGGTTATTGCGCTACATGTTGCGGCTACATGTCGCTTGTCGTCTCAGTGTGGGATGCGCCTTAGTCTCCTTAAATTTTCGAGATGTCATACCAATATAAAATAAACTCTCAGAAATTATGTAAACTCCTGCTTTTTCATAATCGGGAATTGGATCAATTTTACTGTGAATCAATTCTTTCAATTTTGTTGGAGTGTCATAAACATATAAAAATATTATTTAATACAACTGCAACAAAATTGAAAGAATTGATTCACAGTAAAATTGATCCAATTCCCGATTATGAAAAAACAGCAGTTTACATAATTCCATTCAGCACAGAACACCATGAGATTTTATTTTATATTGGTATGACATCTCAAAAATTTAAGGAAAGACTAAAAGAGCACTTTTCTGATATCAAGTTTAACAAACCAAGTACAGCTTTATCCAGATTGCATCAAAAAGAAAATATTAAGATAAACTTCGAAAAAGCTAAAATGATCATTTCAACATCTAACTATTACTCTTCAACAATTCGTGAATCCATTGAAATTTTACTTAGGAGTGATATTGTTTGTAACGATGTGTTTTCTTATAATACTAGTGTAAATGCCCGTCCTAGGACGGTGGGTAAAAATTGTGTTTTTCACTTAAAATTTGAAAAACTGATAAAAAAATAATTGACAATATGAAGCGTTTAGATGAGCAAAGTTCGGCTAGTTTATGTTCTAATAAACACACAATTAGCTTTTACAATATTTCTGGGTAAACCAGGTTTCTTAATAAAAGAAAAATTTAATAAATATGCAACAAAAGTGCGTAATTAAAACAGTCTGCTGCAACTATTGAAATAATACTATTTTTTTTAATAACACTTTGAAATTGCATTTTTATCATTTACCCCCCCCCCCCTCCCCTCCCATTTTTTTAAAAATATGTATATTGATTAATAAATAAGTATCGCGGGTTGAATCCCATCCGTCTAATCCCCTAAGCTTCTGTCCTCCTGATGCAAAGCTACAAATCAAAAATTATTAATTTTGCTTTTCGTATAAATATTAATTTTTTACTTTTAAAATATGGGATATGTTTTTTTTTTTTTTTTTTAGCTTAAATTTACATACACCTGTATATAGAAAAGGAAAATATAAGCAATGTGTAATTTAAAAATAAGTTACAAAATGCCAGGACATTATTTCCGGGAGGGGGGGGGGCGACTAATCCCCTACGCTTCTGTCTTCCTGATGCAAAGCTAATAACACTTTGAAATTGTATTTTTATCGTTTACCCCCCCCCCCCACCCTCCCTTCCTCCCCTCCTCCAATTTTTTTATATGTATATTGATTAATAAATAAGTATCGCGGGTTGAATCCCATACATCTAATCCCCTAAGCTTCTGTCCTCCTGATGCACAGCTATAAATCAAAAATTATTAATTTTACTTTTCGTATAAATATTAATTTCGCCGCTAGGAGGCGCTGTTTTCGTTTGCATTAAGTCGGGCGTAGTCGCTTTACTATACCGTTACCTCCCTTACATAACTGTAGCTCTCTTCATTCGCAAGTATTTTCAGGTTAAAGGGACTTTCCTTTGCAACATGTAGGGGAGATGGGGGCACATGTGAACACGGGGCACATGTGAACATCGCAGTTTTTCGATAGTTACTATGAGCTTTTTTATTTGAAAAAAATTACTAAAGATGATAGCATCTGTAGACATATGGTAAAAATTTTTTGAAGCTCTATGACGTTTTGTTTGTCCTCTGTAGCCAAAACACTGTTTTTAGATCTCAAAAGTAAAATCATTGCTCCAAGTTCATAAGCGAATAATTTTATTTATTTATTCATTTATTTGAATTTGAGTGTTTTACCATATACTATGAATACTAATAAACATTTTTGATAAAATTCTTGTTCTTCTAAAATTGAGAAATGTTAATTATTCAGCAATTTAACAGAAGCAGCAATGTGGGGCACTTGTGAACAGGCTAGTTGGGGCAGATATGAACACTTCATAAGTACCCCAATAATCATTCTGTGATTCTGTTTCTTTCAGTTAACTTAATGAGAGATAATGTCAGTTCCATTATCTACAATTTTCCTGAAATTGGAGATATTTTCCTCTCACAAAGTTGATTTTGTATTGAAACTTCCACAAACACATCTTTCAGCAAATACATAAAGAACAACAGACTCGTCTACGTTCAATTGTACTTTAAATAAATTTAATGTTTTCTAAAATGCAATAAGTGTTATATATTATTTTACTAAACGGTTTACAACAATATTTTTTATGCATTGTTAATACAAAAGTATTACTTTGAACAACTTTGCAAATTTTCCTTTTACATTTGTTCTAACCTTGCAATGATGGCTTACTTCCATCTCTAAAACATTTATGTATATGATGCTTTGAATGGAGATAGATAACAGTAATATTTTAAGAAAGTACAATTTTTAAACTGATAACTACCGTAAAATTCCGATTGTACCCCCCCCCCCCTCTTTCAAAAGCAAAAGAAGTTTGGGGGGGGGGGTTATAGTCGAGATTTTTTTTAATCATTAAAAAACCCTTCTTTATCTATAATTTACAAGAAAATAAGGCAAATACAGGAGTGAGAATCTTTCGTATTTCAGCAGATTTCCGATAAATAGTATGTAAATGCCCCCTCCCTAAAATTTCCCCCAAACAAAAACCCTTAAACAAAATTTAAAAGTTTTAATTTCTTTTTTTAAATTGCTTCTTTATTTTTTTATTTTATTGCAACAATACTTAATGAATCATCTAAGACTCTCCCCACCAAATCTACTTATTTTCATTTTATAATCTTTTGCTTAAACATATCACGCAGAAACTAGAGAAATATACATATATATTTTTCTTTATGGTGAATTTGAAAGGTAATATAACTAATGATTACTATGACAAATGAATAAAGGAATAAAAAGCACATTAAAGGATATTTTTTCCTTGTGTTCACATGTCCCCCACGTGTGTTCACAACTACCCCGCTGATGGGGCACATGTGAACAATTTTTGGATTTTATAAAACTATTAAAAAATGTAAGAAGAACTATACAGGTGATTTTGAAAAAAATACCATGTGCAAAAGAAAGTTCTGTTTACTATATTAAGTAGTTTTTGTTTATCGAAATTAATCCAGTTATGAGAAAAAGCTATATTTATGCGAACTGTTCACATGTGCCCCCATCTCCCCTATATTTTTTTCATGTTCGTGTGACCAGCTGACGCATTACCCACCGCTTTATAATCAGCTGACTTTTTTTTTCCTTCAAGATATTGGGTTAGCTATAATTTGACAAATTTTCAGCCGGGAGGAAATGACATTTTTTTTTTTTTTTTTTTTTTTTTTTTTTTTACGTGTTTGGGAGGCTACCGCTGCTCAACCCACCCACGGAACCGCAGCTGACGTTCACATAGCTTCACGGTACATCTCTCTGAAGCATTTTACAAATTATCAGCCGAGAGGAAATTGGTCATCCAAATCTGTTGCTGGCTCGTGGACTCCTCCAACCCCCCCCCCCCCCTCTCTCTCTCTCTCTCTGTTTTCATTTAAGAAAAGGAATACAGAAAAAGCATATTTTTTCTCTATTCTCATTACACGCACGCATTAAAATCGCAGGCAAAATTTTTATAAGAATATTTATGTTGAAGCCCAGTAGCTTAGTGGGTCAATGCGTCACACTACCACACTACAGAAGGTTGACCGCCTGACCGGGACATATGATATGGCTCCCCAAGACCCATGGTCAAGAAAACAGAGTTGGGCACTGTAGGCTATGATCCCTAGGGATTGTAGCGCCACAGAGTTTAGTGTTTAGTTTATATTTAGCATTTCATATTTTTAACATTAATTTAGTATGTGATATTTTGGAGGCATCTCCCTTGCGTTTGTACTTTTAACCTTTAACTGCTGTGACAGAAATTGTCTCGTAACTATTGTGAAGCGGTCTATGAGACCGCTCAATCGAAACATGAATTAAAAGCTCTGTTAACTTAAAGGATACTTTTTTCTGTACAAAAACCTTTTCTACAGAACTATTACAACTAAAATTTACCAATTCAACAGCCTCTTGTAATAATACTAGGCTTCCAAACGAACAAAATTCCACTAGTAAATATAGTTAAATTAGAAATTACAAGTTAAACTGTAAAAATTGAAAAAAGCAGCGACCTGTGAGAATGCTGACATCAGTTAAAGGTTAACGCGTCATTTTTTAATTACGTTTCAGAGTTTGGAAGAAAATATATTTTAATCTTTTTAAGTTTTATAAGGTCCTCTAGGAAATTTATGAAGTAATTTATCGATTGATACGCACGATGTGAAAAATAACAATATAAATGAGAGCAAAAAATAATCAAAATTAAAACAGTATACAGTTGTTTCAAAGCGTCAAAAATGAGCTTTTTTTTTTTCTTTTTTTCAAAGAAATGAAAGTGGAAGTGGAAGAAGCAACACATGTGATTATTAAAGAACTCGTGTGATTCAGTAAAAATTATTTCTAGTAAAAATAAAAAACGATTTTTTGTAAGTTCAATTTGCACGGAAGAAAGTGTTCCCTTTTGAATCTTTGAAACGACTGGAAACTGGATGTTGTATTTGTTTTGATTATTTATGCTTTCCTTTGCTATCGGTCTCTAGACGCCATCCATTGACATATTAATATTTTTTTTCTGTGTCTCGCTTCCTCTATCCCCGTCTTGTTTTCTTTTTCTTTCTGTTTCTTTTTTTCTTTTTTCTTTTTCATTGATTCGTGGATTATACAGTTTAACGCAACTGCTCCATTATTCTATTGAGACGGACATTATCTCAACAACTACTGCATTGTGTGCCGTTACATATTTTCCTTTTGTCTTTGCGTGCATTATTGTCGATTTCAGGCATATGAATCAAACGAGACCTTGCCTAGAATGGCATAGATATTCGGCGCGTGCCAGAAATATTTTAAGATATTGCAGGAAAACATAAAATAAAAAATGGAGAACAGACGTCTGTAGCCCGTAATGGAGGTTACCTCCATTAGTTTTATCTCCCCCACTGCCTATTTTCTCTGTTCACTTAACCTTCCCCTTATCGGTCACTTTTGTTGTATTTTGATTTATTTCAACGTTGTGTAGATTACAGTTCATTCGCCTGGTAAAAGTTACGAAATGCAACTTCTCTTAAAATATCAAAATTCAAAATATTTTTATGTTTAAAATTTTAATATTTAAAACACAGCACTATTTCTTTGCTATTCAGGGAACGATCGAAATATGATTTGATTGCTCACGTTTAAAAACACGTAGAAAATTCTTCACTTTCTTATATGCTTACAACCTTTTTATGCTTGAGTACCCATATAAATGCATCACTTTTAATATATTCTTCTTGCTATAAATAGGGAAGAGGAGGCAGGGGTGAAAAGGCGGGAGGAATAGCACAACGCTAGTTTTACTTAAACTAGATACAATTAAATACTTTCATTTCTACACAAGATACAATACCTATGAAACCATTCATATATGCTACTAATTTTAAAATTGCAAGATTTTAAACATTTGTAGGGAAAAAGTATCTTTTTTATAGATAAAAATTTAATATTGGATTCTAATTTAAAACTGAATTTGACATTTATTACATTTTCAAAACAGAAATAATGAATTTTTAAGATAATTCCATATGTCCTGTGTTTATAAGACATTAAGGCTTAAAATCAGTATAGTTTAGTTAATGCGGTAATCGTGGTCAACGATATGGTTAACCAGGGGTGCGCCGACCCAGTGTGCAAAGTGTGCGGCGCACACAGGCGCCGAAGTAGTAAAGGCGCCAAAGATTTCCGTTGATGAGCAAATACTTAAATAATTTTATCCTTAATATAATTTCACCAAAATGTATTACATTTTCTTGACATCTAAATTATGTTTTGTAGATTTACCTGAGACAAACTCACTTATAAATATCCATTTCTTTTTTTAAAAAAAATATTTAGTTTTATTCTATTTCTGAGTCTCCTAATAAGTGATTTAGACGCAAACCAGTCCAACCTTTATAAACAGAGGCTCACCTTATCTAGCATAATGAAAGGCGCCATAATTCACATATTTGAAAACATGCCACACTATTATCTTACTGTAGTGGTTGAGCATAATATACAGTTTTATTACCACAGGGTCTAAATTCCACCTGTTTTTTTATTTTTAAATAGCAATCGTCGCCTTACTGCAGAATTTCTGTCATAAATAAGATGAAAAATACCATTCGGAAATACTGGTAAAAGTTTCCCATGCGTTAATGAGACCATGAATAGATGTAGACATATGCGCCACAAGCGTCGATATAAATCACTAAAGGGCTCGGCCCCCTACGAGCTACGCTCGCCAACCCCCGTCCAGACACCGCAGACTCTAAATGCACGCTAATTTGATCGGCTTTAAAAAGATTTCGAAAGATTAAATTATAATTTAAAAAACAATGGCGATCTCCCTATAAACGGATTTCTATTCATTTCTCTTTGATTGGGGAATTTTAACGCCAAATCCGCTGCGGTACTACTTGATTATCCAGTCAACCAATTTCGCCAAATTATATAAATCGCCAAACCACTCGCCAAATTATACAAATTGACATAATTTTTATTTTAAATAACGAAAGAACAAATAAATTAGTACAACATTAATAAAAATAGAAATAAAACGTCGAAATAAAAATAACTTGATGACGTAGACACGTGTAACAACATTTCAAAATAAGTTAATATAAAAGGAATTAAGTAAACAGAGTCTTTGTCTCCTGGTATTTTTTAACAAAGCGAAAAGAAAGTTCTTTTAAATGAGATATTTTAAATTAATCGTTTTTAATCTGACGTAATTTTGACCAAGCTATTCTTTCTCTTTTAAATATTCACGTGAAAATACTTTTGTTAGAAATGAAATATTATTTGCGCTTTCCTAACAAAAGTAGTTGAAAAGATCCTCTGAAAATATCAAATAAATGTCTAGCGCAATTTCTAAATTTAAACTGTTTTGCAATATTATTTTGTGTTCATTTTATGTAATAACTGTAATGTGACGTAATTATGACGTAATTTCTCTTATTAAGACTTCTAATGCATGTTAATGAATTTATTATTTTACAGTATCCTTTCTCTTTTAAAATTCACGTGTATACTTCTTATGACGTAATTTTCAATAAGTTCCTGCTTTTTATACTCAATTATTTAATTTTAATTTTAAAGTATCTTTTCTATTTTTAATAGTCACGTGTAAATAAATTTTTAATTTGAAGCAAACATTATTGTGTCCGTTGTTTATACAGTTGGCAACAGGTTAAATTAGTACAATTTTCTAAAATAAGTAAAAAATATCTCTCGAAATGCTGAAAATTTGAATTTAAAATACAAATAAAACCTCGAAAAATGAGTCAAATTAAAAAAATTAATTAATTCTGCACACCGGGAAATTATAGCGTATAAAATGATCTAAAAATGATTAAATTCCCATGAATAGTTTTTGCTCCTATAAAACTTTTTTAGTGGTACGATTTTGTCCAACTTTAGCATTAAATATCTCTTTAAATAATTCTTCGATTTGAAAACTGCCTGCATCAGCGTGTTTATCAAACATTTCTGTATAATACTACCGATTTTCATATTTTTGTATGCATTATTTTCCTTAATATTAACGAAGAAAGACCTCCGGTCACAAAAAATTCAAAACCGGCGGCGGCGGCGGTGACAGCGGTAGTTACTTTTTTTCAGAATAGAGAGATAGTAAATTTAAAACACATGTATAATAATCACTTATAAACAGATAAAGTTAAAAATGCTATAAAAAGATTTAAAATGCTATAAAATGCTTTTTATAGCAGTAAATTTAAAATTAGATTTTTCAGAGGAGCAACCTATCTTCAAAAGTTTTGTAGGTGAAGGAGCCAGGAAACCTTAATCACTAAATAACAAATTAATAGCAATAAATATTTAAAATTAAATAACGGTCACTAATAACTATTGAAAGCATCCTTTAAAATGGATTTTTAATTTTAAAAATATCTCGTAAGAGGAAACATTCGAATGGGAGTCAAGAAAATCTTCAAAGTGCGCCACCACGAGTCTGCGAGGAACGCGTTGGACATTACTGAATAGAGAAACAATGTAAAACCAGAACTTGGAAGAGTGTGCTGTTCAATGTAGACAGAGTTGGGCAGTATCGAAAATACCTGTATTTGAAATACATTTTCAAAATACATTTGTATTTTGTATTTTAAACCGATAAGACCAAAGTATTTTTGTAATGTATTTTCTGATGGTTTTACAAAGAATTTTGTATTTTGAAAATACTCAAAATACATTTTTTTCAGATTTCAAACTGCCGTGTTTAACCGCACAGAGAAAAGCTGCGATTCACTAAAAGGAAATACATGCCTGTCTGTTTTGACTAGTTTTCAAATTCTGTTCTGGAATGGAAGTTAATATAAACACACTCTTCGACTAGTGGAAGGATAAATTGGAGGTTGATGAATATGTTGTTTAGCTTCAGCAAACGTATTTTTACTTATTGGTTACAAAAATAACTTTTATACAAGTTGTTGTGAGAATTAGGGTTGGGTTGATTTTTGACGGCCAATTATCTGCACGAGGGATATAGGCCCGGGGGGAGTGCCCTCCGTGGGAGTCTTTCTAAGGGAACCTAATCCGTATTAACGCATGGAAGATCCACGGCTCGAAGAAAACCACGAAAACTCCGAACGATTAGGCCGACGGGCGCGATTGGGATCGAACCCAGCACCTCCCGTCTACCAGCTTCGAGAGCAGAACCTCTCGGCCACTGGTTGTGGGAATTAGAAGAAAAAAACATGTATTGTGATAGACCTGAAGGATCTTTCAGAGTTGCATAAGGTGCAGCGATCTATTACCGACAGTCGCTCATTGACCACAGATATAAGGAGCTCAGGTTTTTTTTTTTTTTTTTCTTTTTTCCTGGTCAATTAGCTTTACTTAAAAATACCGAAATAAGGTTTAAAAAAAATCGTCTGTTTGATTAATTATATGAACTTTGTAAAAAATGCATTAGACAATAACTGTAAGAACATTGCTGCAATAAACTTTTAAAGGAACGTTTGACTATGAAAAAATGAAATTTATGACTTTGCAAATTTTGAATTAGAATTATTCCTACTTTTATGAATATTTTTGTGCTTTTTTTTATGAATGTAAGCCCTTTCACATTTTCCCCTCTGTATATTAAAAGTTCCAAGACTTTCATAATAGGTCCAAATGGTTTCTTATTTCTTTGCGTTTATACAATAGGATGTGATATTTTGCCTGAGTGTTATAATTTTAAAACTATTTTTTTATGCAGAATTCGTACTTTTGCTAGTAATAATAATTCAACTTGTGTTAACAATTATGTAAATTTTTCATTTATATTTTTGCATCAGTAACGGATATTTTAAGTTTCGTATACATTATTTCTAAAAGCACTATAATCGAAAATTTGTGCCCCAAATATTTTATTAGTGAAAGGCATAAAAAATCTTGCATAGGTGGGAGTCTTGTTAAACACACGTGCATTATATAAAAAGAAAAAAAAATACATTTAAATAACAATTTTATTCGGTATCATTATATAAATCAGATTATTAGGTAGATTTCGTATGAAATACTACCTATTGGGATCGTTCCTATGTTGGAATTTCTAAAAAATTTTTGCAGATCTACACCGATCATGACCCCTAGAACCCCAAACCACCCTCAGTAAAAAACTTTATATATCTATCTATCTATCTATCTATTTTCTATCTATATATATCACTTTCTTCTGGACACGATAACTTTCGTAATTCTGCACCAATCTCTTCCAAACTGATACATAAAATCAATGGGCATAAAATCTCGGTCAAGTTCGTTAATGGGTAAAATCGGACCAAGGGGAGGGAAATAGGGAGGGGTTTTGTGAAAACAGAAAACCCCCCATAACTTCTTAATTTTTGTACATATCAAATCAGTTTAATGTTTTTATTACTTCTAAAAATAGGGCCAAAAATTTATGTACCACAGATTTTTGATAAATTAAAAAATGGGCTCAGGGGGTGCAAAAAATAGGGTTTTGGGGAGAAAAAAATTCATAACTTCGTCAATTCTCAAGATATCAAATTCAATTAATTTTATTATAAATCTCCTTAACATTATCTAAAACTTTTATATTCACAAGTTTTTGATAGGAGCAATTCGTACCGCAAAAAAAAAAAAAAAAATTAAAAGCGAAAACAAAAAGGGCGTTTGAAGAAGAAAAAAATCCATAACTTCGTCAATTCTCAAGATATCAAATCCAATTAATTTTATCATGAATCTCCTTAACATTATCTACAACTTTTATATTCACAAGTTTTTGATAGGACCAATTCGTACTGCAAAAAAAAAAAAATAAAAACGAAAACAAAAAGGGGGTTTGAAGAAGAAAAAAATCCATAACTCCGTCAATTCAAAAGATATAAAATCCCCATGAATTTATCATATATCTTCTTAATATTGTCTACAACATCTATATAGACAAGTTTTGGATAGGACCAATTCTTAGAGCAAAAACAAATTAAAAATACATACCGGTTGAAGAAAAAAAATGATCTTAGTAAGGGTGTATTCAAATCCAAACTGCTTATTTTCCGACTCATTTTACAATTCATTTTTGCTCTCAAAGGCTTCCAATTGGTACGTTTTCTTATTCAGAAACTGTATAATGTACCGTAATGGTCGATTTTCTGATAGGGGCAGAATATATTTTTTTAAATGCTGTTAAAAAGGGCATTTTGAACCGAATTTACCGAAGCGGATTGTGTTGGAAAAATCATTGTAATTAGGATGCGCTTAAATCCAAACTGCTTATTTTCGGACTGGTTTTTAAATTCATTTTTGCTCTCAAACGCATTTAATTGGTAGATTCGCTTATTCAGAAACTATATAATGTACCGTAATAATCGATTTTTAGATAGAGGCAGAATATATTTCAAAAAATGATGTCAAAGTGGGCATTTTGAACGGAATTTCCCGAAGCGATTGTGTTAGAAACGAAAAATATTGTCCTTCTGAGAAAATAATTGTTTATATATCAAGTTTTAATTAATTGAACAAAAAATAAAAACACCGGCCGCTTATAAATCTCTTCAAAAATCACGTCAGCATGTTTCATATTTTTTTTTTATTAAAAATGAATCTGGAATTATGGCAGAAAATTTCGAGTTGTTGAGCATGGAAAAGTATTTTTTTTTAATGCCGCCCTAACACGATTCTGATAAAACCAGCTATTATATGAAAATGAAATAAAAACTCGTCAAGAGCGGCCAGATAAAATTGTTAAAGTGGATTTATCTCTAATCATGATTTAGTTTTTGTTTGTGAAATTAGTATATTTGACTTCGAAATCTACCTCTGCCTGTAGGCCGGACCGGCAGGGATTTTTATAAAACGTGTTCTTTTGTAGGCATATACTAAAAAAGACTGATTGAAAGACTGATACTAGACTAATTTATTTTTAGATTCTTTTAATACATAAGAAGGAATTATTGTAATCGTGAAAATTGTCGACTTTCGTTTTTTGATTGATTTGCACGTTTCAGGATGTCTTGAACGCAATTTAACTATTTTGGGGAAATGTGTGTATGTCTGTTAGTCTGTATGTGACACAATTTTTTTGACCGCTCTATCCCAAGAACTAATACACGGAGTTTAGTCATGAGACTTCAGATTAAGTTAGACCTAGGTATAACTTAGCTTTGTGTTTATATCGCCCAACATGTGGCACTGCTATGCTTAATTATTTTATTCCATGATAGCTATATTGTAAGAACGAATATACAGAATTTCATCAAACTGCATATTGCATTAGATCTGAACACAAATAGTTGCTGATTAGCTTATAGTGTATATCGCTCAACAGGTGGCGCTGCTATACTGTGTTTTTCATGATTTATGCGATACCTATATCTAAAAAACTAAATTACAAAATGTAATCCAATTTCATATTATTTTAGACCTTCAAATAAATTAATGCTGATAAAATTTGGAGAGCATTGCTCAGCAGGTGGCGTGGTTATGCTGTGTTTTTAATGATTACTGTGACATATATGTAAAACTCTGCGGGCGCTACTGTTCTATGCCTCCTGAAAGAGATTCCTTACCGAATCTACAATCAATTGATGTAGCTTAGAAAGTGTGGTATGCCAAATTATTTATTCCTAGTGAATAACTACCTTTAAAAGGTAGTTTATTCATTACTAGCTAAAGCGCCCGGAGTTGCCCGAAATTTTAAAAATGTCTGTTTTGAAAAATGAACGATTGCGTTTTAATTTACATAATTTTTTCTCATTTTTTTCATTTAATCTGGGCGACAGATTATCTATTTACTTAGTAAATATAATCTGTGATCTGGATTGAGAGCGAGATTAAAGCCTTTTGATGAACAGTTGTTTCCGAGTATTTTGTTATTTAAATAATTTTTTCATGATTTAAAAAAAATGAGAAGTACAAAAATTCTACGAATATTAGTTTAAAAAAATCTGAAATCTTTGTTTCAGTTTTTAACTAAGAATGAGCTCTAGGGACCTAAACCTTTGTAGAAATTCTAATATACACGCATCGCATATACATATATATATATATATATATATATATGGAATAGATTTAAAAATGGCGAAAACAAATTCAAAGAACATCAAAATGTTAAAAATATGCCAACATTTCCATAATCTTGTTTTTATCGTGTTTTAATACGTTTTTTTCAAACTCGTGAAGTTATATATTCACCTGCTGGCATCCATTATATTTCCAATATGACGTAATATTCACCTTTTTTTAAATTCGGCAAAATATTCATTTCTTTTTCATTTTTCACTTGAAAATCTTGCAATGGAAAAGTTATGATTTAATATTCACCTTCTTTTTAATTCGGCAAACTATTCATTTCATTTCCATTTTTTACGTGGAAATCTTGCAATAGAAAAGTAATTGTTGTGGTAAGAATTTTATTGTGGATTTTAATATTGGCAACTGCTATAACGAAAAATGTTTAAATTTGATAGGAAATTGATGTTAAATTGGTGGTTCTTTATTAATTAAAAATGAACTATAAATTATTTCAATTCCGGATTACTTTAGTTACCTCGGCCGCGTTTTAATACACATGTACGTAACATTTCACAATTCTGGCTTCCAAACTGTGGATTTGTATAGAATTACAGACAGACAGACAAATTTTCATTTTTATATATTAGATTAGTTATTCTTGTAACTTTCATACACTTTATAAATTTCCAAATAAAGAAGCAAATTTAAATTTCTAAAAAATTTAATCAGTTTTGCAAACAAGCTTTTCATTTCCGTAGAACAGTTTAATGCATAATATTTATTTTTTTTAATATATTTTGTATTTTAAATGTATTTTCAAAAAGCATGTATTTTGTATTTTAAATTTTTGAAATTTGAAAAGTATTTTGTATTTTGTATTTTAAGTTGTAAAACCAATGTATTTTGTATTTTGTACCGAAAATAGTTTTTCGGTGTATTTTGCCCAAATCTGAATGTAGATTTTAAATTGGATCAAAAAATGAAAAATCTGAGCCTTAGGTGCATTTGGACAACCATCATCTATCCTTATCCAAATTTCCAGGCCTCTGTGTGCGGTAGACATTCTTAGCCATCGCCAACATAAGTAGAGTAAAGGCAAACGTCTTTCTTTTATTAATATAGATGAAATCTACTGTTATTGTACTGTATTATTTTCTCCGGGATAATGAAGTTTTACCGTTATGCAGGATTCTGAGACAGACATGTTCCATTTTCAGAGGCTTTACTGTGTTACGAATTTTATTTATATAGCTGCCATCCTTCCTTATTTTTTAAGTAATATAATCATGTTTGGAACCAGAAATCTTATTTAATAAACGAAATAAAATACGAATCTTATCGAAACTAGGCACATTATATTAAAAAAAATTTCTGGTACAAAAAACTTTATTTGACATGGGAAAAAACTCCAGAAGGATGGCAGCTATGCATTTATAGATATTTACAGATTTTTTATATAACGTTTTATTTTCGGAGGGGGGTATAGGGCGCCAAGTGAAGTTCTGCGCACAGGCGCTGGATAGTGCTAGCGCGCCCCTGTGGTTAACGATACGTTACAAATACTATCTGGAGGAAGAAATGGTTCACTAAGATACAGAGAAAGACGAAGGTACGTTGAGCACGTAGTATTTCTTTCTTGTAATCCCAAACAGCTATAAATATTTAATTTAGTAGCTATTTGAAAAAAAAAAAAATTGTAATATAGAACAATGTTTGTAATATTCATTTTGTAACAAATGTAAAAATAAATTTCAAAATAGAATTAACTTTTTATTTTTGATAATTAAAAAACACAAAATTTTCAACTACAAATGTTTTCAATGTGTTCAAAAACAAAATGTCAGCTACATATCAATCACATGCATATTTTCTAGAAATAAAGTAACAAATAAAGTAAAATCACGTTTTCATTTAGCTTTGAAAGTATAATATTCGTTAAAATGTAAATTCCTACTAGTTTTTCTCTGCTTTAGATGTAATGTACAAAATTTTCACAATTTTCAAATTGTCTGGAAATTAATTTTTTCAAATATTTTAACTTTCCTTATATGATATTTCTTTTTGGTAGTTGTAAATAAACACTAAACATTATAAGAGAACAATTATATCCAAAAATGTGAAGAATAAATTAAGTAAGAACTACTTTATATAAAAATTGTCCCATTTCTGCCTCCTCATCATGTTTCGTAAGGCGCTGTTGAATAGCGTTGCCAGTCCCATTTTCACAAAGAAGCGAAACAGGAATACCAAATAAAACGGGACATCTGCTTCAAAATAGGGATATACAGGGTGATTCAAAACATATCATTCAAATTTCGTGGGGAGGTATTGAATACGCCAGGAAACCGATTTTACATAGGAAAGTATGTCCGCAATTCTACGCATGCATTTGTAGAGGGCGCTGTGCGTACCCAACCTTCCACTGTGTCCCAATCATTGTTTTGACTTTCCTAAAACTAGTATTATTTCTTCTCCTGTTTCCATTTTTCATTTGGACTTCCACGAAGCCTTTCACATCTTTAAAAACTCCAAAAATCTCGTTAATGACCATTATTCAACGACTTCATTATCTGACGCCTGGAAACTTCTCGTTTAATTTTGTTCTTTCCTGTTATTTTATCCTTTATTATTATTATTTTTTAATTGGTTTGTTTTTTACTGTTTGTTTTCATTTTTATTTTATTTATTTTTGTTAATTTTTTTTTTTTTTATTCTTTGTTTTTAACTTTTTTCGTTCATAAATTTTTAAATTTTCGTTTCACACCAGAATTTTCAAACGTAATTCACGAGATTTTTTGAGTTTTTAAAGATGTAAAAGGCTTCGTGGAAGTCTAAATAAGAAGTGGAAATAGGAGAAGAAATAATACTAGCTTTAGGAAAGTCAAAACAATTATTGGGACGCAATGGAAGGCTGCACACAGCGCCCTCTACATACGAATGCGTACATTTGCGGACTTACTTTCCTATGTAAAATCAGCTTCCTGACGTATTCCCTACCTCCCCACAAAATTTGATCGATAAGTTCTGAATCATTCTGTATAAATACAGTGAACCCTATGAATGGCCATTTTTGGTGTTTTTTCTATGATGTCGATAAGTGTGTATTTGTTTGAACATGAGGGCGCTCAAACTAACAATGAGACCCGCCGTGCGGGTTGGATCGTGTTTCGTTGCGGTTGGGTGGTGTTAGGGTCCTTTTGACTTTAAATGTTTCCATTGGAGGTCGGGTTCGGATTGACCCGATTTTTCAAAAAAAAAAAGTCCTAAACATTTTTCAATTGAAAAAAAACTAAATGGTTGAATATGTGTGCATGCGTTTAGTGTATATTCGTTCATTTTTATATATAAAAAAGATAATATTGATGTTACAGATATAATATTTTACTACTTTTCAATAATTGTATTAAAATATGGATTAATTTTCTTTTACTTCGGGCTCGGATTGAACTGTATCGGGTTTGGGTCGAGACTTTAAGCAGAGTTGTTGATTTGGCAGGACTCTATAATGAGGTAACCGAGGTAAATGAGAAACTAGATAAATGTTAGTCAAATGTAAACAAAATATTAACATTCATCACAATTCGAAAAAAAAAGTAGTTTTTTTTTTATCAGAATCACAGCTATTACACCAGAAATTAGGGTCAAGCGCAAACAAACATCTTAACATAATAATAGCTTATAACTAAAACTCAAGAAACGATAAAATTTAAAAAGTGGCAAGATTCGATTGGTTCACTTCTCCCCCAAAATAAGAAAAATTTTGTGTTTCGAAATTAATCAAGCTAAACGAGAAACTGGACAAATATCAATCAAACGCAAACAAAACGTTAACTTTCGTTGCAATCCGAAACAGAAATCAAAGATCAGAAATTAAAAATAATGATGAAACGCAAACAAGCATCTTAACGTAATTATAGCTTATAACTGAAACTCAGAAAATGACGGTATTAAAAAGTGGAACTAAACAAATGTTTTACGCTTCTTAATACCGGAGAAGTTTCTAAAACTTCAATCATTTACTCTTATGAAAGTGTACACTATCCAACCAAATAACTAATTTCCGGCTCTGAGACGTGCCTCCTTTTTCCTCGATCTTGTGCGTCTACCAATTTAATTTTTACTTTCTTCATTTTGAAATTTTTTTGCTATCAACTTCAAATTTTGGACGTAAAAATGCTTCTACATTTTTCTTTTCTTTCATAAGATTGTTAAAGCTTTTTTTTTTTTTTAGTTTTTTTTTAGTTAAGGCAGACAATCAATAGTAATTTCATATCGCTTGAATTGTTTACATTAATTATTGTCTATATACAGAGTGAATCAAAATTCATCGTACAAATTTTAGAAGATAGTAAAATCTTATTAGAAGAAAACAGCTTGGTGCAACAGCTATTGCACCAAGATCTGAATATTTATAAAACCAGTTATAGTACGAACGTCATTTGCTAAGTTTGACGTACAATTTCTGACTTGTTTAATTTCAAGATGCATGAAATTCATTACAGTACTTAATTTTCACTGGAGCTCAACGCCAATACTTTTTTATTTTTAGTGAATATTTAAATATTGGTCGTAATTCACCAGAGCTCATAAATACTGCGCTCCGGAACCCAAAGGAACTTCTAAAAAATCGAAGCCTAAATTGTCTTATCCTTTCCCTTTCATCTCCAATCCTTTGCGTTCTTTACTACCAAAGCGTTTACATATATGCCGTAACATGTTGCACACACGGGAGCATTCTTCTATTTAGCGCTCGCAAGTGTATACTCAATGAACTTCTCTCTCAATGGTTTCCGAACGACGACGAGGAATGCCAGAATTACCAGCAACTGTTTTTACTCATGGTCGTGTAATGTTAACTCGATGCTTTTGTTTTTCGTGTTTCTAAAATATTTTTACTGATCAACTTTTTGGCTCCACGCTGGTTTAATTTGCGCTGAAGCTCTCAGAAGCGCAGCTGCAAAACTTCTTTAATTTTTAGTGAATACTTAAATATTAGTAGGAATCCACCGGAGCTTATAAATATTGCGTACCGAAGCTCATCGGTACAGCGCCGCGTATTTGCTTTGCTAGTTAATACAAAAAAATCCTTAGGTTTTCTGAAAATTCTCCACTCCTGATTTTAATGTTTTCATTCTTTTCGTTTATTAAATTTTATTATATATAAATGTATGTAGCTATAATCAAAATATATTAAAAATTTTATTTTGCTAAAGACAAAATTTCTTTAAGTTTTGCAAATAACGTATGAAATAGAAATATGCGTCTGGACGGGACGGGAAATACACTACATTTGTTACATACTGCAGAATATTAGAGCTCCGGTACTTTATTTATTTTTTTTTTTTTACTAGAAATTAAACCCGAAGTGCCTTTAATATTTTCAATGAACGCGAGCTTAGTATTTTTTGATAAATTCTTTTAAAACCCATTTTGAATTTAATGTTCATAAGACAAACTTCCTATTAAGTTTTTACTGTAATTGCAAGTTGTTTATTGAAGTAAAACTAAACAAAGAACCGAACATTAATTGTAAAAGTAGATGCAATTTTCTAAACAACATTTTACATTAATATTTAAATTAATACGTTTCTTGTTTCTTTTTGTACTCCACTGGAACTGGGAAAATGATTGAAGTAGCAGACACAAAATTGCACGCTTCTTAATATCGGAAAAATTCTAGAAACTTCAACAATTTACTCTTATAAAAAAATACACTAGCCAACTAATTAACTAATTTCCTACTCTGAATCATGTTCTCTTTCCTTATATCACGTACTTCAGAAAACTTTATTTTTAGCTTCCTCCTCATATTTTTCACATTCTCTCTTTATATATTTTTCTTAATGCAGTTTTTAAAAATTAAAGTCTTTTAAAAATTCTGTATTATTTTTTCCATAATATTGTTAAGGAAAAAATATAAGTCAAAATGTGTTATCAAGATTGTTTAATTTTTAATTTTTCATATTAAGTGGGCATGCGAATTTTCCGGCATGACTTTTTTGCTGTTTTTTCCGTTACTCTTATAAAAAAAAAAAAAAAAAATACACTAGCCAACTAATTAACTAATTTCCTACTCTGAATCATGTTCTGTTTCCTTAGATCACGTACTTCAGAAAATTTAATTTTTAACTTCCGTCTCATATTTTTCACATTCTCTCTCTATATTTTTTTTCTTAACTTGCAGTTTTTAAAAATTAAAGTTTTTTAAAAATTCTGTATTATTTTTTCCATGAGATTGTTAAAAAAAAAATTATAAGTCCAAATGTGTTATCAAGATTGTTTAATTTTTTATATTAAGTGGGCATGCGAATTTTCCGGTATGACTTTTTTGCTGTTTTTCTGTTTGAAATAGTCGTATTTTACTAAGTTTTCCTTTGATATTTTATGTGTAAAAGTAGATTTAATTTTCTGAACAACCTTTTACATTAATATTAAATTAATGCATTTCTTTTCTCTTTTTATACTCTACTGAAACTGGAAAAATGATAGAAGTGGCAGACACAAAATTGTACGCTTCTTAATATCGGATAAGTTCTAGAAACTTAAAAAAAATTACTCTTATATATATATATATATATATATATATATATATATATATATATATATATATATATAAAATACACTAGCCAACTAATTAACTAATTTCCTACTCCGAATCATGTTCTCCTTCCTTTGATCACGTACTTCAGAAAACTTAATTTTTAGCTTCCTCCTCATATTTTTCACTACTGTTTTTTCTTTTTTTTTTAAACTAACATCCAGTTTTTAAAATTAAAAATCTTTGCAAATCCTATATTATTTTCTCCATAAGTATGTCAGAAAATACATTTTGGGTGAAAATGTGTTATAGACATTAGTTGTTTAACTGTTGAATTGTTTATATTAAGTACGCATGTGAGTTTTCCGGCGTGCTTTTTTCGGAGATTTTCTGTTTGAAATAATCATATTTCATGAAGTTTTTCTTTTTATATTTTACGTTTAAGAATGAGATAGAAAAACTTAATTTTTTATATAAAAAAGATATCTTGAACTTTCAAAAACCAAATTCGTGCTGATGTTTTACTGAAAAATGATCCCGCGAGACTTCTGATACTGGTATGCGAAGCTTTTATTCTGAATAAGGTGCATTTAAGTAAGATATTTAAATTTTTCAACGCAAGTAAACACTTTAGTTACCCATACACTTTTCCAAACAAATTACAAAATGAAATTATTCAAAATAAATTAAATAAATAACTCTTCCATAGTGTAGGTAAAAAGTTTTTTTAAATTTTATAATTGTAAAATTTTATTGTTTGAATTAAAAAAGTAAAAACACATTCTGTATTGCTGAGTAATATAAACGAATAATGTCAATGTCATATAACAGATTTCAATGACTCTTTACAATTTAAGAATAGATTATTTTATTTTTATTTTTTTTAATCGGGAAATCCCCTTTTCATTTAAAAAGGGGAGGTTCCAAGGCCGGGGTCACAGAATGCTGTGAACGTTTGTGTATCGATAGAGTATAGTTAGTATGAAACTATATGGACAGTCATAAAGCGCAATACGCAGGGGACTTTAGAAAATATGTCGCAAAGATTAACCTACACTTTGTAATCAGATAAATTTCCGACTTTTGCAAGCGGCTCCGTAGCGTGATTGGCAGCATGCTGGTTTTGATTTGTGAGTTCAAATCTCACTCGGACTTACTTTTCGAAACGAAAATTTTTATCAATTATTTTCGAAATGCAATTGAAAAAAATAAGTATAATAATTGAAATTTACGAAAAACATAAATTAAACGTATGTTTTGTCATAAAATGCGTGAACAAATATGTGATTTTAATTTTGTTCCATTATGCAAATGTTTCATAATTTATTAAAAATGTGCTTTTATATTTTTAATATGATTTTTTTTATTCTTGATTTTTAATTAAAATAAATGTTTTCGTAATAATTTTTTTAGCAATTTCATAAAATTGCTCTGGTTTTAAAATCTATGTACTATTTTTTACATGAATAAGCTACCATTTTTCACAGAGAAATAAATTAAAATACGTTATATAAAATTATAACACGCTGCTTTAATTATTTTTTAATTGTAATTTTTCTATTATCATAATAATGTTTCAAAAAGTACAATTTTTTAACAACTAGCTTTTTAACTTTTGAATTTTTTAAACCTTGGATTCTTATGCTTGCAATTAGAATACCTGTCTATGTACTTAAAAATAAGTTCTAAAAAGATACTGAATTGCTAAAAATAGTTAAGTAGGCAGTAACTACAACATAAAAATTAACATTAACATTAGCATTAAAATTAATGTAATTTTGCTGCTCTTGCACTATAAAATCAGTTACGCAGCTGGAAAGTTTTAATTAAGAATAGATTGCATCCCAAAATCGGAGATTGTGGTTTAAGAAAACTGATAAAAACACTATAAAAATACTCGGAAACGTTTCTTAAAATCAGTGGCAGCAAAAGAAACTCTGCTCTTATAAATAAGGTAACTGAGGTGAGATGCCGATTTGGATAAAATGTCGTGTCTCATGATTTTCATATGCGCAGAGGCGCTGTAGGGAAACGAAGCTCAGTTGTAAGCAGGACTGCGGAGTGGGAGTCAGACCTATTTTTGAGCAAAAGAGTCGGAGTCGGAGTCGCTAAAAAACAAGCCGATTCCGACCCCGACTCCAGATTTTTTTTCTTAGACATTTTAAAGTGAATTTAAACTAATTATATGTAATTTTAAATCTATAAAATGAATTATTATTGTTATTTATGGACTATATGAGGCTACACAAGTTAAATACAGGGTGTCCATAATTAAACGACCCTACTTTAAAGTTGTCTACAGACAAAACCATTGTTCATAAAGTTGTGAAATTTTCTGAAAGACATAATAAAGGGATGGGAATTTGTTTAAGCAAAAATAAAATGTAAAAAAAAATAGTTCAAAATTTCGCCACCGGAGTGCTACTTTAAATAAATTACACGTTTAGCATTATGATAGTTTAGAAATTTTATTTATTAACTTAACCTGATTCTAAAGACAGCATTTTACGACATGTTCCTAGACTTTCCCAGAAAACAATGCGATAAACTGTGGAACTCGCTATCTGACGATACCAGATAGTATCTGAAAATGATGACTGTCATGCGGAACACGTTTGGTTATAACAAAACTTGTTAAACTGTTGCAAATGTATTCTAAATGTGTCTTTCATTAAAAAACGGCCTACCCCCCCCTTTTTTTTTCCTCTCATACAAATTTCCATACTTTTGTTATGTCCTCCACAAAATTTCACAACATTCTGAGCAATAGTTTTGTATGTAGACAACTTTAAAATAGGGTCGTTTAATTTATCGACATCCTGTAAATAAAATTTCTAAACTATCGTATTATTAAATATGTAATTTGTTAAAAATAGCCCTCTGGTGGCGAAATTTTGAACTATTTTTCTTTCATTTCTTTTTTGCCTAAACAAATTCCCATCCCTTTATTATGAATTTCCCAAAATGTCACAACTTTATGAACAATAGTTTTGTCTGTAGGCAACTTTAAAGTAGGGTCGTTTAATTATGGACACCCTGTATGACTCATTTACTGCGGCGGCGTACAAAATAGATATAGGGGTAAATACAGAATAAGTACAAGGTATTACCCGTGTAGAGAGTAGATGAAAATTGTTTTATATTCATAACTGTAGTAAATTAACTGTTACCTTTAGTACATAAGTACTTCCCCTCGTATTTTTGGGGTTTGCAGATAGAACCCGAGGTACAAAGGTCTGGAAGGCTCCAAGGCCAGGAAAATGAAGGCAATTCTTCAAACAGGCCGTCTAAGTAAAATTAAAACAATTTATGTTAATGGGATGGATCAGACTGATAAAAAAAATTGAGCAAGCTGACAAGCCCAAAGTAAATTTGAAAGAATCAAACTACGCCGATAAAATAGGAATAATTTACAATGATTGGGGATTGGAGTGATAATAAATACAAAAGCATGGCCGAACGTTTTAGAGGACGGGCCTTAAAATTTCGGCTTATGCAGTTCTCTTGCTGGGGGTAATGCGAAAATTATAAATTTGTGCTATTTTTGGAGGCAAAAGAACTAAGGACTCGGTATAGCATTGTAGAGGTCTGCACGGGCCGACATTTCCAGGCCCGGGCCCGGACCGACTCATAGAGAAAAGAAATCGGCCCGGCCCGATGCAAAAAATTAAAAGTTCGGCCCGGGCCCAGCCCTGCCCGTAGAAAAAATGATATTGGCCCGGCCCGATAACAAATTAAAAGTTCGGCCCGAGCCCGGCCCGGAAAAAAGTTAAAATCTCGGCCCGACCCGAGCGAACTTCTACAAAACATTGATTTTTACGTCAAATTGGTTAAAAATTTGTCTCGTACAACGAGTTCTGACCAAAAATATTTATCTTAACTTTTTTTTTTCATGTTTATAATCTTTATTTTTATAGACGTGCAGCAGGCTGCAATATTTATTTTTTTAATGAATGTCTATTTCTTGAATGTAAATGTTTCAGTTATCATTAATATTGTTAATCCATATTCCATGTATAGAAGTGTTAAAAATCGGAAAAATGCTATACAGTAAAATCTTCTAAGATGGAATTGCATAGAAAAGAAAAAAAAAAAGCGTTATAGACGAGTTCTCTTCTTAGCAAGTGTAAATGTATTATATATTCTTTTCTTACTTATTAGTATATTAATTTTGCATGGATCAACACATTTTACAGTTTAAAACAAGGTTCCGTCGTAGGCAGGTTCCTTTTCACGCATTTTACTGTATTTTAATTTAGTTATATTTTAATATGCGTAGAAATCTACTATTCTTTAAAAATAATAAATTTTAATGTTAGTTTAATGTTATAAATATATGTTATATTATAATGTAATAAAGTTTAATGTAGAATAATGACGATTCAAAAATGTATGCAATCTGTATCACAAATGTATGCCAGGCTTAATTTAACTGACCTTTAAATGGACCAGGCCACGCTGAGACAATGATTTTCATACGGGCTGGCTCAAAACTAGGACTGAAAATTTTGGGCCATGAAGACTGGGAATCAAACCAAGCCCGGCTCTGTACAGAAAAATTAAGTTAGGCCCGGCCCGAGCCTTCAGAAAAAAGTATGGCCCAGGCCCGGCCCGAGTGCCATGAATGAAAATCGGACCGAGCACGTCCCGTGCAGAACTCTATAGCATTGTAACAGAAGCCCTTTTCCCTTTCTGTATGACCAAAAGTCAAAATTCTGAAATACCCTTCGTTTATTTATTTATTTTTGTGAACAAGAATCAAAATAAGAAAAAATTGTAATTCTTTTTTTTTTTTTTTTTTTTTTTTTTTTTTTCAGAATCGGCGGTACCTAATAGTGAAATTGCGTTATCTTTCACCTTTTGAATTTCTGATTTTTCAGGTCTGCAGAACCCGAAATAAAACCAAAGTTGTAAAATCAATTCAAAAAATGTATTTTTTTTTTCTAATTTTTTCATTAGAATCCACAGAATCCGAATTATTTACAAAATAATAAAATTTCCATCTTTACTTTTCCTCCTTTCCATAGAAATTTTTCGAGTCTGGAGGACACAGCAAAATAACAACCAAATTGTAACAATTTCGCTTTTTCTTCTCAGTCCGCAGATACCAAATAGTAAAATTTCCATTTTGTGTTCTTTTAGACTTCGATATTTGGAGTTTTCGGATTTGCGGGCGCAGAATTGTAAAATTAATAAAGCGGAAAATATTATTTTTTATTTTTGAAGCCCTACAAAGATAATGCCTAAACAGTGAGATATTAGCTTTATTTTTCTTATATTCCATCATCATTTTAACCAACAGATAACACACACGACCCCAACCCGGGTCGGAGTCGGCCATTTTTCCCAGCGATTCCGCAGCCCTGGTTGTAAGGCAGAGGGTTCCCTACTGACGGATACTTTAATTTCCGTTTGTGTTCTTTTTTAAAATTTTTAAGTGGTGCATTTTTATTGCTATTTAGTCTTAACATTTCTCGTAAGTGTCCAAAATCTTTTACGTAACTTCTTTATTTGCCTATATAAGTCATGGTTTAAATTAGAGAAATAAATCGGATGATTTTAGATATAGAGAGTACTAGAGGCGGACTGGCCCATCCCGCTATCTCGCGATCGCGGGGTGGGCCAAACGGGTAAGAGTGAGCCAAAAAAATACTATATTTTTTGAGTTTTTTTTTCTTTGCAATAAAACAAAACAAAAAAATAATTATGAAACTCAATTTTCCTTTTTCTTTTTCGTGAAGAATTTTTTTTTTTTTTAATTCATCGGTAAGTCCTAATATCTTCTTTCCGTCTTCCATTAGTAATCTTTGGAAGGAAGATACGTGCAAATTACTCATTTTGTACAAAAGCAGAAAGATAGGGGATAAAGTAAAAAACACATATAGTCAGTAAAGGGTGGAAAGTTGTTTGGTGGGATGGGTCTGCCTTTGGAAAATTGTCTAGTAACAAAAGATAGACAAGGATTAGCTTGCATCATAGAACTATGAAGATTAAAGGAGTCGGCATAAATGACGTCATTTGATGCCGTTGCTACTACACCTTCCGCATCCGCCATATTTAGCCGTCTCTTGCACTGGAGACTGCTGTTTGCTTGGCATCGGTCAAAGTCAAATATGGTGGACGCAGGAGAGGGGGAAAGAACTCGTTTTTCGGCATCAACACTTTCACAGAAGAAGATAGTTATGTCTACTCCTTTTCTATTCATAGATCCATTGCTCGCATACTTATGGATTATCTACAGATCAAGGATCTTTGGAGGCAAAGATTAGCTTATAGAGAAAAACAAGGGGAGACAGTGGTAGACTTGAATAATACAGACGTTAAACACAGCAATTTTTTAGAATTAGTAATGCTGCTATGCAAATATGATCAAAATTTGCACGGTTATGTAGCACAAGCTATTAAGAGAAGCCAAGAAATAAGATCTTCAGAAAGGCTATGAATAAGGAAAGAATTGAGCAGAAAGACCAAAATGAAAATCCTAAATGGCATGGAAGAGCTTCGTAGATTGCATTCCTGTCCAAGTCATTTATAAATAAGTTAATTGCGCATCTTTCCTTTCAGATCCAAATAAATATTGCCGATGAAGTAAAACAGTCAGGTTCATTTAGTATTGAAGTAGATTTCACACAAGATATATTGGTAATGGAGCAGTTGGCACTTTGTGTCCGTTATGTGCAGCATGGAAAAGTGAAGGTTAGCTTTTAAAATTGGTTGATGCCCCAAAATAACCGGGGAAGCCCTCTATCTCCAAGTACAAGAAAAACTTAACTTCCTTAAACTTTTTTCTTCACAAATAATTGAGACTTCTTTTGATGATGCAGCAAATGTAAGTGAGAGCTATAAAGGTCAGCAGGCACAACTGAAAAAATTCAAGTATACCCCATGTGCATGGATATGCAAATGTGCTAAATTTGGTTCTGACAGATGTAACAGAATGTTGCAATTTGTCAAGGGACTTCTTGGGCTTAATGCAAGCTACAACCATGCTTATCTCAGAGTCATATAAGCGGATGAAAGTATTGAATTCTGTGAATAAGGAGTCTGTAGGTGGAGATAAACTTCTTCGACGATTACAAAGAGTAAACACTACTAGGTGGTGGGGTAAGGATAGAGCGCTTAGTAGCATGTTTGAAGAGTCTTCAAAACCTTTTAAAGATCGACATAAATTTTTAACATTGCTTAAGTGCCTACAAGTTATCACCGAAATGGACGATTTCTTGTCATATGCATCTTTTTCGGCAAGATCACTGATTGATAATTGGTGCAAGTCCCAGTACATATTAATAGCAACCATTCTCAGCGACCTATTCAATATATCTATGTCCACATCAAAGTAGTTGCAGATAAGCGACCTGGGCAACTTAACTGCTGCGGACAAAATCTAAACTCGGAAATCTAAATGCTACACAAAAGAAATAATTTTGATATTATTCTGAAAATTGATTTGTGAAACATCGTCAGAAGCAACTAATAGAAAAGGAGTACACCATTGAAATTTAGAATTTCCTACCGGAAAAGAGAATATCTACGGCGAAACGTCGATGTGGTGAATATTCTCATGATGAGATAAAAAGTATTATCGGATCACCATCAGACGTATTTAAGGTGAAGGTTTATAATGTCATCTTAGACACAGTTATTCAGCAGTTGAAGACACGATTTACTGGAATGACTTGCTCATGAAAGACATTGTCTGGTTTGATCCTCGGCGCTTCAATGACTTTAAATTATTAAATGAACTTGCTAAAGAAGCTCTTAATACTCTGTCTGGCTTGACGAAAGTCAAGAAAGAATATGCCAAAAAAAGTTGCTGAAATTTTCCGTGCACTGTGCTGATTATAATCTGTCGCTATTGCTGCAACAATCTTGACGTAGCGAGCTCGAGTGGCGTTTCTTTACCGCTCACTGCAAGAAAACGAACGATTCAGAAGAAGTCATTGAATATGATGAGAAATTCATTAAATATATTAACTTCTATCAGCTATATCACTGTAAGTTAATAAGAAATGTGAAAAATGCTTAGCTTGTGCATTAGAATTATTGTGAGAGTTGAATTATGCTTATGGTCGTATTTATCGAACCTTGTACATAGCTTATAAATACATATTGACTTTATCATTCACGCAAGTGTCTTGTGAACGAGTGTTCTCAACACTTAAAATTATAAAGAACTGCTTGCGTTCATCTCTAGGACAAGAACTGTTAGATGAGTTTATTCTATTCAGTGTTGAATGATCTTTTGATTACGATATGATAAGATAATAGATGAAGTTGCCTCAAATTCAAAAGACTTGTCCAGATATCTGACATTCTAATGAATTAGAAGTCAGGGTATAAAACACACTATTCAATTTTCAGGTACTATATTGATATTCTAAACAAACATTAATCAATGTACAAAATGTATATATGTTGATAATTTCAATAACAAAATAAAATGTACAAATGAAAATAATGCTATTTCAAATAGCAAATTAATCAATGTATGTGCATCCATTTTAATAGTACTAACTCTTTCCATTCAGTACTAACACTTAAAATTTACAATGTAGTGTATAGACAACTCTAAGGTTTTTTTTTTTTTTTTTTTTTTTTTTTTTTTTTTTACGGCATAGTGATGCATGTTAGCCTTCCACGCAAAAGTGCCTAGTTCCAAATTCCGTGTGAGGGATGGACGTTCCTAGGTGTTGTCAATGTACATAGGTTATGGTCATGGCAGTGTTGCCAGATTGGGGACTTTTTTGTCCCCAGATTGTTGATTGCCACCGCTTTTTTGAAATAGAAATATTCGGCCTATTTAAAAATAGATTAAAAATTCTGAAAAATAAGGCGAATTATGCTATTTTAAAAAAGTAGTGGCAGTCAAATAATCTGAATTAAAAAAGTCCCCAATCTGGCAACACTGGGTCATGGATGCCCAATTCCCTTGGCATTCCCGTTGGGAGCTCTTTCACAAATAGCCACATTCTTACGATATCATTGGCCGATGCTGACAGCGCAATTGACCCGCCATTGGACCAATTTATATATATATATATACAAAGAATAAAAATATCTGAACAGAATTCCCGTCAGAAATTAAAAACATTTTTGTTTATTACGTGTATACCTTTTAATTGTTTAACCCTTTATCGGGTAATGATAATGTACTTACAACTTAATTTATATTGAAAACTGATCGATTTGCACCGGAATGTTTAGTAAAATATTTTGTTTTTATAATGCACATGTAAAAGTTCGCTGTTCCGTTTTATATTTTCAAATAAATTCGTTTGTAGATTCTGAACATTTTAGCCACAGAATTGACTTACCCGATAAAGAGTTTAAGTTTATATATTCAAAAGGTGAATCAAAATTATGCAAGTTAACACCCCCCCCCCCTCCCACACATACACAAGTTTTTTTTTTTCATGATGAAATTATTACTAATTGAAAATAAACTATTAAAAAATACTAATATCTCTTGAATTGGAGTTAAGTCATCTTCCAGCATCATCGAGCAAAGTATCGTGTTGATAGTTAAAATATTCAAACATTTTAAAGATGGGGTTTTCGATTGGTGGGCCAGTGCATAAATCGAGCGGGGCAGGCTAAACTATTCCAATCCGCCCCTGTAGAGTACTGGTACCTAACCTTTCTGCAGAGCATAAATGGTGGCTGGTTCCCGCTTCTTCACGTCAGTGGACGTCATAGTACCGGCCAGCGTCTTTTTCAATACTTTGTGATGAGTTGACGAAAATTTTTTTTAATAAGATGCCTTTTATTTTCGTTGTGATAAGATGCCGGTTATTTTCTGTTATGGTCAAATGCCTGATTGTTTCTGTTTCTAAATTACTCTTGGGTATTAACTAAGGCATCAACGATTTTAATCAGAATATTTAAATCAGTAATTAAATCGTGATTTTAATAAACTGATTTAAAAATATTTCATTGATAAAATCATAAATTTTCTAAATGTTTAAAATGGCATAAAGAATTATTAAAATTTAAGGTGAACATAATTTGGAAGGTTTCTATTTGTATTGTACATTATAAATAAACCGTATTTGCCTTATAAGTAATTGTTTAATAATTATTCATTTTAATCATTGCTAAAAAGTTCATGTTAAATGCAGTTATAAATAATTTATAAAAATGTAAATATTGGTAGTATATAATATAGTTTTAGATAACTAGGTGTCTGAGACCATTAAGAGCTACGCTTGCCAACCTCCATCTACACACCGCAGACTCTAAAAACACGTTAATTTGATCTGCTTTTAAAAGATTACGGAAGATTAAATCGTAATTAAACGACTAGTGGCAATTTCCTGTAACTGAGTTTCCATTCATTTCGCCTTGGTTGAGGGATTTTAAGGCCGAATCAATTGCTGCCGATACAGCTAACGGCTATTTTTGTGATTGATCAACTATGATCTACCGGAGAATTCAAAATTAGCTTGTATAAAATTGCTAAGTAAACAAATTTATAAAGACGCTATGAGAAATTTATTTAAATAAGACATTTTAAATGTATCATTTTAAATATGACGTAATTTTCACCAAAGTTTTGTTTCTCATTTTAAAATTCGTATAAAAATCATTTTTAAGGCCTAATAATTTCCTAAGTAAGTTAATAACTTTAATGTGTCTAAAATATTAAAGTTACTTTTATTCGTCCCATTACGTTTTACACTGCTTCGCAAAAAATATTGTTTACATTGAAACTCCAAAAGGCATCTTACCCCTAGTTAGTTGGCCATCTTACCCCAAGATTGCGGTAAGATGCCAAAATGCAAGCGTTTACAAAAACGAAATTTTCGATGCTTTCTATAATATCTGTAAAATGAAATAAGTTTTTTAATCATACATAAAAGTACAAACTTTAACAAGAAATCTATGAATAACAAACATAAACAACAGGCGATTTTTAAAACATTTAAGTCAAAAACTAAGGTTACGTGGGGCAAATGGGCCAAGATTTTACAATGTGACTCTAGAGATTCTGGCAATTCAGCTTCAAAAGGCTAGTATTCATTTGAATTAAAGTCTGAACTTTTGTAAATGTGTTCAGTTATGTTCCGTCTATCAGATAGAAATGTTCAAAATTACATTGTAATATCTAAAAATAAATAAATATATATATATATATTTCATCTTTCTTTCCTCGTGGGTCCAGTTGCCCCATAAGAATGGGGCAAGAGGACCAGGTGGGTCTATGTTCCACACTTTTTTTTTTTTTTAAATAATATTGGGTATCAGGTCCCGTTTGAAAAAGTGTAAACAACTAAAAAAGAATTAGACCAGGCAGATCATGTACATTACATATCAAATAAAGGGCGTTGTAAGGGAAACCTTTACTGTCAATGTGTCTAAAAAAAACACTAAAAGTGAAAATATTATATTTATTTATACAAAAAACATAAAAATTAAGTAAGTACTTATGTACTTTAGTATAGGTAATAAGTATAAAAGTTACATGCAATGGTGGGATTCAGCCGGTTCGTACCGGTTCAGTCGAAGCGGTTGTTAATTTGTGTTGAGTTCGGCGAACCGGTTGTTAAAATGATATTTCAATTGCGAAAATTGCATTTAAATTAATTTACATTCTTTAAATGTTTATCTGCACAACAGTAATTTCTAACCACAACAGTGTGACATATTCTGATTTGTTTCATTTAATAAAGTAATGTTTTATTTGCAAAAAATATTTTTTTTTCTCCATTTGTTCTTAACTTAAAAATTACTTAACTTTTACTTAACATACTTACTTTTAACTTAAAAAGTTATGTATGAAATTTTGAAGATTTGAAGAATTTTGGAATACAAATCGGCAGCCTAGACTAACCCTAGTAATATGACATGCTTATTGAACATTACAATAAATACTTATACTCGAATAAAAGGTACTTTGCTTTGGCTGCTTCATTTGAAAATATACGGAGTATTCCGTGTTATCGCTGATCAATAACTAATGATTAAATCGTTAAATTTATTGTTATACTTCCAGCTGCATGTCTTTCAAATATTGTTCTTCATATCTTAGAAGTAATTTAAATTAAGGTAGTTATTTTCCTAAATGTAACAAATTTTAAGATCCCTGAGTCCTATAAGTTCTTTTTAGAAAAACATTTACCATGCTCTAAAAAGTGAAAAATCAGTGAATAGTCTAAACTTGCCGAGGCGTGATACTTTCTATTTTACGAATTTCCAGCGTTATCTGGTCCATTTTTCGTACCAAGAAGTGGTAAAGTTCTAAATATCATAACTCGAGAAATTTTGGTCGCGCAAAAAGTTGTCCCACTCGTTATAGCATGGATAAAGTCTCTCTATTCTAAAAAAAAGTAACTACCGCTGTCACCGCCGCCGGTTTTGAATTTTTGTGACAGGAAGTCTTTCTTCGTTAATATTAAGAAAAATATTGCGTACAAAAATAGGAAAATCGGTGGTATTATACAGAAATGTTTGATAAACACGCTGATGCAGACAGTTTTCAAATCGAAGAATTATTTTAAGAGATATTTAATGCTAAAGTTGGACAAAATCGTTCCATTAAAAAGTTTTATAGCAGCAAAAACTATACATGAGAATGTAATCATTTTTAGATCATTTTATGCGTTAGAATTTGCCGGTGTGCAGATTGCATTAATTTTTTTAATTTGACTCATTTTTGGAGGTTTTATTTCTATTGTAAATTCAAATTTTCAGCATTTTGAGAGATATTTTTTACAAAATTTAGAAAATTGTAGTAATTTAACCTGTTGCCAACTATATAAACAACGGAAACAATAATGTTTGCTTCAAATTAAAAATTTATTTACACGTGACTATTATAAACAGAAAAAAATTATTTGGAATTACAATTAAATAATTATGTACAAAAAGCAGGAACTTATTGAAAATTACGGCATAAAAAGTACACACGTGAATTTTAAATGAGAAAGGATATTGTAAAATAATAAATTCCTTAACATGCGTTAGAAATCTTAAATAGGAGAAATTACGTCATATTTACGTCACATTACAGTTATTACATAAAATGAACACAAAATATTGCAAAACGGTTTAAATTTAGAAATTGCGCTAGACATTTATTTGATATATTGAGAGGATCTTTTCAACTACTTGTGTTAGGAAAGCGCAAATAATATTTCATTTCTAACAAGAGAATTTTCACGTGAATATTTAAAAGAGAAAGAATAGCTTGGTCAAAATTACGTCAGATTAAAAACGATTAATTTAAAATGTCTCATTTAAAAGAACTTTCTTTTCGCTTTGTTAAAAAATACCTGGAGACAAAGACTGTTTACTTAATTCCTTTTATATTAGCTTATTTTGAAATGTTGTTACACGTGTCTACGTCATCAAGTTATTTTTATTTCGACTTTTTATTTCTATTTTTATTAATGTTGTACTAATTTATTTGTTCTTTCGTTATTTAAAATAAAAATTATGTCAATTTGTATAATTTGGCGAGTGGTTTGGCGATTTATATAATTTGGCGAAATTGGTCGACGGGATAATCAAGTAGTACCGCAGTGGATTTGGCGTTAAAATTCCCCAATCAAAGAGAAATGAATAGAAATCCGTTTATAGGGAGATCGCCACTGTTTTTTAAATTATAATTCAATCTTTCGAAATCTTTGTAAAGCCGATCAAATTAGCGTGCATTTAGAGTCTGCGGAATCTGGACGGGGGTTGGCGAGCGTAGCTCTTAGGGGGCCGAGCTCCCTAGTTTTTCAAAATATGTTGTAAGACTTAAAGGACCGAATTTTTTCTAAGTAAAATACGGCTTTTTAGATGATGAAGAGCAACATTTAAAATATTTTTGAAAATAGAAGTGTTTAACATTTAATGATTTAGTAATTAACTATCGGTCAGCGATGAGAAGGGACGCTCTTCATATTTATAACTGATATAATCTAGATGCAGGGGTGATTCTGAGTAAAACAAAAACAAAAAAATCTGAAATCTACCGGAAATTTACTGAAAGGTTACAGCTGAGGAGAGGTAGTGGGAGAAATTCCTCCTGATGCTAATTATGAGTTTTTCCTGGGTACTTTGACGAAATTCCTGTTTTTTCCGCGATCTTTTGGCGAAATATCTATTTTGCGGTTCTTTGACCGTTTCTATTTTTTGCCGTTTTTTTTTTTTTTTTTTTTTTCGTGGTTCTTTGTAGAAATTTCCGTTTTTTATGCGATTCGCTGACGAAATTCGCTTTTCCCCGCAATCATTTGACGAAGATCGTATTTTTTCCGAGATCATTTGACGAAAACCGCATTGTTCTCGCGATCACTTGACGAAATTTGCTTTTTTCGCAATTTCTTGAGGAAATTCGCGTTTTTGCAGCGATCCTTTGACGAAATTGCCGATTTTTTCGACAAACGATTGACGAAACTGATTTTGTTCGGCGAACATTGGCCTAAATTCGCGATATTTTATGTCCGAATTTTCGGACTGATGATCGATTTTTTAAAAATTTCGGAACCAATGCTTTAAATATTTGGGAACAGAATCACCCCTGTTTTGATGACTATATATTTTAAATGAAATTGCTCGTCTTTCAGAAGCAGTGCGAACAAGACGTATAAAGCCGCTATCAGATTCACCAATTTTTCGAGCAATTTTTGAGCCAACTCTTGATTTCCTCCAACTTTTCGCGAAATGTTGTCTCGACACCCAGTGTGATAGCAAACAGCAATATCCCCAACTTTTTATCTGCATCTCAAAAAAGTCTGTCCTAGCCGCAACTTTTTTTCCCACCTTTCAACATTTCAGCGAATCAGAGATAAGCGATTGATACGAAAAGGCGATAAATATTGACGGCTGGTACTAGTAGTACTGGTTTTCCTCCAACTTTAGCAAAGACAATTGTAACCTTTTTCTCCCTTTCAACTGGAAAAAGTTGGGGTTAAAATCGGCTGTAAAGTTGGTTGCTCGAAAAGTCGGTGAATCTGATAGCGGCTTTAGCGTCATAAAGAATGAAAACTTATAAAATTTATTAAAATGTTTGAATTGCTTCGGAAGAAAAAAGCACATACAAAAGAAAGACCATGAGGGTTTTATTATACTTCAGAAACTTCAAAAAATATCAAATTTCTAGAAGATTATAATTATTTTGCTGAGCTCGAGAACATGTTTTCTAAAAACAACGTAAGGAATTATAAAAATGATAGGCTGCTGAATTATGAACATTTGAAACAGGCTACTGAATTATGAACATTTGAAACGATATTGTTAGTCATTTGAATAGAGGAGTAAACTACTCTTATTTTTCTCCATCACATTTACTCAAATATTGGAGAAGTAATACTTCCATGGAAAGCAGCTAAAGGACCATTATTTATATTTAATGACACTTATAATTAATATGAATGATTATCGAGAGTTCTTTTTATTATATTTTTAGTATTTTTCTAAAACTATGGGGTTTTTAAAAGTATTCAAAAGGCTAAAAATATTGTCAGAACAAGTGCTGCAAGTTCAGCCGAAACGGAAAAAGGGTTTTCAAAGATAAACATAATATGGTTAGAGAAGATAAGTCGACTAACTATTTCTAATGTATCAAGCATAAAAATTAGCCTAATTGCCTTAAAAATCTCTAAACGAACGGGTTCCTACTTTTATAATGAATGTATAAGAAAGAAGCATGCGTCCGATAATGTTCGAGTAAAGACAAAGAAAATTGAAAGTGAATATGCTTATCAAGTAGCATATGTAAGGTAAATCTCAAATAACCCAAGTTATTTAATATTTTACATCTCTTTTCTAGACTTATAATCTAGTTTTTTCTATATCCTTTATTGTTTTATTTAAATATTAACTATGAAATAATATACTACCTTTTTAAATATATTTTTTAAACTTTTCAACTCATAAATATAAAGCTATTTTCAGTACAGGATACCCAAAATAATTTATTTTTGTTAGTTTCAGTATGAAAATGCAATCGAGTGCTGGTGAATTTCATTGGCAACTGTTATGCATGGACATTTATTGTATGAAAGGTTTTTAAAATAGGGTAATTCCGGGATTTATGCCGCACATTTTTTTGAATACGTGTATAAAGTTCCATGGTGGAAAAATCATGCTGTGCTATTTAATGTTAAATATACAGCGCGTGTACTGCGACAAAAAATCTCAAAACAAATTACTTATATTTTTTAACAATTTTTTTCTAAAACATTACACTGCGGCGCTTCACCCGTACATTCAGGCTGAGAAGCCGCACTTGTGCGGTAGTTATGCCGCGCTTGTAATAAGAACAGAATGCAATTATAAATAAAGATATTAAAAAAATATATTCATATCTGGACTATAATTAACGATGTAATAACAAAATTAAACTAAATGAGCACAATGAAACGGATTAGTAGATTGAAATTAATAATTGTTGCCTACTTTCACTGTTAAAATTATAGACTTATTTTTTTACATTAAATTTTAATTGTTATTTCAGCAACAACATAACATCAATGTATTAGAAAGAAAAAAGAAAAAAAAGTAAAATTGTGTTGACATCATTTATTTGTTAACCCTTTCGCGACCGGTGGCTTTTACATAAATTTTATTCGGTTGGTACCACTTTTTTAAAAGAAGTTACCTTTACTTAAATAATCATGAAAATACTCTAATTAAACAAAGCAAATATTACTTTTCTTTTTTACTGGTGCCAGAAACAAATTTTGTAAACTCTTTATGATGCTGCTTATATGCGCCTATGGTCGCGAATGGGTTAAGAGACTTGTTTTTTCGACTACAATCTACAGAAAAAGTGTCGAAAAAGTACAGTCTTTATGTAACTACGTTCAAACACATGATACAACGAAGCCAATTACACTCCCTCTTTTTTGGAGTAGTTTTCTAAACATTCCTTGCAAAGAACGTCTGCGTTACGCGTAATCCAATTTTTCCTTATTATCATCTTGACTTGCATCTTTCTTGCCCTTCTTACTTTTTATTTTCCCTTGAATCTTTCTTGCCCTTCTTACTTTTTATTTTCCTCTGTATCTTTCTTGCCCTTCTTACTTTTTATTTTCCCTTGAATCTTTCTTGCCCTTCTTACTTTTTATTTTCCTCTGTATCTTTCTTGCCCTTCTTACTTTTTATTTTCCCCCTTTTCTCCATTGGTTTTAGTAAACTTGATAACATGGCTAACATGGTTAGTCATGTAGGAAAAGTTAATATCACTTAATCAACCCGTACAAAAGAAACTGCGGCATGTATACCGGAATAGCAGTGCGGCATGTATCCCCTTTTGCATGGTGCAGACGTCGGCCATCACAGTTACCTGCCATCGCTAAGGGGAATGGCTTAACCATACACACAGTACTCTATACAAGCGCTACACTTAGTTTTGACTTCGAAATAATGCATGCATTTAGTAATTAGTGTATGAAAAGTATTTAAACATAACGTGTTTGAAAGTTTGGACAGTGAAATCATGCACTTACGTCAAATTAAGGATTGTACTTCTACAAGCAAACATCGAAATGATATTCACGCTATACACTGGTTAAAATAATCTCACTGCGCACCTATACTGTGCGTTTGACGACCATCTATCGATAATTACAAGAAATACAAGGGGTGCGGCATCTATCCCGTATGCGGCGACTCTCCCGGAGTTACCCTTTGTTGCATGTTTTTAAATAGAGCTAAATTTCTTCATTGATACAAAATTTACAGATGTATCTTCTTCAAGTGCGAATTATTGTTACTACACAAATAGTTTGAGTCATTTGAGATTAATTATAGAAGACGATACTGATGAATGTCTCGGTGAAATTTGCGATTTTAGTGGGAAACCTAACATAAAACACGCATTCAAAAAATCCAAAAATCAAACTCCTAACACTCACAAGAACCGATTTATCGAATAAACTTTGAAGAAATGGCAAGCATTTATCACCAAGGCAAGGATGTAAATAGGAATGCTTGACAACCAATGAGTTAGTATTTTCACGAGAGCACTCTTTATTGGTGTAATTTCTGATAGAAGTTTTGATCAGGGTTTCATGATTGCCGAATATTTATTAAATAAGATACGTTCTTTCATAGGGGATATGTTCATATGTTTCAGGATTTTTTTCCCACTATACTAAGAGATCACAGTTTTTTAACAATGTTCTTATAATATTGGAATGTTTTTCGTAACCTATGTGTGATGCTTCATTTTCTTTCACGTTTATGTATCAAAAATAATTCTGGTAGCGAACCGGTTGTTAAATTATTTGAATCTCACCACTGGTTAGATGGGTATTTTAAGGGAAAAATAACAAGATAAATCTATGAACAAACGGCTACGTAAGTACTTAAGTATCTCATTCTCTTTTTTATTTACTACAATGGAAGTTCGATGTATGCAATAAACCTGTGGAGAATGTAATTTTAATAACTATTTTTTATTCGTTTCGATAATTTTCTAATAATCTGATTTTGCCTTATGTACGCCTCTTCTTCTGTATAGTAAAATTTCGAGCTATAGCTATCACACTTAAGAAATTTGGTTTGATACCCCCAACATGCTTTTTTTAAATTTTATTATGTAATTTTAATAAGGTATTATGTAATTTTCTTTATTGCAAGCAAAAAAACAATGTCAAAATTAATTTCCCGTAGTAAGAGAAACTCAAAAAGATATTTATAACTGTTGGGGTAGCTGGATCCCATATGGTCCAGTTACCCCCGATACATGTCCCAGTTACCCCATTCTTGAAAAATTTATGAGGTAACTGGAACACCAGCCGTACATTTGAAACATGAAGTAAATATGTATAGATACCTAATCACATTAATGTATTTATGTATCTAATCTATAAATAAAAAGATTGTTTAATAAAAAGCCGTGAAAGTTCAACCAAATGGACGTTGTTTTTAAAAAAAGTAACCTAAATATTCGGCAACCTATCACAGCAAAGGCAGAGTTATGATTGGTTGACACACGTTGTTTTAAGAAGTAGAGCTGGGTGTGCGATGTTGACAAAAGCCAAAACTTAAAAAACATCAACGGTTTTTTATAAAATAACCTACGGCCCAGTTACCTCGTGGGTCCAGTTACCCCATCTTACCTTATAGCATCTCCCTCCAATCTACTCTACATCTTTAAACCTATAAACTATATTGGTTTCTGAGGTTTCGAAAGATAAAGACCATTTTTTGGAATCATGGGTAACTCGGAAGACGTTATTGTATGTTGTGTTTGTTTCTATATTATAATTTCCTAGAGAAATTTATCTTTTTTTACAGCGTAAGTATACAAACGAATTCTATAACCTCTTCTGTTGGAATTCGTTTAAAAACCTAATTAGTTTCTGTTCCTTGACTGAAACTAGATTGAAAGTTAAACATCGAACCAAAAAAGACTTTTTATCTTAACAGAATGGAAAAGCTAACTAGAACTCGAAGTCAAATAAGTTAAAAACAGATTAAAAGTATTCTGCAAGAAACAAAATTCTATACTTCTTAATATCACAAAATTCCTGAACCTTCAATAATCTTCTCATTTGAAAATATACATTGTCCGACCAAATAACTAATTTCCGGCCCTAAGCCGTGCCTTAATATTTCTTAGATCACGTAGTACTTTAGTTTCTCTCGCGTTTTTCTTATTTTTATTCTGTTAAGTTTTACAATCAACTTCTTAGTTTTGGTTATAAAAACGTTTCTGTACTTTTTCTTTATTATTTTTTCTATAAGATTGGTGGATTTTTTTTTTTTTTTATTTAGTCATGGTATCAATAGAAGTAATGTTTTAGCGTTTGAATTGTTTATTTAAATTCATAAATTGTATAGATATTTAATATGTAAATGCTAAAACAATGTTTATATTTTTATAAAAATTACTGTACAGTCTATCTTGCTTATTTAAATATAAAACCCTTTTCCCAAAATATTCTATTAATCTGATTTCAATATTACACATTTTGGCAAAAGTTAAATGTATTAAAATATCTTAAAAGTTTTGATATCTGGTATAATTTTTATAGCATGTATATTAATTATATCTCTGATATAATAGGGAAAAAATCGTTCGACACAATAATAACATCAAGACGTGGTACTGTGGAATTCATCCTATTTAAAGTTTTATTATTTACTCCACGTGAAATATGTTTCAGTTTATTTCTCATAGCTCTAAAATTAATTCATCTTACCGGCTAGAAAAATTAACCATCAAAAACACTTCTGATTTCACATCTTGAAACTTCAGAGATAAGCAACTGGAAAGGAAAATTAAACCTAAGTCAAAAGTTTTTAACTGTTTTAATCGCGTATAGTAATTTTCGGGGCACGCTGTATTAGAGGTTTATGAGCGGTCCGAAAGTTTCAGACCCTTCCTAAAATTAATGAAACCCAATCGGGCTCAAATGAATTTTTACAGAACCAGCACTGGCGACTGTTTTTTTTTTTTCATTATTTTGTCTACCACTATTTCTAAACTAATCTACCTTGCAGATTAGTAGGAATATACCACGAAAATGAGTGTTTTGAATTAGTATCTTGCACTAAGCCTCAGTAATGTATATCAATTTCATAACATTTGAAATAGTGTAACATAATTAAAATACGCTGCAAACAGTTCCCTGCTGATCACTATGTAACGGAATTCTTTTGTGTGGCCCTGTAAATGAATAGTTAATTCTTTGCTACCCCATATTCTTCAGAATGCCTGATTCAGTGCACTACATAAATTCTTATCAACTTCATTATGTTTGAAATTGTCTAACGTCATTAAAATGAATTTGAAACGATTTTTTCTCATTGGCCGTAACGTAACGGAAAATTTTTGACCGTCGCTGTAAATGAACTAAACACATCACTTTCAATACCGATAGTGCTATAATAGTAAGCATCAATAACACACAAAAAAAATCAGGGCAATCCGAGTATATTTACAAGAGTTAGAGGTCGGACAGACAGACAAACCAAAATCATAAACACTTTTCAACTATATTGGAAAGTGTTAAAAAGACATGTTGAATATTATTTTATTAAATATTTAATACGTTATTTATCCCATTGCTAACTAAGCGTAGAACCAACAGAGTGAAAAATGTCTAAGCCGGGAATCGAACCCGGAACCCTTGGAATAGCGCTCCAAGTGATCCACCATATAAGCTACTAGGACGATACTCAGTTTAGCACCTCTCACTCACATATGTTGGTAAGGCTGCAACTGCAGCACAAGAAGGAATAGTCTTCATGAGCACCAAATCCTGCGGCGAAACATGAGACACAAATAAACCCAACATCGATGATGCATTTGCAGCCTTGCCAACATATGTGAGTGAGAGATGCTAAGCTGGGTATCGTCCTCGTAGCTTAAATAGTAGAGCACTTGGAGCGTTATTCCAAGGGTTTTCGGGTTCAATTCCCGGCTTGGACATTTTTTACTCTGTTAGTTCTAGGCTTAGCGCAGTGTGATAAATCAAGTATTAAATATTTAATAATTTCGAGCGTAATTACGCAGCTGAAAAAGTAATTAAAATTATATATTGCTTTATTAAGTTTTCAAGCTAGGTGCAATATATTTAGTTTCTAATTTATATTAGGTCTGAAAATGATTAGAACAATCCATAAGTTGAATATTTTGAAAATATCGGATTTTTTTTTATATATATTTTCAAAAATATCATGATATTTACGAACCCCGTTAATTACAAAATGTGCTGCTGATCGAAAAAGATTGTGAAAGATAGCATTACATTGTTGTCTCCATAATTAATCCCCTCTCATTAACCTTGCATTCTGTGGTATTAATACCGTGCTCATCTTCGAAGGATAGACTGAATGTGAAAAGCATGCACTGGATGTTCCGAATGATAGCTTTAGTGGTCAGGGCTTTTCTTTTTTCATTGTTTTTTTTTTTAACAATCGCCGAATTACGCCGATCTGTGTCACGGCCATAATTTAGAGAGGCTTTTATGATAACTGACAATGATATCTCAAAAATTGAAAAGATAATGTACATGCATACGTTCATTTTATCGTTATTTTATTTTATGCCATTTTTCTTGTTGTTGTCATTTAAATAAATATTTCTGTAGATGTAGCAGTGCGAAAATACTAAAGTGAAAAAAAAAATAGATCAAGAATAATATCTCTTACTGTATACGATTTTTTTCAGCAACGTTTTATTTTTTTCAAATATTATTGAATATGCTAGTAGATGCAGATTGAAGAAAGAAAGAAAGCTGAAATTCTAATGAAACTAAATTTAATCTTTTTGAAAATACCTGTTGATAAAATAATTATCCTTATCTTAGCTTAAAAAATAATAATAACAATAAATAAAATAAATGAAAGTCGTTTGAATTTCTAAATACAACAACCGTAAAAACGGCTACGAAAATCGTATTAATTATAAAGTGTGCAGCTGATCGAAAAGACTGAGAAAGATTGTATAAAAATACTGTCTCTATTAATAGTCTTCTCATTAACCTTGCATTCTGTAGTATTAATACCGTGCTCATCTTCAAAGGATAGACCTCATGTGAAAATCATGCACTGTGCGTTCCGAATGATAGCTTTAGTGATCAGGGCTTTATTTTCATCGTTTTTTAACAATGGCCGAATTACATCCATCTGTGTCACAGCCATAATTTAGAGAGGCTTTTATGATAACTGACAATGATATCTCAAAAACTGAAAAGATAATGTACATGCATGCATACGTTAATTTAATCGTTATTTTATTTTATGCCATTTTTCTTATTTTCGTCCTTTAAATAAATATTTCTGTAGATGTAGGATTAAGAAAATACTAAAGTAAAAAAAAAAAAAAAAAACTTGATCAAGAATAATAACTCCTCTTGTATACGATTTTTATCCTATTCAGCAACGGTTCAATTTTTTCAAGTCCTTTGAAAATTGGCAGAAAAAGTTCTAGTTTTTAGCTTTTATGAGTTATATATTTTATATTGACCTCTCCCAAAAAATCATAAAAATTTTTTTGATTGGATGTCGCCCCCGATGAAAAAAAAATATATATGAATATAAATAGTATAGCTAATACAAAACACATTTCAGTTTTAAGACTTAAAACACACGCTTTTATTTTATATAAAATGACGACATTAGCATCCTCTGAAGAATTCCTCATTTACGATCCAGTCTTAAACAACATCTACAGTAAAGTATTCATAGGACGTCACTATCGCTGAATAATACACAACTCCAAAAAAAAGAGATGTTGTCATTCAAGAAACTCGGCACAAAAAATCAGCTATCTCATGATTCATATGCCTTAATTTGTTTGTAATATAGATAATTAAATTAAATATAATTTATAATAACTACATGTTTTATCAGAAATCATTCATTTATATATTTTTTTTAAATAGCAAGTATTTTAACAGCATTTTTTTTTTAGTAGTTATGGAAAATGGCAACAAAAAGATATAATTACTATTTTTTCAACTATTTTTTCTTTACTTTCTACAGAAATGGTGTACTTGAGTTGCCAAAATTAAACAAATAGCGCTAAAAACTACAAAAAATTTAATATCTCAAAAATAAATTGAAATGCAGTTTTCAAACAAATTGTATTAAAAAGTACTTCTTTTTCCCAATAGGAAGGTATAAAAATTGAAAATGTGCGATGATTAGAAGTTTAAAAAATTGCAGAAGAGTATTTAACAATACAATGATACATCTGTTTTGTTTTACGGCTGGCTTATACGACGGAACGTTATTTTTTGGAGACGACACATTATTTGCTGGGAGAAAGAAATAGCATATCGGATCTAACAAGAAAGAAAAATCATCCGTCCAGCATAGATTATGTAATACTTTTCAACACATTCCGAATACTGTAATAAAACTTTACAGATTATTAAGGCGAAAGATGGCTAAATAAACAATTTAAAAAATGTTGAAAACCCAATTACTACAATTACCATCAATTGTCGGGGGGAAAAATGCGCAGCCCTGTATATAATCTATGGATTTGTGCGTATACTACGTAGTGTACTAAAAGTTAGTTCAATTAAATGCATAGCAAAGTTGAAAATTTCTGTTCAGTCGATTTCCGCCAGTAAGTGGAAATGTACTCGAGATCTTTTGTGTAGCCCTATATATGATCTATAGAATTTATACACGCCAAGCAATATTAAAAAAATAGTCAAATTTTAAAACGCGAACCACAACTGAAAATGCACTTCCAGCAATTCTTCTTTATAGGCAATCAGGGTTTGTTGATATATACCAATGGCTGTATACATGATATATATCTTGATATATATCCGATATTTATTTTTAAAATATCAAGATTTTTAATATTTTCGATATCTTCATATACTTGATATTTATTTTCAAAATGTCAAGATGTTTGCTATTTTGTATATTTGACATTTATTTTCAAAATGTCAAGATTTTTGCTATTTTGTATATTTAACATTTATTTTCAAAATATCACAGTGCGAGATAATTTTGATATTTTTAGTCAAAACAAGTGTAAATGAAATTTTGAACTGTTATTGGGTGTGTCATTCTGTAGATAAAGAACTTTTGTTGGTGCACTGACAGTGAATTTTTCAGCCAAAGAAGGAAACAAGTATATTTTCCAAGTATTATGTTTGAAGCTTTAATTCAGAACAGTCATTGAAAGATAAACTGTCTAATTTAGATAATTAGTTATATATAGTTTCGTTAGAAAAGAATTTTTTTTTTTTTTTTTTTTTTTTTTTTAGTTGTGTCTAAACTTACAACCTATTAGGGAATAAAAAATAAGACAAATTCTTCAATTAGAAAAAACTATTTTGTATTAAAAATTTTGTTTTATAAATTTCTGATTTATTGATAGTGAATCCTGTATATATATAAGTGTATAAAGCAAACTGTATCTGTTTTCAATTAGTTGATCTTCAATTTTGTTCAATCAAAAAAAAAAAAAAAAAAAAAAATGAAAAAAGTAATGCATTTTTAGAATATTGTTTAAGTTTTTATGGTAAGTTCAATGTTTTACTTTCTAATTTATATTATGCTTGGAAATATTTATTGTCAGCAGTAAGTTGACTATTTTGAAAATATCGGATATATATCAAAATATCGGATATTTTTGTTATTTTCGAAAATATCATGATATTTACGAACCCTGTAGGCAGTACTGTAGCCAACTACTTTTGTGTGTCCCTGTAAATGAAAGATAAATTATATGCACACCAGATTCTTCAATAAGCGCTTTGCAGTACACCTCAGTGATATGCATAAATTTCAATATGTTTAAAATAGTGTAATATCACTAAAATACATAACGATATTTCCCCATAGGCCGTAATGTAACGGAATTCTTTTGAGTATCCCTGTAAAGAAACCATAAGCGTTACACTCTTCATTTTCAACACCGAATATATAACAATTTCACGACAATCTGATTATGTTTACGCGAGTTAGAACACGGATAGACAAACCGAATCCATAAACACTTTTCAACTATGTTGGAAAGTGTTAAAAGGGGAGGGTGGAGGTTCAGCTCCTACTGCTTTATACGTTACTCATAAGACAGAGCTGTAATTATAATGCCATAACGTAGGAAAATCCAGGGAAATGGGAGCAAAAAAGTTCTTGTATGAAAAAACTGTGTCATTTAAAACCGTATAGCCACTACGAGGAGTGCAATATTTCGAATTGCCCAGGAGCTCACAACCCACCCTACGACCCTGTTTGGTTACAATTAAAGTACTGAAATTTCAAAACTTTCTTTTAACTTTCTAAAATTTGAAAAAATTGGAGTTGTTAAAAAAAAAAAAAAAGGCTTAAATTCTTTACGACTTTGCTGGTTCACGGTACATCGTTTTGATACTTTGTGAAATATTTTATTGAGCATAAGAAAGTTTAAAAGCTTTACTATCTGCAGAACATATCGTAATGTGCGATTCCTAGCGGAAATGTTTGATTTTGCAAAAGATAACGGCTTAATTCAATAGTTTAATTCAAATTAGCTACATGAAAATTTAAAGTTAAAGAAATGCGTTTTGAATAAAAGATTTAAGGGATTTCGTTAATCATAAAATTCTGAAATAAATAAATAAATACAATAGGGCTGGAGAAATAGGAGAAGAATAGGGCATTTCAGGGACTCGCGATTAATAATAACCCGGATTTTTTTTTCATTTCTTTTGTTTACAAAAATAATGAGCAACTTAAAACGAGTTTTTCCTGCTTTCAGCTAAAGCGTTTCCTGAAAGTAGCTGGATGTGAATAACAATTCTGAGAAAAGATGTAGTTTTTTCTACTTTCAGTAGAATGTTTCTTGAAAGTAGCTGGATGTGAAAAACAATTCTGAGATATCTTAATGGAAAACAATGTAAAACAATTCTGAGATATCAAAATGTGAATTGTCTAGTTGGAATGGAAACACCTATTCAAATATTTCACCTTGTAGCTTAAACGAAAGAATTAATTTCCTGTAAGCTATACGCGTGTGTGGTGGGCAGGTTAATTTCCTATGTTCTACATCTGTGCATAAAAAAGTTAGGTTGTTTAAAATTCGAAAGCCTTTCTTTCTGTATGTGTTACTTGCGGTGACCAAACGTCCTCGAATTTTGGGGATGTTCTCAAAATCTGGGAGAGTAATCCATACGGGTCTGAAAATTGGACAATTTGCGTCCATTGCCAATAATATTTCATTAATTATACTAAAAGGAAAAACTGAAAAATGTAATATATTGTAACATTTGTTATAACAATTACCAATGATAAGTGAACATATAATGATGTATAAATGATTAATTTTAAGCTTTAAACAAACGAAATCATCATTTCAGTCCCTGTCCCTAGGTACAAATATCCAATATTAAATGTATGCTGTAAAAATTTTTATAAATATTACTAGTATCCGTCAGGCCGAAATGTCGGAGCATGGAGGCGCGTAAACTTAAAAGATATTATTTAAAAAATGTTTTATTTTCTAGATTGCTGTTTAATAGCATAAAAGTAAGTTTGATATAACAATCGTTGATACTTCATTTTAAAGTGTTTAACTCAGTCGTCAATTGCCTCAGGTAATGCACAAATTCTAATCTGTCAGCAAGTGCTCCCATACTTCTAATTTGGGTAAAGCTTGTCCTTAGCGAAAACTGCTTCCAATAGAACTTTCTCTAAATGAAAAACTACAGTAAAAATGACGTAAGCTATTTTATGTGACAACACCTTTAGATGTATATCCACAGCAGTTTTTGACGATGTTAAACTCGAGGATCTATGTATAGTGGCAAGGTATGCAACAGTTAAAGGTAACTAACTTCGTGGGAATGAAGCTTTTTCTTCTTTCCAATATTTACACATAGGTTTGATTAAAAAAAAAAAAAAAAAATACAGTTAGAAATGGCCCATGATACTCAACAAAATGAACTATTATGGCCTGTGGCAAGCCTCGAGGTTGAAAACGTGGGCCATAGGCAATATCTTTTATCGCACTTACGTTTACCAATTCTCACTCAGTTCATATATTGGTATGTAGCATATAGCATAACCCTGCATTCAGCTGCTGAGGAAAGTTTAAACTGAAGTCCAGACGCGTGATCATCTTCACTCCATCTTGCTATTTAATCATTGTGATCTTCTAAAATTCTTGTTTATTGGCCCCCGCTTTGATTTAAAAACTGCTTCTTGATTATATTCGTTAGCTTGCTTGGTTTTGAGAAAAAGACATATGGCACCTTCAAATCATTCCAGTTGGCCGTAAGCACTAAGCAGTATATCTTTGCGTTTTTGCATAAGGGGTGAGAGGTAGTCAAAAATTTGGCTCACGCTAAGTGAGTTCAGAGTCTTTCGGAACTGTGTCTGCTGGTCGTCGTTTTGTCTCAATGAATTTGTTAATGTGAAACATTTTTTAAAAGCTCTAAGCATTTTTTGCCCACGAAGAATCAAAATGACTTTTAAAGAATGTCTCTTATATAGAGGGATGTCTTTTACGCGATGTAACTACCTAATACGTCCAAGGATTTAAACAAATAAGACTCTAAAAGGCTAAATGCTATCTATTTTACCTTCGCGACATCTTTGTTCAAGGTCAGCCATAAGACGACATCCTATCATTGAAAATTCGTCAATAATGAGAAATAACACTGTATCCATTCTGAGCTGTAGATTTATTGCTGACTTTTTAAATTAGCGAACTATTTCTAACACGTTGGTTCTTTAAGCACTGAATGAGTTACCTTGTCTTTGACATTAAATGCAGCAGTACCTGTTAGTGCCAGAAGAATTATAGCTTCTGATCCTAACTGCTCTATGATTATTTTACTAATTTATTTGATTTTTGTACATTTTACAGCTCTTCCTTTTCCAATAATATTTGATTTAGGGAAATTTCTAACCTTTGTTTGCAAAGACAAAAGCTGTTCAGTGCATAACTAAAGGCAGCATAATTTGTTGTTCTTTAGAATAATTCAGAAATATTAAAAGTAAAGAGAAACCATTGCATAAGGGAATATCCGGTAAAGATAAAGAGTTACCCCTGGATGTATCTGAGAGATTTGGATTTTTTTAATTTAGCTCCGATCTTTGAGAACTTGATCCATCGAGTTAGCGGCAGAAAACTTCAAAGCGCCTTCAAAGAATTGCTTGTCTGGCACAGCCCACATTTATTTAATATGACAACAGGTAAAAATTTGTAACACGTATGTAACACACACTCATAGATAGTCTGCTATACTTCTATATCAAACTTGATACCTTTACTCATCTGAGTTGTTGTAATATCGTTATTAGGAAAATATTAGCATTCTAGCAACTCTATACATTTGAATTACTTTCTTTTAACTTTCATTTTCGAAGCTTCTGTGTATAACGTTGCACATATAAAATATGTATATTTCTTAAAATGTACACTAAATCTAGGCAGCACATTAAAAAAAATCAGGAATTGATTTATGACTTTTAGTGAACATGATTTCTCACGAATTATCTTTTATTGCTGTATCCATTTCTACGATCATAAGCATAAGCGATCATAGTCATGTACATTAACGTCGTATTTATAGCTAAGCTTGGAAGAAATACCGCCAAATTTTGTGATAAAAAATATGTCGTCAAAAATGTACCTGACTAATTTGGCGAAATTTCCATTGAAATTCAGTACTGATGATTCTTCTCTAACCGGGTTCTTCGCATTTTAACTTCGTGTTCTCCAGTCAAATTAGCTAAAATCTTAAAACCAAGAAATAGGGAAGCTATCTTTTCCAACCCGTACGGGAATTTTTTATTTTGTAATCTACATATTTCTATTTTCTAGTGTACATCTTGACAAAAAAAAAATGCTTACCTCATTTACTTCAGAATGTTCACTTACATTTCAGTTGAAATATATTCACTTACGATGAATTAAAAAAAAAATGAGTAAACGTCTGTAATTGGGACAAATGCAGGTAATTGCAAATTATTAAATTTGTTATCAAACAATGCTCAGTAAATTATGAATTTGTCTACAAACCCGATTACGAAAATTTCCCAATAGAAACATACATTCGTCTGAATACAAACATACATACATATAAGTAAAGTAAATCGAGAAAAATACATGACATTATATTTTTCTCGATTTCTTTGACTATCACTAGTAGCCATTCGACTAATGCCCAAAATCGTATTTTCCGTATTCGATTTTTTTCTCGTTTCCCTTAATTTAAAATTCAAAATGAATTGCATCGATTTGGAAGCTTACAAAGAATGAAAAGTTCGAAAAAAAATAGTGGTTGTTACATACGTAGAATGTAAAACTTCTAAAAGGGATTGGGGGGGGGGGGGTCAATCTATATCTCAGGTCACCAATGTATGAACATCGACTTCAACATTCGACTCCATAATGATCCGTATGAGGTTAAAATGCATAATTTACAGCAATGGAGCTAATGTTTTAATTAATAACGGGATGAATCTCGTCGAATTTCGACGAAAGAAATTGTTTAAAAACGAACTCATACATAGGTTACTACTTAGTCTCTTAAAACAAATATTATTTTTAACTTAATGTTACCAAAATACTAATTCCATACACTTCGACTGTTCAAAATATTAAAAAATTAAACTGTATTATTTATTATACTTAATCAAGATATGTAATTTTGTTTAAATTACCCATTGAGTCTGTTATGTTTAAAAGGCACAGATGTCATATACGCCCCATATTGGCGCGATTTTTTTTCCCACGCCAATTCGGGGAAAACTTCAACAGCACAAACAATAACATCCGGGTTACCATATCAAGCAAAATAACGACACTTTGGCGCCAGTTAAGTACCCGTTGCGTATTATGACATTGGCGTCAGAAAAAAATCGCGCCAATATGATGACATCTGTGCCGTTTAAAATTGCCTATTGAAAATTTTAAAAAATGATTTCACCTTAAGTCAATCACGGAATCATTTTTCGCGTAAAATCTAAACTTAATGTTATTTTCACCGTCTCATAATTTGCATACGCATCTCTTATATTTACATTCACCATTTCAAAAATATTGCAATGCGCAATATGTGATTAATACATATATTTCTAAACTTGAAATCAAGTTTGTCAACTACGACTTTGCATGTGAACATTCGCACTCTTGACTTGGGATTCTAATCTCTATATCGGCGAGTAAAATGCCAGAAATTTATATCTTTTAGAGGCGTTCTTAGTAAAATATTTGCTTTTAGCAGAGAAAATAATCCTTTTCATTTAAATACGATGTCATTTTGCCTCATTGAAGCATTTCACAAAGCGTCCCAATCCCAATGAATGAAAAAGAATTGAATTATAACAGCTTTTTGCGGAAAACATGAGTATTTTATTATATGACGTCATTTTCTGTTCAATTTTTTCAGAAAGTTTATTTTGAATTTTATGAGAAAATGGCATCAATAAAGATATGCAAACCTTATTATTTTTCCTTTCTTTACAACAATGGAAGTAATCCAATTGCTACCATTTTGAAATAAATTCATAGAAATTTTTTAAGTTTTAAATTTAAGCATAAAAATGAGAATATTTAAAAAAAAAATAGCTAGTGCGGGCAAATCTACAAAGAAACAGCTTTCATTAAAAAAAAAGAATTATTAAAATTGAGTGCAAAAAAAGCTCAAGGTACATGACTAAAAAAAGAAAGCCTTATTTTTGAAATATATAGAATTAAACTCGCAATGTTATCTCCATGGGAAAATTTTGAGCCGACATTTCTGGCTGTTAGGGTTTCGAATATTTATGATTTTCAATACGCGCCGAGATTTTGGCACTACCAATGTCCAGCTCATTTTTTGTGTCGATGCGTCAAATATTTTGGACGCTATCGTGTTAACAATAAGTGTAATTTTTGCAGGGAAGCCGGAGCTGTGCTCCGACAATTAGCTTTCGCTGTTATATATTTATACCTATATATATATACAATATGGGAAAATATAATTCTCCTTTATTAGTATAGATCGTATAGTAAAATATTGTACTAAATATATTTGTCCCTGAGGTTGACCGTCATCTCAGTCCCCCTAAACACATATTTATCTTAAGAGATACTAGGTGGCGCTGGCAGATTTACTTCCATTGCAACAGCAACTAAAGTTCAACTAGCCACCATTGATGAAGGTAAGTTCTTCTTCTCTTTATTTCATATTTAGAAATATTTAATTTTTGTTCTGAATAGGGGTGAGTATTTTTTTTAGCATCATTCATGTTCCCATATTTAACTTTTTATTTATAAAAAAAGAAAAGCTTACTGGAACTTTATTAATGTAATATGCAAACGTCACATGGCATATTTAATAATTTACTTGTGTGCAAAAGGATTCAATAAAATGGCTGTGCAGCTGTTAAAACAAAAACATAACCTCAATCCACTTCATCTCAATCCCAGTTATTAGTCACTGATTATATGATGTTAACAGACACTTTCTTCTATAAAAGTTTATCCTACGCATAATACATACATCCTTGATCTCAAAACACAACAGCATTTAAATGACAAAACATGTATCATAGTATATAATTGTATGTGGTAGTTGGTACATTAATTTTAAAAAATAAAAATTTTGGAATGAAATTGTCCGGTTATCAGATATTGACCCATACAGATTTCGCCATTTTTGATTTAAAACACTTATTACATTTTAAGAAGGTGATAAATTCGTGGGACAACAAATAACGTATATAATGCTAAAAAAATTATAAATTTTAAAGTAATGAGAGCTTCAAAAAAGTCCCGTTATAAAATCGTTACAAAATTTTGTCGCCCTTGTATTATGTGCCACTGTTTCATATTAATGATTTTTAGTGAGTTAATTTCATAACTTTATATTATAAGATCTTTGAAAAAAAAATTAATGTTATCAGCTGTAACATGTAGAGTAGGTCTATCTATGATCAGATTTAAGAAAAAGACATTCTTCGCCTTTTTGCAGTATATTTTTGTAAAATTGATAGACGTTGTTTTAGTAATAATCTTTGGACTTAACATCAATCATGAAGGTAAGCTTTTAAGATCTCTGTTCCTTAAGAAATAGACACTTCCAAGGTCTTGAAATCTTTTACATTTTACACTCTTTTAGTTAATTGAACCTGGTTTTTGTATGTAAAGATGGAATTTTGAAATGGATTTTAACTCATTTTCTAGAACTATTAAAAAAAAAAAAGAGCACACAAGTGTATTTTCGAGGACTACATTTTAATACATTTAGAACATAATTATATGAGGGGCAGTCAAATAAAAACAGAACACCCGCCATAAAACACATGCCTCGCCAAAGTTGCATAATTGTTGTAACATATCAATATTTCCATCTCGAGAGTGGGTAGAAATGCATAATGACAGATCACAACTACTCACAGTTGTTTTTTTATTTCTTTGTAGGTGAGCGTATTGAAAAGGGTCCGCTGTGCAGCATTCACTGAAAAAACTGTTTTGTTGAAATTACTAAATTTTGGTTCATATAGCTCCATCCAAATATTTTGGTTGGAATAACCAAATTTTTGGTGGACTAATCAAATGATTTGTTGAATTAACAAAATAATTTGGTTAATCTAACCAAAATTTAATCAATCTAACTAAAATATTTGGATGGAGCTATATAAACCAAAATTTAGTAATTTCAACAAAACAGTTTTTTCCGTGTTAGAAATGGAGGCAAGCAAAGAAGAGCATAGAGATGTCTTGTTCGATTTTTGGTGGCTGAGGGAGCTAGAACACGCGAAATTCATCGTCGCATGTCTGCTGTCCATGGCGAACATTGCATGTCACTGACATGTCCCACTGATTTGGCCGCTTGAAGAAAGACATTTGTAGACGTCGGTATCATTCGGACGAGAAAGCGCAAGAATGGGTGAGGTTGTGGATTCGTCAGCAACCTAACTCTTTCTACATGACTGGAATTGACTGTGTCGTCTCCCAGTGGGATAAATGTCTCAACAGTTCTGGCAATTATTTTTTAATAAAAATTTTCCAGACTCACTTTTTAGTGTGTTTTCGGTTTTCATTTGATTGCCCCATATAAATAAATTAATTAATTGTAAAGCATTTTTCCGTTATCCTGCCGCAGGTGATAAATCGCCAAATAATTTTTATGATTACAACTGTTTATGACTTTAAAAAACAATACAGTTAATTATCCGCCAAAATTTGCCAACTTGCTTTGAAACTGAAAACACGAAATAGTTTAAACACTAAGAAGCAGAAAATATAAATAAAAAATAAAGAGTATAATAATAATAATAATAAACTCTTTTACCATTTAATGGTTTGATACAGTAGAGTCCCGATTATCCGAGTTAAATATGGACCAAGCTCATCTCGGATAAGGAAAAGACTCGGATAAACCGGATTTACACAAATCGTCACCAACTAAGGAGATGAAATATAAATTTTCACTTAATTCATTATTTTTTATGGTACTAGTAACATTTCCGTTACTTTTAAAAACAAGTAAGAAAAATCATGCGTTAAGCATAGATTATGAAACACTTTCCAACACTGCCTGAATGTTTTAACAAAACTTCGTTATTTAGGTAAATAAGGTAAATAAGATAACTAAGTAAACATTTTATAAAACGCATAAAACATTTGAAAAACTGATTTCAGTAGTTACCGTCCATAGCAAATATGTATTTTCTTTTGAACAGCCCTGTATTTGATCTGTAGGTTGATATATATACTATAAAATAAGAAAATTTAGTGTAGCAAGAAAACACATAACAGGTTGAAATTTCTCTTTCAGCAATTTATACTAATAGATGGAAACATACTTGTATACTTTTGTACAACCCTGTAGTTAACCCAGTACCTTTATTACACGCCACTATTTAGCTAAAGTTTAATTCAAAGTAAAACACTCTTAAAACTACTGGAATCACATTTCCAGAAATTATAATTTATAGACGACCATGTAAACAATTCTTTGCGTGACCCTGTATATCATTTTATGTATGTTCTATAAACATTGCTGAGTAAACTAAATGCAGTTCAGCGTAAAAATGCATAGCTCATTTAAAAACCACCTTTAAGCAATTTGCAATCATACCCAGTAATCATTACGAATTCTTTTGTGTAGCCCTGTATATCAATTACAGCATTTATACACACCATATACAATGCATAAATATAGTGAAACATAAAAGCACATACCGTAATTAAAAATGAATTTTCAGCAATCATCGCTAATGTACAGTACTTCGGATACAATATAGTATCTGAAATCTTTTGTGTGTCCCTGTAAATAATGCTATGCACATCGTATTATACATGAAATAACTTGTAGTAAACCTCAGCGACGTATATCAATTTCATTATACATGAAATAATTTAACATAATTGAAGTACGTCGGAAAAAATTCCCTCCAACCCTATATCATTATGTAACGGAATCCTTTTGTGTGGCCCTGTAAATGAATAATAACTATTTTTTAAGCCGCATATTCTACAGAATGCATATTTTAGAGCACTTGATAAATGCATATCAATTTTATTATGTTTGAAATATGTAACATCATTAAAAATCATTTTAAACGATTTTTTCCCATAGGCCGTAATGTAACGGAAAACTTTTGACTGTCCCTGTAAATGAACTAAACGTGCTACAAACTTCATTTGAAGTAGGGTTCGTGCTATGGTAGTGGTCACTAACACCCAAAAATTTCAGAACGATCCGAGTATATTTACAGGAGTTAGAGAGCGGACAGACGGCCAGACAAACCGAAGTCATAAACACTTTTCAACTTTGTTGGAAAGTGTTAAAAACGGGGAATGAAGTTGTTTATTTGTAAAAGCCCTTGATAGTTTTTTTTGTTTTGTTGAATGTCAATTTTGCTGCTTTTTCTTTTCTTTTTTTTTGCTGCAGTATTACGGTACTACATAGCTGCCAATTTCTAAGATTTTTTTTCTTGCCTCTAAAACTTGCCAGTAAATTTTGCCTAATTCAATCGCCGAAATATAACAATTCTCAACGGTTAAATATGGCAGAAATTTGTATTAAATTTTAAAGGTAACAAAACCGTACAAATTGGCTGCTATGTTATTCCATTAGTGTCATGAAAATTGCAGGTGTAGCGGCTACACCTGTAGCCTCTTCTTTCTGCTCAAAGTATTAAATAGTTTTTTCAATCGAACTTATACCTTTGGAATGGATCCTTTTCTTCTGATGGACTGATGGCTTCCATTATTATGAAACAGCCATTATAAATGAAGTGTCTGGTGAAGATGAAAGAGCAATCGTAAAAAGTTAGAACTCTGATTTTCTGGTCAGAATTTATTATTATTATTGTTGTTGTTGTTATGGGCATATTTTTAACCTTTAACCGTAACCTTTGTATTGTACAATACACCTTTGTTGTTTAAGGTCTATCTAGTCCAGTTTTAACATCTAGTCTTAATGCTTTGGCTTCTCTGCTCAATAATTAAAAAAGAATTCTATTTAAAAAGATTTAAAAAATTAGAAGACATTTTTGCTTAACATCTATCATTAATATTAGTACAGTGTCTATTGTCGAGATGAAAATGTGACTCGAGGAAGTCAAAGGGATATTATATCTCTTCTAAGCGTTTCGAATTCAGATCTTTGTTGGATTTCCACCAAAGAGTGTGTTTTTTTCTTTGCAGTTGAGGTGTACGTGTGAAAAAAAAAGTGTAGTCGATCTTCCAATGTTTTACTCTTTTGTTTTAAAGAAGTTCTAAAATTGCAAGCGTCCTAATATAAATGTGAGTCTCTGTAAATCTATTGCTTTATATTAACTATTCAAAAACAAATTAATTTATTATTCATTCTTAAAACTTGTGTATAAATTATAAAGGTTAAGTAAAAAAAGTTCTCCCTGTCTCTTTTTTTCATTGTTATCATTTTTTTTTTCTTAGTTTATTTTTTTCTTCTTCGCAATTATTTTAGAATATTGGTAGTTTACAAGTTTTATTTTTAGCACTCAATCTCAATTTCGTTGGAATGATCACTTTACGATGATGAAAGTTTTGAAGTTTTCTTCCGTTTTACGATATCAAATTTTAAAAGTATCTATCAAATAGATAAAAATTTAGGTTGCTATGGTGATTCTTCAGAATAGCAATAAAGTGAGTCAGCTATATTTGGACTCAAAAAATTTTATGAGTCGTATTATTGCTCAGAAAATGTTTAAGCAGCGCTTGTGGTCAAATTATTTTGAGCCAAAAAGAAAAGAACAAACGAAAAAAAATAAGCTACAATGATAAATGAGCAAGATGCATAAACATTTTGAGCATGTATTGGCATGTTTCCAGACGAGAAATTCTGCATACATTACATAGTAAGAAGTAATAAACCATGATTACCGTAGTGACAACATATTTTCTATTAAGAAGCGTATGGCAATACTTTCGGGAACTTACGAATATTATTTCCTTCCATTTGAATTAGAATTTGAATCCGAAGAACATACAAGTCGCGCTTTAATAACTTCTAACCAATTGTATAGCAATCTTAAGAAAATATATAGCACGTTATTCTTGGAATCATTTTTCCGGTAGAAATTAAATGAATTTCGAATTCCAAATTTCCTGTACAAATATTTTGGCATTTTCGTTTAGAATATTTATATAATTCGTTGCACTTTCTATAAAAGCTAAATTTCCCATTCCAGAGATACAAAAACATGCTTAAACCATAACACTTCCACCTCCATTCTGAACAGCAAGCTCTAAATCAAGGCTGTTCAACACGCTGCCGCGGGTTGCATGCTGCAGTGAGTGGGGACCGGCAAAGAATGGAAAAGTTCCTTAAAATACTAAAATTTAATCTTTTATTCTTTTCAATTTGTGGATTTCATAATGCATGTATCGCTTCAATATGATACTAAAATAAATTTATTGTTGAAATAATACGTTTCATACATTTTCTGCATTACATTGATCAAATAGAAGGTTATACAACTCAAACATAGCCAAATGAGTGCGCCTGCTTGAATATAATTCGGCATGACAATTTGGAAAGGCATGTTAGAAATTATGAAGATATAATGCCATCATTATGTCAAATCAGTGTAAGTCTAATGGAGAAGGCATCTGATTTGTTTGGATTGAGTATATTTAAAGCTGCTGAACTGAGAGTTCACAAACTAAAAATTTTCTTATATTCAGTAACCTATGCTTGAATATTTGTACAATATACCTTTGGATTTTTAATGCCCATTCCAAGAAAATAAAAATTGTTTACATGCCGTTGAATTAACACAATCTAAGTCTTAATGTTTTGACTCCTCTGCTCAGTAATAATTTTAAAAAAATCCATCAACAAATTGGTCAAAAATTAAAAGACATATTTCCTTAATATTTATCGTAATTTTATTTATTATTTTTATTATTAGTGCAGTGTCTATTGTCCAACCAAAATGTGGCTAGAGAAAGTCCAAAGATTGTTCACCGCTGTTATTAGCATTTTGAATTCAGATAGTTGTTGGATTTCCACCGAAGAGTTATTTTTCCTTTACAATTGAGGATTATACAGTGGCTCACATTTGTTTTTGGACACTTATGTTTTTGAAACTTAATTATAAAAAACATCATCTAAATATTAAAGGATCTACTTAAAAAAATTTCATATAAACTTTCTTAACTCTATAATAAAACCTACATATTGTAATGAAAATAAATTCAAAACTTTTTTTTTCAAAAAATTAATTTACTGAGAAAGTGGTAAAAACAATCTCACATAAGTAATTGGACAGTTTGAACATTGAACAAATGCAAACAAAAATATGCAAATAATGAAACATTTTAATACTTTGTTGGGTATCCTTTAGCTGAAATTACACTTTTAATACGTTTTGGCATGGATGCAACTAGTTTTTTTTTTGTGTGTGTGTAAGAATGTTCAATTTTGTACCATTCCTCTGTTAATACTGTTTTGAGTTGTTCTTTTGAAGAAATATCATGTTTTCTTGTTCAATTGGGTTTAAATCTGGAGAAAAAGGTTGAGTCTTGAAAACTTTGGGACAGTTGTACAGCAACCATAAGCGAACATTTAGGGCTGTATGTTTGAGATCATTATCTTGATACAAGTTGAATGCGCTTTGAATTCCACGTTTTTGGGCATATATTTTCAAGTTTTCTTTCAGGATATTTATTTACTTATATTGGTTCATATTATTTTTTTCCTGAAAGCTAAATTTCCCATACCAGAAGCAGCAAAACATCCCAAAACATTATGCCTCCACCTCCATGTTTGGCAGTTGGCAGTTCATTTACAGGGGCACTCAAAAGAAGACCCTTACATTATGGTCTCTGGAGAAAATCGTTTACAGTTTATTTTAATGCTGTTACACTATTTCAAATATTAAGGGAGCCCAGGGCTAAAATTCTATTAAAAAAATGCAATTTTTTTTTTATTGGCTTAAAAAAAAATACTGAGTTTTTACCGTTAAATACCGCAAACCGCATGATTTTATCTTCATTAGATCCAGAAATATAACACCTTTTGCCTTGAGAAGCGATGCAGCAGCTGCCCTCTGACGAGAACTTTAACTTCATTTATCTCAGAATGAATTTTGTCACGATTTGTCAACTTTAAAAGAATATATCTAAAGTTCCTTGCAAGTTATATGTATGCAATTTTCAACAAAGACGTTATGCTATATTTCCAACAAATTGTCTTCAAGATTTTTAATTTTGAGTGATAATTGTGAAAATATGCTAATTAATGCAAAACTCACTCATAAAAAAAAAACTTCATTTTTTTACTTACAATTTTTTTCATAAAATTCATAATCAATATTTTAAGAAATCCTGAAGACAAATTAAAATGACACATTTTCTGTACACAAAAGTGCAAAAATTTTGTAAATCGAGTAAGTACTTCCCGGGTTATATCAAAACTTAAATATGTTTAAAATTTCAAAATTTAAATTAAAAAGAATATTTAAAAATTTTCAGATTTTTTTACATGCAATATTCTTATTATATTAAAGCATATTTCAGAAAAAAAATTCACAACAAAATCTCTATAAATAAAAAAAAAGAATTTTAAGCCCCGGACCCCTTAATATGCATCAATAAGGTACACTACAACATGCTTACTATATAATAGGGTGTGCATACTATTTATCGTTCATTTACAGGGACACATAAAAGAATTAGGTTAAAGTACTGTCTATGAGAATAGTTTCTTGAAGTGAGTGTTTTGTAGTATGCGTTTTTGACGTAACTAATTTTTTGCATATTACTTGGTGTGTATAAATTATACAGTTCTTATACAGGGCTTCAAAAAAGAACTCGAAAACGTTCCCGTTTATAACGCTTTCATGCGGTCTCGGATATGTAAATTTCGGAACAACAAAAGCCTCTAGCAAAAAGCCTGGATTTTATCTCCCATCATAAACGAACTCAGTATTGAGCTAGAAAAAGTTCCCAAACGGATTTTTATCATTAATAATCTTATGAATTTATATGAAACACAAAAATATTTTCAGTGGTGCAAAACCCCTGTCAAATTTGTGGACCAGTAACATTGAAAATCTGAAATTTACTTGAAATCTTTCTCATTAGATAAAACAATCCAGTATAATATCTTACAACTGTTCGGAAAAAAAAGTAAATTATTAAAAAAAGATTTGTAGCTTAATGCGACAGTGGTTTCAAAATTTACACTGCAAATTCTCAATCACAAAAATAAACACATTTTACAACACTTTTTGTCACCAAATTAACAAAACATTAATATGTTGTGAATTAGAAAACTTCATATACAAAATATTTTTTGTGTTGTGATTGTGTTCTTAATATGTTGCAAAAGTGTTGCTATTTAGAAATGTATTCTTAATATGTTGCAAAAGTGTTGCTATCTAAAAATGTGTTCTAAAAATAGTGTTGTTAATTCTGTTGAAATCATGTTGTAAATAGTATTGATGAAAATATTTTCTTACAATAGTGTTGTGCTGCACAACACTTTGTCACCAAATTAACAACACATTATATAAACACCACACAATTTAAAACACTATAAAACAACACGTGTAAAACAGTTTCAAAACACTTTCTACATGGTGCCTTTAAAATAACACACACACATACTTAAAACATACTATTTATGAAACATTTATAACACAATTTAAAAAATGAATGTTTTGAAAACGCATTTTCTCCTCTTGTATTTTTTAACAACACTTTTTGCACAATCTTTTTATTTGGCACAACACATTCACAACAACAACACAATCGAAAATGATTTTAGTTGAAAGTGTTAATTATTATGTTCAGTTAGTGTTGCAAAAGTGTTTCAAGAATTTGCAGTGATATTTATCTATCACTGCAACCAATTGCTCTTCTGGAAAATGGTTATCCACTATATCAAGGATTGGGTAAAAACATTTCTTTTAATTTTCATAATAGAGATTTGAAATTTTGTGCAAATATACATTTCACTATAAGTATATTGAACACCTTAAAAGAAATTTCCAACCTTATTTTAATTTTAAGATCTTCCAAAAAATTTAAAATTTTAAAACAAAATTTTAAAATGCTCCTTGCGTCTTAATTTTTGAGATACTTCCTCGATTTTAGATTTTAATCACATAAAACGCTATTACAAACAAATATATGTATCGATTTTTTAATGCCTTAAATAGTTAATTTTTTAGAGATATTTTCCTGAATTCCATATCGATTTTCATCAAATTTCTGCCTTATAATAGGTTAAAAATCAAATTTAATCAATGAAGTCGAATTTTAAAATGCAGTTTCTTTTAAAGGGGTTTTCTTTTAAATTCACGGTTTCTTTTAAATATCAGAATTCTTCCTTATCAGTTTCATGAATTTTGATCAAAAATTAAGTAGCAAGGAGCATTTCAAAAAAAAATAAAATAAAATAAAATAAATAAATAAATAAAAAATAAAGCTGAAACATCAGTATCGGGAAAAACAGATTTAAAGTATATTAAAAAGCTAAAAAATTGTTTGTGAACAAATTTAAAACATTTGTAACTTTGCGTAAAATAATCGCATCTGCATGCGCACTGTAAAAAAACCACTGTAGATTTGCCAGAACAAACTCGATCACAGTGAATGTGCTGTATCTTTCTTTGGCTTCCTGATTATATTAACATGGAAAATACAGTAGTTGCGTAAAATTAACATCACAATGTGCTGGCAATTCGGACGCATTTTTTTACAGCACAAACTGCTGGCGTCTAAATTGCCAGCACATTGTGTTGTTAATTTTACGCAACTACTGTATTTTCCATGTTAATATAGTCAGGAAACCAAAGAAAGATACAGCACATTCACTGTGATCGAGTTTGTGCTCGAGATGAACAGTACTTTGTACTGTGAAAATGTCGTTTTTTTTTACAGTGCGGCTTACCGCGAAATACGTAGTGCAAATTGGAGAATAATAATATACACAAAAAGAAATGTCGATTTTGATTTCGATTTTTGTTCAAATATAGGTCCATGGTCCCCTCAAGGGCAGCTATGTCACAAACCAATATATCTTGTTTTTTAACAATTGAAAAAGACTTGACGAAGAAAAACTGTGATGATAAGATAAACTAGTTAGATAAAGAAAATTCCAAGTATAATACTTTTTGTTAACTATGAAGAGAAACAATAGAATATATGTATGTTATGATGTTTCCTGTTTCTATGGTCAAAGTTACAATAGATATGTCATGTAAGAGATGCAAAAGATGACTTTATAATAATGTTAAGACGTGTGTTCGTTTAATTTTCCTCCAAAAAGATAAATAGCTATCCTGCCAAAAATATGGATTTCAGGAAGTTAATGCGCTTCTGTATTAGCAGTCTACATTGCATTTGTATGTTTTAAGGCTATTTTCAATCCAAACTACTTTATGACGCATTTTTAATTCATTTTTGATCTCAAACGTAACAAAATAGAAAGTTCTTTCATTCAGAAAATATGTAAACGAACTATTTTTATCCATTTTTGGTAAAGGCAGAAGATCTTTCAGAAAAAGCTGTCAAAGTTGACATTTTGTATCGCATTTTCGGAAGTGACAGCACTGAAAAGGAAAAAAATGACGTCCTGAGACAACAATTCCTTATAAATGAAGCTCTAATTAATCATATATATTATTTCTGTTGTCAGCATCCCTTTTCTATTCATCTACAAAACGAAGAACAATGAATGAGATGTCATTCGAAAAGTCTTTGAATAGACTTCTGACACAGCATACTTGAAATTTCGTTTAAACATGTTTTTTTTAAATGAAAAATTGCATGTAATTAAAAATAAAATCAGCATTGTTTTCATGAAATGATAGATTGTCTCAAATCAGTGTTTCCACAAAAAGAAACTACCGCATGTTTATAAAAAATAAATAGTACAAAAAAATGAAGCGTGATATATCTGCACGGATTTATTTTATATTTATGATTAAAAAGCAAACTTGAATTTGAAATGTTTAGAAAAAGAAACACCATCGATCAATCTAAACAATGGTATTCCACGTGTAGCCTAAAAGGTATGTTTTGTTATATTACATTAAAGTGTATTCAATTTATTTTTCTTTGTCCTATGTTTGTCTCTAAGCGGATGACGCCATCCTCTAATGCAGTTAAAAATACACGACTGTTAATTTTTTTCTCGCGTGCGTTTTGCTATCTTTGACCGGCTTTTACTGAACTTTGATTGTATAAATGAGTTAAATGAATACTGTTTGCAGATTTTTTTTATCTTTAATTATTTTTTTTTTCAAGTTTAAACCTGCATCTAAAAAATACTATATTTTGATAAAATAATATTAGACTGCCGTGCTAATTCCTCGCACGAGTCCACTGGTTTAACGAATAAACAGTCAAGTGTGAGTATTACTCGCGCTTAGAGAGTTCCGTACAATACATATCTGAATTATTAACTTATTTAAAAAAAAACGTTGCTAAAAGAATAATAAGATTTTGTAAAAAACTATACAACGTACGGTTGGGTATAGCAGTATACTACTAGAAAACTATGAATGGGTATACCATGAAATTTCAAACAGATATGAATCCTAAATAATATCAAATATTGCTATTATGTTGAACCGTTTTTTAATCTTATCCTAATCTGTTTATGATGAACTTAATTCGGTTCTGACAATAAAGAAGTGCATACTTAAACTTCATTTCGAATTTCATAAAACTAAATTCAGCGTAGTAATAACCTTTTCTTTTTACAGTGTAGTTAAGACAAAACCCTTGTTCATTGTTTAAATTTGGCATTGTGCTAAGCTCTCTCGGAAAGGAAGTCGCAAAGTTGCAACGCCGCCTAGGTCCGTGTCGCGTTTTTACAGGTGAGTTTTTAATTAACTGCTAAAGACACGAGAGGCGTATTGAGAGATCTACTCAATGTAAACTAGTCGCGAATCCCATAGTATTTGCGTGATTAATTCTAATTGAATTAGTCTGTTTTTAACAATTTGACGTTTTTGTGCTTGTCTACTGCTACTGGGCATTGCATTTCACAAATATATCATTAAAAGTTGCCATCTGGGATTTAAAAGCAGATGATGCATAGAGTACGCCGCCCTTCCATTATGTATGTCAAAACCGCCCGTGTTTTAAGGGTTAGGCAGCCTAAGAGAGACTGCTCAGGGCCGGCTAGGCCTGCCCCTTATCTCGGCTAATTATCGACGATTTTTTTCGAAAATCATTGTCAAGAATGCTTTTATACTTCTGCTACGATAGGTACCTTCAACGCTCCTCAACATCTTTGCTGAATGCCTGCAAATCGAAATTTGTGCATAACGGAAAAAAGGCGATTTTCTCAAAAATTATGTGACCTAGGATAATCGCTATAATTTTCCTGCAACGCTTTAGTTAACGCCTACTACCTGTAATTTTTTCATAATTTTAGTTTCAGTAGATTCGAGAATAGATGTGGGAGGGCATATTTTTGCACTACAATTGCGACAGTATCTCTGAAAAATTTGAACTTTCCACGTTCTATAGTTTACGAGTAAAATGGCTGTGACAGACAGACAGACACATGGGACAATGAGAAAACTGTTCGATTACAAATCACTTCGCAGTAATCATCGCTGCAGCGTTTACTTTTAGAAATGTGTCAGAAAGGTTCGCGTTGGTGAGCGGAGAAAATTAACTTTTGTGAGAACCACCTTAAAAGGAGTAATAGGATAGATGCTTTGAAGCATTTTCCTAGACATCGCGAGAAGGTCGGGGCTAATTGAACGATGGAGTGGAAAGGAATCACATTCCAAAAATATGGAAAACGAACTGAGAGCCTTTTGAAGGTTTCACTTTTAACAATCTAAATTTTAATGAGTCGAAAAACAGTAACATTCCTACCTCTCTTCATCACTTTATTTGGCCTTGAAAATTTCGCTGAAGCTGCTAGTCACTCAGCTTCCAAATTCCCCCTCACTAATGTTGAGTCTCTGGGCGTTTCGTGCATTCCTATATTTAAAATATCTCCCCGGGAAATTAATATTTTTAACTTCCCTTTTTCTGTGTGCTCTTCTTAAAAGGATATCTCTTTTTTTCTTAGTTCTCAAAACATTTCTAAAATATATACTTAATTTTATATGAAATGTTAAAATCTTACTCGTAGTTCGTCAGCTTTTAACACATAAAATATTAAATTAAGCATAGATTTTAGAAATATTTTGAGAACTAAGAAAAAAATAAACATCTTTTAAGAAGTGTACAAAGGGAAAAGGAATGAAAAAAATTAATTTCATTAGGAGATATTTTAAATATATGAATGCATCAAACGCCCATAGACTTAACTTTACTCAGGGGAATTAGGAAGCTGAGTGAATAGCAGTCTTAAGGGGAAGAAGGATAACATTCCCGGATGTTACCCTTTTTCTACTCTCAAAATGATGCTGCTTTGCAACATTATTTGAACTGAACTGCAATCCCCAAGTAAAGAAGCTTCAAAACAACAGGATTTTAACTCCTTTTTTGGTGAAGCATATCCCTAACAGGACTTTGTGCCAATAAATCTCAGTGAGCCAACCAACCAACTAACCAAACAAATAACCAAACAAACAAAACAACCAGGTACTCAGTTTGAAGAACAAGTGGTCACACGGTGTTTCAAGAAAAGTTGCAAAGACATGACGGAGAAAAACATGACATTCAGCTTTAGCAAATATGGCGAGATGAAGGGTTGCGTCAAGCCTATGGAATTTATTGTTTGACCCATGGAACTTTCCAATTATTGAAGAAACAATATCATATGGAGCTTCTCACAGCTTCAGCGCAGTGGGAAATTTCCAACGAAGGAAAAAAAAATGAAGGCGATCTCGAAAATTATGCACTATATACCTGAAGAAAAAATAACCGAATACTTTCAGTATCTCACGACAAACACTTGAGATAGTGATGAGTAGATAAATGTAAAATGTCCACATTTTAATGTTTGAAAACAGTAATAAGAATAATAATTATTACCTACAATTGTGTATTTTTTACACTTATTGCAAGTATTATAGGGGAGATTAGGGACGGTTGGCCATATGGGACTAGGGGCCATACGAGAGGCTTAACCCACCCATCAATTTTCATATTTAAAATAATTACAGAGTTTTATCAATAGGTGTCAACCAAAGTTACTGGAATGCTCAAACAACAGGCTTCGTTTCATAGAGATAATCGAAATAGGTGTGGAAAAAATCAATTGTGAGGCGTTTCCAACCTAAAAGTTGTGTTTTTTAGAAATACTTTGTAAGCTTTTTCAAATAAATTATATCATAGAAATTTAAGTAAGTAGGTTTAAAGTAATGCAGATGCATCGAGCTTTAATTTCAGGCATAAAGTTTGTACAGTAAGTTAGGTTAACATAACAATGTAGTATTCTTTAGAAAAGGTCTATGTAGGGAGGCTTAATCCAGTCAATCTGAGGGAGGGTTGACCAGATGCTCAAGGCTCCCTTAATTAAGTGGTTTTGGAAATCTTTTTATTATACACTGTGCATAATGAAAAGTTAATGGTATATACATAAAAGAATGTAAATTTATTCTGTAAAGCTTCAGTAAAATGGTGTGATGGAAAAAAAAAGGTTTAAAACTGACTATAGAAAAATGTGAAAAATTGCTAGAAAATGGGAAAGTTGATAGGAACTTTTTTCCATTTAAATATTGCTTACAATAGGTAAATAGAAACTATGGGAAAGACTAAAAAGGACTAAAAACTAAAAAAACTAAACTCTGTGGCTATACAATCCATGAAGGATCTGGGCCGACAGTGCCCATCTCTGTTTTTTTTTTTTACCCTGGGCCCCGAGATGCTATATAGCATGCGTCCCGGCCAGGTTGTCAGCCTAAAGCGAGGCCCTCGGTGTTTAGTTCCCAAGCAAGTTTAGTACTCATTTTATCGACCTCAAAGGGATGAAAGGCTGAGTAAACCTTGCCCGATCGGGAGTCAAATTCTCGATCTGTGGTACGGCAGGTCCTGCGGTCTTGGCACCGCTGGGCTTCCTAGAAAGGACTAGAAAGGATAAAAGCAGCAGTCTTAACTCTTTGAAGAGCAGTGGTATGTTTATAAAACCACTTAATTTTAATTCTGAAACATCACAATGACACTAGAATTTTGCTAAAATCTTTTCATTTAACATGTATGTGAAATATAGCCTTTTTATTATTTTCAAATAAATTTGCTCATAAATTCCGGTGCCAGTCATTTATTTCAACATTTTAGTACTGAAAGTACTTTGTCCCTTAAAGGTTTAAATCATGTTGATGATAAGTTAAGTGCTCATGCGGTTGCAAAATAACATAGCATCGATCAAAAAACTTTAGGAAGGTATGTAGAAAAATTTCACCAGGGTGAACACGGTGAGATGAAGCCAAACTATGTGACAACTAGATTTGTCAAATCGAGTGTCACAAAAAATATAACAATGAGATAAAAAAAAAAAGCGCGACAGTGGCTCCTAATTCCGGACATAATAACATGAAAACTATGAAAATGGAACCTGTCTCTAACAGAATACTGCCTTAATTGTTGAAATTTCCTTTTCCCTGCTGTACAATTATATATGCTCAGACAAAATCCTGTTAAAAACAAAATATTTCTCCTTTGACTTGCGATTGCGTTGTAACAGGTTTGTTTAAGCCTCATATTTAAAAAAAAATATTTTTTATAATAATTAAAACATGTAGAATAAAGTTATTTTGCTTTTTTTTTTTAAACTGATTTTATTTCTCTTCACAAATAGTGCAATATAAAACAAAGTGGGTTAAGCCTCCCATATAGTAGGTCAACCCTCCCATATGTGGGGACTCTTGATCCATTATTTTTTCATCAATAAAATCAATCATTTTTCAAATTTCTTATATGTTACATTTATGTACCAATTTTATTTTGATAACAGATTGTATGACAAATAAAATGATATATAAAACTTTATTCTACGTTCAATATTTAAAAAACAAAAAAATCATTTTGTAAAAAGTGGGTCAACCTCCCTAGTCCCCCCTATTTAATTTTTAATTGTTTAATAAAGATGTAGTGCCATAAAAATGTTTTATTTGCAATTTTATTTGTTCTTCGGAATTTGTGGAAAAAATATAACATTCCTACATTTTTAATTAATAATAATAAATTAACAAGTATTTTTCTTTGAAAATTATAGGGTGAAACCCTCATCGACTAGACCTACTATCGAATAAAGACGAACATTTCTTTAAAATCGATTTTTTTTTTTTTTTTTTTTTTACATAAATGTGTTTTGTGTTTCCTCAACTTTTAAATTAAATCGGTTGGATATTCTCTTTCCGGCTCGGAGCAACTAGATATTTCGTAGGTCTTAACATATCCATATTTTAGGGTATATTCAAATTAACATACAGTTTACATAACATATATATAACTTACATAATATATATGCACTTGCACATGCAAAACACTATAATGGCCACATGGTACAAACAAATAATAAATAAAACAACTAATAAGAAATTAAAACAGCATATATAACTATCTAGCACAAAACGCACATGCGGGTGAGCTATCGAAAGCAGGGACATCCGTGCTGTGATGGTCTTCATTACTATTTAACGAACAATCACTAGAGTTCCTAAAATAACCCTAAGTCCCCTACCCCCCAGACTAAGAGAAACCGCTGCTTATAAAATCTCTAACAAGAGCCATTAATTCTACTTCAGACTACTACATTTGATGTAATAAAAATCGTAATTTTGGTCGAGTACTCATGTTGGACACTGTATCAGACAGGTACGAGCCTATAAATTCTAGAGTACTTCAAGGGCCATGAGAACCATTCCCGACTACTCAAAAAGGTCTGCATAAAATTACAGTGTAATAGGAGCCTTGATGAGGATTCCACATTCAAACTTGAGGAAGAGCAATTACTTTTTCCTCTCTGCTAAAGGGTTAGTTTGTGCAGCAAAATTTGGACAGCATTGCGTCAGAGTTGATATCTAGGCTTATGTCTGTCTTAAAGACAATTTAAAGGAGAATACGGAGCTAGTATTCTGGATTATCCCTGGAGTTGGACAGTATCGAAAATACATATATTTGAAATACATTTTCAAAATACATTTGTAATTTGTATTTTGTATTTTAAGCCTTCAAAACAAATGTATTTTGGTAATGTATTTTGGAATGCTTTTTCAAAGTATTTTGTATTTTCAAAATACTCGAAATACATTCCTCGAAATTTCAAGCTGTCGTATCTAAACCGCCGATCCTAAATTTGCAAGAGGGAAACATATGCCTTTTTTGTTTTGAATAGTTTTCAAATTTGTTTCTGGAAGTTTATATGCACACATTGTTTAACATTTGGTACGATGTACGATTAGCATATTAATGAATAGGATGTTTACTTCTGCAGAAGCAATTTTTTGTTGAGTAGTCACAAAAATAGTTTATGTAATTCATAACATTCAATGAGAATTACAAAAAAGAAAAAAAAAATGTTGCGTGAAAACTGTTGCATAGGCAGGTATTGCCTATTTAAAATACATTAGAAATGTAATGATGTTAGTTACCGCAGAAGCTCATGGAAATACTGTTATACCTCCCTATGAAAATTTACCAAAAGGATTAATTATAATAATACACAATGTGCGCAATTAGACATGAAATATATTTAATGTTCTGTTGATGATAACAAAAAAATTAACGGAAAATAGCAGCAGTATAAAACAAGATGTTCGATTATAGGTTAAATTTTTGAATGATAAAACAAACTCCAAAACCTACTTAAATGTAAGATTTTAGTCTTATGCCATCATATATCGATTTTAACATTATTTTTCTTAGTTTCTTAGTATTCATTCAGTAGAGGTTCTAATATGATTTACCATAACTTTGATATTCATTTAATTGGGATGGAACATTAATATAAAAGTTGTTCAATTTATTCCTAAATTATAAAAGTGTTCATTAAGGCTGTTCTTAAATCCAAAAGGGCAACTTTATGACATAAGTTTTAATATATATTTGTTTGTTCGGAAATGGATGAAACTAGCAGGAGTTGTTGTCCAGAAACTATGTAATAGAACTGTTTTTTCCTCTTTTTTTTTTTTTTTTTTTTTTTTTTTGCAAACGCAATAGATTTTAGAAACTATTGTCAAAGTGGGCGTTTTGAACCGAATTTCCGCGCGAAAGAAGAATAACTATTCAAGGAGGGGTGAAAAACTTCTTTATCACGTGATGAAAATCGCTTCCAACTTAGTAAGTAATTTATACATTAAAAAAAATCGCAAACACAGTTCGATTCCAAATCGCTTCCATAGTCAGGCCTTCAAATTTTATATCTTCCCGAAATAATGAATTTGTAAATGTGTTGAAACGTTTTGCGCTTGTTGAGCAGAGCTGTTAAGAGCAGCCTTAATTGTATTTACATTGAGCATACAACATATTGGATGTTTCAATGCAGACTTGGCTTTATTATTGTTAAGCGTTTGCACGGTTGACTTTGTATTTCAAAACATCTTGACGTTTCAATTTTTATTTTACACATGCAGAGTTAACTTTTGTTTCCTGTCTTACAGAACATACTGCTTGGTGTACAAAACATAGTAGATAAAAATATTTTTTTATTCAAAACTGTAATACATTTTTTTATGCTTAACTTTTTTTCACTAACAATACAAAAAAGCAATTTTATATAAAAATATAAATTATGAATTTGAACAGAGTCTTGGTATTTATTAAAAACAGAACTTTCGCATCAGTTACATTTCAAGCATTAATAGACAAAGAAATGGTCAGAAAATTCCCTAATTATGGCAGCTTTATTTATTCTACTTCTCTCAGTGGTAGTTTGATTATATATTGGTTAAATTTGTTTTCATTTATTTATTTTCGATGAACTTTTAATATCGTTATAGAATATTAGCCATGGACAAATTCTGAACATATTTACATCATTTTATGTGCATAAAGGTAAATCTTCCGCGATCGGGCTGCACGCGATATGGATTTTCTTTTTTTAATCATGCTTCAATTAAAAAAAAAAAAAAAAAAAAAAAAAAGAAACTTAACAAATCCGCAAATTAAAATAGTTTTCAAGCATTGCATTTCAAAGTATTTTTTTTTTTCTATTCGACGGTGTAAAACTTCGAATTGTGAGAGAATTAGACGTTAATAGAGACATTATACGTTAAAAAGAGAAATTTATTATTCAGAACGTTGCATCGTCAATATGACATCATCGTTACTCATGGGCATGTTTTTGTTTTGTAATAATCACCAGTGATGCACTAAGATTAAAGATGCCCGATATACTGCACAGTGTATAAAATATAGGTGAAAATCATTTTTTATGTGAAAACTAACTTTATATATATATATATATATATATATATATATATATATATATAGTTTAGTATATTTCTTCGGATTCCCAACCAATTACACTGAAAAAGCATTTTTGAGACTTAGTTATTAGCCACATACCAGAATGTAATCGAGAAAGGTTTTTATCATTTATAGAAAATTTTGTATTTTTGATTATTTCAGCATTTAAACGCGTAGTTCAATTACACGTTTGTTAAATTTGTGTTTTATTTATGTATTCGTGAGATTTTAATTTCGTTTGTCAATTTTGAGATGGTATATTACGCATATCAAATGCTGAATTGCATCGTTATTTTAAGTGCAAGGGTTAATCATCCGTGATTGCATCGCACGAATATTTGCGAGATAAAAAAAAAAAAAAAAAAAAAAAATTAAACTTGAAATTAAAAAAAAAATCTCTAAAAACTGGGTAAATTGAGATACAGTTTTTAAAGAAATCGCATTTAAAATTACTTTTTTTCCTATTTCAGTGTGTAAAAATTGCAATTATTGCTATATTTAGAAGTTACAAAATTTAAAAAAAAGGGAAAAAGAAAAAAAAAAATTTATTTAGGTCGTTGTCACCATTGATGTAAGATTAGAGTTATTCACGGCCATCTTTTTTGCTTTATAGATTGTTTGTAAAAAAAAATAAAATAAACACAGTGAAGTTGCTGAGCAAATTTTTCAGTCCAAAACAGTATTTCAATTATTTAAAGTTTCAACAGGAAACAACAAGTTGGAAATTGCTCGTCAAACGTGGCAAATGAGGTGCGTTCGTACTATAACTAGTTTTATAATTATTTTTTGCACCCCATATTGTACTGAATGTATACTTTTTTGCACTTCATAAAGCGCATAGTCTGATACATCATTAAAATGCACTTCCAATAATTTTTCCCATTCCCCGTAATGTAACGGAACACTTTTGACTGTCCCTGTAATTAAACTATACATCCGATTTTCCTAAAATTTGAAATAGCTCAACAAAACTTTGCAACAATTATATCTTTAAAATTTCAGACCATTCGGAAGGCTGTAATATCATTAAAATGCACTTGCAATAATTTTTCCCATTCCCCGTAATGTAACGGAACACTTTCGACTGTCCCTGTAATTAAACTATACATCCGATTTTCCTAAAATTTGAAATAGCTCAACAAAACTTTGCAACAATTATATCTTTAAAATTTCAGACCATTCGGAAGGCTGTAATATCATTAAAATGCACTTGCAATAATTTTTCCCATTGGCCGTAATGTAAAGAAAAACTTTTGACTGTCCCTGTAATTAAACTATGCATCCGATTTTCCTAAAATTTGAAATGGCTCGACAAAATTTTGCAACAGTTATATCTTTAAAATTTCAGATCATTCGGAAGGCTCTAATATCATTAAAATGCACTTGCAATAATTTTTCCCATTGGCCGTAATGTAAAGAAAAACTTTTGACTGTCCCTGTAATTAAACTATACATCCGATTTTCCTAAAATTTGAAATGGCTCGACAAAATTTTGCAACAGTTATATCTTTAAAATTTCAGATCATTCGGAAGGCTCTAATATCATTAAAATGCACTTTCAATAATTTTTCCCATTGGCCGTAATGTAAAGAAAAACTTTTGACTGTCCCTGTAATTAAACTATACATCCGATTTTCATAAAATTTGAAATGGCTCGACAAAATTTTGCAACAATCATATATTTGAAATTTCAGACCATTCGGTTGGGTAGTTTTTGCTCTGTTACATGCGGACAGACGGACGGACGGACAGACGGACGGACAGACGGACGGACAGACGGACGGACGGACGGACTGAACGACGACTATAGGTGCTACGTATTTATATAATTACGAACGCACCTAAAAATGGAAATTTTAACCAATTAATATAGTATCCATAAGTACAGGGTGTCCATAATTAAACGACCCAAATTTAAAGCTGTCTACAGACAAAACTATTGTTCATAAAGTTGTGAAATATTGGGAAAGACATAATAAAGGGATGGAAATTTGTTTAAGAAAAAAAAAAAAAAAAGTTTCGCCACCAGAGGGCGACTTTTAATAAATTACACATTTAGCATTACGATAGTTTAGAAATTTAATTTATATATCAAATATTTTATTAATTTAATTAATCACAAGCACATACATCTTACAAAGACACATTATGTATATATATATATATGTTTGTTTATAATAAAATCGAAAACATTACTTTATATGATTTTATAACTAATAATCAAAGACGTTTACTCATTATTGACTGATGTTATTATTTACGTATTAAAAGTTTGAGTCCGAGATTAATGTTCGTTGTACAGAGTTTCAAATTGGACTAAATATTTGGCTTTTAAATTAAGTGAAAAATTATCAAGAAAGAAAATATATTTTAGGATAATAATATAATATAGTTTTATAATATAAATGATGAAGATATTCAGTATGTTATGAGCGTTTCAGTAGTTTTAATTCAATGACTTATTTAAAACCAGTAGAGTAGCCCTTTGGGACACCTTGTTACGGGAGCATACTGCTCCCCTGTTCTTTAAACTACAAAATTACCCCCCCCCCCCCCCCAAAAAAAAAAAAAAAAAAAAAAAAAACATTTTGCATCAATATTTTCTTTTAAATTTCGAAATGTATTTTGTATTTTAAATGTATTTTGAAAATACATGTATTTTGTATTTGGGATTTTTTAATTTTGGAAAGTATTTTGTAATTTGTATTTTAGGTTTTAAAACCAATGTATTTTGTATTTTGTATCGAAAATGGTTTTTCGATGTATTTTGCCCAACTCTGATTATCCCACGGGAAAAGGAACCCACGGACAGAGTAAAATTCCTGCCGTCCAGACTTTCAGTCTTTCAAAGACATCTGTATAGTTCGTAAAACCGCATACACACAAGGGGGAAGGAGTTTTATTAATTTTATATTTAAAAGTATTAAAAGGGCCACGCGCAGAAAATATAAGGTAAATGTTTCTACGTGGATGTTGATATGGTAAAATAAGTTTCGTATTGACCTTTGGGAAGAATTTATGTGTGTGCCAGCCCGTATCTACTGCACCCCATCTGACAGGCCAAACTGCCAACAGTTTTCTTTTTAAACTGTATTTTAAATGAGAAGTAGGAATCGATATCCTCTTTCGCTAACATATCTAACAGTTCGTTACCAAAATGATCTGCAAGGGCTCGAACCCATGTGAGTAAAATTCGCTCTTTAGTGGACTGTTTGGGAAAACAGCATGTTTGATATGACCCATGGGGTTGGGGAGGGGGGAATCCATTCCTGGATAAATGCACCGCTCGAACATCGTCAAGTTTTTTCTCTTGAGGAGTATTGTTGTAAAAAATCTTACTCCCTATTTCGATTAAACAATATCCACATTTGAAATTGGATTCTCGTGTCCCGTTACATAAACCTTTTTTTCCTGCACACCGAAGTAGAATGAGAAGAATTGATCGTACCGATTTCAGGAAAAAAATGCCACAGATGGATTGGAAACATATATGATATTGACAACTTAAAAGTGTAGTCAGACTCTTGATATCACATGTGAATAATTAAACCTTCTGACCAATATTACTGGTTAAATAATGTATAAAATAAATCTATTCCAAAAACCCTTTTTAAAAAAAAATACGGACATGTTTTTAAATTTATTATAGAATATATGTGTGGAAGAAAATTTTAGGTAACAAAAAATAAATTTCGCGAAAATTGGAATGAAAGCTTTTTGTTGCAACTTTTATTGATTTATTATTTACTTTCTTCTTAGCAACATATGTTTTAAATGTTAACAGGCGGCAATAAAAACGCACAAAAAAACTTACCGCAATTTCCGGTGTATAGCCCGCGGATCAAACAATCGTGTTTCGACCCAGAAATTTTTAAAAATAAAATATAGCTTTTTAGATCACGGTAAATATTGGTCTTCAAATACTGAATAAAATTTCTGGGTTCAAACTGAATTGTTTGATCTGCAGGCTATACACCCGAAATTACGGTATTAATATTTAATTTTTAAATATTAAAAATTATTAAAATTATTAATAAAAAACTAAATATTAAAAGCAATGTCTCGTAACCTTCAAGGCTAATTAAATCTTTGTATTTTAGCTTTATGATAGATTACCTAATATGATAGATTCTCTCATATAAACTTTTCATCCATAAATGGAGGTAATTTTTGAGAAGGACGTCAAAATGTGAGTTTGTTATGTGCCATATGTGTGCATTATGCGGTATAATGTCCCGCTTTTTGTGACAGTAGGCCTGGAAATAATAATTGTGACATTGATTAAACCATTTTCGAGTTGAATTTGTGACATTTTTCAAAATGCATCAAACTGAATTAAAGCAGGCATCTCAAATTACATAAGAGAAGACTTTTGGTGGAAATTATTTTTGGGAACTATTATATGGCTAATTAAGTAAAATGAACCCGAAGTAAAATATAAAATTCGGTACTTTTCGGTTAGCCGGGCGCCAGTGTTATATATACATATAAATATACATACATATATGTATATATACGCATATATACATATATTGTATATATATACACACACACACACATATATATATATATATATGTATATATATAAGCATATATACATACATGTATATATACATATATATGTAAATATAATACTGGCGCCCGGCTAACCGAAAAGTACCTAAAATTCTGATCGGCATAACACGATTTTTTTAAATGGCTAAAATGTTTTTATGTGGGAATTTTCTCAAGGCGATTAAATATTTTTTACTAAATGAATAAATAAAAAGAAATTCTTAAATATTTTTTATTAAACAAATAAAATTTATGCAAGTTCAATTCAAGAAAATTAAATAATGTATTTCTATACACTCACATGTTATTGACAAATGGACTGACACATCGTATTAAGAGGTCTCAGGACTCGAAGTTTCAAAATTTTAATTGTTTTAGATGTTAAACTCCTGTTTTTTCTGAACATTTTGATATAATTGTTTCCTTAAAATTCCCTTTAGAATTATACCCGATCAATAGCTGAAGCGGGGTTTCCGAAACTTTGAAGTCATTTTTCTTCAAATGACGTTTTTGGTCTAACGCGCAGAATATCTCAAAAACTTCTGAATGTTTTTTCATGAAATTTTCAAAACATATGTTTCATGTTAGTCTGTATAAACTGAACCTAAAATTTTCTTTTTACTGTTCAAAGAAAAAAAAAATTAGTTGATTATACTGTTGAAAATTTTAAAATTTTGTATTAGCTGAACACAACTTTGAATTAAAAATATAAAAATGCTTTAAATACAAATTTATTTAGATTCAGTGTAATTATTACAATCTGAAGTATAAGTAGACCCCAAAATTTTCATTCTAGTTGCAATATTTATTTTCTAATCCTGCGCATAAGCTGTTATACCAGTTTTCTGATCGTCAAATATCTCACAGTTTGGGGGCCCCCTATAAATGCTAATTCTGCATCTTGCAATTTTTTAAATGCGTGAAATGAAAGAACATCCTTATATATTTCATCCCAATAAAAATTGCATTTTAAAATTATATATATTTTAAAATATTAAATGTTGAAACTGTTTTTTTTTTCATTTTTTCCAGTTTTAAGAGTCTTGAGACCCCTTAATATATTTGTAACGAATATAACGCCACCTAAACGATACAATTATGACTTAATGGTCTGTGGTTTGAGAATATTTTTGATTTTGCTTGATGCCTGACTGAAATATTCGAAATATATTCGTTAACTCTTACTCGAAATAAAAAAAAATAAATCAATTTCATAAATTTTTCCGCCTTTGCGCCCCACTTTCGAACGTTCATTCACATTTGATAAAGAACTTTAATCGCGATTAATGTCTCCGCTTTGATCATGAAATCATTAAATATTTAAAATGCACTTGAGCTCGGATGCTTTTTTCAGAAACCTATATTAACTTTCTTCTGGAAACCTAAAACTTTAAAATTATCTATTATTCATTTTTTTAATCAAAAGTTTTTAATTGAATTGTGAATTTTTCTGATATTTATAACGGTATATGCACACACATATCGATTATTTGATATGGAATCGATTAATCCTTTGTTCGAGATTATGAATTAAGTAAAATGTCACCGGAATAACTTTCCCCTTAAATATATGAATATATGATGATACATTAGAACATTTATATAAAAATAACGTAAAATTTTAAAAGAGTTCGTGCCTTGATATTAACTTATAACTTGAATAATTATTGGTCTTCTTAAAAATTATAAAGAACAATACAAATTAATAAAAGAATCATATTGTTTGTTGAAATCACGTGATGCTTTAGAAATGAGGCAAACACATGCAGCCCCACCAGTGGCTCTCGAAACTGGCAGACGGTAGGTGCTGGGTTCGATCCCAGTCGCGCCCGTCGGCCTAATTGTTCGGAGTTTTCGTGGTTTTCTTCGAACCTTGGTTTTCCAAGCGTAAATACGGTTTAGGTTCCATTAGAAAGACCTCCATGGAGGGCACCTTCCTCCCCCCTTAGGACCTATATCCCTCGGGCTGATAATTGGCCGTCATAAACACAACCAACCAACCAAACACATACATTATGAGTTTATTTGTAACTCGGATATTTTTCTGAGAGTAAAATTTTTCGCTATACATACACCTTTCAAAAGCATTAAATCAATCCATACGTTATTTAGCTTCGTAAAATTAGTTGCATTTTCTAAATTTGGTGAAGCTCTGGAAATATAAATATTACTTTTAATAATAGACGTATTAAAATAATAATAATAATAAATAAAAATAAATAAATAAATAAAAATAAAGTTTTCTTTAATGACAGTTTAAAGTACGACCGGATCATAAAGGGTTAACGTAATTGAATTTACTGAAGAAAGAAAAAAAAATAGTGTAAACGTAACGGTGCAATTTGTATATTTGTATATGACCCAGGAAATTCGAGCACGGGCCGGCTAAATCGAACATTTTAAAACTCACTTTAAATCCCAACTCCCAACCCCCCCCCCCTTTTTTTTAAGGGGGCTGGTCACTCAGCTTCCAATTTCACCTCACTAATGTAAAATTTATGGGCATTTATGGCATACGAATGCGTCAGCATTCGTATATTTAAAATGTCTCCTCGGAAATTATTTTGAATTTCTATTTTTTGTGTATACTTCCTAAAAGATGTCTCTTAAAGTATAGACTTAATTTTATATGAAGTGTTAAATTCTTACTCACAGTTCGCCCGCTTTTAACACATAAAATATTAAATTCAGCACAGATTTTAGAAATATTTTGAAAACTATGAAAAAAAGAGATATCCTTTAAGAAGAGTACACAGAAAAAAGATGTTAAAAATATGAATTTCCCGAGAAGATATTTTAAATATACGAACGCATCAAAAGTCCATAGACTTAACAATACGGAGGAGAATTCCGAATCTGAGTGACCAGCCCCTTAAGCCCGCCTTTGAAGGATACTGGAAAATATAAATAAGGAAAGGACATGTTTACAAGCAGACAAAAGCATGAGACAGGAGACAAATTGTAGCGTTCAAACCGGTTTCTTCTTTGTTATCAGGGTGAAATGTCTCTTGACTTACGCTTTTTGTCGCTTGTCTGTTCAGTGATATGCCTACTTCAACCAATCTACCAATACCATCAGCATTTGTGCTTTAGCGATCATTGCAGGAATCATCATGGCGACGTTGACCAATCGTACCACAGAGCTGTTAATCGTAAACCAATCAGGTCACCTGAATTTTTGTGTACAGTAGGAGTCGTAAATACGGACAGAAAATTACTGTGGATCTACAGTAATTTTTCCCACAGTGACGTCAGCTGCCCTTTCCTTATATCGCGTATAGCATAATTTTGTGCCAAAATAACACAAAAAGATGTCTTATTGGAAACTTACTTGCAAACTCATAAATCATTATTTATTACAGTACCGTTATTAAATAAATAAAAAAAATCAAATTTCGAATGGTATCATGGTTTACAATTTGAATAACCTTAAAATGTATCCTGCATATATAAATTGTCCAAGAATAACCTTAATTTATTACTTATACCGAAAAAATTGTCAAGACAAATCTCATACTTTTTTTCGACTCATACTTACAAATTCATTACAGAACTTTAACTAAGCATTAAAAGAAAACATTACCGCACTTTACTGTATTTCACAACTTGGTACCTAAATTTATAACGTTTCTACGATATTTACTTCAATAGTGGGAGGCAACATAACTTATGTATTTATTAATTTGTTTCAATTTTAAATGTTAAAAAGGATTTATTATTGTATTTAAATGCAGAAAAACAAGATCTATATATATTTTGTTGCCGTTTATCATTTGTTTTTATATCATCGAGTGTTCGGATGTTCCAATGTTTCGAGTGACTGCATGTGTGACATATGGGCGAAGAAAAAAAAAGTGAGATTTAAAAATTCTTTTTAATTATATTTATTTACAATACAAAGTCAGTTGAAAATTGTTTTTTATTGCTACGTTCTTACATTACATTCGATTTGTATGTGATTTGCTTTAAGACATTAGTTTGTACATTATAAATTCTTAAAAATCATTTTTGATATGCAAAAGCCATGAAATATTGATATCCCCATGAAAAATAACAATAATAATAATAATAATAATAATATAAATTAAAATTAAAGAACAAAAAAATTCCTTCCCAATGTCAAATGGAAGGAGATTCGTAAGCTCCCCTATATATTGGCGTACGATTCTTAAAGGAAAATACGCTTAGTCACCATGGTAACCTTAATTTATTGCTTCTATGTAGTTGTAGATTTTCTCATCTGGAATCATGCCAATATTCTCAATAAATATGTTTATGCATGTGTTTGAATGCGTCCTGTCCATTTATCACAGTAGCCCCCCCCCCTTTTTTTTTTTCATTTTTTCTTTTCTTTTTGGCTCGAAATTATTTGACCACATGCACTGCTTAAACATTTTCTGAGCATTAATACCACCCATCAAATTCTTTTAGACCAAATATAGCTGACTCACTTTATTGCTATTTTGAAAGCATCACCATAGCAACCTAAGTTTTTATCTATTTGATAGATACTTTTCAAATTTTACATCGTAAAACGGAAGAAAACTTCAAAACTTTCATCATCGTAAAACGGCCATTCCAAAATTATTGCGATTGGGTGCTAAAAATAAAACTTCAAAACTATCAATATTCCATAATAATTGCTCGAAAGTCTTGTGCGAAAAGCAAAAACTGCAAATATAATTTTTGGTAAAAAACTTATTAATTAAAAAAAAAATTATTTAGCCTTTATACAATTCTCACACATGTATTAAGAATGAATAATAAACTATTTTAGTTTTTAAATAGTAAATATAAGGCATATAAAGATTTACAGTGACTTACATTTATACTAGGACACTTGCAATTTTGAACCTTTTTTGAGGGGGAAAAAAACTGCAAAATGTAAGAAGAATAACTTCAATTTTTTTTTTCGCATACAGTGGCTCACATTTGTTTTTGGACACTTGTGTTTTTGAAACGTACGTGTAAAAAACATCATCTAAATATTAAAGGATCTACTTAAAAATTTTTTCATATAAACTTTATTTTCCCTATAATAAAACCTGCGTATTGTAATTAAAATAAATTCGAAACTTTCTTTTTCAAAAAATTAATTTACCGAGAAACTGTTAAAAACAATCTCACATAAGTAATTGGACACTTGAAAGTTTTACTAAATTTTTTGACTGACGATATTTTTTGTTATTAATTTTTAGTGTAAATGGAAATATATGTCAAATATTATCGTCTGCACTTTGAAATTACTACTAATTCATGTAAGTTTGTTTACATTTCTATATCTGAAGTGAACATGGGTGGACGCTACAAAGTTACAAAAAATTCCATTCGTAACTTAATCATAAAACATTTTACAGATGGTAAAAGCATCAGAACTATCGCAAAATTTGTTAAAGTAAGTCATTCAACTGTTTTTGCTATTATAAAACGATGTAAACTACGTGGAACTGTTGAAAAAGCATTAAATTCAGGAGCTCCTCACAAGCTAACTCCCAGGAATCGAAGGTTTATTATGCATAAAATCAAGAAAAATCCAAGAATGAGTGCAGTGAAACTTACAACAGAATTAGAAAACAGATTTGAAATAAAAGTAAACCCTGAAACAGTTAGATGAGTTATCAGATCATATGGATACAATAGTAGAGTTGGCAGAAGAAAATTTTTCGTTAATGAAAAAGCAAGAAATTTACGTCTGGATTTTGAAAAATCCATGGTAGTCAAAGATTTATATCGTTTTGGGAAAACGTCATATTTGAGGACGAATCAAAATTTAACATATTTGAATCTGATGGGCGAACAACTGTGTGAAGAAAGCCCAACGAAGAGCTCAATCCGAAAAATCTCTTGAATGATATGCGCATGCGCACTAGGGTGGTTCACAAACCTATGGAAAAAAATAAACTTTCTCGTAAAGACCAGGACACCCCCTCATTTTTTTTTACATCAGCCCATACCATTATTCTGGCAAAATTTCAATGTCATACTCCAAATAAAAGACTATGCTCAATGACTGTCAACTTTTGACTTTTGGAGATATTTTGTCATTTGTAATTGAATTTTCTAAAATTTGAGATAAAAACCAAATTATTCAAATATCATTTATTTATATATTTACAATATTAGTAAAGGCTAACAAAATAGTTAACATTGTCAGATTTTTATATTTATTTTTTTTTTTTGAAACAATATTAACAACTGATTTTTTTGTTGTCGTCGGTAGAAAAGGTCCTATTTGCTTCAACGTCTTGCAAAAGAAACTGCATATCATCCTCATCATTTGTTAAAAGTTTGTTGAATTCTAGAATCAGCTGAGGACCTCTCTTAGCAGTATCGTTGACCACTCTTAGTTCTTTTACATAGTTTCTACCATTTTTATAATTGATATTATTCTTCCATTCTTAATGCGAAAGTTATAGAAAAGTCAACAACATTCAAACGAGAAAAGAGCTCAACAGTTCTTTTTGTTGCAAAATCTCCAAGGCAATCTGCATCATCTTTCAATGAATTTGATTGATCTTACATTTTGGATTGTTCATTCCTGCAATAATTTTTGCTTTCTCTTTTGTTGGTACTGTGTCTGAAAATAGGGCAAGACCAACTAATTCGTCTGAAAGGTACCACATGTGATTTTCTAGGACTTTCCTTGCTCCTAATCCATTCTCAGAATCAATAGTCTCATATTTTCTCAGGTCTTTCCATAATTACAAGTCCAACTACAGGAGCTTCAGCTGCAAGTGGAGATTCTATCCATGCTTTGCTGCAGAGAAGAGCACTGAACTGCACAAATCATTGGAGCTGCATTTCTTCCCTCTTAGTTAGATGGAAAACTTCTGGATAATCTCGGATTTTGAAACCACACAGGAGTTTAGCCATCCACCGAGCATGATGAATAGCACCTGGTGTTCTCCAATGGATTTTCTATGGTGGATTTCCCAAAATAGCAAGTGTCAACTCAATCATCTCTTATGACCACATATTTATCTACAGATAAAAAACAGGCAATGGTTGAATCTTTAAAATCTTTAGTGCATTTTTTTTTCCAATTCTGTACCCGAAAATTTGTTCAATTCCTTGCCAAACGTTCTTAAATCTGTTGAAGAGTAGAATTTCTGTGAAACTGGATGCTCCGAAGCACAAGCTAAAAGCCTTTGCCAAGATTAATTCCATCACATGGTGTTGGCAGGCTAACCACAATAGTTCATGGCCATTTTTTTTCCAAACAAATGAATACTCTTTTTACATAACCAGTGTTTACACTCGTAGTGTCAAAACATAAACCTTAGATGTTTTTCTCTACACACAACTCGTGTAATAGGTTAAAAATAGAATTCACTATATTTTCTGCTGTTTCACCACCACTGAGCTTCCAAGGCGTTTTTCAGTACCAGCTCCCGAAACAAGCACTGGCAACTGAAAAAACCTTTCCTAATCCAAGACATTCAGGTAAAAGTTTGCCGTTCCAGCGGAGGACTAGAGGACAATCTGGTTTGAAATCACGAATTTCTGACTCAACATATTATTTTCTAACTTTTTTTCTTAATCGTTGTATGGTGCTTCTTGAAAGAGGAAGTGCACGAAGGTCATGTTCCAGAGCTGATACAATTGGAACAGACAAATGCAGATCTTCACGATCAGATCTCTTGTTATGATCTAAAGCACCACTAACATGAGATGTGAACAGTTATATTTAGACACATCTTGTTTCTTTTCAGGATTGTAAATAAGGTTTTTCTTTATATTCGGAAAATATCATCATCATCAACATCTGATTTGGAAGGGGACTCTGAGTTTTCTGAATCAGCCATTGAATAAACATAAACAGCGGTTGATGAAGTTTCAACACCTATGATTTTTTCTTTTCGCCATTCTTCCTGTTTTTTTTTTCTGTTAAGAATTCTCTCTTGCTTTTTTTAATAAATTCTCTATCTTCATTACCTAAATACATTTTGCGTCTATCCCATTCATCTATAAGGAAATCACAATCTTCTATTATTTTTATTAGAATCAAAGCATCAGTATGGGCAATATAAAAAAGGGCCCTTGCTTACAAAATGGAGTCTTCTTGTGTCAGAAGTATTGCAATGTTGCCAGATGCATTAGATAGAAAAAATGTTGCTAAATAATTCAACTAAACTTTTTATTATTTATTAGGAATTATGAAAGCTTAAAATGATCAGATTTTGTTTAAAAACTATGTATTTTAAACACATATTATCATCAATCTAAAACTATAAAATTGTGTAAAATTACCAAAAAGTGTCAAAATGAAGGGTCATTGAGCATCATCTTCCTGTAGGTGTAAACAGCTACAATTTTAGGAGAATGATACTATGGATAAATGTAAAAAAAGTAGAGGGTGTCTTGGTCTTTACCTCAAAAAAAATTTTTTTTGAACCACCCTAATGCGCACTCCATTTTCAACGCCGAATATTCCACGGTAAACCTCAATTACATGGCTATTCGAGTATATTTACGCGAGTTAGAGCTCGAACAGACAGACAGACGGCCAGAAAAGTTTTTCTACTATGTTATAAATTGTTAAAAAACGAACACGGTCAAATCCATTTAAAAGAGTGTGGAAGAACATAAACAAAGTCGCCGTACAATAAAACAAGAAAGAAAAATCGTGCATCAAGCATAAATTATGAAACTCTTTATACATACTACACTTTCGGAATACTTTAGCAAAAATGTTTCGAAAAGTTCTCTGTTTAAAGGTAAGTAAGATACCTAAGTAAACATTTTAGAAAACGCATAACCCATTTGAAAACCAGATTTGAGCAATTACCTTCCACAGCTCTAATACTCTAATTATTTTGTGCAGCCCTGTATATGATCTACAAATTTGTATATATTTTACACATTATGCTCAAATTTAGTTTAGTGAGAAATTTCATAACACAGTTGAAAATTCACCTTCAGAAATTTTTCCAATAGACGGAAACGTACTTAAATTCTTTTGTTACAAAAAACACACTTAAAATCTAGTGAAATCACATTTCCAGAAATTATCATCGACATAAGCGGCCATGTATCCAGTTCTTTGTGTGGTCCTGTATATGATTTTATTTACATTCTACAAACATCTCTTAGTATACTAAATATAGTTCAGCTCCAAAATGTTACTCAGTTAAAAACCACCTTTATGCAATTCACACTTATAACTCAGTAATGCTTACGATTTCTTTTGTGTAACCCTGTACATGGTCTGTATCATTTGTGCACACAAAACACCGCGAATTATGCAAAAATTTAGTTAAACTTAAAAACGCATATCTGAAAATGCACTCCCAGCAATTATCGCTTAGAGAGTTCTTTAGGTACAGTATTGTATTCGAAGTCTTTTGTATCTCCATGTAAATGAAAGACAAGTGCTATGCAAGTGATATTTCCCAGCAAATATCTGTAAACCTCAGTAATGTATACCAATTTCATTATACTCCATTATATTTTGTGTTACATAATTAAAATAAGCTGCTAACAGTTTTTCTGCATTAACCATTGTAACCAATTTTTTTTGCGTGGTCCTCTAAATGAATAATGAATCATTTTTACTCCATATTCTATAGTAAGTATGTTTTAATGTGCCTCAGAAATTCATATCAATTTCATTATGTTTGTAATAGAGTAACATGATCAAAATACACCACAAACGACTTTTCCCCATAGATCCTAATACAACGTAGTTCTTTTGAGTGTCTCTATAAACAAACGATAAGTACTTTGCAAACTATAATAAACATATTGAAGTGTACTTCAGTGATATATATCTATTTCAATATGTCTGAAATAGTGTAACATCAAAAAAATACTCTGCAAAAGATTTTTTCCTATAGACCGTTAAATAACGGCATTCTTTTGAGCACACTGTAAATGAAAATAAATGGTACACCTTCATTTTCAATACCGAACATGACATGACAAACATCAATAATTTATATGCATTACATCGCTATACCAGTACATTTACGGGCGTTAGAGTGCGGGCAGACGGACAGACTACAAGGTTGCCACTGGTAACTATTTTTATATTTTATTCGCACCATTATTTTTAAAAAATACATTCTGTAGTATATTTCTCATGCACGTGTTTTAAAGTGTATGATATTTCACAGATCAGATCTGCTATCAAAAAACAATCAACCAATTTCTTCAATAGCATACCTAATATTCCTAATCCTGCTTTACATAATATTTCTGTAATACGATGAACGTGTCCGACGGCGAAGACCTCGTGCAACACTTCATCTTCATGGAAATATCGACCCCTGTTAGTCTACACTTCCTGTTACTTTGATAAGAGTTTATTTTCCTGGCCGTTTCACTATATAGCTTTTTTTGTAAATTTTGTATGCATTTTTATCTTAATTCTCTGTTATTGATTCTCTTTATAAATTTTTATTTACTATATTATTTTGTATTTTATAATATATGGTGCCTTTAAATGGCCTTTTTTTATATATCTATAACTGGGACCAGCTTTTCCCCTTGACGCGTTTCCAGTTGTCTGGATATTGGCTATAGTCCAGGCAATAGAGACCGTATAGGGGGGCTCTACCTAGAAAAATTCATGGTAGTTCTGGAAAAGGGCTTACTATATGTTTTTTTGGGTCGCTGAATCCGAATTTTTAACTTCCCACCAAAATTTCCACCGGCAACCCCCCAAATTTTGGTAAAATGCTCCCAAAAAAGGTTTTTATTAAAAAAATAAATTTTTTTATTGTTTTAGGGGAAAAGTATCTATAAATTCAGAAAGTAGACAAAATTTGCAACAAATTAGATACATGACATTATGACTTAGGATGAAGGGTAAGGGGGGATCTGCCTCGGAACATGCGCGCGGTGCTGCGTGAACTAAGTTGCGCAATTCCGCTTAGCCACTCACACGTTTACATTCGCCCTCCCATCTCCCCTCCGAGCTTTCTCTATAAGGTTTACTTTAAGTTTTTTGGGTCGCTGAATCCGAATTTTTAACTTCCCCCCCAAAATTCCCCTCCCCCCAAATATAGTAAAGCGAGGAGAGTTCGCGCGGTAGGAGAGATTGCGCACAAAGAGATTCGACGGGAAGGACTAGAGTGCGTGCGCAGCGACTCCAGGTAGTTGTACAGCAGTATTAGTGCAGTGTCTACATGAATGTGCATATTGATTGTTCCAAGCGTCGTGCATAAAGCAGTGCTATTTTGTATTGTTTTTCCAAAGTAAGTGCTTGAATTTTCATAACTGTTCGTTAGAATTTTTATAGAACGTCAGTAATACAAAATATTTTGAACTTAAACGATTTCTTATAAGCTACTAACCTGGACTAAGTATGCAAACACCAACAATTCATTTTAGAAGTGGTCATATTTAAATAAAAGGCCGCGAAATCTCTCCTACCAAAATAGGAGAGTTTGCGCATCTGCTACTTAGGGGAGATGGCGCATTTCCCCATAAGTTTAAGTGCTAGGAGAGATTACACAGCTTATTTATAAATTTGTATGAATTGCAAAATTACGTGTAAAACGTATGAATGAATCAATTTTGAAATAATTTCGGAAAAACACATAATTATCAAAACTAAATTTGGCGACAAATTAATTTGCAAAAATATACTTTTGCAGATAAAAATTTTATTAATAAATTAATAATACAGTTGTTATTAAATTAATTTTATGTTATTAATTTTGTTAATAAATTAATAATATATTTGTTAATAATTTAATTAAATATTTATATATATATTTTTATTTATGGACAATTAATTTGCTAATAAATTAATTTTGTTAACTAAAATAAATTTTCTAATACAATGTTTTGGAAAAGCTTTCACCCATCTCAAGTAGTGTCATGCCATCGAAATCAAAAGGAAACAGAGTTCAACTAATGTTACTGATCCACAAAATATACATGAAAAAAGACTTAAGAAGGATGCCGCTACAAAAAAAAAAAAAAAAAAAAAAAAAAAAACTGCTGAAGATAAGGTGTTTCCACAAAAAGTGGGATAAAAAAACTAAAGGGGAAAAAACCGAAGGTCAGTGAGGATGAGTACACTGAATGTCTGGAACTGTACCAGGACACAACTTCGACAACTGACTGGATTCAATGTATTGCTTGTTGCAGGTGATTACACGAAAGATGCACGATTTAACACAATAAGTGCATCGATTGTGAACGACGACAACTTCGTTTAGCAAACGAAATACAATGAAATTGTGGATATGCAAATGAAGTAATTTTCAAGTTAAACATGTTATCAACTAGATTAATGTTATTTGGTAATCTTAGTAGCGCTTGCTTTTTCTGATATTTTAATCTTCTTAAATTAAACTTTTTAACTGTTGTTAAAATTCTTTCTTTTATTTATTATTTAAACATTTGGTTGAAATATACACTCCTAATACAATAATATTTACTCACAAAAACCTTTCAACAATGTCGATTAAGTGTAATTATTATTGTTAACAATTTAATTGTAGTTATTATTAATAACAATCTCTTCTACCTATGTGCGCAATCTCTCCTACCCATGTGCGCTTTCTCTCCTACTCTATAAGGAGAGATTGCGCAAAATAGTTTTCTTGGTTTTATTACTGTTGTTCTATTAAATTACAGTATAACAACAAAATAACAATGGAAATGAATAAAAAACAAATGAAGTCAAAATTATTTATGCATAGTTTAGCAAAATATTAATATTTAGATTTTTTATTATTATTCTTTTGAAATGTGCGCAGGCTCTCCTCGCTTTACCTTAGTTGTTTTTAACTTAAATTTCTTATTGTTTTAGGGGAAAAGCATTACGAAATTCAGAAACTAGACAAAATTTGCAACAAATAGGATATATGACATTACGACGTAGGATGAACGGGGAGGGGAGGGCTGCCTCTGAACATGCACTGCGGCGCTTACGTGCACTAAGTTATGAAGTCCAGGCAATAGGGGATTTTACCTGGCAAAATTAATACTAGTTCTGGATTTCGACTCACTTTATGGTTTTTGGGTCGCTGAATACGAATTTGTAACTTCCCACCAAAATTTCACCCGGCAACCCCCCAAAAAATTGATTTTTTGAAAATATTTGGTTTTTTAGAAAAGCGCGCGGGGGATATTCAGAGGCAGCCCCCTCTCTCCCCGTTTATCCTACGTCATAATGTCATATATGTAGTGGCGAACAATAGCCCAGACCAGATGTCGGAAGAAGGTGAAGTCCATTTCTCACGAGAAGTTGATGAGCTAACGAAAACGGAAGGCCGAACGCTGGAGATTGCGGGAGATGGTTTTCTGCGTTGGAGGAGAGCAGTGCTCTCTCCTAGCTGATTTTAAATTGGGCGCTGCCCGCTTTTACTTTTTTTTAGACGGGATCGCTGTAGACCCGTGCTAGAGATATCATTCAATTAAACGTTAAATGTCGTGCTGTTTTTGTATGTCAGATAAATGTTAGTAGTTTAGTATCATGTAATCTAGAAGTTTAAAAGTTTCAATTAAACATTTTAACGAGTTAAACAGTAGTAGTTCCTGTTGCAATCGCTGTGTGAATTTTCCTCCCACAAATTTTTGTGGTCCCGGCCTGGATATGAACTGAATTACCGGACTCAACAAGTTTTTTTTTTACAATTTGATCCCATGGACATTTGGACATCCTACAACCTGAACGGAATCTGAATCTCGACTCGGATCCGAAGGATTTGTTTTAAGCTGCTGACGAAAGATTCTGGAAAAGAACTTCGGGTTTTTCGGAAAAGGAAGAAAGAAAAGGTTGGTTCGCCGCTTCAAAAAACCTGTGTGCAACGAATGCCCGTAGTTTTTTTATTTTCACGGGTCCAAGGATCGCGTGTGTGAACGACTCACAGTGTTTTTTTTTTGTGTGTGAGTCTGTGTTTTTTTTTCTCGCGAGTGATGTGATAGTTACTAGCTCACGGTGTGTTTTTTTTAGTGAGCTTTTCTGTGACTAAATCATTTTTAAGCAGCCTAGTGATTTATTTTTTGTAGGCTGTTTTGGCTAATTTTTGGCTCACTGTGCTTTTTTGTCGTGAGCTTTGATTCGTCTTTTTTTCCCTTACGCATGTGAAAAAATATATTCATTTTACACACAGCGAATGTACCGGTGGTGGTACAAGCTCGCACAAACCATTTTTTATTTTATTATTGTGTTTTATATTTTCAAGAAAGGATTTTCCCTTTAAAAGTAAGTGAGTTCCTTTTTATATGTTTGTGTTGCTATAAAAAATTGATATTAAACTGGAAATAAAAATAATGGCGCATTTAGTACGTGCCAAGAAAGTAGACCTTTTAGGGGTAGTGCGGGAATTGGGGCTAGAAGCTCCAGAAAGCTCTACTAAGCCACAACTCTCGGACATGATCATTAAATCGAGCAATTATAATGAAGATGTTATACAAAATCTTCTAGCCGGAATTGTTGCTGAAAGGGAAGAAGCCGAAAAAAAAATACTATTAGAAGAAGAGAGCAAACGCGAATTCGAACTCAAAAGACTTGAACTCGAAATAGCCGCGAAAAATAAAATCGAAATACCAACATTGAGTAGCGGGATTAAAAGCCCCGATGTTTTGAAATTAATTACAAAGTACAACCACCAAGAAGAAATTAGTATTTACCTTACATTGTTTGAGCGCCAAATCAAGCGTTTGGGCGTAGAAAAGGAAAATTGGGTAACTTATTTGTTAGGTCTGTTACCGTTGGAAATAGTCAACATAATAGGTCGCGAAAAGGAGGAACTCTCCAATGATTACGATTACGTGAAACAGTTATTACTGAACAGATTCAAACTGTGTCCAGAACAATTTAGACAAAAAAATTTTTCCCATAGAAAGGAAAATTCGGCCTCGTGGCGAGATTTTTCATTTGAAATTACTAATTTTTTGGAACAGTGGCTTACGGGTCTTAACATTTCGTCTTTTGATGATTTAAAAAACATTTTGGTTATTGACCAAATAAGGAAGAGATTACCGCTTGAGATAAGGGAACATTTTATTGATGACTTGCCTAAGATTACGAAGGTCTCAGATTTTATAAGTAAGCTTGATGATTATGAGGCAGCTCGCAATATTATCAGGAAAAACTCCGAACCGAGAAGTCCGAATAACGATGTTAAAAAGCGTTTTACTCAAAATGTTGAAAACAAAAGTTTTAACAGAAGTAACATTCCGCAGAGTAGCAAATATGAAAAAAATTATCTTAACACGAGGAATAACGCTAACCCTTTCAAAATTAGATGCTTTTATTGTAATGAATACGCCTCCCATAAATCAAATCAATGTCCCAGAAGAAAAGAAGGGCCAACTTATTTTAGAGGCAAAGAAACCGAACATAGGGCTGAGCAAAGTAACTTCCATAATAATAAATCAGTAAACACTGCAAATAAAAATTCCTGCCCATCGGATAAAATCCTCAAAATTATTGAAATTATGGGGAAAAAGGTCAGCTGTGTGGTAGATTCCGGATCTGACGAAACAATGGTTAATGATGACATCTATAAGAGTTTAGGATGCCCTAAATTAAATGAAAACGATGTGAAACTGACAGGAATTAGCGGAAAAGGAGTGAGTCCGAAGGGTTTTTTCAATACCGACATTTCAATTGATAATATTAGTATCTATTGTGATATTTACGTTTTAAATGATTTACAATATGATATGATCCTCGGAAATAATTGTTTAAGTAAATTAAATTTTGAAATATCTGGTAATGGCCTTAAAGTTATGAGTAAGCGAAATAAGGAGAAAAATTATACTGTTAATATGATAACTGAGGTTTCCTTAAAAATTCCGAAGTTAGACACTCCTTCAGATGTTGTAAACATTCCCATGGACAAGTCAGTCTCGCAGTCGGATGTTGTAAACATTCCCATGACCATCCCAGGCTTGCGGTCAAATTCCATAGACACTCCCATGATTGAAGAATGCTTAACGGACACTCCTAAGTATGAATCTGTTTACTTAGCAGAAATGGTAAATTCGGTTAATATAAACGAAATTGATCTTACTCACATAATTGACTGCGGTTTAAAAAAGAAATTAATTAACTTAGTTGAGAATTACAAGCCTGAGAAAATAAAAAGTGCTAACTTGAAAGTTAAAATAATATTGAGCGATGAAATACCGATTACGCACCGACCTAGGCGATTAGCATTTGCAGAACAAGCGTTTGTTGATAAACAAGTCCAGGAATGGCTTGATAAAGGCATTATACAAGAAAGTTGTTCGAGTTACGCCGCGCCTATTGTTTTAGCCAAAAAGAAAAATGGCGATTACAGATTATGCGTTGATTACAGAAAGCTTAACCGAAAGATAAATAGGGATAATTACCCCCTTCCGGTAATAGATGATATTTTAGACGAGATCGGGAAAAATAAAGTTTTTAGCACATTGGACTTAAAGAATGGTTTTTTCCACGTAGAAGTCGATGAGGACAGTAAACAATTTACTTCGTTTGTTACAAATAATTCCCAGTTCGAGTATAATGTAATGCCTTTTGGTTTAAGCTGCGCCCCGCAGTTTTTCCAACGCTACATATATGCATGCCTCAGAGAGTTAATAAGAGATAAAACGATTTCCGTGTACTTAGACGATATAATCGTCCCTGCGAAGACTGAAGAAGAGGCGCTTTCTAAACTGAAACGCGTGTTTCAGTAGCATCAGAGTATGGTCTCGAATTCAATTTTTCTAAATGCCAGTTTTTGAAAAGAAGAATCGAATTTTTAGGATACATAGTGGAAAACGGAACAATTCGCCCTTCAGAAACACAAACATTAGCCGTTGAGAAATTCCCTGAGCCACAAAATAAGAAACAACTCCAGAGTTTCCAAGGGTTAACTGGATATTTTAGAAAATATATAGCGAATTATGCTAGAATCGCTAAACCCTTAAGTGATCACCTGAAAACGGAGAACGAATTTAATTTTGGAGCGAGTCAAAAGGAAGCTTTCCAAACATTGAAAAATAAATTATCGGATAAACCGGTGTTGCACATATTTAGACAAGGGGCAGTAACAGAGTTACACACGGATGCTAGCAGCGTAGGTTTTGGAGCAGTCTTGTTACAAAAAGACGATTATGGAAACTTACACCCCGTTCATTTCATGAGTACGAAAACAATACCCGCCCAAGCCAAATATAGTAGTTACGAGCTTGAAGCGCTGGCTGTTATTGAAGCATTAAAGAAATTCCGGACATACCTGTTAGGGAATAAATTTAAAATAGTAACTGACTGTTCCGCTTTTCAAAAAACATTAGAGAAGAAAGATCTTACGCCAAAAGTAGCAAGGTGGGCATTATTCCTACAAGAATTCGATTATCAAATTGTCCACAGGCCCGGAAGTCAAATGAAACACGTTGATGCGTTGAGTCGTAACACCGTATTAGTCACAACACGTTCGCATGATGAAATTACAACAAAATTAACCAAAGCACAAAACGAAGACGATTACATTAAAACTATCAAAACACTAGTTGAGAAAAATGAAAGTAAAGATTATTTTGTTAGGAAAAATATGGTGTACAAATATGAAGATGGTAGAGAACTAATTATGGTACCGGAAATTATGCAGAAAGAAATTATTCGCGAAATTCATAATAAAGGACATTACGCTGTAGCGAAGACCGAAGCGATAATAAAGCAGGATTATTATATCCCTAATCTTCGAAAACAAATCGAAAGTGTTATAGGAAATTGTGTAGAATGCATCCTGTACAACCGAAAGCGAGGGAAAGGTGAAGGATTGCTAAATCCCATTCCTAAACATGATTCCCCTCTCCAAACTTATCACGTCGACCACTTAGGCCCAATGCCCTCGACCAACAAAAACTACAATTTTATATTCGCTGTAGTGGACGCTTTTACTAAATTCGTGTGGTTCTATCCAGTCAAGACTACATCTGCAAAGGAGGCAATTTCTATATTAAAAATTCAACAAACTACATTCGGGAACCCAGAGCGAATAATCAGCGACCGAGGTGCCGCCTTCACTTCTAGTGAGTTTAAAAAGTATCTCGAAGACGAAAATATTGAGCATGTTCTAATTACAACGGGAATACCCAGAGGAAACGGACAGGTAGAACGACAACAGGAAACACTCATATCAATCCTTGCTAAATTAAGTATCGACGATCCGTCAAAGTGGTACAAATACATACCGGCTGTTCAACGAATAATGAATAGTACGATTTCCCGAAGCACTCAATACACACCCTTTGAGCTTTTAACGGGAGTAAAAATCAGAAATAGGGAAGATTTAAGAATAAAACAAATTCTTGATGAGGAACATGAAAACGCATTTGTCGAGGAAAGACAGAATAGCAGAAATATCGCGAAACAACATATATTAAAAATTCAGGAGGAAAATCGCAAAACTTTCAACCGTAAACGCAAAAAAGCGAAATGTTATAAAATCGGTGATTTAGTTGCAATCCAACGAACCCAATTTGGGGTCGGTATGAAGCTACGACCGAAATTCCTTGGTCCATACAAAGTGATCAAAGTGAAGCGCAATGATCGATACGATGTCGAAAAAGTGGAGCTTTCAAGAGGGTCCAAGAGTGACCTCTACTGCAGCCGATCACATGAAGCCGTGGGCTTCTTCAACCTAAAAAATATAGTGCTAATCCAAGCTGATATTTTTATGTGTTTTGTTTTTTTTTTGCATCGTCTCATTTTTTTTTTTTTTTACTGTGTTTATCAAAAGTGACTGTGCTGTCATCTGAATATATATATATATATATATATTACTGTTTTATACAAGAAAAAAAAACTCTCTGTTTAAAAACTGTTCATAGGACTGTATCCACGTGATGAACTCACCTGCGCATTGTGTTTTTTTTTTTGGACTATATTTAGCAAAAAAGAACTGAAACTGTGTTTTTTCTTTTTTTTTTTTTTTGATGGAAAGACTGTGTTCGTCTGTATACGTAGTTTGATATTGCATATTTGTCATGTTGTTTGTTTTTGTGTGTGTTTTTCTAGTATTTTTCAGGTTCCAGGAAAGTCGGACGGTACCGGTCCAGTCTATATGGTGGATGATCTGTGAGGACACAGAATGGTCAGGATGGACGAATGTACTGGCGAACAATAGCCCAGACCAGATGTCGGAAGAAGGCGAAGTCCATTTCTCACGAGAAGTTGATGAGCTAACGAAAACGGAAGGCCGAACGCTGGAGATTGCGGGAGATGGTTTTCTGCGTTGGAGGAGAGCAGTGCTCTCTCCTAGCTGATTTTAAATTGGGCGCTGCCCGCTTTTACTTTTTTTTAGACGGGATCGCTGTAGACCCGTGCTAGAGATATCATTCAATTAAACGTTAAATGTCGTGCTGTTTTTGTATGTCAGATAAATGTTAGTAGTTTAGTATCATGTAATCTAGAAGTTTAAAAGTTTCAATTAAACATTTTAACGAGTTAAACAGTAGTAGTTCCTGTTGCAACCGCTGTGTGAATTTTCCTCCCACATATATCCTATTTGTTGCAAATTTTGTCGAGTTTCTGAATTTCGTAATGCTTTTCCCCTAAAACAATAAGAAATTTAAGTTAAAAACAACTACTTTAAAGGGGGTTTCGGGGGGGGGGGAATTTTGGGGGTAAGTTAAAAATTCGGATTCAGCGACCCAAAAGACTTAAAGTAAACCTTATAGAGAAAGTTCGGAGGGGAGATGGGAGGGCGAATGTTAACGTGTGAGTGGTTAAGTGGAAATGTGCAACTTAGTCCACGCAGCACCGTGGCGCATGTTCCGAGGCAAATCTCCCCTTCCCCTTCATCCTAAGTCATAGTGTCATATATCTAATTTGTTGCAAATTTTGTCTATTTTCTGAATTTCTAGATACTTTTCCCCTAAAACAATAAAAGAATTGATTTTTTTAATAAAAACCTTTTTTGGGGGTGGGCTTTTTACCAAAATTTGGGGGTTGCCGGGGGAAATTTTGGTGGGAAGTTACAAATTCGGATTTAGCGACCCAAAAAACGTAAAGTAAGCCGATTTCCAGAACTACCATTAATTTTGCTAGGTAAAATTCCCTATTGCCTGGACTTCTATGGTTTTGAATGTTTCTATCCACAGGCTATTATCGGAAGTTAGAGGGCGGAATTTCCAGGCCCGGGCTCGGCCCGGCCCGAGCGAAAGCTATCTTGGCCCGGCCCCGGTGTAAAAATTAAAAGTTAGACCCGAGCCCGGCCCGTATTAAAATCCATGAAAAAGACCCGGCACGACTCAATTTCTACAAAAAAATCCGTTTTTTTTTCGACATACAATTAAGATTCTTTTAATGAATACTACATATATATTTATGGGAACATTTTACAGTATATTTTAGATTACTATGTGTTCGAAAACAGAAAACACACAATAGTAACATTAATGATCATTTACAGTCTTAGACGTTTCAATATTCAATTATGGATTCATTAAAAAAATAATGTAGTTTAGAATAAAGGGTTAAAAACATGATAACTTTTGAAGCTCTATAATAAAAAGTAGATTAGTGAAAATATTTATCTGTCATTTTTTAAGGCTTTTCACAAATCTAAAGGAGCTAGCTACATTCTGACACATTTATGAATTCGGAAATGCGTAAGATTGGCAGGTATTCTTATTCAGAAACTATGGAAATGGCGTTTTATTTATAAAAATAATATATTTTGAGAAAATACTACCAAAGTTAGCGTTTTGAATCGAATTTCCGGAAGCGATAGCACGGGAAAGGAGAAAAATCTACAGTCACGTGACAAGAATCTCTTATATCTCTGTAAGAAATTCATCAAAAATGGAAAACGCTATTCGATTCCAAAACCCTTCAATAGTCAGGCCTTTCAATTTTATGCATTCACAGTTAAAAGCGGTGATATACAGTTACAGTGAATAGTGGAGTCGGAAGGTTTCGCATTGTTGAACAGTGAATTTGAGAACCACCTTAAGGTATATTTCCAAAGATACTGTTAACAGAAGTTCATTATCGCTATTAATATTTTTACAAAACGGTTAAGAACGGTTAAGACCAGTTCCGTCCCAGCACAACTATGTAGAAAAAAAAATGCAAGCCTGATCTCGGCCCGGCACAAGTCTGTTAAAAAAATTAAACCCAGGATCAGACACTATGTAAATGTCCGAAGACGATCTCTGTGATAGAAATGTTATTTTCCTGCATTGATGTTGTCAAACTCGCATCGGCTCGCGACCGACGCACATTTATACTTCTTTTCGCGAAAGTCATATTCGTTGAAAATGGCTCATATTTTATCGGCTTCGCATAACTTTTTATATCGGGCCGGTAGGCCCGCATAATTTTTTTATCGGGCCGCCCGTTTATTTTGTTTGTCGGTCCGGTCCGGCCCATTGAAAAAATTGTCCTAATTCTGCCGGCCCGGCTCGTTTGAAAGTTCGCCTTCACTTCGCGGGCCCGGCCGGGGCATGTGCAGACCTCTACCGGAGATGCGGAGTCTCTGATACTTGGCACTCTTCTCTGGATCTCCTCCGAGTCCAAGTTAAAGTGTAAGTGAAAGATTTTTGTTTTGAAAAAGTGCTAAAAATAGTCGCCAGTGGCAACTCTGTATGCAATACAATTACCTGTTCCGTATAAATGTGCATCAGTATATACAGTTATTCCCAGCAAAGAAAGAAACAGTGGGCCATCAGCTGGAAAAAAGATGGCAGCCAGCAGTGCTATCAGCGGTAAAGTGCAAGGGTGCCATTACTTAAACCTGTCGAAAAGTGTCCGAGCCGAATGCAGCTGGCCCATCAGTGATGGCCAACAGCAGGCCAGCATTGGTATGCCATCACATTACTTCAATCCGGCACTTTTCCTGCAGTGCTAGCACCTATCCCACTGCTATTCCTTTGCTGGCCCAGCACTTTCCCTTACAAAAATTTCTTATAGAATTCTATAAAAATCAAAGTATTATATAATTATGGCTCTTTTTTCTATAAGCCAGTTTCACCAAGAGCTATAGAAATATCTGCAGAAGTGTCTATAATATAAATGCCTATAGAAATATTTGAACTGCATGTGGTCACCCTCCCAAGTACTGACCGCGCTCGATGCTGCTTGGATTGCGTGATCGGTCATGAACAAGTGCTTTCAGCGTACGCTACGACTGCTCGTAGTTTGCAAGCTCTCATTATACTATTTCAAGTTTGTTTCTTTTGTGATTTACGTTCCCAATCATTAAACTGGTATAGAAATTATTCTATTGTATAGAAATTCTATGTATTTTATACGCTTTTTTTATTATTGATTCTGAACTGCGTAAATTATGAAAACCGAAATCCTTTGAAACCTAGTAAAACCAGATTTAAGGAGAAAAAAAAGCTCGTTGAAATAAAGAATTTATTTATTTATTCATTTATTTATTTATTTTGTTGGTGGCAGTGGTGCTATATTTTTTACAGTTTCAAAAAAAAAAAAATGTCTTCGATATTCGCAGCGCCACCTAGCGTAAGGGTTCCCATCAGTAATACTGCAAAAGTTCGTGCACTTGCAGTAATACTGCAAAAGTTCGTGCACTTCCATGGTGTGGTGGGCCAGCGCAAGAGATAAAACGGATGCCCACCAGAATTTCATCTGAGGATTTCCAACAGCAAAGTTGACTGAAGCTGTCCAGCAGTGGTCATGCAGTGGTAGACCATCAGCCAGCACTTCTCCATCATTTCCAGCACCTATCTTGCTACTGGCCAGCAATTTCCTCTTTGCTGGGTTATGTAGATTTTTTTTTATTATTATTGTGCTGTTGCTCGTATATATATAACAGAAATCTGCATCTTGACTAGCGGAAAAGTTGCCGTCTTGAAAACGGGGAAACACAAAAACGAAGAACGGACGGCAACTTTGTTCCCGGTACATTTTCTGTTTTTTTACTTTTTTTCTTTTTAACAGCGTACATCAGGAAAGCTGCATGTAGCTTTCGTTATGAAGGAGATAAAATCCTCGCTGTTTGCTTACTTATCATTCAGCCTTTCAGCCTCTGATTCGTTGGAGAGTTACTATCTTCTATACATTTTTCCATTGGCGGACATTCAAATTTAACTAAAGTATATATAACAGCAAATGCATACATATTTTATATATAGCATTAGTATCATAAAGTATAAATAACATTATGCATTTTCTAAATGATCACGAAGAATTGTATCTCCAGTCTCAATAGAAATCATAAAAAGCTGTGACTATATTTATTATTATTATTTTACTTCGGCACGAGTATATCGTGTACGAACTGATCCAATAATATATATTTCCATTGTTTTACATTGGAAAAAGTTGTTCGCCTCGTCTAATCGCAGAATTTCTGATATTTATTATTATTACTTTACTTCGAAGAGCAATATCTTGTGTACGAACTGATCCAATAATTCCATTGTTTTAGTATTGGGGAAAGGTGTTCGCCTTGTTTAATCGCAGAATTCCTGGGATTATATAGGACACAAATTACTATTCTGAAATATTGGTACACAAAAATAACAAACGCTACGTACCCTTATGATATCGTCCATTAATTACGTCACACTTCAAGAGGACGAGGCTAACGAGAAAGACAGGCTACCGCGGTGGGTCAGATCCTTCTTTTTTTACAGACCGCTGGAGTCACGTGATGCTCTTTTCGCACACCTTCATTGGTGCATTCGAGCATCACGTGACTCCAGTGGTCTGTAAAAAAAGAACCGGAACCACCGCGGTAGCCTGTCTTTCTCGTTAGCCTCGTCAAGAGGAGGGTACACAGAGGCTGACACAGTGTGACCGGGGGGGGAGGGGGGAGCGCGGAGTAACACATTGTGATGCCACGTACAATATAAAACGAATTAACAGGGCATTATTTGCAAGCAGCATAATAAAGTTACTTTAAAGCTGTAATAGTTATGTTTTGTGTTTTTCTTTAAATTGCAACAACTTGCAGTAAAAACACACAAGATTTCAACGATTTTATAGTCTATCTATACTCCTATTATAAAGAGGAAAAAATTGTTTATTTGTCGGAGGTAAGCTCAGGAACTACCGAACCGATTCTAAAAGTAATGGTATCAAAATGATGGTGTTAGTCCAACTTAGAACATAGGCCATATCTTATGTCGGTGCCACTACCCCAAAGGGGGTGCAGGAGCAAAAAACGTTCTAAAAATGCGAATTTTGCATTACTGAAGGGCCTAGAAATATGAAATTTGGAATATTAGTTACTTATAAGATATAAATGATGTCTAAGAACAGTTCTTAAACAATTCGAAATTTAAAAGGGGTGAAAATGCACAAAAAGCGTTCTAAAAAACGTTCTAAATGGTAGTTTCTACATAATCTCAGGAAATACCAAACCGATTATATTGTCGTCAAAATGATAGTGACAACGTTTGCTCCAAGATAGGTTATGTTTTATGTCGGTGCCACTACCCCAAAGGGGGTGTAGGAGCAAAAACGTTCTAAAAATGCGATTTATGTGTTACTGAAGGGCCTAGAAATATGAAATTTGAAGTATCAGCTACTTATTAGATATAAAGGTTTTCTAAGAACAGTTCTTAAACAATTCGAAATTTAAAAGGGGTGAAAATGCGCGAAAAGCGTTCTAAAAAACGTTCTAAATGGTGATTTCTACACAATCTCAGGAAATACCAAACCGATTAAAAAAATAATGGCGTCAAAATGATGGTGAAAACCCTTGCTTTAACATAGGCTATGTTTTATGTCGGTGCCACTACCCTAAAGGGGATGCAGGAGAAAAGCATTCTAAATTGCGGCTTTTGCGTGACGGAAGGGCCTTGAATCGTGAAATTTAGAATGGTAGTTAGTTATAGGATATCAATGATCTCTAAGGACATTTCCTAAAAAAGTCGAAATTTAAAAGAGGGGTCAAAATGCGCAAAACGCGTTGTAAAAAACGTTCTAAATCGCGATTTCTAGCAATCTCAGGAAATACTGAACCGATTTCAAATATAATGGTGTAAAAATGATGGGGACAGATCTTGCTCCAATATAGGCTATATTTTATATCTGATTCCACTACCCCAGAGGAGATGCAGAAGCAAAATGAGCGAAAAGCGTTCTAAAAACGTTCTAAATGCCGATTTGCACCAATATCTCAGGAAGAATCAAACTGATTTCAAAAGTAATAGTAAGAAATTGATGCTGACAGCCTCTGCTCTAACATAGACGCTATTTTAAGTCGGTATCACTATCACCTAGACGTCGCAGGAGCAAAAAAGCGTTCCAAATTTCGATTTTTGTGATCGGTAGGGGCTAGCAACTTAAAATTAGGCAAGAAACATATTTATTACATATAAATGATCTTTAAGAACAGTTTTAAAAAAAATTGGAAATTTAAAAAGGGGTGAAAATGCGCGAAAAGGGTTCTAAAAACGCTGTAAATTGCGATTTCTACTCAATCTCAGGAAATTCCAAAGCTATTTCAAAAGTAATGGTTGCAAATCAATGGTCACAGTCCCTGCTATAACATAGGTTATATTTTATGTTGCTGTCACTACCATCTGAGTGTTGCAAAAGCAAAACATGTTCTAATTTGCGTTTTTTGCATAACTGAAGGGTCTAACACTTTGAAGTATGGCATGGCATTTACTTACAAGATGCAACTGCTTTCTAAGAACTGTCGAAAGAAAATTTCAAATTTAAAAAGATGAAATGAGCGAAAAGTGTTATAAATGACAATTTTTATGTAATCTTATCAAATACCAAACAAATTAAAAAAATAATGATGACAAATTGTTGGTGATAGAAACTGCTCAAACATAAGCTATATTTTATGTCTGTGCCACTACCACCAAAGGGTTGCAGTAGCTAAAAACTTTCTAAATTGCGATTTCTGTGATACTGAAAAGGCTAGAAACTTTAAATATGGCATGGTAGTTAGTTATCAAATGTATATGGCCTCGAAGGACTGTCGAAAATAAATTCGAATTAAAACGGGGTGAAGTGAAGGGGAGGTGCGAAAAGCATTCTGAAAAAGTCCTAAATTACGATTTCTACTCAATTTCAGGGGATATAAACCAAATATAAAAGTAATAGTTGCGAATCAATGGTAATAGTCTCTGATCCTACACAGGCTATATTTTATGCCGATGATTCTACCACCTGGGATTCACAGGAACAACAAACGCTCTAAAAAAGGCCTTTAAAAGCTTTCTAAATTACGTTTCTGTGGAATATTAGGAAATAACAAACCAATTTCAAAATTAATGTTGGCAAATTAATGGTGACAGTTCCTATTTCAACTTAGCCCTTTCTGTTGAGAGAGGTGGTAGGACTTGGAATTTGACATGATGGTTAATTTTAAGATGTAAGAAAATGGTTTCTAAAAAATTCAAAACATCAAATGAATACTGAAATGAGCGTATTAATTGAGCATAAAAGTTTCAAAATATTTTCTAAATTATTATTTATTTAGTTTTATTTCGTTTTATTAATTTAAGTCTCATTTCTGCCTTATGCAGTGTAACAATGATATTTAATCAAACTGTGTTTTAAATAGTAATTTTTTTTAATTATTCCTAAAAGTAATAAGTACCTTTTAATAAAATAAAATATTACCTTTTAATAAAATAAAAATTTAGTTAGTACCTTTTAATAAAAATTAGACATATAAATATCACATGGCATATTTCAAATATTACGCGAGCAAAGCCGCGGGATTTGCTAGTAATTTATATTAGTAAATAATAAATCGTATATATAGTTATTTTTCCATAAAATTAACTAGCTCTAAATTAATCGTGGCAAAAATTGTGGCGTCACAATAAATGGGAGAGAAGGAAAGTAACACCCGAGTGTGATAATCTGTGACACAGGTGGGGGGGAGCGGTCAAAACTCTATCAAATTTGCATGGAGTAATTAATAGATAGCTCTGAAAATGCAGTTTACAATGAGATTATTTTGTTACATCCTTTCATATCTTCAGTAGTGTATACATATAAAATTAGAAAATCATTTGATCTGCGAACATTTCACATCATACACCTTGCTATTTACTCGGTAACTTTTTAACACTTTCCAACTAAGTTGAAAAGTGTTTATGAGTTCGGTTTGTCTGTCCGCGCTCTAACTCTCGTAAATATATTTGGATCGTTCTGAAATTTTTGGATGTTAGTGGCCTCTACCATAGCACGATTCTTATTGCAAATGAAGTTTGTAGCATGCTTAGTTCATTTACAGGCACAGTCAAAAGTTTTCCGTTACATTACGGGCCTATGGGAAAAAATCGTTTAAAATGATTTTTAATGGTGTTATACGCTTTCAAACATAATAAAATTTATATGCATTTCAGAAGTCCACTAAAATGTGCATTCTGTAGAATATGCGATGCAAAGAATAGTTATTATTCATTTACAGGGACACACAAAAGAATTCCGTTACATAATGGTATAGGGGGAAAGGGTATTGTTTGCGCCGTATTTGAATTATGTTAAACTATTTCATATATAATGAAATTGATATACGTCGTTGAGCTTTAGCATAAGTTATTTCATGTATAGTACGAAGTGCATAGCATTTACAGGGACACACAAAAGATTTCAGATACTATATTGTATCCGAATTACTGTATATTAGCAATGATTGCTCGAAATGCATTTTTAATTATGATATGCGCTTTTATGTTTCACTATATTTATGCATACTAGTATGATGTGTGTAAATGCTATAAATTATATACAGGGCAACATAAAAAATTCGTAAGGGTTACTGAGTATGAGCGCAAATTGCTTAAAGTTGCGTTTTAAATGAGTTATGCATTTTTACGCTGACCTGAATTTAGTTTACTAAGAAATGTTTGTAGAATATAGATAAAATGATATACAAGGCCACGCAAAGAGTTGGATACATGATGGTCTATGGATACATGACGTCTATGGATGATAATTTCTGGAAATATGATTTTAGTAATTTTAAGAGTGCTTTACTTTGAATTAAATTTTAGATAAATAGTGGCGTGTAATAAAGGTACTCGGTAAACTACAGGGCTGTACAAAAGTATTCAAGTATGTTTCCATCTATTAGTATAAATTGCTGAAAGAGAAATTTCAACCTATTGCGCTTTTTCTTGCTCAACTAAATTTTCCCATTAGTCTATATATCAACCTACAGATCAAACACCGGGCTGTTCAAAAGAATTAGAATACGTATTTGGCTATGGACGGTAACTGCTGAAATCAGTTTTTCCAATGTCTTATGCGTTTTATAAAATGTTTACTTAGTTATCTTATTTACCTTATTTCCCTAAATAACGAAGTTTTGTTAAAGCATTCAGGAAGTGTTGGAAAGTGTTTCATAATCTATGCTTAACGCATGATTTGTATTTCTTGTTTTTGTATAACTTAGAAAGAGTTTATTATACAGATTCTCTCTGTAATAATAAACTCTAGACTAGAATTAGAATTCGTTTCCAAACAAACGTTCATTAAAAAAAAAAGTCATTAACACGTTTTAACAGCGTCGAAAAGGATAATTATATTGGGGACACCGTAAGTATTATTTTGCCCCTCTCCTTTAGCTCTTAGTTTTTATTGATTCCCGAAATTTAATTATTTCCTTTACCTCATTTTTATCAATATTTTTTTTAACAAAAATTCAATTATCAATAATTCTGAATGCATTGGTCATAAAAGACGGTTCGAAGATTTTTTGCCGAGGAGCCCGGGACCTCATGCATATCAATCATTTATCATTTATTTTTTTCAATAAAACATTCTGGTGTGTGTTCAGGAAATATCGTGACACATTTGAGAAATGGTGTAGCGTGATTGCTGGATGAATGCGATTTAGATACTTGCGGACGGAAACTGCATTTGGATTTCTGTCCTGCCCGTTCACGCGAAAACCGAAATACCTGTGTGATGCATGTACCTGTACAGTATTGGAAGAATGATGTAAAAGGTTATGAATTCTGCTATGCGATGTTATAGTTCTTTATTGGGACAAGGTTTAAAATGAAATGCCACACAGCTTTATGTGGAAATAATATATGTATATATATATTTATTTATTTAATAATCTCGCTTTTACTAGAGTATTTCAAAGTAGAGATATGCTGAATTTAAAATTCATGTTTTATAAATGAAAATCCGCGTTCTTTATGTAACGTGGAATCCCTATGTACAGCCGTGGAAAAAAAAAAGTAAACACCTCCTACTAACTCATCAACAAATTATCGTAGAAGAAATTTACTAATACCAAACGACCGGAAATAAAGTCTACTTTTAAATAATACATATAAAATTTGCTTAGGGGCCATCTACATATTAAAACGAACCATAACTTTGTTTTTTTTCAATAGCAGTACCCAATTCTGACAGCATAAATGAACTCTAAACCCTTCAATTTGCCTAAAAACGAATTTTTATGCAATTCGTATCATAAGTTTCCGAGAAATTAATTATTTTAAAACGAGCGTATTTTAAGGGCTGTATCCAAATTGAAGTTCCTTACTGGATTGTTAACCGAGAGAGCCCCTTCCTTGATCAAGGCACTTAAGCGCCACTCAAGGAGTCAATGAAGCGTGTTAGATTACAGTACAGCAGAATAAATTTCAAAATGTAACTCACTTCCATAATAGACGGCCCCTTAAACCATCATTCTGCCGTTTTTTAAGCATAATTTGAAAACTACTTGAACGAAAAATGTGAAATTTTTGAATTTCCATAAAGCAGGACTTAACAAATCTAAATCCATCAAAAAAATTGTAGGTTGCAATTCATAATTTTCTTTAATATTAATTTCATAATTCATAATTCATATCATAAAATTATAAAAAACGCAAATTCAGCTTATTTATCTTTGGGTATATTAGTATTATTACTACAAAAAAATTTAGCACATTAGGAACATAATTTCGGGAGATATAAATAAAAATATGAAAATGTAATTTAACATTAGAAGCATTAAATTTTGAATGTTTATAATTCAAAAACTTATCATTCAAATGACCTGGAATTTGGTGTCTGGGCATAGTTTGAACCGAAGATTTGAAATATCTCGTTAAAATTGGGTATTGCTATTGAAAAAAATGAAGTTTGGATTCGTTTTAATATGTAGATGACCCCCTAAGAAAATTTTATAGGCATTATTTAAAAGTAGACTTTATTTCCAATCGTTCGGTACCACTAACTTTCTTCTACGATGATTTGTTGAGGAGTTAGTAGGGGTTGTTTACTTTTTTTTTTTCCACGACTGTACAAACCAAATATAAACGCTCCTTATCAGCAAATTCCCCTCTCTCAGCTGTGGGCTTGGAATGCATCCGTATTTTTCAAATTTCGTCTCTGAAAATTAAAATGCTTGCCTTCTTTTTCTGTATGCTCTTTTTGAAGGACGTTTCTTTCTTTTTTATTTTACAGAATATTTCTAAAATGTATAGGGCAGGGGAGTACACAGTGAGACGTGGTACACAGTGAGACAGCAGCCACTTTGACATATAGTTGTAACTTTTTCTTCAAGCTGGCACACACACATAACGACCTCATCTTATGCAACACGTGGATGTAGTTTCGGCACTTCAGTTACTCGTCCGACAAAATAGTAAATAATTCCTTATTTTATAGTGGTTAAAGTTACATAAACGTCTATTTTAGAGTTTATTTCCTTCAATATGACATACTTTTACTTAACCAAACCTAGCTATATCTAATAATAGACTGTCTCGGCAAAACGACATAAACTTTTTAAAGCGATGAAATTGATATAACAGATGTGGTATCCATTTTGTTACAACGTAATAAAAGTACACAGTGAGACACACAGTTGTGGTACACAGTGAGACGTGTCTTATTGTGTACCTACTATGTGGTTCTGATGTTAAAAAAGTTATTTATTAATACAAGAAGGTTTCTCTCTCTGTGTGTGTGGGGGGGGGGGGGGGGGGGGGGCGTGCGATGGCTAGGGAAATTTACTAAACGTAAGAGGCTGAAAATTTGCATGAAGATAACCCAAGGTCTGCCATTATCCACCCGAGGCTCATATTTTTAATATTTTGAAAATCTAGAAATATTAATTAGAAATCATAAACTGCAGAAAATTATTGACAGTGTGTAAAAATGTATGATTTATGAAAATATATATACATTGTCTCACTGTGTACTACTTGTGGTACACAATGAGACAATTTTCGATACTCCGTTATGCTGCTTCTGTGCTTTTATAAATAACTTTTTTAAAACCATTTGTACATTAATACCGCATTTGTGTAGCTTAAAGATGTAGCAAAAAAATTTTCAAAAGAATAAAAATCTTCGCCATTTGTTAAGCAGTAATAATTTTCGTCTCACTGTGTACTACCCTCCCCTACTTAATTTTATATTTTATGTGTTAAAATCTAAGATAACAAATATTATAAAAAAAAAAAAACTTATTTCAAATGCAATTAATTCTTGCAGTATATTTTAAAGAAAACTAAATCTACCTCTGTTATCACATATTCATAAATTTTACATTCTAACAAAAATGAAATCTAATATCTTGAAATACCCATACATTGTTGTTATTCCTAATATTTAATAAAGACCCAATTAAATTTCGCTCACTAATCACAGGATGTAATATTCATAGCAAAAGTGCAAGTAACATGTTATTAAATATTCTAACCAAAATGTACAACATTACAATTGATAATAACAACATTCATTTAAATAATATCACTTTAAATAATAACTATACAATTTATCATAATTTTATTTATAAAAAAAACTGTTGGATTATCACAATGTGCAAAAACATCTAGCATGCTTTCAGAAATATATTTATCCTACTATAAGCGAAATATTTATTGATGATTATATGATATTTATGATTGATGATATAATTATTCTTTAAATGAAATCATTTTCCATATATTCAATTACATGTCCAATGTCACAAAAATCTACAAATTAGTGAAAATGTTATAATTGGGGATGAAATTAATTTTCTTAAAATAAACATAAAAATTAATAAAAAAAAATGCTCGACAATTTGATAAATTTGATTAATGCTTGCATTTTCCAATTAACATAAACACAATATAACATAAACACACTATACTTCATGTTTACATGATTCGATTCTTATTAATATTCTACTTCCCTATGAACACAGAATTAAGCAAGTATGTTCAGAAAAGAATAAAGATAGCTAATTTAATTAGGTTTGAACGCAACCTAAAAGTTACAGCAATCTCCTCCACATAGCATTAAATCTATTTTACAAAAACAATATTTGCATTCTGTGTGGCATACATTCACATTTAGGTACACATGTATCACGTATTTATCACAATGTGTACATTCACATTATTATATGCTCTTTTATTATTATTATTATTATTATTATTTGTGTGTGTGTGTGGGGGGGGGGATATATGTAGAGATACGGATGCATTATAGGCAAAAGAATTCTCCGAATCTGTCACTTTTTTATTTTTTGAGGTTTTTATTTTTAACCTGGTGTTTCTCACAGGCTTTCGTTACAACTTTACGGTCAACCTACTTTGACTACTGTTATACATTAAAATATGAACACATGCAAATAATAAAAGGGACAAGAAACATTAAGCTTTTTTTCGCCACGTGGCTTAAATGGGAACTTATCGTGCCTTTGCTCTTACTTTCCATGCATATGCAATATTATTTTATTTATTATTATGTTATTGATTTTGTACGGGCATTGGTCATTACCATGTAAGATTGAAAGACTGAATGAAGATGAATCGCTGTTTTCATACCAGCATTGCCAGTAGCGCCAACTTAAAAAAAATACTGCGTGGACTCTAAAATATTTTTCACCAAAATAACACATACATTCCCCCCCCCCCCCCCCATTAGTGCGTGTGTATGGACAGAGAGGAGGGGGAGGAGCGAGGGAGTAAAAAGCATAATTCCAGGTCAAATTGTGGTTTTTCTAAGTAAAATATAAAATTATTATAATTTAATGAATATTTTTATTAAATTATATTTTTATAAGTTATTCGTTATAAATACATTAATATTTATTATAAATAGCACAAAAATTGCTAACTATTGAAAGGCAAAAAACTAATCGTCAAGAAAAACATACATTTTAGTCACCTAAATGCTTTATGGATTCAAGAGATTAAAACAGATGGGAAAATATGTAATAAACTTATTTTTGAGAGAAATTTAATTATCATTCGCTGAAATTAATTTCAGTTCTACTGTAAGTGTTGTCCTATTATATTCTACATCACATGTCCTGTAAGTGATGTCCTTACTATTTTTCAAACAAAATTATTTTGAGAACGTGAATAAAACCAAATTTCATTTCAGAGTTTAAAAAAATAAATAAATAAATAAATCAACGGAAATCGGGTGGGCGGAGAGAGCAAATTATTGAGTGGGCTCCGCCCCAGGGGCCCATATAAGTTACCATTGCATAATATGTAAATTGGACTACTTTACATTACCTTGCTCGTTTATTTAAACTTTTATCTTTGTACATTATCCATATTTTGCTAGTTGTTTAATGTAGTTTTTATCCCAATTTTAAATAGTTAAATAGCTACTAGTTTAAAATTCCTTTAAAAAAATTGTTTGTTATGCTTTGCTTTCTTTACTTATTCATACATGGCGACACTCAACAATTTTACATAATTTTGTTGCCTGGTATATTTTAATAGTTTAATTTGGTCTTTAATTATATTAATTATTATGAATAAACAAATTTAACTACAACTTTTTTTCGCTTGTTTGTTTCTTTATATCTTACTATGTATGCTCTTTAGAAATACATATATTTACATAAATAACAGTAACGAAATTTTCCAAATATATTTTTTATTAATTTAATGAATTAGTGTTTTACTTTTTAAGTAAATTCAAATCATTTTCAGTTTTATTTAATTTGAATCGTTTTTTATTAATTTGCTTTTATTGATAATTTTTTAATGTAATTATTTTTTTAATACAACAGATACTTCCGATATTGTTAACTGCATGCTGCATTGTTATCTTTAACTGTAACCTGCTTGACCACACGGCTTCTAATTCATTACTTTGTAATTAAATTCAGGCAAAGAACTTCAACTACATAGCTCAAAACATTTCGAACTTCTTTGATGAAGTTTATATCGTAAATAACAAATGTTTTTTTATTATTTATTTATGGTATGGTTTATTTTCATTTATGTTTTATTTTTTCTTCTATTTTTGGTTCATATATTTGTATTGACAAGTACGTAATAGGCTCCTCTTTGAAAAAAAGTTATTGCAAAGGTAATTTTTCACATTACAGAAATTACTTGTAAAGTGTATTGATATTCCTAAACTATTTATTTTCTTATATTTTTTGTTTTATATTTTATTTTATTTTTATTTCTCTTTTCGCTTATCACTCGTGATTTAATTACGTTTTCTGAAAATTGTTTATCAAAATAGGATTTGGTATTGGCATTAAATATGGACTAATTGATTTCTGAGATTTTGCAAAATTTATTTATATATACACTTTTCTTTTTTCCTTAGTGCAAGTGACATTAATTTAGCATAATTTACACTCAGTTTATAAATCTGTGTCTACTTTGAGCAAGGTGAGAATTACAAGCTTTCTTTATTTTTTCCTGTAACTTCCCACTTTTTTGCATATTTTTTAAGCCCTTACCTTTTTTTTTTTAAATGATTAGATAAGCTCTGCTATAGACACGGCCTAAATGTCCTGAAACATATCAAGGTATTAATGGAGTAGTAAACTTTAGTGTTTTGTATTTGTTAATATTAATGTTTGTTCGTTAATATTAGGTTGTGTTTCATATTTGTTATTTCTCATTTTACACCTATTTCAATAATTTTATGTTTGATATCTTGTTACATTTTAAAATAGTATTTGTGAATTTTTATTTGTATCATGTTTTATAATTTATACTAGTATATAATCCTCGTCAAAAATGACGGAAAGTGAATGATAAATCTTCAAAACAATAGTTAAAAAAATATTTTTGTGACTTAAAAAAAAAAAAAAAAAAAAAAAAAAAAAAAAAAAAGATGCCTCCTGCATTTTGTTAATTAAAAAGTATTATCATTTGATTTTTTATGATTAGAACAAAGAAATTATGTAAACTACAATTTAGTCACCAGCGCTTAAATGCGCCATTTCCAGCTACACATTCTATGACGAAAATGCTTGTTTAGGTTCCCTCTACATTAAAAATTTGTTGTTTAGCGTGACTTTTTTTTTCCGCTACAAACTATGTTAAAATTCAAAATTTTATCTGCAAGATAATTAAAATATGTTATACCGATAAGAAATATTCATTTTATTTGCAATGGCTTTAAATCTGATAAAATGCATTGCAAAAAAAAAGTACGATTATAACAGAAAGTTGACGCCAAAAGAATTAGCAAGAAACATAAGCTCTTAATTTATTGGGAATTAAAACGGCCTACAGAGGCGCTGCTCGCAGCCTTCGGTACATAAAAAAATTGTCCCTTTAATTTCCCTTCAAAATAATGCTAAAGTGCCATTGAAATAATTCTTTATTGTAAAGGCATTTGAAAGTTTTAGATATTCAAATTCGGATAATTTTTACTTTGTCAAATAAAATAGAAAACAAATATCACAGGAAATCTCAAATTGTGCAAAAGAATAATCATTCTGAATAAATTAAAAATACATGTTGTTCCATGTAGAGAGACATGCCGCGCCACCTATAATTAAAATCACAGTGACTATAATCTGAAGTGAAGTGAAGGGTGTGCTTTGAGTATTGTGTTGGAGATGTGAGTATTCGAGAAAGCGGCTGAGCGCTGCTATTGTGTTAATAAAGAGATATATAAAGTTACCAGCGCCTTGGAAATTAATGAGTGTGCTTGAGTTTATTCGTCACATGTAATGCAACGTGCTTGCATGGACCTTCCTAGAGCTAAAGTTATATTATTTCTCCACCAGATGGCGATAGTTATCCGTTATTTTTTATTTAGAACTTGTTGTTGTTGTTGATTTGGCCCTTAAATTTAGAACTTAATTGGATAGTTTTTGAAGGTTTTAAACAAGGTTAAAATATTTAAAGGTTTTAATATACTTTTGCAAATATTTTAAGACCAGCATCGGCGTTAACCTGTACTTTTTTTTTAATGAAGCGTTCAAAGAGTCATTCATTTGTTTGTAGATTTGCTGGAATTTGAATATGAATGGCAACAGTATCGTTTGTTTAGATCTGATTTCTGTGTTTATAATAGCTTAATTTTAATTTAGAACTTAATACATTATAAATGGATATGATACACGTGTTTTATGTGAAAATATCCTGAACAGACATGATTTCGTGTAGAAAAAACTATCATTTAGCTGTCATATGTTAGGATATGTTTTTCATTGAGCCTAACATGGTGTTTAGCTACGGTCGATTCACAGACCAGAGTTGTTCGCAACGGCATGGTTATCGACAGTTTCCTGCACTCAGATTTTATTAAGTAGATAATTTAGCATATTTGAATATTAGAAAAGAATGCTATATTTTTTAATAAGAACACATATTATCTGAACATGTTTAATGGACATTCCCCCAAAAAGCTGTGCTGAAGGACTCTGGATTAGCACATTACACGAAACATGCAGGTAATGTTACAATTTAAACTCTTAAACATTTGTACACTTTTTTTTTCTACGGAATATTTTATTGCAGATTTCTTTCGTTATACTTACTTACTTTTCATATAATACGTTATACTTACTTTCATATTGTATAATATCATTACTCTTATAAAACAATTGTATAAATTTTTATATGTAATTGTGGTCAAGTTGTTCTGAGAGTCTGAAGACACGTCCTTAAAAAAATAAATTTAAAAAAAAAATCGTAATCAAAATTGTGTCTAATATGCCGGTCTGAAGAATCTCCGACCTAAAATACAAGACCGATCTGCGTAGGTTCCAGTTTATTCAAAACATGGTCGTAAATCAGAAGTGCATTTCTTTATATCAGTTAACATAATTCCTTACGGAATAAATCTAAAAAACATTGAAAACTTTTAAAAAATAACAAAATGACTCAGACTTGAAATTAGTGTTAATTTATTGACCTCCTTTTGGTTGAGTCGCTAGAACCTACGTAGATTTGAAAAATGTTGTGTCAACCAAAGCGCGTTCAAAATTTTCGTAATCTTTTACCCACATAATCTTTACCATTCGTCTGTTTTGCTGCTTTTTGTGTGTGGGGGGGGGGGAGGGGGGGGGGTTGTCGAACATCTGAAGTCAGATTTTCAAATTCGGACGTGGCAAAGGATTAACAAAATATCTTTTTTAAATATACATATTAACTTACACGCAGTCGGTTATTCCTAAGTCATGCAAGAGTCCTTCCTCTGCCTCATAATTTTGCTCATCAGCGACTTGTTCTTGTCTAGAGATGAGAACACTTCTCGCAGTGCTAGACGTAGACATACCGCGTTCTGCATTCTGAACATGAACTTCATCTACATTGACATCGTAACTCCCGGCTTCCATACCAACAAAAATTCCCAAAACGTTCATCGTTCTTAATAAAGAATATCTTCTTTCGTTAAATAAATTTGAAGCTATATGTGTAGCGATTTGTATTGTTTTATAAGCTGGCGCACCGCTTCTTTCTGTCCGGAATGCCAGTATGACTGACAGCTGTAGCAACGTAAATAAGGAATGATTCAAAGCCCTTTTAGCAAAACATTCTACACACCTTTCAGAAAATGAAGAAAAAAGTTTTTTCAAAAAGTTATAAATAAATGCGTCCTTAAGATAAAAATTGCTGAGGTGCAAACTCTCAATTTCCCGTGGTTAGATCTGCAAGAGCTACTTCCCAGGAAGCTTTGCACGGTCTAGCTCAGATGCCAGTCAAAATATCCTAATCCAATCAGTAATAGTGTAATAGCTTTTATCGGTCCTATGTCACTTCTCACGTGACATCGGGACCAGCATCTTTTACACGAATTTTATTCGGTTGGCAGAACTTTTTTTAAGAAACATTTTTACTTATACTTTGACAACATGTGCAAGATAAATATACTATAAACTTTATTTTTAAAATATGGTGGTGCGAATAGAATATTAAAATAAAATTATATATAAAAAGCTATTGTTCGATAAAGTTTAATTGCCTCCGCCCTAGCCCCCTACAATTTTTGGGGGGAATTTGAAAAATTGCAAGTGCGTCATAAAACAAAGCTACATAAGGAAAAAAACGTACGTTTTTTGGTAAAAAGGATGTTCTAAATAAACGTCGCTTTTTTTGGTAAAATGATGTCTTACAATCATCTGGGCTCTCTGAGCAACGGGCTTGACTTAAAAAGGATAACATGAAACGGGAAAAGAAATAAAAGCCAGGTCCCAACGAACTTATCTCTGTTTTCATTGCATAATAATTTTACAATTACAACTTTAGTTAAATCAAAATGATGATGCAGCTAAAGTAACACCAGCATATATTACGTACATATTCTGTGTAGAAAAGTACTCGGAATCGTTAAATGAAATGCAAAAAATTAATTATTCATGAAAATTCGTTTTGTAGGCTTCAAAGTAGGCCCCATTGAGTTCATTACAGCTAAACCCGCGCAGGTCCCAATCCTCCATGCCTTTTTCGTAGCAGATTAGGGTATGGGCTTTAGTTTTTTTCAACGAATTTTCTTTTATGTCCTCAATTGATTCAAAACACCTTCCTTGAAGTGATAATTTTAGCTTGGGGAACAGGAAAAAGTCACACGAGGCCATATCAGACCACTATGTGCGGTGCTTGGTGCATGACATTCGTTGCTGTTTGACCAAACTCTTGCACAACGATAGAACAAAATTGAGCTCTTTCGGAACCAGTTGTGTGGCGCTGACGATGCGTTTCAAGCCCAAAATATTAGTCATAGCGTTATGAAACGCACTTAAAAGATATGGTTACCTTGAAAAAACTCTCTAAGACTCATATAACAATTTTCGAGCATCAGCTTTTTTATTTTATTGATGTTTGTGTCCTTTGTAGGCATTGAAGATCGACAAGAACGAGGCAAATCAACTATCACTTCTCGGCCCTCTGAATTCTTCATACCATTCCTATGCCTGTGTTTTTAACGTGTACGATTCCCCGTAGGTATTCTGCAACATTTTCAGTGATTTGGCACTCGGAATTTTGTTTGACACACAAATTTAAGGTAATTTTTTTTTGTTCAACTAATTTTTCCACTGTAAAAATCGCAGAGCACTCTAAAATTATGTCTGAACAGCAGTGTTGTAGTCGTAAGAAAACAGATGGTACACTTTATAAGCAGGGAGTATACGCAAAAGTCATGAACATTCATGGCGAAGCATATGCTATCAGGGATGTAGTGGAGGGTATATGGTGGTATACGCCGTATACCTTCTGGATTTTTTAAAGGAACACCGTATACCCTCTGTTTCTGGAAAAGCTATAGTATATACACTGTAGGGTATACCCTCTGCCTTGGCGTATACCCTCTGCTTAGAACGTATACCCTCTGCTTTTTTTACGACTACACCCCTGTATGCTATACCTTTATTTGAGAAACAGAAGGTATACGGAGCTTCTTAATAGAATCTAGAAGGTATACAGCATGTACCTCCGTGTACCCTCCACTACACCCCTGCTGAAAATACGCCTGCTGTCAACATACTAAGTCACAGATAGTGACTTTAGTGAAAGATAGACCCTTTCCATTACTAGGGTGCGTACAGACAGCTTTACCACAATTTTATAGCTGAATTTTTCGTCTCATTTAATCACAGAAAATGTTACAAATTCGGGAACTCAGTAGCTGAAAGCTTTTTAATCCGAAAAAATATACATAGTATTTATATTATATTAAGCAGAGTTTCTAATCTAAAATAATTTCGAACCTACCATACATACATTGTTAAAACATAGTTTTGAAAATCCTAAATTCCAAAGATGCGTAAAAACAAAATTTATTTTCTAGTAAAGTTATAAATGCGCTTGACTTATATTAAAAAAGAAAGAAAGAAATGCGATTAAAAAGAAAGAAAAAACTACGGGTGATACGCCATTTAAACGTATCAACTAACAAGATATACCTCTGAAGGTTACATTCCCTGAGGGAAAACTGATAAAAAGCTACTTTTGGCTCTCAGCCAGAGATATATTTTATCTTTCAATAGCACCAGGGGCTCTTTGTAACAGTTCTAGCGTTCAATCAATATTTTTCTTACGCTCTGTTGAACGAGCGAGGTGTTGATTAATAAAAGTTCTTTTTAAATACTTTTAAAAAAGATTTAAAAAATAAAAAAAACATTTTTTAAATGATAAACAGTTTATTGTTCCTCGAAGTGCTTTAAAGTCTAATTGTTTTCTTTTATCCCTCTTCACTGATAGATGTTAAATGAATAAGTATAAAAGTGAAAACGAAAAGAAGCGAGGAACTCTCTCTTATGAGTATTCACTTTTTATCTTGAAAATCACGACAAGTTTCATGACTACAATTCATGGATTTTCAAAAACATTCCCGTTATAATACGTTGATTTGAGTAGGCATCGAACCTGATTATGGAAAATTCACAGTTTTTTTTTTTTACACTTGGTATAAAGCGCGATCTGGTAGCGCGATTTATTTGAAAAATTACAATTTTTGCCATGTCTCTTTTTTAAGATATGAGAACAGAAAAGGAGAAAAAAAAACATTTTTTAAAGCTATCTTTTTAGGATTTCTAAGTTGATTTCACAACGTATAATCATAATTTTATTATATGAAATTATTAATTGATTAAAGCGATTTTTGAATATACATAATACACCCTTTATTTATTTATTTATTTTGTATATTTTCTACTTTTTAGTGTTTAAAATATCTCATTGCTGCAATTTCACAACCAGGTGACCCATTTTGACGAGCGGTTTTGAACATAATTAAATCCATTGTTGTTTTAACTTTTAACTTTTCAAAAATATTGGGTGGGCTCAAAAATGTTTGAGTAAACTAACACATATAATTTTTCCCCCTTAGTGTCTATGTGTGTGGAGAGAGAAAGAGGAGGAGCGAATGACTAAAGATGATAATTTGAAATTAAATTAGGCTTTTTTCTAAGCAAATTTTTAAATTATTAAAATTTTATTATAATTTTAAAAATAACGTTATAAAGTTATATTCTTATAAGTTCTTCCTAATAAATAAATTAATGTTTATTTTAAATAACATTGGAATTGTAATCTATTGAAAGTGCAAAAAACTAAATGTCAAGAAAAGCATGTACTTTAGTCACGTAAGGGCTTTGTCAATTCAAGAAATCAAAGCAGATAGCAAAATACGCAGGAAATTTGTTTTTGTGAAAATTAAATTTGTTTTTGGGAAAATTAAAATTGCTTTTGTGAAAATTTAACTACACATTGACTGAAGGGGTTTTCAGTGCTCCTGTAAGTCTAATTAATGCCCTTACTATTTTTCAAACAAAATTATTTTGAGGACTTAATAAAACAAAATTTCATTTCTGCGATTAAATAAACAAAAATAAATAAATTGCGAATTAAATTAATTGAAATTGGGTGGGCGGAGAGATCAAATTATTGGGTGGGCTCGCGCCCCATGGGCCCATATAAGTTGGCGCCACTGCTGGTACCGAACAATTGGAAATAAAGTCTACTTTTAAATGATGTATATAAAATTTGTTTAGGGGCTTAATATATAATATAATAGGGGGCTACATATTAAAACGAACCATAACTTTGTTTTTTTTTTCAATAGAAGTACACAATTCTGGCAGCATAAATGAACTCTACATCCTTCTATTAGCCTAAAAACAAATTTTTATGCAATTCGTACCATAAGTTTCCAAGAAATTATTTATTTTAAAACGAGCGTATTTTAAGGGCTATATCCAAATTGAAGTTCCGTACTTGATTGTTAAGGCTCCGCTTCACTGAACTCCCCGATCGCGAAATCCCATGTTAGCCTATGGGAAAACTTTCAAGCGCGATGACTCATTACCTAATATAATTATTAAAATACCGTTTTCATCATCAGAAAGTAGACGTTAGATGCCGATGATGTGCGTTTTTGAAAATTATCTCCGTAAATTTTAAGTACATAAAAAATCCGTATAGACTTTGAAATTTCCATTTGATTAAATCTTCATCTTCTTAAACATACTTAAAATTTACGTAGACAATTTTTAAAAACGCATATCACCTTCATCTGACGTCTACTTTTTGATGGTGTAAACGGAATTTTAATAATTATATTACGTAATGAGTAATCGCGCTTGAAAGTTTTTCGATGGGATTTCGAGTTCTGGGAGTTTCAGTGCAGCGGCCCCTTAACCGAGAGAGCCCCCTTCTTGATCAAGGCACCTGTAGCGCCACTCAAGGAGTTTAGATTACAGGATAGCAGAATAAATTTCAAAATATCTACTCACTTCTATCCTAGACGGCCCATTAAACCATCATTTTGCCGTTTTTTAACCCCTTGAGGGGCGGTGGGATAAAATATATCCCACGTACGATTAATGAAGATTTGTACCAGAAAAAATTTATGAAATTTTACTTTTCTAACTTTGGTGGAAAAAAGTCGTCAAATTGCTTTTCCTTATTTTGAAATAAATTTTTTTTAAGATTCCGGTGGGAAATCACCATTACACAAACGCAATTGCTTGCCCCTCAAGGGGTTAAGCATAATTTGAAAACTATTTAGAAGAAAAATGTGAAATTTTGGATTTCCATAAAGCAGGACTTAATAAATCTAAATCCATCAAAAAAATTGTAGGTTGCAATTCATAATTTTTTCGAATATTAATTTCATAATTCATAATCCATATCACAAAATTATAAAAATTGCAAATTCAGCGTATTTATGTTTGGGTATATTAGTATTATTGCTACAAAAAAAAAAAAAAAATTAGCACATTAGGAGCATAATTCCAGGAGATATAAATAATAAACAATTAAATTTAAAAAATCAAAAAACCCGACTGCGTAAAAAGCGAACTAATTAATTATTTCTCATCAATGTGAAACTATTTTTTTTTCCATTCCTACTATTAGCTCACACTCTCGCTATATATATCTTGTTCAAATTTTCAGTCGTTAATAAAATACTTATTATTCATCCAATCAAGCTCAATTTTTTTTAACTTGTAGTGGATGACACTTGATGTTAATCCAGTTTTTTTTCAAATATTAATTCATCAATTAAATTAATTAATTTTTAATAAACGAGAGAGCCCTCTTCTTGATCAAAGTATTTTAAGACCGAGAGAGCCCTCTTCTTGATCAGGGCATTTTAAGCGCCACTCAAGAATAAAGAAGAATGGGAGAAAAAAAAATTCTCTTATTGACCTAAGTAGGAATTGACTTAAAATATTTTTTTATATTGGGCATTTCCACGAGCACTTGTCGTGTAAGTTACATACTATAATTTTTAACTACCAGTATTTTAGTATGGAAAAATGTGACTTATTTTATGGGAGATATCTCACTAATTGGAAAAGACGAAGCAAACTTTTATAAAATAACGGTGGCCAACAAGCATAGTATGTGACTTACACGACAAGTGATCGTGGAAATACCCATTATTTGTTTATATTACTTACCTATTTTTTTTATTTACTTGTATTGGTGACTTTTAAGTTGTGTTTAATTGTTAGTTCCTATCTATAAATACTGTTTTGATGAGGGCTATAGATGTCTATGGTGGTTAGAGTTGCAGTAAAGCTAGAGGTCCTACATACACAACTTCGAGGTTGTATAACATTTTAACGGAGCTTCTGACTGTAAAATAGCCAATGAAACATCGTCTTCATTTTGAAAGACCTATCCAATGATATGCCACTCAATAGGATGCGTAAATTTTTTTCGTCTCTACCACCATTTTTTATTTTACGGCCGCCATTTTGAATTTATAAAAACAAAACCTAGCCTATAACCATTGGGACGTTAAGACGAATTGATAGAGACTTCATTCATTAAAATCTATCCAGCCGTTGAGATGTTTCGAGGGTATAAAGAAATCCACATACACAGATACGCGTAAAACACATAACCCTTCTTTTCAGTCCGGTAAAAATATGAAAATGCAATTTAACATTACAAGCACTAAATTTTGAATGTTTATAATTCAAAAACTTATCATTCATGTTGCCGCTAGAAGCGCCATCTATGTGGTTTGTTTTGAAACTTGTGAGTTGGGTTCGAGACGCCGATCAGAGGAGTAGTGTAAATATCGGCTCTCGATCAATTTATTGTTTGTGAATTAAAAATTTAATTAGTAATACAGTCCGCTAGTTTTATTTTATTGTGAGTTGTGTGCAGTGATTATTTGAGAAAGAGCTATCGGCGGGAACACCTTTTTTTTGGTCCGTCGAGCCGGAGAAAAGAACAAGCATTTAATTACGTATTTAAAGTGTTTCGATTTTAGAGTCAACGAGATAAGTGTACCGTAACGAATTAAGTGTTTTCCTTTTATGAGAATTTGTGCATTTTAATACGTTGTTATAATATTCTTTAATAGTGTGGTGTTAAAAATATATACTTTATTACGAACAGTTTAAGTCAAGCAGTTGTTTTGATTCAAGAACAAAAATAATAATGTTCTTTCAGTGCAGAGTTGCGCAATCGTAAGCGATCATTTAACGCAGAGAATAACAAAGTTATTTCGAAATGCTGATTTTGAGAAGACAAATGAAATAAATAAAAGAAATGAAATATTTTTTCTGCCGTAACTCAACAGTTTGGTAAAAGTGATTCATCTTTATTTTTGGAGGTATGTGAGATTTACTTATTTATTTATTGTGAAGTATATTTATTAAAATGTTCAAAAGCGCGAAAAAAGAAGATTACCAAAGGGTAGCTTTTGAATTAGGGATTGATATTTCTGACACAAAATTAACTAATTATGATTTAATGAATTTAATAAAGGAAAGTGATAAATATAAAGCAGATTCTAAATTGGTCGAAGAAATGGCCAATAATATTATAGAGGAGAGAAAAAATGAGGAAGCGAAGGTATTAGAACTTGAAAAATTAAAAATTGAACGTACAAAATTAGAGCTTGAGTTGGCGAAGGCCCGTGCAGAAACCAAAAGTGAAAAATTAAATGATTTCGAGAAGGTAGAAAGCATAGAATCTTTAGACTCTCTCATTAAAAGCATAAAAACGCTTACAATCAAAATACCGTCTAGACCGGAAGGTTGGGGGTATTTTTTCTCGTCTTTAGAAAGGGCCTTCATTTCAAAAAATGTTCCAGAAAAGTATAAATCGGAAATTCTTCTAAATCTGTTAGGGGAAAGGGCAACAAATGTTATTACATACATTAAGGATGGGGAATTAGAAGATTATTCAAAGGTGAAAGCTATAGTACTTAGAGAATTTGAGCCAACTCCCCAAACTTGTTTAGAACATTTTAGAAAAGCACAACGTCAACCCAATGAAACGTATGTACAATTTGCATCCCGATTAACAACGAGTTGGGATTATTATTTAAAATTGAGAAATGTGACCGATTTTGAAACTTTAAAAAAGTTAGTGATTTCTGATAAAATTTGTCAGACGCTGGATAAGGATGTTACGTGTTTTATAAATGTTAGACAAGGAGATTCTTGGTTTCACCCAATTGAGTTATCTCGGGAGATAGATTTATATTACACATCAAAGGGAAAACCTGTCGTTGATAATTCTAGGTCGAATAATAAAAATAATTATTCCAGGCCAGTTTCTAAAGTTTTTCTAACTGATGTAAAAAATTCTAAATGTATATTGTCATGTAATGAAAATCATCCTTTGCATAAATGTCCTGTTTATAAAAATATGCCAGTGAGTGATAGAGTTGAGCTGGTAAAGGCAAAAAATCTTTGTTTTAACTGTCTTATGCATCATAAAGTAGTCGATTGTAAATCTAAATTCTCGTGTATTATTTGTCGGAAAAGGCACAATGTAACTTTGCATTTTCCTCGCGAACAAAAAGTAAATAAAGTTGAAAACCAAGAGGTAATTTCACAGGAAATGAGTCATATAAACAAAGGAGGTAATAAATCTAATTTGGATGTTTCGGCTCCAGTATTTCAGCCTTTCCCAGCTAATACTCAAAACAATTTATTTTCAACGACATGTAATTTGGCTAATGATTTAAAAGCTGTGTTACTTAGCACATTTGTTTGTTTAATAAAAGATGAATTAGGTAATTTTCATGAGGTACGAGGTCTATTAGACGTTGGAGCAAACTCTAACTTCATGAGTAAAAAGTTAGTAGATAAACTTAATTTGAAAAGAGAAAAGACTAACATTTCTATTTCAGGCATAAATAATTTATCGTTGAATGTTAGATCTAGGGTTAACACAACTGTTTCAAATAGAGATAAGGATTTTCATTTAAAATTAGACTTTTTAGTCGTTCCGAAAATTACAGAATTTACGCCGTCTAGGCTGCTTGAGACTTCTATCCCAGTGTTAAATAACATCAAATTAGCCGATGAAAAATTTAATGTCCCAGGCCCGATTGATTTGCTTTTAGGTGCAGAAAATTTCTATGAATTTTTAAGACCAGGTCAAATTTATCCGCAAACATTAAATACTAAAATTGTGTTACAAAACAGTGTATTCGGGTATATTGTCAGTGGAAGCCTTCCGGCTAAGTGTGAAAGTAGTATACATTGTGGGTTAATTACAGATAATTTGGAATTAGAAAAAATAATTAAAGAGTTTTGGGAAATAGAAAACATAGAGAGAGAGTCTGAGATTTCTAAAACTAAGGAAGCAGAAATTTGTGAAGAACATTTTCGGAAAAATTATTCTAGAACTGAAAATGGACAATATATGGTGAAAATGCCGCTAAATGAAGATCCATCTTGTCTTGGCGAATCAAAACAAAAGGCAATGAATATTTTAAATTCATTATGGAAGCGCTTAGTTAGAGAACCTAAAGTTAATGATCTTTATAAAGCATTTATGGAAGAATATCTAAGTATGGGTCACATGGAAGAAGTGATAGAATCTGAAGAGCCAGAAGTCACTTATTATATTCCACATCATTGCGTATTCCGTACAGAATCAAGTAGTACACCATTACGAGTCGTGTATAATGCCAGTTCCTTAACTTCTACAGGGAAATCATTAAACAGTTTGCAGTTTAACGGAGGAACAATCCAGGATGAGTTATTTTCTATAATGTTGCGATTTCGAAAGCATCAGTTTGTTTTTGTAGCTGATATTAAAAAAATGTATCGTATGATATTAATACATCCGAGTCAACGTGATTTATTACGAATAGTATTTAAACCTGAGGTGAATGAGCCAGTAAAAGTGTACAGGTTATGTACTGTTTCTTATGGCACAACTAGTGCCCCTTTTTTAGCTACAAGAACCTTAATGCAATTATCCAGAGACGAAGGAAATGAATTTCCTTTAGCTGCGAATGTGTTGTTGCAGGATGTATACATGGATGACATCCTAACAGGAGCAGATGATTTAGGCACAGCGAAGGAGATTCAGCAACAACTGATATCTTTGTTAAATAGAGGAGGCATGGATCTCCATAAATGGGCAGTAAATAATTTTGCTCTTTTATGTAATACTTCAGAATCTGAATATTCTTTTTCTAACGAGACAAAAACTTTGGGAATATTGTGGAAGCCTCAACCGGATTGTTTTGGGTTTAACTTAATTATCGAGCAAAGTGAATTATATACTAAACGATCAGTCTTATCACAAATTGCTAGAATATTTGACCCTTTGGGTTTGATAGGTCCAATAATTACAAGGGCCAAGGTGTTTCTGCAAAAATTATGGTTGCTGAAAATAGATTGGTGTGATTATCTCCCAGTGAAAGAAAATAAGGAGTGGAATGAATTTCTTACGTCCTTAAAATGTGTAAATCTGATCAGTATCCCTAGATGTATTCTTATTGATCAGTCTATTTGTGTAGAACTACATGGATTTTCTGATGCATCTGAAATTGCTTATGGAGCGGTCATTTATGTGAAATCTACTAATTTTTGTGGTGATTCTGCTGTTAAGCTACTCACTAGTAAGTCCAGAGTAGCTCCTCTAAAGCATGTCACTATTCCGCGTCTTGAACTTTCTGCTGCAGTCCTGCTATCCAAGTTAATGAAGAAGGTGTTAAGTGCCTTAAAACTAGAAGTTTCTAAAACTTATTTTTGGATAGACAGCACCATTGTACTTGCATGGTTAAAAAAAGAATCCAATGATCTTAAGACATTCGTAGCAAACAGGATATCAATTATACAAAGTTTAACTTCGGTTGAACAGTGGCATTACGTACCTTCTAAGCAAAATCCTGCTGACCTTATTTCTAGAGGTATAGATCCCATCAAGATTCAACAGTGTGAATTGTGGTGGTTCGGTCCAGCATTCCTACGACAGCCGGAGGTGGTCGAGTGTCCCGATAGCAATCCTGCTGAAACCAATGAGCTGTTTTTGCGTGAATTGAAATCACCATCAGTGACTCAAGTATGTGCCTTAGTTAACACTCTTGAACCTTTAGACATAATTAATAACTGTTCTTCATTCATCAAACTACAAAGAGTAGTAGCATGGTGTAAACGATTCATATATAACTGTAGAAACCCTTTATATCCTACAGCTGGAACTTTATCTATCAGTGAACTCTCTCAGTCCTTATTGTGCATTGTAAAGAACATTCAAAGGACTTCATTCGTGAAAGAAATCCAGTGTTTAGAAAGGGGTACTGCTATCCCTAACAATAGCAAACTGATAAACTTGTGTCCATTTTTAGACAGTGATGGCTGCATTCGTGTTGGTGGCAGACTGAAAAACAGTAACTTATCCGATCACCAAAAATATCCTATGATTATCCCTGCAAAACATAATTTTACATTTTGTGTTATTAATTATTTTCATGTTTTATATTTTCATGCAGGTTCAGAAACCACAATGTCTCTTATAAGAACTAAATTTTGGATTTTAGCTGGCAGAAATGTAGTTAGAAAAATTATTTTTAATTGTATTATTTGTAAGAAAATTAATTCTAAAATTTCGCAGCAACAGATGGCTGATTTACCAGCAGCAAGAGTAACGGTATCCAGAGTATTTACGCGCACTGGATTAGACTACTGCGGCCCTTTTCAGGTAAAAAACTCCACAGGTAGGAGTAAACAGGTAAAAAAGGTTTTTATTTGTATTTTTGTATGTTTTACTACAAAGGCCTTGCACTTTGAAATTGTCAGTGATTTAACAAGTGCAGCGTTTTTAGCAGCACTTAAACGCTTTATTGCGAGGCGAGGCAAACCTTCTGATATCTTTAGTGATAATGGCCGAAATTTTGTTGGTGCCAATAAAGAATTAAGAGCAATTCTCAGATCTTTATTTAAGGATAAAAGTGAGGAGGAAATTCAAAATTATTTAGCTAATGAAGGAATCAAGTGGCATTTTAATCCCCCTTCAACCCCTCACTTTGGAGGTTTATGGGAGGCAAGTGTTAAATCACTTAAATATCATTTAAAGCGTGTTGTAGGTAAAACTATTTTAAGTTATGAGGAACTCTTGACTCTCATTATTCAAATCGAAGCTGTTCTTAATTCTCGTCCCCTTTGCCCTCTTTCAAATGATCCAAATGATGTTGAAGCTTTGACACCTGCTCATTTTCTTATTGGCTCATCTTTAATGGCCTTACCTGAACCGAATTATACTGAAATCCCTATGAATAGGTTGAGCAGGTGGCAATTAGTTCAAAAATTGACACAACGTCTTTGGAAAAAATGGTCATCAGACTATTTAAATAAGCTCTTAAATAGGCCCAAATGGCATAAAGGAAGAGTAGAGATAAAAGAGGGAGATTTAGTTTTGGTAAAAAATCCTGATAATTATAGCCCTTTAAAATGGCATTTGGCAAGAATTGTTAAAATCCATCCAGGCCAAGATGGTATAATTAGAGTTGTAACATTAAGGGATAAGAATGGCACATATAAAAGGCCACTAACAAAATTGTTGTTTTGCCTCATGTGAATGAAACCACATTAACTACTTGAATTCATACATTTTATTTTAATTAAACAAAAATTTTGTAGTGTAGTGTATTATTATATTTTTTTGTTTATATTTGTAAATTTAACATTTCATTTAGTGTATATGCTGAAAAAAAAATTGTATTATTGAGATTGTAATTTAAATTGATGTTGTATTTATAGTATTGAATGTTTGAAACATTCAAGGCCCGGCGGTATGTTGCCGCTAGAAGCGCCATCTATGTGGTTTGTTTTGAAACTTGTGAGTTGGGTTCGAGACGCCGATCAGAGGAGTAGTGTAAATATCGGCTCTCGATCAATTTATTGTTTGTGAATTAAAAATTTAATTAGTAATACAGTCCGCTAGTTTTATTTTATTGTGAGTTGTGTGCAGTGATTATTTGAGAAAGAGCTATCGGCGGGAACAATTCAAATGACTTGAAATTTGATGTCTAGGCATAGTTTGAACCAAAGATTTGAAATATCTCGTTAAAATTGGGTATTGCTATTGAAAAAAATGAAGTTTGGATTCGTTTTAATATGTAGATGCCCCCCCCCCCCCCTAAAAAAATTTTATATACATCATTTAAAAGTAGACTTTATTTCCAATCGTTCGGTGCCGGTAACTTTCGTCTACGATAATTTGTTGAGGAGTTAGTAGGGGTGTTTACTTTTTTTTTTTTTCCCTCGACTGTACTATACTGCGTGAAATAGCTAACTTTTTTTATTATTATTATTATTATTTACTTTTGATAATAAAGGTTTTGTGAAATATTGTTTTAAAATCTACCTAAAAATATTTGAAGATTTTTTTATGTTAAATTATTACGCTTTTAAAAATGTATACTAAATCTGAGCATTGTCAGGTATGTAGTGGAGCAGGGCATATGCTGATAAACGCCGTATACCTTCTGAAAACTCCTTATACCCTCCGTAGTTATAGAGTATGCTGTATAGTTTACAGTATCTATAGCGTATGCACTCTGGATTTTTTTTACGACAACACAATGGGCGTTTTAAAATGTGGAACTGTATAGCTATTAACAAACTTAGATATGTATCTGATTTAGAAATCCGAACAACTAATGATCTTAAGAAATTTTCGATGAATATTTATAGAACATAAAAGTAGCTTTTAATGCTGTCTATATTATATAAATTTGAATTTGCGACGAAAAAGATTTATCTTATCACGGAGATAAATTGATTTTGAGAACTGTAACTGATATAAGAGTAAAAAATTACAAAATATTATTAACTATTATCTTTTATTTTTGTTTCAGTTGTTAATATTTATCAACAATAAGTACTATATTGAAATAATCAATACAATATTAATTTTCTCTCAAAAATTAAAAATATTGAGTTTATTGTTTGTTTAATCTGTCCTCAAAAGACAAATGCAGTATAACTTCAAAAATCCGGCATCATCGGGACCGACACTATGCCGGATTTTTGAAGGAATGTCAAAAGTAGTATTATATTCTTAATGGTGCCTTTTAGCCCAGTGGTTAGGGGGTTGAATTCGGAATTAATTAGGGAAAAGCTGGAAATTGTTTTAATCCTTTCTGTTTAGGTCTAGAATGAATATGCTATGTTTTCCCCCTCGTACTAGATGAGCGTTAGGAAATATGTATAGAATTATAGTCAAAAAACACGTTTATTGCGTACCATAACAATCTCTCAAAACAGCTAACTCTGTCAAAAACACTGACAATACAAGTATTGTAGAGCTTAAAACGAGTACCTACACTCAATACTTATGTTGAATATTAAGGTCACAATTCTAGTTCAACGTTTTTGACCCATCATCAGGGGGATGACCTCAGAATTAATTAGGAGAAAACTGAAAATTGTTTTAATCCCTTCAGTTTAGGTCTAAAATGAACGTACTATGTTTCAATTCTCGTACTTGGGTGAATGTTAGAAAATATGTACATATTTATTTTCGAAAAACACGTTTTTTTTAGTTTCCTTAACAATATCTCAAAACAGCTAACTCTATAAAAAACATTGTCAATACAAATGTTGTAGAGCTTAAAATTCTGAATAAAATGAGTACCATCATTAATATTTTTTTTCAACATTAAGATCGCAATTCTATTTCAAAATTTTTCAAATCAAGAGCTTGAAGCCGGGAGAGACCAAATTAACTTAACGATATCTCAAATTGCGGCCTTAATATTGAACAAAAATATTAAGTGTAGGTACTCATTTTACTCAGAATTTTAGGCTCTATAACTTTTGTACTAACAATGTTTTTGATAAAGTTAGTTGTTTTGAGATATTGTTAAGTTAACTTGGTCTCTCCTGGCTTCAAGCTATTGGTAAGCGATTAAGGCAAAATTTTGAAATAGAATTGTGACCTTAATGTTGAACAAAAATATTAATGATGGTACTCATTTTATTCAGAATTTTAAGCTCTACAACATTTGTATTGACAATGTTTTTTATAGAGTTAGTTGTTTTGAGATATTGTTAAGGAAACTAAAAAAAAAAAACGTTTTTCGAAAATAAATATGTACATATTTTCTAACATTCACCCAAGTACGAGGAAGAAAACATAGCACGTTCATTTTAGACCTAAACTGAAGGGATTAAAACAATTTCCAGTTTTTTTCTAATTAATTCTGAGGTCATCCCCCTGATGATGGGTCTAAAACTTTGAACTAGAATTGTGACCTTAATATTCAACATAAGTATTGAGTGTAGGTACTCGTTCTACTCAGAATTTTAAGCTCTACAACATTTGTATTGACAGTGTTTTTGACAGAGTTATCTGTTTTGAGATATTTTTATGGTATGCAAAAAAAACGTGTTTTTTGACTATAATTCTATACATATTTCCTAACGCTCACCTAGTACGAGGGGGAAAACATAGCATATTCATTCTAGACCTAAACAGAAGAGATTAAAACAATTTCCAGCTTTCCCCTAATTAATTCCGAATTCGGTCTTTTTTTGCTCTCCTACCACTGGGCGATTTAGCCATAATTTAATTCATTATTAAGTGATATTTATACAAGCAAATCGAAAATTAAATATAAGAATAAACTTACATTAATTGATATTTTCTATGTTACAGAAAAAAAAAATCTAATAAATAGCGAAATTATTTCTTCTCGTGTAACAGTGCAGCTCCCAGAAAATTTGTTCAGAAAATAATCTCCTCTGACAAATAAAAAAAAAAATATCCAATATTAATTTTTTGCATTTTTACTTTCCATCTTGAAGTGTTTAATTCATGAACAATTATTATTTTTCTTCTACCATAACTTGAAAGCGTAAAAGAAAAAAGAGGGAAAAAGATGGTTTTTATACCGGATTTTTGAAGTTGCCCGATTTTTGAAGTCGCACTGTATTATTATTCAATTTTCTTTTCGAGACACGTAAGTAAACATAATTTTAAGATGATCGCGATTTCGGAAAAATAATTTGAAGTTGGATTTTAAAAAGATAGCTTTTTGAAACAATAAATAAAATGAAATGAAATAAGTTGCGTACTATAATTAGAATAGAACGAAGTGCGAAGTTATCTTTGGCGAATTTGACGAGAAATACTGTTAAAATTATTTTTACGAGTAACATTCTAGGGAAGTAATTTACGAAGGGTGTAAAAATACCCGGGTCACAACTTACGTATGAAGCTCAAATGGAGCTTTGGGATGTTACTTATGTTCAGCCCACAGCCAGTGATATATTTTATCTTTCAGTAGCACCGGGTCTCTTTGTAAGATTTCTAGCGTTCAATCAATATTTTTCTTAGACTCTGTTGTGCAAGGTAATGATTAATAAAGTTTGTTAAACGATTTAAACAAAAAAAAAGAAAGAAAACAGAATGATAGATAGTAAATGAAAAATTTGGATACACGTTAATTTCAATAAGTAATGACATAGAGATATACTTTAGAAAAAATTAAAAAGTATTTTTTCATTTTGCATAAATTTTAGTGTTGTGCAAACTCAACGGAAAAACAAGCTAAATGAAACTCAAATTCATCTTCTGACAATGAGTTAAGTCTGCGCTCAAATTCAAAATTTATAAAACGAATCCGCTCAATTCAATATCATTTTTAACACAAGAAAGAAAACAAATACGCATCAAGCATAGATTATGAAACACTTTCCAACACTTTCATACTATTTTAGCAAAACTTTGCTGTTTATTAAGGTAAAGTAAATGTTTTATAAAACGCGTAGAATGTTTGAAAACCAGATTTTAGCAATTACCGTTCGTTAACGAAAAAGTATCCCAATTCTTTTGTGCAGTCCTGCTATAAACTACAGATTTATATATATTACACGTAGTATACTAAAAATTTGTTTAGTAAGAAAACGCATAACATAGTTGGAAATTCACCTTCAGCAATTTCTACCAGACGGAAACATGGATGAATCCTTTTGTGCATCCCTGTACATTACATACAGATTTTTATACAAGACACATAGTAAGTTAAAATTTAACCCAGGCAAAACATGTTTAAAACTACTGAAATCACACTTCCAGAAATTATCATCATGCGGTCATGTATCCATATTTTGCGTGACCTTGTATATGATTTTATTTACATTCTAAAAAATCTCTGAATATATTACAAATAAATATAGCTCAGCTTGAAAATTCATAACTCAATTAAAAACCACTTTTAAGGAATTCTCGCTCAATTAGGATCATACTCACTTATGCTTCCGAATTCTTTTGTATAGCCCTGTATATGATCTGTAGCATGTATGTACGCTATGCAGTATGTCAAAATCTAGTTAAAGTTAAAAACGCATTAAACTTCCGGCAATAATTGTTAATAGACAATAAGATAGTACTTCGGATACAGCAGCGGTAGACCGGGGCTAGTTGGCCCGCTTTTTCTTCTAATAATTTAAAAAAAAATTACAATTCAACATTTTAAATTTCTTTTTATGTTACCACTGTCAGTGTACTTTCAGGAAGAAGTCACAATAGTAAAACTTGAAAATATTAACTATAAGTATTAGTTTAGAAACTCAAACTGACACCAAGTCGCTTGGGCCAACCTGCCCCGATTGCGGGGTAAGTTGGACCACGTCACTTTTTAATGTTCTGTTAGTGTTGAGTTTAAAAAATGTTCAAAATTTTACCAAATCTTAATTTTTATTTCTTGCGAACGAAAACACAATATACCCTCCTAAATTAAAATAAAAATTTTAAATATTAAAACTGTGAGTTATTCAAATTATTAAATTCGACCAAAAATTACTTTAAAAATTGATTTTATTTTCTCATAAAAAATGTCTTTAATACATTACGGAAAAGTAATAAATTTTAATAAAGGCATGCTAGATGTTAAAACACCGTAAATCTTAGAGTACAGTAATTTAAGAAATTCATCCTTAATTAGGTGATTTATTATAAACACCAGATGATAAAAAAATTGTATCAAGGCCTCTGTACATCTGTTAAGTGCAATAATTATTTTCTTTCGTTTATTATGTTTTTCTAATGCATCACTTCCTTCAAATTTCTGTGAGTAAAATGTAATATTGCTTCATGATGCTTTGGGTAATGCCAGCTTCTTTGAAATAATGATAAATTTCGTTCATATAAATCTTAAATTCCTAATCAAGTATTAAAAAAACCCAGTTTGTTTATCGGGAAATGTATATATTATTGATTACATTCAGGATTTATTATTGGTATAATGATATTTAGATAATCTAATAACTTAGGACAATGTGCTTGATATAATTATGTTGGATGATATCATTTTTTATATTTTTTATTTGAACTGCTGATCTTTATTAATGGTTCGGGAAGTGTAGTTCTATTCTGCCTGTGGCAGGGACAACATGTCTCTTAAAGGAAAAAATATTTTTTGATAATAAAAAGAAAATGTTTCCTGAAACTGCCCTTTTTATGGGTTATGAATACAGAAAGGATTATTTAGTTTCAACGAATAATTACGCAGGTAAGAGGTTTTAACTTCATAAAATGTGCTGTTATTAAAGTATTGTTTGTGGCAAACACTTCTCTAGACGGGGGAACAAGGGGATTTTATAAATAATTGAGAAATATCTTAGTCGAGTAGATTTTGATTGTCAAATTTGTTACTTTTAGTGGTAGTATGTAACACTAGGAGGCCGAACTTTTGGGTAGATTTCGCAAGAAATACTACCTATTGCAATCAACCATATGTTGGAATTTTTGAAAAACTTTTGCAGATCTACACCGATCATGACCTCTAGAGCCCCCCCCCCCCCAGTTCAAAACTTTATCTATCTATCTATCTATCTATATATATATATATATATATATATATATATATATATATATATATGTATATATAATAAATATGAACTCACAAATATATGAACAAATGGTAAAATTCTAAAGATGAACAAGATATGAACATAGGAAACCAGTATGTAAAATAAGAAACTATGAATAACCCACAGAATCATCATATATTTTATTTTTCTAGGGACACGATAACATATCCAATCAGTTTAAAGTTTTCAAAATTTCTAGGAAAAGGGTCAAAAAATTATGCAGGACATATTTTTGATATAATTAAAGACGGCTTCAAGGAGTGCAAAAAATAGGGTTTTGAGAAGAAAAAAATTGATAACTTCGTCAATTGACAAGATATAAATTCACTCAAATTTATCACAAATCCTCTTAATATTATCTAAAACTTTTGTATTGACAAGCTTTTGATAGGAGAAACTCTTGCAGCAAAAAGAAATTAAAAACAAAAAAAGTGTGTGTGTATGGTGGGGAGGTTGTATAAGAAAAAAAATCACATTTCCCTTAATCCGTTAAATTCTTGGGGAAATTAGTACTTAACTTCGAAATCTACTTGCACCTGTAGGCCTAGCCAACAGGGATTTTTCTATAATTATGAAAGTTATAAATGTTTTTGTAGAACAGGAGCAGTTGATTTAATTTGGGGAGGAGGTAAATGACATTATAACTTCATTTTTTAAAAAGATTGACTGAAATAACCAGGAATTCAATTAATAAAATAATTCCTTACTATTAATTAATAATAAATTAATTAAAATAAATATTTATTAAAATAACTCATTAAAACTATCAAAATTCCAATACCCCAGAGCCAAATTCCTACGGGGGATCTTGGGCCGGCGGGCCAACATTCCCCATGCCAAATGGGCCAATTAACCCCGTATCGCCATTTTTGTTTTTCATGACTGTAAGGAATTATTCTGAAAGTATTTCAATAAAAATATATGCCCTACAATAACTACGAACAATTATTTTTCTGAATTATTATATATCAAAATCTAAAATGTAATCTACAAAGAAATAAAAAACGATTATTTATAAGACAGGAAAATTTACTCACCTTTGCAAAATTTTGAAAATTTTCAATAATTCTTTAACGGACTCTCCGACTTCAATGGCGCTGATGTTGGAGGAGGAAAGCAAAGCAATGCATACCTGGCTGGGCTGACAATGTCATCTAACGCAAAGTTTTAAAAAATATCGCGACTTGGGCCAACATGCCCCAATGGCCAACTAGCCCTGGTATACCCTACTGTGCCCGAAATATGTTATGAGTCTCTGTCAATGAATGGTAAATGCTATGCACATCATATTTTACAACAAGTATCTTATAGTAACTAATGTATATTAATTTCATTGCATTTGAAATAGTGTAACATAATTCAAATACGCTGCAAACAGTTTTCCTTTCTTAGAATTAGGCCATTATGTAACCGAATTATTTAGTGTGGCGATTTAAATGAATAATAAATGATTTACGCTCCATATTCTACATTAAGTATGTTTTAATGCAGTTCAGAAATTTATATCAATTTCATTATGTTTGTAATAGATCAAAATACACCGCAAATGATTTTTCCCCATTGACCATAATATAAGTTAATTTTTCTGAGTGTCTCTGTAAACAAACTATAAGTGCTGCACATACCATATTTTATAGTAAGCAAATCTTGTAGTGTGCTTCATTGATGTGTATCACTTTCAATATGTTTAAAATAATGTATCATCATTAAAATACTCTGCAAATGATTTTTCTCCATAGACCATAATATAACGGCATTATTTTGAGTGCCTCTGTAAAAGAATTATAAATGCTATACACTTCATTTTCAATAACGAACATGCCATAATAAGTTTCAATAACGTCTATCAATTACACTGCAATCCGAGTATAATTACGCGAGTTAGAGCACGGCAGACGGTCAGACAAACTGAGTACATAAACACTATTAAACTATGTTTGAAAATGTTGAAAGGAGTGAAACTCACTGAGGATTCCGTAAAAAAAAAGAAATTATGGGAAAAAATGGAAAAAAATATTTTGTCTAATTTTAGGAACTTACAATAGTGATGTCAAAATCATTTGAATTAATTTAATACTGGTACAAAATTTAAAGTAACTCGTGTAATTGGAATATGGTAATATAATTAATTTCAATTGATCTTAAATTCTTAAATTACTTGAATGTTTTTCAGTATTACATTCTCAGAATAATTTTCTCTTCCAATAATGTATTAGGTAATATAGGATTTCTTAAAATAAACGTGAAGAAAAGAGGGAATGACTCGAAATTTTCCTTTTCCGTACATTTGTTTTAAAACTATTTTATTTTCATAGCCTATTTTCAACATTGTTCTGCAGGCAAGTGCATGCTTTGCTGCTTAGTTTTTTCATTTCTCTTTTACACAGTTTGTATAACAGGGTAGTCAACGTGTTAAAAAGATTTTCTTTTTAAAAATATTTTAAATGTTTAAAAGATGGAAAAGAGCATTGACTAGCAAGATTAGCTATTAATTCGATGTCATCATTTTTTTTTTTTTTTTTTTTTTTTTTTTATGTGTAAGAGGGTTGCCTTATCTGAATAGATAGCCTAAAACATAATGAACACATTACAGCATAACAAAATCAGATAATTTCATTGTCGAACTGTTTTACTTTCAATATGTTAAAGGAATTTATTCTTTTATGTAATACTAGTTGTTCAAAAAAAAGGTGCGTGGAGTAGAGATGGAAATATTTGAAAAAGAGAAAAAATACTGGAAATTTTGGGAAGACACCCAGTTTTTTTTTTTTTTTTTTTTTTCGGGAGTGGGGGGTATCCACGAAGAGATTTTTTTTCTTACATTTCGGAAAATTAAAAAAAAAATGAGCTTGAATTTATGAAGAAATACATACAAAATTGTATAATTGTTATATTCTGGTACTTTTCCTTTCTTTCTGTTTTTCTTTCTTTCTTTCTTTTTTTTTTTCTTTTTTTTTCTTTTTTTTTTCCTTTTCTGCGTCCCACATGAAAAAAAAAAAAATCACAAATAAGTAATTACGTCTCGCATTAAAAATGAAAAGTCGTGAGCAAAATTTGGGGGGGGGGGGGGAAATGGCCATTTTTTCTTTCCATTCAGACCAGAAAATCAGAGTTCTAACTTTTTACGGCCTGCTCTTTCATCTTCACCTAACACTTCATTTATAATGGCTGTGTCATAATAATGGAAGACATCAGTCCATCAGAAGAAAATAACTCGGTTAAAGCGGAAACTCGGTTAATCGGGACTCTACTGTATATTTCATTTTAAAAATGATCTTTAGAATATTTTTGTTGGTGTTGAGAGGGGGGTCATAACCCCCGTGACCTCCCCCTTGTATCCGCCATTGTTAGATTATGTGGTTCAGTATTACATATTTTAAATTTTAAAATAAGTCGGCTATTAGAAAATTAGTAAAGTTCTCTTTGTAAATATACTTTGCGGAAGAGGGGGGGGGGGGGGGGGTCGCCAAAATCCATGTTTGCCCCGGATGCAAAAAAGGCTAGTTTCGGACCTGATCGCAGTTAGTAAAGAACAAAACTAAAACTTTATTGTAGTCCACATTAGAGATTTCAAGAAGCGAATAGAATTTGTGGGGAAGTTACAATTGCAGCTTTTTCGAGGAGTTTCTGGCATAAGGGCTTTATAAAGTTGCAAAAAAGGCTAGTTTCGGCCCTGAGTACTATCGATTGTAAAGAAGGAGACAGAGATTAATTATGAGACACTGTAAACTCATCTTCGCAAACAAGTTAACATACTTCCTCAGAGTTCTACATTTGAATACCGCTAGTTTGTGGGAGTTGGCCTTTCAAGAGAAAAAAGCATTTTAAGATTTTTAAGGGGGCACAGGACCTTTGAGTTTGTCGAAACAATAAAAAACATCGCCTTCTTCAAAGTACCAAAACACAAACAATATGCAATTAAGATCTTTTTTCCCCTTTCGGCCCAAACTATATATCCTTAACTACATTATCATGAAAAATAAATGTTGTATATAAAAAATTAATATTTAAATTTTAAATTTAAAAATTCATCTCACTAATGCGTGATTAAGTGCTGCGCGCATGATAAAACTCTAAATCATGCATATAGAAAACAATTTTTGAACAAAATAGAATCATAACACACCTACATCTAACTTAAAACCAAAATATACTCAAAAAGTTTTGTTTAAAATTTAATTTTAGCACAAAATTTTTTTTTCAAAAATTTCAAGTTTTTTTTTTAAGTTTTTCAAATGCAAAAAAAAAAAAAAAAAAAAAAAATGTGATTTTTTGGTTTTAGCATGTAGATTATATAGAAGCGCATATTTGGTTTATTTTTTTTAAGCTGTAGCTTACAAATTTTAAAAGTAACAGTGCGAGCAAACTCCAAATTTACTAATCTGAGAAAACGCTTTTTAAAGTTTCAATATCTACGGACATTCAATTATACTCACCGTCTTTAAACGATTATAACTCAAGAAATAATGCACATTTGTGAATGGGGTCTTTTGCATATCGTTGAGAAATTTTAAAACATTCAGAACAAATCAAAAACCGAAAACTAACTTTTTGAAAGTTTAAAGGTCCTGTGCCCCCTTAACAGCGAGCAAAAAATTTCAGCAATTCTACAAAAAAAAAAAAGGTAATGAGTTTGAGTAATAATTTTCATTCAAACTCAACTCATACTCGCTATTCAAAATGAGAATCAAACTCAACTCAAAACTCATGGAATGTTAGTAAACTTACAAGTTTGAACTCAATGAGTTCGCACCTGCAGAACACTGATACGTTTCTGTGTTCGGAGTCATAAAATTTCAGATTTTGAGTAATATTTTTCAAACAAACTGTAGTTCTTTTCCCTTTTAAACAACTTTGTGTGAGTATATGTGAGTGCGTACGTATGTGAAAACAAAATACAAAATTTTCTTAGTTCTCATTTTTTATTTTTGAATTTTAACATTTTAATAATCCCAATTTTTATTGATAAGTAGTTGATAAACTGTTTCATTTTACAGTGCAAACTTTTAACTATGGGAGATTGAACTACTTAAAAAGAACAATGAGTTACTATTATTGTTGTTACCATCTCTTTTAAAAAGTTTTGGTAAATGTAAGCTTTTCCCGGTTTCGTGATTTTTTCCCCAAAAAAGTCTGTTTCCAGACGAAATAATAAAACATTATTCACATTAACAAAATAACATCTATAAAAAGTAAAGATTATTTCGATAGTGGAATCATGTTCATTATATAAAAAAACCCTTCCGGCTCGGTCTGCAGGAGCAGGTAGATTTCAAAGTTAAGTACTAATTTCAACAGCAAAAACTAAATCATGATTAGAGATAAAACCACTTTAACAATTTTATCTAGCCGCTTTTGACGAGATTTTAATTTCATTTTCATATAAGAACTGGTTTCATCAGAATCATGTTAAAGCGGTAGTAAAAAATATATATATAATTTTCCATGCTGAACAACCCGAAATTTTCTGACACATTTTCAGATTCATTTTTAAACGAAAAAACACGAAACTTGCTGACGTGATTTTTGAGGAGATTTAATAAGCGACATGTGTTTTTATTTTTCGTTCAATTCATTAGAACTCGATTTATAAACAATTATTTGCTCAGTAGGACAATATTTTTCGTTTCTGCCAACACAATCGATTCGGGAAATTCGATTAAAAATGTCCGCTTTGGCATCATTTTTTGAAATATATTCTGTTTCTATCACAAAATCAACATTACGGTAAATTATATAGTTTCTGAATACGAAAACCTACTAAATGGATGCGTTTGAGAGCAAAAATGAATTTAAAAATGAGTCAGAAAATAAACAGTTTGGATTTGAGTAATACGATATTTCTTTCTTCAACCTCTTTGTATTTTTAATTTGTTTTTGCTGTAAGAATTGGTCCTATGAAAAACTTGTCAGTATAAAAGTTGTAGATAATAACCAGAAGATGTATAATAAATTTAAGCGGATTGGATATCTTGTGAATTGACGAAGTTATGGATTTTTTTTCAACCCCCCCTTTTTTGTATTCGTTTTTATTTTATTTATTTACTTTTTGCGGTAATAATTGGTCCTATCAAAAACTTGTCAATATAAAATTTTAGATAATATTAAGACGATTTATAATACATTTAATTGGATTTGATATCTTGAGAATTGACGAAGTTCTGAATTTTTTTTTCTTCCCAAAACCCTATTTTTTTTCGCCCCTTGAACCCATTTTTGATTTTATCAAACATTTACCCTTTGTTCAATTTTGCCCATTAACGAACTTGACCGAGATTTTATGCCCCTTGATTTTATGTATCAGTTTGGAAAAGATTTGTGCAGAAGTAAGTCATCGTGTCCATAAAAAGTGATATAGATAGATAGATACATAAAGTTTTTTACTTGGGGTGGTTTTGGGTTCTAGAGGTCATGATCGGTGTAGATCTGCAAAAAAAAAATCCGAAATTCTAACATAGGGGAGAATGTAATAGGTAGTATTTCATACGAAATCTACCTAAAATGGGCAGTGTGGAAAAAACTCGATCAAACTAATGTTTTTAAAATGCACTAGAAATAAATACACTATTAAACGGTTATAAAATGTAATAAAATTTATTTTAAGGGATACCAAACGAAGTTTTAAGTATATTGAAATGACTATCCGAGTACATTAATAATAATTATTATAATAATAATCCAACACAGAGCATTATAAAAGTAAAGTAAAATAGGTTTTTTTTGTCGTTGTTTGTTTGTTTTAGTTTTATTTTATTTTATTTTTATTTTAATGCTTGCTCTTTTTCAACAAAAGCATTGGGAAGTGAAGTATTCAGAACAGTAGTTAAAAGTAAATATGAATCTGCGTTTCAGAAGTAAAAGATTAAGTTATTTAAAGCAGATTAATAAGCTTCACATTCAGTTACGAACAGTCTTAAATTACATTATGGGAGAATTTTAACGAGCTTGTTAGCGATAATGGCATAATTAATAAGTTTAAAACTTCGTTATGTAAAGTCTTAAATTCTATCAGCAGATGAGTAGTTTGATTAATAAACAAGTTTTATTAATAGAATAGTTATGGATATTTCATTAGCAAATAGTCTTAATTATGAAAAATTAAATAAAGGTTACTATAACGCTTACATAATTGTTTATTCAAAGACAATTATCTTCAATTAAAATAAAGTATATAAACTATATATTTATTTAATAAAATATTGTATATGCGATACACTTCAGTCCATTTACCGGCAATATACCATTTTTTTCACGAGAACATCGTCTAATAAGTGAGATAGGAAACTTTCGAAAACACATTACAGTGAAACCCCGATCTATCGTTCCCGCATCCATCGTTTTACCGCATTGATCGTTTTATTTCTACGGTCCTTGCACAATATATGGGGCATTCTCACAATCTTTTACCTTTAATGTCCCTGAATAATAATTTTTTATTTAATACACTTTTTTGTGTTTTTTTTATTTCATATATTTGGGAACATCCAATTGCATGATTGCACAACAATATTAACGAGATAAATAAGTTTTGGACGATGTTGGAGGTCCAAACACATGGAAAACTTATCTACCGTCCCGTGTCCCTGATGCTGATTTTGAAGTTTGGAGCTGTCTGGATAAAATTGTTTCAATAAAAATAATTCAATTTAATTTTTTTCTGAAACTGGTACTATTGTTTTATATAAATATGTAGCTAACAATTAACCTGCACACATTTTTATGGTTGATATTATTTTTTTAACTCTGTCCCTGGGTTTTAGATTTTTTACCATCCCTCTTCTAAAATTATACAGAAAATCACTTCAGATGCAGCGACAGAATTTTTTTCAAGTTTTTGCTCATGCAGAAGTATGCTAGAGAAAGAATATCTAAAATTCTTTGACAGGAAATTTACTGCAGAATATAAATCAGCATTTAAATATCAATTTCAAGCACCGTGGCTCTATTTGTAGTCTTGCCATCCCCAAGGTTTATTCCTGCACTTTTCGAGGTAAATTTTAAAAAAAAATTAATTTAATCCAATGTTAACAACTGTTTCGAAAAATCAATGAACATTGTGGCTATCGCTTAGTCTTAACATGATTTTCCTAAAAATAGGTCGTAATTTTCCTTACCGTTCAATCCTTACCGTCTCTTTTTTTACCATTTCGTCCCTTTTTTACCTTACCGTCCCTTCTTTAAGACCCCTTTAAGACAATGTTATACAAAAATTCTGTATTAAAAGTACTACATTTGTATTATTTCTTATTTGAATGTCCTGTGGGTACTATGCAAATTCATTATAAGTAAAAATTTAGAAGAAAATAAAAAGTTATAGGGGTAAAATGGTAAGGAAAATTAAACTCCAAGTTTAACCTAAACCTCAGTGAAATAAAAAAATTTTCGCTGCTGACCATTTTTTCTTTATTTTGAATCATTAAGGCATTCGTCTATCAGATTAAAATGTCATTTTAGCAAGTTTAATTTCACCAGATTTTTTCCCCCAAAAGTCAAAAGATTGTGAGAATGCCCCATATATTTAAATAATGTTAACTAAACCCGCATGCATCGTTCTTCAAAAATGTCGTTATCCCGCATTCATCGTTGTAAAATGTTTCTCCTCAGCGAAATGAGATTCAAGGTCAAGGGAATTCATAAGACATACAAACTGCAATTACTTCTTTTATCCTAAAATAACGCATTTCTGCTGCTTTAATGGGGGGGGGGGGGGGCAGCGCTTATATTTTGACATGTATGTCTTTTCTGTGTATAGAGGCTGGTGGATGCATTCACTTCGTCTGGCTGCCACATTCTTTAACATCCCTGGCTAATCAGTTGTGTGCAGTGCACGTGTTTAATTTCGAGAATGTGTGCTTTCAATTTACTGCATTCTACGCTAAATTTTATGCTTTCTCTGAATTTTAATAATGGCAAAACAAATCTGAACCTTAGTAGAAAGGATTCACATCATAGATGAAGTAGGAAAAAATCCTTTTGAGTAAAAAAAATTAACATCGCTAAACGTTTAGGTATACCGCCTTGAACCCTGAATTCTATAATTTCGAAAAAAGAAAGAAATTAGAAAGCAGATTGATAAGTATGGAACTTCTGCAAAAAAGAGAAAACTAGCAAAATGTCTACTTACAGTGAGTTGGAAAGACTTCTCTTCGCTTGGTATGAGCTGGTAAGTGTGTCAAATATTCCTGTGGATGGGAATATTCTTCGAGAGAAAGCACTTGTTGATATAGCTGCCTCATATGTCATGAATACTTTTTCTGCATCAAATGGGTGGATTTCACGTTAAATTGAATTTTAAATTTCTTCATGGATTGGTATTCAGGAAACTGTGTGGCGGAAGTGCCGCGGTAGTAAATACTGATGCCACAGAAATGTGGTTCGAAAAACTTCTGAAATTTCTAGAGGGATACAAAGATTGTGACATCTATAATGCAGATGAAACATACCTGTTTTATAAATGCTTGCCAGAGAGAACGCTAGCATTCAAAGGAGAGTCTTGTCATGATGGTAAACATTCCAAAGAAAGACTTACAGTGCTACTATGCACAAATGAGGACGGTTCTGATAAACGAGTACCCCTCGTTATTGGTAAATCTGCTAGACCTCGATGCTTCAAAAATGTGAAGAAACTGCAAGTAGTCTATCATTCGAATGCCAAAGCATGGACGAAAAATGATATTTTTACAAATTTTCTTCATGACATTGATAGATTAATTGGCGCTCAAAAAAGCAAAATCATTCTATTTGTTGACAATTGTTCACCTCATTCACCAGATACGTCGTATTTGAAAAATATAAAAGTCAGTTTTTTTCCCAGCTAATTGTACATCTGTCATACAACCTTTTGATGCCGGAATAATCAACAGTTTTAAGCAATTTTATAGGAGAAAGCTAGTGAAAAGATCTCTGTTTCATGGAACAAACAAAAGAACCTACTCCAAAAATGGACCTTATGCAGGTTGTACATTTTGTACTTTCAGCATGCATGAAGTAACCTCTTCAGCCATCCAAAATTGTTTCGAGACAGGCGGTTCTGTGAGAAAAAATGATGAAGAATGTTCAATAAAAGCGAAAGAATATAATGATGAAGATGGCGATAATGCAGATGAAGAGTGGTTGCGTATAGCAGAAGATGTATCTGATTTGAAATTTAGCGATTATATTTCCATTGATTAAGATATTGCGACATGTGGTGTCCTAAGCATAGAAGAGATGTGTGATTATGCAAAAAATGAAAATAATGGAGAAGAAGCAGGGGATAATGTTCATGCCGATGAAGCTGAGCCTACACCAGCGACATATCTGTCTGATGCAATTACGGGATTTGAAACTGTACAAACTTTTATATATGCACATGAAATTACAGAAAATGACCAGAAAAATGTTGTACATTTGTTGTTTAATCTAAAAAAAAAAAGAAAGAAAAACCCAACATAAATTAATGCTATTTTTAAATAAATATCAATTTTCTACAACGTTGATTTATTTCTTTTACAGTTTAAAAATTAACAAATTAGTATTTATTAGTGTACTATATACGTTGTATGTATTAGTAATGCATAAGCATTGTTTTTTTTTTTCGTGTTTTTACGTTAACCCGCATTCATCGTTTTTTTTTTCACGCACTCCTTGAAAAACGATGGATCGAGGTTCTACTGTATTATCTCTTTTTTTAATGAATAATTATTAAAGTAGAAAATTCTATAAATAGTTTTATCCAGGCTAGAGATCTAAAATTTCCGGACATTTTGAAGTGATGGAAAAGAAATCCTTTTTTTTAGCCCCCGGTATGCTATTTCTTTCTCCCAGCTTATTTTGTCTCCAATAAATAACGTTACCTTGTATAAGCCAGCGGTAAAACAAAAGCCGATGTTTCATTGTACGATTAAATACTCTACAGCATTTTTTAAAACTTCTAAGCATCACACATTTTCAATGTTTATACCGTCGTGTTGGGAGAAAAAAAAGTGTTTTTTAATGCAATTTGTTTGAAAACTGCATCTCCATTTATTTTTGAAATATTAATTTTTTTGTAGTTTTTAGCGACATTTGTTTCATTTTGGCAACTCAAGTACTCCATTTCTGTAGAAAGTAAAGAAAAAATAGTTGCAAATAGCAGTTATATCTTTTTGTTGCAATTTTCCTATAAAAATTGAAAAAATTTAATTAAAATACGTGCTATTTTGAGAAAAATATAAATGAATGATTTATGATAAAACCTGGAGCTATTATAAACTATATTTAATTTTAACTATCTATATTAATTCAAATGACGTCATTTTACATAAAATAAAAGCGTGTGCTTTAAGTCTTAAAATTGAAATATGTTTTGCACTACAGTAAAGTCCCGATTATCCGAGTCCCGCTTAACCGAGTTATTTTCTTCTGATGGACTGGTGGTTTCTATTATTATGAAACAGCCATTATAAATAAAGCGTTTAGGTGAAGATGAAAGAGCAGTCGTAAAAAGTTAGAACTCTGGTTTTCTGGTCAGAATGAAAAAAAAAAAAAAAAAAAAAAAAAAGGCCATAATTTTATTTTTTTTCCCATTCTGACCAGAAAACCAGAGTTCTAACTTTTTACGACTGCTCTTTCATCTTCAGCTAAACGCTTCATTTATAATGGCTGTTTCATAATAATAGAAACCACCAGTTCACCAGAAGGAAATGAAGTAATGGAAATGTCGGGGGTGACATTAAATTCTAATAAAGCAGAATTCCTGTTCTCTAGTTGTTTTTTTTTTTGCTGGAAAATTGATTTTTTACAAATAAAAGCTTTTCTCGCGTTATATTTATCTTAGAAGATATAAAATATTATTATTGTTATTTTAATTTAAAAACTCTAAAAATGTATTTTCACTTTCTTTTAATGTATTATAAAAAGAAATAAATGCTTTTGCTTATAAAATCTTAGACTTTTAACTTTGCAATTCCCATAGCAGCTTTCATTGCTTAATTTCATTGCTTGCAATATATTCTCAACTAGTTACATGATTATTTCAATCTCTTTTTAATATTTTAAATTTCCATTAAAATTCATTTTAAAAATGACAAGGACAAATTTTTTTTATAAGCTACATCCATTATTTTCTGGAGTCCGGGTTTACTTAACGAAGAACCCGTATTCCAACAGAGTATTTTTTTCCCAGCAGTGTAGAATCAATATATTTAGAATGAAGACAGTCATAAAGATATAATATACATTTTTGTTCAAAGTTAATCGTAAAACTTGAAAAATTGGAAAATAATAAATTTTATTATTTATTTATTTCATATATGTTACCGGCCAAACCCGATTTTAGGCCAAACTAGATTGTCCTAGGCCAAATTAGTTTATCCTAACGCGCATACGATAAACTAGTTTTTCCTAGGCCAAATTAGTTTATCCTAATGCCCATAGGACAAACTAGTTATTCCTAGGCGAAACTAGTTTGGCCTAACACTCATAGGATAAACTAGTTTAGCCTGCTAATCATTGGTCCAAACTAGTTTATCCTAGGCCGATCTAATTTATCCTAGGCTAATTCAATTTGGCGTGATTTTATTGATCCGAAAGACAGCTTCGGCGCCAAACTTCTAGTTTATCCTAGGCCAATTCCATTTGACGCGCTTTAATTGATGCCAACCAGTGATGAGCACGCTCACAAAAGAACGAAAAAAAACGAACTAATTCAAACTCAAATTCAATTTCTCAAAATGAGTCAAGTTCACGTTCAAATTCAAAATTTTTCAAACGAATCCGCTCAACTCAAACACATCTAGGGGAGAGTAGCCTAATTTGGACCGCCGCTTTAATTGGACCGTTGCCATTCTGCCGTTAATTACAGGAAGAGACGCCATCTACCGCTGAAATCCTACTCATCAGAATGACGTCACTCACGGTTAGAAGAAGCAACCGCCTACCACGTGTTGTTTTCAGGCAATTTTAAAAAACCTAAAGTTAGCTGTTTTGAACTTCTTTTTTCCTACTAAACGTAAGTGAACACTTTAAAACTAAGGTAAGTTGTTATGTTTTCATATACATATATAAATTCATCTGCGCATATTTCTCACGCGGCTTTGTTTGATTTCGTTTTTGTTCTTAGTCTTGAAATTATCTGTTTTAAAAAATGGCGCAGTTGCCATAATTGGACCAGTTTAAGTTGCTTAAATTGGACCAGATATGCGATCATAAATTTTTAAAATTAAGTAATGAATTTCGAGGACGGTACACTTTGTACACTATTTTTTTTAATTTTTTAAATATTTTATAATGGATTACTATCTCCATGCAAGTTTTTTTTCTTTTTTTTGGGGGGGGGGGAAGGGGGTTATATCTGGATTAATTTTTTATACAGTTTAGGCCTATATAAACAAAAAAATATTTTTACATGTTTATGCAATAAATTTTGTTTGCAATTTCTTTTATCTTGTATGTATTTGTATTTATTTTCTTTGAATACTTTATTCCTACGGCGTATTTGGTTTACAGAGTTGAATTCAAACATTTTCTTCCTTGAGGATATTTGCGATTCCCCTAGGAAGGTTCCCCTAGTTTTAAAACTTTTTACAGTTCTGGAGGGTGGAATTACACTTTTTTGCCATTAAAACTCATAAAATCTCAAATCTTCCGCGAGAAGGGGGGTTAATTCAATACTGTTGAATATATAATGTTTGCGTATAACTAATCGTAGCGTATTTTTCAATAGAGCATATTTTTTTAAACACTTTTATAATATAATGTTTAAAATGTTGAAAAAGACACGGACAAGCTGTCTGGGAAAAAAAAAAAAAAAAAAAAAAAAAAAAAAGGTGACAGCAAAAGCTGTTAAAGATATAGGAAATAAAAAGGAGAGAGTAAGTTGTGAAGGAATTGACTTGCAGTAAGGCTGTATCTACAAATCCTCCCCAAAAGCCAAAAAATCATTAGAAATATTATATCCTTTGCTAAATTTAGTTTTAAAAAAGTACAGAGGGAGCCAAAAAAACAGTTGTGTCAACATCTTCGCCATATAAAGTAAACCTTGAAATGAAAAAACACAAAAAATCGACTAAAAGGATGCTATCACAGCATAAAAGCAAATGGAACATCAAGTTTTAAAAAATAGGCGTAATGCAATTATCAAGGAAATGATGAAAGGGGAGAACTACAATCATAATGTAAAGAAAACTTCTGTTGCAAAAAAAAGTCTAATAATTCAGAAACTAAAAAGAAAAATCTAAATAGTGATGATTGGTTTTGCCTGATTTGTAAGAAAATAAAACAGCAGAAATGATTCAGTATTCATATTGCCAAATACGGTTCCAAGTTGTGTGCGCTGGAAAAAAAAATTAATAAACGAAATTCATGTGTAAGCTTTGCATCACTCCTTAAATGATATTCAAGTAACTGGCAATTAGTTTCATAATTTCTATTCTTAATTACTGATAACTTTGATTTATATTTTGAATACATTTTGATTTAAAACAATTACACATATTTTCAGATATTTGATTTCATTATATTTCCTTGCTGTTATTTTGTTTGATTGTTTCAGTAACCGCAAACTTTGCTTTTAATAAAATTAGTTGTATTCTCTAGTCATTAAAACAACCTGATTTTATTTGGTCCAATTTAGGAGACTGGTGGTCCAACTTAGGCGACCAGTCGCTGAATTTGGACCACTTTTGACAATTTTTTCAAATTAAAATAAAATTTAAGATTTCCAAAAAGAAAATTATCTAAAGTTTTATTTAGTTAGTGGATGAATTAATTGACCCCGTGTAGTGATATTTTTCAGATATTCCAAAAATTAAGTGAGTTACACCTGAAAATAAGCGAAGTTCTCCAAATTAGGCTACTCTCCCCTATATGGAAGTGAGCGAAGTTCACTTAAAAACTCGTTTGTTTTATTTTATATATTTTTAAATATAATAGAAGTTTAGCGTCCAAATTTACAAAATTTTGTGAGCTAGTCTTTCTGTTATTCGAATTCGATATAAGGGTCTTTGCGGGCCCGCCAATTATCCTTCCCGACACTGGGCTTGGTTTGGGGATTACATTTTTTGAGAGATTCGGACTGAGATGGGCCGGGACTCAATTTTTTTCCAGCTTAAGTCCATTGCCATCGAAATACTCAAGGCCTGAGGACACGAGTTGTGACGTCATCACTAGTCGACCGGATTCTCACTGCTGTTGGGATTCACACCGGAAAATTTTCAATAGCAATTTTATTTTATTTTATTTATGGAAAATCTATCATCTTATAAAACAATACTAACTATTTAAACTTACTGGTGAGAATTTGGAATCTCCCAATAAAAAACCAACCAGATGAGGCAACACTGTGGTATTTCGCATCTGGCTGAATTTTTAATTAGGGATTCTGAATTCTCACCAGTAAGTTTAAATAGTTAGCATTGTTTTATAAGATGATAGATATTTCACAAATAAAAGAAAAGGAAATTGCTATTCAAAAAGGTCCGGTGTGAATTTTAACACTGGTGAGAAGTCAGTCCATTAGTGATGACGTCACAACTCGTGTCCTCCGGCCTTGAGTATTTCGATGGCCACGTTAAGTCGCGTCTGACTTGCATTCTTCTTGAGGTCTGCACAGGTAGAAATTTTCAGTCCAATTTCCATCTCAGCTCATACGAAAATCATTTAGACCGGCAGAATCTCTGGTCTGTTCAGTAATGTTTGGCCCGGACCAATTTTTTTTAATGTAAGTACTTTTAAATCGTTACTAGGGGGCTCAGCCCCCTGCTCGCTAACGCTCACCAATCCCCACGAATTGCTACGCAATTCATATTGGGATCGCTACACGATCCCAGCTCGCTTCGCTCGCTCGCTACTATTTAAATCAACTCTAGCCAGAATGAGTGCTATCATAAATCATTACAACGTATTAAATTTACAAATATTTTTAATGTATAAAAAAGTAATGGAAAACTGTTGAAAATATAAATAAAAACGTACCTTGGAAACAGAATTAATTAAAAAACTTAGTGAAAACAAAATAAAAAATATTTTTAGTTGGGCCGCTATGAGATCCGAGCAAGCAACATATGAAATTTAAAAATATTTTAATTCATAAAAAAGTAATTGAAAATTTTGTTGAAAATATAAATAAAAATGCATTTATCAAAAGTTTGGCGCTATGACATGTTGATCATCATGGAGAACGCTAAGCGAACAGGAAATTGACGCCGTTTAAATTTAAATGGCATGTTAGTGTCAGATGGGGTCCTTCTCCTTTCATTTTGCCTATAGTATTGAAAACCACGGCTTAAATTAATTTAAAACTATAATAAGACGCTATAAAACATGCTACGTATCACGCTATCGAAATGTAAACAAAACGTTTTCGCCTGTGTCTAAATACAACCTTGGATAAAAAAGCTACGTCACCTTAAAACGGACCAATAGCAATTGTCATTCATGTATTGCACAAACGGTTTGCGTTAAAAGAGAGATCCTGTCTGGATTTTGATTTGCTGAGTGTTTTGGGACATGTGACCGTAACTACCACTGAGAAACGTCGCTTTGGCTGTTGCCAAATAGCAAGCTACAAATACAGCCCTTTTTTAGCACTACGTAAGAGAAATATATATATAAATTATGCCACAAGTAAAATTTATATATTTATTATTTTTTGTAACTTTTTTAAGATGAGTAGATACATTGTTAGGTAATAAAATTAAAGTACGGTTAAACCCGAGAAAAATAACCTGCCTGTGATGGAATCCCGTGTTTAACAAAAAAAAAAAAAAAAAAAAAATGTTGATATATGTAAAATGAGGATATTAGTAAAAAGAATATAATGCATTTACAACAGACGATGAACCTTATAATGCGATGCGAATGACGTCATTTTACATAAAATAAAAGCGTTTGCTGTAAGTCTTAAAATTGAAATATATTTTGAACTATTTATACATACATACATTTTTTTCATCGGGGGCGACACTAAATTCTGAAAAAGTAGAATTCCTGTTTTCTAGTTGTTTTAAGAAATCTAAAACTATATATATATAGAGAGAGAGAGAGGGAGAGAGAGAGAGACAGAGAGGAAAAGGTCCAAATACCGGCTACCACTTTTGTTTTCAATCTAGATCATACAATTTTCAAAATTAATAAAATAAAAAGTGACAGCAGGGTACTTTGACACGTCTTACACCTGTTTAGAGAAAAAAAAATCAGTTAAAAAGGCGTTTTCTGTTTATAAGAAGCAAAATTCCGAAAGGCTATAAATTTTGAGTTTTTAAAATGGGGTCTAAATACCGGCTACCTAAGTTTTTTTTCCAAAAGATCACACAAATAGAGCTAATGACAATTATTAAGCAATAAGAATATTATTTTAATAAATTGTATTGATTAATAACATTTTTTATGCACAGAAAAAATACGCAATTTTTAATATATAAGTATTTTTGTCAAATTTCTAAAATTCTTTACTACTATCTCTCACAGTCTTCTTCCCATTATGTTTCTAATTTTGTTTTTTAACGCGTAAAAAAAAAAAAAAAAAAAAAAAAAAAAGCTTGCTGATTGAAATGAGAATTATTTTATCTGAAAAAATCAAAAACATGATATCACTCTCTGCGTCGGTATAATCCCTATCAATCAGCCCACATATCACATTCTTAATATTGAACCCAGAATCCCCTCCCCCATTCTTGTCCACAGAGAAAGCACCCATACAGAAGACACAAATTTATCATCTTCCTTTGTTAGATATTTTTCTTTTTCACTTTTTTAACCCTCTCACTGCGTAATTGTTTTATCAAAATAGCTTCAAAAATTGCGTATTTAACCCCTTCGCGACGAGCGTCTTTTAAGAATATTTATTCTTTTGTCACCGGTTTTTCAAAACGAATATTTTTGTCTATTTTAACCGGTAAATTTTACCGGCTAGCCGGTATTTAGATCACTCTAGGTAGCCGGTATTCGGACCATTGCTATGTTTAACTTAAAACCGGTATTACTCATTCATATAATAAAATATCAATACTGTGCGAGTGGCAATTAAGAGCTAAATATGTCTAGAAAATAACTTAATCAACAATTCAAGCCAATATACGATCAGTATATTTATAAAAAAATGAGAAACACATATCTGAAAAACTTTTGATGTACCAGATTACGTAGATTCGACACTTTTGCATTTACTATTTGTAAATGACACAGACTTCAGCGACGTACTTTTCGTAACTTTCTTCTCTCAATTAAAGTTACAAACTCTTCCTATCACCGCTAGGCTGCGCTGCGCTCAGTTCTCAGAACACCTAGTAGCCGGTATTTGGACCCTAGCCGGTATTTGGACCTGCTCCTCTATTTATATTTTTACTTTCTTCTATCTTTACAAGAAGAAAATATTGAATTCATGAAAATTTTCGAATTCCGGTTTTCGACGGATTTACACGTTTTAGGGGTCAGAGATTCCAAGAAACATGTTTTTACAAAATGTCTGTCTGTGACTCTGTGAGTCTGTCTGTCTGTCTGTGTGTATGTGACACGAATTTTGTGGGCGCTCTATCTCAAGAACTAATGCACGGAATTTAATAAAAATTTATATACAGTGAGTCCCTAATACAAATTGATGCTGATTAGTTTTTGGTGTAAATTGCTCAACAGGTGGCGCTGCTATGCTGCATTTTTCACGATTTTTGCAATAGCTCTTTCTCACGAACTAATGCACGGATTTTGATCAAACTTCAGATTTAGTTAGTCCTTGATATGAATTGATGCTGATTACGTTTTGGTGTAAATCTCCCAACAGGTGGCGCTGTTATGATGAATTTTGCAGGATTTACACGATTTCCCAAATAGTTCTATCTTAAGAACTAACGCACGGATTTTCATCAAACTTCAGATTCAGTTAGTCCTTGATATGACATGCTACTGATTATGTGTTGGTGTAAATCGCCCAACAGGTGGCGCTTCTGGGCTGCCTTTTTCATGATTGCCTCAATAGCTCTATCTATAGAACTAATGGACGAATTTTCATCTAACTTCAGATTTGTTGCATGTTGACACAAGTTGTTGTTAAGTTTTGGTGTTAATCACCCAATAGGTGGCGCTGCTATGCAGGAATTTTCACGATTTTCGCTATAGCTCTATCTCAGAAACTAATGCACGGATTTTCTCCAAACTTCAGATTCAGTCAGACGTTGACATAAATTGTTGCTGATACTATTTGGTATAAATCACCCAATAGGCGGCGCTTCTAGGCAGCATTTTGCTGGATTTAGACGATTTCAGCGATAGTCATATCTCAAGAACTAATGCACGGAATTTCATATCTTTAGAATCCTCATGAGATGCATAGATTGCCATTTAATTTTGGCAGTGTGATAGCGAATTTTGAAGTATTAACATGTATGAGATAGAAGAAAGTTTTTTGATTGGTACATCCGACTAGTTAAAGAAATGTAAAACAATAATCAATATTTTTTTTTCTCACATAAATATCAATTGGCTTTGAATTATTTCTGAATAAATACACCATTAAAAATATCAGAAGTACATTTGATATTCTCTCAGAAATCTAGAAATCTCAAAAATCCGGCGAACTCCCAGTCCCGAGTACGCCTGATTTTCGAGGTTATACTGTACATTATTAATCAATCCTCTAAATTCTTCCTGTCCTAAATTTTATGATAACCTCTCATCCCTTTCTTTGGTCCTCCAACACACAATTTGTCATATGGAACTTATTTTGTAACTATCGGCGACGGTGAAATGGGAAGATAGGGGGACGATATCCCACTCCCCATCGAACAAAATATATAATACAGTGGTGACGGCAATACTCCTTTGCACAAGGTTGGCGCTGGAGCAGTACTTGGGATAAAAAAAAAAAAAAAACCCGTGAAATTGCATTGGCCTAGGATAAACTAGAAGGTTGACGCGTCTTTGGGATCAATAAAATCAAGCCAAATTGGAATGGCCTAGGATGAACTAGATCGGCCTAGGATAAACTAGTTTGGACCAATGAATAGCGGGCTAAACTAGTTTATCCTATGAGCGTTAGGCCAAACTAGTTTGACCTAGGAAAAACTAGTTTATCCTATGTGCGTTAGGATAAACTAGTTTGGCCTAAAATCGGGTTTGGCCGGTAACATATATAAAAGCAAATAACATTTTAAATATGAAAATTATAAAACAGGTGGGTTTTTTCATTTTTTTTAAAACCTATATAAATTGTATTCAAGGCTGGAATAGCACAGTTGAAGTTTATTCCAACAGAGCGAAAAATGTCCAGACCAGAAATCGAACCTAGATTAGTGATGGGCGATTTCGATTTTTTTAATCGATTTAATCGATACTATGGCAAACTCGATTTAATCGATACTATAAATTTTTGAATCGATGTCTCTAAAGGTCATATCATTTTCATTTTTCTTCAAAAATTTAAGGTCAAGTAGTTGCATGTCCAATCCCAAAACTTTCTTCTGTCTCATAAATGTTAAAACTTCAAAATTCGCTATCACAGTGTCAAATTTAAATAACCTATACCCATCATGAGGATCCAAAAGTATAGGTTCGTTGAAATATGTGTATTTAAAAAATATATATAAGAATCCCATTTTCCTAACAAATCATTGAATTTCGGCCCACACCCTCTTAGATGTCCGCAACGGAAAATCCCAGTTCAAAGGGCATAAAAGCGACACCTGTTGGGTAGTATACACCCAAGCCTAATAAGGATCTATTTATACGACAGTGTAACAGAATATGAAGTTTGATTAAATTCCGTGCATTAGTTTTGAGATATGGCTATCATGAATATAATGAAAAAAGCAGTATAGCAACGCAGCCTATTACATGATTAACACGAAAGACTCAGAAAAAACAACTTACGTCAATGACTAACAGAATATTAAGTTTGATGAAATTCCGTTCATTACTTCTTGAGATGTTATCGCAAACATTGTGTAAACCCTGAAAAACAGTGTTGAATTCAGGGGCTGGTACGGGTGGACCCCCCCCCCCCCCGGAACATTAAAATGTCCCCTAGGGAGATTTGAGATTTTATGCTTAATGGACGAAAGTCCAATCCTTCCCCCCTCGTAACTCTAGAATGTTCCTCGGCAGAACCATAGAAATCCCCCCTGGAGAAAAATGTCTGAATTCAACACTGTTGATAAAAGCAGCATGGCAGCACAATTTGTTATATCACTTACACAAAAACCTAATCATGGATAACTTATGGCATTGTCTAACAGAATATTAAGTTTGATGAAATTTCGTTCATTAGTTCTTGAGATATTATCCCTAAAATTGTTTAAATCCCGAAAAACGTGTTGAATTCAGGGGGTGGCCCGGGGGGATGACATTCCTCCCCCCACAACAAAGCATAAAATCTCAAACTTTCTGGGGGGCATTTGAGTGTTTCGGGGGGAGGAGAATGTCACACCCCCCCGGGCCACCCCCTGAGTTCAATACGTTTTTGTACATTAAAAACTGATGAAATTTCGTTCATTAGTTCTTGAGATATTATCCCTAAAATTATTTAAATCCTGAAAAACGTGTTGAATTCAGGGATGGCCCGGGAGGGTAGCATTCCTCCCCCCCCCCCCGCAACATTCAAATGCCCCCCAGAAAGTTTGAGATTTTATGCTTTTTGTACATTAAAATGTACAAAAGTCCAATCCCCTCCCCCTCTGAACTGTCCCTCCCGGAGAAAAATTTCCGAATTCAACTCTGCTGATAAAATCAGCATAGCAACGCCCCCTGTTGGGCGATTTATACCGAAACCTAATAAGCAGCAATTTATGCCAAAGTCTAACTGAATGTGGTTTTATGAAAATCCGTGTATTAGTTCTTGAGATAGAGCTATTGCGAAACTCGGGAAAAATGCAGCATAGCAGCGCCACCTGCCGGTAGATTTACATCAAAACCTAATCCTCAACAACTTATGTCAACGTCAAACTGAATCTGAAGTTTGGTGAATATTCGTGCATTAGTTCTTGCGATAGCAATCTTGCGGAAATCATTAAAAATGCAGCATAGCAGCGCCACCTGTTGAGCGATTTTCACCAAAAAGTAATCAGCACCAATTTATATGAAGATCTAACTGAATCTAAAGTTTCAACAGATTCCATGCATTAGTTCTTGAAATAGACCGCTCACAATTTTTTTTGTCATAGACAAACAAATAGACAGACTGACAGGCCAAAAATTTATAAAAATAGTCAAATCGTATTCCAGATAAGAAGTTCTAACACTATAAATCCTTAGAAACCGGAAGTCGAAAATTTTCACGAAAACAACACTTTATTTTTCTAAAGACAAAAGAAAGCAAGAAAAGATGAACGCATCGATTCTGCCCTTGGATCAGAAACGGTGAATCGATTCAGTTCAGATTCGATGCCGATGTCGATCTTCAGATGCGATCTTCAGAATCGTTACTTTTTTGATTTACTTCAATTCTTTAGATGCAATGTCGAATCGTTATATTTTGATTTACTTTCAATTCTTTAGATGCAATGTCGAATCGTTATGCTTTGATTTACTTCAATTCAAATCGCATCGCGGTCGATCCACGATTCGGGTTGAATCAATTCTTCCAATTTTGCTGTTTTAGTGCCAGAATTGCTGTAAAATTTTGTATAAGAGCCTTTTTTTACTTTCTAGGTTAAATCAGTGTTGAATGCAGGTATTTTTCTCAGGGAGGGATTTATGCGACTCCGGTCGGGATTGGGGGGGGGGGGGGGGGATTTCAGAGTTCCGTAATGGGGGGGGGGTGCACATTTGTCCATTAAAAAGCATAAAATCTCAAAACTTACGGGAGGGACATTTCAATGTCCCGGGAGGGATGTCCTCCCGGGCTACCCCCTGAATTCAACACTAGGTTAAATCGTTATACTTTTGTTTAGAAGCCTAGTCATTCAGGTTACTAGTTTATTATATTGTATTTTTCAAGTTCGTCCCTTCTAATCTCTCCACCCCCCTCTCCCCTTTTCCTCGCTAATCTTAATTTACAGGGCCGTTCAAAATTTGCATGCAATTTTTAAAATGTCCAATTCTTGTTCTATTTTATTATAAAGCCACATTTTGAAACCTTGACCAAAGATACTTTTGAGGTCGCCCCTTCGACCGTTTGGGGCTTACCTGCTCCTTCGGGGGAGGGGGGGGGGATATTTTTTGTTTCTTCCAAACCATATCGTATAACATATCGTTGGAAAGCTTTTAATGTGATCTTTTATTTTCTGTCTCTAGCCTTCCTTCTTTTTGTAAGGGTCAATCGTGCTCCAACTTTTGTATTGATATTTTTGACAGTAATTTCAAAGGAATATATATTTATTCTTTCGGATTTACTGTTTTAAAGGCAGAACTGCTGTCAAATTTCGCATAAGAGCCTTTTTCTTTCTAGGTTAAATTGTAATATTTTTAGTTTAGGAGCCAAGTTATTTGGGTTACTAGTTTATTAAGCTGTACTTTTTCAGTTCGTCACCTATACACCGCCCACCACCCCGATCCGAATTTTCTTAATTATGGTCCAATTTCAATGGGACCTTTTTTTGACATTCTTCCCGAATCATTTGTTTACCAACTAAACACTGATATTATATCTGCAGCTCTTGGTGAGCACTATTTATGAATGGTAATAACAAATTTCATCTCTTTTCCATTTTAAACTTATCATTCTTGGTTTAAAGCCACGTGACTCAAGGTTCTCGTTAGTTAAGCCGTATTTTCACCCGTAAGTTTGTCAAAGTGTTTGTGTAAGTTGTATTATAAAAAATTCAGTCGTAAACGACTGAATTTTTTATAATACAACTTACCTTATAACCAAACTTACTGATTTATGATACTTTGAATTTTATGAAATTTCGGAGCTTTCCGAAACTAAAGGATTCCCTGTATGTTATTAATTTTTTTAAAGGGTGTAGGTATGAAAATACGTGCTAAAATGCCTTAAAACCTTTTTTTTCAAATAATATATTTAACAATTTAAACAAAGTGATTCCCGAGAATTTTGTACTGTTTTAAAAGGGGACCACATCTTAGAATGTAAGGGGCGTAAAAATTCGAAACTTGGACAGGGAGATGCAAAAAAAAAAAAAAAAATTCTCCTTTCAGAAATTCGAAAAAATATTATCTTAATTACAAGCTGAGATATTAATTATTATTTCACTAATTGGTTTATTTCTATTAAATGCTTTTTTTTAAAGGCAGTCACGTGATTTTTTATAGCAGCATTAACGTTTTCTACCGTTTAGCGTGCGGTCCTTTGACGGCGGGCTGAGATAATTACTACTTTTTCAATATCAAAAATTTTATAAGTGTTCATACCACTATTTTCGAATAGTAATTTCACAAATATCTTGAATTCTTGCTTAAGACTACCACCCCCTAGACTAATGTATCTTCGGATAGGTTGTATAAAGGAGTTTCGTTTAGATACACTTTTGATTTGAATAGACTGCGCTCCCTGGTGGTGGAATATAGAACTAACAGACCGCGATTTCATTTAAAGTAGAAAATCTAACAAGGCGATCTGTTCGAAACTTTAAAGATAGTTTATAACACATAAGAAAAAGTTTAAAAAAGAATGGTGCGAAAATTTCGGGAGGGGGGGGGGGAGGGGAAGGCCGCTAGAATTTTTTTTAAACCTTAGCGTTCCTTACCGTTTTAGGTGGGGTTTTTTGACGGAGTCCTGAGATAAATGCTACTTATTAAATATAAAAAAGTCAAAAGTTTAGTTATCACTATTTCCGAATAGTAATTTCGGCAAATAGCTTAAATTTTTGATCAAGATTGCCACACTCTTGAGTAATATATCTACTGATAGGTTGTTTAACGGAGTTTCGTTCACAGTTTTGTTAGGAATAGAGTGCGCATCCTGGTGGTGGAATCTCGAACCAACATAATGCGATTTTGTTAAAATTAGGAAATCTAACGATGCGATCTGTTTTAAGCTTTAAGATTGTTTATAATACATGATAAAAAATTACAAAAAAGAATGGCGCGTCACATTTCGGGGGGGGGGGATAGAGGGGAGGGGCAGAACAAAATTAGAAAATATAACAGGGCGATTTGTTTGAAATTTTAAGATAGTTTATAACACGTAATAAAAAAATTTTAAATGATGAATGTCAAAAATTGGTGGTGGTGTGTGTGTGTGTGTGGGGGGGGGGGGGGGGGTTGAGCGCGTTTTTCCGACCCGGTGGGCAAAGTGGGGGGGGGGGGTACACCTGTACGATGCTGTAGGCAGCGGGAACCCGGTTCGCGGTTCGTTCGCTTCGAGATTTCATATTAGGCGGAACCCGCTAGTTACTAGCTATAATGTTAAAGATTTCCAAGCAATATACATGTGCGTCCACTATCCTTCTAAGACAGTAAAATTAATTGATTTTTATTTCTTCTGAGAAAACTAAATTTTCACGTCTTGCAGCGACGATTTTTTTTTTTTTTTAAATAAAAGAACTTTAATAAACTTTGTTAGTTACATTATTAAACTCAAATTGTAAGAATACTAAATCGGTTCTTATGGCAACGTGAATTATGTCCCTGAAAATTTAAATTTTAATTCAGGCTGGAAGAAAATCACAATGATTTAATTACAGGGACAGTCAAAAGTTTTCCGTTACATTACGGCCAATGGAAAAAATTATTTCAAGTGCATTTTAAGGATGTTACAGACTTTCGAACAGAATGAAATTGATATGCACTTATGAAGTGCACTGTTATAGCACGAGCGCACCACATTTGCCACGTTTGACGCGCAATTTCCAACTTGTATTTAACCGAGACCTTTCTTAAAAAATAAATTTAAATAAAATCTAAATTACAATATTAGTAAAATTACATCTTAAAACTAATAATTTAAAAGTTAAAAACTTTATTATTTGACTCAAAGGTCTGTAATAGCTTACGACTGGGCCCCTGACTTTGTCTACCCTCTAAATGTGAGGTATGGGAGGTGGTCGCTACGGCTCTGCTGATTCGCTAAGTTTTGAAATTAATATTTTTGAGCTTATCTGTGCGAATCTGTGACTATCGAAATATCGATTCAAGTATCGATTCTAGAATTTGGGAATCGATTCTTATTGTGATCGATTCAGTTTTATACGATGTCGATTTTAATCGATTCCTGAATTTTCCAGAATCGCCCATCACTAACCTAGATACTTGCCATTAATCCCTTGGAGATTTAATTCAGTTGGAAAAAATAATTGTTCTCTTCATTATTATATAAATGGCTTTCAACTAACTTTTGCTGGAGAAGTGCTTAAATTGTCTTTGAAAAAATTTATTTATATGCATTATATATTTTTAAAAATAAAATTAGACAAGTCTAAGGACCTGTAGTTAATGTAAATGCAAGAAAGAATAAATACTCTTAGCTGTATGTTATTTCAAAAAAATTATACTAAAAGATTTCTGGTGTTTACTACCTCATTATATGAAAAATTGCACATAGGTAATAAAAGGAAGTTATCATTTTTTTATTAATAGTATATTATATTGTTTACAATTCTATCATTTTCAAAATTGATAAAATATTTTGCTCATGATTTTTCATTTTTAATGCGAGACATAATATTTAATTACTTATTTATCAGTTTTTTCATGTGGGATACAGCACATGAAAAAAAAAAGAAAAGAAAAGAAAGTACCAGAATATAACAATTATAAAATTTTGTATATAGTTGGGCCGCTTAAGGGGTCTCAGGACTCTTAAAGCTTTAAAATTCTCGAAATTTTAATTTTTTTAGATGTTAAACTCCTATATTTTCTGAACATTTTGATATAATTGTTTCCTTGAAATTCCAATTAGAACCGAAGTTATGGCTTTTACTTTTATACACGTTGAATAGCTGAAGCGTCGTTTCGGAAACTTTGAAGTCATTTTTCTCCAAATGATGTTTTTGGGCATAATGCGCACGATATCCCAAAAACTTATGAATTTTTTTTCATGAAATTTTCAAAACTTATGTTTCATAGAAAATAAGTTAAAACTGGTATGAATGACTAAGAACAAACAATCTTCTTGAAACACCATCAAAAATTTGTAAATGCGCTAGGCCTTTCGAAAGATCTGAGTCTTTCTTCGTCAGGCGCAAAAAAGACGTCCTTCTACTATGAAAGCCTAGAAGCTTTCATAGTAGAAGGACGTCTTTTTTGCGCCTGACGAAGAAAGACTCAGATCTTTCGAAAGGCCTAGCGCATTTACAAATTTTTGATGGTGTTTCAAGAAGATTGTTTGTTCTTATGTTTCATGTTATCCTGTATAAACTGAACCTAAAATTTCCTTTTTATTGTTCAAAACAATATTTTTTTAGGTGATTATACTGTTGAAATTTTCTTAATTTTGCATTAGCTAAATACAACTTTGTATTAAAAATATAAAAAAGCTTTAAATACCAATTTTTTTTAGGTTCAGGGTAATTATTAAAATCTGAAGTATAAGTAGGTACCAAAATTTTCATTCTAGTTGCAACACTTATCTTGTAATCGTGCGCGTAAGTTGTTATGCCGATTTTTTGCTCGAAAAATATCTAACAGTTTGGAGGCCCCTGTAAATGTTAATTCTGCATCTTATAATTTTTTTAATACATGAAAAGAAAGAACATACTTATATATTTTATTCCAGTTAAAATTGTGTCTTAAAATCAAATACATTTTAAGATATTAAATGTTGAAAATGGTCTATTTTTTTTTTTTTCATTTTTTCCAATTTTAAGAGTCCTGAGACCCCTTAAACGAATATGTGTGATTCCAACATCTATTATTCGATTAAGAGGGGGTATTCGATTAAGAGGGGAAATTTATTCTACCTTACCACTTCGTTAATAATATCTTAAAATCTAACTAATAATCTATAGCAGTTAAAAAAAAAAACAATATTTTAATTGTAAAAAAATTACTTTCTTTAAAAAAAAAAGAACTACAAAATGAAATAAAAATTCTTATACTATTAAGTATTATAATGCACATTCACTTAAATTACATGATGAATATTTGATTTTATCGCTTACCTCATTACATTTTTTTTGAAAAAATCCAATACAGTTGATTGTTTATTTAATGTTTTTTTAGCACATTTTTGCAGTTCTTTTTCCAAACAATATAATATTTTATAATTTCCACCTCGAGCTTCAAAATGTCTTCGTATAATTGATAATGATTTCTGTACTTCACTCAAGGATGGGGGAGGATCTATTACAACTTCATTATTTTCATCTTCTTCTGTGCAAGCAGATGATTCTGACACCTCATCTGTTTCTGTAGCCTCATTTTTCTCAAATTCTATAAATTCCAAAAGTTCTTCTTGTGTAATTTGGAGTTTATCGAGCTCTTCTTGAAATTCTTGAAGACCACAAATTTCAGTTTCTGTGTCCCAATAATCATCTTCATCAGATTTAGGCTTTAAAAATTTCGCTTTTTTAAACTGTTTTTAATTGCACTAACAGGAACATTATTCCAAGCTTTGTTGCAGAAATGCATAGCAGTCAAAAGGTTAATTTTTTTTTTAAGACTGGAAAATGTTTCATTACAGTTCTCTGTTTCCAAGTCCAAAATATGGAGAAGTTCATTTATAATCTCCCGTCTACATAACACCTTGATGATCTTATGATTCCTTGATCAAGAGGTTGTATTTTGGCTGCCGTATTTGCAGCCAAAAATTCTACTCTGTCATTATTCAGTCGAATTGAGTTCTCTGTTATGTGACTGCCAACATTATCCATAAATAGGACAATTTTTCTATTTTGCTTTTTCATTTTTGGGTCTAATTTTGTCAGCCAACTTGCAAAAATATGTTTTATCATCCAACCATTCTGTGAGTAATCATATGCAACAGGATAATTTTTTACATTTTTTAGACATCTAGGCTGTTTGCTTTTGCCAGTGAAAAGAGATTGAAGTTTTTCTTCTCCCGTTTGATTTACACAGAGTAGCACAGTTACGCGATCTTTACTTATTTTAAATCCGTGTAATTTTACAGGTTTTTTTTTGCAATTGTTCCTTTTGGCATAGCTCTATACAGTAGACTTGTTTCGTCACAATTAAAAATATCGCATGGTTTGTTCTCAGCAAGAATTGGATGTAAAGTTTCTTCAATTCATTCATCACAAACTGCATCGTTTAAAAAACCCGATTCTCCATGTAGTTTCTTAAATGTTAAATTGTGTCTTCGCTCGAATCTATATTACCATCCTTTAGATGCCGAAAAATTCTCATTAATAGAATCTTTCGCAATTTCTTCGACTTTCTGCATAATCATTGACCCGTTTATTAAAGCTCCTTTGCTTCTTTTTGAATGAAACCATTCCAACACAGCATTGTCGAGATCGTCACTAGATTTTCTTTTCCGTTTTCAGTGTAGGTTTCCATTGTTTCTCCATTCTTCTTCAATTTTATCAGCATTTTTCTTAATGGTCCAGACTTGAGACTGAGAAATTTGAAACTCTTTAGAAATTTCAGTTTGTGTTTTTCTGTGCTTTATGGCATCCAAAACCTTCAATTTATCACACAAACTTAAATCTTTTCTTTTCACGTTCATATTTTTCTACTTCAGAACTTTAAAACAAACTGAATAAATAAAATGAGAATAGAACTTTGGTCAGAACTGTCTATTTTTTCAGTGTCACAGTGCAATAACCTCGAATATTCTACAACATCACGTGATTAATCCGTTTTTCTTTAGTGTAATCATACAGACGTAGTCTCTTTGTTTCCCTCCTCCCCTCAGCACCCCTTTCATTCGAGACGTCCATTGCTATGGCGACCCTGGAAAAGTTTGACGTGACGCGCGTAACTGCACTGTAAAAAAAATAATGCCAGTTTTCCGGTAGGAATAGGAAAAATAGTTGCCCTTATCGTACCGGAATAATTTCCAACCCAGCTCGGAATAAAATCCGTAAAATACCGTTTTACTGACTATTTCCTTATGTTTACGGATTTTATTCCGAGCTGGGTCAGAAATTATTCCTGTACGATAAGGGCAACTATTTTTCCGATTCCTACCGGAAAACTGGCAGTATTTTTTTTACAGTGTGGACTTCATTCCCTTTCCTCTGAGAAACCTGTGTTTCGGTGGTTTGAAATTTTCGAACAGAAGACCTTTTCTAGGAAAAATATTTGTCACACCAGATTAGTCGTTATTGGATTATCCGAGGAAATTATTCGAATAAGTCGGGAATTTTAACATTGCCTCTACACTGAAAAAAAAAAAAAAAAATACTGCCAGTTTTCCGGTAGGAATCGGAAAAATAGTTGCCCTTATCGTACCGGAATAATTTCCGACCCAGCTCCGAATTAAATCCGTAAAAATAAGGAAATAGTCAGTAAAACGGTATTTTACGGATTTTAGTGCGATTTTACGGATTTTATTCCGAGCTGGGTTGGAAATTATTCCGGTACGATAAGGGCAACTATTTTTTCAATTCCTACCGGAAAACTGGCATTATTTTTTTTTACAGTGTATGGGAAAAATTTTGGTTCTAGAAGATTTTATTTCTATAAGCGGGGTATTTGTTTATCCGTTATCCGATAAAGCGGGTCTACTGTATTTCTTCATAAATTCAATCTCGTTTTTTCCAATTTTTACGAAATGGAAAAAAAACTCTTCGGAGAACCCCCCCCCCCCTCCCCCACGAAAAAACTGGGTGTTTTTCCAAAATTTCCAGACTTTTTTTTCTGTTTTTATAACATTTCCTTTTCTACTCCAGGCACCTTTTTTTTTATGTATTGCAACTATTACATAAAAGTATAAATTCCCTTTACATATTGAAAGTAAACTAGTTCGACAATCAAATCATAGTCCAGTCATTTGGTAGAAAATAGGGGAAAGTTTTGGTGTAGTTTTGATATTTGGTGACTTTATGTTTTTTGGGTCGCTGAACACGAATCTGAAGTTTGCCAACAAAATTTATCCCGGGAAATCCTTTTTTTTGGTAAAAAACTGGAAAAAACGGGAATTTCTTTGTTTTTTCAAAATAACTTCAAAATTATGCATTTTACGCAAAAGTCCTCAATACATAAATTAAAGAAGATAAAATTTCCTACATTTTACGTATTAAAAGTTTTTTTCTCTGATCAATAGTTTAGCCGTGACAACGCCGCAAAAATGGATGTGAAAATAAAAAAATTCTGAAAAAACGTGAATTACGGCAGCGCACGGTGGGTGATTTACCGATTCTAGTTGGCCAAAATTATTTTTGGCGTCAATATAGTCGCATCGCCATGAAATTGAAAAATGTTATTGATATTCACTATTGAATGTTAGGTATTGTAAAATGTTGCGTGTAGCAGTCATAATCTCGTTACAGGGACATTCAAAAGTATTTCATTATATTACGGCCTATGGGGGGGAAATCATTTATGGTGGTTTTTAATAATGTTTCATAATTTCATACACTTTGAAATTTATATACATATCTATGAAGTGCACTACAAGATAATTTCTTATAGAATATGGTATGGGTAGTATTTATCGATCATTTACAGGGACACTAAAAAGAATTATGTTACATTACGGTCTATGTAGAAAAATTGTTTGTGGTGTGTTTTGTTCATGTTACACCTTTTCAAAAGTATTTAAATTGATATATATCTCCAACGTGCTCTATAAGATGCTTACTATTGAATATGATGTGCCATTGATCTTTCATATACAGGGGCACACAAAATAAATCAGTTATATTTTTCTCTGTATGAACAATAATTGATTGAAGTGCGTTTTCAGTTGTGGAACACTTTTTAAAATTGCATACTATTTAGCGTGTATAAATTCTATAAATCATATATAGGGCTGCACAAGATATCTATATGCCCGCTTATTGCCGGAAATTGCTAACGAGGAATTTTCAACTGTGCTATGCGTTCACTAACAGTTCTAAATGTTAGCATATTGTGAATTATATGATAAATCTATAGTTCATATATAGGGATGTACAAAATTTTCAGCTATTTTTTCGATTTTGGTTGAAATTGTGTTTTCAAACGTGTTATATGTTTTACAAATTATTGCTTATACATCGTTTTTCACGTTATTAAACTATGAAGTTTTATTATAGTAGCTCAAATGCGTTCAAAAATGTTCCATAATCTGATCGATGCATGATTTTACGTTCTTCTTGATAATTTTAATGATACTTTCTTAACGGTATGGAAGCTAAAGTGATAAAACTATTTTTGTATTAGTATAACAAATTCTAAAATTTCTTTTTCTAAAATTTAAGGTACGGGACAAACATTCGATAGCATTAATGAAAATTGCTGTGTTGCATATTCATATTTATTTCTGCACAAACCTTACGGGAAACCTAACAGGAACCTTATGTAAAGATAGGGAATCATAAGATATCATGGTTAATTTATCATGAGAAAATGCCTACATTATGTTTTGCATTGTATCAAATCTGAATTTGGAGAATTTGTCTGGATCAATTTTGTAACCACTCAGAATTTGCAGCCAAGTAATATATTTTAAATGATTTTGTCCCGATATATCTACATACAACTGGCAACTTTTGTCCAAATTTGGTCATAAATTTAAACATTTCGCTCTTGCAAAACTTCATGTGCTCTTTATTGTAATTTTCCTCAATAAACAAAATATTTTCAACCAAATTCACATTTTCGTTACATTTTAAATCTTGTTGCTGTTGCATAATGGTGCAAAAGTTTATTTATGTGACTAACTTAAATTCTGCTGTCTTTGATTTAAAAAGAAAAAAAAATGGTACTTGAACTAAAATGTCAGAAAAAAGTCATGCCAGAAGGTATCAAATATTTTTTATTAAAAAAACATTTATTTTATACTGTTGGTAGTAATAAAAACACCCACTAATTCCATACGTCTATTTTCTATGCTGTAGATGTCGGTGAAAAGCAGGGACCCTCAAGTAAAAGAAAGCGGAAATAATATTTTTTTGTTTTTTAAATAAATGTACTTTCTAATGTACATGTTTATTTATAATTAAAGAATGATTCATAATGAGTCGTCTTGTTTATTATCAGCAACTTCCTTGTAAAATGTAGTCATTCATATAATCTTTAGTATAATTTGTAGTCAATGCTTGTGTAAAATGGTCAGTTTTCATGTTAAATCTACGTACAGCGGCGTAATTCCCGTTTTCTCTGAATTTTTTGATTTTCACTCCCATTTTTGTGGCGTTGTCACGGCTAAACCATTGATCAGAGAAAAAAACTTTTACCACCTAAAATGTAGGAAATTTTATCCTCTTTAATTTGCGCATTGAGGATTTTTACGTAAAATGTATAATTTTGGAGTTATTTGGAAAAAAGCAAAGAAAATCCCATTTTTTTCCTGTTTTTTGCCAAAAAAAACGTGTTTCCCGGGATAAATTTTGTTGGCAAACTTCAGATTCGTGTTCAGCGACCCACAAAACATAAAGGCACCAAATATCAAAACTACACCAAAACTTTCCCCTATTTGTCCTTTTTGAGCACCTAATGCCTGGACTATCATCTGGGTTTGCCCTGCACTGTAAAAAAAATACTGCCAGTTTTCCGGTAGGAATCGGAAAAATAGTTGCCCTTATTGTACCGGAATAATTTTCGAGCCAGCTCGGAATAAAATACGTAAAAATAAGGAAATAGTCAGTAAAACGGTATTTTACGGATTTTATTCTGATTTTACGGATTTTATTCCGAGCTGGGTTGGAAATTATTCCGATACGATAAGGGCAACTATTTTTCCGATTCCTACCGGAAAACTGGCATTATTTGTTTTACAGTGTGCTGCAAAGCCGCCCTAACAAAGTAGTATTCAATTTCTTACAATAACTGCCATTTTGATCAAATCTGTGATTTTCAGTTGAAGGAATTTCCTTGGTAAAACAACAACTCAGAATAGAGTAAGTACCATTAAGTGAATGGATTAAATCAATTAGAAATTATAGCTATAACTTTTCTGGGTTATAAAAATAAGATTTACTGCTTAAAAAGCTAGAATTGCGAACATATATTAAAATGTATATGTATATAATTTTAATACTGATATTTTGATATTTTAATCCTAATGTCATATACGTTTTAAATCGATTACACTGCAACTTATAAACTCAGCTACATGCGTGAAGAGCTCAAGATGCCTAGCCTCGAGAAGGAGCTCTGATAATAGTGTTAACTATTTTTAAAAACATGTCTGCATCTTATCCTCTTGTTTGTGTCGCCCGAATACAGTTCGGGCAATTCGCCGCGCTCTATTTGGAATCTCGGAGCTCACTTCAGACAGCAAAGAAATTATTGGTTCATTTTCCTTTTGAAAATGTGTAATATAATTTACTATTTTTATATTAGGTGGAGAAATGGTTGAAAAAATATGACCATAATCCAAACTGCTCTACCCAACAAGCGCAAAAGTTTTGACACATTTAAAAATTCATTTTTTAACGGAAAGATATAAAATTGGAAATCCTGACCATAGAAATGATTTGGAATGGAACTGTGTTTTCCTTTTTTTGATCAATAAATTACCTGTTGAGTTATGAACGATTTTGATCACGTGACAAACACGTTTTTCACACATTCTTGAGCGCTTATTCTTCCTTCGCGCGAAAATTTGGTTCAAAACGCCCACTTTGACACTATTTTCTGAAAGATCTATTGCGTTTGCAAAAAAACGGAAAAAACAGCTCGATTACATAGTTTCTGAACACCTGCTAGTTTCATGCATTTCCCAACAAAAATAAATTAAAACTTATGTCAGAAAGTTGCCCTTTTGGATTTGAGAACAGCCTTAATTTTTCTCATGTAATATGAAAATATTAAGTATAGTAGTTATTTAGTTTTTTTTTTAACAAAATAATCCATATCTAACCTTTTTATTGTTATTATGCACAAAATTTAAGAGGATTTTTTGCTCCATTTTTGACACATTTTCCCAATATGTATTTTATATGTATAAAGGGCTAGATTGCTTATGAGTTTGACGCGGATAGTAGGAATCCTTTTGTTAATAATCAATTCCAAGCAGACTCTTAAACTTTAATGCTGTGTTATAAATCATGCTTAATTTTTAAATTTAATTCAAAAAGAAAAAGGCGTAATCTCATTTCGCCGACTTAAATTAGCATTTAGATGTCGTCCGTTTATCTCCACCCTTTTGAAAGCCTAAATGAGAAAGGGGATCATTGTGATGGATAATTACTGACTTAATTAGCAGGGAAGTTCCATTAAGGAAAATGGAATAATGATTAAGCAGAAAAGATAAATCAAGTATTGATTAAAAACGAAGATATTATTATAAAATCATTGAAAATTTTGTTTTCTAACTGCTACATCTCTTTTGTCGGTGACATGCACCGAATAATTTCTTCAACATTAAAATAATTAGTCTGATCGGGTCTAATAACTCTTGCTGTATTCTTTTTCTATCTTTGTTTCGAAATTTTTTGATAAAATTCTCATGAATCTATTTAGATAGTAAAAAAGCCTTTTATACATTTTTCGATCAAGCCGTCTGAGAGACTGCTCACTGCAACCGTGCGGCAATTTTTGTAACAGCAGTAAAAGGTTAAATCAATTAAAATTTGAAATCTTCTATCACAATTAAACTTTAGAAATAGCTCCTTCATTTATTAGTACTTACAATTTAAAATTCTTTATTTAATTCTATAATCCAACGTAACTTTTTATTTTAAATTTTACTAAAAATTCCTCTTGTTGTATCTAAGAAACGATTCTTCCATTGTTTATTTCTGCCATGTTTCGCCACGATATCGAAGATTATATGTCTCTTCTTCTTTTCTTTTTTTTTCTTTTTTTTTATATGAAATTATATGGAGCATCGCTAACTTGGCAACCGCTTAAATGGACATGTTTTTGGTCCACATGTGTTGTCAAGTAATGGAGGTTTTGCTGTACGACAATGTAGCTATATTCTGTAATCTTTAACTGTCAGCCTCTATGAGTTCTTTCCTTCTGAGATTTTGCAAAATCGGAATATACGAAACAGATTCTTAAATCTGTATATTTACACAAATATTTTTCTTGAAGAAAAGCAAAACCTGCCTAACCACTAGAATTATTATTGCTATTTTACACTGGACATTTTATTTTTATTTTCCGTATTAAAAAGTTTTTATCTACGTAGTTTAAATATTGCCCACCACATTAATGACTGATCAAAATTTTTACAACGAGCTTAAGCTCTTTCCTTATTTTGGAACCATCACCATAGCAACAAGTTTTTTATTGTCGTATTTGATAGTTTCTTCTTAAATTTCGCATTGTAGAGCAGGTAATGTGCATAACACAACACTCATCATTGTAAAATGGCCGTTTGAAAAAAACAGTTCCTAAAAAGGAAAATTTCAATATTTTTGAAAAATTTGTGTAAAATTCGAATGAAAAGAAGATATATTTTTTAAAAAAGGATTTGATGATCAGAAATCAAAAAGGATAAAAAAGGAATATAGACACACTCAAAGATAATGAGAATATGTTTTTTGCTTCATTTGCATTTCGTGTGCAACATTTATTTGCCCATTCTCCATATATTTAGTTTTTATTTGAAAATTAGACTTATGGGCTAAAATTGATAACGTATAAATTTAACAGACTAATGGACGAAACGTGCCGATGTTGCGATAAGCAAATCAAGATTTTAAAGACAATCAATCATACAGAGTCCCTGAAAGTCCAAAACAGGGACTTATTGTTACAAGTCCATACCTTTGAAGACAGAAGTCTCCAGAAGTGAAATCCACTGCAGACATACATGATATTTTCAAAATATTTGTGAGAAAATGTTCGATTATGTGAATATAATAATGAAGATAGCATATAACTATGTTTAAACATCAATAATCTATGGCAAAATACCATCCCCTGGTTCATCTATTGTCAATATTTTCTAGGTTTAAAAACCTCATAATATTAAAAAAAAATTCCTTTTCTATTGTAAGAAAAGTGTCTTTTATTTTGGTATTCCTTTTTACTGAAGCGGTATTTCCAGTGCCCTCTTTCTTTTAAGTGCTGCCATTAGAATCTAATGTCCGTGAAGCCAATTATCAGTTTCCAGTAACCATTGCCAAATTAGAAATCGGTTAGTTTTGAGTGGTTTCTCCCTGTGAAAATGACCATTCATGTTTACCAGTTCTTACATTGAAAGAAAGGACGTTTGTGCAGGATTTCATCTACTCGTGTGCAATCCAGAAAACAAAATTTGCTTGCCCCCCCCCCCTTTCTATCCTAAACTTCATACCTATTGTACGCAGCGTTTTCGCTGCCCCTCGCCATTTCGCCAAATCGCGACAAAATACTTCATTTGGCAATAAACGAAAAATCAAACTCGCCAAATTGCGAGTAATCAATTAATTGTTTGCAAAGTTTCATTGACCGATCAATTTTTTTCTGTCTGTTAAGAGTCGAAATCTCATAGCAAATATTTAGTGTACTATATTTTCACAACGGTAAATCAAAGATAGCTGTTTTGAATTTTTATTTACACTGCTAAAAGTATGTCTGAAACATTTACACATTTAGGAAACATTTATTCTGAAGCAGATAGTCGAATTCCTACTTTATAAAGCAATTACAATAAATTAAGTTATTTTAGAGCACATTGAAATAAAGGGATACAATAAGGGGTTAAAGATAAATTTTCTACTGTTTCTTGCCGAATCTATTTTACTAACGTTTCTTTTCATTTGGCAACTGTTTTTTTTTTTTTTTCTTATTCGCCAAATTTCTAATGTTGGTCAAAAGCCAGCGAGAACCATGATTGTACGTATGCTTAAATTTCATACCAAGTATTATTCAAATCTACATACAGAATAGCACAAGAAAGATAACTTTAAGAAAGTATAGAATACATTTTTTTTTCGGTTTTAGGAATATAAGGATAAATGTGAGCCGTTAAAATATAAATACAGTTCTTTCAGGCATTATTGGCTACTTGTGTTAATACTTTTCTATTTAACTTAATCTTTGGTTGGTTGATTTTTGACGGCCAATTATCTGCTTGAGGGATATAGGCCCAGGGGGGGTAGTACCCTCCCTGGGGGTCTTTCTAAGGGAACCTAACCCATATTTACGCACGGAAATTCATGGTTCGAAGAAAACCACGAAAACTCCGAACGATTAGGCCTACGGGCGCGATTGGGTTCGAACCCAGCACCTCCCGTCTACCAGCTTCGAGAGCAGAACCTCTCGGCCACTGGTGGGGCACTTAATCTTTGTATTCAATCAATATGTGCATTTGGTCGATTCGATCATATGCAAAGGCAAGTTGTGGTTTACATTTAATAATAATAGCAACAAATTTCAATACTTGCTATGTTGTTACTGAATTCCTCATGATGCCCTAAAGTACTTTACTATAAAACTTTATATAGTAAACAAATTCTTTTAAACAGAAAGCAGCAGATAACAGATGTGTGATGTTACAAAATCTTTATGAACTCAGCGAGGAAGAAATTAAATATCACAAAATGAAAAACGCTTTAAATAAGAACCTGGTCACTTTTGGTCATTTTTTATCATTTGGCTCCCCTTTAACGAAAACTTATATCTACCCTTGGGGGCCCAGCTGCCTCGCATGTCCCTGCATTATTAGTCAGGCCCTGACTGGATAACATTCGTACTTTTTGGAGGTGTGAGATTGCGGATGCAAAATTTTTTTACTCACTGTAACTGATTTTTTCTCATTATAGCTGGGTTTTCTGTAATGCATTTTTAGATTAGTCCAAATGTTTCTTTTCTTATTGCTCGTGAAAACTGAGTTCTCGCTACATAAATGAGTTCCACTGTTTTTATTGTAACATTGATATCTGCTGTATCTTTACCATATAAGTTGTCATAAATAATTATTATGAAGAAAATTGAAATGCTACTTGCTTCTATTTTTTGTTTTATCCAAACTTTTTGTGACTTTTTGATACAAGTAATTGATGGTAGTTTTGTCATACATACTTAGAAATACTGACACAAGTTCATAAATAAGCCTGCACCAGTTTCCAGTGTTTTTGCCTTTTTTTTTCTATTTTATTTTGAGTGCTAAATGTCCTTTTCCATGTTGTTAAACTCAATAGTATGACTAATGTGCAAGGTACAGAACATAAATTTCTGTGATAAGTTTTTATTGATTTAGATTTTCTTTTTTTTCAGAAAACTTAAAGCATACGTCTTTTAAGTCTCGAGCCCATTTACTGTTCAATCTTCAATCTATCCACATCTACATATATTTTGACAATGAAACATCTAAATGTTTTTTCTTATGTAAACTTGAATCCCTTAAAATAGTAATAACATCAAAATATTTGAAAAAGAGCACTTTAGTTTTATTTTGGGAGAAGGGAGTCAATTTAAATGTCAATTATTGATTCGTACCTGTAAAATTTGCAGGTTATGTTGCGGGTTATGATATCGCGGAGAGGATAAGGCCAAGTTTTAAATCTTTATTTGCTCACTGTAACCAAGTTTTTCACATTAGCCGGATTTTCTGTAATGCATTTTTATATTATACCAAACATTTCTTTTGTTTTGCCTGTGAACACTGAGTTCTCGTTACATTCAAGCTCACTATAAATGAGCTAGCTCTACTGTGTTTATTATAACACTGACATCTGCTAAATATTTAGCATATAACTGTCATAAATAATTATTATAAAGAAAATTTAAATACTAGTTGCTTTTATTTTTTTATTTTATCCAAACCTTTTGTGACTTTTTGATACAAATAACTGATGTCAGTTTTACCGTACATACTTAGAAATACTGACACAAATTCACAAGCCTGCACCAGCTTCCCCTGTTTTTGCCTCCCCCCCCCCTAGGGTGTCAACGATTTTAATCAGTTGATTTATATTAGCGATTAAATCGTGATTTTAATCAATTGATTTTTTTTAAATCATTGATTAAAATCATAAATTTTCTAAATTTTTAAAATGACATAAAAAAGTATTAAAATCTAAGATGAACATAATTTGGAATGTTTCTACAGGTATTTTGACTTATGAATACACAAAAAAGCTTTAATTAGTTGTATCTAAGCTTAATTCCTGACTGTTGTAAAAAGTTTAAGTACAGTAAGTTTGTAAAAAGCCTAGTTTTTATCTAACGTAACATAAAAAGGATTTCATTTAAAAATGATATTTAAATCTAATGTAACTTGCACTGTCATAATTTCCTTTTAGTAATCAAATTATTCATTCTTTTATATAAAATAAGTATAGCAAGTATAATAAATTTCAGCAAGTAAAAGAATAAAATAGCCAAAATCTTATTTTCTCAATCTACTTTTGCAATAATAAATTCATACCACATACTAGAAATAAAGAAGAATTAAAGAATGATATCGACAGAACTGCATTGCAAAAGAGTGTATAAGAGAAAAAGAACCAATTGTCATAAAATGTTAAGCACAACAAGAGCTTCTTCAGTAAAAGCTGAATAAATGCTTTTTTTTTTTTTTTTTTTTTTTTTTTTTTTTTTTTTTTTTTTAATTTTTGGAACTCATATACACCAAATAAAAATTGTTAGGGATTAAAAAGACGACAAAACTATTTGAAACACTGAAAGCTGAGGATACCCACTGAGTGCTAATAATGCTGCTGTTTAATACTTTTAGGATTTCTGATGTAACATGCTATTCCTTATATTTAATCGGTGTGCGTGTGTAAATGTGTTAAAACATTTTCATATTTTTGGGAGGTTAGCATATACATACATGTGTGTAAGTTTAGATTTGGGTGATTAACAGTACAAATGCAAAATGAGCTACAAATAATATTGGTTAGTTTTGTTATTTGTGCTACTAACTTATGAAATTATTATTTGCAGTTTTTATTAATTCTGTGATTACTTACTGTTTCCTCTAGATAATTTTTTTAGGGCGCCACAACCTGCCCCTTTTGAAATTGGCAAAATGCACCCTGCCTTTAAAAAAAAACCAATGAAATTCACCTGTAATTATAGACAGAGATTACTTATAAAAAAAACTTCTAAATTCCACAATATTTCTAAATCTATGTGCTCAAGACCTTGCAAAAATGATAAACTTTATTTCTTTAGAAAAAAAAATATAACATATTATTATTTGATTGTATTTTTCAATTTGTAATTAATAAAATTATTAAAATCAATGACACTTTATTTATCATACTAAGAAACTATGTACTTTTTAGGGTTCCGTACTTAAAAAGTAAAAACGGAACCATTATAAGATCACTCTTGTGTCTGTCCGTCTGTCTGTCACAGCCAATTTACTCGTAAACTATGGAACGTGGAAAGTTCAAATTCGTGGAAGTAATAAAGACCATTGACCCACATATTTTCAGATTAATAAACATTCATAAATATATTTAGTAAAAAAGTAGAGGGGCTAATTATGCTACTTGAAAAAAGAAAACGTTTCTTTGTATATCATGTGGGGTATCCTGTGAAAGCTTTTGTAACGCTGAACTCAAAAATACATTCCTTTTAATTTTAGGTATTATATTTTCATAGATATTGTTGAAAATGTTGCGCAAAAATATCCCCCCCCCCATCTAATTCCGAATCTACTGAAAATAAAATTATGAAAAAATTAGAGGTAGTAGACATTAATATAAACCTTGCCGGAAAATTATAGCGATTACCCTAGGTCACATAGTTTTTGAGTAATTAGCATTTTTCTGTTATACACAAATTTCGATTTACGGGCATTCAGAAAAATTGTTGAGCATCGCTGAATATACCTATCGTTGCAGAAGAATAAAAGCATTGTTGATAATGATTTTTGAAAAAATCATCGGTAATTAGCCGAGATATTAACCCTTAAAGGTACGGTCAGTTTGGACATACACAAGGACAGGGGCGGCGTACTCTATGCCTAGTTAACAACTTTTAATGATATATATGTGTAATTTAATGTCCAGTAACAGTATAAAAGCAATAAACGTCAAATTGTCAAAAACATACTAATTTAAGGGGTCTCGGGACTCTAAAATGTGGAAAAAATGAAAAAAAAGACCATTTTCAACATTTAATGTCTTAAAATGTATATGATTTTAAAACACAATTTTAATTGGGATGAAAGATATAAGTATGTTGTTTCGTTTCATGTATTTTAAAAATTGCAAGATACAGAATTAGTATTTATTGGAGGAACGAAACTCTTAGACATTGCTCGTGAAAACTGAGTTCTCGCTACATAAATGAGCTCCACTGTTTTTATTGTAACATTGATATCTGCTGTATCTTTACCATATAACTTGTCATAAATAATTATTATGAAGAAAATTGAAATACTACTTACTTCTATTTTTTGTTTTATCCAAACTTTTTGTGACTTTTTGATACAAATAATTGATGGTAGTTTTGTCATACATACTTAGAAATACTGACACAAGTTCACAAATAAGCCTGCACCAGTTTCTAGTGTTTTTGCCTTTTTTTTTTATTTTATTTTGAGTGCTAAATGTTCTTTTTCATGTTGTGTAACTCAATAGTATGTCTAATGCGCAAGGTACAGAGCATGAATTTCTGGAATAAGTTTTTATTGATTTAGAATTTTTTTCAGAAAACTTGAAGCATACATCTTTTAAGTTTCAAGCCCATTTGCTGTTCAATCTTCAATCTATAAACGTCAGTGCTTATACATATATTTTTATAATGAAAGATCTAAATGTTTTTTTCTCGTGTAAACTTGAATGTCTTAAAATAGTAATAACACTAACAACAATGTATTCCAAAAAGAGAATTTTACTTCTATTTTGGGAGAGGAGAGTTAATTTAAATGTCAATTATTGATTCGTAGTTGTAAAATTTGCGGGTTATGTTTTAGAAATTTTCTAGGATTTAAGTGTAAAATGTGAGTAAGCGCAAACCCTGTATGAAAGATGTTAAATAGACTTTTATTGTCGAATTCTTTAAAATATAGATTTTTATAGGCCAAATGTTAAATTTTAGACTTTTATAGACTTTATAAAGTTGTGAACCCAGCACTGCATCGTACGTCAAACACAGTACTTTCCTGTTATCTCTATATCCGCATCACTTTTTGGACGAATCTTTGCATCAGTCAGTCTCGTTATTTTTATTTTTATTTTATTTTTTATTTATTTATTTTTTTTTTTTTTTTGTAATTTCCTCTTTGTTTTATTAGGGTGAGCAAAAAGTTCTGGGAAATTTTTAATCTAATAGTTACCAGAATTTGTATCGTATATAGGAGTATTAGTGGTACAGTTCAGACGTGGTTCCATCTGATTCTGGCCTCTTTTGATCAATGCAACACTTTATCAAGGTCCGTCGATTTGAATCCTTCAATGAAGTTGAAGAAGCGTGTCCAGAGTTTTCGATTCCAAGAAGCCACCATGGTACTTCCAGCAAATCCGGAATCTGGCAGAACGATGGCAAAAAGTCGTGGACTATGATGGTCTCTACTTTGAAGACTAGTCCTTGTTGTTTTTTGTTGTTAATTTGCGCATAATAACGCAACTTTCACAAATTTCCCAGAACTTTTTGCTCAACCCAGTAGTTAGCAGCTGTAGCTCTTTGCGTTGATGGTGAGTTATAGGCCAACTAATTAAAGTCGGTTACCCGGTCTAATAAATTAACTACCAACATAAAGTTACCATGATGAAAGACTAAGTCCTCGACCCAAACTTCTTGGGTATTGGCCGAACAGAGATTCCAAGTGGAAGAAAACGTGATTGATTTGCTGGACGTAGAGAAAAACAGAGTAATTAAAATTAATTAAAACAATTAACTCCATAAATAAAGCACTAAAGTTATCGCATTGGGATTTTTCGACGACTTACGTTTTTTGCAAAAATTGGACATAGTACCTAATATATAAATACATAGAAAATAATAATAATCAGCCAACTTGCTGCAACCAACTAAATAAAGAAGAGAGTCTACTCGATACATTTGGGTGTTATGTTAACCAATTAAAAACAAGACCAAGAATTACTTAATATAAAACATAAATTTATTTACAAGAATATTTACGAAAAGTTATAAAAAATAAAAACATTAATACATTAACCCCTTCGCGCCGTGTTTTCAAAATTTTTAATCTTTTATCACCTGTTTTTCAAAACAGAATTTCCAGTCTAATCAAATCAGGAAAATGTCCTGATTAAATAAGGCAGAATTTACAATAAAAAATAACTGCTGGGAATAATCAAGGATTCTGAGCACCTTATGCGTCACGTGTACGTGACGATCATCCCGAAAGGGTTAAAAACTAATTTAAACATAATTATTAAAATTCACAAAGTGTCCATTTTCCGGCAAAGTTTTAAAGTAAAGTTATCATAAACATTAATTCTGCGCACGCTAACTTCGTGTGTAGAATTACACATTATTCTATAAAAATTAGAATTAATTTAAAAAAAAAAAAAAAGGAGAGAATTACATTTCTCGTGACGCACAGATGTGTTCCCTCAACATTACATAATAAAACTCATTAAATAGAGTACACAAAAAAATGATAATAAACAGATTTATTTTTTGCAGTTGACAAAAGCATCATCCAGTCTGATAACAATACACTTTATATAAATTATGGTTAATACAAAACATGGAACAAAAACTAACTAAAAGTTCTGTTGATGGGGGGATTATCCCCGTTTGAAGAATTTGAAATCGCAAATCGGCAAAATCAAGGATAGAAAATCCCAAATCGGAGAAACAGTCTTAAAAGTAATTAGCATATACTTTTGTTAAAATAGAGCTACTCTCAGCAAGAATGAAAGTCATTTTGCATTTTTTTTTTAAAAAGAAGATAAACATAGCTGTTCATTCGTCAATATAATTCAATTGAGTTCGCCACTCGAATAAAATCATATTATACCTTTTCTGCATGAGCGGAAAATAAATTGACCTCGTAATAATGTATTCGCTACGAGAGTGAAAAATCTAGAACCGTTGTTTACTGCAATGAGTGAAAATATAATATACCGCTGCGAGAGTTCCAATCTCATAACTGCGAGAGTGAAAAACGAAACCGCGTCAGAAGCTAAGTTCAAAGCTATTACTCAAAAATATAGGGGGGTGGGATGACTACATCCCATGTCTCATATGCTCTCTGAGTGGGCCCCGGAGAAAAGTCATGACTATGCAGTATGCACTCAACTCCCATGGCAGAACCGACCCACTATGCTAACGGCCGATACCGCCTAACAGGAGCTGACCAAAGGTGCAGCAGATCGTGTAAAGGGGCCACCCGCATCCAAACTGCAATAAATTGTATGTCATAAAACTAACTTATTATATACTAATATACTTATTATTACGTCTAACATAATTATTGTGCTCACAAGGAAGGTCTCTTTACTGGGCATACTCAGAAAATTTTGAAAAAAAAATACCAATTAAACTACTTATGTATATAATAAAGGATCAGTCAAATTTAGCGGCGAAATTACAGTAGAAAGTCGGTAAAAAAATAAAATACTTTCGGGTATTTGGCGCGAAAAGACAAAAACGTCACACGATTTGGCGAGCAGTACTTTTTTCGCCAAAAGCAAACGATTTTAATGCACCTGAAAATTGTTGTTTAATTGATTTTTAGAATGCGTGTAAAAAGTATTTAATGAATTTAAACATAAACAATGAGATAGTTTAATAAATACATTTTTTCGTATTACATATTTATGTTGCTTGTTATTTAATTTTATTACTTTAAAAACAATTTCATATATAAAAAAAATACTTTTATATATTTAAGCGTATTCCAAAATAAAGGCAAGATTCATTTACCAGTTATCCATTTCAATATCAAAGAATTCGCCGTTTCCATAGCAACAAAATTGAATCGACTCGACAGTGCTCAATTGGACTTAATTTTGAGATATTGAAACAATTTTAATTTATTTTAATTTTCTTTTAATTCATAAAATTTAATATTTAACTCTCATTATAAAAATCTATATATACATGACAAAACTATAGTTAAATCAAACTAAAACTGACAAAACTAAAGTTATTTACATTAAATTTATTTAAACAAGTTCAATGTGAAACATTTTTATCTTTAAGAGTATTCGACATAAAAAAGCATTTTTCGAAATTTCATTTCATCGCCAACCGATGATAAATCGCCAAATAAACGAAATTTTCATTATTTTTTTACGAACGTTCTATCGAGGTTCCGCCCAAAAAAATTTATAAACATATATATCCACATGAGAAGAACACTCGTAATTTTTTCAGATTTACCTTCCTTGTCAGAGTCATAAAACCCGATCTAGCTGTCTACTGGAACCATAAAATTGTCAACTCGGTGGTCTTTTTTACCAGTACAGGGTGCACAAACAGTCTGAGAAAAAAAGAATAGTTATACATATACATACTACAATATTAATTAGCAAAAATAAACAATTAATTGAAAAATATGAATTACTATTTCTTTAAGAAGATGGGGCTGTTTCACGCAGCCACAAGTTACAAAATATAGTCCACAGAAACTACACGAATGTTTAAATCAATATGTTTGGGTCCTTGATCTTTAACCCATTTGTGCCTGAATATTTGTTTTCTAAAACTTTTTGGTAAAATCACTTTAAAATGTTGCAAAATGAACAGGAAAAAAAAAAAAAAAAAAAAAAAAACAAAAACAGTGGCACTCCGGGAGTTCTAATAGAAGTGAAAACTTCAACAATTACGTGTGTGTTTTTTCAATCGTCAGGAAATGTTTTATTGTGCAGGAAATGCTTTTAAATGTAGTGTTTTTTTATTCATTATTATAAACTATTACTACCAAAATTATATTACAATTTTCATACTAATATAATTTAACTATAAATTACATATAAATAAACATTAATAATTTGTAATATATATTATTATCAACCATTTGGAAAAATGGTTATTGTTCTCGTCAGGATGGGAAATCAAAAGCATACCTGAAGGTTTTTATTGGTTTAATCCGCATTTTATTCGCTTTCTGACTGGTCTATACAGTAATCTGTATTTCCCTTTGCTTTCAACAACGATGGACAACAGAGTGTTGCCACTATGACAAAAAAGTAATAAAAACTACAAAAAAAAAATAATAACTCAGAAACAAATTGAGATACAGCTTTCAAACAAATTGCATTTAAAAGTACATTTTTTTTCTCTATACGACGGTGTAAAAAGTAACAGTGTGGGATGTTTAGAAGTTTAAGAATGAAATTTCATTTAAAATGGCTCGTCAGATTTCTTGGAAATCGGACGATGGAAAAGACTTTTCCCGAACAGCCAATGAAATGCTTGGATAATACATAAGTTTCAGGTGGATAATAACTAATGAAAATGAAAGAAAATGAATAACAATTTCTGCCAAAGAGTTAATTTTAATTTGTAAGATTTTCACGTGCAAAAGAAAAATGGAATAAGCCAATTAAAAAAATATATATATAAATAGGACAGGAATGAATATATATAAATATGTCACACCAAATACGAGTCGCAGGCGATTTTTGTCGCTTGGAATTTTTGCGTGTCATAACACTATTAATGTTTAATCCATGGCGTACGTAATGTAGGATCAACTCCGTGCTATTTTTTATGTCTTAAATTTTAGTCTTCGAAAAAAATCATTTTTCAAATGGTCATTGTAATTTGATAAATTGCTTTTTTTTATTAAATTATATTATTAAATTATACATGTACATATAAATAACCAAATTTTCGTACAAAAATTCTCGTATTGCATTTAAAGACTTATCCGGTGAAATATAAACGGCAACCATTACAATTCAATACTATCCAAAAATTGAAATCCATACTCCAATTCAATACTATCCAAAAGTATTTTTATTAATGAATACAATACCACAATTATATTACGCTTGGCGCGCTAGTGTCTATGCACCAAAATGCTAGCATGTCGGTTACGTAACAGTGTCTCCAAATCAGTGGTTTTTCTCCATCTCAAAAAAAAAAAAAAAGCTCAACGCGCCTAAAGCAGTTTTCGAAAACTGATAATGTGTGTGTGTGTGTTCCTGTGTGAACGCCGGGAGAAAAAGGGAGTTTTAGCTTCGTTCTTCTTTTGCGGATTGAGCTGAAGAGGGAAAAGTTCCTGTCATTCACCGCTTGCCGCGCTAGTGTCTATGTGCCAAAATGCTAGCATGTCGGTTACGTAACAGTGTCTCCAAATCAGTGGTTTTTCTCCATCTCAAAAAAAGCTCAACGCGCCTAAAGAAGTTTTCACTTCAAGAAAAATTAAGTTTTTTTTTTTTTTTGTGTATTTATTTGATAAAATGTAAAAGAACTAAATATGAGTATTTCTAGTAGAATAATATGCATAATTATATATTTTGCCTATATTTATATTTAAAATGTTTTTAAATTGTATATTATGTACTATAATTAGTATTTTAATGAACTACAAAAAATATATTTATTTCTTTGCAGAGACTAATAACGTTATGACTATTATTAATAATAAAATAAGAATAATCGTGTTGCAGACTTAATAACAATTAATTTCATAAATATCTTCGAAAGGAGATTACATAAATAACTGTCTCCTAAATTTCTAACAAAAATATGTGCCCATTTGTGCCTAAAACCCTATATTTTGTACATTACAAAAATGCATAAAAAATAGGCTTGAACATTTAATTTCGCAATTTAAAAAAATACATATTTCAAAAAAGTCCACAAGCTAAGATTATAACTTGCAATTTTAGGTCCATGATAGAAAAAAATACAAATAAACTTACTTTTTACATTTCGCCCTCTTCAAAAATTAAAAATCTATAAACACTGAAAAAAGCCTTAATTTAAGCAAATAAATATCCACCTTGTGCTGTCATCTTTCGGTTATAGATAAAGACATTTATAAATAATGATTTCATGTAATTTTCATGTTATAAAGAAGAAGAAAATTATACAAATGCATTAAAATTTGAAACGTCCCGATTATGGGACGCTAGACATAAATGGGTTAAGCATCGTATGAAGCTTGTTTTAAATGGTATACCCTTTTAGGAACATTTTAATGCTTTTTGCAAGCAATTTTTACTTAATCGTGTCATATTTCAGGCGTGATACCAGAACATGTTAAGCCATTCCCCTGACTTTTTCACACTATGATACACTTTGTACCAGGGTTGGGTTTTTGACATGACAAGCGTCAAAAACTGGTTTAAACTGCCATAAACTGGTTTAAACCGTCGAAAACTGTCAAAAACATGTAACAGGCTTAAAACATATTTTAACAAGAATAGATAAACATTAAATAAGCCAATGATTTATGTTTTATGTAAAATTATTGTAATTTAATAATTAAAAATTTTTTTAAATTATTAATTGCAATAAAATATTTTTATTTTTTGAAATTTTCAATCAGAAGAAAATCATTTTGTACAATTAAATAATCCTGATCAATTTTACTGCGCAGCATGCTGCAGACACAACCTGTTTAGCACATTTATTTACACCCAAATGACTTCTGAGTTTAGAGTGCTAAGCGTTAAAAAATAGTCTGTCTCTTAATTGATGCTGAGCTAATAGGACCTGATAGCAAAAGCATTGCTAGATAGGCAAATTTTGAAGCAGGCTCAGGCGAAAAGCTATAGCATTTAATAATACCAATAGCACTGAAATAAGAAGACGGGAAAGGGGATTCTTTAGCTTCATACACAATCAGTATGGGTAAGCAACCATAAATTCTCTCTGTAACCCAAAAGCGAGCTGAATCAACTGATACATCAGTCAACCCTTCCCCCCCCCCCCCCCCTGATGGTTGGGATGCAAAATGTAAGCCAAATAATGGTACGGTTTCATAATTTTATTCCTTCTATTAAGCACTTTTTCAATATGGGTCTTTAGTGAATTTTCTTTTAGAAAACCGAGCCAATTTTGTTCAGTTTTAAAATCGAATTTTTTTTTTACATATATTTAAAGAAAGCATGTTTTAAAAAGATTTTGACTTTAAGCTTAAAAAAAAAAATACTTCTCTTATTTTGTAAATGTTAAATGCTTTTTTTTTGTAAAAGATTAATAATGCAATTTCAATTTTGAATGGAAGGTTTATTGCTTAGACTAGAATAAAATTGATGCACATTATCTTGTTATATATATACAAAAAAATCTGCACTAAGTTTTTTTTTTTTTCTTAAAAAAAAGAAAAAAAAACCTTGGCAATGCTACTCTCAAAAGTAATAGAGAAATTAAAATGATTTTAAATAAGAGAAAAAATTTATAGTTCAGGGGAGCTTAATATCTGCTTTTTAGAAAAGCACAATTTTACAAAAAAAAAAAAAATAAATAAAAAATTTACCCTGTTAAAAAGTTGCATTTAACAGTAATACTTTACTAACTATGTACTGATTATTGATATACAGTAATAGTGAATTTTTTAATGTGAAATTTTACAGATCAATGTAGTATTTAAGGTTTTTGACGAGGTTTTTGACAGATGGTTTTTGACAAGAGGTTTTTGACATGTCGGTTTAAACCATGGTTTAAACCCGACATAAACTGACACATGTCAAAAACCTGCCAACCCTGCTTTGTACTACCCTTGCCTCCTCTTGCAGTGTGGTGTAATTGATGGATGACCGGCCGCCTCGTGAATACTAGGCCTGAGCGCTGACACAAAAATTGCGGCTGTCATATGCGGATTTTTTTCATCGCTTGTACGGTCCCTTGAATAATACCAATAATTTTTTTTAAGTTTTTTTATTTTTGTGTCAGCGGTCAGGCCTAGTACTCAGGCATTCAAATGGCGGTGGATGACCGTAGTTACGAAATGTAAGATTTATTTATATGTCGTCTTTGTTATTTCTAGAAACGTAATTTGTTTTTGTTCTGCAAAGTCCCTGTCTGTCCAAGAAATTTATCTTTGTCAACAAACCTGATATCTTTCCTTACGACGAAGTTTTTGCCGATATTTTACATGGAAAATTTAACGCCTCTGAGTCTAAACTATATTTCAGTTTGGAAGCTAGAATTGGAGAACAATATTCAATAGAACCTGCGTGAGCTGGTAGAAAGTATGGCAGGGAACATTGGGGGAAGCAAGATCAGAAGTACTGAAAAAAACAAAGAAACTAAATATTATTAAGTAGTATGTTAGACTAAGACATAGATGCAATTAAGAAATAGAGTTAAACAAATATGGTTGGACGAAAAGTCCTTGATACTGTAAAGTCTTGCCTGGTTTTACTCATTAAAGCGCTGTCAAGAGACTCAGATGTTAACCCCTTCGGGACGAGAGTCTTTTACATAATTTTTAATCTTTTATCACCGTTTTTTCAAAACAGAAATTTTTGCCTAATTGAATCGGGAAAATGCTCGGATTAAATAAGGCAAAATTTACAATAAAAATTTACTGGTGAGAATAATCACGGATTCTTAGCACCTTACGCGGCACGTATACCGGTCGCTCGTTGCCAAGGGGTTAAATATAAATATTCCCCCTTTCACACAAAACCGATGCAATTTGTGTATCATAAAAAATGCAATTTGTGTATCATAGACTTGAAATAAATTCCTCTCCAACTTCTTCATCTGACAGTACAAAAGATATAACTTAAACCAAGAGATTAACTCTGACAGTATTTTAGACGGTTTGAATATAATAAACTTCAGGGTACTTGACACGCTTCTTGAAGCGGCTAACAACAAAAGTAATACGCTTCTGATATATACGATTGCTCATGGGGCCTTTGAAACTTTTTAGATTGGATCCGGCTGGAAAGCAGACCATTCTGTGCTTTTCCGCAGGCATAGGTCTGTCCGGTACGAGAACAGGTAGGCGTCGAGTAGCAAGAGACCAGACGGACATCTCATTCTGAGGTAAATAGAGTACAGTATGTATCCCAAGAACCCACTCGTAGAATCGAACAATTATGTGTTCTTCACAATTCTGTACAACTTACATCCGTGAATGTAACCTTTTATCTGATGTTTTTATCTGTTGCTGTGTGGCTGTAAATAAAGGCTTGTGTTTGCTAAATGACTATACTGCAAATTATTCTCATGCTGTCACAATACATTTTAAATTTCAATTTAAAAAAATAAAATGTTTGGCGTATGAGAGTGTGCTTTGGACGAAAATGCTTCTTAATATTGAAAGTTGTGCTTAATAATAAACCCATAGATAACTTCAAAGTTTGGAAAAAGCATAAAAACTCTAGAAAGCAATAATAGACTATTTATTCTGCTCTGCACAGTACAATTTATTTTGTACAAGCCATTTATTTTGCGTATTACAAATGTGTCAAGGTCCACATAGGCGTAACCAGCCTTTTGAACGGGGGGGTGCCCAGACTTTTTAACCTGAACATGTTGGATACAAACTATATCTTATATAGTAAAATCTGCTAAAACGAATCCCATAAAACCGATTGAATTTCCGTTTTAGACAGTTTTCCATCTTAGAAGGTATAATAGTGTGGTATTTCTTTTAAAAAGGGCTCAAACGTGATTTTTGATTGCGTGAGGACGGTTGAGAAGGGGTTCAAAACACTAAAACTAAATCTAATGGTAAAAAAAAAAGATACGTAAATGTCCTTGCAGCAGTGATATAAGACAGTGACTGGTCACAACTGTAAAACCTTTTGTCACTTTAACTTCTTATAAAGATTAAAAAAGGCCTTTAATCATGCTGGAAACTTCTTATAGGCACAGGGGAACACTGCATGAGATCTAAAATTATCTCAGTCAAAGTCTTGTAGATGAAATTTTGCCGGATGATAAATCCCAGATAATACATGCGGTACATCAGTACATGCGCACGAAATTTTTTCAGAATGTGACTCCATGACATCTTAGGGATCACCGGAGGGACCCAAGAAATTTTGGAGGAAAGTCTATATAAATAATTATTTTAATATTATAAATAATTATAATATTCATTAATAGCGTAATTTCCTGCCTATAATCCGCGGCTCAAACAATCATGTTTCGACCCAGAAATTTTATTTCATTATTTAAGTTAAATATTTATCGCGATTTAATAAGTTACGTTTTATGAAACAAGATTTCTGGGTCTGAACCTAATTGTTTGATCCGCAGATTATAGGCCGGAAATTACTGTAATTCACGTTTTTTACCCCATACTGTAATTCAGGTCTTTTACCCCAGAGTGTATCGAATACATTAGGTAAAGCAGGTCATGATAATGTACACTAAATTTTATCTAGATGATAAAAATTATACTATCATGATGCGACTGTAATAATTAAGATAGGCGCTTGTATGTCTCTCTGTGTGTGTACGCGAGCGCGCGCTGAGTTCTGAAAAAACAATGCAGCCTGCACCCGTAAGATTTGACAGGACCTGTATGCCTGAACTCATGCATATGGAAGACAATTTCTGGAATTTTTCAATTAATTTTTTATGCGAATTTTTTCGCATTTTGCGGCAATTTTTTCAAATAAGTAAAGAAGAATCCGATTTCAATATTTTACCCAGTAAACTTTGTCTTCTTTTCAATAAAGTGTTTTCGAGATTCTTACAGCGAGTTTTCAATTTTTAACAATTTTTTAATGTTATCTATAGAGGGGGTTTTTTCGCATTTCGCGGTGATTTTTTTTTTTTTTTTTTTTGACATTCCTAAAACGAATCTGGTTTAAATTTTTACCCAATTAGTTAATTTCGTTCCTATGGTTTTATAATCTTTTCCGAATTTTTAATGCACTTTCTAGAGGGGATTTTCGTGCTTTGAGGCGATTTTTTGACATTTTTTGAAACAGAAAAAACTCTTTGGTAATTTTTGCAATTGCCGTGATTAAATTCGAATTGGAATCATGTCAAATCAGCTCTTATAAGAAAGCTGAAAATTTAAACGAGCCGTTAATTCCCAAATTGGCTCATCTGATCTCAGCAATCTGATCCTTTGTTAATATTAATATTTTGGATTACTTTACTGTGATTTTGATCAAATTTAACAAAATAAATCAGTTTAAGTCATTATAATTGCATTCTATTTCACATTACACTACATCATAAAAAATAAATATAATTATCTACTATATAAATATCAGTTTTAGCCAATCAGATTGCTGGGCTCGGTTGAGCCAATTTGGGAATTAACGGCTCGTAAAATTTAATTTTCCTCGAAATAAAAAACGCAATAATTCAAGATTCGCTTGTTTCGAGACAGAAGAAGATGGTACGGATGGTTCGGCTTGCTCGGGAGTACGTTGCAGCCCCCCCCCCCCCCCCAAAAAAAAAAAAAAAATTCTAGATTTGTTTAATTCTATGTTCGTTTAAAAAAAACCAACCACTTTTCTAGTAATGAAGTTTTCTTTCAGGGACAGGGTTTGAAATAACGCGCGGGATCGCGCGATTTGTGCACAGAAAAGGAAAGCCTCTCATAATAAAAAATGCTGTGCAGCATTTCCCCCTTCAAATTCTTTCACAGACCTGTGATTCTTCAGTAAGCATTTTTAAAGAAAATGGGTCCGCGATTTTTATTTCTTTTATGGAATTTCTCAAAATCAATTCGTGAATCAGTCCCGGAAAAAATTGAGAATTTCTTCAAAAGATCGTGGAAAAATATCGGGAATTTCGATAAAAGAGTGCAGAAAGTAATCGCCAATTTCGTTTAAAGATTGCGCAAAAAAATTACGAATTTCGTTAAAGGATTGGCGAAAATTTTTTCCAAATTTCGTCAAAATGTTGCGGAAAAGAGTAGAAAATTTTGTTAATTGGTACAGAAAGATATCGAGAATTTTTCTGAACGGTCGCTCAATACTATCCCGAATTTCGACAAATGATCTCCCTGTAAAAATATCAGTTTCGTCAATCGGTCGCAACAGAAAATAAATTTCGTCAAAGGATCGCGGTAAAAACGAGAATTTTGTCACCGGATCGCAGAAAGATAGCGCGAATTTCGTCAAAAGATTACGGAAAGAAAAAGCGAATTTCATCGAAGGATCCCGTGCTAAAGAAATGCCAATTTCGTCAAAATATTGCGGTAAAAAATGCGAATTTCGTCAAAGGATAGCGGTAAAAAACACGAATTTTGTCAAAGGTAAGTGGTGAAAAGTGCGGATTTCGACAAAAAATCGTTTAGAAAGACGTGAACTTCTTCACACGATTTTGGGGGAAAATTGTAAATATCATGAAATGATCACATAATAAAATCACGAATTTGTCAAAATTTACTGCACTGGGCTAAAAGGTTGAAACGGGGTTCCTTTTCCTACTTTCAAAAGAACGCCGCGAAACGAGAAAAAACTCTAAAAATCGTATACAAATTTTCAGAGGAAAAAAATTACTATATTGACTTGAAAGACTGCAACCATATTCCTTTCAAGAATGTCAAAAAATGGCCACGAAACACTAAATTCAACCAAACAACCAACCTGCAGATTAATTTGAATTTTCTGTGCTATTATTAGGTAGCTTTCATTACAAAAAGCTACCTATTGCAGCCGTTCGGAGGAGAGCGAGTTAAAAAAATTTTGGTACATTTTCATCGATCATGACCCACAGATCCCGAAACCACCCTCCGTTCAAATATTGATATATATATATATCTGATCTTTGTCACTCTGTAACTCTCGTATTTAAGAACCGATTTGGATGAAATTCGGTGTATACATAGTACATACCAATGTCTCGACCGAGTTCGTTGGCCAGCTTCATCCGCCATCTTGTTTCAAAATGGCGGCCATTTAAATTTTTTAAAAACATTTAAAATTTGAAATGTGATACCAAAAAATTGAAAATTGAAAAAAAAAATCTTATGTGTTTGACCTAGATACAAAGATTCCGGAGCAATTTTTGTTTCGTCTACATCTTAAAAAATGGCTGAGTTATACCACTTTGAATCCTAGCGTGGCTGACAGTTTGAAACGACCCGATTTTTGTCACGCGATAACAGGCGTATTTATGAACCGATTTGGATGTACCTTGGTGTATACATAGTATATACCAATGTCTCGACCGAGTTCGTTCGCCAGCTTCACCCGCCATCTTGTTTCTAAATGGCGGCCATTTAAAAAAAAAATTAATTTAAAATGAGGTACCAAAAAATTCGAAAATTAAAAATATTTTTTTCGTATGTGTTTGACCTTAATACAAAAATTCCAGAACAGTTTTTGTTTCGTCTGTATCTAAAAAATGGCTGAGTTATAGCATTTTGAATTTCTATTGTGGCTGACATTTTGAAATGACCTGGTTTTGTCAGTCGATAACAGGCGTATTTATGAACCGATTTGGATGTAACTTGGTGTGTACATAATACATACCATTGACTCGACCGAGTTCGTTGACCAACTTCATTCGCCATCTTGTTTAAAAAGGACTGCCACTTAAAAAAAATTTAAAATTTAAAATGATGTATGAAAAAATTCGAAAATGAAAAAGATTTTTTTTATGTGTTTGATTTTGATACAAAGATTCCGGAGCAGTTTTTGTTTATATCTTAAATTGTTTTGTCTATATCTTAAAAAAATGGTTGAAATATAGCACTTTGAATTTCTAACATGGCTCACATTTTGAAACGATCTGATATTTGTCACGCGATAACACGCGTATTTATTAACCTATTTCGATGTAAGAAGGCATGTGGATAGTATATAGCAATGTCTCGACTAAGGTCATTAAATGTCGGTCATTAAATTAAAAAAAAATTATATTTAAAGTGAGGTGCAAAAAAATTTGAATTTGAAAAAGGTTTCTTTCTTAAGTATTTGACCTTGATATAAGAATTCCGGAGGATTTTTTGTTTTGTCTTTATCTTAAAAAATGGCTCAGATATAGCAGTTTGAATTTCTAATGTGGGTGACATCTTGAAAAATCTGATTTTTTGCCTGCGACAGCACTCGTACATATATCATCCGATTCCGAAGTGAGTGAGCATGCGCACATGAATTACACAGGTCTCGACCAAGTTCACTGGTTAGCCTCATCCACCATATGTTGTTTTAAAATGGCAGGAACTTCAAGATATCGCCGAATTTGGCAACCAAATATAAGTTACTTTATTTAAAAGCAGCTTGGATAAAGCTGACTAATTTCGCGAAATTCCCTTTCATAATAATATTTAGTATTGATAAAAATTAGTATTTAATCTCCTATAATCGGTTTTCACTAAATTGAGCTTCGTGTGTTTGAAGAATATAGGTTGGCTTTTTAAAAATAAGGAATATGAAAGGCCTTCCGGCCCCTGGCTCTGGCCGGAAGGACTTTTTTTCATTGACAAAGGAGGTAGGGTATGTGTCCCCCCCCCCCCCCAGCTTTACCTCGGCTAATCGAAATTTGGAATTATCGTTTCACATTTGCATCCCCTTTCAATTTTTTTTTTTTTTTTTTTTTTGCTTCTTTCTTGACTTTAAACTACCAAAGCAAAGAGACAAATAGTTTCTATCCTCGTCAAGAACTTGCGTTAATTTCTCGTGAAATTGCAGAAACATGCAATAGAAAGAACGGCGTTAAAAACATCTCCCACAGACAAAGGACGTCAAAGTGGGATTATAAAGCCACCTTTTTGAATTACTATGACTAATACAGATTCTTGCAAATATTCTAGTTTTAAAAAAGATAAACAACATAATTTTCTTTAAAAAAAAAAGAAAGAAAGAAAAAAAGAATGTGGGGTTTCTTTTTTTATCACATTTCAAAACTTAGCCGTTTAGTTTTCTGAACTAAACTAATTGAACTCTACTTTCACTTCTTTTTTCTTTTGTAGATTTCGATTTTTTTTAAATAATTGTGCTCGAGTCTGCGGAAACGGGGGGGGGGGTGCCCGGGCACCCAGGGCACCCCCCCCTGGTTACGCCTATGGTCCAGCCTATGGTTTAATTTTTAAAAGATGATTTATCTTATAAAAGAGTAATTTTATTTATTGTATGAACATTTAAATAAGTACATCCTCAAAAAATTTCCTATCTATCTAATCATAATTTAAAAAATGTGTATAATTTAACTTCTATATCCCCTTACTGAATAATTCATATGCGTTTGCACAGTAATATAATTACGTTTTCCTGTATAGACTTCTCTTCTTTGTTTCATATCCACATAAAATGCGGGTTAATTTTTAGAAAAATTCTATCATAACACTTGGCAGAGCAAATAACGAATATGACAGATGCAGCAGCCTACTTACTTCCTTGCAAAAGAGCAAAAAAGAACTTGGCATTATTCCAATTTTGAATTATTACTTTCAATAAAGCGCGCAGAAAAAAAATACCCTATAATCCGTTTGTGCACATGATATATAATTTTGTTCGAAGTCTGTAGGACCGTTCGCTCATAAATTATGTTAATTTAAGTCTTGTTCTGCATTTGTCATTCTAGCTGAAATCGGCGGCGTAGTTTCTTTAATAATTGAAATTCAGCTCTGATGTGATTTATGCTGTATTATTATTTTCGTCTGCTTAAAAACTAAAAAGAAAATGACGAATTTCAGTGGCATAGAATCTTGAATAGAGCTCTTATTATTAAATTTATAAGAATAAATTCGTTCTTTAATTTGTCTCAGTCTTAATTTTAAAAAAATTCCAAAATCCCCAAAAATTAATTTTAAAAAAATATTTAAAGTTTCCATATAATTTAATCATTCAATGTAAAAAAAAAAAAAAAAAATTAATATGCATTATGAAATGTATCATGAAATAGAAAAATGAAACTGTGCTATAATTTAAAATAAATTATAACCGGAAAATGTAACATACTATTTTTTTTGTTCTTTAAATTAAGAGAATAATCATTTTAAGTATGTTAAAAATCGAATTTTCAATTTTTACATTGAAACTGAAAGTATTTTCAGTTCTGAAAGTTTTGATAAAAAATTTAATTTTCTAAGCAATTTTTTCTCAAAAGTTTTACACATAGTGAATGAATTTTGATCGTTTTTTCCTTTAATTCGAAAGTATTAAACATTTTTATCACGCAGTACCAGGTATGTCACTACGCTTGACACCTATTTTAATAAATAAAGTAAAACTTAGTATAATGCTGATTTTTTCTAATAAATAAATTTTTAAAAAGACATCTCATTTGTTCTGATTGTTTCACAAAAATAAGTTTTTAAAAAGACAGTTTCATTTGCTCTGATTGTTTCAAATAAATAAATTTTTAAAAAGACGATATCATTTGCTAAATAAATAGTTTTGATGCAATTTGTATTCAGTTTTTAGAATTTAAAGAAAAAATAATATAATATTTGAAGAGCTCAGACGATAGAGGTGATAAATGACACATCATTTTGAGAAAATGAGCTCTTAAGTTCCAAACATCTATTTGCATTTATTGTCTAATGCTTCCTTTATAAATCAAAATCTCTGAGATATTAGGTATTTTTAGATAGTAATTTAACAAATAGTAGAGGATCATTGATGGGTCTATGTCATTTAGCAGACAACCAAATAGTTGACAAGACATTTAGCAGACAGCAATTAGACGACAGGACGTTTAGCCGACAAGTACATTTAGTCGACACGTACATTTAGTCGACAGGACAATTAGCCGACAGCGACAATTAGCCGACAAGTCAGATAGCCGGCAGAGACAATTAGCCGACAGGACAATTAGCCGATAGGACAGTTAGTCGACATGGACAATTAGCCGACAGGACGTTTAGCAGACAGGATGATTAGCCGACAAGACAATTAGCCGACAGGACATTTAGCCGACAGGACATTTAGCCGATAAGACAATTAGCCGACAGGACATTTAGCCGACAGGACAATTAGCCCACAAGACATTTAGCCGACAGGACAATTAGCCGACAGGTCAATTAGCCGACAGGACGATTAGCCGACAGGTCAATTAGCCGACAGGACAATTAGCCGACAGGACAATTAGCCGACAGGATATTTAGCCAAGAGGACGATTAGCCCAGTTAGGTTTTGGTTTGGATACTGTTAGGTTTCGGATAGGTTACAGTTAGAATACAGTTAGGTTATAATTAGTTTACGGTTACGTTAAACTTAGGTTACAGTTAGGTTACGGTTAGGTTACAGTTAGATTACGGTTACGTCACAGTTAGATTTAATTTATGTAACAATTAGGTTACGTTTAAGTTACAAATAGGTTAAGGTTAGGTTACGGATAGGTTACAGTTAGATTAGGGTTAAGTTACGGATAGGTTACAGTTAGGTTACGGATAGGTTATAGTTAGATTACGTTTATGCTACGATTAGGTTACAGATAGGATACAGTTACGTTACAGTTTGGTTACAATTAAGATTACGGATAGGTTACAGTTAGATTACGGTTAGGTTACGGATAGGTTACAGTACGTTACGGATAGGTTCCAATTAGGTTACGGTTAGGTTACTGTTAGGTTACAGTTAGATTACGTTTACGTCACAGTTAGATTAAATTTAGGTAACAATTAGGTTACGTTTAAGTTACAAATATGTTAAGGTTAGGTTACGGATAGGTTACAGTTAGATTAGGGTTAAGTTACGGATAGGTTAGAGTTAGGTTACGGGTAGGTTACAGTTAGATTACGTTTAGGCTACGATTAGGTTACAGATAGGATACAGTTACGCTACAGTTTGGTTACAATTAAGATTACGGATAGGTTACAGTTAGATTACGGTTAGGTTACGGATAGGTTCCAATTAGGTTGCGGTTAGGTTACCGCCAGGCTACAGTTAGGTTACATTTAAGTTACAGTTAGGTTATAGTTACATCACAGTTAGGAAACGGTTAGGTTATAATTAGTTTACAGTTAGCGTACCGTCATGATACGTTTATTTTACAGATGGATTACGGTTAGGTTACAGTTATGTTACAGTTAGGTTAGGGTTGGGTTATAAGTAGGTTACGGTTACGTTACGGTTAGGTTATAATTAGGTTACGGTTAGGTTATGGTTATGTTCCATTTCCGTTACAGATAGATTACGGTTAGGTTATGGTTATATTCCATTTCCGTTACAGATAGGTTACGGTTATGTTCCATTTCCGTTACAGATAGTTTACGGTTGGATTATGGATAGGTTACAGGTAGGTTACAGTCACGTTACATTTAGCTTAAAATTAGTTTACGTTACGGGTAAGTTACCGATAGTTTATAGCTACGTTACAGTTAGGTTACGGTTATGCTATAATTAGATTAAGGTTAGGTTGCAATTAGGTTACAGTTAGGTTACGGTTAGGTGATAATTTGTTTATAGTTAGGTTGAAGGTATGTTACTGTTAGGTTACCGTTAGGTAACATGTTACAGCTAGGGTACAGTTAGGTAATGTTTATGGTAGAGTTATATTAAGGTTACGTTACAATTAGATTACTGCGCCCAGGGCTTAAATTCTAACAAAAAAAGTTGCGGAGCCCTAATATTCTGCGCTACCGGTACAGCAACTGTACCGTTCCACCCCCCTCAACCCCTGCCAATGTAATCTGCATATTTATATTTCGTACATTAATTGCAAAATTTAAAGCATTTTTTTTCTTTAGCAAAATAAAATTTTAAATACAGTAAACTCCCGACTATCCGGTTCGCGACTGTCCGGCCCTCCGTACTATCCGGCCTAGTAAAAAAAATGAGGAATGTTGCAAGCAGCCGAGACAGGCATGTTCTTTTCCAAAGGAAAGTGCTAACACACGACAAGAAGGAGCAAGAAGGGATTACACAATGCAATATCAGAGACAGTCATCTATCGATTACTTTCTCAAAAACTAAAAACTAAGCTTTGACTCTTTTATCTTATGCATAATTTTTCATATTTGTGCAATCATTTATTAAGAAGCAATAAAAAAAGATTTACTAATTTTTTACGAATTAGGCTTACGTTTTACGTTAATGTTTTTCTTATTTTGAAACTGCATGTACTGTATGTATAAAATTTATCTTAGAATGTGTGACATGTGTTTTTAATATAATGAGGAGGGGGGGTCCAAGAAATGAGTAAATATTTATGGAACTCCGGCCTATCCGGCTTTTTTGTTATCCGGCCTACCCTTCCGCCACATTAGACCGGATAGTCGGGAGTTTACTGTATAGCTATCAGCATATACTTTAGCTGTCAACTATTCCATTTTTTAGTTATCACTTCTTCTGAATAGTAAAAATCCGTGCCTATTTTTTATGTTAATTAATTGCAGAATTTTGCGATTAAATAGGGTAACGATTATGATTAGGAAATGGTGTTAACACAAAAAAGGGATAGTTCGCAGCTATGCATTTTTAAGAAAAAATTAATGAAATTTACAGAAATGAATATTTATATGCTGAAGAATGGAACAATGTTTTACAATTTCCTGTAAAAGGTGCATATCTTAAACTATAATCATTTCCTTCCGCATAACAATCTTTTGCGATGAGTCCCTGAAAATCAGATAAAATTAAAAATTTGACAACGTTATCGGAAAGAATCTATGCTTTTATAGAAAAAGGGGAAACGCTGCTCGATTGCTTTCTATCAGAATAACAATACAGGTTAATTATATCTACTTACAGAGGAAAGTGACTTCGTATAGGTGCACAGAGCCTTACCGTGGGTACCGTTCATGATACAAAATAAATAGAAAAATCACTAACGTGATTTTTATACTCGTACGCAATAGAAGACAAAAAACCTCGAACAGACAAAACGTCAAGCAGATGCTTGTTGGATAAAACAGAAAAAATTCTTTTCAGGTTAGATATCGAAATAATAAAAAGAAAACCCAACCAATAAAAAATTATCCTACTGCCACAAAAGAAAATCGAACTGAAAGCAAATTTATTGTTCACTCTCTTGAGTGGCGCCGTATCAACACGTCGCCGATATAAATTTGGAATAGAAAAACACGATTTCTGTTTCCCCTTCATTCTGGCCAAATTAGCATTAAAATGATTTGAAGTGGAATATAATACGTAATTTTAAAAGAGGATTTTTTTTCAATACATGAATAAATAAAATTTTAAATGTAATACAGATTGAGCTCGAGTCAGTCTAAGCCTAAAAACTGATATAAAAATTGAGTACGTTTTATCTCCATCTCCTACGTGTGTGACACATTACGTCACATATAAGTGTTTTGGTAAAAAGAATGCAAAAGCTTGGAGATGGGAAGGAAAGGAAAAGGTAATTTAAGCTTCGGTTTTTCGGAAGCGCTACTGCACTTGGCTCCGGAGCCCTGTATTTATGAGCTCCGGTGAATTCCGAACAATATTTAAATATTTACTAAAAACAGAGAAGTACCGGAGCCGGGCTCTGGTGGGCTCCAGCGCAAATTAAGTCCTGGTTACAACCGAATTTTATACGGTGTAATTTTATATCACACTAGCTGACCCACCAGGCGTTGTCCAGGCCCATCATAATAACCTTAAATAAAACTCAAGCTGGTATGATTTTATATCCTTTGAAAATCTTTTAAATGAGCCTAGTTTCTTAAGTCCCATTACCTTCCACAGCCTCTCGTGTGTTCCCAACATATCTCTTTCCGAACGAACCTGTGATCTGTGTCCCCACTACATAAAGCAGTATGTACCGGAAGTGCTCCGCACGTGCCGCAGATAATCGAAAACCAAGTCGAGTAAGCCAAACTTCGTTGTAATCAAGCCCATAGAACCCGAAAAATGAATGCATCATTAATGTTCGAAAATGTTGGTAACTGAAGTCTAAGATAAACTTTCATAATACAGAAAGTAGCTGAATTGTAATCTAACTTAAATGAACTTATTCCCGTTGAAATCGGGAGCCTAGAACCCGAGGAACGAATACACCCCTAAGCGGTGGAAGGTTACACCCCCCCCCCCCCCCTCTGTAAATTTCACGGACTACTTTTAAAATTAACGCAATATTATTTAATAAACGGATGAAATCCCGGGCGGCAAACAACGTAGCTACGCTACTGCACCTAATGAAAATTTTCATATTAATTCGACATTCGTTTTATTCGATGTTAGCATAAATTAGAGGCCCCGATGTAATTATGAGCGCGCTAGAGGGCGAAGCCAGCTAGTTTAATAAAATGTTATTATTATTACGCTTACATGTTATAGCCTCGATAAATCGACATCCTCATAAATAAGTGTATTTAGTTAATATTATTATTTATACATTTGCTCTAAAAACTGGATAACTTGAAGATTCATTAATCTGTTTTATTATATATCGAATACAAGTTATACGGTTAAACCTTGATGAATCCTCAAGCTTATAAATCTATGTTTTTATTTAAACAATTATCATTGGTCATTGTGGTTAAAACCTTGATAACTCTATATCCTCATAAAGCAGTGCTTCTATGCAATAGAATATAATTAATTTTCTTTACATCCGCAATAAAATCAAAATAACAAATTATCCCCAAACGATCTCTCTAAACGCAAAAACCTAGTTACTTCGCCATCTCTTTAAATTTACATTTCAATCAGTTTGATATAAATTCTGTATGATTTCCAAAAAAACCTCGAAAAGTCGTCATCCTTAATCATCTGTGATTTTATTAAGTCGAATGTCATTAATGAATTATATATATCCAATCTTGATAACGACATTCTCACAAATTCGTCTTTTTGCGCATCGAATTTATTTAATTTATATATTAAAAGATCAGTGATTCGCCAGCCTTATAAACCTTTGTTTTTGTTGAAAGAAGTAATATTTATTTATTACTGATATGGGGGCACTATAATATCGATAGCTCATCAATTTGATAAATCAGTGCTTTTACTCAATCATCATTAATATTTTATACATATGCATTAAAACCTCAATAACTCGTCAGCTACTAAGAGTGTCTTTGTATTTAACTGTAGAATAAGTTTTCAGCGAGATCGGATTTAACGACAACCCAGTTTTTAGCGAGGAAAATTGAATAAAATGTATACCAATAAAAGAAAGTTTCGCTCTGTCTGTGTGTATGTGAGTGTGTGAGTGTCTGTGTGTCTGCGTTTGATGACTAGCAAAATCTACCGCACGTAGAAGTCTGAACATTTAGGTGAGAACAGTCCAAGACATGCTAGTAGGAGAGCTGTTGAACATTTTTGAGTAGGTATTTGAGGCACCCTGAAAATTTGTGCAACACTTCTTTTGTAATGCTTGAATACAAAATCGAATGTCTGGCTGAAGTATCGTGGCCCCAAAAACTGTGCCAGACAAAAAATGGCACTTGACACGTGTCTGGCACAGTTTTTGTGCCGACTAAAGTGTCTGTCATTTTCAAAATATTTTTTTCTAAGCATAAATATTATTCTGTCTCAATCTCAGCGTGCCTCAAATACCTTTTTTGGGTAGTCAAAAAATGGCACTTTACACGTGTCTGGCACAGTTTTTGGGCCGACTAAAGTGTCTGTCGTTTTCAAAATATTTTTTTCTAAGTATAAATATTATTCTGTCTCAATCTCAGCGTGCCTCAAATACCTTTTTTGGGTAGTCAAAAAAAATGGCACTTGACACGTGTCTGACACAGTTTTTGGGCCACGATCCTTCAGCCAGATATTCGATTTTGTATTCAGCCATTACAAAAGAAGTGTTGCACAAATTTTCAGGGTGCCTCAAATACCTTCCCTAAAATGTTTAACAGCTCTTGGACTATGTCCTGATGCACCTGACAATCAGATTTTTCTTTTTTTTAAGGGTCCGGGCCCCTGTGCCTCTTTAAGTTTTTATGCTCTAAATTGTTAATAACTTACCCCCTTTATATCCGATCTTCTTCGTTCTTGGGGCCAATTCTCCATTTAGTTATTCCCTCATTTCTACATTCCAGTTAAGACCCTGGCAGCCTGGGACCCGGTACAGCACCCCTTGAAGTTTTTGCGCCCTAAATTGTTAATAAATTGCTTCCTTTTAATCCGATCTTCATTTTTGGCATCCTTTTTTCATTTAGTTACTCTCCCATTTCTACACCCTAGTTAAAACCCTTGCTCTATTCTCCCCCCTTGGGTCCCGTAGGTCCCTTGAATTTTTTGTGCGCCATGCATTTTTCACCCTCTAATTTTCTCACCTTCTCAGTGCATAATTTTAAAACTGAGTATTGGACAATTCTCCCAGGACCAACACCCTCATATTTTATTTGGGCCCTAGACAATCATTTAAGCATTTACCCAATTTTTGGCGCATTTCTTTAAATTATTATTCTAAGGAATAATTCATAACTCTGTGGCTAATTTTGAATAATTGAAGATCTAAGACCTTTTAACATATTTTCATGTTAGGGCCCTGCTGTTAACTATCAGTTGGGCTCTTTTGGGCCCTTTATTGTAGCTCCCTTAAAAATGACCCGATTCATTAGCTTTTTTTTCTAACAACTTCTTAAGTCTTTTAGCAACTCCATGAACGACAAAAAAATTTCTCACTTCAGCTACCACCAATTTTTAATATTAATCTCCTTCTTGGGGCCTTTGTTGCAGCTTCTTTAAAAACGATCTTACTCTATTACAATTTTCTACTTCATAGTTCTTGCGTCCTACAGCTACTTTAAAACTATTAAAAATTTTTCCTTTACCCAACTACATTCCAGTTAATATCCTGCCCCCTGAGACCGGTCCTTCTTTATACCCAAGCTACCACCTTTTCCGAATATTAATCTCCTTTTTCGGCAACAGATTACGTTTACTCACTACATCCGTAAATTAAAAATAAAAATCGCGTTACGTTAACCCTTAAATGCGCGATTTTTTATTTTGCTTCGAAAAAATTATGTATGATTCTCTGAAAGGTTTATTACACAGGAAAAATAATGAAAAAAAAATCAGAGATACGTTTTTCATATAATACGACAATATTTTCTTCTGTTGCGCATTTGCAATACAAATAATAACTACTGTTGCGTGGCTGTTTTAAGCTAAAATATTGCAAATCAGTAAACATTTTAATACCTATGTCTCCAAATACCTTATTTTATATAATTATTTATTTTATAAAACTTAACCTTTAACCCTTTAATTCCCATGATAGAATACGTTCTAGAAATTATGTACTCCAGAGAATCTGACTTTACACAAGAACGTTTCAATGGTTAATTTTGCTTTATTTAAATACGGAATGACTGTTATTAATTAAAACAAATACTGCTATTTTTATCTCCTGGTGTGAATTAGGTATATACGAATAAAAAAAATCTATTAAATTAAAAAAACTGTTCCTTGCATAAAAAAACTGTTCTTTGTCCCTGCGCACTAAAGGGTTAAAGGTAACTTTAGAAAAGGGATTTCATCCGTTTATTAAATAATGTCGTGTTAATTTTAAAAGTAGACCGTGAAATTTACAGAGGAGGAGGGAGGCAACTTTCCACCGCGTAAGGATAAACTGTTTCCTCGGGTTATAAGGGCCCAATTTCAACGGGAATTGGTTTATTTAACTTAGATTACAATTCAGCTACTTTCTGTGAAAATACTACTTTCTGTGAAAATTCTACTTTCTGTGATTATGAAAGTTTATCTTAGACTTCAGTTAACGACATTTTCGAACATTAATGATGCATTCGTTTTTCCGGTTCTATGGGCTTGATTACTACGAAGTTTGGCTCACTAGACTTGGTTTTCGATTGTCTACGATACGTGCGGAGCACTTCCGGCACTTGCTGTATTAGGTAGCGGGGACCCAGATTACAGGTTCGTTCGGAAAGACGTTTGTTGGAAACATACGAGACGCTGTGGAATGCAATGGAACAACCGAAACTATGTTCATTTAAAAGATTTTCAAAGGATATAAAATCATACAAACTTGAGTTTTGTTTAAGGTTATTATGATGGGCCAGGGCAACGCCGGGTGGGTCAGCTAGTGTGATATAAAATTGCATTTTATAAAATTTGGTTGTAACGTAGGGAACTAAAAAAAAGCAAGCAAAAAATTCATACCGCACAGTTTGTTTTTTATTTTTAATTCGATATAGATTTCGTTATTCATATGTCTAACTGTTTTATACGTTTAATATAATATGTTGAAACATCACAAAGAGATTATTATTTGTTAAAAAAACCTTGTTTATATGACTTACCTTTTTCTACATAAACAAATTGCAGTAGTAATCCTTATCTCAGTTCATAAAATATTTTTTTTTTAATGCCAATTGCCCATATCCGTTTATTTTTTAAAAAAATCATGACAATTCAACAAACTGTTGTATCGGAACATTATTTGTACTATAAAATTTATCAAATAATGATATTTTCGTGCAAAATGAAAAAAAATAGTTAAAATTCTCACCGATAAGCGAAGTTTTAGGAGCCTCATTATAAGAATGTATGATAAATAGGCAGATTATGGATTCTTAAAATAGTCTCACACTAAAAAATTGAATTGGATTGCTTCGTATCTGAATGAAAATAGCTGTACATTTTGTGCTTGTAAGAAATAAAAATGGTTCTATATGAATGCGTTAGAAAATAGCCAATTTGGATTTGAGAAAATCATTTTAAAAAAAAGAAAAGAAAGAGAAAAAAATCACTCCCGGCTCGGCCTGCAGGCACAGGTAGATTTCGAAGTTAAGTACTAATTTCATCAAAAAGGCTAAATCAAGATTAGAGATAAACACAGTTTGACAATTTTTTCTGGTCGCTTTTGACGAGTTTTTAATTTCATTTTTCTGAACTGGTTTTATCAGAACCATGTTAAGGCTGTGTTCTCAACTACACCGCTCAACAAGGTTGATGTTTTCTGACACAATGACGTACAGATTTTTTAACGTAATTGTATAAAATTGGCAGACCTACTACAAGGGATTTTTCTCCCTTCGTTCAGTTTTTTTTCCTTTTGTTGGGAAATTTGGTTCAAACTGTGACAGTATTTTCTGAAACATCTATTGTGTTTACGAAAAAAACAAACGGAAAATGTCTTTCTATTACATAGTTTCCGTATAACAACACCTTCCAATTTTATGCATTTCCGAACAAAAAGGAATTAAAACTTATGTCATAAAGTTACCCCTATGGATTTGAGAACAGCCTTAATACGATATTTTTTTCTTGAACCCCCCTTTTTTTTGTGTAAGAGTTGATTTTATCAAAATCTTGCCTATATAAAAGTTGTAGATAATATTAAGAAGATTTATAATAAATTTAAGCGGATTTGATATCTTGTGAATTGACGAAGGTATGATTTTTTTTCTTTTTAACCCTCTCCCTTTTTTCTGTAAGAGTTGGTACTATCAAAAACTTGTCAATATAAAAGTTGTAGGTAAGATTAAGAAGATTTATAATAAATTTAAGTGGATTTTATATCGTGTGAATTGACGAAGTTATGAATTTTTTTCTTCTTAAAACTCTATTTTTATTGCCCCTTGAGCCCATTTTTAATGATATCAAAAACCTGTTATGCATAATTTTTTGGACCTTTTCCTAGAAGTAATAATAACTTTAAACTGATTTGATATGCATTATAATTAAGAAGTTATTGGTTTTTTTTCTGTTTTCACAAAATTCTTCCCTATTTCCACCCCCTTGGGTCGATTTTGCCCATTAACGAACTTTACCGAGATTTTCTGCCCTTTGATTGTATGGTATGGCCTTGATCAGTTTGGAAGAGGTTTGTGCAGAATTATGGAAGTTATCGTGTCCATAAAAAAGTGATATATATGGATAGATAGTTAGATAAAGTTCTGAACTGGGGGTGGTTTGGTGTTCTATGGTTTCATGATTGGCGTAGATCAGCAAAAATGTTGGAAAAATGTATGTTCTTTTCTTATTACGAAATCTACCTAAAAATGTATTACCCTGATTTTATTCCTCTAAATATCTACAATATTCTGCTTAATAGTGAATATCGTCCGAAATTCGTTAGATCCCTAGCTGAGGCTGGATACATTCTACGACTACAAATGCAAACTTTATTAACAAGAATGAAAAAAATAATATTAAATAAGAACCAATTTTATTAATATAAAGGAGAACCTAGCTTCAAATTTAAAGAAAAATTCTATATGCTTACCATATATATCTAATTCGATAAATGCTTTTCTTAAATTTTGAATATCAAATTAGAATTATTTGAAAAAAATATTTTTAATTTTCTCAACATATATTTTTTAACTTTTTAGAGTATTATTGATTACAAAGAAACTGTTATTGAAAAATTAAGTTAATACAAACAGAGGAATGAGGATGAAACGTAAAAAGTTTTCAATAAACTTGAAAATTGGTGAAACAATTAAAATTATATATCACGTTTAAAACAAAATGTTATTAGCCTGCGGTACGCTATGCTATATTTCTTTCTCCCAGCTTATTTTGTGTCCAAAAAATAACGTTACCTTACAGAGGCTAGCCGTAAAAGAAAGCATCACGATTAAATACTGTTTAGCAATTTTTTAAACTTCTAAGCATCGCACATTTTCAATTTTTATACCGTCGTATTGGAGAAAAAAAGTTCTTTTAAATACATTTTGTTTGAAAACTGTATCGCCATTTATTTTTGAAATATTAATTTTTTTTTGTAGTTTTTAGAGCCATTTGCTTAATATTGGCAACGGCAGAACTTGATTTCTGTAGAAAGTAAAGGAAGAATAGTTTTAAAATAGCAATTATATATTTTTGTTGCCGTTTTCTCGCAACAACCGAAAGAAAATGTAATTAAAATACGTGCTATTTTGAAAAAAATATATAAACGAATGATTTCTGTTAAAACAATGGAGCTATTATATACTATATTTAATTGTAAGTACCTATGAATCACTAGATCGCCATTTTTTTTTCTTGAATGACGGAATATTTTTTTGCATTTGTGCATTATTTCGCGATAGTGATGTGCTATGCATGCTTTACTGTAGATGTTTAAGAGTAGATCGTAAATGTAGAATTCTTTAGTGGATGCGAATGACGTCATTTTACATAAAATAAAACGTGTGCTTTAAGTCTTAAAATTGAAATAGGTTTTGTACTGCAGTAGAGTCCCGCTTAACCGAGTTATTTTCTTCTGATGGACTGGTGGCTTCTATTATTATGAAACAGCCTTTATAAATGAAGTGTTAGGGGAAGATGAAAAAGCAGTCGTCAAAAAAAAAATTATAGCCAATTTGTTCCCCCCATTCCGACCAGAAAATCAGAGTTCAAACTTTTTACGGCTGCTCTTTCATATTCACCTAACCCTTCATTTATAATGGCTGTTTGATAATAATAGAAGCTATCAGTCCATCAGAATAAAATGAAGTAATGGAAATGCCGGGGCGAAACTAAATTCTGAAAAAGCAGTTTTCCTGTTCTCTAGTTTAATATTATTCTATTAAATTTTCAGTTCATTTGTAAACGTAGGTGTATATGATCCAGCAATGTCATTCATTATACAAATAATAGTTTTTCCAAAATAATTTTTTACATTCCGTGTTTAAATGTTTAAATTTCTTAATTAAATCAAAAAGAGAAACAGTCCTAATTTTTTTTTAAATCATTAACAGTGTTGAATACATGGGGTGACCCGGGGGAGACATTCTCCCCAGAGAATAAATGTCCCCATGGATGATTTGTGATTTTGTGTTTTTAATGGTCAAAAAGTGCAAATTCCACCCCCACCCCGGAGGCTTTTTCAAGAAGGCTCACGTTTTGAGCACCTTATCGCCAGAGTAAGGGTTGGCGTGGGGATGAATTCAACGCTACGCACCCTTTTTTGTTCGTGACGTCGTACGCGTAGCGAACAGCAAACCCATTCCTTTGCTGAGAGGAAGAGATGTGTTTTTTTTCATTTGTTTTTTCCGCAAATGTAAAAAGCTAGACGAAATGTTATTTCACCGTGGTTTGCAATTAGAACCTTGCTTGAAACAAAGGTCTTTTTCGGATTAAAATAACTTTTAATTGCACAAATACATATAATTCAAACATAAGTTATTTTTTTCAGTTCTATAATATTCATTTATTTCTTTAATTCGCTATATGTTCGAAGAAATTGAGAACGTATTTTAAAAACAGACGTAAAAATTTTCTTTAATAAATATAATTGTATTGATCATGTTTTTATGACACAATTGAACATAGTTTTATTAGTATTATTACTGAATTAATTTAGTTTTTTTTATTATTAAGCGGCATAATTATGTGACGTGTTGATTGCATTAATAAAACACATTTTCACTGAAATAATTCATTAAAAATGAATTATTTTTTATTTAATTGTGATTAGAAGTTAATAGGAAGTTGAAACTAAAATCAATTCGATTATAATTAGATTGAACGATAAAGCATAAATTATTTAACCGTATCCTACAATTAAATCTATCAGCTAAATTAACTGCAAGTTGATGCATGGAATTAAATCAATTACTATTACATTTTAATATTGTTAAAATTTTATCATTATTTGAGTTTTTATGAAAAAGACATTGGTCTGTCCCTAGTGCACAAAATTAAAAATCTTTAAAATTCTTCAGTTTTTTATTTTAAAATTTTTGCCATATTTTTAAATATTATTTCGCCTTAGTTGTTTTATTTATTATTTAAAAATAATAATTCGTCATATTTGAATAAATCATGTAAATTCTTCTCTCGAATGAAATCCCCCCCCCCACACACACACACACACACTTTATATTTCGTCACCCTGCAAACATATTGCTCTATTTATTAAGTTGAAGTGGCAATAAAATAATGCTCAATCGTCTGAGGCAACCTCCCATTTCGAATCCCCCCCCTCCCACCCCCCTCTCCTCCATCACACTATTTTTTGCCCATTTAAAATTCATTGTTGCCTTACAGAAAAGATTAATTAAAATTGCGTCTGAAATGTTAACTATTCCTTCGCTTATGCATAACAGTGCATAAAGTTTACTGTTTTTCTCTATCTGTTGATTTTTAAATAACAAATAAATAATTTACCATAAAAAAAGATAAGGAAACAAATAGAATGAAAGATTTTAAAAATAATAATAAGGATTAACCTTTGGTGCGCACGCTTTCATTTTTTTTTTAAATTCTTTACAGTTTAGTAACTATAAGTAAAAGACCAATTATTCAAATTCTACGCCCCCCCCCCCCCCCAAAAAAAAAAAAAAGTTAAATATTCCAAGTTTTTAATTTTTTGGTTTGTTTTCTCTATTTGTTAATTGATAAATTTAACTATTTAAATCTATAGCCCCTCACTATCATATACAGTTAAAAAAATTCTCTAATGATTTTATTTGTTACTTTGAAGTAACAAAAGATAGTCATTCAATCTTCCTTCTACCCCACCTCCCCTTAAGAATTTCATCTCACATTGAAAAGGCAATTTCTAAACATCCTGTTTGGGGGTGTGAAAGTTTTTTTTTTCTTTCTTGGTTTGGCCTATTTTCACTCGACTTTGGGGGCTGTTTCTGCAGAATGATTTGGTATTAAATTAATTATATAAGCTCATCGCAGAAAATATAGTAATTTTCTGCCACAGGTATTTTTTAAAATCTGTGTTTATATATACATCAAAATGCACTGAAACGGCATTAATTCATGATCCCCATAAATCCATCTTTATATGTAATCAAATATCTAAATATATGAAGGTAATGAGTTTTTGTTTAAGAGGTATGGAATTAATAATGCTCAATTGAATGAAAATTTAGATTTTTGAGGGGGATCAAATAATCAAAATTTTAGTCTATATCATCAAAAGTAATAAAGGCCTTTGATAAAACAGAGTATAAGAATTCGTAATACAATTTCTTTCGAAGAAGATTTCTTTTCATCTAGAACACATAACTGAAAATATTTCTTTAATTTAGGTAGGACTAAAATATACTAGTTCGTCTTCCGCCATTTCGGTTCAAAACAAAACACAAGACGACGATTGGCGTTAGAGCTAGCTGAACGCTCTCGCTTTCGCCAACTCGCCAAGGCTGGTGCTGAAAACGTGAGCCTTCTTGAAAAAGCACCCCGGAGCCACAGAAATCCCTCACGGAGTAAAGTGTCTAAATTCAACTTGATCAATAAGAGAAAATTAGGAATAATCCAGTTTAATGCCATAAGATGCTTTATTTGTATAAAATAGACTTATTAGCACGGTTAAATTGGTATCAAATAATAGCTCTTTTTCGTTAGTAACCGAAGAAAATGAAATGAATAAAGAAATGACCAAACATGATGATTGATTTCTCCTTTCAACTGTTGCATCATGATTCCGCCAAATACGCATATGTTGGCGCAACACTGTCTGGAATAAATAATGTTAGGGTGGAATAAAAATAAATAGCTCTTAAATTTACGATTATCTAGTCAAAAATAAATAACAAAATAAATAAATTACTGATAATAGGAAGTTAGATATAAAGGATTTTATTTTAATGTTTTTATGCGTAAAAATGTCTCCATGAATATTTTAGAAAGTTTTGGAAAGTTGAGCGGTTTTTTTTTTAGAACTTCTTAATATTTATTATCCATAAAGTTTATGTCATTTTATTACCTAATTACAGTTACTAGAACTGGTCTTTCTAAATTTTCTCGTTTATTATAACACAAATTCTCCATACATTGAATCACCTATATAAAACTTATTATTGACATATTGCATATTGGATATCATTTTTTTTTATTTATTTATTTATACAAATTTCTTACTTCTTTTCTAAGCAGGAGGAGGGGGAGGCTAAGATTTTTAAAAAGATATTTTGTTCGTTTTATGAAAGTAAAAAGAATAAAATAGTTATTATGTGACTAAATAAACAAAATATTTTAAGATAAAAGATTATTAAAGATTTTTATTTCAGCTACATCTGACAATTTTCCGAACACAATCAGAAAAGACTTTTTTTTTTTTTTAAATAACACTTTCATAATTGTTGTAACAAAAGACGGGGCTAAACTGGCGCCACAGCTAAATGCAATAACCAATCACATTCTTTATTTATATCACCCTGGTAACTTTTTCCACTAAAGGCTTCATTTGGTTTTGTTATACAACTTATATTGGAAGGATGAGCCAGCTTTCGGATCTCTCGGCGATGTCTAATAATTTAGATAATTCCGATAATGTGTCTTCTATCGGTAAACCAGCAGAAATTATCATTTCTCAGAAAGGACAACCTAAAATCAACATTAATGGGTTTCTTTTCATAAAAGATAAGAACCGTGAAGATATATTTTATTGGATTTGCGAACGAAAAAATTTTAAAGAATCCAGATGCACTGCAAGAGCAGTTACAACCTTCTTAAACGGCGAACATATAATTAAAAAGTTTGATCCCCATTCTCATAACCATGCTGCAGAGGCACGTAAGCCTTTTATTCTCGAAGCGAAAAATAAAATGAAAGCACTTTCAAAGCAATCTAATGATCGACCAGTTCAAATTATAAATGCAGTAAAATCATCCGTAGCTCAGGATATACAGCCATGCTTTCCCAATGACGATGTACTTTGACGTCAAATTAACAGAGCGAAACATACTGATACACCAGTCGAACCAAAGCAATTAGGGAATTTTACTTTACCCGTTCAGTAGGGGTTCTCGGACCTCCAAGTGATCTCGAATCAATCCGGCCTTGGCGCGGAAGGATGACCGAGAGCTTGGCCGAGGTCGCCGTGGCGGTCCCTTTCCATTTTCGGAGAGAAGACTAAAGCGGGGGCCCAGACGGGTCCAGGTGGCCGATGGAGTTCTACGTCCAGCGACCGGACTACGTCCGAGGGCGCAACGTGAACCCTGGTTAGCTTGTCGCTGGCATGTCATCGTGTGGAGACGACTGCTTTGGGGACCGACGAGCAGTAACCGGCTTGACCGAGGTGAATGGGGCGAGTGCGGTCCAGCTTTTCTGAGCGAGCAAGTGGGTGGGGCTCGGAGCTGCCTTGATGTGAATTTTCAAGGCTGTCGAGCGGTGCGGTGTCTCAGAGGAGCTCGACTTAGCGTCGTGACCCTGTGCCTCGGGAAACAAAGGGCTTGCGAGTCGGGAACCAAGGTACCCTGTGTGGTCTTGGGTGCAAATGCCCATGGATCGTCGAAGCAGGTGGATGTGCTGGCGGCTTGTGAGCGAACAGAACACAGGCGGTCACCAAAGGGTCCGGTCGGACCAAAACTTTTTTGCTTTTTTCTCTTCGTTCAGCACCCGGAAATAGATTGTCCACTGGGTGGGCTGTTGTCCTTGGGTTTCCTTGGATGATGGTCCTAGGGGATTTAGCGACCCCTTGTGGACGATCCGATCGGGTGTTGAACTTTTAATTTTCCTTTTTTTTATTTCTATCTACTAACTCTGTGTTGTGTGTGGAGTCCTCGGGATCTGGACATAGACTGAAGTGGGCCCTTGAACATCTGGGAGGGTTGGTCCCCCTCCGTGCCCAACGAGGTCCGATCAGATCCCGAATCCTTTTTGCTTAATTCTCTTGGGTCTCGTTCGGTGGTCTTAGGGCAGGACGACCGTACTGATACGTCACTCGGTCCGGTGCCTTACGGGACTCTAACTTTCCTAATTTTTGTCTCTATCTACTAACCTACGATCCGACGTTGACTAGGAGGTGGGAGTGTCCCTTGGGGGACGCGAAGCCTCTAGGTCCGAAGGGTCGCCTTTGGGTCCGGGCCCAGCCTTTGACTAGTGAGCATCGCTATCTACACGCCCCTCAGGGTTTGTAGCTCACGGGTCCTCATGGGCACGGACTCGCTTTTGTAAATAGTTTATTTATTTTAAAGTGTTATATTATGTTGTCTTCCTGTGGGTTCGGGTCTTCCTCGGTGGAGTCAAGGGGTGGACTGGGCATGTGCGTCGTGTGTGGTTCGTCCCCTACGCACGCTGTCTCGGTATTCTGCCTTGACTCTGCTTGGGACTTCCTGGGCTCTAAGGCCTATCATTACACCGATGTAGACCTCGCCCGGGGTCGTGAGGTATCGCCCCTACTTCCGTTCTTGGTCCGATGGTGTAATGACGTGTTTATGTTTAGATTAAGTTTATGTTGTGTTATCTTTCCTTCTCCCTTGACTCATGGCTAGCCATCCTCTACTCAGCCAAGAATTGGCTGTGGGTTGGCTATGGGTCGAGTCTAACTTTCCTGTTTTTTACTTTCTACTAACCTTTCATCCGCGGGCTGAAATCGCAGAGATAACCTTTATAGGAGTTTCTCAGTTTCGGCACGCGGTAAAGCAAGCTGGTGTGGAGTCCCCCTCGCTAGTTTCCGAGCACGGGCTCTTCCTATGAAGTGTCCCGCGATTAGGAATCGATGATGCGACGGTGGCTTTGCATCAGGTCGAACCTGTTCCGACCCCTCTTTCGAGTTATATTGAGCCGGGTTGCTTGGTCAGCGTTCGGACGTTGGTGTATGGGATTTTCGGGGGACCGTCATTGACCAACATGAGTGTTGGTCCGTGGTTCCCTGAGTTGTGCAATGCTCCAGAGGAGACCAAAGCGGGACAATCCTGCTTGGGACCCTGTTGAGGAATTCTGGTGCCGGTCTGAATGGCTGGCCCGTCCTCGTAGGTCATTCCCTTGCAGTGGGTGCCGTGGCGGTCCTTTTGGAGGGCACCGTGTGATAATCAGAAGTGATTAAGTACACGTACATAGTTTGCCTTACCCGTTCAGTATGCAGTTACTTTAAGTGGTCAGCCTTTTTTTAAAGATATTAAGGAAGGCGACGAAAGAATTTTCCTTTTCACCACTGGGGAAAATTTAAAGCAATTGCATTCCTCAAAGTTCTGGATCATGGATGGGACATTTAAAACTGTTCCAACCATTTTTAGACAAATGTATACCATCCATGCTAATATTGGTAGTGCATCAAATGTTCGTTTGGTGCCATTAGTATACGCACTTATGAGTTCTAAAGCTGAAGAACTCTACAAAAGTCTCTTTCAAAATGTGGTGGATTGGGCAGAAGATTTCGGCTATCAATTGAAACCAGAATTTATTCTCACAGATTTTGAAAAAGGAACAATAAATGCCGTTAATACAATTATTCCAAATGCACAAAGTAAAGGATGCCACTTTCATTTATCTCAAGCTGTGTATAGATAAATTCAGAAAAATGGACTATCTACAACAGCACCAAAAGTGGTTCCCTTGTCAGAACAGATACTGAAAGATAAACTGTCTAACTTAGATAATCAGTTATTTGCAGCTTCATCAGAAAATTTTTTTTTTCCTTTCTTTCTTTATTTTTTCTTTGTTCAGTTTAAATAAAGCCTGAAAATATTAATCATCAATATGTTGACTATTTTGAAATTATCAGATGTATATCAAAATATGATATTTTCAAAAATATCATGTTTACGAAACCTTACCAATTTACCGAAAACCCCAATCATCCAATTTAATTTAAATTATTTTTGAGCTTCTAATGTAAATATTTTTAATCCCAATGCAACTATTCTCACACCGCTAAACTAAAATACAAATGATGAAGCATAGTTTTAGTTGAGCCATACAGATAATAAAATTCAAAATTTCAAAAAAGGGTGTGAGGTATATCACTTGACAAGTGCTGTTTTTGCTTTAAGGAGACATACTACTCTTAAATCTTAAAATATATATGTATATTTTTAGGAACATATATGTGAAGGTGTGAACCACATTTTATGTGCATTTTAAAACAAATTGCATGAACAATTCCTATAATTACAATAGTTATGACTAGAGAAATATTACGTGATCCCTATATAAGCAATGCTTAAAAGAATACTTTAGTGTCATTTCCCCCAAAATATTAAAAAGGTTTTTAATTGTGCACATGATTCCTCTTGAACCATTTAACATTTTTACATTCTATCTTCACATATTTATCAATTATATCTATATCTTAAGACAACCTAAACATGTTTATATTTCAGCAAAATTTATATATTTAAAATAAAGTTTAAAATATTGCATTTTTTTTTGTGCAGGAGAAACAATAATCATATTTAAGCTCAGTTTTAAGTTAAAGATGTAATTAATCTATAACATCTGAAAAATATCACGTAGTTCCAGGGATATCTTGTGCACAATTCTGAAAAACCTCATTTTGAAATAAATCACTTTAAATTATACTTTATTAAAATTTAAAACATACAGTGCTCTGGTATATTTTCATTGGATTATTTTTGAGTCAATAATAAGTAACATTATAACTTCATAAAACATATTCTTTAAAAAAATTTAAGTCATTCCATATAATATTGAATAATTCCATGAAATATTGTTAACCAGATATTTTCCAATAATACAATAGAAGCCCCACTATGTTCTTTGAACATTATGTGCTTAGATAGGTTTTCCAGATTGACACATCAATAAAAACGTCCCAATATATGGATTTAATATAAAATTTGCTACAAGTTTAATAAATATGGTCAAATATATTATATAAATATATGATTTAAAAACTTAAGGTTTTATGCAAAAAAAAAAAATACATAGGTTGAACTAAAGATTCGAAGCATGCCTTTGTCAATGACATTTGCTTGAATAGTACTTATCAACATAAAATCATGCCAGAGATGGCAATAGGGGAGATTATTGTCATAAAAACTGTCCCTTCAATGTAGAAATGTAGCAAAAGGCTTGATAAATCATGTCCTAAGAAAAATTCAGCTGAATGTGTTCTGCGAGCCGTTGATAGTTGATCAACGTAACATGATTAAGTTATCACAGGTCTTTCAAATGATGTGTCACATGCGGGGTGTTGGCAAAATTTAGAAAATTGCCCCCGGCGGGGCAGAGTGGGGGATGGGAGGGAAGTTTATAATATGACATAGCGGTCACAGTGCTTTCCAATGATATATCACACGAGGGGTGTCGGCGAAAAATTACAAAAAGGTCCTCCACCGTGGGGGGAGGCAACTTCGCGCCAACCGTTATACACCCCCCCCCCCACTTTGAAGTTTTCATATATTATAAATAATATTTATCGGAGAACTACGTATAAGAATTCCGATCTAAAATGATGAAAACGCTATGATTTCAAAAAAGTTGAAAAAGGGCCCCATTTGGAATGGCAACTTGGCTGGAGGAACGTGGGGGGGTGTATAATATGGAATAGGGGGTCACAGGCTTTCCATTGATGTATCACATGAGGGTGTCCACAAAGTTAGAAAAGAGTCCCCTGGGGAGGCAACTATCTCGCCCACTGTTATACACCCTCCCCCTCTTTGAAGTTTTTATACTATAAATAACATTTATCGGAGGGCAACGTAAAAGAATTCTGATCTAAAATGGTGAAAACGTTACGATTTCAAAAAAGTTGAAAAGGGCCCCCTTTGGGGTGGCAAATTGGCGGGAGGGACGTGGGAGGTGTATAATATGAAATAGGGGTCACAGTGCTTTCCACTGATGTATCACATGAGGGGTGTCCTCGCCTACCGTTATACCTCCTCATACTCTTTGAAGTTTTTATATAGTTTAAATAATATTTATCGGAGGGCTGCGTAAAAGAATTCCGATCTAAAATGATGAAAACGCTACGATTTCAAAAAGTTGAAAAAGGGCCATCTTCGGGTGGCAAAGTGGGGAGTGGGACGTGGGAGGTGTATAATATGAAATAGTGGTCACAGTGCTTTCCACTGATATATTACATGAGGGGTTTCGGCAAAGATTAGAAAAGTGCCCCCGTGGAGCAAATTCACAAACACTCAATGTCCCAGCGCTCTTAACGGCAATCTCTGTTTCCAAGCACTTTGGCGAGAAAATGAACTTCGAACTTCGACGCGCATGCGTGTGTTCTCAAACAAATACGTTTGCAAAAATCTGAAGCTACTTTAATTTATCCATTCAACTGCGTATTTCTTGTTTGTGGAATACTTGCAAGAATACGAGTACGAAATACTAAATCATTACTTTACCTTCTGAATAATTGTAATTGAACAAGGTCAAATATTTAATATTATTGATCTGCTCTATAACTTTGTATTTTTTGCCCTCCCAAGCTAAAGTATTTATTTCTGTAGAGGTACGTAGAATGCGCTGCCATCTAGTGCAAACATAAGTACTAAATACATTACAATAACAAGTTCTTATTTCATCCTCTGAATAATTATGATATGTATATGCATGTATATGTATATTGTGAAAAAGTGAAATGTTTATTCTTATAGATCTGTTCTGTAATATAAATAAGTAATATAAATATAAGTTATATGTATATATATATTCCTCTTATAATATAAGTAATATAAATAATATATAATCCGCTCTTTTTCATTGATCACCATAAATAAATGAAAATTTACCATAATTATCTTACTTACCTGTTTCGTCTATGCTCAGATAAGTGCTTTGTTGATGATTGATAATAAGTTAAAAATAGCTAGCAGGGGGCGATCCAGGCAAAATTTGGGGCCTATTTTGGGCACTTTCGAAAAAAAAAATCAATTTAATAAAACAAGCCTCTTCACCAAATTATTTTTAATAAAAATGGCCCCTTCACAAAATTCTGCCTAATAAAATAGGCCCCTTCACAAAGCTTATTTCATAAAAACATACCCTCCATTAATTATTTTTTTATTTTGCCAGATTTTAAAATGTGCATTTTGTAAACAAAACAAGTTCACTAAAAAACAAAATATTACAGGATGACTTAAAGCCTTTATTAGTAATTAATACTTTGTTCAAATTTCAGTAACTGGATTTCGTCTTTCGTTGTAAAATTTATTTTTCCCCAAAATATAAATAATTCACATAAATAACTTCTGCTTTTCACAAAATGCCCCCCCCCCCCGAAAAAAAAGCCTGCATAGCCTCCTGACCAGTAATGGAACCCCCCCCCCCCCACACACATACACACACACTTTTAACTTTTCATGACTTTTCCATGCATGCTTCATAATCAAACCACTTAGGAAGCAGAAATTTTGCAGTTTTTTTTCAAAGTAATAGAAAACCTTGTTTATATACTAATGGCCATTTACAAAATTGCATTTATTTCAAAGATTTTATGATATTTTATCCATTTCTCCTTTTTATTATTTTTTTTCCATATTTATCCATTAATGGAACGCTCAATTATTTTTCTTCTCTGTACGGCTATTAAATTTATTTAAAACAAATCAAAAATTTTACTTAATTAGGATGAATATCAAAAAGTAAAAAACTAAACATGATCATTACTTTATTATTGAATTTGTGGGATTATTGCAGTGCTGTATTAATTTAGAATGTGCATCCTTACTTTGTAGCGATAATCTTATTCTAACGGCATCAATATTCGACTTAGTATAATCAATAATACAAATTGTGTAGACTGAATTAATCTGCGAAAGCTACAAAAAACTCTTTGAACTTTGTAAGCGTATCTAAAATATTCATATAAAGCGGATATAAATATTCGCACATGCAAATTTCGAACTACGATACTAAAAATAGACTGCAGCATGCATGCATGCGCATCAAAGTTCATTTTCTCGCCAACGCGCTTGGCAACAGAGGTTGGCGTTAAGAGCGCTGGGACGTTGAGTGTTTGTGAATTTGCCCCCGGGGAGGCAACTATCGCGCCCCCCAGAATGCATCCTCCCCCTCTTTGAAATTTTTATATATTATAAATAATATTTATCGGAGGACTACGTAAAATTCCTGATCTAAAATGCTGAAAATGCTACGATTTCAAACAAATTAAAAAAGTGCCCCCGCCTGGGGTGGCAAAGGGAAGGGAGGGACGTGGGAGGTGTCCAATATGAAATAGTAATCGCAGTGCTTTCCATTGATATATCACATTAGGGGTGTCGGCAAAAATCAGGAAAGTGCCCACCCCCCGGGGGAGGCAACTATCTCGGCCCCCGGAATACACCCTTCCCCTCTTTGAAATTTTTATATATTACAAATAATATGTATTGGAGTGCTATGTAAAAAATTCTGACCTAAAATGCTGAGCATGCTACGATTTCAAAAAAGTTCAAAAGGTACCCTCCTAGGGTAGAAAGGTGGAGGAGGGACGTGAGAGGTGCATAATATGAAATAGTTATCACGGTGCTTTCCATTGATATATCACATGAGTGGTGTCGGCAAAAGTCAGAAAAGTGACCCCCGGGGAGGAAACTATATCGCTCCCCGGAATACACCCCCCCCCTTTTTTGAAATTTTTATATATTATAAATAATATTTATTGGAGGGTTACGTAAAAAATTTCTGATCTAAAATATGAAAACGCTACGATTTCAAAAAAAGTTTTAAAAGTGCACCCCTGGGGTGTAAAAGTGGCGGGAGGGACGTGGGAAGTGTATAATATGAAAAAGTGATCACAGTGCTTTATCACATTGATATATCACATATGGGGTGTCGGCAAAAGTTAGAAAAGTGCCCCTCCAGGGAGTCGCGCCCCTCAGAATAGACCCTCCCTTTCTTTGAATGTTTTATATATTATAAAATTTTACGTAAAAAAATTCCGATCTAAAATGATGAAAACGCTAAGATTTCAAAAAAGTTCAAAAAGTGCCTCCTGGGGAGCTAAATTGAGGGGAGGGGAGAAGAAATAATTATAACATGAAAAAGTGGTCTTTCCGGTGATATATCACATAACTGGTCCGAAAAAAGTTTGAAAATTGCCCCCTGTGGGTCCACTCTTTCGCCACCTGAATACACTCTTAATTCATGCATCCCCTCTTTTAAATTCTTATATTTAAAAAATAATATTTTTCGGAGTTATCCGTCAAAAAACCCCATTTCAAACAATATTTATTGTAGAAAATGTTACTTTTTTAAAAATTTGTTTGTTATATCTAATTATAACCTAACCGTAATAGTAACCTAATTATAACCTACCAACCTAACTATAACGTAACTGTAACCTATCCGTAATGTAACCGTAACATAACCATAACTTAATTGTAACGTAATTGTAACCTAAACGTAACCTAATTGTTACCTAAACGTAATCTGTGACCTAACTTAACCTAAGTGTCGGTAAATGTCCTGTCGGCAAATTATCCTGTCGGCTAATCGTCTTGTCGGCTAATTGTCTTGTCGGCTATTTGCCCTGTCGGCTAAAGATACCGTCGGTTAATTGACCTGTCGGCTAATTGTCTCTGTCGGCTAACTGTCGCTCTCGGCTAATTGTCTTGTCAACTAAATGTACGTGTCAGCTAAATGTACTTGTCGGCTAAACGTCCTGTCGGCTAATTGCTGTCTGCTAAATGTTTTGTCAGCTATTTGGTTGTCTGCTAAATGACATAGACGCGAATAAACCGGTATATCAAATTTGAAGCAAATCGAATAATTCTGCATGAAAAACCCATTTATCTAAATTTATGGGGGAGATTAACCTCCGTCCCCCCTTCATACTTAACCAATAAGCCTCCAAATCTAATCAAGGCAGCTCCTTAACATATTAAACCGGTATACCAAATTTGGAGCAAATCGAATAATTCTGCATGAAAAACCCATTTATCTAAATTAAGGGGGGATAACCCTCTTTCCCCCCTTTATTCTTAACTAATGAACCTCCAAATCTAATCACGGAAGCTCCTTAACATAATAAACCGGTATACCATATTTGGAGAAAATCGAATTATTCTGCATGAAAAACCCATTTATATAAATAAAGGGGGGGTAGCCCCGCCTTTATACATAATAATGATCTTCCACCAAATCTAATTAATGCAGCTCCTTAACATGATAAACTGATATAGCAAATTTGGAGCAAATCGAATAACTCTGCATCAAAAACCCATTTATCTGAGTTAAGGCGGGTGGGGGGGGGGGGTAGCTACCCTGTCCCCTTTATTCTTAACTAATGAACCTCCAAATCTAATCAAGGCAGCTCCTTAACATAGTAAACCGGTATATCAAATTTGGAACAAATCGAATGATTCTGCATGAAAAACCCATTTATCAAAATTAAGGGGGGGTAGCCCCCTTTCCCCTCTTTATTCTTAACTAATGAACCACCAAATCTAATCAATGCAGCTCCTTAACATGATAAACCGATATAGCAAATTTGGAGCAAATCGAATAACTCTGCATGAAAAACCCATTTATCTAAATTAAGGGGGGGGGGGACTAGCTCCCCTATCCCCCTTTATTCTTAACTAATGAACCTCCAAATCTAATCAAGGCAGCTCCTTAACATAGTAAACCGGTATACCAAATTTGGAGCAAATCGAATAATTCTGCATGAAAAACCCATTTATCTAAATTAATAGGGGATAGCCCCCTTTCCCCCCTTTATTCTTAACTAATGAACCTCCAAATCTAATCAAGGCAGCTCCTTAACATGATAAACCGGTATAGCAAATTTGGAGCAAATCGAATAAGTCTGCATGAAAAACCCATTTATCTAAATTAAGGGAAGGGGGTGGGTAGCTACCCTATCCCCCCTTTATTCTTAACTAACGAACCTCCAAATCTAATCAGGGAAGCTCCTTAACATAATAAACCGGTATACCAAATTTGGAGCAAATCGAATAATTTTGAATGAAAAAAACATTTATCTAAATTAAGGGGGGTAGCCCTCTTTCCCCCCTTTATACTTAACTAATGAACTTCCAAATCTAATCAGGGAAGCTCCTTAACATAATAAACCGGTATATCAGATTTAGAGCAAATCGAATAATTCTGCATGAAAAACCCATTTATCTAAATTAAGGGGAGGGACTAGCCCTCTTTTCCCCCTTTATCTTTAACCAATGAACCCCCAAAATTAATCAGAGAAGCACCTTTCCAGAATGAACATAGAAAAAAAATTGAAGCAAATTGGATGATTCTATCAAGAGTTACCTCGTTACGTGAATACGTACGTACATACTGTACATACAGAACTACGGGCACATCAGCTCTCTGACTTTGATTGCCTGTAAGCTAAAAAACTGAATTATGATGGTGACGAGTTATTGAGGTTGACATTGTTATCACCGACCCATATCAATGTGTCTTCTAAATTCTTTCGCAAAATGTATGTTTCGGATAAATATCGTGTCGGCTGTTTGACCTGTCTGCTAGTTGTCCTGTCGGCTAATTGTCATGTCTGCTAATTGTCCTGTCGACTATTTGACCTGTCTGCTAATTGTCCTGTCGGGTAATTGTCAGGTCGGCTATTTGACCTGTCGGCTAAATGTCCTGTCGGCTAATTGTCATGTCGACTAAATGTCTTGTCGGCTAAGTATCATGTCGGCTAATTGTCCTGTCGGCTAATTGTCCTGTCGGCTAAATGTCTTGTCGGCTACATGTCCTGTCGGGTAAATGTACGTTTCGGCTAAATGTACTTGTCGGCTAAACGTCCTGTCAGCTAATTGGTGTCTGCTAATTTTCTTGTCGGCTATTTGGTTTTCGGCTAAATGATATAGACCCCCCCCCCAACCTAACTGTAACTTATCCATAATCTAACCGTAACCTATCTGTAACGGAAATGGAACATAACCGTAACTTAATTGTAACGTAACCGTAACCTACTTATAACCTAACCATAACCTAACTGTAACATAACTGTAACCTAACAGTATAGCCTAACACTAATAACCTAACAATAATAACCTAAACACTATATCTGTAAAAAAAAACGTAACATGACAGTACGCTAACCGTAACCTAATTATTAACTAACCGTATCCTAACTGTGATGTAACTATAACCTAACTGTAACCTAAATGTAACCTAACCGTAACCTAACTGTAGCCTGGCGGTAGCCTAACCGTAACCTATTTGTAATCTATCCGTAACCTACTGTAACCTATCCGGAACCTAACCGTAATCTAACTGTAACCTATCCGTAATCCTATTTGTAACGAAACTGTAACGTAACTGTATCCTATCCGTAACCTAATCGTAGCAGAAACGTAATCTAACTGTAACCTATCCGTAACTTAACCGTAATCTAACTGTAACCTATCCGTAACTTAACCGTAATCTAACTGTAACCTAACCGTAACGTAACTGTAACCTACGTTTAAAGTAACCGTAAACTAATTATAATCTATCCGTAACCTAAAAGTATCCTAACCATAACCTAACTAGGCTAATCGTCCTCTCAACTAAATATCCTGTCGTCTAATTTTTCTTGTCGGCTAAATGTCCTGTCGGCTAAATGTCCTGTCGGCTAATTGTCTTGTCGGCTAAATGTCCTGTCGGCTAATTGTCTTGTCGGCTAATTGTCTTGTCGACTTATTGTCCTGTCGGCTAATTGTCCTGTTGGCTAATTGTCCTGTCGGCTAATTGTCACGTTCGGCCAATTGCCTGTCGTCCAATTGTCTGTCTGCCAAATGTCCCTTTCGGCTAATTGTCCTGTATGCTATACGTACGTTTCGGGTTTCGGCTACTTGTCCTGTCGGCTAAATGTACTTGTCGGCTACATGTCCTGTCTGCTAAATGTACGTGTCGACTAAATGTACTTGTCGGCTAAACGTCCTGTCGTCTAAGTGCTGTCTGCTAAATGTCTTGTCGGCTATTTGGTTTTCGGCTAATCGTCTGCGACCGATCATTGATCACCATTTTTTACCATCTAAACTCTTCATTTAATACTTTCCAAAAATGTCCCCACAACAAAAATAATGATAGTTTATTCATTTTTCTCCCATTAAATATATACTGTTTTTGGTACCAAGTACGTAATAAAAAGAAATCTAATATAACGTACGGCGACTGCAACGGCCATCACCTCATCGAGTTCACGGCTGAAATTTCAGGGTTACATAAAATTCGATAAGCATATTAAAATGGAACTTGGTCTGTCAAGTCATGTCTTGGAAGCCACCTGCAGACCCAATTTTAGTGGTTGATTGGCAGATCACCATTGAGTTTTCCAATGGAATTCCTGCATCAGACAGCATATCAGCATGGAAAAGGATAAAAGATACAGGAATTTCATTGGAAAACTCAATGGGGTCCTACCAATCAATCACTAAAATTGGGTCTGCAGGTGGTTCCCACTAAGACATGATTTGACAGGCCAAGTTCTATTTTAATGTGCTAATCGAGCTCTATCTAATCCAGGAATTTCAGCCGCGAACTCGATGAGGTGATGATTTGTGGAGCTACCGCACAGTGGGACATTTTGACGATCTAGGTGGACAAAATTATTTCGGTGAAGTTTAATTAGTTTTTGCTGATTTTTCGAATGTATCCCTAATAAAATAGCTCAAATAGTGAGAAATAATTGGTTTATTTAACAATAATGTTTCAAAATAAAAATTTAAGGAATTACAAAGAATGCGTTAAACGTACTTATTTTACCATTAGCGGAAGGTGGCCTAAAATGATACTTCTTAAGGAGAAAACTTGTGTAAAATAACATAACTGTTTAAATAAAACTTTGGTCCTAAGCTAATATGTTTTACACTACATTTTGCATCAGAAACATACTTTAATAATATTTTAAAACCAAATTGAGTAATGAAAAAAATAGATATTTGAAAACGTGTCCAAAGGATCATTTTACCGTCACCCAAGGGGGAAATGATCCTTCATTTAAAAATTATTGTAAATTGTTTTTTACCCGCGAAATAAAGGATATAAAAGTAATTGTGACAATACATAATGAAATAAAATAAGTTTTACAATCAAATAGCATACATAATTTATTTTATGTAAATTTTAAAATAAAAAGTGTCATAAATAATTTCGAAAAAACAATGAAATGGAATATTTGAAAATTATGATCCAAAAGTAATAGCCAATAATAAACGCAGAAATAAGTTAAATAATGCCTATTTTCGCCCCATCGGAAAACTCGGAATATTTGAGCACATATCGCAAAGATACACATAATCATGATTCTCATCTATCCCTGTACATGCATTTTGCGCCCATTTACGACACTTGTGACACTGGATCGAACTTTCACCTGCTGCAGAGGAGGTAAATAGTTCATCGCAATAAATACACTTGTGTTCATCTTCTGAATCTGTTTCACTATAAACCAAATATTGGTTTTTAGGTATATCTTCTTTATGAGATTTAGTGTTGCCAGTGGGTAACTTTTTAAAAATTCAGATTTCTTGATTGGCACCAATTTTTCGAAATAGTAAAATTTGCCTTATCTAATGACATATTAATTAAAGCGAAAACAAGGGGAATTTTACCATTTCAGAAAGTGGTGCCAATCAAGAAATCTGAAATAAAAAAAAAGGTAGCCCACTGGCAACACTGATGGGAATACGTCTTTGCTTTGACTTCATGCTCTTTTCTTTGCTTGTTCTGGCTATTTCGTTTTTAGATTTAGCTTATTTTAATTGGCTTTTCTTAGCTACAGCCTGTTTTATCTTCTCTCTCTGTTCTCTATTTTTCATTTCCAAGCTCAGTTGATTCCTATAAGGACTGCTCGTTAAAATGGCAATTTCCATCGATTTCCTTTTCCTCAAAGTGCTTGATTCAGTTTTCTTTGGGAACAATAGGATAACATATAAACTCAAAGAGAAAGGTTTGAGCAGTCGCACATTTGGCTCCCATGATGGCTAGGAACCGGTACCGGATTTTCTTCTGCCAATAAAATGGTAATAAAACGATCTACGTAATGGACAATTTTACCCGGCAACATGGCCGTCTATTTTAGGTTATATAACTTGATAACACCGAGAAACATAGTAACAAACTTAGCATGTGCAATTCACATCTAAAAACATACTCTATTAAGTAAACCAAGTCACATTTCTGTACATAAAAGACTGTATATGTAAATAAATATGAAATTTAGTGCTTATCTTATAACAGATGTTATAAAACCCACTTTTTCAAATAATTCTATTCAGATGTGTAATACTGCGTTCGTTTGAATACCGCCATTGCTTCTTCTTCACTTGGCACAACTAGTTTATGTGTTACCCTGTAGATAGCGCGACCTGTCGGGAAAAAAAACCTATGTGGATCGTTTTTCCCGCTAGGATAATTTTAGGCCACCTTCCCCTAAATAAAAAACAATTTAATTCACACATGTAAGCTAACTTTCATTTCTTATTTTATTTTTGTCTACTCAGATTTGCTCTAGAAATTTGTGTAGTCATCCTGAAAAATATTTTTTTAAAAATAAAATCATATTTTAAAAACTTTAATGTTTTGTGTTACCCTGTAAAACATATAAGTGCTACCTAAATTATTTTCGGTTGAAAAAATGCTGTTGTGTGAATAAATAACCTATATAAATTTTATTCAATTTGAAATAAAATTTCTACCTATAGACGGTAATGTATCCGAATTTTTTATGTGTTTCTGTAAAAGAAATATAACTGCTACGCACTTTGCTTTCAATTTAAAAAGTGCTATTGTGTATCGCAATGACCTTTAGTAATTTTTCTGAAATTTAATTAAATAATTTGAAATTTAATTAATTTGAAATTTTTGTTACAATTTCTGCTTTTCAGCAAAAATCTTTCCACGATCTTTTGTGTGGCCCTGTAAAAAATACATAATTTATACGTTCGTCAAATTATAATTTAATGGAATTGTCAAACAACACATGTAGGAAAAGTTATAGCTCCATTAGATAACTGAAAGTGGTTTAAAATTGTCTTGCAAGATTTGAACTAGTTTTTATGTGGCCCTGTAAAAAAGCGTAACTACTACGTTCCACAAATTATAATAATATTGCATTGTCATCAGAACTACATATCCTGAGCAAAGTTTCAGGTCAATCAAATTATTGAAATTGGTTTAAAATTAACTTGCAAGTTTTAATCTAAATTTTCGTGGATCCCTGTAGAAATAATATCCTAAACAAACTTCTACGTTCTTTAAATCATAATAATATTATATTGTCATTCAAATTACAAATGTATTCATTGCTTCAGCTCAATAGGATAATTAAAATTGATTTAAATTTGACTTGCAAGATTTGAACTAAACATACATACATGCACTGGAAGTTAATATGGTGCTTGTTTATTAATAAAAACTTACTGATCTGCAGCTATCTGCAGGAGTTTAATTTTTCAATACTTTAGGAATGACACTTCGATTTAAAAAAATACTTATTGCTGAATAATGCTGAATAATTTGTTAAAAGTCAAGATGAAATTTGTAAACAACATCAAGGATCATCCAGAATTTCAGAGTTTCAAAAAAAGCGGTAAGGCGGGTTTAATATCGCTTATTTTCAAACAAAAATGTGTTAAATCTGACCTTGACAAAGCTGTGGCATTAGATCAGCAAACTCGTGCTTTCAAATAAAACAGAATAATCCCGACGTGCTTTAAAACTTAGAGGAAGCTAGTGCAACTTTTGAAACTCCCTCAAATCAACTGCGCAAATGGCTACTTTACGGTCACAATTAACCGACACCTCTGATTTTTTTACGCCAAAACTAGTACGGATCTCGAAAATACAGACATTCAGCTGCCAGTACACGCGGTTTTGTCAAATTCTGAGACAATCGGGAAAATGGATTTTGCCCACCTAGATCATCAAAACGTCCCACTGTGCGCCGCCCGCGCTATAAGCCATAACGCAAAAACTTCTATATAGATTTACCATTCAAATTAGTACTTAGATATTTTTTCATATATTTTCAGCATGCTACTCTTAAAAATTAGCTGTAAAATTTCAGGAAATCGTGTACTGTTAGTTCATTACGCTCACAGCATCACATAAATTGTAGGAAATCAGCTTTATATAAATACACTGCTCAAAACAATTAAAGGATATTCAGGTCGTGGATGGATCTTGCAGATGGGGAATTGTTTAGATGATTGATACATGATCGACAGACGTGGTAGGCTATATGAGGGGGAAATGTACATACTTTTTGGTAGAGAAAAATGCATTGTATTGAGCATTTGGGTACGAAAAGGGGGGAAAAAGCAATTTGTGCATATGAGAAAAAAAGAATAAAAAAAGGTGTTTCCTTCAAACAAAATCTTTTTTAGTACGGTGCGTGGTTTCCCCGGACAGCCAGCCAGGGCCTGATTAACCTCTGGAGCTCTGCAAAGCACAGTGACATTTGAGGACCCTTTTTCATTGGAGAAGTATGTATTTCTTAATTTCGATATACCCTGAAACTCACATCGCTACAAATGTTATTCAAATTACTATAAATATTATATTGGATTTTCTCCATTTTCATTGACTGGACGGTAATACTGCCTGATAAACTGACGACTTTGGTTGGTTAGACAAACTGAGGGACTGTGATCATTTGGTTGAAACTGGTTTAAACTGATTTATTGTATGAAAAATTAATTTGTTATGAAAGATACTTTTATGAAACACTTTCTTAAATATATATGAGTTAAAAATTTGAAAAGTAATTTGAATTTTGGAATGCAATTAATACAATATCAAATTTGGGGTCCCCTATTTTCTTAATGTCGGGACCCTTAAAAATTTTTAAGGGAAGCGCGTGCTTCTCCTGCCTATTCGGTAACCAGGCCGTGCGACCAGCAACGATGAACACCTTTAAGGGATGGAGTCAATGAGATTATTAACCCCTTGAGGGGCACCGGTACATATTATATACCCCCTACGATTAATTTAGTTTTACACCAGAAAAATTTTATTAAATTTTACTTTTCTAACTTTGGTGGAAAAAAGCCGTAAAATTGCTTTTACTTATTTTGAAATAGAATTTTCAAAGATTCCGGTGGGAATTCAGCATTTCACAAACGTAATTGCTTGCCCTTCAAGGGGTTAATGAGGAGCTGAGATATTCTGTTGAACTCCTCCAGAAGAGCTCTTTCCAGTTCTTGGAGAGTTTTGGGGGGAGGGGGTAGACGGCCAGCAACTCGTCTGCCTAGAATATCCCAAACATGCTCTAATAAGTTCGTGTCAGGAGAACACGCTGGCCATTGCAATCATGTGATTTTTTCCTCGAAAATGAAATCATCCACCAAGTGAGCACGTTGAGGCCTGCAGTTGTCGTCCATTAACATGAAGTCATCTCCAATTGCTGCAACATAAGGGACTACAATAGGTCTGAGGATATCTTCCCTATATCTGACCGGTCAGAGCTCCATTTTGAATGATGCGGAGGTCGAATGAACTCATCAATGGAGATGCCAGCATAGAGCATTACTCCCCCATCGCCAAATCTGACACTTTCTTGCACGAACGGAGGATTGTTTCTCGTGCCACGTTCCCTCCAGATGAAAATACGCCAAAAATCAGAATGAACAGAAAAATGAGACTCGTCAGAGAAAAGAATATCGCTCCATTCATTTCTCCTCCAGTTCACATGCTTTGTTGCTCACTGCCCACGGGCGCCACGGTGCCTTGCTGTTGACGTAACGCATACCATTGGTCTGCGAGAATACAGACCTACAGCGTGGAGCCAGTTTCGGACAAATTGAGTCGAAACTGTGGTGCCAGTATCCGAGCGAAGGTGTTGGTGAAGAAGAGGGGAATTCATGTCTCGATGTCTCCCAGCCGATAGTGTTAAATATCGATCTTCATTGAGCGTTGTTGCACGTCTACGGCCTTGCCCTGGTCTTCGGCCTGAATTTCCAGTCTCCAAAAAAACGGTTCCAGAACCTGAAAATCGCACTTTGTTACAGTAGCGCCCACTTTTGAAAAATATTGGGTGAGCTCAAAAATTTTTGAGTAAAATAACACATATAATTTTCCCTCTTAGTGCACGTGTGTGTGGAGACAGAGACGGGGGAGGAGAGAATGACTAAAGATGATAATTCGAAGTTAAATTATGTTTTTTTCTAAGCAAAATATAAAATTATTATAATTGTAATTTAATAAATAATCTTATTAAATTATATCCTCACAAGTTCTTCCTTATAAATACATTAATATTTACTATAAATAACTTAAAAATTGCTAAGTATTGAAAGTACAAAAAACTTAACGTCAAGAAAAACATCCAATTTAGTCACCTAATTGCTTCACCAATTCAAGACACAGATTGGCAAAATATGAAGGACGTTTGTTTTTGAGAGAAATTTAATTATACGTCAGCTGAAGGGGCTTCTAGTGCTCCTGTAAGTTAAATCGATGTTCTTAATCTTAATATTTTACGAACATCAATATAACCAAATTTCATTTCAGCAATTGAATAAATAAATAATTAATTAAATAAATTGAAATTTGGTGAACAGGGATATAAAATTATTGGGTGGGCTAGCGCCCCACGGGCCCATATAAGTTGGCGCCACTGTGTTAAACTCCAGTGGCTTTTGCTACTTCGACTTGTGTTCAGCTACCCCTTCTAACTGACCAGCAACTCTCCAAACTTAAAGGACCATTCGGTTAAAGGACTTCGTTGACACATCGAACTCATCGAAACAAGGCCCTTTCTAAATGTCGATCATTTTTTCCTGCTTTGTTTTTCAGTAAGTTGAAAGCCACATTTAATTCTTTGCCGCTGAAGCGTCGTTTTTGACGTCAAACACAAAATTTGCCTGCTCCGAAGTTTGAAAATGAGAAAATTTCATTTAGATAGAACGTTTTTCGTAACTGATTGTTCATGAAAATCTTGTTTTCCAGAAAAGTTTCCATCGTTCAAAATGTATAAGAAATATTTATCAGAAGTTCTTAAAACTGTCCAGATGTTTGTACCTTCTTTAACCTTTAACTGATGTTACCGGTCTCACAGACCGGTGCTTTTTTCAATTTTCATGGTTTAACTTTCAAATTTCAGTTTATCTACAAACACTATTGAAATTTTGTTTCGTTTGGAACTTTAGTACTAACACCAGAGACTATTGAATAGGTGAATTTTAATTATAACACTCCTGTACAAAAAGTTTAGTACAAAAACAGCATCCTATGAGTTAATCGCAGCTTTTATTCATCTTCCGATGGAGCGGCCTCACAGACCTCATCACACTAGTTATGTGACAATTTCTGTGACATCAGTTAAAGGTTAATCTCAATGCTAGAAGCTCTTTTCCTTCTTAAAGTTTTTAAGACTGCGCAACTTCCGGTTACTTAAATACAAATTTCCTGTTTGAGAGCTAAAACGGAATAGCCACTATAACACTTCCAATGATAATTTAGAAGAAAGCAAAAAATCTTTTGGATGGCTAATTGTACACTATTTCGAGTAAAACCATAGAAAATAATATGTGATACAAGACTCCCTTATCATATTATGATAAGGAGGCCTTGATGTGATATATGCCCGAAATTGGCGATTCAAACAAGTTCAATTTGATATTCCACGCATGATTTCTTCATAGTTTTTGGTGACTTTCTAAAACTTCTTGCAATTCATAACTTCTTAAAAAGTGATAAATATTACAATTTTCTATGGGTTAAAATAAAAAAAAAATTACATCACAATTCATAACTTCTTGAAAAGTCATAAAAATTACAATTTTCTACGGGTTGAAATTAAAATCCTTTACGTAAATAAATATTTAAGATTAAAATTTCAAAATAATACGCAGAGTTTCAATATAAATAGAATTTTTCAAGCATTTTCTGGCCCAAAGTTTTTCATTTTCTATATTACATCTTCAAGATTTTGCCTCATTTTTCAGATAACATTGTATTTATAAACTATGAAAATTACAAATTCTTCCATTCAGTAGTTGTAAAACTATCTTGCGGGAAATACCATAATTTGTACTCCGAAATACATAGTTTTAAAACTTTTTAAATAATGAGAAAGTTAAAGTGCTATTACACGGGAAAAATTTTGGAGCAAAAAAATTGCCCGCGACTCGTCAATTTTCCTAGCTTTTCATTGGTTATTCGGGAAAAGGCTTTTCCTTCGTCGGTTTTGCAAGAATTTATTGGCTATTCCGGCCGACATGCTCTCATCCATTTCGAGAGACAACAAAATTACTCGACAGTAAAAAGTTGCTTGCTTTTTGAGAAACTCTTTTAAAGCCATAGGTTAACATGTTGTCTCCCGAAAGTAGCGGTAACTTTGACGTCTTTTTTGCACTTTAAGATGCAGTGTAAGCTAGGGTGCCTCTATATGAGAGTGGCGAAAAATCAAATCTAAAACAATCAAAACATTCTGCGCGAGAGTCGAGTTGATTTGCTTTATCTAATTACAATCAATATTACCAAAAAAATGGAGTATATGGTAAATAACACAGAATAAAGAGGAAGAATAGAGATGAAGTGTGGTGGATGGTCTTGGCGCCGAAAATGCAACCCTAAAATCCGTTACGTTCGGCCCAAACACAACCACGTAGTAATGGAGGATATTCCATCTCCGTTTTGATCACGTGGTCAAGGTAAAAACTTCTAGCGTAAAGAAGGGAAGGCTGCGTAGACGTGTAATGTAAATCCCCGCTAGCCAATGAAACAGTTCATGAGGCAAAGCAGTAAGTATCTTCCCTTCTTATCAGTTAAAAGTTCCTTGTGTAAATTACCGGTATCACGTGACTTCTTTCAGTCTCGAACCCATATTTGGAATATCCTCCATTCATGTCTTTGAATTCGTCTTATTAATACAAAGCCCCTCGCTTGTGAAATGCTAATTTAGAAGTTTAAACATAAACAGATCACTTTCATTTAGAGAAATAATGCACGGGTGACGTCCAAGAATTCGGTCCCTGTTCTACGTACTTGTTTTGTTTGGGTCGAACGAGGGCATTTAAATTTGAGCGATAACCGGCTTCATGTTGTAAGCCGTTTTTACGGCATACTGCATCTATATTCTTTCTCTTTAGTCTGTGAGTAAATACACAGCATTAGGGAAACTTTAAACAATAAATTCCATTAAAAAAAAAAAAAAAAAACATAAATCATAAAGCTCTGAACAGGAAAATAATTTTTAGTACTTTCCGTTCTGACTGGTGCACATTGCTGCTTGTAATGGCGGATCTGAAACAAAGAAACAAGCGTTTAAATATTTTAAACTTATGTAAAAATCTGGAAAACCTTTCATTTTTATTGAAAAAATTATATTATTAATATTATTTTAATGAAAATTTTAAAATTCCTTAAATTTTCTTTGAATTCTCCTAAAATCGTGTTGTTTCCTCGATGACAGTGTACGGTCTTGTTATCTACAAACATAACATAAAAGGCAGGCAACAGGGCAACAACAGCCTTCATCTCAGCAACGAACAAACCGTTGCATTCATCAACAAAACATTCGCCATTCAAAAAAATTTCGTCCTTTAGAGAATTTCTGGCCTCTAATTTCGGAGCTGTTGGAATTGCTGTTGCGTAAATTTGACGCAGTTATCGAAAAACATTTAAGTTTTAAAAAATACAATGCATGCTTTCTCTTAAAATTGATACCATCTTCACTCGAGAAACCATTTCACTTAACCCAAACTTCTCTTACTCATCACCTATTTACATTGTAAATATTTTGCATTCTAATGTTAAGGCTAAATTAGCATCAATAAAAATATAATAATTCCTTTTCTAAAAACAATCACCAATATTTATCCACCCCCCCCCCCTTTTTTTTTTTGTTTCAGAACAATGGAAGAATGGAATTCATTCAACTGTCACAATTTCAGTTTATTTTAGAAATTGTAAAAAAAAAAAAAAAAAAAAAAAAAAAAAAAAAAAAAGAGGAAAAGAAACGTTTTTATTAATTTTCTGACATTAATTTGAATTTCAAAAACTATTATAACATGCCAAGTGCCACAGATAAGTTGGCTTAGAATTGACAGTTTGTTGAAATCGTTAGGAAATAGTGGAGTTGGTATGCCATCAATAAGCCAACTAATGCCCCTCTAATTTAGAGAGTTGCTCGGCCAAAACAAAAGTAATTTCGTCGAGCCACATCTAATTGTACTAATATTTCAGAAATTGACGGTTGGGCCACTGTTGGGTAAATGTTGAATCCGTACTTGACGCACGCGTAGATGCCGGCATCCCACAGAACAACAAAGTTCTCTTCTTTTGTTAGCCGACAAAGGCTTTGCTGTTATTGTTCTAGATTACTCTTGCATCTCCAGTCTGATGCATATATATTATTTTCAGTATTTTCTGTATGTATTGATTTTTTTTTTTTTACAACTATTATCTGAAAGTGAGAAAATTTGCATATTTAAAATTAAATAACTTAAAACTGGGTGGAGAATAAATATGTCGTAAAACGGCGCTCAGTAGTGAAAGGTGAAATAAACCTAGAAATATTTGTAGTAGAAAAGTCCATTTATCAAAATACTTTTTGGTATAGTTTAATATGTTAGCATGCTTAATTTATTTTAAATTTATATCATGTAAATTTCACCTGCCATTTAAAGACTTCTTCACTCACACGAAAACACCCGCTCGCTAATGTTAATCCTACGGGACAGTTCTTTTAAAATATCTCGTTTGCATTTCAATACATTTAAACGATATTTTTTTGTATTGGATAGCCGAGGTAGATCTCTACAATCTTCTTTTTTTACTTTTTTATTTTGTTTAGGGGTATTTTCTATGAGGATACTTCACTTCGGTTTCGAAAGGGAAAGTATCCTTATAAAAAACATGCAAACAAAATCGAAAAAGTAAAAATAGACGATTGTAGAGATCGACCTCAGCTATCCAATTCAAAAATACATTTTAAATACAGTGAAATACGTTTAACACGAAATAGAGGGGGGGCCGAAATTTTTTTTCGGGTTAAAAGAATTTCGCGTTAAGGCTGTTCTCAAATCCAAAAGGGCAACTTTCTGACATAAGTTTTAATTCATTTTTGTTTGGAAACGCATGAAACTAGTAGGTGTTGTTATTCAGAAACTATGTCATCTAACATTTTTTTTTTTCATGTTTTCTTGTAAGCGCAATAGATCTTTCAGAAAATGCTGCCAAAGTTGGCATTTTGAACTGAACTTCCGAACGAAAGAAGAAAATCCAGTCAGTAAGAGGAGAAAAATGCCGTGTCACGTGATCAAAATCGCTTATATCTCAATAGGTAATTGATGATCAAAAAATGGAAAAGAGCAGTTCAGAATAGCCTTGAAAGATTCGTAAAAAAAAGGACAAAACTCACAAATATTTTCGATATCGTCAAATTTTATTTTGATTTCCTGTTAAACTACTAGTAGGCTAAATCCATTAGGATAAAAAGGAAATAAAAAAAAGTATTGTTTTTTTTTTTTTTTTTTTTTTGAAAAAAATCAGATATCTTTTTTTCAAGTGTCTTCTTCAGCATTTTTCTGTTTTCGTCCTTCTTTTCATCAACTGCGTTAAGCAGCTTCATCTTTATTTGAAGCGAAATATTAGTTTTATTTTCGCACTGATTTCTCAGCCATTGTGCTCATAAAACATAAGCTAATTTTTTTTTTAAACACGAAATTCGCTGATTTTCACCCACCCAAAAAATCAGTGGTTTTAACACAAAATTCTCCAATTTCAACTCAAACTTACTAGATCGAAAGCGAATTTCTTCCGTATTAAACGATTTTTGTTTCGTGTTAAAAGAAAAAAAAATGTATTAAATTGCATAGTATACTGCCCAGACTGCTATATCATTTCGTGTTAACCGATTTTTCACGTTAAGCGTTTCCGTGTTAAACGTATTTCACTGTATATTTAAATGCAATTGAGATATTTTAAAAGAACTGCTTCGTAGGATTAACATTAGAGAGCGAATGTTTTCGCAAGAATGAAGTAGCTCCTTAATTTGAGCTGCATCTGACGATTATAACTCCATGTCAGAAGGCTCTATCAATCGTTCGAATTTTTGCTGCTTCCAGATGTGATTTTTATGTACAGTGAACAAAAAAAAAAAAGTTGGACAACAACAAGATTCGATTTTGCTGCTTAATATTGTTTTAACCAATTGTGATATCGTAATCTAACAATATTTTTTTAGAAAGATAATTTCTTCAAAGATTGAAACAGTTTTATTTAATCTTAATAAAATGTTATATTATAAAATAATTTAAAAATAAATTGCACGTTTTTCACTGCTAAAATAAAACTTGGACACTTATTTCATTTTGGATTGTCATTATGCAAATTTTTAAGAGGTTGTTGATTTCTGGCACGAGACCAAGTCAAAGCTATGAGACTGAAACGCGTTGAAATTTCTTTTTGCTTGATTAAAAATACAAAAAATGGAAAAAAGCAAACTTCTGTTGATATAAAAAACTTAATTGTTAAACTATAGGAAGAGGAGAAAAGTATACGCTATATTACAGAAACTGTGCAAAAGCCATGTTCAACAGTGCATTACATCAAGCAGGACGGTCGTTCTGCCAAGCCAAGCTGAAATAAAATGCTAACCCCGCCAAACAAACAAACGCCAAGAATAACAGCAAGACACCGTAACTGCTTATTATACTGAACACAACTTCTCCATGTTAAATGGATGAAATATGCCAGCGTAAAATTTCCCACATCAAAAGAAGCAATCATCGCAGAAAAATAAAAACCAACACCAGAAGGACCTAATAAAGAAGATCTTCAATTTGAGATCAAATGCATCCTCATAAATTAATTATAAACAGAGATATAGATTTTTTAAAATAACGTCGAGATACTGAAAATGACAGATTTATTTTCTTCGTCACAACTTATGTTTCAATTGAGGTAGAAACTTAAATAATGGACAGAAAAAAGTAAGGATTGAATTTTTGGATAGATATTTACTCAATCTACGTGCTTTTATAAGCACGTTCAGCTTTAAAAACATTAATTTTCTATTCATAATTAGCGAAAAACTGTTAATTAGTTCTAAATTTTACAAATTATGCCAAATAGCGATAAACCCGCCAAAATATTTTAGAAATCTTATACTTTTCTTTTATATTATCCTTTTGCATTGATTTCATCGACGATAACTATGTCTGAGATTCAGATAGATTTTTCGCTGTTAGCGAAATGAGTTTGACCAATCAGAAGCCTGTATGTTTGAGAATATTTGCTGTTTCTGGATCCCAGCCTATGTGATGAAAGTTTTGAGTCATTTTTTTAGTGCCGTGGATGAAGTGCAATGTTTGTAGAAGTGTAGGCTAGGATCCAGATAGATTTTTCGCTGTTAGCGAAACGAGAATCACCAATCAATAGCCTGCATTTCTGCAAACAGCGAAAAGTTCACAAAAATGCAGGCTTCTGATTGATGAATCTCGTTTCTCTAACAGCCAAAAATCTATCTAGATTGCGCCCAATGGAGGATATTCCAAATATGGGTTCGAGGCTGAAAAAAGTCACGTGATACCGGTAATTTATCCAAGGAACTTCTAACTGATAAGAAGGGAAGATACTACTACTTTGCCTCGTGAACCGTTTCATTAGCTAGCGGGGATTTACATTACACGTCTACGGAGCCTTCCCTTCTTTACGATAGAAGTTTTTACCTTGACCACTTGATCAAAATGTAGATGGAATATCCTCCATTATGTTGAACACAATTTTGCATTTCCACATCCAGGAAGGGTATTGATTGTCATAACAACAATACATATTCGAAACTATTTAAGGCACTGATTCTGAACTCCTTTGCTATACATTTCTATATTAAAGAAGTTGTTGTTTCCATAGTAACAGTACTTTTCTGTATTGCTTTCTCTAAAACACAAATATAGAAATTTAACAAAGAGCGCTCAGAATCAACACCATAACAGAGAGCCTTTATACATAAGAGTGGTGATATATGCACAGGAAGCATGTTCATATCAAGTTTTTGCCGAAAGTATGGCTACAGCGTCTAGAATACCTTGTGTGGAAATATGCTATCCAAACAACGCTAAAAATTTGTATCCTTTAAATGTGCAACGATACTGCTAAAATCCCAAGTATCGATCACAGCGACATCTGCGGTATTTAGTATTACATTGTATAGACTAGCAATATCTTGCAGTTTGAGAAAATATCCTGCAGATGTCGCTGTGATCTATATATTTCAGCAGCATCGTTACACAGTTAAGGGATACAATGTTTTAGCACTTTTTTAAGTATTACAGGGATAGCCAATTTCCACACTATATATTCTAAGTGCTACGGCAATCCACTTTCTTGAATAGAGGCTATTCTATCTACGTTTTAATCACGTGGTCAAGGGAAAAACGTCTAACGTAAAGAAGGAAAGGCTCCGTCGACGTAATGTAAATCCCCGCTAGCCAATGAAACAGTTCACGGGAGAAAGCAGTAGTAGTTTCCTGTTTCCCTTCTCATCAGTTAGAAGTTCTTTAGGTAAATTGCCGGTACCACGTGACTTTTTCAGCCTTGAACCCATATTTGGAATGTCCTCCATTAGACGATACGCGCATGGAAGAGCTTTATTAGACTAGGGAAATAATTCAATATGCATTAGCCTGACGATAATGACACGCTCGCAAAGGCCTTTAACGATTTGTTTTTATCACTACTACCAATAAACCTTTATTGGCCATATGTCGCTTCTTCGTTACAGCGACACACTTGTTCCTAATTGGATCCCGGCCTTAATGTATCAAAATACGGAGTTTGCTTTCTGTACTATTCCTGAGCTCAGTTATAACGTCTAGAAATATAGGTCGAGATCCAGGTACATTTTTGCAAACAGTGAAAAGTTAGCAATAATTCTGGCTTCTGATTGGTCAATCTCGTTGCGATAACAAAGAAAAATCTACCTAGATCATGGTCATGGTGTGGAAACCGGCTATTCCAGTAATACTTTAAAAATTGCTAAAAATTGAATCCCATAAATATTGAAAAATACTGAATGACAAATGTCGATAGCAGCAACATTTTCTAGATCTTCTCTGAGCGAAACGTTTTCTCATTTGATGTCTTTTGAAATAGTTACGTTGGAATTACCATATGTCGCTGTGATCGATTGGTTGGTTGGTTGTATTTATGTCGGCCAATTATCAGCACCTGGGGTATGGGCCCTGGGGTGGAGAGGAGTGCCTTCCGTGGAGGTCTTTCTAAGGGAACCTAACCCGTATTAACGCTTGGGGAACCAATGTTCGAAGAAAACCACGAAAACTCCGAACGATTAGGCCGACGGGCGCGATTGGGATCGTACCCAGCACCTCCCGTCTACCAGCCTTGAGAGCAGAACCTCTCGGCCACTGGTGGGGCGTCGCTGTGATCGACATTCATCGTTCAGCCTCGTTCAACATTTATGGGATACAATTTTTTAGCACCTTTTTAATAAGCCGATTTTTAAACTATATCTTCTAGATACTATAGCTCCGTTATAGGCCTAGATTATATGTTGTAGAAATCGACTATCCCAGCAATACTTAAAAAAGCGCAGAAATAGTGAATCCCTTAAATGTACAATGATGTTGAATTCCAAACAGTCATTTGCAGCGACATCTGCAGGATATTTTTTAAAGAAGAAAGAGACACGTGTAATGCACCGCTATAGCGTCTAGAATACATAATGTGGAAATTTGCTATCCAAGCAGCGCTAAAAAGTTGTATCCCTTAAATGTGCACTGACGCTGAAATCCAGGGAGCTGATCGCAGCGACATCTGTGATATACTTTCAAAGTAAACATTGTATTATTACAGCGGGCTTGACGCCAAGCACACAGGTCAGATGTATGTTAATAAAATGTAAAAAAAAAATGCTACAGCGTCTAGACCAAATTATAGCGCCTAGAATATATACTGTGGAAATTGGCTATCCCTGTAATACTTAAAAAAGTGCTAAAATATTGTATCCTTAAATGTGCAACGATGCTGCTGAAATATACAGATCGCAGCGACATCTGCAGGATATTTTCTATAACTGCAAGATATTGCTAGTCTATACAATGTAATACGAAAATCCCGCAGATTTCGCTGCGATCGACACTTGGGATTTTAGCAGTATCGTCGATCATTTATGGGATACAAATTTTTAGCGTTGTTTAATAAAATATTTCCACACTAGGTATTCTAGACGCTGTAACCAAATCGTCATGAAGTTTTAGGAAATATCCTGCAGATATCGCTGTGATCGACTCATTGGATTTCAGCATCATTTGAAATTTAAGAGATCCAATATTTTAGCACTTTTTAAATTATTACTGGGATAGCCGATTTCCACACTATATATTCTAGGCGCTGTAGCACCGCGGTAGCCTGTCTTTTTCGTTTACCTCGGAGTAGATATAGATGAAGTCATTTGTAGCTGTTCCTAAACTGTGGTCAACAACATATAAGGCCAGTTCATAACGTCACACGGAGTTGATTATCTGTACACGGCAATGAACACACAAAAAAAAAAAATCGGCGCGCAGCTTTGTACTAATCATCGTGTAAAGATGATCCAACTCTGAGGCTAACGAAAAAGACAAGCTACCGCGGTGGGTCCGATTCTTCTTTTTTTACAGACCGCTGGAGTCACGTGATGCTCGAATGCACCAAAGAAGGTGCGTGAAAAGAGCATCACGTGACTCCAGCGGTTTGTAAAAAAAGAAGTATCGGACCCACCGCGGTAACCTGTCTTTTTCGTTAGCCTCGATCCAACTCCGTGTGACTTTTAAACATCATGAACTGGCCTATTATGTCATTGGTCGCGCTAACACCCTCCCTCCTGCGTCCACCGTATATAGCGGCATCTTGTACTGGAGACTGCTAAATGGGCTGCTATCGGTCAAAATCAAGAGAGAAAAGGGCAGAAGAGAGGGAAAGAACTCGTTTTTTTTTGGTAACTAGTTTTTCACATGGGAAGATTGACATGTCTGTTCCTCTCCTTTCATAAGTTCATAGTGGTGAAATAAGCCAAAGCCTCCTAAATATTTGAGAAAGTCTTGACTCGCGTCACGAAAACATCACACAAAGCAGGCAAAGCAAAGAAACAAAATCATTCATTGGCTCGTGAATATGAACGAGCCAATGAATGATTTTTCTTCTTTGTTTTGCCTGCTTTGTGTGACGTTTTCCTGACACGTGTCAAGGCTTTCTCCAATATTTAAAGGGCGTTGAATAGGCCGGGATCAAGATAGATTTTTCGCTATTAGCGGGTGAGATTTATCAATCAGACGTCTGCATTTTTCCGAACTTTTTGATGTTTGCAGTAAACACCGAAAAGCCTGCAAGGATGGAGGCTACTGATCGGTCAATGTAATTTTACTAACAGAGAAAAATTTATCTGAATCCCGGACATTAACTTTGGTTGGTTAAAACAATTTTGAATAAAATCAAATCAGGAAGCCAATGTTTGTTAACTTTTCTGGTTAGTTTAATTGAAATATTTCTCGTCTATTACTGAAAACTGAGTTACCGTACTTAAGACAAAAAATTGAATATGAGTACACGACTTGCGCATATGTCACCACTCTAACACAGTGTTGCCAGATGGGCTACTTTTTTTAATTCAGATACTTGATTGGCACCACTTTTTTGAAATTGTAAAATGCGCCTTATTTAATGACATATTAATTAAGGCGAAAACAAAGGGAATTTTACCGTTTATAATAAGTGCTGGCAATCAAGAAATCTGAATTAAAAAAAAGTAGCCCACTGGCAACACTACTCTAACCTATAAATGTTCTCGTTTATGACCATGATTCTAAGTGCAGTTGGTTAAATTTGAGTATCTGGGCATTAGAGAAAGCAATAGTGGCCCACCGTGGCTGAGTGGATAAGACACCATGCCGCTAATCGCTTGAGAGCGTAGGTGGAAGCAGATTCGAATCCCGCCGTGATCCGCATGTGATATGATGTATGTGTTCAATAAATCAAACAAACAAACAAGCAAGCAATAATGAAAGGTACAGTTGGCATGGAAACAACGACTTCTTTGATTCGTATAAAAAATTAATGAATAGTAGTAAATGACTCAAGTTTAAAATGTACGCAAATGGTCTGGAAATATCAATGGCTCCCATCTAGTATTTCACAAAATTAATTTAATAGATTCACATGATGTATAACTTGATGCAACTCTTAGCTAATGAAAATTCTGCAACAAGACTTATGTAGGTAGATCTTTTGAATGAATAATTCAGAATTTTGAGAACAAAACGAAGTTCTTAAGGACTCTTCCTCATACCCCCTCAAAAAAGGAAATACGATAGAAAGATATAAGAATTTGGATAGCTTCAATATGTCTGTGATCTTTTGTAAGAGTTCAGAAAAAAAGTCTGGGCATAAAAAAAAAAAAAAAAAAATTTGACGAACGATAAGACTATAGATTTCAGGCAATTTTTAACCGAAAAATATTTAATTCTAATGTATATGCGGCTTTAATAATAGACTATTAAAGATAATCAATTTAGGGGAAATTTTATAGTAAATTAATATCCTCACATTTATGCAAATAGGTATGGATAAACAGACTTGAGTAAAATTACATATTTATTCTTTCTTCTCTATAACACGATCTAAATGAAGATGAAGTTATATGTACAGTTTATATCTTTAAATTTTTAGATTTTTTATATCAAAAATGTTCCTTTATTATGTCTAGAATTGCTAGATTTACAAAACTTCGATTCTTTAGATGCCTGCCGGGTTTCATTCTCGGATTAACCGTAGGTATTTGTAAAGGTAAATTTATTTTGCAAAACCGTCAGCAAAAAAAAGTTAGAAAAAACAATTAACTGACAGACTAACTGTAAATACATATTTTATTTCGACTCTGTTTTTTACTAAATTTTCATCTTTCGTAGAAAATTTTAAGGAGATATAAATTGAGAAAGACTGATACTTTGAAAGATGAAATTGACTTTCCTTACTTTTAAATTATTAATCACTATAAAAAATGAATGATAGGTAAACAAAATGTATAAGTGTTTGCTCCCTGCTTATAAAGGCTATACAAGGACTAATTTTAATTTGAGCTAGTAGAATTATTTCAATTATATATCATTTGTTTTAAAAAAAGAACTGATATCTACTAAAAAACAACTTTTCAAAAGTAAAAAAAAGCCAAGCAAAAAAAAAAAAGAAAAGAAAAGAAAAAAGAAAAAGGTGAAAGTTGTGGCTAAAAAATAGTATGATATCAAATTTCCAAGCTTATATTACGGTACTTATTTAACATTTTTTGATAAAAATTTACCATATGTAAGTCGAGTACCTAAGTATGAATTGATAGAAAGCCTTTTCTCCTTTACTAAATACATCATAACGTGTTTCTGAAAATTAAATTTTTTTTAATTATGCATGATGGGCATGGCGGAAATCTTTCCATATTTTACACAAATTTCTAAGCACTCAAGCTCGTAACATATTTGGTTTATTAAGAATTTCGAACTTCTAGTTTTAGCTACAGACAGATAAATTAGGAAAGTTTTTTATTTTGAAAAAACAAATTGATTTTTACTGCTTTAACTAATTAATTAACCCCCCTCCGAAAAAAGAGAATCATAAGATGGAACCTGAAGTTACTTCAGCTTTATTTTTAAACACAAATTTTTAGGCACTCATTTCCATAAATTAAAAGAATAAAATGTTTGTTTTAGTAACAATTTCGAACTTCCAATCTTAACAATGAACTTGTGTGCTTAGAAATTTGTGTAAAATATGGAAAGATGGCCGCTAAGCCCATCATGCATAATTAAAAAAAATTTAATTTTCAGAAACATGTTATGATGTATTTAGTAAAGGAGAAAAGGCTTTCTATCAACGCATACTTAGGTACTCGACTTACATATTGTAAATTTTTATCAAAAAATGTTAAATAAGTACCGTAATATAAGCTTGGAAATTTGATATCACACTATTTTTTAGCCACAACTTTCACTTTTTTTTTTTTTTTTTTTTTTTTTTTTACTTTTGAAAAGTTGTTTTTTAGTAGATAATAAATACGTAGAAAAAGTACAGATGTTTGCAAAGACCTAGTAGAAATGGTAGGCCCAAAAAGATTTCTTCGTCTCAAACAGTAAGACGTATTGTGATATTTGTGAAAGAGAATCCTAAAATTTCTGCAGTAAAGATAAATAGCGAGTTGAAAGAGGCATCTATAGTGAATGTGTATCCACAGATTATAAGAAATACATTCCAAAAACTATAGAGCATACATACAACAAAAAAAAGCCATGTTTGTCTTTCAGAAATGTAAAAAAAAAAAAAAAAAAAAAGTCTTGAATATGATAAACAACATGTTGGAAAGTCACAAGAATTCTCAATGTTATTTTTACAGATGAGTTGAAATTTACTTTGTTTGGATCTGATGGTCCGCGTTTTGTATGGAGAAGGAAAGGAACAGCGCTAAAATGAGCAAATATAAAAGCGACTGTAAAACATGGTGGCGGATGCGTTATGGTATGGGGTCATTCCATGTCAATTCAACCAAATTTTTTATGGTTTGTAACCCGACCCCCAGGGATTTGGATGAAACTCGGTGTATATACTAATTATATCATGATATGAATACATCAGAAAGATTTCCTTCCTAGACCTCATAGTTTGTGAGATACGGGGGGTCTAGTTTTTTGGATTTTTCTCAAATCGCACATTTCTGAGTCTGCATTTTTAGACTGCAGTTCCATTTTCAAAAAATTGTTTCTCTGGATCTAAAATGCGAATCATCTTAAAAATATCACCGTAAGTACATCAAAAGACACAGATTTTAATAAAAAAATGTTTAAAAAATTAATTTTAAATATTTAGGGCCAAAAAATTAAACCAAAGTTGAAAGTTATAGTTATTTTTCCAAATTTTTGTGACTTTACGAAAAAGGCTCTACACAAAAAGGCAAATGAAATTTCCAATTTCTTTTTGTTTTAAATAAAAGTTTACGCTTTGGGCTTTCTATTTAGGAAATAAAAATTATGTCTTTTTCATGGCTTATGCAAAATTTTTGACTTATTTTGGGATGCTGTACCTATCAAGAGATAAATATCTTTAACTTTGCTTATGGTACCTAAATAATAGCTGCACATTTTAAATATAAATTTATTAATCATTTTGATTTATTTCCTAAAATGAACCCTTAAAATCAGACTGATTTATTTATTTTTATAACAGTAGAAAATTTGTATGTTATTGGTACATATCACACATTATCTGAAATTGTGTTGTTCTCAATCTTATCGCATATGTTTGTCACATAAATGTACATCTATCATTGGATTCAGTGCTATAGCATTTCTATAAATACTTTCACAAAGGTAGTATGTCAAGAATATGTACAATATTTAATGAAGGGGGTGTAGATATTGTGCATAATCCTTATGTTTCCATTATTTATTCATTCATATATTTTCTTTTATTATTAGCATTTTTTTTTAAATTTAAACAATCCTTTAATTTTGTGTTTACAATATAACTGTAAACAAAAAATCTTTTGTTGATATAGAATAAGAAAATGCAATAATGACTTTTTACCCATCAAATTTTCAATATGTTTTTTTCTGTGTGTGTATGTGTGTTTGAATTAAAATATTTTATTTATATTTAACATTCTTTTAAAACTTTCTATCTTATTATCTTGGATATTTTTAATCATTTTAAATATGTTTTTTATAGTTTAAATACCTTATATTTAACAAAGCCTAGTTCATTTCTACAGTATGAAACATATTTTTACACCTGCCTTGTATAAACAAATTCTGACAAAGGCAGGATAAAATTATTTAGTTAAGGCAGATGTTTTCGAATCTGTTAATCAAATTATTATTAGTCTGCTGTTTCTCATAATAAAAGGGGGATCTATTATTCATTGTGCTGCAAATGAAAATAATAGATGAATTTGCAGTAACTAATTAAGCTGCAAGACCGTCATGACAACTTCTGAGAGAAAAGAGAATCTTGTCTATGCCAGAAATAAGAAAAATTAAAACCACAGCTACAGGTCCAGAAACAATTGAAAAGTTTTATAATTGTAATGAATATTGAAGAATCATGACTGGAAAAAAAATGTAGTTAGTATTGCTAAGAATGTACAAAAGCGATTGACATTATGTGTATCTACATGAGTTGTATTCTCTTTTTAAACAGGAATTTCCAAAAAACTTGATAATTATAACTCTAGGTATTCAATTTAGTATTAGCAGCACTGTTCATTTAATTGAATTTGTGACAAGCTAAGTAAAATATTTGGAAAATGTTATTCCACTCTTTTATAACGAAAGCTAAATCTAATTTCCTAAAAGAAACTAAAGCAAACTTTGGCCCTCAAAAAGCTATCGTTTTGTAGGATTTCAGCAAAAATTTTACTTTTCTTATTCAAGGTGAGGCTTAAAGTTACCATTGGACCAAAGAAGCTGCATTCTTGATCCAACTGTTATATACAATCTCTCAGTATTAGATTATCAGCAAGCAATATACACATTTTATCTTATGATATGCAACATTATGTCAATCTTGTGTGTTTAGCATAGAAGGAAGTGATATCATTTGTAAAAGAGATATTTCCTGATGTAAAGAAAGTCCTTGACGTTTGTGATGGGTCCTCTGGCAATATAAAAATTGCAAATTTTCATAAACCTTTACCAAAATGAAGAGGATTTCCCCTTAAGATATTTAAATTCTTTTCTGGGGGGTGGGGGGAAGGAGGGGAGATAGCCACCGATTTAATGTTTTAGATACTAAATCACGAAGATCTTCTTATATACCGATGTTTTGTTGTGTTATTATGTTTGGAGTTACAGTAAGATAGGCAAATTGACATATATATTAGAAGGTTCTCCATGTTGCTTTATTCATAATAAATATAAATTTTAAATTGCTCAAAAAAAGAATGTTCCAAAATAAGTCTAAGTGATACTGCAAAAGTACGTCATTTATTTCTATATTTATATTTAGCTCAGTTATATTTTTGAATTTCAATCTTTTAAATATAATGTTTATTCTGATTTTTTAGCTTTAAAAATTTGCATATAATTTATCAAATTCTTTATTTGTCACATAAAAAAATACAACAATCTAAATCTTTAAATTATTTCTAAGCAATTTTATTTAATGTATTAGATTTAATTAATGATTATTTCAATTTTAATAAAAATGAAGTTTTTCTCCAGCTTATGTAAAAATTTTGCCCTGTTTTGGGAAATTACACCATTCAAGAAAAAAAATAATATCTCTAATATGTATAATTTTAACTGTAGTACCTAACTAATTAATTACTGTGGTGCCTATGACTTGTTGAATTTATTTAATATAAGTGCTTCTTTTTTTTTATTTACAAGTAAAGTTTTGCTTTGTTTTTTCTGAGTAAAATGAGAAAAAATCTATGATTTCAATATCCACACCCCTCCATTAAATATTGTACATATTCTTTACACACTACCTTTGTGAAAGTATTTATAGAAATGCTATACCACTGAATCCAATGATAGATGTACATTTATGTGACAAACATATGCGATAAGATTGAGAACAACACAATTTCAGATAATGTGTGATATGTACCAATAACATACAAATTTTCTACTATTATAAAAATAAATAAATCAGTCTGATTTTAAGGGTTCATTTTAGGAAATAAATCAAAATGATAATTAAATTTAAAATTAAAATATGCAGCAATTATTTAGGTACCATAAGCAAAGTTAAAGATATTTATCTCTTGATAGGTACAGCATCCCAAAATAAGTCAAAAATTTTGCATAAGCCATGAGAAAGACATCATTTTTATTTCATAAATAGAAAGCCCAAAGTATAAACTTTTATTTGAAACAAAAAGAAATTGGAAATTTCATTTGCCTTTTTGTGTAGAGCCTTTTTCGTAAAGTCACAAAAATTTGGAAAAATAACCATAACTTTCAACTTTGGTTTAATTTTTTTACCCTAAATATTTAAAATTAATTTTTTAAATATTTTTTTATTAAAATCTGCTTTTTTTGATGTACTTACGGTGATATTTTTAAGATGATTCGCATTTTAGATCCAGAGAAACAATTTTTTGAAAATGGAACTGCAGTCTAAAAATGCAGACTCAGAAATGTGCGATTTGAGAAAAATCCAAAAATTGGACCCCCATATCTCACAAACTATGACGTCTAAGAAAGAAAAATTTCTGATGTATTCATATCATGATAGAATTAGTATATACACCGAGTTTCATCCAAATCCCTGGGGTCGTCGGTTACAAGGTCTGGTTGAATTGACATGGAATGGACTCTATGGTGTTCAATGGGAGCTAGTGATGTTGGAAATCTAGTGTTCATTGAAGGTACAATGAACAAAATGAGGTATTTTAACATTCTAAAAGAAAATTTACTAGAAACAGCTTCAAAATTAAATTTAAATGGAAATTATTCTTTGGTCCAAGACCATGATCCTAAGCATAATGCTCGGATTGTAACGGAATGGTTGTTATAAAAAGTGCAAAAAGTACTACCCCATCCTCCCCAAAGTCCGGATCTAGATCCTGTAGAACATTTGTGGGCTTACATGGAGAAACAATTACTAACTAGAAAAGGAGATTAAGAATAAAACGAACTAAAAACTGCTATTCTCAATATATGGCAAAATGTACCATCAGATTTAACCGAAAAACTGGCCCTTTTGATGAATAAGAGGCTACAAGCTGTAATAGCAGCAAAAGGACATCGCATTTAATATTAGTATATGGTTTTGTTTTAAATTTAAAAGAGGGTGTTTTTTTGGCACATTGTGTAAGTGTCCAAGTTTTTATTTGGTGCTGAATGTTGTATCATCACCACGTTTTATAAATTTATAATTTAGAAGTACGTTTTATTAAAGTCAAATAAAACTGTGTAAATCATCTTAAAAGTTTAATAAAACACACATACTACAATATATATTAAAAAACACACATACACACATAAATAACGCCTGCATTCAACAGTTAAAGGTATATATAAATATTATACAGACATACGTACAATAAATACAATAAACCCAACTGGAGTGAAAAATTAGCCAGAGCCAGGAATCGAACCCGCGACCACAGTATACAAGACTGCTGCTCTAACCACTAAGCTACTCCGGCCGATGCCTGAATCTGCAATTTCTCACTAATAAACCATAATAAATCCCGGGTTCGATTCCTGGCTCTGGCTAATTTTTCACTCCAGTTGGGTTTATTGTATTTATTGTATGTATGTCTCTATAATATTTATACATACCTTTAACTGTTGAATGCATGCGTTATTGATGTGTGTATGTGTGTTTTAATATATATTGTAGTATGTGTGTTTTATTATATTTATCGTAGATCGATGTAATAGTAAAATCTATTCATCGTTGTCCGGTCATACAAAGCGCCGCCAGGAGTGATTGGTGATCGTAAAACTCTGATATCATACCCGTAAGGCATGGTGACGTTACGGTGACGTCGTTGTGAAGTCACACTGTGACTTTGTGACCGTCGATGTGACGTCACGTGACGTCGATGTGAAGTCACAGTGACTAGAATGTGAGGTCGTTATGGCCGTTTTAGAGCTCATTTGTGACGTCACATTGTGACCAATTTGTGAAGTCACGGTGAGACCAATTTGTGAAATATGTGTCATTTGTGACGAGATTGTCATTAACACTGTGATGATTTTGTGACGACAGTGACAATGTTGTGAAGTCACATTGTGACAATTTTGTGAAAATCGTGTAATTTGTGACGATTTTGTCATTAACTTTGTGACGAATATGTGACTACAATGACAATGTTGTGACAGCGTTAAGATGCAATATATTTATTGAAAAATGAAATCGCTATTCGAGTTCAATCCATGCACCATGACAATGGAAGCAGGAGAGATTATGAGTAAAAGAAAATTCTGAAGTTCACAGAAAAATTTCAGAATGTTTTTTTCACGATACTTTATTGAAATTTACGTTTTTTTCGAAATCCTTCGGCGAAATTCACCTTATTTGTACGATTTATTGACAAAATTTTATGTTTTTTCACTATCATTTAACGAAATTCGCTTTTTTTCACTATGCTTTGAAATTCACAAAATTCACGTTTTTCTTCAATCTCGTAACGAAATTGCGATTCTTAGATGAAATTCACGTTTTTTTCTACGACCATTTCAAGAAATTTAGATTTTTTTGCGATCGTTTGACAAAATTCGCCTTTTTTGCGCGATTTGTTTACAAAATTTCTCCTTTTATGTGGTCCATTGATGAAATTCGCATTTTTTCTACAATCTTTTGTCAAAATTTGATAGATGAGATTCGCTTTTTTTCCTTGATCTTTTGACGAAATTTGCATTTTTTCGCGATCCTTTGACGAAATTCACGTTTTTCTTCAATCTCTTGACGAAATTGCGATTCTTAGATGAAATTTACGTTTTTTTCACCACCTTTTGAAGATATTTAGATTTTTTTCGCGATCATTTGACAAAATTTGCCTTATTTGCGCGATTTATTTACAAAATTTCGCCTTTTATGCGGTCCATTGATGAAATTCACGTTTTTTCTACAATCTTTTGACAAAATTTGCTATTCTTAGATGAAATTCGTTTTTTTCCACGATCTTTTGACAAAATTTGCATTTTTTCGCGATCCTTTGACGAAATTCACATTTTTTTCAATCTCTTGACGAAATTGCGATTCTTAGATGAAATTCACGTTTTTTCCACGACCTTTTGAAGAAATTTAGAATTTTTTTCGCGATCGTTTGACAAAATTCACGTTTTTCTTCAATCTCTTGACGAAATTGCGATTCTTAGATGAAATTTACGTTTTTTTCACCACCTTTTGAAGATATTTAGATTTTTTTCGCGATCATTTGACAAAATTTGCCTTATTTGCGCGATTTATTTTTAAAATTTCGCCTTTTATGCGGTCCATTGACGAAATTCGCGTTTTTTCTACAATATTTTGACAAAATTTGCTAATCTTATATTAAATTCGCTTTTTTTTCATGATCTTTTGACGAAATTTGCATTTTTTCGCGATGCTTTTACGAAACTCATCTTTAACCAATCAAGTTATTCTTTCTTTTCTATAAACATCACAGCAAGTATTAAAAACTTTTGAGAGTAAAAGAATAATTAGGTAATATTTTCTCATTCTGCTTTTGCAATAATAAACTTACAGCAAACTGGAGCTAAAGAAGAAGGAAAGAATGATATCTGCTCAACAACTACAGTATTTACTCGCGTAATAGTCCCACTTTTTTGCCAATTTTTCATTGTGAAAGTCTAAGTGCGACTATTATGCGGGGAAATCTACTACACAATATTGTACACTCTAATGCTAAAACATTACTGGTATAAAAAAACACATAATTAAATTAGTAACTTATCAAATGTTTCCAAACTATGTGCTGTTTATTAAATACCATTTTTCTTTTTATAGTAATATTTTTATAGACGTAAAATTTACAAATAATCTTTGTGAAAATTTTGACAAAAAATTCTCATAATAAATCACTTTCACTGAAGGTAGCAGTACCACTATTGTAATATGAATCGGTGTATGAAGAATCTCCGTCATTCCATAAAATGTCATCTTCGCTTCCGTCCAAAGCGTCGGAGATTAATAGTAATATTCCTTTGTACAAATGCAAGATGAGCTGCAAACCATATTTGCTTGTTTTGTTGTTTGTGCCACTAATTAAAGGTGTATTCGAAAAAATGTTTTTCCACCCTCAACAGCTCGAAATTTTCTGAGACATTTTCAGACTCATTTTTAAAAGTAAAAACATGAAACTTGCTAGGAGTGATTTTTGAAGACATGTTTAACGTGCCGTGTGATTTCATTTTCAGCTCAATTAATTAGAATTTGATTTTTAAACAATTATTTTCTCAATATGACCCTTTTTTTTTATTCCCAGATTGCACGCTTCGGAAAATTCGGTTCAAAACGCTAACTTTGACAGCGTTTAATACAGTATTTTCAGCATTTATAAAAAAAATTGAGAAGCACGGCACATTATGTAGTTCCTAAATAAGATAATTTCCCAGTTTGATGCGTTTGAGAGCAAAAATGAATTTTAAAATGAATTAGAAAATAAGCAGTTTGGATCGGAATACAACCTAAAATTATATTTATTTGCTGTTTTTATTAATTCTGCAATTACTTACTGTTCAATCTAGGCCATTTTTAAAAGTTGCAGCACCCTGCTCTTTTTAAAATGGGTGAAATACATCCTTTTTTTAAAAGTGAAATTCACCTTTAGTTGCAATCAGAAATTTCTTCTGAAAAACTACCTCATACAACAGTATTCCAAAATCAGTGTGTCCAAGACCTTGCAAAAATTATAGAACTTTATTTCTTCAGAAAATACAAGATATTGTTAAATCATGTCGTTATTTAATTGTATTTTTCAATTTGTAATTCATAAAATCCTTAAAAATTAATGTCACTTTATTTATCCTATTAAAAAATTATATACTTTTTCTTATAGCATTACGAAACACATTACTATATTACATTTACTCCTGAAGCTCTGTCATCATGCTCTGTTTTTACTGAACTAGCATCTCTTTTTAATGCATTTGACTAATAACACCAAAAGCATTTTTATATGAAAAATATCAATTATTTATTCAAATAAAGTTTTGAAATTCAATAGCGATACTTTCATATAAGCAACAATCCAAGAGTTAATAGTCGAAGAAATCGCCAAAGATTTTACTACCTACAGCAGTTTTTTTTTAATTATTATTATTATTCTAATAGTTTTAGTAGTTTAAGCGAGCAGTTCGATTACATGTTTATTAAATTTGTGTTTTATTTATGAACAATGTTTGATGACGTTTTTAATTTATTATAAAGGTTTTAGAATAACGTGTGGTGAAAATTTTATATATACAGTCTGTTACAAATGCAGGTAATCATATTTACTTTTATATGACACAGTAAAATAAAAAATAATGAAAATAATGTAAAATAGTTAGTCATTTTTATGTGAATAAAGTATAAAAATTCAAACCATAAGCACAAAATAGAAGCACACATTGGTTCATTATTACTATTATCATTTTATTTACAGGATTAGATGATAATCATAAATAACAAGCCCCCTTTAATCAGTCTGTTTTCTAATAGAGTGTATAGTATAGATATTTTGAAGTTTATGCGTATAAAATCATTCAGGAAGTAAAATATTAAAAGTATCCAGAAAAAAAATAATGAAATATATTTTACATTTTAGTTTCATTCATTCAAGTACATGGATATGTGTTTTAAAAATTAAAATATTTCAATAAAACCAAATTTAAATTCTCACTGGGTTGCATAATTTCTATATTTGTTTACAAATTGAGACACCGGTTTACTTTCAAAGCTTTTTGTTCATAATGTCTAACTGAAAAGTTCTTACCAGCTAAGGATATTTCTTTATAATTTTTTATAACTTTTTTCACATCGAATAATACTCATTGACACTGATTTTTCCCTCTTAATACTACATATGTATGATATCCTTTAAATAGTACTTCTCCATTATGTAAAAAAATTCCTATTTCTTCTAAATAGAATAAACAATCTTCTTTTCTTCCGAACATATATTAATTTTTAAATAAAAATGTGCAACGCAAATTGTTTGAGACAATCAAAAAATTTTATTCTATAAAAAGGCCTTTTATTTAGTACGTTAAATACATTTAAATATTTGCTAATTATGTTAAACTTTGATTATAATATTTTTATAGGTCATTTTAAAGTTTGAGAAAACATGTGATTTTAACCTACAATATTTTAAAAGAAAACAAATCTGATTAAAATAAATTTATATAATTGATATTAATCATCTGATTAAAATTGTTGATAGACAGTTATTTATTTCAATAAATTAAATAATAAATCTACTAAACTGTATTAGGTTAATGAAATGTTTATAAGAAAATACTAAAAGCGTTATAATTTAAAGAAAAGCAAACTCTGGAATAAAATATTTTTCCATACCTTTTTTTTTTTCCTTAACGTCGTTCTTTAAATTCCGATGTAATCCATGTTTTAGGAAGAACAAATTTGGAAGTAGAAAATATGTCAATAATACATACACTAACAATGATGGGAATCATTTAAACCACACCAAAGCTAGTGTAAATATCTCGAACTCATATTTTCATCTAAAGTATGACCTTGGGATGATTATTTTTATGAATTTTTTAGGTTAAATGTTTATATCTGACAGACTGCCTGTTCATAACGCTACCTATTGTCCAGCAAAAAACTCCATCTGCCTGTTCCAAAGATTAAACGCAATATGTTGTTTTTAATAGCTTTATCGTCTGCGGTTTTTAGCACGGTTTTGTTTATCAAGACAAGAACAGATGGCTTTTCCGTTCTTATACATTTATATGACATAATATTTTTATAAACTTACTTCCAATTAAAATTTCTTGTTTGAAGAATTTTTTGATGCATTTAACTTTTTTTTATGTGTTTCAAAATAGTTCAAGTTTTAAGTTTTGTAAGGCTATTTAAGTTTTGCAAAACAAAAAAAAATATGAATAATTAATTACGCCATGAGTTTTACATATATTTTGTATACAGTGAAATCTCCCTGTGCAACCACCTCCATTAAACGACCACCTCCCTGTGCGACTACCTCCATTAAGCGACCACCTCCCTCAACGACCATTTTGTCATAGAACGAAATTTATTCCCATAGGCTCAATACTAATTTTACCTCAATTCAGAGACCATTTAAGTTGAACTCCCTCCATGAGCGACCAATTTCTTTGAAGAAAATGAAATAAACTCCGCTTTTTCCTGGTCGCTTGAAGAAAGTTTTATTAGAAAATTAATTCCTGAGAGCGCATTATTCATCAAACTTCTAAAGTTAGTTTAGAATTTTTTTTTTAAATATTTTATTCCGATAACTTTTAAGTGTTTAAACACCTTTGTGCCTCTTTAGGCAATGAATTTAACTCTGATGACAAATTAAGAATGGCGGCCAATAAACTGCCGTGCACTATTCAGTCAGGAAACTCTCAAAGAAATAGATAAATTAATGAAATCGTCATTATTTGCTCCTGTCCAAAAAAAGAAAAACAAATGCATTTATTTACTGAACTTCGAAAGGACTTGGAAATAGAAGCTATAAAAGATAAAACCGTAAAATCACAACAAACGTCAATATATTCATTTTTTATACTCTGCAGTAATTAACTTATGTAATTAACTTTTGCTTTGAAACCTAAATTTTCATATTTTTTCCAAATGTGAAAAATAAATTTTAGTAACATTAATTGTTACCTTTTTTTATCAATTAAAATCTAGATTTAAACGTGACCTCTATTAAGAGACCACCTCCCGGAGCGACCAATTTTTATTTGAACGGAACGTGGTCGCTTTAAAGTAGTTTTACTGTATTTTATTTTATGTTCGGAAAAAGTTAAATTTATTTAAAAAATGTGAAACAAGTAGCCAAATTTATTTTTTAAGAATAACTTAAAATAATTAAACACTAGCAGAAAAATTTATTACTGAAAATATGCAAGTGTTTTTATTTCTTATAATAAAGCATTGCTTTATTACAAAACTCCGTCCCTTTCCATACCCACACACAATTTATACACACAATAATTTATAAATAAAAACCATTTTTACGGATTATAGAATAAAGGAAGAAAACATTTTCTTATTATTGAAATCTCTACAGTTAATACATTTTCCTAGATTGACCACTAATAACACCAAAAAACATTTTTATATGAAAAATATCAATTATGTATTCAAATAAAGTTTTAAAATTCAATAGCGATACTTTCATATTAGCAACAGTCCAAGAGTTAATAGTCGTAAATATCGTAAAATATTTTACTACCTACAACAGTTTTTTTTTTAATTCAAAAAGTTTTAGTAGTCTAAGCGAGCAGTTTGATTACATGTCTATTAAATTTGTGTGTTTTATTTATGCACATTTTTTGGTGAAGTTTTTAATTTTGTTGTGAAATATTAGTCGGAAACAAACACTGAATTATTTTTATTGTTTGATGTGGAAACTTTTAATCTTAACATATGTTTTGTTTTACTGCGAGTTTACACTGCGAGTTACACTGTGAGTATATGGTAGGGTTTTTTTGTCATATAATGAGACGTACGTTACATGTAATGACATAACAGTGACGTCACAATTTTTTTTAATTGACAGAAAAATATCTTTTACAGTAAATAACATGTTTTAAAGAATTTTTATAATTTTTAAAAGTTTTCGAAGAAGTTCACATATCAGTCACAGTGTGACATCGCTGAGTGGTGGCATTTTGGTCAAAGTTGTGACGTGACCACAGTGACTTACAGTGACGTCACAATGACGTCACTGTGACCATGCATGCTATGAGGGTACAGATACTCGAGAGATCGGCTGCATAGAAGAGGCGTGGCTTAAAGCCAGACACAAAACGGAAATGAAGAGAGCTGGTGTGGAACAGGAAAGAACGTTCGATTGTGTTTTGGCGGCGAACGAGAGAGATGTTAGAAATAATGTTTTTACTTTTTAACCCCTTGGGGACGAGCGACACGTATACGTGCCGCATGAAGCGCTCAGAATTTCTTGTTTTTCCTCACCAGTAAAATTTTACTCTAAAATTTGCCTTATTTAATCAGCAACATTTCTCGATTCAGAAGACACAAATTTCTGTTTTTAAAAAACGGTGACAAAAGATTAAAAATTTCGTAAAAGGCTCCCGTCCCGAAGGGGTTAAAAAAGAAGCATAAAAATGAAGTGAGATGTGTGCACGATGACGAAATTAAGATGTATTACTAATTTTGTAAATAGTCCTTGTAGATATCAATATGTAAATAGCTTAGAATATAACAACATAACCAGGAATCACGTCTATTTCTTGTGTTTAAAGTAGTACTTTATTGTGTCAGCGAATATATTCTCCATAGTAACAATTTGTCTTTGAGTAACAATTGCTGGAGTGTACGGTTTAAAATTCGGTATGCGCTTTTAAATTCAATAATTTTTTTGCATGTTACTCGTTATATATAAATTCTGTACCTCATATACAAGGCTGCACAAAAGTATTCACGTACCAATCTCCTTATTAGAGAAAATTGCTGAAGGGGAATTTTCAACCGAAGTATATGTATTTTATAAATGAACTAAATTTTGGCATGCATGTAGTTGATAGATACAAATCTGCATATCATATACAGGGCTGCTGAAAAAATTCGGATAATTTTCCAATTGTAGATGGGAAGAACTGAAATTGGGTTTTGAAATGTGCGATGCGTTTCCATATGGTTGAATTACACGTAATTTTTTAAACGTTTCAGCTTTGTTACATCATTCTGAATGTGTTGGAAAGTGTTTCATAATCTATGCTTGAAGCATGATTTTTTCTTACTTGTTTTAATTCGCAATCGGCACACGCGCCTACATTTTAGCGTTAGCACACCACACGCGTGGGATAAATCTCACCCATTTTGTCTCTCATTATATTTTTAGCTAAATACGTTTTAAAACTAATCTACTGTTCTGTATTGTATAATGAATGCATCAATACTACTTCTTTTTAGGGGGAAAAATCATACTTTTCATATTTATTTTCAGATTCTGTTGCAGTTTGTGTAAAAATCACGTTTTTTCCTAGAAAATATGCAAACAATTTATTTTACCGCTTAAAACATGAATTATTTCACAAAATGGATATTAATTACATTTAATAACCTTTCAGCAATCTATACAAGTAACTCTTTCATTAAAGTTATTTTAGTGTGCGTTATCTCGTAAGAAATGAACATATCGAAATTAAACTTTTGTACACGGGCGGGATTATTATCCCAAGAGCCATATCTCTCCCCTGCTAGTGAACAAAGAAAACACATTCCTTCACCCACCCCTTCTCGACATTGGCTTTGAAAGGTACAAGGCAGGTCAGAAGCGTCCTCAAAACATTTATCCTTCTTTTCGGAGAAAAATGTGATTGGGGTATATTTTATCCCGCGCGTGCTGACAGGTGGTTTAATTTTTCTCTAAGCCTCCATATTAGATATAAAAATATTTTTAAAAAGAGGCATGTTTTGCAGAAATTCATTGTTTTCTTTACTTACTCAGTTGAACTCATTTCATTTTGCTTACTATTTATATAAATAAAAATATTTTTTATCAATAAATAATATGGCCGTAGTTCAGCCAAGATTACAGTATGACAGATATTTTAGCCACAAAGTATATTTTATTCATAAAGTCCATTGTAATTACAAAAAGTTAAAAGAAAAAGAAAAAATTATTCGTTACATATCATACATATAAATTCGTTGTATTTAGGAATATAAAAAGATATTTTGTGAATACAGTAAACCCTCGATTTAACGGACCTCGGTTCAACGGACTTCGGATTCAACGGACTAATTTTAAAAAAAATTAAAATTAAACAAAAATTAAAGTAAAACAAGTGGGTAAGTGTGATTGCAGATCGCACAGAGGGTTTCGTTTAATATCCCTTTTAAAACACTTTATCCTTAAATTAACAAATCAAAATCGTTAATTTAAAATTATTCCCCTCTCCCTAACCTGAAATTCAACACCCGTATTTCAAATTTTTATATTTGACAAATGTCAAATATTTATTTATCACTATTATTTACTGGAAGCCTCCAAGATAAAACAGCTTCTAAAACGATGAAACATGCTTCGAAAAAAAAAAAGTATTACTGCCCCCTCCCCCTCCCCTACTTGAGAATCAACACGCAACCCTCTTTTAAGCTTTTATATGTAAAAAATCAAGCAATGAACAACGACAAAGCATTTATTTTTACTATTTTTAAAAAGCGATTTCTCGGTAAAATAAAAAAATATTTATTATATCTGTGGCGACACAATGCCTCGTGATCAAATGAACCAAACCTTAAAAAAGGGGAAAGAACACGAAGCGCCGAAAGCGCGCGCTTTGATTCTCACTGCAGCATGGTTTTCGTTCTAAGCATGTGCAATGATGCTGGCGACCTATACGGCCATGTGATATGCTTTTCGTTCTATGCATGCATAAAAGTTGCATATGTGTTAATTCGTTTGTATTTCATTACCAATATTGCATTATTAAAAGTAATGTATTGTGTTTATATATATATATATATATATATATATATATATATATATATACAGTAGTATATATGTACATACAATATATATTTATGTATATACATATATTGTATATATACAATACATGTATATACACTGTATATATTGTATATATATATTATATATATATATGTAATTTGCACTGTAATAATATATGTAATTACAAGTACGTAATAATATATATATATGTACTATAATTATAACAAAATAATATTATAAATAGTATTTTGCGATTTAATGGACTTTCGATTTAACGGACACATCTTAGTCCCAATTAGTCCGTTAAATCGAAGGTTTACTGTACGTGATTTTAAAAAAAGTATAGAAAAGTTCGAATAGCTTGAATTTATCCAACATACATGATACATCCATATCAAAAGATTTGAAAAATAAATAAATAAATAAATCAGTAACACACGTGAAGGACTTCTTTTTGAAGACTTTAAATTGGTGTAAGCTACATTTTCTGTCTTTATGCTTTTCTTTAAAGTGCTTTGCATATCCCACGTATCTTAGTATATATTTCTTATTAAATTTATCAGTTTTTTAATAATTTCAGAAATGTGTTAACTTTTAAATTCCCTATCGCTGATATAATGACTTCTTCCAAACAGTTTCTGATTTTGATAGCATTCGCAGTAATTTTAATTTTGATCCTGATGCTAATTTTTCTTTTGCTGTTGTTGTTTTCTATCGATCGCCAATATGTTAATCCTCTCGCTGCGCAGACCAAGATATACTCGGGCATGCATTTTTCCGTCCAATTAATACTATTTGGTTATTCCAACCAGTTATTTTTTAGCGAAAACTTTGATTTAATCAGGACATTTTCCCCGATTACGATACTCAAAAATTTCTGCTTTAAAGAACCAGTGATAAAGATTAAAAATTCTGTAAAAGACGCTCATCGCGAAAAATTACTTACGCAGCGAGAGGGTTAACATCGATATCAATTTCCGTATATGAATTAATCATGCATGGTGTATTAAATTATTAGCCTAAAAGATCAAGGCACCAATGAATTATATTTCATGTTGAATTTCTATCCAACAACTACTCTGTGAATTTGGATGATGCCATTAAAATAGGAAAGTTTTCCGTTTCTTCCTATCTGTTGAATGTGTGAGAATATAAAAAGTTTAAGATAAGAACTGGGCAGTCTTCTGGACTTTTTTTAATTAAAAGGGAAAATAAGACAATTATTTCCATGTATCTAGTGAAGCTAGAATAGTTCACGAGACACATCCTACCAGACGATCGCTTATTCTATCCTAAATTTTTCTGGTTATGACACCCTGAAACGCAAAGAAGAATATTTTACCATTTTAAAAATATTATCCAAATTTGAAGAATTTTTGCTGAGTTATTGTCGTTGGTCTTGTAGAAATACAGACTGATGGACCTTTGTGGGAATAAATTGTTGAACCTTGTGGAAATACATTGTTGGGCCTTCGTACAAATATATAGTTGAACATTTGTTTGGCAAATGGCTCATTGGGAAATCGTTCGGTCACGGCAAACATTTCTTACCGTTAGCCAACCGTGGGACCCACAATTAGCCAATGTTGGCCCACCCATTTTCTGCTAGGTGGAATTCCCTGGTCCTTACGAATTATTGATGTTATTTTCAGTTGGAAATTCGTTATATTGTTGAAGGAGTAGATGCGAAATATATATTACTGTCAGAGTTTGATATACAGGGGGAGAGGGTAAAAAAAGGTTGGACTAACTTTGGTATATTTTAACAAACAATTTTTATGTAGGAAACGGGGAACACAATTCAAACAGTTAAAAATATAGGGAGGAATCACTCTAATCCAACCTCGGATTTTTATTAATAACTTTAACATCGATAAAGATATTTTAACAAATTTGTATCAGAGTTATCTTTCTGTGTGTTAAATGAAACGGTATCACGAGAAGTGTTAAATGTGCCCCGCGTTCGCATCCGAATAAGGTGAATCAGATGTTCCGTATATTCGAATATAGTTGGCGGACGTATACTGTTTCACTTACCGAAACAATGTACCCCTCCGTCATTTTTCATGATGTTATTACATTTCATGCTAAGCTTGGTAAGTCTGTTGACATGTTCTTAAAAATATCTTTAAAGCTGTTCTCAAATCCGAAGGAGCTACTTCCTGAACATTTCTGAATTCATTTTTGATCGGAAACGCATGGAATTTGCAGATGTTCTTATCCAGAAACTATAATAGAATAACGTTTTCCATCTTTTGGTAAAGGCAGAGCCGAGCAGCATGAATTATCGGACGCGACACCGTCAGATAGGAGGAAAACCGGTCGGCATGTGACCACAATTGCTTATAATACGGTAAGTAATTTATTTATCAAAAATGGAAAACGCTATTAGATTCCAAATCGCTTCAAAAATTAGGTCTGCCAATTTTTTGCCTTTACGTTTAAAAATGAGTCAGAAAGTTTCACGTTGTTGAGCAAGGAATTTGAGAGCCACTCTTAACAGTTATGTTCGATTTAGAGTGAGGAACCTTGTATTTTGGAGTGAATAATTAGATTGTGACTGTTCTTTCTTGTACGAAAAATGCTTACTGTAGTGTGCTCTATCATCCTTTAAAGTTAGTCTTTAAGTTCATCTTTTCTGAATAACCCTGTATATAAGATTATGTTATAGAGTAAATGCCATATTCGATCCCAGTTCTCATTTTTCTCCACATTCAAATATGGCAATCAAAATTTATTTTCGTTTAATGAAATGTTTTTTACAAACAGGGATTTCGTACGTAATTAAACAACGAAACAAATGAAATCAAATGAATTAAATAGAAAAAAAAATCTAAATTTAATTTTACCTGCGTTAGCCTGAATCAAATAATTAACTCTCTGGGGACGTTTCCAAAGAAAAAGCAATTTTTAAAGTGATATTTAGTTACTATTTGTTTTTTGAAAATGTTTAAATTTTCAACATTGTTTCAAAGTTGTTTCCCCTTAAGATCTTCTTATTGATTTTGAGATCCGTGGGGGTAGGTGAGGGACTCGACTAAAGAAAAAATAAATGATAAATATCTAATTCGGCTTCTCGAAATGTTATTTATTTTTTTCATACCCTTTGATAATATATATTTTAAATTTTTTTTTCTCTAGAAACAAGAGATAATAGTGCTTGGATGTTTTAAAATGTAGCAGATCTTTAGCTGAATGAGTACTGAATTAATAAATATAAAACTGTATAATTTGAGTTTTTTATTTATTTCTTATTTATTTACGTTTTAGAAAACTGATATTCTAAAACGCTCAAAAATCTGCATTCCTAAAATCCACATACCATTCGCAATACAAACAACGCAGCAAGATTCAGCGAAATAAAATTAACATATGGTTATGTTTGCTGGGTGAATTTTAATCACCAGTTACTCCGCATCTCACAGATTAAGAAATTATGCGTGGCATCAGTGTTGTAGTCGTAAAAAAAAAAAAAAAAAACAAAAAAAACAAAAAAAAACAGAGAATATACGCTATAGGTAGAGGTTATACGCTTAAGTCATGGACATTCAGGGATAGAGCATACGCCTGTGCATTGAGAAACAGAGGTTATACGGAGCTCTTTAGAAAAATCCAGAGGGTATACCTCCGTATACCCTCCTCTACAGCCGTGCGTGGCATAATGCAATCTTTACAGCATTCATGAAATATTGAATCACCGGAAGAAAGAGCTGACCTTATTTTTTTATGAGAAATTTGTTCATGCCGATAAGTATTTTAATTTTCTAATGGGACAGACTTTTGTGGCTGAATAAAAACTGTTGATGGTTGACGTCTCATATATAAACGACAACCATTCGAGTCCAAACAGCAATGAATTAGACGTTCGATGATTCAGAATATAGCGGAGAGTACATACTACGGGAAGGACCCATTTACAATGCATTCCTGTTCTTTCTGCAATATAATCACATTTCACACGAATGAAAGTTAGTCTGTTGAAAAATGTTTTAAAATATATTCCTTATTAGCACTTTACAACAAAGTTGAAAAGTGGAAATATATAAGCTTTTTCTTTTTTATTGGCAGGGCGATTTAAAAATATTGTTTCGAGAAGATCGCGTTTAAAGTATCCTTTTAATAATTGTTGACATAGAGAACACCCGGCCCATTTTTAGTGGTAACTAGCATAATTGAAGGGATTTCTTTGTGCAATTTATTTTAAAATGCCCAGAAAAGATACATATATATTTTTTATTTCACAAGTCGATATTTTTTGCAGATTAAAAGTTCCATGCCCTCTTATATAATTTTACGCTCACAGTTATAAAGAACTCCATTTTTCTCGTTAATTTTACTTCAGTCTTTATCAGGTTCTGCCTTGAAGAGAACTGGGTTTAAAATCTAATGGATACCTGCCATAAGCTATATAGGAATAGATGCAAAAGATGTCTAAGTCTTGTAACCATCAAGATAGCCCAGAGTCTCGTGAAAGATATTTGCCTCGTTTTTCAGGTCTTAAGACAGGAAGAATGGATGATGGAACGCAGGAGAGATTCATGAAGGTGTTTGGAGCGTGTACGGCGGAAGATGATTTATGGCATGCGAAAACCGAGAAAATAGCCCTAGATAGGAGGTAAATATTAAAATTGGGCGCTGCAGAAATATGACGCCGCATTTCGATCGACGAGGTCATTGCTTCTTTGGGGTATAATGCCGCAATCCCTCACTTCGTCAAGGTTAATATTCGTAAATGAGATAAGAGGTTGAATTAGGTCGTGATTTATGAACATGAATATTATTTCGGAAGTTGTTAAATATTTCTCAAAAACGTTTGAGAGTAATTGAAATTCGAAATACAAGATATTCAGTATTTAAAATTTTTAAAAGTAACAATAATAATAATAATTAAAAACAATTCCTTTCATTTTCTTGTTCTTATTATACCAATTGTTAAGCTTTTAAGCGGACTTCAGACGGATCTGTACGTCTTTTTATTCTTTATTGTATATGCGATCTAAAAGACGACTATTCAATATATTTAATATTTAATACTGCCCTGTCTTGAAGAGCATTTACATAAATTTGTGTACTTTATAAGTAAATAAAACTGAACCGTAAGTTTTTTCCGATAAACTTTTTATTGAAAATTTTGCTATAGCAAAGAAAGGAACAAATTATTGAGTGTGCATATGACAGAGATTGGGACCCTCTTAAATGAAATACTGAACATGTTCCCATACACCAGGTGTTCTAAAAAGGACAGATTGATTTTAAAATTCAATAACTTGCGAACGGTGACAGATATTTTAAAAAAATCTTGCAGGAGGGTTATGCATGAAGTCAAAAGTTTTTTTACAGTGATTTTCTATTTTAGTTCGTATTATAAACAATAGATGGCGCTGCGATCAATAGACGCTAAATTCAGTCTCGATTTTTGGCACTTCGGGGCCCACTCAATACATTTTAATCTCCTTTTTTCGTATGGAAGAAGAGAAAGACCAAAAAAATCGAGCCTGTATTTAGCGCCTATTGCTTACAGCGCCATCTATTGTTTGTAATTCGAACTAAAATCGAAAATCACTGTAAAAAAACTTTTGACCTCATGCATAACCCTCCTGCAAGAATTTTTTAAATGTCTGTCACCGTTTGCAAGTTGTTGAATTTTAAAATCAGTCAGTCCTTTTTAGGACACCCAATATGAATGGTTCATTTTCCCTGATAGAATTTAAGAAATGGTTTTTCAAGGAGAAAAATGTTGATTGTGTTGAGTGTTAAAGTGAAAAATATATTTAAAATTTTCAAAGTTTTGACAGTAAGAATTATTTTGTTTTTAATAGTAAATTATCTGATGTGAAAAAAAAAAAAAAAAGAGAAGAAAACACTTCTTACCAGAGCTTTTACCACTAAATATCAATATTTTTTCGCTAATTTTTTACCTGGGGAAAATTATTGGTAAATAAAAATGTAATAAAATAATAATGCAATGAAATGTTATTTTCCGATCTTACCAAGAAAGGAAGAATGGATGATGGAACGCAGGAGAGATTCATGAAGGTGTCTGGAGCGTGTACGACGGAAGATGATTTATGGCATGCGAAAACCAAGAAAATAGCCCTAGATATGGAGTAAATATTAAAATTGGGCGCTGCAGAAATATGAAGTCGCATTTCGATCGACGAGGTCATTGCTTCTTTGGGGTATAATGCCGAAATCCCTCACTTCGTCAAGGTTGATATTCGTAAATGAGATAACAGGGTGAATTAGATCTCGGTTTACGAAAAAGCATATGAAGTGTTTATGAACAACATGCACATTATTTCTGAAGTTATTAAATAGTTCTCAAAAACATTTTAGAGTAATTGAAATTCGAAATGCAAGATAATCAGTATTTTAAATTTTTACACGTGTAATAATAATAATAATAATAAGAATAATAATAATTATTATTATTATTATTAAAAACAATTCTCTTTCATTTTCCAGTTCTTATTATACCAATTGTTAAGCATTTAAGCGGATTTTAGAGGGATATGTAATCTTTCTTTGTTTATGCGATGACTATTTAATATATTTAATACAGGCCTGTCTTGCAGACCATTTAGATAAATTTACGTACTTTATAAGGAAATAAAACTGAACCATAAACTTTTTCCCATAAAATTTTTAGTGAAAATTTTGCTATAGCAAAGAAATAAATTGTAATATTGTGTTTTCAAACACTCGACCGGGAGGCAATCAGTAAATATTTACGGGCAGTGCAATACAAAGATCATTTGTTGAAAGAATTCTATTTAGTGACTGAATAGAAAAACTATGGAAACCAGGGGGCACATAATAATGGTCATATTCACCTTGAAAAAGGTCCAAGAGTGTAGGAAAGAGTAAATTTCAACATCTTGGAGAAATAGATTCGAAAGGGAGTTATGGAGCTTGCAGGAGAAAAACAGTTATGCCATGAGCGACCAATAAGGAATAAGTTTTTCTAGTCCCTAGCTGCGGGCAAGGAAAAAAGTCCTTAGTGAGCGAATCTCGGCAGTTGAACTTGGATTTTGAGTAGAGATGTTTGTACCATCCTACTGGTGAACACTGAGTACTAACTGATACACTCATGCGAGATGTTTTTATTATTAGTAGTAGAATGTGTTGAGTAATGTGAAAGTGTCTCACTAGTTTATGTAACTTTTTTTTTTTTTTAATGTACTTTAATTTAGCTGTTTTAATAAAGAACTCATGGAAGATAAACATGTGTTATATCTTTACTTACGAGCTGAGAAGACTGGGCGCATCGGCCACTTCACCACAGAAAAAATTACTGAGTGTGCATAACTGAGTTTTGTGCCCCCTTAAATGAAATACTGAACATGTTCCTAAATATAAATGATTCATTTTCCTTGATAGAATTTAAGCGATGGCTTTTAAGGAGGGAAAATGTTAAATCTTTTTTAAATAAACATATTTAAAACTCATAAAAATTTCAGAGTTTTGACAATAAAAATTATTTTGTTTTTAATGTTAAATTATCCACTGTAAAGAAAAAAAAAAGGGTGAGAAGAAAACACTTCTTACAAGACCTTTTACTACTAAATATCAATATTTTTTCGCGAATTTTTTTTTCTTGTACAAATTTTTGGTAAATAAAAATTTAATAAAATATTATTTTCAGGTTTTACCAAGACATGAAAAATGTATGATGGAACACAGAAGAAATTCATGAAGGTGTCTGGAGCGATGTCCTGATTGACTCATAATCAGCACCGAACTTCAACCGTTGTTCCTGGGACAATGAAATTTAGAAGATATGTTATTTCCCAGCAAAGAAAGAAACAGTGGCCCATCAGCTGGAAAAAAGATGGCAGCCAGCAGTGCTATCAGCGGTAAAGTGCAAAGGTGCCATTACTTAAACCTGTCGAAAAGTGTCCAAGCCGAATGCAGCTGGCCCATCAGTGATGGCCAACAGCAGGCCAGCATTGGTATGCCATCACATTACTTCAATCCGGCACTTTTCCTGCAGTGCTAGCATCTATCCCACTGCTATTCCTTTGCTGGCCCAGCACTTTCCCTTACAACAATTTCTTATAGAATTCTATAAAAAAAAACAAAGTATTATATAACTATGGCTCTTTTTCCTATAAGCTAGTTTCACCAAGAGCTATAGAAACATCTGTAGAAGTGTCTATAATAGAAATGTCTATCGAAATATTTGAACGGCATGTGGTCATCCTCCTAAGTACTGACCGCGCTCGATGCTGCTTGGTTTTCGTGATCGGACATGCACAAGTGCTTTCAGCGTACGCTACGATTGCCCGTTCTTTTCCAGCTCTCATTACACTATTTCAAGTTTGTTTCTTTTATGATTTACGTTCCCAATCATTAAACTGGTATAAAAATTATTCTATTTTATAGAAATTCTATGTATTTTATACGCTTTTTTTATTATTGATTCTGAACTGCGTAAATTATGAAAACCGAAATCCTTTGTAACCTAGTAAAACCAGATTTAAGGAGAAAAAAAAATTGTGTTGAAACAAAGAATTTATTTATTTATTCTTTAACTTATTTATTATGTTGGTGGCAGTGGTGCTATATTTTTTACAGTTTCAAAAAAATATTAGCTTCACAGCTTAAATTGTGTTAAGATATTCATTTCAGATTTGTGTTCAAATAATGTCTTCGATATTCACAGCGCCACCTAGCGTAAGGGTTTCCAGCAATAATACTGCAAAAGTTCGTGCACTTCCATGCAGTGGTGGGCCAGCGCATGAGATAAAATGGATGCCCACCAGAATTTTATCTGATGATTTCCAACAGCAAACTTGACTGAAGCTGTCCAGCAGTGGTCATGCAGTGGTAGACCATCAGCCAGCACTTCTCCATCATTGCCAGCACCTATCTTGCTGCTGGCCAACAATTTCATCTTTGCTGCGTTACTTTGTGTAGGGGCCCACTGAGAAAGGATTATGATTTTAATCAGCGTGATATGATTAAAGCCCATCCTAGATCTGATAAGAAGATTCGCGTTTTGACTTTAAACATTAAAAATTATAACTGATTTTTTTTTTTTTTTTTTTTTTTTTTTTTTTTTTTTTTTTTTAGTTTGTACTAAAAGAATTATTTTATTTTAATATTAAATGACCGATGTGAAAAAAAAAGTGAGAAGAAAACACTTCTTAGTGTGCGTAGCACTCCCGATGCGCGATGACGAAATCAGTGGGAATAGAGTCTCCAACTCTAGATTAGTTTGGGTCTCCAACACTTGATTCGTTTTTGTCTCCAACTCTAGATTCGTTTCGGCCTCTAACTCTAGATTCGTTTTGGTCCCCAAATCTAGATTCGTTTGGATAGAATTTCATTAAAAAATATAAAATCATACAAAGTCGAGGGTCTACGCTGCCGAAGGCAGAGCCCCCCCCCCCCCCAAAATTAAATTCGTTTGGAAAGATTTTCGTTAAAAAATAAAATATCATTCAACGCAGATTTCAGATATATTTAAGGTTATTATCATGGGACGGGCAACGCCGAGCGTCTAATAAGTTATATAATAATCTTAAAAATTAGTTGCAAAACGAATTTTGCTAGCAGATTCAATTAGAAAAAAAAAAAAAAATTCCTTTTTCTTATAATTTTTTTAATTCTTCGTGAAAACTAATTGAAATGCTAAAGTCGTGGTTTGGGAGATGATTTTTTTTTTTCTGGCTTAGAAAATAGAGATCAAAATAGTCCAAGAGCCGGCCGTCGATTTTCCTATGTATAAGATATAAGAGAAATTCGGCCGGCATAAGTATGCCCTAACAAAGACCTATAGGAAGCCACCTTTTTTAATTATTTATTCCTGCCGGGTCATGGATATTTTGCGTCACTTCCGGTGTCAATTTTGAGTGTTTGCCTATGTATCCAATACAAGGATCAAACATATATCCCAATGTAGGTTTTAAAGTGTACATTAAAAATATACCGGTCTGCCAAGTCTAATCCTGCCGGAACGAGGTGGCAGACTTACTTTCATGACGTCAATTTTGAGCGTTTACCTATGTATCGAATACAAGGACCGCACATACATCAAAATGTAGGTTTCAAAGTGTACATTAAGAATATATTTGTCTGTTAGGTCCAATCCTGCCGGAACCAGGTGGCAGATTTACTTTTATGACGTCAATTTTGAGTGTTTACCTATGTATCGAATACAAGGAGCGTACATACATCACAATGTAGGTTTTAAAATGTACATTAAGAATATGCCGGTCTGCCAAGTCTTATTCTGCCGGAACCAGGAGGCAGACTTACTTTTATGACGTCAATTTTGAGTGTTTACCTATGTATCGAATACAAGGACCGTACATACATCAAACTGTAGGTTTTAAAGTGTACATTAAGAATATATTGGTCTGCCAGGTCCAATCCTGCCGGAACCAGGTGGCAGACTTACTTTTATGACGTCAATTTTGAGTGTTTACCTATGTATCGAATACAAGGACCGTACATACATCACAATGTAGGTTTCAAAATGTACATTAAAAATATGCTGGTCTGCCAAGTCTAATCCTGCAGAAACCAGGAGGCAGACTTACTTTTATGACGTCAATTTTGAGTGTTTACCTATGTATCGAATACAAGGACCGTACATACATCAAAATGTAGGTTTTAAAGTCTACATTAATAATATATTGCCCTGCCAGGTGCAATCCTGCCGGAACCAGGTGGCATACTTACTTTTATGACGTCAATTTTAAGCGTTTACCTATATATCGAATACAAGGACCGTACATACATCACAATGTAGGTTTCAAAATGTACATTAAGAATATGTTGGTCTGCCAGGTCTAATCCTGCCGGAACCAGGTGACATACTTACTTTTATGACGTCAATTTTGAGTGTTTACCTATGTATCGAATACAAGGACCATACATACATCACAATGTAGGTTTCAAAGTGTACATTAAGAATATATTGGTCTGCCAGGTCCAATCCTGCCGGAACCAGGTGGCATACTTACTTTTATGACGTCAATTTTGAGTGTTTACCTCGAATGTGTGTCGAATACAAGGACCGTACATACATCACAATCACAATGTAGGTTTCAAAGTGTACATTAAAAATATATTACTCTGCCAGGTCCAATCCTGCCGGAACCAGGTGGCAGACTTACTTTTATGATGTCAATTTTGAATGTTTACCTATGTATCGAATACAAGGATCAAACATACATCACACTGTAGGTTTTAAAGTGTACATTAAGAATATACCGGACTGCCAAGCCTAATCCAGCCGGAACCAGGTGGCAGAATTACTTTTATGACGTCCGTCAATTTCGATTGTTTACCTGTGTATCGAATACAAAAACCGAACATACATCAAAATGTAGGTTTCAAAGTGTACATTAAGAATATACTGGTCTGTCAGGTCTAATTCTGCCGGGACCAGGTGGCAGACTTACTTTTGTTACGTGAATTTCGATGATGAAAGTATGAAATATGCAACATAACGTGCATTTCAAAGTATACAATAAAAACATATGTTTCTGCCGAGTCTAATCCTCCTCAACTTCGTACACTTTGAAACCTACAGTGTGATGTATGTAATGTACGGTCCTTGTATTCGATACATAGGTAAACACTCAGAATTATCGTCATAAAAGTAAGTCTGCCACCTGGTTCCGGCAGGATTGGACCTGGCAGACCAATATATTCTTAATGTACACTTTGAAACCTACATTTTTACGTATGTACGGTCCTTGTATTCGATACATAGGTAAACACTCAAAATTGACGTCATAAAACTAAGTCTGCCACCTTGTTCTGGCAGAATTGGACCTGGCATACCAATATATTCTTAATGTACACTTTAAAACCTACATTGGGATATATGTTTGATCCTTGTATTGGATACATAGGCAAACACTCAAAATTGACGCAAAAAATCCATGACCCGGCAGGAATAAATAATTAAAAAATGTGGCTTCCTATAGGTCTTTGTTAGGGCATACTTATGCCGGCCGAATTTCTCTTGTATCTTATACATAGGAAAATCGACGGCCGGCTCTTGGACTAAAAGAGGTGAAAACTTTTTCGCCAAACACACCTGAGTAGCTGGATCTAAAGGAAATTGAAATTTTAAGTAATTATTTCTATCATTTAATTTTCAAAAGCAATTTTTACAAATTAAAGTATTTTGTACCGTTTATCAATTTATAAAATCTCTTTAATTTCGGTAGAAAAATATCAAAAGGAAAAACGGTGGCACAAGAACTTAAAAAAGAAATATGTAAGTCAACATAAAAGATACTAAGAAATGCCCGAAGAAAATATTTCAAATCAAATAAACCTGAAGTAGTATAAGTCTTCTAGAAGAATTAGTTATATTAAGGCGGATCTCAAATTCCCTTGATCAACAACGCGAAACTTTCTGACACATTTTCTGACTCATTTTTAAACGTAAAGGCATATACTAATTAGCCGCCTTTACTATTGAAGCGATTTGGAATCGAAATGATTTTTCCCTTTTTTTATAAATAAATTACTTTTCGAGTTATAAGCAAATGAGGACACGTGACGACCGTTTTTTCTCCTATCTGGCGATGTCGCGTCCAGAAATTCCAAATTTCAACTTTGATATTATTTCATTAACGATCATCTGCCTTTACCAAAAAATGGAAAATGTCGTTTGATTACATAGTTTTCGAATAAGGACACCTGCACTGCACATTTCATGCGTTTCTGAGCAAAAATGTATTAAAAGATGTATCTGGAAATATCTCCTTTGGATTTGAGAACATCCTTAATAAGCCATAAGCAGTCTTAAGGTGAATTGAGAAGTACAACCTCAATGAACTTTTTTCAAATGCTATCACAGGACTTAAAATTCGCCTTACGTTACATTTTATTAATTAAAAATTACTTCTAATTCAGCAAGAGTCAAAAATTGAAACACTTATCTCTAATTTAATTTGAAAAGAACACTTTTCATTTAATTGACACTGGCGAATTACATTCGCAAAATTATAAAAGCCCTTGAGTTGTTTTATATGAGTAAAAAAAAAAATCCTGTTTGTTTTATTATTATAATTTTTAAATATGTAAAAGTATCGATATTTCCAGCAATTATTGTTTCGTGGTTTCAAAAGTTCAATTATTGCTCATTTTCTTCTATATCAAAATACTTTTGTGTGTTCCTGTAAATAAATGATAAGTTCTATGCACACCCTATCCTATAGTAATAACCTTGTAGTACACCTCAGTGATTTATATCAATTTCAATATGTTTTAAATACTGTAATATCATTAAGATACACAGCAAGCGATTTTCCCCATATACCGTAATGTAACGGAATTCTTTTGGGTAGTCCTATAAATGAACCAAATATGCTATACACACTTCCTTTACAATACCGAACATGTCATACTAAACCCAAATAAGATATAACCATTTCATGACAATCGGACTACTATTTACGCGAGTTAAAGCAAGGACAGACAGACGGACAGACCATCTGAATTCATAAACACTTTTCAACTACGTTGGAAAGTATTAAAAAAGATTCATAACAGCCATATCTATCAAATTCAACGCATATTCAAAGCTAATTTCACAAGAACACAAAAATATCATTTATATACTTTTAATCAAATGCAATTCATCCAAACAAATTTTGTTCGTACAAATATGTTTTTCAAATTAATTACAACTGTATTAAAATTAAGATTTCTCACAAATTATAGGAGGCTATTTTCTTTCTTTTTTTTCAACAAATTAAAACAATGACAAAACAAAAATAATAAAAAAACTTTGCCAAAAAACAAAATTTATAGTGCAGGAATCCCCCTCGCCCCCCCCCCCCATCCCCTAAAAAAACCAACTCCATGAGTACGTAGTAAAAACCCTTTAAATATTCAAATAAACCGCCAACGCAAAATGCTCCATTCCTTACAAAAACATGAAGAGTAAATAAACATTCTTAATCAAATGTCATTTCACTCGGATAAAATTGTCCATTCAGATAAATGTATACTTAGCGTATTTTTTTAATTTAAAAGACTGTTGTACCAAATGTTATATTAACCGCAGAAAATTTTAACAGATATATATAATTGCAAAGATGTTCTATTATCTCTCTTTATTCATAAGCTTACCAAGCGATAAAAAGATAATTTTATATGTTAAGAACTACATTTACTGATGGCGTGATTCAGAATGAATTAAGGAATTATCTGTGGTTGGTTACCAACTGTTTCAGCTGCTTTCATTTGAAATCAATTGAAGTTTTAATGTACCCGTTTTAAATGCGCTAATTAATTAAAAAATTATAAATTCATGGATTTTATTTGAATGTAGCTAAACAATGTTTTGTTATTTTTTGGAAATAGATTTTCTATTCAAAATCGAGAATTAAAATTTTTAAGACATAAAATTATAAATAAATGTATTTTACTTAAATGTTGCAAAAGGGTACTTTTTATAATCAATGCTTTTTTCATTTACATAATATAAATGAAATATATTGCAAAATTCAACAAAAATCACTCGTTAAAAATTAGAAGCAAGACCAAAAAAACAAAAAAAAAAAGCACGAAAATACATTTTTAATTGAAAAGAAATTGCTCAGATCAAAAATTAGACAAAACTTTGCTGGGTTTTATAAGTCAAATTTGACTTTTTGGTATGAAAATGCTAAATGAAGACAATACATACGATTCATGAGTACAAAACATGTCAAGCCTGAGTTTTTTTCTTAGCAATTTTCAGATGTTTTCCTGATTTACTATTTGTGCTAGTGTTTGGTTTATGCTCTACTTTGCGCAATCAGAATCGGTGAAAGTATGTGATGATGCTGATGACCCAGCACCAGGTACCAAGCCGAAAAAACGTTTAATTAGTGCTGCAAGTCATTACTATTCATGCATTAGAGATTGATAAAATGCACAATAGATTTTTAGCACCACCCACCTAACAGAGTTGCCCATAACTATAGGGTGAAACGGTCCAAACTAGGGGCGCACGTCTGAAAAGAAACGATGGAGGACGTTTTTTGTGAATATTGTTCTATTTTAAAGGCACGAAATTGAGTTCTTGATTAAGGCAAATTAATAAAGACGCTGCCATTTAAAACCATATGTTATTTAATTAACAGGGACTTTTCCGTAAAATATTAATTCAATATTAGGTTCCAGCACAGTAACAGGGTTTTCTTTATCCTAATACGTTAAATAATGCCCATTCCTACTAGACAACCGCATTCGGATGCAAACTGTTATTTATATAAAATTCAAGAAATCGAAGTCTTAAGAACGAATAGTAAACGAAATAGACAATTTGGAAGAGTTCATCATATTTCATTGGACATAAAGTCAAAAGTGGGTGCTACCGCTTGAAAAAATGAAGTTGGTACAGTCGTGGAAAAAAAAAAGTAAACACCCCCTACTAACTCCTCAACAAATTATCGTAGAAGAAAGTTACTGGTACCGAACGATTGGAAATAAAGTCTACTTTTAAGTGATGCATATAAAATTTGCTTAGGGGCCCATCTACATATTAAAACGAACCATAACTTTGTTTTTTTCAATAGCATTACCCAATTCTGACAGAATAAATGAACTCTACACCCTTCAATTAGCCTAAAAACGAATTTTTATGCAATTCGTACCATAAGTTTCCGAGAAATTAATTATTTTAAAACGAGCGTATTTTAAGGGCTGTATCCAAATTGAAGTTCCGTACCGGATTGTTAACCGAGAGAGCCCCTCCCTTGATCAAGGCACCTTAAGCGCCACTCAAGGAGTCAGTCAATGAAGCGTGTTAGATTACAGTACAGCAGAATAAATTTCAAAATGTCTACTCACTTCCATCATAGACGGTCCCTTAAACCATCATTTTGCCGTTTTTTAAGCATAATTTGAAAACTACTTGGAAGAAAAATATGAAATTTTTGAATTTCCATAAAGCAGGACTTAATAAATCTAAATCCATCAAAAAAATTGTAGGTTGCAATTCATAATTTTTTCGAATATTAATTTCATAATTCATAATTCATATCATAAAATTATGAAAATTGCAAATTAAGCTTATTTATGTTTGGGTATATTAGTATTATTACTACAAAAAAAAATTAGCATATTAGGAGCATAATTTCGGGAGATATAAATAAAAATATGAAAATGTAATTTAACATTAGAAGCACTAAATTTTGAATGTTTATAATTCAAAAACTTATCATTCAAACGACTTGAAATTTGGTGTCTAGGAATAGTTTGAACCGAAGATTTGAAATATCTCGTTAAAATTGGGTATTGCCATTGAAAAAAAATGAAGTTTGGATTCGTTTTAATATGTAGATGACCCCTAAGAAAATTTTATATACATCATTTAAAAGTAGACTTTATTTCCAATTGTTCGGTACCAGTAACTTTCTTCTACGGTGATTTGTTGAGGAGTTAGTAGAGGGTGTTTACTTTTTTTTTTCCACGACTGTACATTATTTTAATAAGTAGACTGTACGAGTATTACAAACATTTTATTCATATTATGTTAAAAGACAATGTTTCGAGTTTTATGAAGCCTTCGTTTTGTTTTATTATGAACGATTTCCGAATGAACAGGGGGTATTTATTATTATTATTATTATTTGACATGGACTATTCAGTAACAATGCATGGAGGAATATGAAGACCGACAATGTCGACGAACTTTGCGTCTCTCTGGATGACTAGACAACCCCATTCGGGTCCAAACTGTTATTTAGAAAATTCAAGAAATCGAAGTCTTAACCCTCTCGCTGCGCAAGTAATTCTTCGCAATAAGCGTCTTTTACAGAATTTTTAATCGTTTATCACCGGTTCTTTAAAGCAGAAATTTTTGACTATCGTAATCTGGGAAAATGTCCTGATTAAATCAGACAAAGTTTTCGCTAAAAAATAACTGGTGGGAATAACCAAATTGTATTAATTTGATGGAAAAATGCATGCTCGAGCATATCTCGGGCTTATCAACAAATAGTAAACGAAATACACAATTTGGAAGAGTTCATCATATTTCATTGGACATAAAGTCAAAAGTGGGTGTTACCGCTTGAAAAAAATGAAGTTAGTACATTATTTTAATATGTACACTGTACGAGGATTGCAAATATTTCATTCACATTCTGTTAGAAGACAATATTTCGAGTTTTATGGAACCTTCGTTTTATGTTATTGTGAACAATTTTCGAATGAACACGGGTGTTTATTATTATTATTATTTGACATGGACTATTCAGTAACAGAATAATGCATGGAAGGATATGAAGACCGATTATGTCGACGAACTTGGGGTCTGTCTTGATGACTAGACAACCCCATTCGGGTCCAAATTGTTATTCAGAAAATTCAAGAAATCGAAGTCTTAAGAATGAATAGTAAACGAAACAGACAATTTGGAAGAGTTCATCATATTTCATTGGACATTAATATTACCTTCATTAAAAAAAAAAAAAAAAATCTGTAGTACGTATCAATATGTATTTATTTATATATGTCCTTTAAATATTATCCATATAAAATATGTTTAATTATTAATTTTTTGGATCGAAAAGGAAGGGTTTAAAAACCTATAAGGGCTTGATGACCAAAAGAAAATTAAAAACTTGAAAGTCAACTTAACTACAACTTAATACTAATTCGTATATATAGTATTTGTGCTTGCAAAATGAGGTAAAAAAGTTAATTAAACGGAAAAATTAATTAATATGAGTAATTTAAATGCAGTTAATAATAAGTTTGCATAAAATTTAATAAATTGTTTCATTCATTTAGTTTAAATTTATAAAAAAATGTAAATTTGAACATTGTTACTTAAGTATGTTAAGACACATTTTAATTTGAAAATAGTGATAACAATAATAATAATAAAGTATTTATAAAATTTATGCACGATATTTAAAAATAGTTCTATTGTTAAAATGAATAATTTTTATTTGACTTTTTAAATTTTATATTCTAATAATTCGCATATTCTTCTATTAGGTAAAAAGCGGTGAAAATTAATTTAAAATAAATACTCTTACATAACGGCTAAAATTTCAGGAATTCCCTCTCGAAAAAGCATTTTTCAAATACTGCCATAAACAATACTTATCAAATTTCGATACAAAAACAAAATCTAAAAATAATGACATAAACGCTTTACATAAAATAACACAAATAAAAATATGAACTAAACCAGATTACTGTTTTTTGAAAATTAAATCGCATTTTCATTTTTGATAAAACCTTTTTAAGAGAAAAAAAGAACCGCTCAAGAGAGAAAAAGAGTATTATCTAAAAAAGATTGCATATACGGCACTGAAATATCAATTAGGTTTATTAAATGATAGTTATGTACGTCTACCTAGAGCTATTGGAAAACGTGGACCCTTGGAACTCTGCCAAAAATATCCCCTCCCCAAAGCCTGGAACATTTTTGTCATATCTTGTTATTTGTTTTCGAGATTAGAAAAAAAAATGTAATGAAATAAAGGAAAAAAAAGGCTACTCCACCTCCCCCTGTTTGCACTACCTCTACACTGATAAGGCGGGTAAAATTTAATAATGGTTGTTAGGCGCATGTAATATACGCTCTAGCGTTGAAGGAGAAAGAAAAAAAAATATTTATTTAAAATATGAAAATGGTTCTCTTCGTTGGTTTAATACATATGCAGCAATAACAAATTTTGAAAATTTTGAATAAATCATCTTTTTTCTGCGCTGACCTTAGAAAAATATGGTTTGTTTCCCCTTAAAGATTTAAAGTTGTTTTTAAAATCATTTTTATATTTACTGGGCAAATGTCAGGTCTCATGTACTTTTAAATATAGCAAAATTCGAATGCATTTCTTATAACCCATGTTAAAATTTTATAAATTTAATAATATATTTTTTAAAAATAGCATTTAAAATTGTGAACTAAAACAAAAGTTATGGTACAAATAACTTCAACCATCACTATAAACGGCATAGGGTAGGGAAGGCGAACCTATGGCACACGATAGAATATTTTCGACACGGCATTGGCTGCCGTTTGGACTGAAATCCTAAAACAAAATAGAATTAAGTTAAATAAAACACGTAAACTTTCTTTTCTTTTCTTTTCTTTTTTTTTTTTTATTGGAAAGCAACTAATTCAATTTCTAAATTATTTCAATGTGGGCTCAATAAGTTATCAAATTAAGAGAAGGTTGGAAGAATAGCAATAAGAAAAATATCAGGCATTATAACTAAAATTCCTAGTGATGAAACTAAAGCTACTTGGTATAAAATATGCAGTTTTCACAATTGTTCGCTCTATTTATTCCTGCGGGTCACTATTTTCGGAAATGATACGAAAATCTTAAATATTAGAAACTCAAACCACTTGTTAGATAACTGAAATTCGGCTTACATCCTATTAAATGTAAGTAGGTTGAACACCATATTAACATTTGGCATAACCGACATCACCAATTTATTCACCAATTTATTACTTTATAATATATGTTAGTCTAATTATGAGATGTATATTGTGCCATATTTTTAAATCCCAATGAATAAAAATCCAGAAATTTTGATGCAAATTATTTTTTGGTGCTTGGCACGTCATGGTCACGTAAAATCTTTTTTAAAACAAATTGGGCACGAAGATGTAAAAAAGTTCGCCGACCCTGGAGGTAATGTTCAATCGTTTAAGTAATTTTCATTACAAAAAGTAAAAAGCAATCTATTGCAGAGCCGTTTGGAGGAAAGCAATTCACGGAAAATGTTGGTATATTTTCATCGGTCATGACCCCCACATCCCAAAACTACCCTCAGCTCAAATATATATAAGCATATAAAATAATTTATTATGTTTAGATTAATTACGATAATACTTTATAATTATTATATTATACTTATATTATTAATAATATTATTCCCCTGTTGTGATGATTTTGAACTGTCAGAATTCGCTTTTAACTGTAACCCATTAATATGGCACGAATTTGCTCTGATTGTTGGGATGCATGATTATGATTCAAATATGATATTTAAAAAATTGTCCGTTTCTATTGATGAGTAAGGTTTTAACTCAGATGTTTCATTTTTATTTCTATTGTGTATGGCATTGTTCTGTCCAGGTTTTACATATTGATTAATTATATATTTCTTTCATAGCGGTTAATCGGGCAATGGTGGAAATAAGCATTTAAGCGGTAGATTATTATTTCTACCTCAGAAATTAACAGTTTTTTGCTAATGATTTCGTAATAGTGCTCTTGAAAGCGTGTTACGAATCATTAGTTCCAATTTTATTCATAATAGTTTTCTCATTTTAAGATCATTTTGTAGTTTTTCTTTTTGAATTAATGAATTTTCAATTTTGAGATCATAGATTTCGCGCAAAGGGTTTGTTCATGCTGACAATGATTCATTATTTCTGGTCATTTTTCATTGGTTAAATTGTTTTAGTTACAAATAGCTTTACAAAATATTTCAAATATTTATGATTTCCTACATATATATCTTTATTTATTTGTTCCTTTTATGCATTCGCCTTCCTGTTGATATTTTCCTTTCGCCAATTTTGAATGTTTTAATTTTTTAATACTTCATATATTGGTGATTGGGATCTAGGTGTTAAAAATTCATTAATAATTAAATTAATAATTGTTGATCCAGATTTAATATGTATAATGTCTGTGTCATGTATTGATACTCAATTTATTAATTTTTATTTAAAAAAGGTGATAAATTGTAATACAGTCGAACCCGGTTAAGACGCGTTTCAAGGGAGTGGACCAAAGTCGCGTATTAAGCGGGATCGCGTATTAAACGTGATTTGTATAATGTTGCAGGAAGTGGACTTACTTACACGTATAATCGTCTAAATGAACTTTAGAGCTTTCATTTATGGTCGAAAATTGTGTCTTTTACGTATATTTAGATTTAAATTTAATTGTATTCAATTTTACTCAATGTATCTTTTTATAGGACCGACTGGAATAATAACTGAAAATAAATATGGATTCAAATATGGCTTTATCGTCATTAATACGTTACAACCAAAGATAAAACAACAAAAATAATTTTTCTGCTATACTAATTTTTTTTTTAACTGAAAGAATAAAATATTAAATTTTTGAAGCATAATCCAGTTGTTAAAATCATATTTAGTACTTGTGATAATGAGTACCAATATAATCTGTCTATCTCTTTAATGTGAAAAAAAACTACCCTTATTAATTTTTGTGTAAAAAATATTGTTAGCGTAGCAAAAAGTAACGAAAACATAAAATAATTATACAACCGCAGTCGTATTTGTTTAATCTTTGCGCGTTTTTTTTTTTTTTTTTTTTTTTTTTCGTATATAACATGCATTATAAAACATAGTAGTGATATAACGTAGATTCAAAAAAACTCACTAACAACAGGTATAATCATAATAATTTTATGACGTATCTCAGCATCCTGAATTCCTCTATGTATTTCTCTCTACTACAATAAAAATAATACATGAAGCGAGATACAAAGAATGTTAGGACACGGGATCAAAGGACAATTGCAGTGTTGCTAATTTAGAAGGGTTTTATTTTATTCAAATATCTACCACTGTTTTCTATTAGTATCTGTTATTAAATTAAGTAAATATTAGTATACAGAAACAGTGTTTTTTGTATGAATAAAAAAAATCCGCAAAATTGGAAACACTGGAGAAGAGAGAAAGAATTCCCATCTTCACCGATGAATTCGCGTCTTAAACGTGATTTTTTGCCACAAAGGACCGAAAATCTATCGCGTATTAAGCGGGATCGCGTAATAACCATTCGCGTCTTAAACGTGATATTTTTCCATTAGTCTTATGGGCGATGTTCAAAGGGTCAGAAAAAATCCGCGTATTAAGCGGGATCGCGTATTAACCGTGAGCGTCTTAACCGGGTTCCACTGTATTATCTAATGGTTATATATATATATATCAGGACGTGAGTCCCAAAACTCACCTTATCCAAAATTTAAAATATCGAGTTTTCTCTATAAATTTATTCTGTGGTAAACCTGCACCGAAAAAACATAACAGTTTGTAAAAAAAAACTAGTTTTATATTGTATTTCTGCCCTTGTAAAATCTTGATTTACAATGGACGGAACTCCAGTTAATATATATTTTCTCTACTTAAATTCAATCAAAGAGATCTACTTCTACTTTCAAATCTAATAATTATTGGCTCTCTCATTTCAAAACGAAGTGGCGTATTTGTATAAATCAGTGGTTCCCAACCTTTTTTTTTGGCCACGCCTCACCGCAGCATCTGAAAAATCGCGATCCCCCCCCCCCCCTCTTCTCACACACATTTTCTTTAAAATATATCTCTTATTATTTAGAAAGTGGACTCTATTCACCTAGAAAAAAACCTGGCAGAGCCTTAATAATAATTTTTGTTTAACTTATCAAAGAGTTGAATTATCTGTCACAAATAAGTTTTTAACCTCTTAACTGTTTTTCTCGAACTGGGTTCGGGCAGGAAGACTTAACTTGATTTGCTACTAAAAGCTTTTTGACACCAATAATTTGTAACCGTAAATTTCTGTTTATTAACTGTCAGATATTTTTCGATTGCGTAAGGCAAATATTTTAGTATGACAAAAGTGGTGTAGTGCCACTATTTTTAATTTTTGGTGTAAAAAAAATGAAACAGTTAAGGGGGCTCAGGGCTTGAAAACTTTCAAAAAATCGTTTTTTTTTTTTTTTTAGTATCTATTTTTATTATTCAATTAATTCTGAGCACAGTGCAAAAAAACAGCATAAAAATATTTGCATTTTTAACGTTATATATACTTATGCGAGTTATGATGGAATGCTTATAACGAGTTATAAGCATTTATGAAACAATCACTTTCAAAGCCGCACCCATTTAATTGCAATTTAAGTCGCGTTTTCTCAAAACTTGCTTTTTCACGACTATCCGTAACATTAAAAAAAAAAAAAAAAAGTCTGATAAAATGGTTTAAATTTCTTTTTTCTTTTTTTTTTTTTTTTTTTTTGCATGCATATAACATCACTATCTATAGAATGGATTAATATATTTTAGATACTTTAATGTTTTGAGTATTTTTCATGGAAAAAGAAATGGTATTTTTTTTAGGGGGTTTTAAATTTTCGAATTTGAGAGTTTTTTAAATAAAGTTTCCTTTGAGAGATAGTTATATCCTTAATTCATTCTATAGAGTAAAGTTTCCTGATAAGCAAAAATTAGGTTCTTATGTACATGACACCTAATTTTTTTTTCGAAAATTGTGTTATATAAATTTTGCTAACATTTTATTTTATTACAGTGAAGTACTTCATTTTATAATTTTATAAGACTACAAACATACCTTTAAAATATCAGAAAGTTTAAATTAGTTACATTGAATACAGTAGAGCGCCGATTATCGGAACTTCAATTAACCGAACTTCCAATTATCCGTCAGCCAGTTTCTCTCAAAAAAAATTTTTTTTTAACCGAACTTCCAAGTATCTGAACAGCCTATGTCTCTCAAAAAAAATTTTAAAACGAACTTCCAATTATCCAAACACCATATTAGACCTCAGATTTTAAATGATGATGAGATTGTGGATGAGATTCGAGAGGAAAAAGAAATGGAAGAAAATGAAAACGAATGCTTTGAAAATGACCCAGGTCCACCGCATACCACATCAGGACTTTGTTTGGAAACGGCTATGAAACGGCTCGAACGGCAGAAGAACGCTTCTTTTTCTACTGACATATTTAAGAAGAATTCGAGACATGGCAGCATTGAAAAGAATGTCTTCTTTGAAGCAAGCAACAATCGAACGCTTTTTTGCTTAAATTATAATCTCTGGAGTTCAGCAAATGATATAAAAAAGTAACCAAAAAAATTTTAAAAGACAAAAATCAATTTTTAAACATGGCAGCATTAACTAGTGCTGTCAGTTCGAAGCGTGGATAAAATGTAAAGATTTTAGTATAGTGCGGAACATCGATTAAATTGTCTGTCCATTTATTCGAACTTTTGCTTATCCGAACTAGGGTCGGTCCCGGCTTGTTCGGATAATCGATGCTCTACTGTACTTCTGTTTTTATATGATCTCGAATCGAGAGCTCTGTTTACATGTTTTTCGGTATCGAAATCGAGTACGATTTTCGGTATCGAGTTCGGTATCGATGCGTTTTTAAATTTAACCATTTTTTAAATATTACTTGGTGTGTATCAATTCCAGATCATATACAAGGTCGAACAACAGTTCTTAACAACATTCGTTTATTGGTTGAAATTGCTGAGCGGAAATTTTAAAATGTATTATGCGTTTAACTGAACTAACTTTTTGCATACTATGTAGTATGCATACGTATATGCAGATCATATACAGGGCTGCAAAAAAATCGATATTTTAACGACTACTCATGGTAATGGCAGAAATCGTGTTTTCAAATGCATTATGCGTTTTCCGAATTGTTCATTAAAGACGTCATCTTCCACCTTTGTCAATTGTGATGTTTTGTTATGGTATTCTGACTGTGTTGGAAAGTGCTTCATAATCTATGCTGTATGCATGGATTCTCCTTTTTTTGGGGGGGGGGGCGATTAGAAATCGTGTTGTTAAAATTGTGTTAATTATTATACAGTGTATCTCTTATCGTTTACCAATAATTAATTTCTAAACCGTTAGTTTTAAAGGTATAGTTCCAATTGCATAAATGTTTCAAATTTTGTTCTGCATCACATAAAAATCGATTTACATTACAATGATTACTTTTTAAATAGATAAGAAATTACAAATTTTATACAATGCCTCTGTCCTATAAGTTTGATTTAGACAATGTTTTTCCATGTTCTAACAAGTAAAACAGCAAAAATTTATTCTTTTATGGTCAAAACTTACTGAGTTATGATACTTAGAATTTTATGAATTTTCAATGTTTTAATCACCATAAAGGGAAAAACCCGTTTTTAGTGTCAGAAAACGCTAAAAATGCATGCAATTCAAAGTATCATAACTAGGTAAGTTTTTGTCTTGCAAAAATTAAGTTTTTAATCACAAACTAATTTTGATTCATCTCAATAGAAAACAGCATGTATAATTATGTCAAAAAATTATTCTAAAATTTTGTTTAAAAGGCCTTCGAATCCAGAAAAAAAGTTTAGTTTATATATACTATTCTAAGAAAGTGTGCTAGGGATTTATTCAAAAAATTTAAGAAAATTAAATTAATATCTCATAAGGAAAACATCTGGAATCATACAATCAATAACCAAAAATATTATAGAGAAAATCTACGTATAATATAAGGATTTTTTTCCCATACAAATTTTCTGGTAGCTTATTACAATTTTTTATATGTGATTGAACAATACCTACAGGCAGTGGTGTAGTCGTAAAAAAAGCAGAGGGCATACGCTCTAAGCAGAGGGTATACGCTCAAGGCAGAGGGTATACCTAAGAGTGTATATACAATAGCTTTTTTGAGAAACAGAGGGTATACGGTGTTTCTGAAAAAAATCCAGAAGGTATACGGTGTATACCTCCGTATACCTTCCACTACCCTGCTCCCATGTCCCTGCCTACAGGGCATGATATCTTAAGACCTCCGAAAAGTAGATTTCTGTATATCTCGAAAAATAATGATTTGAACGAGGCAAAAAATTAGCAAGTCATAATTATTGTCGATGCTGATTCTTCTTATGTAAACATGAATGTAGCTCCTTCAAACATGATGAAATTGGTATATGTTACTGAAGTGCATTACAGCGTTTTTTCTATAGAATATAGAATATAAGTGCGTAATATTTATCGTTCATTTACGGGGACGCAGAAAATATTTAGGTTACAGTACTTTCTATGAGCCCGATAACTACTGAAATCGTGTTTTTAATTGTGGTACGACTTATTTACGCACTGTGTACTTTCGTAAGAAAATTTTGCCCAAAATAAGTCATTAAAGTTTACCTCTACGATGGCTCCCATTATTCAACATTGACTGTAAAACTACTCAATCTCTATTCTAGGAAGCCGTTTCTAAGACATTTAAATAGTTTTGTTTGAGATTTAACGTTCAACTATTTTCTGGAGGCATCATTATTAAATTAATATTCTCTTATACACATTGCATGCACATACTAACTCATAAACAGAAAAGTTTAACTTTATTGAACATTTTTTTAAGAAGTATGTTACATATGTTATTGCCAAGATACATCCTTTCTAAGATCATTAAACAAGTATGATATGAATTATATTATGTAGCCTTTGCTGGTTGGTGAATTTTTAAACATAGTGGCGGAATATTGGAAATTTGTTTGAAAATCGTGAAATTTTTTGACATCAACTCAATTTTTCTGAAGGATTTGGATATTTCGGATTTTGATTGCAGGCAGCATCAGTGAGAAATCATGGAAAATCTCACTATAAATCACAGTTTTTTAAGGGAGTTTTGGCTTATAGATTGCAACGTAAACTCTTTACGCAAAAGGTGATCTTATAATAAAATAAAGACAAGAAAATTACCTACAATTCATATTTTTATCACTTTCTTTGTACGACATATGTTTTCTGTAGAGACGTTGAAAAATGGGTGAAAATCAATAATTTTAAGAAAATAGCAAAAATAACCTTTTACAATGTTTCCGTTCATAAAACTAAAAGTAAGCATTTTATTGTAAGCATTATTCTATACTTTGAAAAAGCATATAAAATCCTTTACAATTTATGTGTGAGTTTTTTTTTTTTTTTCGGATATTGAATAGTTATTAGAAAAGCAATGACGAATCCACGAAGTAGTCGGATGCATCCTTATTGAAGTCATATAACTTAAATGCATCATTATACGTCTGAGCAGATATGTAAAACGTTTATGTTAAATTATACAGGTACAACAAAATGATAAACAGCGATTCACTATTGATTAGTAATGAAAACTGTTTAATGTTAAACAATATAATAAAATAGGTATGTAGGTATTTTATACAACATACTTATTATTAAATGGTATTAATGATGTTGAAGTGATACTCAAATTTCCAAAAATCACTGATTTTCACCTATTTTTCAACGCCTCTACGGAAACCATAAATCGTACACAAAAAATGATACGAACAGGAAATGTATGTAATTTTTTCGTCTTTATTTTAATATATAATATTTACCTTATTCGTGAAAAACTTTCTTTGCCAGTTATAAGCCAAAAACTAAAAGAAATGTGATTTCTAGCGGGTCTTTTCATAATATCTCATATTTGCCGAAAAAAATTTTGTTGGACGATTTCAGATTCGTGTTCAGCACCCCTAAAAACATAAAGCAAGCCACTAAAATCAATTACACCAGAATTTTCCACTTCAAGCTTGAACACCATTCTACTGGAATACCTCTGTTGTGGCAAAGTCGGTAATATACACAACAACACACACACAAACTTTTCCGTAAAGTTTTACGGAATAGTTTCATCTTATTAAGAAAACAGTACAATTTCCGTAATTGATATTATGAGACTATAAATCCGTGTAAATACAGTAAGTCTTCCGTTCCGTAAATTTTACGGAATGTTTCTGTATCGCTTTCAAAACAGTACAATTTCCGTAAATGATGCTTAGAAATAACTGACATGTTTGGAAAGTGAAGGAATTAATTGTTGTATGCAAGGACGGATCCAGCCCTTAATTTAGAGGGAGGGGGGGGGGGGGGACGGGTATGCCTCTTTTTGGGGGGTGAAGGGTGGGGGTCACACCATTTCATGATCAATTTTTTTATTGAAGGCTATTCCCAAATTAAAACTGACGATTTTTCTGATACATTCGTGAATTCCTTTTCATTCATAAATGCAAAAAATTTGCATTAGTATTCGTAAATATATATATATATATATATATATATATATATAGCACATTATGTTTTTTTTTAGCTTATATATGTATATATATATATATTTCATTCAGATACCAAGAAATCGAAGCATTTCCCATTTTCTTATAAATGCGAAGAATGATTCAGAAATGTTGTCAAGTTTGCATTTTAAGCCAATTTTTAGGACTTGAGAGCCACAGAAATGTCGTCATGAGGGAGCAATTAGCATTCGCGTCCGTAAATTTTGTTTAAAATGCCACATTTTATGGAATTTTTGGAAAGATCCTTTGTTTTTATTAAAAAATAGAAAACACTTTTTAATCACATAGTTTCAGAATAAGTGCACTTGCAAATTTCTTGAGATTAAAAATACTTTCACGGATGTATCAGAAATTACCTAATTTTGATTTGAGTAGAGCTTTAAAGAGTCAGAGAGATTCAGATTGTTGAACGGGGATTGGGAGGGGGGGGGGGGGCTGCCATGACCCTTGGATGCGTCACTGGTTGTATGTATTTGTCTTACAGTGATATTATTTTCAATGAAACTCCAATATTGGCTAAATGTGGCTCTATATTGAAAATATATCCAATGATTTCCCAATGAGTCGGTTTTACGTGGGTTTTCAAGTAAAACCGCTAAACGTTTTGGCGCCATCTATGCATGTACATTTATTATTTTAACACTGTAGTATATTTTTCTTTCTTTCTTTTTAAATAAAAAGTTTTAAAATTGTTTTTAATTTTTTTTTTACAATATTTAAAAAAAATAATCTGATATTTAAATAAATTTTATTAATTCTTTTTAAGTTTCAGACAGTTGAGAAGGAAATGTTACAGTTTATTTTTCATAATGATTTTAAAATAATACTTTATTATTTAAAAAAAAAATTGAAAAACTCTATTTTTAATTTTAATATTTTTTAATCTATTCACTTTAACGGATTCGCACATAAAACTTAAAACATATCTGAAACATAATAACGAAATTATAGATGTATATACAAATAAATAAATAAAAATAATAGTACAATAAAAATTTTTAAATCTTGCAAAGAAGAAGCAATTATTACTTATAATATATTCTTTCATGCACGTAATATTTTAAAGACTAATTTTTTTTCTTTTTATAAAGCATGAAATTAAAAAGATAAATTTTCAAAATTATGGAAATATTCAGAATTGTACACTCAATTGAAAAATATCTCCAACGAAAATACGTTTCTTGTTTAACATCGTGCCTTTACTTCATAAAAAGCATCTGAAATAAGTAACGATATTTGGAAACGTAACTCGAGTCCCCAATGGCATTGTGGATAAGAGCGCTAATCTGGTAGATGCGTGTTCCCCAGTTCGATTCCACCCTAGGTAAGTGTTGTTTCATTACTGTCATTTGAATAAATTAGCGATACGCTACCTTGATAAACGTGTCCGTTGAAATTGATAAAGGTGTAAGTTTCTCGAAAAGTTATATGATTTTTTTTTTTTTTTTTTTTTTTTTTGCTTTTGAAACAAAAAAATTTTAAATACGGATATATGAAAAAAAAAAAAACGGAAAAATTTTGTGAAAAAGCGGAAAATTTTCTGGAATTTACGGAAAAAAAAATTTTCCGTTAAAAAACGGAAATAGTACTGGCGTCTGGATTGCCAGTACTATTTCCGTTTTTTAACGGAATTTTTTTTTTACAGTGTACTATAGTTTTTACAAAATACTAAATAAACAAAATGCCATTACAACATAGGCTCAGAGCGGATAATTTAGAGGTGTGCACCGGTCGGGCTGGGTCAATAATAATTTCCATACAGGCTGGGTCAATAATAATTTTCATACGGGCTGGGTCGGACCCGGGCTGAGTCAGAGCCTGGAAGTTCCGACCCGTGCAGACCTCTTGGAAGAATAAAGTCCAGAACAAGGAAAAAAAAAAGAGTATGACTTGTGCTACTCTAAACGAAAAAAGTAAGGTCCGGCTCGAGTTTCGTGAATGAAAATTGGTCTGAGTTTGGTCCGCGGGTCAGGCTTCTGTTGAATCACGGGATCGTGCAGACTTCTGTCTCTAATTCTTCTCTCCCTGTCCCTGTCCCTGTCCCTCACTCACTCACAAATGAACAGAAGAATTTATTTTGATTCGAAATTCCCGCCAAGCGTTGTATTACGTAAGTTATGATCAAGTCATTACAAAAGAAGGACTTGAATTATGGCTTGTAAACCGTATGTAATTAAAAGATAAATCTGGAACAAATGTAGAATAAAGAATTGAGGACTAAAAATGGAAAACGGTAAAAGTACCAAAAAATCGAAAATCTTTTTTTTTTTTTTTTTTTTTTTTTACGAAAAAGTGCCTTAAATGCCAAGCTTAACAAACAGGAGAACCCTTGAAGTGCCAACCCTATTAGAAATAGTTCAAAAAAGAGTAGAACAATGTCGCTGGTTGTATGCGACACACGAAGTGAAATGGAGTACGCTGAAAGTGCCAGTGATAAGATGCACGGCGATTGATGGCCATTACACAGCTTGATCATGTTGTTATTGTTTACATCATTGAGATATTTTTAAGCAAGCTGAAAAACATTAAATAAATAAATAAAAGAAATGATTACAAATGCTGATATTAGGTATTTAAACACTAAACGAAAGGAAGCTAGGTACCTACATTTTAAAGGCTTGAACTAAGGGCCCAAAAGGAGTGAAATGGAAAACGCTGTAAGTACCAGAAGTAGGAGTTTTACTTCTTTTCGCTCTACTGAAAAATCTCCTCTTTTGGACTTTCAGCGTTTTCCATTTTTAGTCCTCAATTCGAAATATCTCGAATTCTCTATCATCTTAGGCAGCGGCTTGCCACGTAATTAATTAATTGATCTTTTATTGAAAACTCTTGACATAAAAATTTTTTGCGTCATTTTAAGTTTTCCCGAATATTTTGAATAGTCTTTTTTAGATTTTTTTCCAGGCGTTTGGAGGCAAGAAAATTGTCAGAGTTGACCTCTGAGGTGATACTCATTATTCAGCATTTTCTGTAAAACTTCTGTTGCAGCTGGACCAGTATGTATTCTGGGAAGAAGTGTCTAATAGTTTTAAATATTTTGTTGGATATTTAACATCATACAGATACTTCCTTGCAACGACATTACTACTATTACTATTATTGTTTATCATTATATAAAGAGGAGAGTTTAACATTTTCAAAAATTCCATTGAGCATTGTATTACATGTTATCGACAAGACACATATTTTTAAGCGGTCATTACATAAATATGACCTGAATTATGTCAGATAAATCTTATCTAATTAAAAAAAAAAAAAAAAAAAAAAAAAAGGCAACTAGGGAAAATGTATCTTTATACGTATAAGTATGAGAAGAAAAAAACATCCTTTGGTGACCGAAACTTAACTTCCGGCATATGTTTGTTCCTTATCAAAGTGTAGAATCATCTCAATGTTTCATCAAGGCCATTACCGATACCCCCATTTATTAAACGGTGTCTTAAAATATCGGGATCTCTCTCGCCGTTTTTACTTCTCTTCACATACCTGTGAGGGCCGCTTCCCATTCGATCCGAAATTGCCGGAACGTGATCCGAATGTCGCTTGCTTCCATTAGTCTGCTGCTCACGTATCGAGAGACCGGAGGGAATTATTTTATTTTATTCGTTCTTTTTACTTGTTTTTTTTTTTCTTTGTCTTATACTTCGGAGCTTTTCCTATGCCGTTATGCGTGTAAACCTCTTTCGTTACAGGAGTTTAATGTGGTATACTGTCACATGTTTGGTGTCATCGGAATTGTTAGTTCATTGTTATATATCCTATATTTTTTCGGGAAATTTTGCTTTGAATTTTCATAAATTGTGAGCTGAATATATTTTTTTGTTGTTGTTGCTCATTTCACATTACATTTGCTTGTAGCATTTTTCCGAGATGATGTTTTCTACGAAAAATGCGAAATAGATAATGCTTTTGCTTTTCCACGTTATGTATGTATTTTTTCAATTTATCAAGTTTGAAGGAATCGTGGCACTCATGAACACAACTATTCATAAACTACAGTAGCGTTCAAAAGTATTTTCACAAAGGTAATAATTGACTTAATTAAAAACAATAATAAAATACAAAAATCAATCATTTATTTTACTTAACAATATTCAATGTTTTACAGAATTTTAGTAAATTAACTACAATTTGATAGAAAATAACATGAAGCCCATGAAAAATCAGAAAAATGATAAATCAAAAGTATTTTGACATTATAATAAAAAATCGTTTTAACACAATAATTATCAAATATGGTAATGTGTCAGTCAATACTTAGTAGCACATCCTCTGGCCTTCATGACAACCGCACAAAGCGGTGGCATCGAGTTGACTAACTTTTGTATTGGATCAAAAGGGATTCTGTCTCACTCATTTTTAAGAGCTTCGTATAAAGCCTCCTTATTTGAATAATTTTGGCATCTTACTCTACGATCTAACTCCTCCCACAGATGCTCTATGGGGTTCAAATCCGGACTTGGCCACTCTAGAGCCTTGACTTTTCTGCGTTTCATAAAATCACTTACGTACTTGGATTTGTGTTTCGTGTCATTATCTTGCTGAAAATACCACTTAGCAGGCATGTTTTGTTTAGCATATGGTAGCACATGAGTCTATAATATATCAGCATATTATATCAGCATTACATGAACCTATCCATATTCCGCTCAATTCGAACTAAGGGTCCAACTCCGCTGCGAGAAAAACAATTCCAAACCATCATATTACCGCCTCCATGTTTGTCGGTGGGTATTTGGTATCGAATATCACATTTTTTGTTTTTAGGACGTCGAATGTACTTGATTCCACCAAGAGGCACTAAATTAAACTTGCTTTCATCGCTCCACAAAACATTAGACCACTCTACATTTGTCCACGATTTATGCCGTTTTGCGAATGCAAATTTAGTCTTCCTATTCTTAGCAGATATCAACGGCTTTTCTGCTGGTCTTCGGCCACGTAAACCATAGAGGTTTAGGCATCGTTTGATAGTTGAAACGTGCATGTCTATGCCTTAACTTTCCTACCACTTATTTTTTATTACTACAGCCGACTTACGAAAATCACTTGTAGATAGCTTTTTTATAATACGGTCAACACTTCAAAATGATTTTTTCGGGCGGCCACTTCGAGGCTTATTTTCGATAGATTTCCATTTATTAAAAACTTTATTCCATGGCACTAACAAGCTGCCGAGACACGTTAAAAGAACGAGGAGCTTCTACTTGCGTCCTCCCTTGTTTTGTAAACGGCTTTTCTAAAATAACTAGAATATTCTTTGCATTTAGGTATTTTAAAATAATTATTTAAAATTAATATAAACACTAATCGAAGCTATAGAGCAACTGCCGCCTTCAACAATTAAATGCAAACTAATTGTCAAAATACTTTTGAGCTAAGGAGGAGCCATATATTTCTTCGGTGGCGCCGAATGTAAACAAACAAGTTGAAACTTGATACATTTGAATAACTGCAGTCATATTGTTCTAAATGATAGGGAATATGTTTTCTTTTATATTTTTATATTAAACAAAATAAGAGCGAATATAATGTTGTCAAAATACTTTTGAGCGCTACTGCCCATTAATTAAATTGACACCAAATTTCAATTTTTCTGTACAATGTCGCAGAGAATTGGGTAGGGCCGGTACAAATTACCGGATCCCGTCAAGAGTACTGTTTCTTAAATAAAATAGAAAAAGTCCTTCCGGCCAGTGCCGGGAGGAAGAGGTAGCTTTCAAATACCTTATTTTAAAAAAGCCATCTTATATTATTCAAACACACGAAGCTCAATTTAGTGGAAACCGAATATAGGAGATTCAATACTAATTTTTATCAATACTAAATCATTATGAATGAGAATTTCACGAAATTAGTCAGCTTTATCCAAGCTGCTTTTATTTAAAGTAACTTAGATGTGGCTGAGATGTTGATGTATACTATCCACATGCTTTCTCACATGGAAATAGGCGAATACGTGTGTTATCGCGTGACAAATACAAGATCGTTTCAAAATGTTAGCCATACTAGAAATTCAAAGTGCTATAATTCAACCATTTTTTAAGATATAAACAAAAGAACAAATTTTCAGAAACAAAATCTGCTCCGGAATCTTTGTATCACGGCAAAACACATAAAAAAATCTTTTTCATTTTCCAATTTTTTAATACCTCATTTTAAATTTTAAATTTAATTTTTTTGAAATGGCAACACTTTTGAAACAAGATGGCGAATAAAGCTGGCCAACGAACTCGGTCGGGACATTGGTATGTACTATGTACAGACCAAGTAACATCCAAATCGGTTCATAAATACACTTGTTATCGCGTGACAAAAATCAGGTCGTTTTAAAATGTCAGCCACAATAGAAATTCAAAACGCTATAACTCAGCCATTTTTTTAGATATAGACGAAACAAAGACTGTTCCGGGATCTTTGTATTAAGGTCAAACACATACAAAAGAAATCTTTTTCATTTTCTAATATTTTGGTATCTCATTTTAAATTTTAAATTTTTTAAATTTTTTTAAATGGCCGCCATTTTGAAACAAGAAGGCGGATGAAGCTGGCCAACGAACTCGGTCGAGATATTTGTATGTACTATGTACACACCAAAGTACATCCAAATCGGTTCATAAATACGCCTGTTATCACGAGACAAATATCAGGACGTTTCAAAATGTCAGCCACGCTAGAAATTCAAAATGCTATAACTCAGCCATTTTTTGAGATATAGACGAAACAAAAACTGCTCCGGAATCTTTGTATAAAGGTCAAATACATAAAAAAAAAATATTTTTTCAATTATCAAATTTTTGGTACCACATTTCAAATTTAAATTTTTCTTAAAAATTTAAATGGCTGCCATTTTTAAACAAGATGGCGGATGAAGCTGGCCAACGAACTCGGTCGAGACATTGGTATGTACTATGTACAAACGAAGTTACATCCAAATCGGTTCATAAATACGCCTTTTATCGCGTGACAAAATTCAGGACGTTTCAAAATGTCAGCCACGCTAGAAATTCAAAATGCTATAACTCAGCCATTTTTTAAGATATAGACGAAACAAAAACTGCTCCGGAATCTTTGTATAAAGGTTAAATACATAAGAAAAAAATATTTTTCCGTTTTCAATTCTTTGGTACCACATTTCAAATTTAAAATTTTTAAGAAAATTTTAAATGGCCGTCATTTTGAAACAAAATGGCGGATGAAGCTGGCTAACGAACTCGGTCGAGACATTGGTATGTACTATGTACATACCGAATTACATCCAAATCGGTTCATAAATACGCCTGTTATCACGAGACAAATATCAGGACGTTTCAAAATGTCAGCCACGCTAGAAATTCAAAATGCTATAACTCAGCCATTGTTTGAGATATAGACGAAACAAAAACTGCTCCGGAATCTTTGTATGAAGGTCAAATACATAAGAAAAAAATATTTTTCCGTTTTCAATTCTTTGGTACCACATTTCAAATTTCAAATTTTTAAGAAAATTTTAAATGGCCGCCATTTTGAAACAAAATGGCGGATGAAGCTGGCCAACGAACTCGGTCGAGACATTGGTATGTACTATGTACATACCGAATTACATCCAAATCGGTTCATAAATTCGAGAGTTACAGTATGACAAATGTCAGATATATATATATATATATGGATATATATATATATATATATCAACTTTTGAACGGAGGGTGGTTTCGGGGTCTGGGGGTCATGATCGATGAAAATATACCAAAATTTTTTGAAATTGCTTTCCTCCGAACGGCTGCAATAGGTAGCTTTTTGTAATGAAAGCTACCTAAAACAGTAGACTCATACACATTTTTATTTCAAAATTTCAATTTAAATAACTAAAAAGTAAAATTATAATAATATTAATAAAAGTTAGAAGTTGAGTCGTTTATTACACAACGCTAAGAAAATACAATTATCAGTAGTCAGAAGAAGCGCGCTACAAGTAGCAAAACTACAGTAGTCGCTGCTTTTAGGTAGCTTTCTTTACAAAAAGTCCTTCCGGCCAGTGCCGGGAGGAAGAGGTAGCTTTCATAATCCTTATTTAAAAAAAGCCAAATTATATCATTCAAACACACGAAGCTCAATTAAGTGGAAACCGAATATAGGAGATTCAATACTAATTTTCATCAATATAATGAATGAGAATTTCGCGAAATTAGTCAGCTTTATCCAAGCTGCTTTTCTTTAAAGTAACATATATTTGGCTGCCAAATTCGGCAATTTCTTAAAGTGCCTGTCATTTTAAGACAACATGGTGGATGAGGCTAAGCAATGAACTTGGTTGAGACCTTAGTAATTGCTGTGCACATGCTCACTCACATCGGAATCGGTTAATATATAGGAGTGCGCATGCAAAAAATCAGATTTTTCAAAATGTCACCCACAATAGAAATTGAAACTGCTATATCTGAGCCATTTTTTAAGGTAAAGACAAACAAAAAATGCTCCTGAATCCTTATATCAAGGTCAAATGCTTAAGAAAGAAACCTTTTTCAATTTCTAATTTTTTTGCACCTCACTTTAAATATATATATATATATATTTTAATTAAATGGTCGCCATTTTGAAACAAGATGGCTGATGAATCTGGCCAGCGAACTTGGTCGAGGTGTTGATGTATACTTTCCACATGCCTTCTTACATCGAAATAGGCGAATACGTGTGTTATCGCGCGACAAATACGAGATCGTTTCAAAATGTTAGCCATGCTAGAAATTCAAAGTGCTATAAATCAACCATTTTTTAAAATATAAACAAAAGAACAAATTTTCAGAAACAAAAACTGCTCCGGAATCTTTGTATCAAGGCCAAACACATAAAAAAATCTTTTTCATTTTCCAATTGTTTAATACCTCATTTTGAATTTCAAATTTAATTTTTTTTAAATGGCAACCCTTTTGAAACAAGATGGCGAATGAAGCTGGCCAACGAACTCAGTCGAGACATTGGTATGTACTATGTACAGACCAAGCTACATCCATATAGGTTCATAATTACGCCTGTTATCGCATGACAAAAATCAGGTCGTTTTAAAATGTCAGCCACAAGAGAAATTCAAAATGCTATTACTCAGCCATTTTTTTTTAGATATAGACAAAAGAAAAACTGTTCCGGAATCTTTGTATTAAGGTCAAACACATACAAAAAAAAATCTTTTTCACTTTCCAATTTTTTGGTATCTCATTTAAATTTTTTTATTTATTAATTTTTTTTAAATGGCCGCCATTTTGAAACAAGATGGCGGATGAAGCCGGCCAACGAACTCGGTCGAGATATTTGTATGTACTATGTACACACAAAGGTACATCCAAGTCGGTTCATAAATACGCCTGTTATTACGTGAGAAAAATCAGGACCTTTCAAAATGTCAGCCACGCTAGAAATTCAAAATGCTATAACTCAGCCATTTCTTAAGATATAGACGAAACAAAAACTGCTCCCGAATCTTTTTATCAAGGTCAAACACATAAGAAGAAAATTTTTTTTCAATTTTTAATTTTTTGGTACCACATTTCAAATTTAAAGTTTTTTTAAAAATTTAAATGGCCACCATTTTTAAACAAGATGGCGGATGAAGCTGACCAACGAACCCGGTCGAGACATTGGTATGTACTGTGTATAAACGAAGTTACATCCAAATCGGTTCATAAATACGCCTTTTATCGCGTGACAAAATTCAGGACGTTTCAAAATGTCAGCCACGCTAGAAATTCAAAATGCTATAACTCAGCCATTTTTTAAGATATAGACGAAACAAAAACTGCTCCGGAATCTTTGTATAAAGGTCAAATACATAAGAAAAAATATTTTTCCATTTTCAATTTTTTGGTACCACATTTCAAATTTTAAATTAAAAAAAAAAATTAAATGGCCGCCATTTTGAAACAAAATGGCGGATGAAGCTGGCCAACGAACTCGGTCGAGATATTGGTCTGTACTATGTACACACTGAATTACATCCAAATCGGTTCATAAATACGCCTTTTATCGCGTGACAAAATTCAGGACGTTTCAAAATGTCAGCCACGCTAGAAATTCAAAATGCTATAACTCAGCCATTTTTTAAGATATAGACGAAAAAAAAACTGCTCCGGAATCTTTGTATAAAGGGCAAATGCATAAGAAAAAAATAGTTTTCCATTTTTAAAATTTTGGTACCACATTTCAAGTTTTAAAATTTTTTAAAAATTTTAAATGGCCGCCATTTTGAAACAAAACGGCGGATGAAGCTGGCCAACGAACTCGGTCGAGAGATTGGTATGTACTATGTACACATTGAATTACATCCAAATCGGTTCATAAATACGCCTTTTATCGCGTGACAAAATTCAGGACGTTTCAAAATGTCAGTCACGCTAGAAATTCAAAATGCTATAACTCAGCCATTTTGTAAGATATAGACGAAACAAAAACTGCTCCGGAATCTTTGAATAAAGGTCAAATACATAAGAAAAAAATATTTTTCCATTTTTAATTTTTTGGTACCACATTTCAAGTTTTAAAATTTTTTAAAAATTTTAAATGGCCGCCATTTGGAAACAAAATGGCGGATGAAGCTGGCCAACGAACTCGGTCGAGACATTGGTATGTACTATGTACACACCGAATTACATCGAAATCGGTTCATAATTACGGGAGTTACAGTGTGACATATGTCAGATATATATATATATATATATATATATATATATCAATTTTGAACGGAGGGTGGTTTCGGGGTCTGGGAGTCATGATCGATGAAAATATACCAAAATTTTTTGAAATCGCTTTCCCCCGAACGGCTGCAATAGGTAGCTTGTTTCGGGGTCTGGGAGTCATGATCGATGAAAATATACCAAAATTTTTTGAAATCGCTTTCCCCCGAACGGCTGCAATAGGTAGCTTTTAAAGCTACCTATTGCAGCCGTTCGGGGGAAAGCGATTTCAAAAAATTTTGGTTTATTTTCATCGATCATGACTCCCAGACCCCGAAACCACCCTCCGTTCAAAATTGATATATATATATATATATATATATATATATATATATATATATATATATATATATATATATCAATATATATATATATATCTGACCTATGTCACACTGTAACTCTCGTATTTATGAACCGATTTGGATGTAATTCGGTGTGTACATAGTACATACCAATGTCTCGACCGAGTTCGTTGGCCAGCTTCATCCGCCATTTTGTTTCAAAATGGCGGCCATTTAAAATTTTAAAAAAAATTTTAAATTTGAAATGTGGTACCAAAAAATTGAAAATGGAAAAATATTTTTTTCTTATGTATTTGACATTTATACAAAGACTCCGTAGCAGTTTTTGTTTTGTCTATATCTTAAAAAATGGCTGAGTTATAGCATTTTGAATTTCTAGCGAAGCTGACATTTGAAACGTCCTGAATTTTGTCACGCGATAAAAGGCGTATTTATGAACCGATTTGGATGCAACTTCGTTTATACATAGTACAGACCAATGTATCGAACGAGTTCGTTGGCCAGCTTCATCCGCCATCTTGTTTTAAAATGGCGGCCATTTAAACTTTTCAGAAAAATTTAAATTTGAAATGTGGTAGCAAAAAATTGAAAATTGAAAAAATATTTTTTTCTTATGTGTTTGACCTTGATAAAAAGATTCGGGAGCAGTTTTTGTTTCGTCTATATCTTAAAAAATGGTTGAGTTATAGCATTTTGAATTTCTAGCGTGGCTGACATTTTGAAACGTCCTGATTTTTGCCACGTGATAACAGGCGTATTTATGAACCGATTTGGATGTACCTTGGTGTGTACATAGTACATACAAATAAGTCAACCGAGTTCGTTGACCAGCTTCATTCGTCATCTTGTTTCAAAATGGTGGCCATTTAAAAAAAATTTTAAAAAATTAAATTTAAAATGAGATACCAAAAAATTGGAAAATGAAAAAGATTTTTTTTGTATGTGTTTGACCTTAATACAAAGATTCCGGAACAGATTTTGTTTCGTCTACATCTAAAAAAATGGCTGAGTTATAACATTTTGAATTTCTATTGTGGCTGACATTTTAAAACGACCTGAATTTTGTCACGCGATAACAGGCGTATTTAAGAACCGATTTGAATGTAACTTGGTCTGTACATAGTACATAACAATGTCTCGACCGAGTTCGTTGGCCAGCTTCATTCGCCACCTTGTTTCAAAAGGGTTGCCATTTTTAAAAAAAAATGTAATTTAAAATTTAAAATGAGGTATTAAAAAATTGGAAAATGAAAAAGATTTTTTTATGTGTTTGGCCTTGATACAAAGATTCTGGAGCAGTTTTTGTTTCTGAAAATTTTGTTCTTTTGTTTATATCTTAAAAAGTGGTCGAATTATGACACTTTGAATTTCTATCATGGCTAACACTTTGAAACGATCTTGTATTTGTCACGCGATACCACACGTATTCGCCTATTTCGATGGAAGAAGGCATGTGGATAGTATACATCAATATCTCGACCAAGTTCGCTGGCCAGCTTCATCAGCCATCTTGTTTCAAAATGGCGGCTATTAAATTAAAAAAATATATATTTAAAGTGAGGTGCAAAAAAATTAGAAATTGAAAAAGGTTTCTTTCTTAAGTATTTGACCTTGATATAAATATTCAGGAGCATATTTTGTTTGTCTTTATCTTAAAAAATGGCTCAGATATAGCAGTTTCAATTTCTAAAGTGGGTGACATTTTGAAAAATCTGATTTTTTATCTGCGACAGCAATCGTATCTATCAACTGATTTCGATATGAGTGAGCATGCGCACAGCAATTACTAAGGTCGACCAAGTTCACTGGTTAGCCTCATCTGCCATGTTGTCTTAAAATGGCAGGCACTTTAAGAAATCGCCGAATTTTGCAGCCAAATATAAGTGACTTTAAATATAAGCAGCTTGGATAAAGCTGACTAATTTCGCGAAATTCTCATTCATAATGATTTAGTATTCATAAAAATTAGTATTGAATCTCCTACATTCGGTTTCCACTTAATTGAGCTTTGTGTGTTTGAATAATATAAGTTGGCTTTTTAAAAATAAGGAATATGAAAGCTACCTCTTCCTCCCGGCACTGGCCGGAAGGACTTTTTTCTGTAGGGTAGTTTGTAGTGTAGCGCACGACATTTTGAAAAATGTAATTTAGCGAGTTGAGCGATGCAATAATCCGTAGTTTGTAGCAAACAGCAACGTTAATAGCAAATTACTCGGTTAAATTACTTAGTTTAATAGATAAAAGAACAATAATAGTAACGTATTTACATGACACGCGTCATACGTTATGAACACATCCAAGAACAACAACCAGATTTTCATTCAGTGCAAAAGAATACAAGGCAACTAAACCAGCAGAGTTGGTATACAGCGACATCTGTGGTCTTATGTCTGTTCAATCGGTAGGTGGAGCAAACTATTTCATTTTTATGAAAGATGCTTTCAATGGTTATTGAACTGTTAACTTTCTCAAGCATAAAGTGATGCTCTAGAAGCTTTCGAGGACTTTGTTCAATTATGTGAAAATAAGTTTGGTCATCAAGTTAAAGCACTTCGAGTTGACAATGGTAAGGAATATATCAATCTACACTTTGATGAGTATCTCCAGAAGAAGGGCATTCAATTAAAGACAACAGCTCCATATACTCCACACCAGAATGGGAGATCTGAAAGAGACATACGCACAATAGTGGAAAGTGCTCGCTCCGTGATCTATTCCAAAGAACTTCCTTTGTACCCGTGGGCAGAAGCTGTAAACACAGCTTTTTACATCTTGAGCAGAACTCCTACAACACAAGCTCCAGATTCAACACCTTATGGATTATGGACTGGATAATCTTTATCCCTTACTCATCTAAGAATTTTTGGATCAGGAGCCTACACGCATGTGCCTCATGTCCTTCGAAAGAACTTAGAACCCAAAAGCAAGAAAATGATATTTGTAGGGTATGAGAAGAAATCGACAAACTATCGCCTGTTTGATCCAGCCACTAAAGCCATTAAAGTATCAAGAAATGTCATCGTTAATGAAGAAAATTGTAAGTTGAATATCTCACTGCAATCATCAACAATCTTGTTTAATATTGATGAAGATGATATGAATAAGGATTGTATGGATAAAGTTTCAGATAACTTGTACAATAATCTTCCTAACTCGCAAAATCATTATCATTATGGCCTTCGTACCAGAAACACCCTAAGAGATCCTGCTCGTTATAAATTAAATGTAACCGACATTGTAACACCTCAAACATATGAAGAAGCAATGAATTCTCCTCAAGCAGATGACTGGAAAGAAGCCATAAATGAGGAATTAAGCTCTCTTCAGAAGAATGAGACCTGGGATCTTGCACCCCTTCCAGAGAAAAGTAACGTAATTGGATCCAAGTGGGTATTTAAAATATCTTCCCGATGAAAAATTGACATATATAAAGCCAGATTCTGTGCCAAAGGATTCTCTCAAGTGCAGGGAGTAGACTTCAGTGAAACCTTTTTACCAGCCTCAAGATTTGACACTATTAGAGTTTTATTATCTATAGCTGCACAAAGAAAATGAAAAATTCTACTAATAGGTATGAAAACTGCTTTTCTCTATGACGAAGTTGAAGAAACAATTTTTATGCAACTCCCTCCAGGCTTAGGTTTTGCTAAAGACCTAGTGTGTCGACTTAAAAAGTCACTGTATGGGTTAAAACAGGCATCCAGATGCTGGAACAAGACCTTTTCAGATTTTCTAACTAGTTTTGGTTTTAAGCAAAGTAATGCTGATCCTTGTGTTTTCAATGGCCTTTTTCAAGGTAAGAAAGTACTTCTAATTTTGTATGTACACTCATTGCCATAAAAATTTGCGCACCAAGAAATAATTGTGGGATCGTAATGAAACTTGGCATGAAGGTACATATCAGGCAGATATGCAAATGATTAGAAATGCAACGTGATTGCGCATTGCGTAATGCCACTAGGATGCGTTGAACTTTGTCCTCCTTGGAGTATAAAACTGGTAAGTAGAACTTGTTTGAGTGTACCTTTTCTTTTGCAAAGGAAACGCTCAGGTAGACATGCAGTTACGCAGCCATCGAAGACAATATGAGCAGCTGTCGGAGTTCGAAAGGGGAAGAATAATCGGGATGGTGGAAGCTGGGTGGTCAGCTCGGCGAGTATCTTGTCAAGTAGGCCGTTCTGATTTTACTGTGAGGGGGTGTTGGGACCAGTAGACTGAGGAGGCGTCATTTACACGGCGACCAGGCTCGGGACGCCCTCGACAGACTAGTCGTCGAGAAGACCGTCACATCATACGAAACGCACGCGTAGAGCCAACTGCCTCATTGGCCGCTATCCAGACACAGGCAGCACTTTCACTACGGACCCCTGTGTCTTCCCGAACCATCGCAAGGCGCCTGGCTGAAGGACATCTGGTATCGCGGCGCCCATTAAGTGTGCTGCCAATGACACCCACCCACCGACGCCTCCATTTGGAGTGGTGTCGCGCACGACGGGATTGGACTGCAATGGAATGGAACCAGGTCGTCTTCAGCGACGAGACTAGATTCAATTTGAGCAGCGATGACAATCGTGTTCGTGTGTGGAGTCCCGTGGTAAACGCCTCAATCCTGCCTTCACTTTACAGCGACACACCGCTCCCACAGCTGGTGTGATGGTATGGGGTGCCATTCCTTACGATACACGGTCACCCCTAATATTGATCCGTGGCACAATGACAGCCCAGTGGTACGTCCAGAACATCCTTCAGCCACATGTGCTGCCACTCGTGACAGGGCTCCCAGTAGCCATTTTTCAGCAAGACAATGCTCGGCCACACACAGCAAGGATGTCACAAGCCTGCCTCCGCCATATTACCACCCTTCACTGGCCTACTCGATCCCCAGATTTGTCACCAATCGAGCATATCTGGGATCATTTGGGATGGCAAGTTGGACACCCTACGAGTTTGGTTGAACTCGAGGCGCGTTTACAGTAACTGTTGAACGGGATGTCTCAGGACATCATACGGAACTTGTATGCCTCAATGCCCGCTCGTATCGCATCGTGCATTCGCGCTAGAGGGGGTCCGACAGAGTACTAAAATTTCCGTTCATTTGTACTTTTTTCTGCAATAAAGCATTCTTTTTCTTTGGTTTTCTACTCACTTACTTATATCACAGTAGTACTTACGCGTGTAAAATTTCGTTTCATTTGGACGTCTTTTTCTTGGTGCGCAAATTTTTATGGCAATGAGTGTAGATGAAGTTTTGTTATTTCGTTAAGAAAAGGAGATATTAATTGAAATCGCAGAAGATTTTAAAAAGAAGTTTGAAGTAACTATTTGTGAAGCTGGTTGTTTTGTTGGAATTGAAATAAACCACAGAGCAAGCGGCACAATTTTCTTATATTCAGAAAGTTATATAAAGAGGATTTTGAAGCGATTTTATTTCGATGATGCGAGTCCAAACACTATACCTGGAGATCCTGGAACAATTCTATCATTTGAATCCTAACCCATTACCAGAAGGAAAAAGTATCCCTTACAGAGAAGCTATTGGATCTTTAATGTTTTTTGCCGCAACTACATGCCCAGATATAGCTTTTTCTGTTATTCTTGTCAGCTGATTTTAAAACAGTCCAGGCCAAGTGCATTGGAATGCCGTGAAGCGTATCTTCAGATATCTGAAAGGTACAGAAGGGAATAATCAAGGTTGTCACCTTTTTGGTTTTTCTGATTCTGACTTTCCTAATGATGTTGACATAAGAAAATCCACTTCTGGTTATGTGTTCAAAATTTGCAATGGTCCTGTTACTTGGTCTAGCCGGAAGCAGCCGACTGTTTCTACATCTACAACTGAGGCTGAATACATTGCAGATTCAACTGCTGTGAAGGGACTATTGTGGTTACGACAACTTCTACAAGATGTGAGTGAAAGTGAAATTTGTAAAGTGGGTGTTGCTCTCTTCATTGATAATCAAAGTGCTATTAAGCTGATCAAAAACCCAGTGTTTCACAAACGTACAAAGTACATGGATGTGCGCTAGCATTTTATTCGTGAAAAATGTGATGAGGGATTAGTCATTGTAAAATATGTGAAATCAGAAGGGTAGATAGCTGGCATTTTTACAAAAGCTCTTCCCAAGGTAAGATTTGAAAAATTAAGAGAACTCCTCAACATAAAAGAAATAGACTGTGTGTGTGATTCTGGTTGAACTTTTGACATTCAGCACATAACAATTTCATTTAAAATGATAATCTAGAATTTATCTTTAATGTCATAATTTACAGTTTGCCTTTTATTTAATAGTTTTTTTATGTCATTCATTTATAGTGATTTCATGTAATGTAAGTGTACTAAGTGTTTAAATAAATTTATGTATTTTATAAATTTTAATGACAATATAATTGGAGGCAGTATTAATTTTTAAATTCTGTTGTCATACTTTCTGTTACTACTTTGGCGGCGCGCTAATTCTATGTATGTATAGTTTGGCAACACCGATCTGGTTGTTGTTCTTGGATGTGTTCCTGGCGTATGTCGTCGGGCCATGTAAATACTGTACTATTATTGTTTTTTTATCTATTAAACTAAGTAATTTAACCGAGTAATTTGATTGTTACTTTTGGGGGAAAAGCAAAACAGCGCCATTTTTCTGCTCACGTGATAGTAACTTGCTTTTATTATGCAAAATGCGTTCTGCCCTGCGCAACAATTTACGAATATCAGCAACTCAGCTGCAGCATTTAGCAATATCATATGGCGTTGTGGATTTTCCATTGACACTAGCTGGTAAATACAAGTAGCAAAATCCGAATCAAAGAATCTAAATTTATTACTGGAAACATTTGTCTACGTACTAATTATTAGATCTTCATGTTTTAATGCCGCGTTTCTTGTTTTGGAATTGCTTTATTTACAGATATTATTTTTTTACATTATGACAGAGAAAATTGATATTGAATTACTCTGATTGGCATATAACGAGAAATATGTGCTTAAAGTAACATTTTAGAGAATGACACAAAACATTTTCCACTTAATTTTTTATTGCCCTCGATTATTATACTTCATCCGCGTCTTCAAACACGAAATACAGGGCTTAATTTCTAACAAAAAAGTACCAGAGCTCTAATTTTTTGCAGGAATAACAATCTTACTGTACCCCCCCCCCCCCTATCCCCTCCACCCTCATTTTTATATTTTATACATCATTTACGAAATTTAAAACAATTTCTTCTTCTTCAGCAATTTCTTTATATATATATTTTTTACTATACTGTATTCAATCTAATAAATGAACAGAGCAAAAAAGATTAAAATCAAGAGTGGGGAATTTTCAGAAAATTCTATTCGCGAAGGATTTCTTTGTATCAACTAACTAGCAAAACCACACAGGGCTTCGGTGAGCAGTATTTATAAAGCCTGGTGGGTTCTGACTAATCCTCTTTAATAAAAAGCTACGGGTTGCTGACGACTGCCATTTTCGCTAATCGTTGCCACAGATTAAACTCGGAAAATAAAACATTTGAAGTTAATAAAAAAATTAATAGCTCAAAAAGTATTTGTCAGAAAATTGTTAGACAAACTGTGTTAGAAAGGTAAAGTGTTGTTGTAAAAAAAAAAAAAAAAAGTTACCTTTAATAAGTAGAAGAAAATAATTACTTCTAAAACTCTAAAAACAACAACAACAATATTAACAAGAATAGAAAAAGAGAGAAAGAAAGAAAAGTTGATTTTCGCCTACAGTAATTGATTAAAAAAATTACTGATCAAAAATGTCAATTTAGACTGAAATTTAAATCGAGTAGGTAGGTACTTCCAGGCGTGAAAGTGGGTGAAAAGTCGATCCCTTAAAATTCTCAGGTAATGTTGTATTCTCTTACCACAGAGACAGTCGCAGATACGGGCCCCGGTAGTGATTCGATGGGAGGCGTTTAAGTATGATATTAGAAAATAAACTTTTTGAACAATTGCATTTAAAAAAATATGTAAATTTCCTTTAAATCAATAATATTAATAACTGATTATATTAATAATATTAATAACTAATCTATATTAACAAAATGGAAAAAACTAGCTTTCGCTATTGTATATCCACTTTTAGTTGTCTCGAAGCCTTCTGAAGCTGGATATTCCTGACATTTTGTCAGCTTAGTCATTAAAGTTGAACTTGTGTTGGTAATTATTAACACATGGAAACTTTATTATAATTGCCAGTGGTTGGAAAAACTGCTTTATTTTTGTAGAGAACTACAACTACAACTACTTTCAGGACCTGACTATCGCAAGGGCAAACGGAGCAGCCCCCACTTCTAAAAGAGGCCCCCCAAGGACAAAAAAAAAGAGTTTTCTTTAAATCAGTGCAAATTATACCTCAACGATCACACGGAAACCCCCAACAGATTCCCACAAGCGTATTTTTCTTGATATAAATTTCAAATCTAATTATTATGCCGTTTTTCAAATATTGAATTTCAAAAATTACCAAATTTCACAATGGAGTACCATAGCGAAACCTTCACACGTAAAATGATAATGATAACGGTAATGTGCCCTGATGTGTATACTAGGGTGGGCCGAAAAAAACTTTTTTTTGATTTTCGATGATGGGTAGTGCGGAAAAGTGGCCACTAGTGGCATCAAGTTCACACAAAAAATTTGAGATTTTTAGGACAATTCCTATATTTGCCGCTTTTGGCTTGAAGTTTTGCTAAAATGCTGATTTTTGAACTTTTTTAGCAAAAATTTTAAAAATGTTAAATTAAACTTATTTTAATCGTATTTACTTGAAAAGGCATATTTAATGTTCCAAATGTATAAATAAGCTCTGATAATGTATTATTTAATTGCTATGTGTATTCTAAATTAGACGATTTTTATAGCCTTTTCGCTTTTAAGTGAACAAAAATTGCATGTATTGTTTGAATCTTTCAACGGTTTCTCTCTTTTGTCCTGTTTATGTCCCTTGGTCTTCATTATTTCTTTCGATGCTTTAAGGTTCATATATTTGGGTGACGGACAGCAGAATCCCTCAGAAGTAGATCTGGAAGAAGAGACGGAAGTGAGGCGAGAACATAAGCGAACGCTGTGACTCATCGCGATGTTGGGGGAGTGAAGGAGGAAATACAAGAGGGGAGAAAGTGCGACAAGGGATGCTTATTATTTTTCAGTGCTCGGTTTCCCTGTGACATTTGTTCAGTGCAAAAGTAAAACCTTTTTCTCGTGCAATACATTGCTTTTTGGATAGAAGAAAATCGAGATATTTATCTTCAACCAGTGGATGATATTATTAAAATGGTAGGTCAAAAAATTTCCGAAATCTGGATAAAATCTTCCATACCAGTGGTTTCCCAACGAACAATTAACGGAAAGATTAAAAACTATTACAATGAGTGTAGATCATTGGAGAAATCTTGTAATCATACGGGCGTTAAAGGCAAAGCGATCCGCGAAGATTTCATACGAAATGCGGAAACCTCTCTCTTTGACATTGCAGCTTGTAAGTGAGGCTCTGGATAAAATCTTCCATTTCAGTGGTTTTCCAACGAACAATTAACGGAAAGATTAAAAACTATTACAATGAGTGTAGATCATTGGAGAAATCTTGTAATCATACGGGCGTTAAAGGCAAAGCGATCCGCGAAGATTTCATACGAAATGCGGAAACCTCTCTCTTTGACATTGCAGCTTGTAAGTGAGGCTCTGGATAAAATCTTCCATACCAGTGGTTTCCCAACGAACAATTAACGGAAAGATTAAAAACTATTACAATGAGTGTAGATCATTGGAGAAATCTTGTAATCATACGCGCGTTAAAGGCAAGGCTATCCGCGAAGATTTCATACAAAATGCGGAAACCTCTCTGACATTGCAGCTTGTAAGTGAGGCTTGAACAATTGTAGCTGCGACATCAGACGTAAAGTTCCACATCGGGAGGTGAACTTCTTGAAGGATCAAAGAACTGTTCGAAAAATGTTTATCGGAAATATTGATTTAAAAACAAGCAAAACTCTTGCAAAGAAAATATCGCGGAAAATGAAAAGGGATACAATTTCAACGAGGAATAGTGGTTCTGCGAGAAAGCCTTCAACGAGTGGAGTTAGATCCAGACGGAAGACGGTTATATTGTTGGAAGATTCAAGTAGTGGGAGCTTTCAAGCAAGCAGCTCGACTGAATCTGAATTTGAACCAGGCCCTTTAAAGCCAAACACTCTTAAATGCATATTCCTGTCTAACACAGCGTCTGCCATGTCTCAGGGAAACTGAGCACTGAAAATAATAAGCATCCCTTATCGCACTTTCCCCCCTCTTGTATTTCCTGCTTCACTCCCCCCCAACATCGCGATGAGTCACTGCGTTCGCTTAAGTTCTTGCCTCACCCCCTTCTCTCCCTCCAGATTTGTTTCTGAGGGATTCTGCTGCCCGTCATCCAAATATATGACCCTTAAAGCATCGAAAAAAATAATGAAGACCAAGGGACATAAACAGGACAAAAGAGAGAAACCGTTGAAAGATTTAAACAATACATGCAATTTTTGTTCACTTAAAAGCGAAAAGGCTATAAAAATCGTCTAATTTAGAATACACATAGCAATTAAATAATACATTATCAGAGCTTATTTATACATTTGGACACATTAAATATGCCTTTTCAAGTAAATACGATTAAAATAAGTTTAATTTAACATTTTTAAAATTTTTGCTAAAAAAGTTCAAAAATCAGCATTTTAGCAAAACTTCAAGCCAAAAGCGGCAAATATAGGAATAGGCCTAAAAATCTCAAATTTTTTGTGTGAACTTGGTGCCACTAGTGTCCACTTTTCCGCACTACCCATCATCGAAAATAAAAAAAAAAGTTTTTTCGGCCCACCCTAGTGTATACTGGCAATAGCACGAGTCACAAATTATAGTACCCTTATTATTCTGTTAAAATATAAAAGTGAATTATGATGTCACGCGTGCATGATTTTTATTTAATTCCTGACGAATACTAGATGCGCCATTTCTTTTTAGTTGTGAATAATATAGTTTAATTCACGTATGACCTCATATTTAAAACGAATACATATGGTTAATACATGGCTTTTACAAGAGAAAGTTTTTGATTTTTTTTTTTCAAGAATATCAGGGCTATTTAGGTTTAGGAAGCATTTTTTTTTTTAAATACTGGTATAAAAGCAAAATTTCTCAAGGCTTTCAATATATTAAAAAAGATAGCATATTTGCGCGAGATTCATAGTCCGTACGGTGTTTAATTTTAAAATTGATTTTTCTAATCAAACATGTTTAAAATCCCGGGCAACGCCAGATATTTCAGCTAGTATTTATATGTTCACTAAAAATAAAGAAGTACTGGAGCTGCATTCCTGTGAGCTTCAGTGCAAGTTAAGCACCGCGTGGAGCTAATAAGTTGATCAGTAAGAATATTTTACAAACACGAACAAAAAGCAGTGAGTAAATGTAACACGACAACGAGGACCCGCCTGGCTGAGTGGTTAAGGCACCGCACCGCTAATCACTTGAGAGCGTAGGTGTTCTGCGGGTTCAACCCCCACTGACTCCGTTGCACACTCTTTGTGGAGCTCCCGGTTGTATTTCTCTGGTACTGTAAATTTCCTTGTGCTATCTCGTCCTTTTATATTGACGATGACTTATACGCGGGCTTTGATGTCAAGCACACAAGTCAGATGTATGTGTCCAATAAATAAATAAACAGCAACGAGTAAAAACGGCAGTTACGGCTGCGGTTAATTTTGGCATTCCTCGTCGCCGTTTGAAAACTATTGAGTCTACACTTGCGAGGGCTAAACAGAAGTTTGCTCTTATCTGCCCGACACGCTACGTCATATATGTAAGCGCTTTGGTAGGAAAGAACGTAAGGGATGGAGATGGGAGGAACAGTAAAAGATAATTTAGACTAAAGTACATCGGAAGCGCTGTTCCGCAGGGCTCCGGAATGCTGTATTTATAAGCTCCGGTGAATTCCAATCAATATTTAAATAATCACTAAAAGCAAAGAAGTACCAGAGCTGAACTCCGTCGCAAATTAAGCGCAGACAAAATCGCGAATTACGACTACTTTTGAAAAGTAGGTTGTAAATCGCTGCTTTTAAAAACAAGTAAGTTGTAGTGGTAGTTAGCTACATTTTTGATAAAGTGGTCAATTCCCGACTGAAGCTACGGAGGGCCTTGGGGGCAAGGAATCTGTTGGGTGTTTCCGTGTGATCGTTGAGGTATAATTTGCACTGATTTAAAGAAAACTCCTTTTTTTGTCCTTGGAGGGCCTCTTTTAGAAGTGGGGGCTGCTCCGTTTGCCCTTGCGATAGTCAGGTCCTGAAAGTAGTTGTAGTTGTAGTTCGCTACAATAATAAAGCAGTTTTTCCAACCACTGGCAATTATAATAAAGTTTCCATGTGCTAATAAATTGCCAACACAAGTTCAACTTTAATGACTAAGCTGACAAAATGTCAGGAATATCCAGCTTCAGAAGGCTTCGAGACAACTAAAAGTGGATATACAATAGCGAAAGCTAGTTTTTTCCATTTTGTTAATATAGATTAGTTATTAATATTATTAATATAATCAGTTATTAATATTATTGATTTAAAGGAAATTTACATATTTTTTTAAATGCAATTATTCAAAAAGTTTATTTTCTAATATCATACTTAAACGCCTCCCATCGAATCACTACCGGGGCCCGTATCTGCGACTGTCTCTGTGGTAAGAGAATACAACATTACCTGAGAATTTTAAGGGATCGACTTTTCACCCACTTTCACTCCTGGAAGTACCTACCTACTCGATTTAAATTTCAGTCTAAATTGACATTTTTGATCAGTAATTTTTTTAATCAATTACTGTAGGCGAAAATCAACTTTTCTTTCTTTCTCTCTTTTTCTATTCTTGTTAATATTGTTGTTGTTGTTTTTAGAGTTTTAGAAGTAATTATTTTCTTCTACTTATTAAAAGTAACTTTTTTTTTTTACAACAAAGTAACAAAATTTTTTTCAACAAAGTTTTTCTTTAAGTACAAAGTGTAATCTCAGTCTGAAAACTTTTATAAAAGAAACCAAAGCAAAATCAAATATTTTGAATAGAAAAATAGTTTTTTAAAATGATTTAAAAACGAAAAACTGGTATTGAAAAAACTGAAAACGGGCAAACAAATATTTCCGGTATTTTTGAATCATCAAAACTATTAAAGCATGTAAAATCCGTATTCTCAAATATGAATAACCTATTATTTATTATTTATAAAAAAAAAAAAAAAATTTTCAGAGCCACTGTTACGTTTATGATTTACGATTGGTTTAAGAATTTCATAAGCGAAGAAAAGTTTGCTGTTGAACGTTCCGAACAATTGTTTTCCACTCGAGTGAAAAGAACGTATATAATGCATACAGCTTAGACGCGGTATAACGAAATATCGGAATATTTCATAATGTGACCATTACATTTGAGTTATATTGTTACGTAAATTGTAGAATTTCCGATTTCTCAACAGAGTAGAGGTAGAGCGGCATAACATTCGTCATGGTAATCAGTTTGCCTTATTTCTTTCCTTTTTTTCTTTCTTTTTTCCTTTAGTAGAAGTTTCAATTTGATATTTACGTATCATTTGGTGTTTTGGAATTCTGAAGTTTGTTCTTAACGAGAGAATGTCTATTATATTTCGTTAGTTAAAAATGTATTATTGCCAAAATTACAGGACATTCCATTTATATGTTCATTGAGCCCTACATGCTATATTTAGAAAAATATTCTTTATGCTCGAAGAAGTAGCAAAGTTCTACTCTTTTTACAACAAAAGTGTACCAAATTATCGTACTTTAAATTTTATGAATTTTTAACGTTTTCTAGCACTAAAAACGCGCCTTTGCGCTTTTCCTAAGGCCATTGTATATAACACTGGTCAACCAAATGTGAACTTTTGCTCTGTCCTAAAACATAAATTAGTTGTTTTTTATGCGGTTTTTTGTGCTGATTCCGAATCTACTTTTAGATTTACTCCAGTACGTCAAATTTGAGAGATATTTGCATATTTCAGTTTATGCAAATTTAGTAAATTTTATGCAATTATTTGCAAATGTAAGGTATAAAGCAATATCAGACTGTTTTTTTTTTTTTTTAAATTATGATTACTACCTAATTTACCTTCACAAAAACGTTGTTTACCAGATTATACTGACACGTGGCTGTGAAATATTGCACCTAATTTGCATATTTTTCATATTTTTTCTAATACTGTTTCTTGACATTCAAATATTTCTGCCGCACGAGTACGCTAATATGTTTTCAAACCAGTTTTTTGAGCTGATTTCAAATCTTGTATCTGTTTTCTTCTATCACGTCTTGTTTTTGAAAAAAGTGAAATTTTAGTTTTTGGTCAAAAAAGCCAGAAATAGCTTTTTATGATACTTTGTATGATAAACTTCAACTAGTTAGGATAGATTCTACTACTTATTTTTTTTTTCTGATTATATACATTTTTGTTTATGCGTCTTTGATATGAACCTAACCCAGTTCACCTTCTTGTTAATGAATTACACACCCCTAAAAAGCATCTTATATCAAACCTGTGTTAATGCCGTGCAAAAGTAGAAATTCATCTTACTCAAAAACTAGACATAAGAAAACAAACTGCAAATTTGAAATCAACATAAAAATCTAGTCTAGAAAAACATTACGTCAATTCTGTGGCAACTATTTTAACGTTGATAGTGATGTAAACATTACACCATTGAAAAATATGCAAATTAGGCTTAATAACTGATAAATAAATGTTAAGAATATGCAAATCATGACGTTTATCTGAAGTAAATAGTCAAGTAGTCATTATCTAGAAAACGTAATTAGATGTGGCATATATTGTATCTAAAATTTGCATAAAATAGCACAAAAAAGCTTAAATTTGCATAAATTTAAATATGCAAATTTCTCAAATCCTGGACCACCTGGAGATAAACGGAAAGAATATTCGGAATCAGCGCCAAAAACTGATCTAGAATCAACTAATTTTAGTTCTAAGACAAAACCACTGTTGTCCAGTGTAATGGATTAAATTATATGATTGATTAAAATTTTAAATGAAATATTGTTTAAGATTATGTCATACATCTCTTATAATTAAATGATGATGTTATTTTTTTAAATTTTACTTTAAAAATATAGTTGCGATGCACTTCTTTAAAAAAGATGGAGAATTTCTTGTAATCATGAATCACTTTTATTTGACAACATCACAAACATAAATTTACACATAAACGACACGACGACACTTCACAACCAGAATTTCACATAAACATAATTAACATCAAGGATTAGTGTATTCCTTTTTATCGGTCAACAGATGTGACCCTCTTTGCACATCGGCTAACTCATAACTGCCGGCGGGGAGGGGGGGGGGCAAGTTTTTCCGTGCAAGGAACCAAGTGCCCTCTGGCCAAGCGCAGAAAAGCAGCAAAAAAGATGCGTTACATAGTCTTCCTGTTGAAAATTTCACAATTTAAATGTATAGTTATTTACAAGTAGTTTTAGCTAAATCAGGTTTGTTTTGTTTGGTGTTTTTTTTTTTTTTTTGGGGGGGGGCGGTTATATAAAATTTAACCCACGAGTGATTGATTAAAATTTTAGATGAAATACTGTTTAGGATTACGTCAAAAATTTCTTATAATTAAGTGATGGGGTTATTTTTTGATTTTTTACTTTTAAAATATAGTTCGTATACCATTGCATAAAACAAAAAGGATTTGTGGATCTTGGAAAAACGACAACACTTCAGTTGGAGAAATGGGACGAAAAATTAAATCAATTGTGCTTAGAAAACATTAAAAAGCAAGCACAAACAAAATCTGCTAATACGACAGTTTTCTTTTCTTTCTGTTTTTAGGGAGTGGGAGGCGGGGTCTCTCAAATTTCGAAATATAAATTTAAGTTACGGCCTTCTAAGAAAGGACAGTGGTCTAACTAAAAATATTCGGAGCTAAGATTTAGCTTGTTTTAGCAAGGAAATTTCATCTGGAGAATTTTTTGCTGAGAGAATTCGGCTTTTATTTATTTATTTCTCAAAAAAACAAAAAGATCCTGAAGATTGGATTTCAGAAGTATCAATCAGGATTCAATATGCTTGTCAGTATATTGCAGGCTGTGACTGACCCGTCGGCACATCGACCCGAGGGTTGGTGTGCCCTCGTCCAGGGAAAACTTCGCGCCCCTAAGTCGATCCAATATTTCCCCCTGGTTGTACACATTTCGAAAATTCGTTCATGGATGATCGTCAATTAATGGACATATAGCCCAAGACAGGGATTTTTATTATTACTAAAAAAAAATAATATGCATCGAAGGAATTTGTAGGACTGGAAACCTGAACGGAAATATTTGCAAACAATTGAGATAAAAACATCCACCCAGGGTTGACATCAGTAACTACAGCTCTCTGAGAGAGATTTTTCCAATCGCCTCTACGAATGATATCGTTTAAGTTTCAATCAGATAGTTTTAGGTATTTTCCGCCCCTTAGTTTTTTGTGTCCAGGGCGGTCGCCTGACCTTGCCCCCTTCTAAAGTTGGCCCGGAATGCAACTATGAGTAATAATAATCCCTACACTTTTTTAGTTACGGAAATTTAATTATGATAAGAATTTGTAAAGCATGGGAAGGGTGTGCAGAGAAGTTTAAATTTACTCAACTCAGTGAGTACTCAGTACTTAGTGATTTTATGCTGCTACAGCGATTATTTTTGTTGTACGTTTTTCTGTAGAAACCTTTTTATCGACCAATATCAATTTAGCACTTTAAGAATAAAGTCATTTTTTTTAAATATACAAACTACCTCTTCCCGACATTCCTTATCGAAAATTTTGTAAGTGTAATAAGTATTATTTTCACATTCAAATACCTCTATATTTCAACATTCAATTACCCATATATGTGGTATTTTTTGTAAAAGAACAAAAAAAAACTGATCTTTAGTTTTCAAAATTTCTATATTCATAGAGAAATGCATTTTTATTCTATATTTGAATGCGTTTCGAATGATGTTTGCGTACTAAATTTTTCGTGTGTGGTGTGTGTGGTAATAATCTACAAAGACTGCATTTAAAGATGCTACTTTGCTTATTAAAAAAAAAGAAAAAAAAACTGCAATAAATAAACAGCATTTGCTGTCAGATTATAACGCAAATTTCATCTATCACATTTACAACCAGTTTGATAACTAATTTATATATATATGTTAAAGAATATATATAATATTTAAAGGGATTGGTACTCACAGCACTGGTATTCTTGCATCTTTATAGTCATAAAAGTAACACTCATTTGTATAATAGTTTTAGAAATATTTGTTAAAAAACAAAGAATAAATGGCGAGACATTTTTTTAAAGAAAAAACAAATTATAAGCAATTTTAGTCGGCAATTTTTGAAGCATCATTAATTCTAATTTTTTTTTCTTGGAAGTCATCAAATCGGTTGAAGTGTCTAATTAAAATAGGATCAATTATTAGTACGTTTTATTATTAATAATTAGTGCAGTTTTGCCGGTAAACTCAACTGTTTGGTCAATTAGTAATTAAGAATTTTAGTACAACGATCAGCCGTAATTCTTGCTGTTAGACCAATCAAAAGCTAATTGTTTGGCTAACATAGACGAAACGGCCAATCTCAACCGTTTCGCCAACGAAGCTAGAACATCTTAGCTAGAGGTTACCTTATGTAACCCCTATTACTAAATAACATGGGTTACAGAGGTTATTTTTCAAAATTAGCTACTTATTTATTTAATTAAAAAAATGTTATTGCAATAAATTATAAACATCATTCCTAACATATGAGGAGGAGAAAATAACTAAATTAAGTTGGTATTGGTAACTTTTCTGTTACGTAATTTCTGTTACCTCGTGTAACCTGTGTTAGAAGTAGTACAGTTTCTGAAATTTTTCTATTTTGATTATTTTTAAACCTATCAATAGCTTTATTTACTCAATAAGTGACTCAAAACACAATCACTAAATTCCCATTTTGATATGGTGTAATTTTTTAAATAGTTTTGAAAAAGTTTTAACTTTAAAATTTGTAATTTGGTAACAGAGGTTACATGGACCTTCTTGTACTCATTCTCTTTAAACAGATTTTAGCCAATATGCAGCATTAATTTGGCTAAGGAAATATATTAAATACAATGGTACAGAAAATTGTTTGGCTGCTTGATCTTTTAAGTATAATAATTGCATCTTTGTCTCCGGTAACAGAAGTTACAAATTTGTACACCTTGGCACTTTTCAACAGCTCTGCTATCTTAAATAAATAACATTAGGTGAGACCGGGGGAATGGCGACACCTTAAGGGAATTTAAATTTTTTCACCTCAAAAAAATGTTTATTTTTTAATAGTAAAAATTCTAAAGCTGAATCACGATCTTTAGTATCTGTATAGATTTAACCGTAATCATAACTGTAAAGTAAGTATACATAAAAACATTTTCTTTCAACCTCTGTACAGTGGTGGAATTACCCAGGATACTGGGGTAATGGGGTGATACTGCCATTAGTTTTTAAACTAAGCGGGCTGGCGACATAACCCCGAATGGCGCCATTCCCCCGGTCTCCCCTAAGCGCGGCCTTCAGTTATTTGCTACACTTTAAGCCTTATACAACTACAAAATGCAATTGTTGTGATCAAAATGTAATGAAAAAAAAGTACTTCTGTAAAAGTTGAAATCTGAGTGTAAAATTGAAATTATCAATGAATAATATATTTTTAAAAGAGTCAAATACAAATGTTTAACTGCTCACAATTATGAATTATGTTATTACAGTTGTAAAAAATGACAGCAAACGAACAATTCAATTTTCAATATTTGTGTGTCACTTATGTCACAAACGATCAAATTAAAAAGTTTTAACCAAAAATTTGAAGTAATACAGTAAAACCTCCAAATAACGGACCCCTTGGTATCGCAGAATTTATCCACTATTTGGAGAAGTCCGCTATTGAGCGGTAAAAACATGCAAATATGGGCTGAGAGTTGGGGAAAAGTTCGCTAAATAGAGGTGTACGTTATGAAGGTTTTATTGTATTTTAAAAATATCCTCCTTTCTTTACACCACTTAAATAGTAGCAAATAGATTTTTTCAGAGAGATTTTAAAAATCATACCAAAAGGGATAATATAGAAAGAAAAACGAGTTTTGAATTTTCTTTTTATTATTGAATTTCTGTGTTTTAATTATCTCTGTAAGTATCAACTGCCCTCATTAAAGGCTCTATTTTTACTGACCGAATAATATCCAATCTGGCTTAATTGAACAATGTTACTACCCACGCTCTCTCTCTCTCTCTATGAGTTGATGCATAATTTCTTCATCAATCACCGGATTAATCGAACACTGAACCCTTTTTCTTTTTTTCCTTTTCTCTATCTCTCTCTCTCTTTTTTTTCTTTTTTGGCTAGACTAATAAAAATTTCTGCATAAAGTTTATTGACTTCGTAGTCTTATGAAAAAAAAGGAACAATAGCTATTTAGAAAAAAAAAAAAAAAAAAAACAAGAAAGAAAAGATCATGCGTCAAGCATAGATCATGAAACACTTTCGAACACATTCAGAATAATGTAACAAAATGGCGCAATTTAAAAAATTAAAATATTACGTCTAATTCAACCATATGGAAACGCATAACACATTTCAAAACCCAATTTCAACTATTCCCATCTACAATCGGAAAATTATCCGAATTTTTTCAGCACCCTGTATATGATATATAGATTTGTATCTACTAACTGCATGCATACCAAATTTCAGTTCACTTAAGAAATACATGTACTTCAGTTAAAAATTCTCCTTCAGCAATTTCCTCTAATAAGCAGAATGGTACGTCAATGCTTTTGTGCAGCCCTGTATATGAGGTATAGAAATTATATATAGTGAGTAACATGCAAAAAAATAATTAAATTTAAAAGTGCATACAGAATTTTAAACCGTACACTCCAGCAATTATTACTCAAAGACAGTATTGTAACGTATTTACTTTTGTATTGTAACGGATTTCTTTTGTGTGTCCCTGTAAATGAATAAAAAATGATATGAATGCCCTGTTCTAACGTGATCGTAGTGAAATTCAGTGATTTATATCAGTTTCAGTACACTTGAAATAGTGTAATGACATTAATATACTCTGCAAACGATTTTTCCCCCATATACCATAATGTAATGCAATACTTTTGGGTGCCCCTGTAAATGAACTATTAATCCTACATACTTCATATACAATACCAAACATGCTTGGTGGCCCTAAATAACATTTATCAATTGCTTAAAAATCCAAGTATATTTACGGGAGTTAGAGCTTAGACAGATGGACAGACAAACCGAATGCATAAACACTTTTCAGCTTTGCTGGAAAGTGTTAAAGAAAAAATTTAATAAGTTAAAAACGGTTGTCCATTCTTTAAAAAACACTACCGAAATTTTTGAAAAACTTCGACTTTGTTAATTTATACCAATTTGACATGACTCTTTGAATTTTAGTCTAAGATAAATGAACAGTGTTACACTCTCAAATTTGTTTGAAGTAGAATTTGAAAAATTAAAGTGTATTAGAGTAAAACATGCTAGGACGGAATCGCAAAGGATAAGTTAATTTTCTGTTTTATATATGAGGACGTGAGTTTCAAAATTCGCCTTATCCAGAAAATCAAATTTTGGAAAATCGCAAAAAACCTCTGACAGCGTCCATTGGTTTTCATTGTAAACCAAGATTTTACGATGCCAGAATTACACGATAAAACTAGTCTTTTTTAACACTTTCCAACAAAGTTGAAAAGTGTTTATGACTTCGGTTTGTCTGTCCGTCTGGCCGTCTGTACGCGCTCTAACTCCCGTAAATATACTCGGATCGTTCTGAAATTTTTGGATGTCAGTAACCTCTACCATAGCGCGAACCCTATTTCAAATGAAGTTTGTAGCACATTTAATTCATTTACAGGGACAGTCAAAAGTTTTCCGTTACATTACGGCCTATGGGAAAAAATCATTTAAAATGATTTTTAATGATGTTACATGCTTTCAAACATAATAAAATTAATATGCATTTATCAAGTGCACTAAAATATCCATTCTGTAGAATATGCGGCGCAAGAAATAGTTATTATTCATTTACAAGGCCACACAAAAGGATTCCGTTACATAATGATATAGGGGTGGGGGGAATTTTTTCCGGCGTATTTCAATTATGTTAAATTATTTCATGTATAATGAAACTGATATACGTCGCTGAGGTTTACTATAAGTTATTTCATGTATAATACGAAGTGCATAGCATTATTTACAGGGACACACAAAAGATTTCAGATACTATATTGTATCCGAAGCACTGTACATTAGCAATGATTCCTGGAAATGCATTTTTAATTATGGTATGTGCTTTTATGTTTCACTATATGTATGCATTGTATATGGCGTGTATAGATGCTCTATTTGATATACAGGGCTACACAAAAGAATTCGTAATGGTTACTGGGTATGATTGCAAATTGCTTAAAGGTGGTTTTTAAATGAGTTATGCATTTTTACGCTGAACTTAATCTAGTTTACTAAGAAATGTTTGTAGAATATGCATAAAATGATATACAGGGTCACGCAAAGAATTGGATACATGGCCGTCTATAAATGATAATTTATGGAAATGTGATTCCAGGAGTTTTAAGAGTGTTTTACTTTGAATTAAACTTTAGATAAATAGTGGCGTGTAATAAAGGTACTAAGTTAACTACAGGGTTGTACAAAAGTATACAAGTATGTTTCCATCTACTAGCATAAATTGCTGAAAGAGAAATTTCACCCTGTTATATGTTTTCTTCCTAAACTAAATTTCTCCATTATATAGTATCTATTATATCAACCTACAGATCTAATACAGGGCTGTTCAAAAGAATTGGAATACATATTTGCTATGGAAGATAACTGCTGAAATCAGTTTTTCAAATATTTTATGCGTTTTCTAAAATGTTTAGCTAGTTCTCTTATATACTTTGTTTCCCTAAATAACGAAGTTTTGTAGAAGCATTCAGGAAGTGTTGGAAAGTGTTTTATAATCTATGCTTAACGCATGATTTTTCTTACTTGTTTACAGATTGTAGTGTTTTTCGATGCAGGTTCGCCAGTAGAATAATAGACTGATAGAGAAAACATAATTTTTTTAATTTTGGATAAGGCGAGTTTTGAAACTCACGTCCTCATATATTTTCGTTATAACTGACTAAACTTTTTTCTTTCTAACCGATGACCAGGCCCTTACCTGCCGGGTTGCACCAGCTTAACGGGTTTAGTACGTGACATCGGGGCGAGTGACCGCCTAATCGCCGCGAGCGGCATTAAACCTGACATCGTTGCCTCGATCGTTATCCTATTTGCAGCGCCTACTGCTCGTTTGTGTATACTTTGTTTTGCCTGTTACTTAACGCTATATCCTGTCGTTTGGCACCTGCACATTGCTACTTAAGTTGGTCTCGTAATTTAGAACCTTGATCAGATGACGAAACCTTCACCTGTCAAGGCACCTCCAGAGGTATAATTCACAGGTAACTTGGAGGACTTTGCACCCACGACGGATTTTACATGCACCAGGTGCCATTAGCGTACATGACTAACTGACTAAACTTATTGTTTTTGCTGGGACCCTAAAAAAATTTTGTACTTTACGCCCAACTGTCACTTATTACATTTTAAGAAAATGGTAAAATCGTAACTTTTAAGAATAATAAAGCTTAGAAATTCATAAATTTTAAAATTTTAAATGAAATCTCGTTAAAAAATTTGATCACTCTTCTTATAAACATAACGCAGTTCTTCTAACTATATTACTTTAAAAGAGAAGTTTAACAAGCTATCCAATGAATTAGAATAAAATTCAACAAAATAGATTAATTATTTTTCATTCTTCTGCCAAGTATTTTTACAGGTTTCACGGTTAAATTTTGTAAAAGCATAAAAATTGAGTTTATCTAGTAGTACATAGCTGCCAACTTTTACGCTTTTTTGTAACCGCTAAAACTTATTGCTTTTTTTTTTTTTTTTTTTTTTTGGCAGCCTATTTAATCGCAGAGTTTAGAGATTAAGTAAGACAAATTTTGCTATTAAATTTTAGTGGTAAGAAAAAACGTAAAAGTTACAGGTATTCTGGTATCAAGGGGGGAAAATCGCAGAAACGGCTGAGGGCGCTGAAAAATCTTTCTTAACCCTTTCAGGGGGAAGATATTTGTATTCGTAAAATGTTGAAATAATTGAATGACACCAGTATTTACACGAAAATTTATTTGTAAGTGAATAAAAATATATTTTCGCGTACTTAATAAAAGTGAAATTTTCATTGAAAAATTCTGGTGCAAATGTGGCAATTAGGGATTAAAATTACGGGATGCCATAACTGCATCACCACCCTTGAAGGGGTTAAGAGTGCGTGAAACCGCCTCTGATAACTCTATTTTAAACAGCAGCAAAAATTACAGCGGAAAATTGCAAAATTACCAATTAGTAAAAAATTAAATGAAAAAAAAACTAATAAAAAATGTGTAATTATAAATATTTTTTATGTAAATCTATAAAACCTAATTAATATTCCAAGAAAATGTAATTAATTTTAATATAATTAAATTAATGATTTTTTTTTTCGAGGATTTCGTCCTCGTCCTAAATCTTTGACGTATTAACTATCCTGGCGCCTGCGTGCGCCGCACTAATGGCACACTGGGTTGACGCGCCCCTGATTTATAATCATTTCATTTTAGTGCTTTAATAATGCTCTTAAATTGCTTCAAAAGATCAAAATTTTGTACAGCCGATAATATTCAATCGAAATGGTTGGTTTAATTTTTAAATTATGTTCTATAAAAAGTTTATTTCTAAATCTCAAACAGTTATAAACATCTGGAATAATAACTGTATATTTGTTAGTGGTGTGATTACACAAAATCTCCCCGAAAATGCATTGTCTATAACTGTACCCATTTATGTCAAAAACAAACGAAGCAATTGATTTCAAATTGGTGTAGTTTTTTTTTTTCATACTATTGCAAAGTTTTTTCTCAGAAGAGGGGTTTTATATTACAGTTTAATTATTTTTTTAGTTAAAAGAAATTATTCAAAAGTGCAACCGTGATTTTGAAATAATAGTCATTTGAAAAAGTGAGAGCTTTCAATATATTAATGGTTGTAACAAAAATGTTTTTTATACATATTAATCTTTTTTTTTTTTTTTAAGATAAAAATTGAACATTTATGAAGGACTCTACAGAAATTCTTGTAGGCAAGTTCTTTACTAGATGTCATCATCTATAAGTCTTATTTCTGTAGACTCTAAAAAATCCGAGCAGTTTGGAACAAAGGACTTCGCGGACTTCTGAATTACTTAAGTTTATTAAACATATGACCAATAGCAGTTTGAGAGCATTAGTTTTGTGTTTTAAAATCGTTTACATGGAATGCCACATAATATAAAAAACATGTATTCTCATTTAAAAAACATGAATTTCAAATTCGGCGTATTTCTTCTTTTAAGTATCTAATAAAAACATGTTTTTAAAAATCTATTTTTACTTTTATTTCACAATTGTTGTTGTTTTTAGAATGTATTTTGTAACATGTATTAATATAATTTGTACTAATATTCAGTTTACATTAACTAAATTGTTAGTTGTTATCCATTACTCCATTTTTCATATCGTTAAAACGAAAAAGCAACTACTGTCGGAGAAATTTTTTTTCCAAATTTGACTTGTTATCTACAATATATTGAATAATATGGTTAACAACTTTGAATAACCTGCAGCAAAATAGATGTGTATTTTTAAATATTTTAATTTGGGGGCAAAACTCACATAAAAAAACAGTAAAATAGCACTTACGCAAAACATCGAAACTGAAATTCAATTCAACATAATTTTATTCCGTATTTTTTTTTTAAAAGAAGATTGATCCTCTTTCGGTTTCAATCCTATTTCAGTAAAGTTTCAGAACATTCCATGCATAAAGTTATGCATTACAATATTTTACGTCAAAGTTAAAATTTAAAAATCTGATTTTGAGAAATAGCTAAAAATATAATTCAGTCTTCTACCTATTGAATTACCGATATTCAAAAGCCTGCATAACACAAGTTCTAAACAACATAAAAACAAAATCCAAGGTGATCTCGAACGCTAAAAAAATCGGTATATTTAAAATGAGGGCAAAAATAGAAAGTCTATTTTCTTGATCGAAAATTGCGTTTTAAAGTTGTTGCGATACATTGTAGCCTAGCTACTGCTTTATAAAGGTGCTCTACAGTCGAGGAAGTTTTGAGATTTTGCAGGCAATCGTAGTGTCCTGAATTCTAACGTTTGTATGAATGAGCTATATTCTGTCATTACTTTAAGTTTTGCAAAGTGTGTCTGAGTCTTGGGAATCTGCCGTCACGGTTATTTCTTACAGGGTTATGATAATTAGATATCTGTGGTTGTGTAATTGCTGTATATACTGCGGTTGGAGTTAGATTCGATGGATTTAGACGACTCTCGTCCTTAGTGGTAAATTACTCTGACTGCTAACACCGTCGAGTTTCCACGTATCATATGCTATTTGAGTTTGCCGTTTAGCTGTTTTGAGAAAGAATCTGCGAGTGAGAAATCCGGCAGCGTGGTAAGAATTTCAGTTTCATGATTACGAATAAACTAACTAAACTAAACTCTGTGGCTATACAATCCAAGAAGGATCTGGGCCGACAGTGCCAATCTCTGTTTTCTTGACCCTGGGCCCCGAGGTGCTATACAGCATGCGTCCCGGCCAGGTGGTCAGCCTAACGCGAGACCCTCGGTGTTTAGTTCCCAAGCAAGCTTGGTACTCATTTTATCGACCCCAAAGGGATGAAAGGCTGAGTGAACCTCGCCCAGTCGGGAGTCGAACTCTCGTCCTGCGGTGCGGCAGTCAGAGATGGTCTGTTTACGAATAAAGGTCTGTTGAAATTCACTGAATTCCCTTTTATAGTGGTACTAGCAAACCCCGCGGCTTTGCTCGCGTAATAGTTGAAATATGCCAAGTGCATGACTATTTTTGTATTAGAATAACACTTTTTGGAATAATTCAAAAATTACAAATTAAGTCACAGTTTGACTAAACTTCATTATAAAACTGTAATAGACTGAAATGAGATTTTAATTAATAAGAAGAACAAAAACTATTTTAAAAAAAATGATAATTTAGAATGTATTTGGAGACTTTTATGCTCATTTCATACGCTCATTTCAGTATTCATTTGAAGTTTTGAAATTTTTAGAAACCATCTTAACACATTTACATCTTAAAATTAGCCATCATGTCAAATATCCAAGCTTCTTGTCAAACAGTCTACCACCTCTCTAGTGTTAGTGGTACCAACATAAAATCCCGAAACAGAGTTGAAATAGCATGTCTCGAAAAATGTTGAAACAGAGACTGTCACCATTAATTTGCCAACAACATTAACCTTAAAAGCGGTTGGTATTTCCTAATATTCTATAGAAAACGGAATTTAGATGTTTTTAAGGCTTTCTTGTTATTCCTGCAAACCAGGTGGTGGTGACACCGGCATAAAATATAGCCGTATAGGATCAGGGAATATCCTTTTTGATTCGCAACCAATAACTTCTATAATCGGTTTATTATTTCCTGAATTTCCATAGAAATCGTAATTTAGGACTCTTTTAGAATGATTTTCTCTTCTTTCCTTCGCTTCACCCCTTTTTAATTTCGAATTTATTTTCGACTGCTCTTAGAGGACATTTATATTTTATAAGTAACTAGCGTGCTATATTTAAAGTTTCTAGCCTCTTCAGTACCGCAGCAATCGCATTTTAGAAAGTTTTTTCCTCCTGCAGCCCTCGACATAAAATATAGCTTATGTTTGAGCAGGTTTTATCATCATCAATTAGCAAACATTATGTTTGAAATCGGTTTCGTATTTCATACGATTGCATAAAAATCGTAATTTAGAACGCTTATAGATACGATGAACGCTTTCGCTCACTTCATCGTTTTAAATTTGGAATTATCTTGCGACAATTCTTAGAGAGCATTTGCATCTTTTAAGTAATTACCATTCTAAATTAAAAATGTTAGACCCCCCCTCTTTAACACAATAAACGCAATTTTCAACATTTTTTGCCCCTGTAACCCCCAGGTGGTAGTGACAACAACGTAAAATATAGGCTATGTTGGAGCGGTGACCGTCACCATCAATTTGAACCATTATTTCTGAAATCGGTTTATATTTCCTGGAATTGCGTAGAAATTTCTATTTAGAAAGTTTTTAGAACGCTTTTCGTTTATTTTCACCCTATTTAAATTTCAAGTTTTTAAGGAACTCTTCTCAGAGAGCATTTACATCTCATAAGTAATTACCATGCAAAATTTCCAGTTTCTAGCCCCTTCAGTATCACAAAAATCACAATTTAGAACGTTTTTTAAAATGCAACCGCAAGGTGGTAGTGACGCCGACATGAAGTAGATCCTATATTGGAGCAAGGGCTGTCATCATCAATTTCCAACCATTACTTTTGAAATCGGTTGGGTACTTTCCGAGATTGCGTAGAAATCGCCATATAGAACGTTTTATAGAACTCTTTTCGTGCATTTTCACTCCTTTTAAATTTTGAATTTTTTAAGAAATGTTCTTAGAGATTATTTATATCTAATATGTAATTACCATGCCAGATTCCATGTATATGGACCCTTCAGTAACACAAAAATCGCAATTTCGAACTTTTTTTTTTTTTTTTTTTCTATCCTGCACCCCATTTAGGAGTAGTGGCACCGACATAAAATGTAGCCTATGTTCGAGCAAGGGTTGTCACCATCCTTTTGACACCGTTATTTTTTAAACCGGTTTGGTACTTCTTGAGATTGCGTAAAAATCGCCATTTAGAACGTTTTTTAGAACGCCTTTTGCGCATTTTCACCCCTTTTTAATTTCGAATTTTTTAAGAAATGTTCTTAGAGATCATTTATATCTAATAAGTAACTACCATGCCAAATTCCATGTATCTGCGCCCTTCAGTAACAACAAAAATCACAATTTCGAATATTTTTTGCTCCTGCACCCCCTTTAGGGGTTGTGGCACCGACATAAAATGTAGCCCATGCTGGAGAAAGGGTTGTCACCACGGCTGCGGAAACGGTAGGAAAAACGACCGACTCCGACTCCTGGATTTCTGAAACAATTGACTCCGACTCCGGCATACACACAGGGTTTCTCAAAAAGATTCAAATGCGCTTTAATTTTTTTACCTGTTGGAGATATATAAATAATGCAAATTAAAAAAGTGTTCAAAATTAAATAGTAATTAAGATTAAGGATCGACCGAAACCGAATTTCAGTAATATTTCTATTTTCGGCCGAAAATTTCGTTCGATTAGTTCTAAATACAGTAATAAAAACAATTATATTTATTACTTTTTATGGGTTGTCGATTACTGGAATAGAGGGTGTCCATTACTGGAACAAAGGGTGTCCATTACAGGCATTTTAGGTGTTTTGACATATTTCTGCTATTTACAATTAAATTTTGATTCATATTGGGAAATGAGACTATAGGAATGGTTAAATATTGTTGATAAATTAATATAATATTGAAAAAACTGGAATATAATACACATAACTATTACTTAAAAACAATTTTTAGAGAAATTCCTTAAGGGTGCCGATTACTGGCACATCTACCCTATTTATAGATATATAGATATATAACCCATATAATCCGACAGCTGGATTTCCTGCCAAGCATTATAGACTGTTTAGCGCTTAAAAAAAAAAAAAAAATTAAATTGTTCGGTTGGCACCACTTTTTTGAAATAATGATTTTCCCCTTACTTGAAGAATGATGTGTTAGATGAAAGGAATATTACTCTTAAAGTGCCGAGTAATTATCCTCATATTATAAAAATATAGTTATCTACATTTGAGATTGTAATGCCTGTATTTATAATTTACAGTTTATATACCAATTTCAGACATTAATTCATACTTTAAAGACAATTTTAATCACTGTAATATATACAGGTCTGTTTCCATAAAATACATTAAAAAAATTATATTAGACGCCACATTAAAAAAATTTTTGTTTTTTTAAATGTGACGTCTAATATATTTTTTTAAATGTTACATCAAATATATTTTATTGAAACAGACCTGTATATATTACAGTGTCCTGTATATATTACTGCACAGTTACCTGTATATATTACTGCTCTGCTGAAGCATTTTTGTTGGATGGTTACAATTCTAATGCTCTAGTTTTTATCGTTTTAACGTTGCTATGAGAATGACAAAAACTACTGTGTGATAAACAGGAAGATTCATTTCGAGTTTTGCTGTGTATAGTATTTTTTAAATACGATAGAAATATACTGCAGTTAGTATTTCGAAGACTGGTAAAAGCTCATAATGATAATGTATCAAGTGAATTAATTAATTGGGATAGAGCTGCGCTGTACTAGAGGGGAATTTTTTTTAAATAATTTCTGTTGATAGTCATGTTAAAGTTAAGGCAACATGTGTAAAACAAGGTCTACCGTTATAAGTGGAACTATTGAAGTCATAACTAACTTTAAAACGCATTTAAAGGTAAGATTTTTTTATTTTATTACGTTATACAATGATTGAAAACTCATTTTTTTCTCAGTTTTTGTCTGAGATAAATTCCTTCATTGGATTGGGTAGTCGGACCGACACGGGATTCGGATTGTTGACTTAATTTACAAAAAAAAAAAAAAAAAAAAAAAACCTTTCAAAACTCTCTTTAATTTAATTATTGTACAATAGTGTCGTCTATGAGCTGAAGAAGTAAGTAAATGAATCAATTTAATGACTGATGTACGCAAAAAAAATCACCCGCCCTTTTGCCTTATAGTTACTCATTAATATGTCAATAAACTGAAAAATAACTAAATATTTATTATAGAGTTAAAAAATAAAATAATAATTCAGTTCATAAATTTAAAATTAAGCGTAATTGGTTTTATTTTTTATTTCACTTCAAACTGTTCAACAAAAAGTTTGGAGTCGGAATCGAAGTCGGCATACTTTTAGCGACTCCGACTCTTTTCACCGTAAAATCACACCGACTCCGACTCCGCAGCCCTGGTTGTCACCATCATTTTGACACCATTATTTTGGATATCGGTTTGGTACTTCTTGAGATTGCGTAAAAATTGTCATTTAGAAGGTTTTTTAAAACGCTTTTTGCGCATTTTCACCCCTTTTAAATTTTGAATTTTTTAAGAAGTGTTCCTTAGAGATCCTTTATATCTCATAAGTAACTACCATGCCAAATTCCATGTATCTGGACCCTTCAGTAACACAAAAAATGGCAATTTCGAATGATTTTTGCTCTTGCACCCCGTTTAGGGGAAGTGGCACCGACATAAAATGTAGCCTATGTTGGAGCAAGGGTTGTTACCATCATTTTGACACCATTATTTTTGAAATCGGTTTGGTACTTCCTGAAATTGCGTAAAAATCGCCATTTAGAACGTTTTTTAGAACGCTTTTCGCGCACTTTCACCCCTTTTTAATTTCGATTTTTTTTAAGAAATGTCCTTAGAGATCATTAGTATCTTATAAGTAGCTACCACTCCAAATTTCATGTTTCTAGGCCCTTCAGTAACACAAAAATCGCATTTTTAGAACGTTTTTTGCTCCTGCACCCCCTTTTGGCCATTTGCACCGAAATAAGATATAGCCTATGTTCTAAGTTGAACTAACACCATCATTTTGATACCATTACTTTTGGAATCGGTTGGGTAGTTCCAGAGCTTACCTCCTACAGATAAACAATTTTTATCTCTTTATAATATTAGTATAGATTAAAGTGTTTATCGTGACATTTCTGTAGTAATATTACGGTGATTCAAGTGACGCTTTATAGTGAGGTAAAGTGACTTTCTTCGGTTCCTGCAGAGCAATTAGAGAGGTCATTCTGATTTAAGCTAGCGTTCAAATTTAGTGAGTATTTTGGGAAAGCATTCCTCCTCTTAGTTTTTAGTGCTTTGAGTTTATTTTCTGATAATCTACAATTCAGTCTGCCTGTTTCCCTTCCCATTGTCTTAGTTATTGCTTTAAATAAATTGTTGTTGTTTGTTAAATTTTGTGCCATGACCTCTTTCAAGTGCACTGTTCGGACGTGTATGTCACATAGGTCACAATCTTAATATATGTTTCAGTTAGTTACACTATACTAGTAGAAAATAAAAGCGCTTCAGATGAAGCAATTTCATTTCAATTCTACTGTATTTGTAGAGGTTAATAGCTCGCTGTTCATTAGTTCAAGAAATGCTAGATTCGATTTCTGGCTTAGAATTTGGTCCATATTTGTTTGTAATCTACTTAACACTCGATTACTATTCTCAAAAAACTAACGTTATTGCTTGTCGTTGCATCTGTGAGATCACGTGACGAATTTCCTGATTTATACACTTTATATAGCGATATTTGGGGGAAAGGTAATAATTAACTTGAAATTTGAAATGTGCGTTCTTTTGTCTTTAGTCGCAAAAAATAAGAAAATCATACTAAAGTTGGCATCTCCAAAGGCGCTTTTGCAGTTAGAAAAAAAAGTCGCTGTATCTTACAGATGCAAGAATAATAATCGAGTATTAAAGCTGGATTGTCGGTCTGTTTAATGGCGTTAAGCATAAGAAGGAGCAGTACCGCGGAACAAATATGCGGGGAACAAGACCTCATTTTTTTTTAATGCACAAATATTGCTTACGTTTCACTTGCGTTTTATTATACATTTGTCAACAGGATGCTCTTGAAAGACTCTAAAAGGTATTTAATTTATTAAGAAAAAATCTTCGTACATTTCAGTGTAGAATTTTTATGGCAGATTTTTATTAAGACTATGTTTTCTAAAGAATGCTAATTTATTATATTTTATCATGTATAATTTATTATTAAAGTTGTTCTCTTTTTTTTTTTTCACTCGAAAACGTGAAATATTTTGGCACAATTGCTAAATCCTTTTCAGTCTAATTTGCGCAAAACTTTCAGGTATTCTAATTCAGACACACACACAAAAAAAAAAAAAAAAAAACAAGTAAAAATTAAATTTAAAAATTCAAAAAACGCGACTGCGTAAAAAGCGAACTAAGTAATTATTTCTCATCAATGTGAAACTATTTTTTATATTACTTACCTATTTTTTTTTATTTACTTGTATTGATGACTTTTAAGTTGTGTTTAATTGTTAGTTCCTATCTATAAACACTGTTTTGATGAGGCCTATAGATGTCTGTGAAGGTTAGAGTTGCAGTAAAGCTAGAGCTCCTACCTACACAACTTCCAGATTGTGTAATATTTAAACGGAGCTTCTGACTGTAAAATAGTCAATGAAACATCGTCTTCATTTTAAAAGACCTATCCAATGATATGCCACTCAATAGGGTGCGTAAAAAATTTTTTTCGTCTCTACCGCCATTTTGTATTTTACAGCCGCCATTTTGAATTTATAAAAACAAAACCTAGCCTATGACCATAACGGACGGTTAAGACAAATCGATAGAGACATCATTCATTAAAATCCATCTAGCCGTCGGGATGTTTCGAGGGTATAAAAAAATCCACATACCCAAATACGCGTGAAATACATAACCCTTCTTGGCAGTCGGGTAAAAAAGAACAGTTTTTTCTCATATAAATGCAATACATCTTTGTTTTATATTAGCTACCTGAAATCACATGTTGTAATTGTCGGAGACTGAAAATCAGTGTAAAATTAAAAGTTTGAAAAAGAAATCTGAAGAGCGTTTTACTTTTATAAAAATATATAAAACTTTCTTCAATTCTTTAGAATTTGAGTCAGAGTATCTTAAAATTTCATGCAGTCATAAAATTAAATCGAAATATATTCATTTCACAATTTTATGTGTTTTTTAAAAGATACTGTCAAGATGCAATACATGTTATTAGTTAAAAATATGACCATAAACCATATTTATAGTATTAACTTATCTGATTTATGGATATGAATTTTTACTGGTCTGAGTGCTCGCGGGTAGTTTTCTTTCAAATAATATATTTCATTTTCATTTTAGCTTTCGTAGAACGAGCCGCTGTCCCCTAAGAACCGGGCTCCCCTAAGATTCCTATAATGGAAGTCCTAGGCTCCCCCAGCCCCGTTCAGACCCCTTTGCCTCTAAAAACACGTTGATTTGCTTTTAAAGGGAAAAAAATGGCTGCAAATGTAAAAACTCAATAGCCAATTTGAAGATAAATATTATTTTAAGAAATGGACTCAGTGAATAAATTAAGCATTAAAAGCGCTTTTGATTTAATAAAATAACCACTACCTTCCTCACTCCCCCCCCCCCCCCCCAAAAAAAAAAAAGAAGGAGAAAAGAACTGTGTATATGGAAGTTACTCCATTTTATGCAATTGCAATAGCAATCATCATATTTAAATTTAATAATAATCGTATTTAAGTTTGCTGTATAAAAATGGACATTTCATTTTAAATATGATGACATTTTTACAAAAGGAAACTTTAAAGGTCGTGATTTATAAATGCAAATGCACATGCTGAAACTGGCGTGACTTTCATATATAAAAAACCTTTAAATTATGTTCAAAATTAATGTATTGATATCAAATGTAATATTTTTAGTTTTGCTCAGTTTCTTTTTAAAATACAACACCAGGAATGAACAAATCCATAAATTATATATGAAAAGCAAAATAGAAAAATGTTTCAGATAATCTTAAAAATCAAAGCTAAATGTTAATTTTTGACAGCGACAACTTTCCTCTATGCACTATGTTTATCCTTGCTCCATGTATCATTATAAAATTCTTCAATGCATGCAAATGCACATATTGTGTCAAATATAATGTAATGTTCACCAGCAATGCGTATCGCACGTGATAATTTAATTATTTTAATGTTTTCTTTCATTTTCAATACTCATGTATAAATATATATTTTAACTGAAAATCCATAGCTTGAAAATATAGGGATTTTCAAAATGTGGCAAATGTAAATTAAAAAAAAAGAAAAGCTATTTCAAAATATGAATTAATTTTCTACTCAGTTCAAATTTTAAATTTCAAAAAATAATTTAAAAAACTCGAAACAATAGTTAAATGGAAAAAAAAGTTTGCACGCTGCACATTACAATGTCAAGTATATGCCTGCAATAGATGGTTAAATTGCTATGCATAGTTTTTGAGCCTATCAAACTTATGTAAGCTAACTATCTTGATCGATTTCAGCAGTGAATAGTACTTAAAATAATTATTCAATTTAAAAATTGTATACTTCAGCATATGTAGGATACATTTCTCTAAAAAACTATCAGTTTTCACTAAAAGCAATAAAGTACCAAAGCTGAGCTGTATTTATATACAGTTCCTTTTTGCGATATAAGGTGAGAAAGTAAAAAAATGACACAGATCTTCAAAACCGGTGATAGCTTTAATAAGTTTATTTATTTTTAGAATAGAGAGAAAATGTCCAAAACACGCATTCAATCCGAAATCGTTTTTATAGGAATTAAATTAGTTGTACCACTGGGCACGTTTTTTTTCTGCAGGATATTTTTGGAAGTATCCTCTAAGTCTCGGCAAAGGGGAAAATATAGGTACTCCAGAAAAATTAAGCAATCTGTGTTTAATTAGCATAATACAGAAATCATTTGAGTAGTAATTTGAGATAGGAAATCCACATTCTCTTATTAATCTGTATTGTTGGAAAGGCGAAGGGAATTTTCTAGCGCTTCAGAATAATTACGAGCCCACATACATTCGTTAATTAAAATTGAATTCTCTGGAAGAACCCAGCAACGAAATGAACTTCCGTCTGCAATAATTTTCCGCAATTTAAAGCCACGATTCTGTGGGAGGTCATTAACAGATATTGGCATGATGTAAACGAAAACATGTCTTCTCTCTTTCGAAGCACAGACTAAAATTCTTTCCTGGTACTTTTGTTTAATATATTTTTTTTAATATTTTCCCATTAAACTTTTTGCACAGGTGATACATGTATGTGTACTTCATTTATATCAGGGCTGTCCAACGCGGCACCCGCGGGCGCTATGATGGAGTCCTTTGAAGGCTTTCATGACGCCCTTCCTTTAGAATATTCCTGTTACTAAGAGTTTTTAAATTAAAAATTCATTTTAAAAGTTGCTTCTTAACAATTTATCTACTGACGGTACATACAAGTACCGTACAAGTTCAAATAACTTGTTATAAACTTCATTTAATAGATCGAATAGTAAAAATACAGTTTAGAATGAGTTATAGATGCATTGCTTTATCTTGTTCCAAAAGCATTATTGGTTACACAAAAGAAAAATATTTTCAAAAAGGTGATTTCTTTTGCCTTTGCATCTTTTCAGCTTTCTTAGCATTGGGGGGAGGGGGGGGGGATTTTTCAATTCGGAAATATTTCTATTGTAAGAATATTATATTTGTACATTTCCTAATTCTACAAAATATCAAGAAAAATATTTAAAATAAAAGATTGAGTGTGGTTATAAATGTTACACAAAATCCCTATAAATTCAAATTTAATTAAATCTTCTAAATCCTTCAGTCGTTCTAAAATTTATAAAATGATTATTTAAATCTTCTAATGTAGTTTAAAAATTCAGAAAAAATGATTTAGAAGATAAAATTTTCGTGTATTCATAATTCAGTACATAAAGGGTTAAAATCAATAGTGTTCCACATGATTTTTTATTGTAGGCAGCGTTAAATTTTCGACTCCTTTCTCTACAAACTATTTTGATAGGGAAAATGCAATTCTTAGCTTGCTATGATTTATGCTTTTTCTACAACTATTTTTCACGTCGAGTTTGGATAGTAGGGGGCCTTATGGCCACATATTGTGTGGTAACTGTGTATCTTATCAGATGTCGGCATATTATTACTTCCCAGGGTTGTCATTACGGGCTTCTTTTTTAGTAAGAAAAATCCGAATTCACATCAGAAATTCCGAATAGTATTTTTTACTGTACAGTAAAACCTCTCTAAAGCGACCATGTTCCGTTCTAATAAATATTGGTCGCTCCAAGAGGTGGTCTCTTAATGGAGGTCATGCTTAAATCTAGATTTTAATTGTTGGAAAAAGATAACAATGTTACTAAAATTTTTCACATTAGGAAAAAATATGAAAATTTAAGTATCAAAACAAAACTACAGAGTTTAAAAAATGAATACATTGACATTTGCTTTGATTTTACAATTTTATCTTTTATAACTTTTATTTCCAAATTTTTCAAAATTCAGTAAATAAACGGATTTTTTTTTTTTGATGAGAACAAATAATGACGATTTCATAATTTATCTATTTCTTTCAGAGTTTCCTGACAGAATAGGGCAGGGGAGTTTATTGACCGTCATTCTTAATTTGTCATCAGAGTTAAATTCATTGCCTAAAAAGATACAAAGGGGTTTAAACGCTTAAAAGTTACCGGAATTTAAAAAAAAATTCTAAACTTAGTTTAGAATTTTGATGAATAATGCGCTCTCCGGAATCATTTTTCTAATAAAACCTTCTTCAAACGACCAGGAAAAAAATGAAATTTGTTTCATTTTCTTCAAAGAAATGGGTCGCTCATGGAGGGAGTTCAACTGGGATGGAGGTAAATTTAGTATTGAGCCTATGGGAATAAATTTCGTTCCATAAAAAATGGTCGTTCAGGGAGGTGGTCGCACAGGGAGGTTTCACTGTATTTAATGAAAGGCATTTTAGGATTACTTAAAGTAAAAATTCTTCTTTCGGAATTTCGGAATAAAAAAGCTGGCTAAACTGGGAAACCGGTCCCCTGCTATATTGAGGCAATATTGCTCTATGCTTTCAGGCAGGTGAATCGCCCTTCAATGCTTGCTACTATAACATTTTATTATAATATTTTTTATATAATATTTTATATTATTGTACTATATATATTTTATTATATTTTTATAGATGGGATACGCTCGCACTTACTGAAGGACAGCCCTGATATATATATATATATATATATATATATGAAATTATGAAGCGATGAGTGACAATTTTAGTAAATATGGATACTTACAGTCTATTCGAAACAAAAAGAGAAAACAAATAAATCAAAGCACATGTAAATTGGCATACAGTAGAACCTCGATTATTCGAAGTAATTGGGACTGATGATATTTCGGAAAATCGAAATTTTCGGATAATCGAGAATGCTTCAATTTTAAGATACAAATATATGCGGTCTTTCTTATTATGATAACAAGGACTTAATAAAAATAAAGCAACAGCAAAATAGAAACAAGAATAAATTACCTGAATTTTAACTTTGAAACTGAGTACATTTTACATATTTCTCAAGGGTTTGAAACAAAGTTTTGTTTGGCGCTTTGCTTTGCAGCTCTATCACGAAAAAAAAAATTAATACTATACTTCATCAGTATCAGTCTTTCTGCTGCTTCAGCCATGCCAAACCTTTTGCAAAACATTGAAAAGCTTCAGAATTGCTAATTTGTTCGTTTTCTTCGCCTGCTAGACCATATTCACTCATTCTGATTATTCTTCCTCTTACTGTGTTCTAGTTCACTCCGCAGTTTACGGGAGCTCAAGTTAAATTCAAAGGAATTCTAAGAAATGGAATCCGAAATGTTTATCTGTACTCGTGGTTCGGAAAGGACCGCTGAGTTTCGGTTAAAAAAGTTTCGAATAAAAGAGGTTCTACTGTATTTTGAAACGCACAAGGCCAGCCAAAACAACGATCGTTGCTTTGCATAAAAAAACAATTTGTCTAAAAATATTTTAATTTATACTTTTCCACTGTGGGCGTCCTGGCGATTTTTTTTTCTTTTTAATCTTGGTTCAGTTCTAGCTTTAGAGAGTGAGTTTGTTCCAAACAATAAAAACAGCTATGAAAATAAACCTGATGAAATTTTTGGTTTTTCTGTCTATTCTAAAAGTAATTGGATGTGACTGTCCCAAAACTTTCTTCTGTCTCATGTATTTTAATATTTCAAATTGTTATTACAAAAGTCAATAATTCATTTTGATTAGTTCAATACTATATCAACTTTGACTTTCATCTTAAATTTCTGCTTCATTCAATTAATCGAAGTAAAAACGAGTTGATCTCGATCATGACATTTATTAAAATCAATAGTTTTCCGTTATTCGGTTTTATATCAGCTGTTCGCGAATTGTCGGCTTATCAGGATGGGAAGCTCCGGTCGCTTCACGAGCCGCAGGTGTGCAATAGAACTACGAAAAATCAAGAAAATTACACATAATCGTTATTATAGTGCCCCTTTTCGTCGAAATAGTTTCAAATTCAGGAAGAACCTTCTTGCCATGGCCAAAAACATACACAAAAAAATTGGTGCAATTCCATGCACAACTTCATACACTTTTTGATGGTACAATAGCGACAAATAGATGGACAGACAGATATTTTCTAAATATTTTTTGGGGATATCTGACTCCTAAAACGTGTAAATCTGTCGAAAACCGGAAGTCGAAAAAAATTTCGATTACAATACTTTCTCCTATTGAAGATAGAATAAAGTAAAAAAGTAACTAACGCTGTCACCGCCACCGTAAATGAATTTTTTTGTGACCGGGTCTTTTGCAAAAATATGTAAACTTGTAGTATTATAGAGAAATATTTGATAAACATGCTGAAGCAGACAATTTTAAAATTGAAGAATTATTTTAAAAGATATTCATTGTTAAAGTTGGTCAAAATCGTTCCATTAAAAAAGTTTTACAGGAGCAAAATCTATACATAGGAATTTAAACACTTTTTCTAAGCATATACATTAGAAGCTTGCGGTGAGCAGACTGCATTCATTTTTTTAATTTGACTTATTTTTTTAAGTTTTTTTTTTTATTGTAAATTCAAATTTTCAGCATTTCGAGAGATATTTTATAATATTGTACAAAAAGTTGTTATTTTAAATTGTTGACAATTGTAAAAACAGCATAAAGAATAATATTCACTTTAAATTAAAAATTTATTTACACGAGACTATTATAAACAGAAAAAAAACTTTCAAATTAGATTTAAATGATTACGTGTTAAAAGCAGGAAAAACGTATTTTTGGAGCAAATGAAGTTCATTAACATCACCTTAGTCTTTTCCAAATTTATTTTTAATCAAACTTTAATGCTAGCTTCTGCCAAATCTTTTATCGTATCTTCCAGTTCTTTAGGACTGTTACTGAAAGTTGTAATGTCGTCAGCAAACCGGAAATGAGTGATCTATTCCCCATTTATTCTAATTCCTTTCTTTATGTAATCTATCTGCTTGAAAATATTTTCTAAAACGTCAGTAAAAAGCTTAGGCGAAATGGTGTCTCCTTATCTAACTCCTCTTCCAAACTTGGCCTTTGCTTTCTCTCTGTCCAAACGGAGGGTTCCTGGTGCTTTCTTGTAAATCTTCTTAATAATATTGATGTAAGGTTTATGTATTTTTATACCCTCCAGAAATTTTCCTACTGTCAATGTGCAGACAGAATCAGATGCTTTTCCATAATCAATAAAGGCTAGACAGAAAGATAAATTGAATTCCTTATGTTTTTCTATGAGTTCCCTAACTGTTTGAATATGATCTATTGTGATAAATTCACTCCGGAATCCTGCTTGTTCTTTGGGTTGAGCTAAGTTTTGAACCGATTTAAGTCTTATATCGTTAAAATTCAGGTGTCAGCTGATTGGACGGTAGCTTTTAATGTTTTCCTACTCCCTTTTCTTCTAAATTAGCAGCTTCGTAGCATTATTTCAGTCTTCTGATGCATCTGACTAATCCGGACATTTGGAAAACAGTATGGCTGGCATTTCAGCAAATTCTTCTCCTGCTTCTTTGATAAGCTCAGTTGTAATTCCATCTTCGCCAGGGCTTTTTTCATTCATCCAATGACTTGTGGACAACGTCTCATCTGTTATCACTGGGATTATCTCTTCAGCTTCTGTTACGGCTTTTCTCTGACCAGGTAGGTTATATTTCTCTTTGATTTTCAGATTTATATAGATCATCATACAATTTTACGATAATACTTATAATTTCATTGTTGATTTTGGTGATTGTTCCGTCTATCCTCTTCAGCGCGAAAATACATTTTCTTTCTACACGCAGTTTGCGCTTACCTTATTTCAAACTTTTGTTAACTTTTAGAAATTTCTTGGCAAGATCACAATTAAATTTTCTGATATCTTTTGTAAGCACTTTCTTACTGTTTTATGTATATCTGCATATTCAACTCTTGATTTGGGGTCGTTTTTCTTCATTCTAAATTCTTTGCGTTTCTTCATTAAACTCCTTGTTTCCTCTGTTATTTTCTTTGTCTGCTTTACATGTGGTTCATCGGCTATCTCCTTCGAAATTTCTTGTAGAGTATTGGTTAGTTTCGTGTTTACTTCTGTAACATCCTGCTCCTCTCCCAAAACTGATACTTCAAAAAAAAAATTTTAAGTTCTAAATGAAGTTCTTCTTTGTGTTTCTGAAGACTTATAATGTCAACTGATTTCTTAGAGTCTTGCAAAAGATTCTTTCTTTCCAGTTCAGTTTTTAACAGCATTTTGCTTCTAACTACCTATGATCGCTTCCTGTATTGAAGTTACTGACAACGTTGCAATCCTGTATAAAATGTCTTATTTTTTTTTTCATCATGTCGTCGATTTTGCTTGTTGCTTCATTTGCATTTATCCATGTTCATTTTTCTTTGTGGCTATTCATAATATGCATCTGTTCCTTTCTGCAAACTCAATCTATTTCTTCTTTCGTTTCCCATCCAATATCAATGATTTCCTACTGATAAGTAACTCTCCTTTCTTTATTTCCTCCAATTCTAGCATTCCAGCCTCCCATTTTAACTTGGTGTAGCATTTTCCCTTCTGATTCATTGAAGTCAGTTCTTCAAAAAAATCCTCCTTCTGTTATATTATGTACAGGGTGTTGCCGAATTCGACCGACACATTCAGATGGGTCATAGTAGGCACTGTGGTAGATTTTTATTGCAGTGGCGAATTCTTAACATGAGAATGCTAATTATTTTTAAAAACATATGAGGCCATGTAAGTTGACAAAACTAGATCAAAAGATGTAATTCTTTATTACAGATTGGGAGCGGCAGCACAGACAATCACCCCATCGAGTTCACGACTGAAATTCCAGAATTAGTTAAAACTCGATTCGAATATTAAAACGCAATTGGTCTGCCAAGTCAGAGCTTTGTGGAAGACACCTGCAACCAGCTTTTAGCGGGTGACTCGTATGTTTACCATTGTGTTTTCCTGCACCCAAAGTTATGAAAACATGGAGGACGGGGTGCAGGAAAACACAATGGTAAACCTACGAGTCAAACGCCAAAATCGGGTTTGCAGGAGTTTTCCAACAAGATATGACTAATTGCATTTTAACATGTGAAACGAAGTTTAATTAATACAGAAATTTCAACCGTGAACTCGATGAGGTGATTGTCTGTGCTGCCGCCCCCCGATCTGTTATTATGCAGCAGGTTCATTCTTCCAAAAAAAACTCATAGAGCCAGACATTCCGACCGCAAGCGGCCGGCGCTGGAGAGGAAAGCAAAAGTTCTACATGTTATGTTCTCAGTACAATGATCAAGAACAGAGTGATGTCATTACATTCTCACAGCCTTGGGTTTTGAGACTTGAGTAGCGGAGATGGCGGTATATGAAAATAGCCAATAATATATGATATGGCGAGATTGGGTTCAGAAGAGACAAGCGTTATTTCCCTTTAATGAAAAATCAATGAGGGTGACAAAGGGCAAATATGAATTCATTAACGCCAAATGATAACAAGAGAAATTAGGAATACTGTAAACCACCAAACTACAATTTTACAGGGGGTTGCCAAAAATCTCATGGGAATGGAGCGCAGAAAATGAACATTAATAAAGAAGTTAAAATGAAATGATTATGTTGCAGAAAATATAGGCAGCTGGAATAACAGTCAAAAGGTGAGATGTAAAATGTCTGGCTAAATTCTGCATAGCAACAAAATTGAGCATGCGAATAAAATAAGAAAAGTGTTGCTAGGCGGATAAAAGATATCTTTTCTTTTAATAAAGTGCACTGCGGTTAGAGAATTACACAGAGTGAGCTAAAAACGAAAGTTTAATTTTATAAAACGAAAAGACCGTTACTAAACGAATTGAAGCTAGTTCAAAACTGACAATTAAAGTTAAGAATTTAGCAAAAAGATATTATCTTTAAGAGGGGGGCGGTGGATGAAAAGGGAAAAAACATTAAAAATGATATGTGAAGGTAACCACCTTCACAAGCACCAAGAGCATGAATATTTAAAATAGAACAATACAAACTATCGCAAACCAAGTATTTAATCAAAAATGCTGGCTGTTCTTACCCTAACTCAATTAGGGTTCACCGTAATAACCCCCAGAAAACTGAAGTATATTATAATAAAACTTTTAATAGACATTCTCAGCTTTGTTGTACATGTGATAGCATAAAAAAAAAAGTGGTGGAAGTTTCCATTATATGCGCAAGCAGTTTACTTGACGCTCTACATTTTGGACTGCTGTTACCAGATCATACTGTATCATCGATTGCTTGAGCATCCTGTTTTTCCAGAACTTTTCATGAGGTTATCATATTTCACACAAAACAAGGTACAAATTATTGAATTTTCATTGCAATGTCTTGATTTTTCTCAAAATTATCACCGTCAATCCAAGTTCAGTTAGAATGGAACACTCTGTATTTGTGACTAAATAAGTGGTTTGCGACCCCATGCTCTATGGCAATTTTTCATCCTCTTTATGTGATTGAATTGTCTTGATGTGAATTGATCAAAGTGACATTTTTAACACCTTCCAACAAAGTTGATAAGTGTTATTGACTTCGGTGTGTCTGGCCGTCTGTCCGTGCTCTAAGTCTCGTAAATATACTCGGATTGCCCTGAAATTTTTGGATGTTATAAACGTTTAGCCTAGTATGAACCCTATTTCAAATGAAGTTTGTAGCATGTTTAACTTATTTACAGGGACAGTCAAAAGTATTCCGTTACATTTCGGCCAATGGAAAAAAAATCGTTTCAAATGAATTTTAAAGGTGTTACACCCTTTCAAACATAATAAAATTGATATGCATTTACAAAGTGCACTAAAATATGCATTCTGTAGAATATGCGGTGCGACGAATAGTTACTATTCATTTACAGTGCCGCACAAAAGAATTCCATTATATATTGATATAGGGGGAAATTGTTTGCGGCGTATTTTAATCATGCAATTTCATATATAATGAAATTGATAAACGTCGGCGAGGCTGACTGTAAGTTATTTCATACATAATACGAAGTGCATAGCATTTACAGGGACACGTAAAAAATTTCAGACAAGTATATTCTATCCGAAATACTGTATATTAGTGATGATGGCAGGAAATGCAATTTTAATTATGATATGCGCTTTTACGTTTCACTATATTTACGCATACTATATGGTGTATATAAATGCTATAGTTCATATACAGGGCTACACAAAATAATTCGTAAAAGTTACTGAGTATGAGCGTAAATTGCTAAAAGATGGTTTTTAAATGTGTTATATATTTTTACGCTGAACTGTATTAATTTACTAAGAAATGTTTGTAGAATATAGGTAAAATGATATACAGTGTCACGCAAAGAATTGGATACATAGCCGTCTATAGATAATAAATTCTGAAATGTGATTTCAGTAGTTTTAAGAGTGATCTAGTTTGAATTAAATTGTAGTTAAACAGTGGTGTGTAATAAACGTACTAGGTAAACTACAGGGCTGAACAAGAGTATTCAAGTATGTTTCCATCTATTAGTATAAATTGCTGAAAGAAAAATTTCAACCTGTTATGCGTTTTCTTGCTAAACTAAATTTTACCATTATATAGCATATATATCAGCCTACAGATCAAATATAGGGCTGTTCAAAAGAATTGGAATACATATTTGCCTATAGAAGGTAACTGCTGAAATCAGATCTTAAAATGTTTTATTTGTTTTCTAAAATGTTTACTTAATTATCTTATTTACCTTATTTCCCTAAATAACGACGTTTCGTTAAAGATTTTAAGAAGTGTTGGAAAGTGTTTCATAAGCCATGCCTAATGCATGATTTTTCTTTCTTGTTTTTAATTATAGGAGGAAAGTTTTTTAATTAGTTACATTTAATGATATTACGAGAGACAGTTTAAGTGCCTATCATACACATCCAAACTGCTCTGAAATAGAATCTTCCTATTTCAAAATGTAGTTGACATTACGTTCGGTGTCGCTGAATGAAGGCAGGCCACTTTCGGCTTTTTACGTGATATCATCGTAGTTAACGCAAAACAAGGCAAGTCTGTTGAAATATCTCCATTACAATCCACGTATGAAAGTATGATAAATATCGTTAAAGGCATGATCAAAAATCCAGGATGAGACTCAAATGACATATTTTATGTTTGAATGAATAGATTGTGATCCTGATTTTGCCATATAAAAATTGTTTGTTGCAATGAGTACTTTCACCGATTGTCCTTTCTTTTTTGAAACACTTCTATATATTCTTTTAAATATTGATAAAACATTTACATTTCTTTTGTTTCTATATTATTATGGAACGTGTGACTTAACTGCTAAAAACTAGTCGAATAGGAAAAAAGTCACATCACGAAGAGAAGAAAAGAAAAAGCCTTTTAGAACTAAATTAACTCATTGCTTTATATTTCTATAGCACATATTCATTTATATTATTCATTCAAATCATTCTTGTGCCCAATTCTAATTAACTGATCTCATTAAAGCTCCCACTAAAACTAGTTTTAAAACTTCCTGAATATTTTATGCTTGAGAGATTTTTAAACTATCTGAACGGCAGCATCGGAAATGACTGGAATATAAAAATAAAAATCGATCCTACATTCCTTCCAACCTTGATGGGAAAAATCGACCCCATATCGAAATTAACTAGAGGGACAAATGGAGTTAGATCCAGAATAGCACATAAATCGATCCAGCATATTTTGCGCTACATTTGGATCTGGATGTTGAATATCTTTTAGATCGGTGGTTTTCAATCAGTGTGCCGCGTCACATTGATGTTCCGTGAAAGGATCACAAGTGTGCCTCGAAAGCATTCAGTCACATTAATCACATTCTGTCGAGATTTTACAAAGTATCCGGAGCATTTTTTTTTTTTTTTCCTGTTAACGTAGAAAACTTAAACTACGTGATTTAGTTAACAAAAAATAGAATTTCTTTTAAATTAATTTTATTCTTTGAATACTCTTAATAAGATTAAGTAGATAAATCATCTTCGGATATAGTTAAGGATTTTTCAGGAAAATTTTTCACTGCGAAGAATAGAGTTAGAAATACCGTAGAAATATTTGAATTAACCCTTAAATGCGCGATTTTCTATTTTGTTTTGGAAAATTATATATGAGTTTCTGAAAGGTTTATTACACAGGAAAAATAATGAAAAAAATCAGAGATGCATTTTTCATATAACAATAGGTTGAGCAAAAAGTTCTGGGAAATTTGTGAAAGTTCCGTTGTTATGCGCAAATTAACAACAAAAGCAACAAGGACTATTTTTCAAAGTAGAGACCATCATAGTCCACGACTTTCTGCCATCGTTCTGCTAGATTCTGGATTTGCTGGAAGTACCATGGCGGCTCCTTCGAATCGAAAAACTCTTGACATGCTTCTTCAACTTCATTAAAGGATTCAAATCGACGGCACTTGAAAAAGTGTTGCATTGATCGAAAGAGGCCATAATCGAGTTCCTGAACTCCTATTATAGATATACTACTAGTACTCATATATGGGGCATTCTCACAATCTTTTAACTTTCATGTCCCTGAATAATAATTTTTTATTTAATACACTTTTTCGTTTTTTTTATTTCATATCCTTGGGAACATCCCAATGCATGATTGCACAACAATATTAACGAGTTAAATAAGTTTTGGACGATGTTGGGGGTCCAAACACATGGAAAACTCATCTACCGTCCCGTGTCCCTGATGCTGATTTTGAAGTTTGGAGCTGTCTGGATAAAATTGTTTCAATAAAAATAATTCGATGTAATTTTTTTCTGAAACTGGAACTATTGTTTTATATAAATATGTAGTTAAAAATTAACCTGCACACATTTTTAGGGTTGATGTTATTTTTTGAACTCTGTCCCTGGGTTTTAGATTTTTTACCATCCTTCTTCTAAAATGATACAGAAAATCACTTCAGATGCAGCGACGGAATTTTTTTCAAGTTTTTGCTCATGCAGAAGTATGCTAGATAAAGAATATCTAAAATTCTTTGACAGGAAATTTACTGCAGAATATAAATAAGCATTTAAATATCAATTTCAAGCACCGTGGCTTTATTAGTAGTCTTACCGTCCGCAAGGTTTAATCCTGCAATTTTCGAGGTAAATTAATTATTTTTTTTGATTTAATCCAATGTAAATAACTGTTTCTAAAAATCAATGAACATTTTCGCTAAAACTTAGTCTTAACATGATCTGCCTAAAATAGGTGGTAAGTTTCCTTGCTGTTCCATCCTTACCGTCCCTTTTTTCCCCATTTTGTCCCTTTTTTCCCCATTTTGTCCCTTTTTTCCCCATTTTGTCCCTTTTTCCCCATTTTGTTCCTTTTTTCCCCATTTGGTTCCTTTTTTCCTATACCATCCCCTTTTTTTTACATTACTGCCCCTTCTTTAACACCCCTTTAAGACAACGTTTTACCAAAATTTTGCACTAAAAATACTACATTGTCATTATTTCTTATTTGAATGTCCTGTGGGTACTATGCAAATTCATTATAAGTAAAAAATTAGAAGAAAATAAAAAGTTATAGTGGTAAAATGGTAAGGAAAATTAAACTCGCAAGTTTAACTTAAACCTCAGTTAATTTTTTTTTCGCTGCTGACCATTTTTTCTTTATTTTGAATCGTTATAGCATTAGTCTATCAGATTAAAATGTTATTTTAGCAAGTTTAATTTCACCAGATTTTTTCTCTCAAAAGTCAAAAGATTGTGAGAATACCCCATATACGATACAAATTCTGGTAACTATTAGATTAAAAATTTCCCAGAACTTTTTGCACAACCTAATACGGCAATCTTTTTTTCTGTTGCACATCTGCAATATAAGTAAAAACTACTGTCGTGTGACTGTTTTACGCTAAAATATTGCAAATTAGTAAATATTTTAATAAGTACGTCTCCAAATACCTTATTTTATATAATTATTTATTTTATAAAACTGAACCTTTAACCCTTTAATTCCCGTGACAGAATACGATTTAGAAATTACGTAGTTCAGATAACCTGACTTTACACCAGAAAATTTCAATGGTTAATTTCGCTTTATTTAAATACGGAATGTCTGTTATTAATTAAAGCAAATATTGCTATTTTAATTTTCTGGTGTGAATTGGGTATATACGAATAAAAAAATCTATTAAATTCAAAACACTGTTGTTTGCATCTATGCAAAGCTGAGCACTAAAGGGTTAAGGATTTTTATCCAGTGTGATAAAAAATAAAGAAACTTTTTGAATGTCTTTTTTTCGTTTCGAATTTTACATTTAATCTAGAAAATTTAGCTTACCTACATTTCTTGATACAAAATTTACGAGTACCCTTATCTGAATATTATAAAAACTAACTTGCTGGAGATACTTCAATACATGTACATATGCATAATAAAGAGCCTAATATATATAACACAATATATATACATGTATAATAAAGAAGAAAAAATGTAAATGTTATTTTCAAAATCCATTTTCAATAAAACGTTATATTTTTATTAGCTTTCATAATGTATTTTTCTTTGTCTTAATAAAATATCTAAATAAATTGAAAAATTTATATCTCCTTTCAGACTTTTGTGGCGCGAAAGTATAATTATACATTCAAATCTGCCATGAGATTAAAAAAACCAAGTCCGAAATTGTACGTCAAACATGGCAAATGAGGTGCGTTCGTACTATAACTAGTTTTATAAATATTCAGATCTTGGTGCAATAGTTGTTTCAGTCATATGCAAAAATGCATGAATACAAAATTTATTACGGTTATATATATATATATATATTAAATGCAGGAATACGTAAGTAATAGGACTCCATCTTAAATAGGACGTAATCACCATGGCAACCTAGAATAATTACTTATCGTGGGATATAATTGAATTAATTATGTATGATAGGATTTAATAGAATGAAGAAAACTTTTATTAATATATTTTTAAGTTTTGATTAGCTTTTCATAAAATTTGAAATGACTCAACAAAATTCTGCAACGATTATATATGAGGTGTAATAATCATAGTAGACCAAGACCATTTTGAAAAAAAAATGAGATAGTGTAACAAATATTTAAATATTGCTACACTAGATGGCAGCACACGACAGTCCCTAATTTTAGCGGGCTTCCAAATCGATTTCTCCCATGATTCTTTTACGCAGAGGGTGTTTTGAGACGCACAATGTAGAGGTGTTCGAAATACAAGCTGCTTGCTTGATTTTTTTCCCCCGGAGTTTTGTGAGAGGCGGGAAATGATGAAATGTTTTCTTCGAATCAGCGGATTTCTTCTGAAATTCCTAAAGTCTGTATATATGTATTATAAATGTACATAGTCGTGTTAAATGACGTATCCTTGTATCTTTTATATGATCTATTAAGCATTTTACTTTGCACTAAAGTATAGAGTGGCATTTCCTATTTGAAGTGATGAGTCCATTTTTAAAGATTGTGACGCCTATTTTCATGGAAAGCAGGTTAGCTATAATAGTCCATTTAGAAGGTGCATAAAATCTGTTTTATCCACTCCCACAGTGAACCAAGTCTGTTTTCACATATTTTCTCATATATGTCATCTGTTTACACACTTGGGAGGTGATAAAACAGCTTTTATTCACCTTCTAAATGGTCTATCTCTTTTTTTTTTTTTTTTTTTTTTTTTTTTTTTTTTTTTTTTCAAAATGGACTTGGTCTACTGTGGTTGGAGACCCTTATATATTAAATTTCAAACCATTCGGTCGGATAGTTTTTCGCTGTCATATGCGGACAGACGAACGGACCAGACGATGACTATAGGTGCTACTTATTTATATAATTACGAACGCAGCTAAAAAGGTTGAAAAATACTGCTTTAGCCAGAAAAAAAAAATTAAGAATTTATGAAATGCCTCATACTAACAACGATTACCATATACATATTCAATTTTTATCTTTGAGTCATCCTGTATTTATGCCTAACCTTAATTGGTTTATAAGTCAATTAATTTCTATATTTATTTGCATTTTTTGCTGATTTTATCGCATCATGATAGAGGAGCCAAAATGCAACTTGATTTGACATTTGATATTTCCTCTGAAAAAAAAAAAAAAAAAAAAAAAAAAGTTCTATCATGAATATAAGAGTGTAATAAAATAAAGTGGAAAATGACAGTTACCAGTTTGACATGTAATAGGATTTTAAAACATATACAATTTCAAGTTTGAAAATTTCTTAAAAAATCCTCAAAAATCGGTAAATTATATTACAGTTTTGATGTAATGATTTCATTCAAACTTTATTTAAATCATTTTTTATTAGTATTACTATTTTAATTATTATTATTATTCTGTGAAGTAAAGATTGAAATTACCGATAATTAGAACCAAAGATATGTGCGGGGAAAGGCGATTGGTTACGTAAAATTCCAATAAAAAATCCCTTTAAAATTCATTAAAAAAAAAAAAAAAGCCTATATCGATTTCTGAAAAACCTCTGTGAAATGTTCTTTCTTGGATTAGCTTCATACCAAATTCCGTAGATGTACGCACTGTAACAGCGCAATATTGAGACTGTGCTAAGACAAACGAGTTATTTTACAAATACTATGGAATAAACCCGATCTTCCCGAGTAACAGAATATAGGGTAAAACCATTCTCTCTTTTCTTTTTCATTAATCTCTAATATTTTTTTACATTTAATATATATTTTTTAGAATGCCCACTAACAATACCAAAAATCATATATATATATATATATATATATACAGTGTAACTTCAAAATCCGGCGTCAAAACCATCTTTTTCCCTTCCTTTCTCGTTTGCACTTCCAAGTTATGGTAGAAGAAAAATAGCAATAGTTTTTTAATCGAAAACTTCAAAATTGCAAGTAAAATGACTAAAAAATAATATTTAACATTTTTTTTTTTTATTCGGCAGAGGTGATTATTTTCTGAACAAATTTTCTGGGAGCTGCACTGTTGCTCAGCAACGGCGTGGAGACTAGTACACAAGTTCTTTGGAGTCTCCCTTCTGACGTTGTGCTAAATAGAACTGTTGATAACGCTAGTAACAGCTCCGAAGACGAGGACAAGAAGTAAAGATGTCACTAGAAAATGACATAAATTTAACTTGAGAATTAATATCTGCTTTAGAGAACAAGACTGTATTCTCGAAATAAATCCGTAATAGAAATTCTTCATTTATATAAAATACAAGAAAAACTTGCTAAAGAACGGCCAAAAAAATTGACATCGATGTATCCGAAAATGCACGAGAAGAAATAATTTCACTCTTTATTATATTTTTTTTTTCTGTAACATAGAAAATATCAATTAATGTAAGTTTATTTTTATATTTAATTTTCTCTTTTTCTTACGTAATTGTCATTTAATAATGAAATAAGTTATGGAAGACACCATTAAGAATATAGTACTACTTTTGATATTCCTAATTACTACTTTTGACATTCCTTCAACAATGCGAAATAGTCTCGGTCCCGATCATGCCGGATTTTTGAAGTTATACTGTATATGAAAAGTAGCTATAATGCGTTGAAATAAAATTTTGAAATTTATTTAAAAACATACTTTCGTATTGGCCTAGCGCCAGAAGTTAACATCCCAAGAAATCGCCAAAGATGGCTATTTACAATCAGTCGTTTTAATTAGTTCATTTCAGTGGTTTAAGTGCGCAATTTGATTGCGTGTGTTAAATTTGTGTTTTATTTATATTTTATTGTTTTATTTATTGATTGTTGAATGTTTTAATTTTGTTGTGGAATATAAGCTGGAAATAAATGCTGACCTATTTATAGTCACTGAAGTGCAAACGGATTTATCTTTCGTAATCGTCTGTACGCGATAGAGATGGATTTTGTAAAAAATCATTCTTGAAAATGACTTTAAAATCAATAAAAAGTTAGTAAATAGGGATGCAGTTTTCAAATAAATTGTGATATAATTTTCAAACAAATTGTATTAGATAGTACATTTTTCCCTATTCGATGGCGCAAAAATTGAAAATGGTTAATATTTAGATGTTTAAAAAATTGCAGTAAAACTTTAAATTTCCTTGTCTGCCATTACCACCGTCAAAATGAAGTCAGCGTTACGGACGGACACGTTTGTCCTTTATAATATAGCTAGATAACACCTATTCATTTATATTATTTATTAAACCCATGCTTATGCCCTATTCTAATTAATTGATCTCATTAAAGTTCCCGTCAAAATTAGTTCGGAAAATTCCTGAATATTTTATGCTTGAGCAATTTTTAAACTATCTGAACGGCAGCATAGGAAATGACTGGAATATAAAAATCAAAATCGATCTTACATTTCGTCCGGCCTTGATGGGAAAAATCGATCCCGTATCGAAATTAACTGGAGAGACAAATGGAGTTAGATCCAGAATAGCACACAAATCGATCCAACGTAGATCGAGTTTATGATGTATCTGGACCTGGACGTTGATTACCTCCTGGACTGAGGAACTCTCGAGCCTTATCGACAGAATGTTGATTACATGCAAGTGTAAATGGGTACATACATTTACATGTTTTATGCATTATGTGGATGCATAAAATTGCATACATTTGATTGATTTTTGAAAATGAAGGCGCGGTTTAAAATTTACCGTTTGTTCGCAAGCCATGCGAAAACTTTTGCAATATTAGAGAGAATTTTCGAAACTGATACATTAATTTTCTGAAATCATTGACAATTTTTCCAAAATGAAGAATGGTTCGTATAAACGCAAAAAATCGTTACGTGTTCCATACCTTTACACTGTTATAAGTTTCACAATTTGATGTCTTAAAAATTTAATAAACTCACTTACACAAAACTTTTAATACATATAGAAACAACCTTTCTCCTTTGAATTTAGATTTTAAGGAAATTATGAGTATTTAATTATTATTACTTTTAAGCGATGAATGGAAATATATTTTCTCAATCATTGATGCACGATGGACAGTGTTAGATTTATAGTATTCAACCTCATGAATTAATGTATTTATTTTAACATTTAAATAAATAGTGTCTTTAAAATGACCGACAAAACTTGTAACAAAAGCCAGAACTTTGGAAATTATTTAAGAACAGCAAGCGAACGTATGTAAGTTATAAATGCGCATACCATAAGGCCATCCGAAAGAAATAAAGGGCGGGGCTAACCGCTTCACATTAAGACATTCGACCTCTCTTTCTCAAAAATTTTTGGAAATAAAAATGCATAAAATTTACCTTTTTAGAACGGTATTTAAAAAAATATTTTTGAGAGGTGAGTTATATTCAAAAGTGCATATATTTTGAATTGCTTCATCTGAAATTCTGCTGATTGCCCGATATTTCATTCCATCGAATAAACACAGCTAGTTCATTCCTATATGAATGACAAAACTATTAAACCACGGAGGAAATCATTCTCAAAGCAAGTTCTGCGCAATGAGTTTTCCAGCGGTCTCTCGCACCCGAAAAACAATTCTCACCTGTAAACTAATGAGATTTACAATAATTCTGTTAAATGAAATTCTACACAACTCAACTCGATAAAATAGAGCTTTACGATATTTTAAACTAATATAACAAACTCATTTTAAACAATAAGAAATTAAAAAACCGCGTTTATTTGTTATCGTGTTCTTTCTTCTGTCTTTTTTATTAAATATTTTTAAATAATTTTATCTAAAGTTCTAATCAACTCAACTCGATAAAATAGAGCTTCACGATATTTTTTTGACGTAAGTTAAATGCAAACAAACTCATTTTAAACAATAAGAAATAAAAAAAAACAGCGTTTATTTGTTATTGTGTTCTTTTCTGCTGCCTTTTTTTTTTTATTAAATATTTTAAAATATTTTTATGTAGCACGAAAATTTCAAAAACCATAGTCAGGTCTGTAGATAACAAAAACTAAAAGAAATCATTGTTACCGACTTTTTTCTTTCTTCCGTTTAAAGCATTTCGTGAATTTATTTTTTAACGAATTGATGCAAATTTGTTTAGGTTGCGTGTTAACTATTTATATAAAATCCAAGTCTCTGTGTGTCCCTCACTATTCCGGTAGGACCGCCTCATTGAAATGAGTAATTGTTGAAAAATATTAATGCAGGGTTATCACAGTAGCGCCAAATGTTAGCCAACTTGGCGATAGCTGGCTAATTTGGCGACATTCCCATTTAAAACCATTAATCTTTCATAATGGAGATCACCGAAATTTAATTTAAACTCCACATTTTTAAGATATTTTTTCGAAATCTATGGGTGAGAATTTAAAGTACATCTTTACATCTTCCTCCCGATGCTACTAATAAAATAACCGCCAACAGACAACGGTGTACTGTGTGAGCTCCTAACTGCGCGATTTTAATGTGCTTTAGGTACTTTTCCAGTACAGGTGCCTTGGCGAAAAAGGAAATTTGGTAACATATTTTCCGGGAACCTATTCACTGTTTCATTTTATATACACACGCATTTTTTTCGATATTTATACGATTTATTTAACATAAAAAAGCCGTTTCTCTAATTTTATACAGAAACAGATGTAATTTGTACATAAAAACATCAATAATATACATATAAAACAAACAAAAACGCTCATCAAATTTGTTTTCATAGCTGTTTATATGATTTGACAACAAATCTCGATATTTTTCCGTTATACGGACACCATGCCAAAATGTATGCTAATGCGCCAATTATTTCAAAATGCTAAAAGATATTTGTAATTTTATGCCAGCAGTTTAATATGAGTTTTATTTTATTGCTTTATTTTATAGCAGTTATTTGTTCACTTATTTTAAGTATATATTTGTGATTTGATGAAATAGTTCGTAAAAGTCTGGAATTTTCAAATGTTATATTTTTTAAATGCTCACTTTAGTATCGACAATGGTTTTTCTTTTATTTTTCAAATGCTTCAATTCACGATTTTGCGCCAACTATTACGCTTGGCGACAATGGTGTCCGCATAACGGAAAAGTACCCAAATCTCACTTTCTGATGCCCAAATTACACCAAGCTTTTTTTTAAAAATGCCAAAGCCCCTACAGTGGAAAAGTACCAAACTGTCTAATATTTTGCGCTATCCGTGTTATATTTTGTACTATATGCAAGGGGAGGGCACAGATGTCATATACGCCCCATATAGGCGCGATTTTTTTCTGACGCCAATGTCATATACACAACGGGTACTTAACTGGCGCCAAAGTGTCGTAATTTTGCTTGATATGGTAATCCGGATGTTGTTGTTTATGCTGTTGATGTTTTCGCCAAATTGGCGTCGGAAAAAAATCGTGCCAATATATGATAACGTATATGACAACTGTGCCAAAGTTTCTGTAAAGCAGTATAAGACTAAAAAATTAAGAATAAAATAAATGCAAAATAAGACTAAAGAAGAAAGAAAAATCATGCGTTAAGCATAGAATATGAAACACTTTCCAACACATCTTGAATGCTTTAACAAAACTTCGTTATTTAGGGAAATAAGGTAAATAAGATAACGTTACTTCTTAGATATCCCGTCGACCAATTTCGCCAAATTATATAAATCGCCAAATCAATAGTAAAACATTGACAAAAATACAAATAAAACGTCGAATTTAATGGTTTTATTGGCCATTATTGGCATTTAATCTTACAATTAATTAATTAATGGCAACCATTATTGGCAATTAATCTTAAAATTTGGCGACAGTAATTTGGTCGACGGGATAACTAAGAAGTACCAAGATAACTAAGTAAACATTTTAGAAAACGCATAAAAAAATTAAAAATTGATTTCAGCAGTTACCGTCGATAGCCAATAGTACCGTTATTACATGCCACTATTTAGCTAAAATTTAATTTAAACTACTCTTAAAACTACTGAAATCACATTTCCAGATATTATCATCCATAGACGGTTATGTATCCAATTCTTTGCGTGACCATGTATATCATTTTATCTGTATTCTGTAAACATTTCTTAGGAAACTAAATGCAGTTCAGCGTAAAAATGCATAACTCCTTTAAAAACGACCTTTAAGCAATTTACTCTCATACTCACTAACCCTTACGAATTCTTTTGTGTAGCCCTGCATATGAACTGTAGCATTTATACACACAGTATAGTATGCATAAATATAGTGAAACATAAAAGCGCATATCATAATTAAAAATGCATTTCTAGCAATCATTGCTTATGTACAATACTTCGGAGAAAAGTTTCTTGGCGAGAAAGAAGTTTGCCAACGTATTTTCTGGCAACCTATTTACTGCTTCATACTCACAAGCAATTTTTTCCATATGTATACAATTTGGCACAGATGTCATATATTGGCGCGATTTATTTCCGACGCCAATTTGGCGGAAACATCAACTGCATAAACAACATTCGGGTTACCATTACAAGCAAAATAACGACACTTTGGCGCCACTTAAGTACCCGGTGCGTATATGACATCGGCGTCAAAAAAAAAAAAAAAAAAAAAAAAAAAAAAAAAAAAAAAAAAAAATCGCGCCAATATGGGCGTATATGACATCTGTGCCGACAATTTAATATAAAAAAAGCTATTTACGCATTTTTATAAAGAAACAGAAGTAATTTTTGCGCAGATGTCATATACGCATGGGGGTTGGCGTGATTTTTCTATGACGCCAATTTGGCAGAAATCTCGCTTTCGAATACCAGTTGCTTATATATTTTTCAATTATTTGCTATCATTTTGAAAAGGAAATAACTATAAAAAATCTCGCTTTCGAATACCAGTTACTTATATATTTTTCAATTATTTGCTATCATTTTGAAAAGGAAATAACTATAAATAAATAAAAGTTTGAATAATAACTATAGAACAAAGCAGTTTATATAATTAAAAAACAGAAAATAAAAGTAAATAAACAATTTATTAATAAATAAAAAACAATAGTCGGGTTACCATAGCAGGCAAAATAACACCATTTTGGCGCCAGTTAGGTAACCCGGTTCATATCTGAAATCTGTGCCGTAATTTGTATATAAAAAAAATTATATATATATATAGAAACGATTTTTTATGCATATAAGTGCATATATAATAAAGATAAAAGTTCATTAGATTTGTTTTCATAGCTGTTTATATATTTTCGCAACATATCTCACTTTCTGATGCTCGAATCGCGCCAAGCTTTTCTTAAAAATACGCTATAATGGAAAAGTACTTAAATAAATAATTAACAGAAATAACAGATTATACAAACTAAAACTTTTTATTTCGAGATCAAAGCATTGTTTTTAATTTCGATTAAAAATACATATATCCTTGGATTACTTCAATTGAAATTAGTTTCACAGCTTAATATCTCATTTCATAAACCTAAACAAACACAAGTGATTCATTCATCGTGAAACGTCAAAAATATTAAATCATTGAGGTAATCATTCACAAAGTAAGGTCTCCAACAATCAATGGGCAATATTTTAATGACGTCATAGTAGGTAAAATGGTGGCGGTATCGTTTGTTTATGGTTTGTAATCACAAAGATTCAATTTTGCACTGTCTCTTAGTTACATTATTTTATTGTCATTTTTATGAGCTCAGAACAAAAGCATATTTTTTCATTATTTAGTTATTAAAGACGGAAAAAAATCATAAATGCATGATTTTAAAATTTTAAATAATTTTGTTTCTTAATACTAAAAAATAACATCGGGAAGTAACAGCGAGTTTAAGTTAAATAAGTTTAACTGTTTAATTCTGTTGTAGTGTTCAAAATAACTGTATTTATTAGATTTCAGTACTCAACATCAGAGCCCGATTAAACTTTGAAGTTAGAGGAATTACAATGTCATTTCAGGACCTTTCTTTTGGAGAAGCTTTTCTAAATTCCATATATACATGGAAAATCTTCAGTGTTAGAAATATTATTCCTAGGACTGACATAACACGAGAACGGCCTGCAATTTTACACAAGTTTTTGAAAGCTACTTTATATCAGAAATTTTACTAAAGACTGGTTACTTTTTTGTTATAGCGGCCCACACTATTAGGATTATGACAAGTTGCAGCCAATTTCGCGAACTTCGTAACCAAGATCGTGAAGCACACACACATAATACCATATAATACCATTTCATGAAATCGTATACGATAATTTAATAGTTTTTAACCTTACTTGAAGTGTGTTATTTATTTATTTTTAAGGCTCAACAATCTAAATTGTCCAATATATGAATTTAAAAAAATGTAAACAAAGATTGAATAGACATGACCGCAAAAAGCCTCAAATCTGCATAACACTTGGAACCAAACTGTGCAGATTAGTGGTCTTCTACTGTACACAGTTTTTCATAAATGTGTTTCGTTCTTAAAATGTGTTATTTTCATCTATCACTGCGGAACAAGCGAGAAAACTCATATTCTTGCACATCAGTTGTATATATCTTTATATCTAAATTTCCGTCATTTTTGACGGGCTACCTTTCTAGTATAAATATATTGTTTGTACTTCCTGTTAAATTTAACTTAATGTCTCATCACATGACGTAATAATGTTACGCCTTTAAAACTACATTCATATAATACACCATGTTTAAGAGCAACGCCTAAGTACGTAATATTGTTTCTTTATCATTTTTCATATGCTTTATTAATGGTTTTGATAGCATTTTGTGTACAGTCGTGGGAAAAAAAAAGTAAACACCCCTACTAACTCCTCAACAAATTATCGTAGAAGAAAGTTTTTGGTACCGAACGATTGGAAATAAAGTCTACTTTTAAATGATGTATATAAAATTTGCTTAGAGGGCCATCTACATATTAAAACGAATCCAAACTTCATTTTCTTCAATGACAATACCCAATTTTAATGAGATATTTCAAATCTTCGTGTCAAACTATGCCTAGATACCAAATTTCAAGTCATTTGAATGATAAGTTTTTGAATTATAAACATTCAAAATTTAGTGCTTCTAATGTTAAATTACATTTTCATATTTTTATTTATATCTCCAGAAATTATGCTCCTAATGTTCTAATTTTTTTGTAGCAATAATACTAATCTACCCAAGCATAAATACGCTGAATTTGCATTTTTTATAATTTTATGATATGAATTATGAAATTAAAATTCGAAAAAATTATGAATTGCAACCTACAATTTTTTTTGATGGATTTAGATTTATTAAGTCCTGCTTTATGGAAATCCAAAATTTCACATTTCTCTTCCAAGTAGTTTTCAAATTATGCTTAAAAAACGGCAAAATGATGGTTTAAGGGGCCGACTATGATAGAAGTGAGTAGATATTTAGAAATTTATTCTGAGGTCCTGTCTTCATTGACTCCTTGCTCTCTCGGTTAACAATGGAGTACGGAACTTCAATTTGGATACAGCCCTTAAAATACGCTCGTTTTAAAATAATTAATTTCTCGGAAACTTATGGTACGAATTGCATAAAAATTCGTTTTTAGGCTAATTGAAGGGTGTAGCCCGTAAGGCATGGTGACGTCACAGCAACGTCGTTGTGAAGTCACACTGTGACTTTGTGACCGTCGATGTGACGTCACGTGACGTCGATGTGACGTCATAGTGACTAGAATGCGAGGTCGTTATGGCCGTTTTAGAGGTCGTTTGTGACGTCACATTGTGACCACTCTGTGAAGTCACAGTGTGACTAATTTGTGAAAAGTGTGACATTTGTGACTAGTTTGGCATTAATTTTGTGACGAACATGTGACGAAAGCGACAATGCTTTGAAGTCACATTGTGACCAATTTGTGAAATATGTGTCATTTGTGACGAACTTGTCGTAAACACTGTGATGATTTCAAATGAAAATCAAATTTCAAATTAATTTCTTAAAAGGCGCAAAGACCAACCTAGTGAAAATTATTCCATGCCGGGACTCGAACCCAGGCCATCAATATAACGCACTAACATTCTACCGACTAAACCACACGGAACGATACCCAGCCTAGAAAATTTCACACAATTACATGTTGGCAAGGCTACAAAAGCAGCACAAGATGGGATATTTATCGTGAGCCACCGACATGGAATAAACAGGAAACTTAATTCAATCTAGCATCGATTGAATCTATATTAATACTTGGAAATTTTTACAGGGAGAACCATTCGCCTTGCATACAATATTTCAAATGAAAATCAAATTTCAAATTACATGCTTAAAAGTCAATTTTAATTTGAAATTTGATTTTCATTTGAAATATTGTATGCAAGGCGAATGTTTCTCTCTGGAAAAATTTCGAAGTCTTAATATAGTTTCAATCGATGCTGAATTTAATTAAGTTTCGTGTTCGCCCCATGTCGGTGGCTCACGATAAATATCCCATCTTATGCTGCTTTTGTAGCCTTGCCAGCATGTAATAGCGAGAAATTTTCCAGGCTGAGTGTCGTTCCATGTGGTTTAGTCTGTATAATGTTAGTGCGCTATGCTGATGGCACGGGTTCGAGTCCCGGCATGGACTCTTTTCACTAGGTTGGCCTTTGCGCCTTTTAAGCAATTAATTTGAAATTTGATTTTCATTTGAAATATTGTATGCAAACCGAATATTTCTTTGTGGAAAAATTTCCAAGTATTAATATCGTGATGAATTTTAAAATGGACAATTTTAAAATAAAGTTTTGTTTGAGATATAAAATCGTATCTTTTTACCGTATTTTTTAGCAAAATATAGCTATTTTGGAGTCCTATTCTTCTAAAATAGTTTTAATTTTTCCACTTAAAAAACAATGTTTGTCAACTGACATCTTTTTTTTATTAAGTTCTAAGCTTGATCTTGAGTTCAAGCTTGATATTAAGAATGTATAAGATTTTAAGGTGTTGTGGTTGTGATTAATCTTTGCTTTATTAAATACGACGTAAGCCATATTTATTTAAATTTTTTATTTCCGTGTAAATTGTATTATGTGAATATGAGCTTAAATAGATTTGGCATGCTCTATAGGAAAAGACTGATCTGGGAAATAGAAAAAACAAGTAAGAAAAATCATGCGTTAAGCATAGATTATAAAACACTTTCCAACACTTCCCGAATGCTTTAAAAAAACTTCGTTATTTAGGGAAATAAGGTAAATAAGAGAACTAAGTAAACATTTTAAAAAACGCATAAAACATTTGAAAAACTCATTTCCGCAGTTACTGTCCATAGATAAATAGGTTTTCCAATTCTTTTGAACAGCCCTGTATTTGATCTGTAGGTTGATATATATATTATATAATGGGATAATTTAGTTTAGCAAGAAAACGCATAACAGGTTGAAACTCTCTTCCAGCAATTTATACTAATATATGGAAACATACTTTAATACTTTTGTACAACCCTGTAGTTGACCAAGAACCTTCATTAAACGCCACCGTTTAGTTAAAATTTAATTCAAACTAAAATACACTTAAAACAGCTGAAATCACATTTCCAGAAATTATAATTTATAGACGGCCATGTATCCAATTCTTTGCATGACCCTGTATACCATTTTATCTATATTATACAACAGTAAATTAAATTCAGTTCAGCGCAAAAATGCACAACTCATTTAAAAACCACCTTTAAGTAACTTGCGCTCATACCCAGTAATCCTTGCGAATACTTTTGTGTAGCCCTGTATATGAATTATAGCATTTATATACACCATATACTGTGCATAAATATAGTGAATCATAAAAGCGCATATCATAATTAAAAATGTATTTCCAGCAATCATCACAAATGAACAGTACTTCGGATACAATATAGTATCTGAACTATATTGTGTGTGCCTGTAAATGCTATATACACTTCATATTCTACATGAAAAATTTATAGTATGTAAACCTCAGCGACGTATATCATTTTCATTATATATGAAATAGATTAACATAGTTAAAGTACGCCTCAAACAATTCCCTCCACCGCTATATCATTATATATTGGAACTTCTTTTTAGCCCTGTAAATGAACAATAACTATTCTTTGCATCTCGTATTCTTCAGAATGCATATTTTAGTACGTTTCATAAATGCATATCAATTTTTTTCTGTATGAAAACGTGTAAAATCATGAAAAAACCTTTGAAACGATTTTTTCCCATAGGCCGTAATGTAACGGAATACTTTTGACTGTACCTGTAAATGAACTAAACATGCTACAAACGTCGTTACACATAGGGACCGTGCTATGGTAAAGGTGAATAACATCAAAAAATTTCAGAGCAATCCGAGTATATTTACGAGAGTTAGAGCGCGGACAGACGGCTAGACAAACCAAAGTCATAAACACTTTTCAACTTTGTTGAAAGGTGTTAAAAAGGAAATATAAAAGTAAAATAAATGATTGAAAGGAAATATAAAAGTAAAATAATGAACTTTAAAAAATATATACTAAAGCAGTTTAATCTATAAGCTTCCTATCAGGGATGAAAAACACTTTATTTCAATGCTTAAATATAATATTTTATTTTTTAAGGGTGTATTTCAATCCAAACTGCTTATTTTCTGATTCATTTTTAAATTCCTTTTTGTTCTCAAACGCATCAAACTGAAAAATTCTCTTATTTAGAAACTACCTAATGTGCCGTGCTTCTCGATTTTTTGATAAATGCAGAAAATATTTAAAAAAAATGCTGTCAAAGTAGGCGTTTTGAACAGAATTTTTCACAGCGGAAGATCTGGGAATGAAAAAAAAAAAGGTCTTACTGAGAAAATAATTATTTAAAACTTAAATTCTAATGAATTGAGGGGAAAATGAAATCACACGGCCTCTTAAACATCTCTTCAAAAATCACCTCAGCAAGTTTCATGTTTTTACTTTTAAAGATGAGTCTGAAAATGTCTCAGAAAATATCGAGCTGTTGAAGGTGGAAAAATATTTTTTCGAATACACCTTTAATGCTAATATTTATGTGTATCGAAAACGTAGAAAATGAGTTTACAATCGAAGAAAATTTAATAACTGATTCTGAATGTCTATAATTAAATGTTTGATTAAAATCGCAAATAGAAAAAAAATGCTTAGATACAATTAAAAATAAATAAATAAATATACCAATTTGAAAAACACTAAAAATAATAATTAGTATTTTTAATTGTACTATTAAACAACAACTAACTAATGCATTTAATTCATCTATTGATGAATTAAATGCATTATTAGATTTAGCAATTTCTCAAAAATCGTTCCATATGTTATAAGGAATTCCTATTATTTTATAATTTTGGCAAATGTTAAATCTGAAAACATTGGTATGAAGATTCAGGATTTTAAATAATAATTTAAAATATTATTAGCAAAAAAAAAAAAAAAAAATCTTTCGAAAGTTACGCTATTATAATATGTAAAAAGACATTTTCCCACTATAATGTTAATTTCTAAACTGAAACAGTTTCGTAATATCATACTATTCGAATATAATATTTAACTCCAAAACAATAATGACGATAAATACTGTTATATGAGTGTTAGTAATCAGAAAAAAAATAAGAAGCCGAAAAAAATTCCACATCACTGTCTCAATCCCAAGTAACTGCAAATTAATGTTTATATTCATCCCACTATGAATGTAGACATGTTTTTTTTTTTTTTTTTTTTTTTTTTTTTTTTTTGAGCGATGGCCGATTAACACATTTTACAAAATAGTGTCGATTAGGAAAATTTCGCTTCAAAACAATTCCAGATCAGTCACTTTCTATATGTATAATATAAAACTATTTAATTCATACTCGTAATATACAAACAGAAATAAAAAATTTAAATTAAATAAGACTTACCTTTTTTTTGCTGTAAATTAATAATATCCGAGTATTTTTGCCCGAAAATGGCAGACGTCTTTCTCTTACATTTAAAAAAGCAAAAACAAAAGCTGACATTGTAGACTTGGTCATGTTCTTTTCCGGCGTGTATTACAAAAAGTTCTCTGTTTACCCCGCGGTTGCGGTTATATCCGACGCAGACGATCTTCAGCAGCTGATTTTAATGTTTATTTTTGCAGTCCTAACTTTCAGGCGGAATAGTTTTATGAGTTAGTCTGTATTTAAAATTTTCTATTTGAAGAATTTTCCAATGCATTTTACCATTTCTTTTTTATCAGTTTCAAAAAAATTCATTTGAAAACGGAAGTTTATTAGATAAAACACTGCTTAAATTTTTAAAATGTGTAAAAATAAATTTAATGGTAATAATACCACCCCCCCTTTTTTAAGTAAAGTTTGTTTCATGCGTAATAAATAAAAAATATCTTCTTAATAAATAAAAAAAATGTTTTCGAGGATAAAAAATTTTTCTTTGTCAATCTGTCAATCTTTTTATGTTAATTTTCTGCAGAATAAAACAATTTGTAAAATAACTTTTTTAAAAGTCATACCTCTAAAACACAAATTGGAAATGCGAAAAATTAATTATATCATGTGTTTTGCATAAATTTTGTATATATATATATTTTTTTTTTTCGGAAAAGGCTAATTTTATTTAAAAAGGCTGAAAGAAGTAAATTTTTTTTTAAAAAAACAGTTACTAAAAATAGATTAACAGGAAAAAAATATGACTTGAATGCAAATTATAAAGCAATAAATGCATATATGACTAAACTCTGAAGATTCTTTCTGCGTGCTCATTAAAATCTGCAGACTTAACTGTAATAGAAAATGTTTAGTTTGAAATCACAGAAGTGTTTCGACCAGTGGTCGCCAAAAAAGTTAAAAAATTTCCTCCCTGCAAACTAAATATGTAAAGTGTATAGATTTAATATTTCTAATTCTAAATGTGTTTCAAATTGCTTCAGCACATAGCATTTTTCTGAGAAATACATTTATAATAATAACAATCCGTGATGTATTATTATATTAAATTGCAATGCTAGATAAAATTGAAATCATGAAAAAAGTATACTTTCACTTCTTAGATATCAAATTGATAAAATATAGCATGGAAATCTAGTTTGTTGATACTTGTACCGTGCATTTTTCTTTTTCTCCCCTCCCCCTTCTTTTCGTGTCCGAATTTACTATTTGCTGTCCATTAATATTCATCCCTTATGCCGCTGTAACTAGGGCATGTTTTAAATATTTCTCTTCATTTTCAAAAATTTTTGAAGTTAATATTTTTGTCACACTGTGATTTACAATATGGTGGTTTTTTTGTCACATATATGACGTGACGTACGTTACATGCAGTGACATAACAGTGACGTTACAATATTTTTTTAATTGCCGGAAAAATAAAATTGTACAATAAGTAACATGTTTTGAAGAATTTTTATAATTGTTTAAAGTTTTCTAAGAAGTTCACATCTCAGTCACAATGTGACATCACTGAGTGGTGGCATTTTAGTCACAGATGTGACGTGACCACAGTGACGTCACAATGACGTCACTGTGACCATGCATGCTATGAGGGAGAGTTCATTTATGCTGTCAGAATTGTGTACTGCTATTGAAAAAAAAAACAACAAAGTTATGGTTCGTTTTAATATGTAGATGGCTCCCTAAGCAAATTTTATATACATCATTTAAAAGTAGACTTTATTTCCAATCGTTCGGTAGCAGTGACTTTCTTCTACGATAATTTGTTGGGGAATTAGTAGGGGTGTTTACTTTTTTTTTCCACGTCTGTACAGTGGCATGTGTACAAATAAATATTAATTAACTAACTTTTGTACACTTTTCTCAACTACCTTTTGCTGTTATAGGGCATCTCCACAGGTAATAAATACCCCCTTATTTTTAACACTTTCCAGCTATGTTGAAAAGTGTTTATGAATTCGGTTTGAGTGGCCATCTGTCTGCCCGTGCTCTAACTCGCGTAAATATACTAGGAGTGCCAATAAATTGATATATGTTATTTAGATTTACCATGGCATGTAGGTACTGGAAATGAAATGTGTAACATTTATATTTCATTTACAGGGGCACTCAAAAGAATGCCGTTACATTAGGGTAACTCTGAGAGAGATGACCATGGTTTTTTTAATTGAAATAAAAATTCTTAGAATGCAAATACAAGAAATATTTATGCATATTTGAAATTCTTGTACATATACTCAACATATTTTGGACAAAAAATAATTAAATATTGAGAACGAAAAGTGGGAAACTAAATTGAAATTAAAATGGCAGACGGCCATCTCTCCTTCAAGCCGAGGAGAGATGGCCATCCAATATGGTATTATATTCTTCTCCATAACTAACACAGTGATCCTCATCCAATTCTATTGCCTCGGAATCTGTAGAATGTAATAATTTCAAATGTATTTCATCTTCTTCACTAATGGAAGTTTCATTTTTTTTTTTTTTTTTTCCGCATTTATTTTATATTTTTCACGGTTTTAACTTTATTTATCAACTTTATCTGTTTCTGGAATGAACGTTTCAGAAGTTTTTCAACATTTTCTGAAACAAAAATACATCGTTAGGTCCTATTATATTATTGCTATTGAAATATTTAAATAATTATATCAATTGATATAATTATAAACATAAAAAATATATAATTATTTTAAAAATAATTATATTTAGTTAAAATCCTCACTCCGTATAACTTTAGAATATTGATTATAGGTGGTCATCTCTCCTCGATTTGATGTGGCCATCTCTCCTAAAATTGGTGGACAGATTGCCACCCAATTTAAAACGTCACTCCGCTATTGTACGTCTTTGTTTTAGACTTAAAAGCAAAGATTGGACTATATACGTGCCTTAAAAGTCCTTCAATTAAAAAAAAAAAAAAAAAAAAAAAAAAAAAAAAAGTAACACAGGTACTGCAAAACATTCAGATACCTAACTCAACAAAAATATCTACCCACTAAATTAAATGAACATTAAAATTACATTTTCTTTTTATAATTGAAAAACACAGGTGCACGTCGCAATGAATGAACACGTTGACTTGTTTCTTACGAATCAAGTTTATGCTGCAATCTATGGTATAATTTTTGAAACATTTAGACTGTCCATGTCCATCTCTCCTCTATGGCCATCTATCCTAGAATCATGGGCGTACCCAAGGGGGGTGGGGCTGATGGGGATACAGCTCCCCCCCGAAATTTTCGAAAATGATATGAAAAAATTGCTCATTTTTCCCCTTCTTTTTTGGAAATTTTTTTAATTTTTTTCTGTCATACAGCGGACTAGCCATTATCATTAGTCCACATTGACACCAAAGAAGAGAAAGGGGAACGATGGGGCTACAGCCCCCCCCCCCCTCCTCCTGAAATATTCGAAAATTAACTGAAAAAAAGTGTTTTTTCCTTACTTTTTTTAGAGAAATCTGTAATTTTTTTCTTCTGTCATTCAGCGAAATAGCCATTCTCGTTAACCTCATATTAGTCCACATTGGCATCACAACATACTATAAGATGGGGAAGGGGACTGATGGAATGACAGCCCCTTCATCTCGCAAATAGTCGAAAATGAAATGAGAAAATCGTGCAGACTTTTTTTCTTACTCTTGTTTGAGATAAATTTGCCTTTTTTCTCCTATCATTCAAGAGACTTGCCACTCCCTTCTCTTTAATTCCATATTAGTACACAGTGACACTACATTATACTAAAAAAAATGGAAGGGGGCTAATGGGGTTACAGCCCCCTCCTCCAAAATAGTCGAAAATGAAATGGAAAAATAGTGCTGATTTTTGTTTCCTTCTTGTTTAAGATAAATTAGCATTTTTTTTCCTATTATTCAACAGACTAGCCGCTCCCTTCTCTTTAGTTCTATATAAGTACACAGTGACACTACATTATACGCAAAAAAATGAAAGAGGGCAAATGAGGTGGCAGCCCCCTCCCAAAATAGTCGAAAATAAAATGAAAAAAGTGCTTGGTTTTTTTTTTTTTTTTTTTTTTTTGCTTGAGATAAATTTGTATTTTTACCCTACCATCCAACAGACTAGAAGCTCTCTCCTCTTTAGTTCCATATTAGTGCACAGTGACACCTCATTATACCCTAACAGCTGAAAGGGGCTGATGGGGTTACAGCCCCCTCCTCCAAAATAGTCAAAAATGAAATGAAAAAAATTGTGTTTTCTTTCGTTATGTTTAAGATAAATTTGCATTTTATACCCTACCCTTCAACAGACTAGCCGCTCTCTTCTCTTTAGTTCTATATTAGTGCACAGTGACACTACATTATACCCAAAGAAGTGGAATGGGGTAATGGGGGTGCAGCCCCTTCTCAAAATAGTTGAAAATGAAATGAAAAAAAATGCTGATTTTTTTTTTATTTTGTTTGAGATAAATTTGTAACTTTGCTATCTGCAATATAAAGAACTACCCATTCTGGTTAGTCCCATATCAGCGAACAGTTACACTACAGTTTATCCAACGAGGGGAAGGGGACTGATGGGGTTACAGGTCCCCCTTTTGAAATAGTCGAAAATGAAATGAAAAAGGTGCTGATTTTTTTTCTTTCTCTTTGAGATAAATTTGTAATTTAGTGTTCTGTTTTACCACGGATTAATCATTCTCGTTAGTCCCATATTAGTTTACATAGACACCACACCATACCCAAAGAAGGTGAAGGAGACTTTATTTTCAGTGGTGGGGAGAACAATTTTACAGATTTTAAGTTACAATGACTTTCTTTTAAATGAAAGTATATAAAATAAAACCCATTAACACTTTTAAACTTATTTCAGAGTAGGGAGGCCTCAGGATCGGACCCGTAGCCCGTAGCCGTAGGTGATTCTGAGTTTAAAAAGAATTCTGACATTCACAGCAAATTTTCTGAAAGGTTACAGCAGAGGGGGTAACGGGGGATCCCTTCCCGGCACTAATTATTTTTGTTGCAGTTTGGGTTAATTCTGTTTCTTGGTTTTCATTAACTTAGGTTTCCATTTCTGGTCAATTTCAGGCTGAGTGTACATTCCTGCAAATTGGGTTCGGGTTAACCAGACTTTTGAAACGTTAGTTCAGTATATTATTTCCGCTTAAAAACTATACCTGTATCAATAAGCATAGTTTTTGTATATGTGCCGTTTTCTAAGGAGACCGCAGTGTTTTTTCCACGACCCTTTAATGAAATTCAGGATTTTATGAAGACCCTTTGACGAAATTAGCATCTTCCCGTGATCGTTTGACGAAATTTGCTTCAATTTTTGCGGCTCTTTGTCGAAATTTGCGTTTTTTTCCGCGACTTTTGGCGAAATTCGCGTTTTTTCTCAATCCTTTGTCGAAATTCTCTCTTTTCACGCGTCTTTTTGACGAAATGCGCGTTTTTTCGCGGCCCTTTAACGAAATTCGAGTTTTTTGCGATGCTTTGACGAAATTCACGTTTTTTTCCCGTGGGTCTTGAACGAAATGCGCGTTTTTCCGCGGCCCTTTGACGAAATTTGCAGTTCTTTGCGATTCTTTCACGAAATCCGCGTTTTTCCGAGGCCTTTTGACGAAATACGCGTCTTTTTCGCGATACTTTGTCGAAGTCTGGGCTTTTCCCGCTGCTTTTTGACGAAATTCGCGTTTTTTCAGGGGCCCTTTAACGAAATTTCGAGCTTTTTCCTCGATTCTTTGTCGAAATTTGCGTTTTGACGAAATACGCGTTTTTTTCGCTTCCTTTTGACGAAATTTTCATTTTTTTCCGCCGCACTTTGACAAGATTCGCGTTTTTCCGCGATCCTTTGCCGAAATTTGCGTTTTTTCCACGATCCTTTGTCGAAATTTCCGTTTTTTCCGCGATCCCTTGTCGAAATTTGCTTTATTCCCGCCATCATTTGTCGAAATTCTCGTTTTTCCGCGTCTTTTTGACGAAATTCGCGTTTTTTTGCGATCCTATGTCGAAATTTGCTTTTTCTCTGCGACCCTTTGGCGAGATACGTGTTTTTTCGCAATCCTAACTGCGGCCGTTTGACGAAATTCGTGTTTTTCCGCAACTCTTTGACGAAATTTGCGTTTTTTGCGATGCGTTGACGAGATTCGCTTTTTCTCCGCGGCCCTTTAGTGGAATACGTGCCTTTTTTCGCGATCCTATCTTGAAATTCGCGTTCTTTCCCGTGGCCCTTGGACGAAATTTCGCGTTTTTTCCGCAATGCTTTGTCGAAATTTGCATTTTTTCCGCGATTCTTTGTCAAAATTTGCGTTTTTTCCGCGATCCCTTGTTGAAATTTGCTTTTTTCCCGCGATTCTTTGTCGAAATTTGCGTTTTCGCGACTTTGTGACGAAATTCGCGATCTTATGTCGAAATTCCAGCTTTTTCCAAGTTTGTTCAACAAAATTCGCGTTTTCCGCTACCCTTTGACGGATTTTTTTTTTTTTTTTTTTTGCGATGCTTTGACGAAATTTGCTTTTTTCGGACCCTTTGGCGAGATACTTCTCTTTGTCGTGATTCAAATTCGCGTTTCTAACCGCAGCCTTTGGACGAAATTCGCGTTTTTCCGCGGCTCTTTGACAAAAATCGCGTTTTCGTCGCGATATTTTGTTGAAATTTGCATTTTCTCGCTGCTTTTTGACGAAATTCATGTTTTTTTTGCGGTCTTTTGCCGAAATTCGTGTTTTATCCCCGGCCATTTGACGAATTTCACGTTTCTTTCCGCGATCCTTTGTCGAAATTTACGTTTTTCAGCGGCTTTTTGACGAAATTTGCGCTTTTTTCGCGATTCTTTGTCGAAATTTGCGCTTTTTCTGCGGCTGCTTCATGAAATTTGCGTTTTTTATGTGGTCCTTTGACGATTTTTTTTCTGCAGTCTTTTGACGAAATTCACGGTTTTTTTGCGGTCATTCGACGAAATTCACATTTTTTCCGCAGCCCTTTGAAAGAGCACGTGTTTTTTTTTTCGCGATCATTTATCGAAGTTAGCTTCCTTTCTGCTGCCCTTTGGCGAAATTTGTGTTTTTTCAGCGGTCAATAGAATAAATTCGCGTTTCCTCCTCGTTTGACTTTTTTTCGATATCCTCTGACAAAATTTGCGTTTTTTCACGGCCTTTTGACAAAATTCGCATTTTATCGGCAGCCCTTTGACAAAATTCCGGTTTTTTCCGCGATCCTTTAAGGAAATTTGAGATTTTTTTTCTTCGAACGATTGATGAAATTGATGTTTTTCGCCGACCATTTGTCAAAAATCGCGATATATTTTTTAAGTCCAAATTTTGGGACTGATGACCGATTTTTTTTTTTTTTTCAATGGAACCTCATACCTAAAATTTACGGAAAATTCGGAACAGAATCATCCCTACCCCACCCCCTTCCCCCCCTCTGGCTACGGCCTTATTGTCAAAAATGTTTTCTCTTTACAACACAATTCAACGTGTTTCGTAAGATATAGAACATTATGGAAATTTAAGTCACCTCCCCCCCCCCCCCCCGAAATAAAATCCTGGGTACGCCACTGCCTAGAATTACCCTATGGTCAATGGAGAAAAATCGTTTGCAGTGTAATTTAATGATGTTACACTATTCCAAATATATTGAAATTTATATACATCATATACCGGGTGTCCTAAAAAGCACTGGCTGATTTTAAAATTCAATAACTTGCAAACGGTGACAGATATTTAAAAAATTCTTGCAGGAGGGTTATGCATGATATCAAAGGGTTTTTTTTTTTTTTTTTTTTTTTTTTTTTTACAGTAATTTTCGATTTTAGTTGGAATTACAAACAATAGATTGCGCTGCGATCAATAGACGCTAAATTCAGGATCAATTTTTGGCACTTCGCGACCCACTCAATACATTTTTAATCTCCTTTTTCTGCATGAAAGAAGAGAAATGCCAAAAAATGTAGTTCTTATTGTGTAAAAGTTGTTGTTTTGAACATCAATGTTGTTATTTCTAAAATATTTGATGAAATATTTAGAGTTATTGATTCATATAATTAAAGAACTTCTATTAGTATTTCAGGAATGAGATTCATTTCTGATCGGACAAGTTGGTGAGTCTGCAGAATGGGAAAAATAGTTCTCCATCTGCATACAGTTTGTACATTGTCTTTTTCCTGGATCTAATTTATAAGGGCAGTCCGTTGTTTGGTGGCCTCTGGCACAGTGCGCACAGATTTCTCACCTCCTACAGTCCTCCTTCCGATGACCGAACAATTGACAGTTCGCACATCTGACAATCGGTCTGTATACTGAGACTCTGCACATGTTGAAGCCTTGAGGTATTACCCTTTGTTTTAGTATACTATTGGCAGTAACGTAGTCCACCTCCAAGACTAGTTGATATATTTTTGAATTTTCTTTTTGTAGTTTTTTGTGTATTCTTATCGTGGAGGGCTGTTGCTGATTGAGTTGTATAGATGAGGTTAACTTCGCTTGGTCAATGTCCAGTGGAATTCCTATTATTATTATTTTAATGGTGTGTTCCAGTTTGTAGGTTATTTCTGTACAGTATTTTAGACTTTCTATTTGTTCAATTATTTTGAGTAAAGTTTCTGTGTTATCTTTAGTATTTGTTTTTATTATTATTGTTCGTTTATTTCTAGAGAATCTGCTGTAGATTGGAGGTAATGAGTCTAATTTTAATATTTCTATTTTCAAGGGCGGATCTGGAGAGTCCTCAAGGGGGGGGGGGGAGATTTTAGAAATTTGGAAACTCCAATCTGATGCGAGGGTCGGGGCTAATTTTTTCACTGCGGGTCGTGTTACTTCTAGTTTTTGCTGTGGGTCGGGTTTGGGTCCGGTTGACTTCTATTTTTTGCTGCTGGTTGGATTAACTTATACTTTTTTGCTGTGGGTCGGATTAACTTCTACTTTTTTGCTATAGGCCGGGTTAACTTCTACTTTTTCGATGCGGGTCGGGTTTGTGCCCGGTTGACTTCTACTTTTCTGCTACAGGTCGGGTTAACTTTTACTTTTTAGCTGCACCTAGCGCGTTAGGTTTTGGGCAGATTGATATACATTATATCCGGTTTGGGTCAGTTTCGGTCAGTCTACTGCGACTTGCGAGAAGGGTTCGGGTCGACCCGTTTTTTGTTAAAGAAAGTCTAAGTATTTTTGAAGATCAAAACTATATGCAGTAAAATCTCCATAACAGACACGTCCAAATAATTATTTAGGAATACTTTTTAATCCCCAGAATTATGTAAAAAATACTAATTTGGTATAAGACTGCTTGTCTCTTTATATCTAAGATGAGTTGTAATTCAGTAAAGAATGCTTTGAAACTTATTAAAAAACATACCGGGTGTCCTTAAATGGATTTTAAAATTTAGTACTTTTCGAATGGTGACAGCTATTTTAAAAAATCTTGCAGGAGGGATATGTAAGATGTCATGAGATATTTCACTGTGATTCTTGATTTTACTGTATAATAGCAGCGATAGATGGCGCTGTAAACAATGGTCGTTAAGCCTACCTTCTCCGGGAACCGATTTAGCGCCTCTTGCTTCCAGCACCATCTTCGTTGCTATTTTAAACTAAAATCAAGAATCGCAGTTAAAAAAATTATCAGGGGTAGAGTAAAAAAGAAAAACAAATTTTGAAATTCAAAGAAAATTTTCTGAAAGGTTACAGCAGATGGGGGGATTCCCTTCTGGCACTAATTATTTTTGTTGCAGGTCGTGTTAGCTGTTTTGGATTCGGATCGAATTCAAGCTGAGTGTAGATTCCTGCAAGCTGGGTTTGGGTTAACTTGTTTTTTTTCAAAAATTAGTTCAGTGTATTATTTCAAGTTAAAAATTATACCTATAATAATAAACGTATTGTGTGCTGTTTTCTAAAGAGACCACTGCATTTTTCCCACGACTCTTTGATGAAATTCGCTCGTCTTCGACCCTTTGATGAAATTTGCGTTTCTTCTGCAACCCTTTGACGAAATTAGTGTAATTTTGTAGACCTTTGGTAAAATTCGCGTTTCTTTCCGTGACCCTTCTATAAAATTCGCGTTTTTTCAGCGATCCTTTGATTAAATTCGCGTTTTTAAAGCGATTCTTTGACTAAATTCGTTTTTTCCCACGATTCTATGAAGGATTTCGTGTTTTCTCCACGATCCTTTGACGAAATTCGCGGGCTTTTTTTTTTCGCGGCTATTTGATCAAATTTGCGTTTTCTCCGCGATCCTTTAACGAAATTCGAGTTCTTTTCCGCTGCCTTTTGAAGAAATACGCGTTTCCTGTGATCATTTGAAGAATTTCGCATGTTTTCCGTGGTTCCCTGACCAAATTCGCGTTTTTTCTGTGATTATCGGCGAAATTGAAGTCATTTTCTGCGAACGATTGACGAAATAGATTTTTTATGGAGACCATTTATCAAAATTTGCGATTATTTGTATGTTCGAATTTTCGGATAGGTGAATTTTCTAAATTTTTGGAACCGAATGCCTTAACCCTGAAGCTGCATATTATTATTATTATTATTATTTATTTATTTATTTTTTATCAAAATAGGTTAAAAAATTGCGTATATTTTTTATTACACATTTCAAATCTGCACACATTTTAGAGTAAAATATGTCCCAAAATCTTTGTGAAACAGTTTTTTTTTTTTTTAAATAGAATTAGATCATAAAAAAAAAAAAGATTTGCTGCGGAAATTGCGGGTTGCGCAAATTTTGCCACTTTACGTTGGCCTTGGAAATCGCGGGTTGCGGAGCGAGAGGGTTAAATATTCGGAAAATTTAGAACAAAATCACCCCTGGTCCCGACATCTATAACCCTCCTGCAAGTATTTTTTTAATATCTGTCACCATTTGCAATTTATTGAATTTTAAAATTAGTCAGTCCATTTTAGGACACCCGGTATATTCAGTAGTTATGGAATGATGGCTGAAATTAAGCATTTAAAAGAAAGTTAAGCTGGCTTCGATATGTCAGTTAGATGTTTACCTGGGCTGAAGTTATCAGGCCCAAGCCCAGGTCCAACCCACATAAAAAAATAAAACTATTGGCCCCGCGCGGTATAAAAGCTAAAAAATCAACTCCAGCCCTGCCTGCATTTTGCAATTAAAATTATTCATAAAGTACACTTGCTTATGCTCATATTTTATTTTCAGATTATGTTCGAAATTCATGAATACAGAAAAACAACAATATTAATGACTATAACGATGACTATTTAGGCAATTACAGTGCTCAACAAAAGTTTAGACAATGATTGATTATGCTTCTGTGCTGAGACGTATGTAACGAATTGTTGTAACTCAACTGTCATATATTACTGAAGACTTATCTTTCATACACAAACAATAAATTTTAATTTATACATTTTACATAATATATAATGACAAAAAAACAAATTTAACATTGTTGCAAAAGTATAGGCAATCTGTCTGTTAACAGAAAAATATCCATAAATTAAAATCGAACTGCACCTACATTGTCTGCTATTAATGCAAAAATGTGACTTTCCATCGATGAAACTAAATCCTGCATCACTTGGGGGTCTATTTCCTACCAAACACGTTCAACATCTGATCGAAGTTCATTTACAGAGGAGTATTGTTAAAAAGTTGCATAAACCGTATGAAATATGATGCCGCAAAAGTTTTACGATTGGGTTCAGATCAGGGCTACACGCGGGCCAGTCGAAAATAGTAGTATTTTGAGAGTTAAACCAATTTTTTGATTTGTATGCAACATGAATATACGCATTATCTTGCTCAAATACATACTTTGGAAGAGGTAAAAGTTCACCAAATGGCTGTAAATTGTTTTCCAATGTATGTATGTAGTCTTACGCAGCTTGGCGACCATTGAGAAACTCCAGAGATACTTGAGAATTAAAACAAAGTGAGGCCCAAATCATCAACAAAGGACACCTAATTTTAATTCCAAAAGTGACAAGAATATTTAATTAAAATTTTCCTTTTATAATATACGTGAAAATAAGCAATTTCATATTTTCTAATAACTTCGTTTATAAATTCTGGTATCAGTCCATTATTTCATCAGTTTATAAAAAGAATTACTCCGCGACAGGAAAGGGGTCAATTTGTTGTGAGATTTCAAGGCTGGTTGTTTTATCATTGTCATGTAAACTAATGTACATCTTTCTTTAATGCATCTACAAAATTATCCGTTGACACTGAAAGCTCTGACTCACTTTTAATGCGATTAGCAGTCATTATTTGTCTAGATGCCAGTTTATAGATCCTTCTATCATCTCGTTTTCTGGCCACACGAGTCCTTCCAGATCTATGTTTTGCTTTGAAAGAGTCACCCTTAGACAGTACTTAATAGACAGACTTCTTTGGTCGATTCAAAGTAACTGAAATTTCTGCAACAGTCTTCCCTTTCGATTTCAGCTTCCATGCTTTAATTACTTCATCTGACTGAAAATTTCCAGCTCGCGGCATCTTCACTAACCGATGCTATCGCGAGGTGCACTTAAATACTTCATGCATGTGACGTCATAAGTTTGAAATATGCGTTTTTCCGTGAACAATTGCCAAAAAATCACAAAAGTGCAATATGCAAATTTCACTTTTTTCAGCTAAATTAAATAATATCCTACATTAAAACCGTTATTTCTGTCCTAAAACGTTTAAAATATATTTAAAAATAAGTACAGTAATTTGTATAACCCAGTGTTCGTATTTTTAATTTAAAGGTTAAAAATCACCAGTGTCTAAACTTTTGCTGAGGACTGTATGTACGTAAACACTACGTAAAAATATGACTTAGACAATTACATTCAAATAAAAATCCAGTAAGATAACCAGTTTAGAATGAAAGAAGCGGTTGATAACAGAAAATCATAATTTTAAAGCTCTACAAAGTAAAAAAGTAAATTTTAAAAAATGCATCTCTGTAACTTATCAAATCAAATTAAATTTCTAAAGATTTCGCTAAACAAATGTACAAAACAAATATAATTTTTACGAATGACAAATAAGTAAGATTGCAGACCAACTTGGGCTCGGGAGAAAGAATTTAGAGGAGTGCACGGGTCGTGGTCGGGCCAATAATGCTTATCATACGGGCTGAAACGGACCAAATGTTTAGCTTTTATTCCGGGCCGAGCCCCGACATGGAAATTTTGGCCAGTGCAGGCCTCTAGAAAAAATGAAGGCCAGGCTCGATCTGGAGGAAAAAGAAATCTGGCCCGACCCGAATCTGCAGCAAAAATTAAGATCAGGGCACGACCCGGCTCTAAAAGAAAAAAGACCTGACCCAGCCCGAGTCTCGTGGACTTAAACTGGCGCGACCCGGGTCGGGTCGGACCAACTTGAGCTCGGGAGGAAGAATTTAGAGGAGTGCACGGGTCGTGATTGGGCCAATAATGCTTATCATACGGGCTGACACGGACCGAATGTTTAGCTTTTATTCCGGGCCGAGCCCCGACCGGGAAATTGTGGCCAGTGCAGACCTCTAGGAAAAATGAAGTCCAGGCCAGGCTCGATCACGAGGAAAAAGATGTCTGGCCTGACACGAATCTGCAGAAAAAAATAAGATCAGGGCACGACCCGACTCTAAAAGAGAAAATATCTGATCAAGTCAGAGTCTCGTGAATTTAAACTGGCGCGACCCGGGTCGGGTCAAACCAAATTGGGCTCGGGAGGAAGAATTTAGAGGAGTGCACGGGATTGTGTCGGGCCAATAATGCTTATCATACGTGCTGACACGGACCGATTGATTAGCTTTTATTCCGGGCCGAGCCCCGACCTGTAACTTTTGGCCATTGCAGACCTCTAGGAAAAATGAAGTCCAGGCCAGGCTCAATCTGGGGGAAAAAGTAGTCTGGCCCGACCCGAATCTGCAGAAAAAATTAAGATTAGGGCACGACCCGACTCTAAAAGAGAAAAGACCTGACCCAGTCTGAGTCTCGTGGATTTAAAGTGGCGCGACCCGGGTCGGGTCGCGCCGGACTCGAGCTCCGCCCCAAGTCATTTCCCGTGAGGATGCATAATGTCATTTTACAAATCCTTTATTAGCCCAAGGGGGGGGCGATCGCCCCTTCGCCCCCCCCCCTTAGATCCGCCATTGTCTATTTTAAGTATTTCTTGTATATGTTCCACTGTTAATTGTTTATCCAAGCTTCTTATTATTATTGCTGATTTTGAATATTCCGATTCTAAGTTTTCATTGGCTTGAGGACTTTCTTTTGTTGTTCTCATTTCTTCACTGTCTACTTCTCTTCTACCTAAGTAAACTGGTGTTTCTGTTAAAAGACATTCTATTTTCTGATGTTTCTTTAGTATTTGCGTTGTTTCTTTTCCACCTATTAGTCCCTGTTTCTCTCTTTGTATTTCTGATATAATATTGTTTTTGCAATTAATTTCCTCCTGTAATTTCAAGGCTTGGTCTATTTGTAATCTTAGTTCTCCTTCTAGATAGCTTATTTTTCCGTTTAGTTCTTTAATTTGATCTGCTTCCGAGCTTTCTTCCGTTTGTGAAACCTTTTGATGTTTGCTGTACTTTCTTTCTTGTTGAATTATCGTTCACCTGTATGGCGACATCTATACGATCTTTCCCTTGTTGATCAAGATTGCCATTTTTCCTTGTTGTGGATTTGATTTGTATTGATTTGATATCTTTTTGAAGGTTGTCTATTTTTATAGATTTGTTGAATATTTCTTTATTTTTTGTGTCCAATAGATCCTTTTATTATTATTATTATTATTATTATTATTATTAGTTCTGACATTTGAGTGTTCTTCTCTTTTTCTTCTTCTAATGAATTTTTTACCTTCATATTAGTTTCCTGAGTTTGTTTCAAATTATGTAGTTCTGTTTTTAAATATTTTACTTCTTTTTTTTATCATTATATTTCTTTTCGCTTTGTATATATTCTAACACTTTTGATCTTTCGAATTCCAGTTCACTAACTTGGATTTCTGTCTTATCATTCTTCTCCTTAAGGCTGTTCTTCACTGCTCCGCTGAACAAGCGTAAAACGTTCTGACACATTTATGAATTCATTTTTTAACGGAAAGATATAAAATTGGAAAGCCTAGCCATGGAAGCGATTTGGAATCGAACTGTTTTTTCCGTTTTTTGATCAATCAATTACCCATTGAGTTATAAGCGATATCGATCACGTGACAAACCCGTTTTTCACTCGCTCTTGAGTTATTTTTCTACTTTCGCGCGAAAATTCGGTTCAAAAGGTCGACTTTGACGTTATTTTCTGAAAGATCTATTGCGTTTGCAAAAAAAAATGGAAAAAACAGCTCGATGACATAGTTTCTGAACAACAACACCTGCTAGTTTCATGCATTTCCGAACAAAAATAAATTAAAACTTTTGTCAGAAAGTTGCCCTCTTGGATTTGAGAACAGCCTTAATTTCTTTCTCTGCATTTTTTAGTTTTGCTTGCAGGTCCTTAATTTCTTGTTCCTTTTCTTTCTTATTTTCTGCACTTTGTTGTTGCATTTCAGTGATTTCTTGTTCTAGGTTTTTCAGCTGTTTTTCTTTTTTATTTAGCAATTCCTTGATTTCATCATGTTCTTCTTCTAATGGTTTAATTTTATCTTTTTCCTTTTAATTGAGTCTCAAGACAAACAGATTTTGTTTAGGAAACTAGGATTCCAATCCAGTTGTTTTGCAGGGGTCGATCCAGGTTTTTTTTTTTTTCTTGGGCCCATTTTGTGAAAAGTAAAAGTTATTTTTGTGAAATGTATTATATTTTTGTGAAAAATAAGATTTTGTAACAAAAGATGAAATTCTGTTATTCAAATTCGAACCAAGCATTAATTAACAATAACTTCTTTAAGTCCTCCTGCTAAAGTTTTCCTTTTTCGTGAGCTTGTTTTGTTTGCAAATTACCCATTTTAAAACCTAACAAAATAAAAATAATCAATGAAGAGTACGTTTTTATGGAATGAAATTTTGTGAAGAGGCGTGTTTTATGAAACGGAATTTTGTGAAAGGGCCTGTTTTATGAAAAGGAATTTTGTGAAGGGACCTGTTTTATGAAAAAGAATTTTATGAAGGGGCCGTAAATAGGCCCAAAATTTTGCTTGGAACGATCCCTGTTTTGTCAAAAATACGCTGTATCTGACTCCAAGTTGAACTTCAATTTTCTTTTGTAACGTAACAGTAATAAAGGTTTTGTAACGATATTTTCAATCCTTACTTTGCTTTCTGTGAAATATGATGACATGACGAGCAGTGCTGGAAATTGCCATTATTCACATCGGACCAACACTAAACTAAGCATTCCATTATACAGAATGCAGCTGACAGTAAATCTATTATGTTAATGACCAAAATTAATTTACTTCCAATGATGCCATCACATTTCTCACAAAACAAAGTTAATATGATGAAAATCTTTCTAAAATATCTTCATTGTTGTCAAAAAAGTGGACGAAAATTTGATTCAGCTTGTAGTGAGACGCCCTGTATCGAGTCGGTAAACTGTGGTGCTAGATTTCCTGTACAAAAAAAAGTGTTTGTCTAGACTGCCTTACTTCCCTTGGAATGTCGCTCCAAAATATTAGAAACACCCTGTATGTTTTTTCCAACCCCTGGAAATAATATCTCAGTCCAGACATTGCTCTCTGGTGCATTTAAAAACTTCCTTATTAAATCAAAAGGAACAGGAAAGTTATTCTTGTTGAGTTGCTAGCATTTGAATAGATTTTTTTTATAATTATTTTGTTTAGTGAATGCAATTGACGTCTTCTTTGGTGAAAACAGTTTTTCGATATTTTTTACTAGATGAGTAATCCCCTAATTAAATTTTCTCCAATTAAACTTTAGTTCCTACCTGACAATAAACACTATGTAAGTAAAACTTTCTTTCTAATTTCTTCACAATTTTTCTTCGGTTTTAAAAAATTTCTTTTAGCATATAAGAATATCTTATTCATTTATTTTAATTCGCAGAAAATGAAAGTACTTTCATTTTATCAAAATGAAAGTACTTGTGATGTTAAATTTAATGTAAACGCGTTTTGAAATGTAACCTTTTAATTGTACAAGATCTGTTATCCAGAACTCTTAAGAACCTGGGGTATTCTGGATAAGGATTTTCCCCATAATTAAGAATATTTTATTATAAGTATTAGAAATGTACAAACAGGGGTGTAGTGGGGGGTATAGGGAGGTATATGCCGTATGTCTTCTGGATTTTTCAAAGAAGTTCGGCATACCCTCTGTTTCTGAAATAAAGCTATAGCGTATACTCTAGGCATGGCATTCATGGCTTTAGCGTATACCCTCTGGTTTTTTTACGACTACAACGCTGTGTACAAAATAACTAATTTTGGTACATTTCTATTAAAGCTGGTTGCTTATAGCGTGTCTTTTCCATCACTAATTTCTTTTTGTACCCTGTATACTGGCATTCCACAGATCTGTTGTAGGTTCTGTAAGTTGGACTGGGCTAGAGAAAAGGGTGCAGACCTTAGATAGTCATAGGGGGCAAATATTTAAGGATTTCAGATTATTTCACCTGATTATGTAATGTCTGTTATTACAGAGCCATTATCCAGCTTTGTGTTACATCTCTGTATTGGAAACATATTCAACTGTTAGATTCTTCGGTGTAACCTATTACCTATATAGTCTTCATAAAGAAAAAATTACAATAGCTTAGAAAAGTGCAAAATTTTGAAACTATATATGAATAATCATGGTCATTAGTTGATTGGCAGGCGCGCTTCCTCCTACTAAATCTTGGAAAATAGTAAGAACTTTTAAAAAAGGTATTTGGAGATTGTAAAAATAAAAAGCTGTTTGTTTATTGTGATTGAACTGAATATTGTATGATAGTTTTATTGTAAAGGATTTTTTTTAATTTCAGTACAATTGTACACCTCATTTTATTTTAGCTTGACTCTTTTTATTGCCTAACACTGTTCAACATAACTACTGAATGTATTCAGTTTTCTAATTGGATGAAGAATGGTATTAAATGATAAAATATTAAACCAAAAAAAAAAAAAAAAAAAAAAAAAAAAAAAGATCAAGCCTATGGCAAGGATTTTTTTCCTTGTGTCCCTTTTATTATCCGACTGCCAAGAAGGGTTATGTGTTTCACGCGTACCTGGGTATGTGGATTTCTTTATACCCTCAAAGCATCCCAACGGCTGAATGGATCTTAATGAATGAGGTCTCTATCGATTCGTCTTAACCGTCCGATGGTTATAGGCTAGGTTTTGTTTTTATAAATTCAAAATGGATGCCGTAAAATACAAAATGGGGTAGAGACAAAACAAAACTTTTACGCACCCTATTGAATGGCATATCATTTGATAGGTCTTTCAAAATGAAGACGATGTTTCATTGACTGTTTTACAGTCAGAAGCTCCGTTTAAATATTAACACAACCTGGAAGTTGTGTAGGTAGGATCTCTAGCTTTATTGCAACTCTAACCTTCATAGATATATATAGGCCTCATCAAAACAGTATTTATAGATAGGAACTAACAATTAAACACAATTTAAAAGTCACCTATTTTTTTTTATTTACTTGTATTGATAAGTAATATAAAAAATAGTTTCACATTGATGATAAATAATTAATTAGTTCGCTTTTTACGCAGTCGGGTTTTTTGATTTTTTAAACTTAATTTTTACTTGTTTATTTATTTTTTTTGGGGGGGGGGGAGGAGATAGGAGGGGAAGAAAGAGAACTTGATAAGTTTTTAGCTGCAATGACTTTATTTTATATAAAAATATATGAAGAGATCCTTTCCCACTTATTTCAACGGGGAAAATCCTCCTCCATCCCTCCCATTGTGCCAATGAAATTGATAAAATTAGGAAACACTTCTGAAAATATCAATTTTTTTTTTCCTTTCAAGAACTAACTGTTTTTTGCGACCAAAGTCAAGTACCAATTAATATTCAATCGCCCTAACGAAAATCCTGCATACGCCCATATGAATAATACATGGAAGAGATGATTAAATGTAAAGATAGAAAAATATATGTCCCATGAAATATCCTTTAAGAAAACTGATTCCTAAAAGATAGCATTTATGAGAAAAATGAAACATTTGTAACTTTGAACGCGAAAAAGTAACTCTTTTTTCCATCCGTCACTTGTATTTTTCTATTTTGAAAGGAAAATTCCTTCTTATTTAATTACTGCCGTTTCCAAGCAATTGAACCCATTCGTCCGGCGGCGTCGTCAGACAATCGATGGAGTTTCTCCGAAGAACCCGGCAGCGGGATGTTGCTCCCGCCCGCAGCTATGTGTTCCATTGTAAAATGTCGGCGGTCGGTTAATGGGTTAGAACCAGCGTTGTCAAATCATAATTTTATTATGAAATCAGGAATTCCGGCATGCAATATAAAATACAGACTATTCGTAAAATGATTCTCAAAATAAGAGTAGAAATAGAAACCAGCATGACGAGTAATTATTGTATGTGAAACCATGTTCAAAATCTACTTATTCAGTGAAATGGGCAGGGAATAATTTTCGTTAAAAACGGTAACAATAGTTAGCCTGTTGAAAATTTCTCTAAAATACCCTAATTTTTCTTTAATGGAACTGAATTATCGTACAGCAAGTAGAGGAAATACATTGTAATTCGGATAGAGACACCGTAATATGCCGTTAGTTATGTTTTGAACTATGGAACGTCTAGCTGTCTTGTTTGGTCACGAACGGTGGCCATTTCTCGAGATAGCATCACAGTTCAGAGACCACAAGAAAAATCTATAAAAATATCTTATACCTTTGGTACTGGTAAAGTTATAAATCCAATTTGAATTTCGGTTTGGAGTGAAACATCCTATATTTGGACTAAATAAGTGGACTGCAACCTTCCTCTGATACGTAAAAATCGTTCGTCTTTATTGGTACTTTACAACCTTTTATTTTGTTGAAACAGTTTACAAATACCCTATAAACAAATAATAATAAAATCGTGATTTAGACGCAAAAAGACGGCACAAGTTTCAAATATATGCGATGAAACATGTCTATAGTGAAATTACTTAAAAAAATAACCCTATTTATAACGATAATTTTTACGACCTCGATGGAGAAATCCTATGAGAATTAAGGCCTATCAAACATAGCTAAAATGATAATTCGTCTTGGTCTTTTGCAAACTGACCATGTGGTTGTAAATGTAAACAATACAATCTACAGAACTTTTAAAATCTACTCATGTTGTAATCCATTAAACTTAATCAGCTCTGCGATTAGGAATGCACCTATTTTGAGCATAACATTTTACAACTGTATTTCTTGATTCTCGGGTGGCTGAGAAAACTCAGAATTAATAAAACGACACAACATAGAAAAAAAGTTTATCACTAGAAATCTTATCGTCAATAAACAATTAGATTTAAAAAATCAAAAAACCCGACTGCGTAAAAAGCGAACTAATTAATTATTTATCATCAATGTGAAACTACTTTTTTTTTTTTTTTCAATTCCTACTACAACCCTTGGCAAAAAGTTTCCGATCAGTGGTGTCAAGTTTATAATTTTTGCATTTCGAAGCATATATTTCGCGATTCATGAGCATATGGGCGTTTTACAATATGCCAAATAAAAGAACACATATTAAAGTATAAATGAAAAGTGAATTCAATATAACAATCATATAATTTATAATTATACTTCAGGTGAAAAAGTTTCCTTGTGAGAAAAAAATATCCGATCAAGACGGAAGTTGGAAAATAGTAATCGATCACTGAGGAAAAAAGTTTGAAATTTGCATATTGAAGACAGATAAGAGTGCCTGCGCATGCGTACAATATCTGAATCCTATTTAAATAAAGAAATCTTTCAGCTGCAAGATCAAAAGCAGCTCTGAAGTGCTGGACAATGGCTCGTGTGAAAAACCTGTCTCGCAATTTAAAAATCCACATGATTAAATTGTTGCAAGAGGGAAATTCACAAAGGAAAGTGGCTGCTTTATTAAATTGTGCTCAAAGTACGGTATGCGATATTTGGAAAAAATATCAGTTGACTAACAGCGTGGAAAATTTGCCTCGAAGTGGACGTCCACGGATGACAACGCCTAGGGAGGACAGAAAACTTGTGGAAATAGCGAAAAGAAAGCGGCCAGCAACCTCAAAACAACTCTATGCCGAATGGTCTAAGTATAACGTAAAGGTGTGTGACCGCACTGTACGCAATCCTCTAAATGCAGCAAGATTTAATTTCAGTAAAGCTAAAACGAAATCTTACTTGACAAAGAAGCATAGAAGAGAGCGCTTGCAATGGTGTAAAAAACATGTACACTGTCCACTTGATAAATGTAATAAAGTTATTTTTAGCTATGAATCACGCATATATCTCGGAACAGGTGATGACTGTGGAACATTTGTTTAGAGGAGAGTTGGTGAAAAGTTCAATGATAAGTATGTCAATATGACGACTAAATTTTCACCAGCATTTACAGTTTGGAGTTGTATGACATCACAAGGCATCGGCAAGTTGTGCATTGTGTTACGCTCAGTAAACTCTGAAGTTTACATTGACATTTTAGAGAATTTTTTGATTCCCAGCATCGATCAATGGTTCGGGAATCTAAATGACTTCTTATTTCAAGATTACAATGCAGCTCCCCACCGCACCAAATCAGTGAAGAAATTTCTACAAAATGTAGGTAATAATTCAATTAAAACCATGACTTTGCCGCCCAACAGTCCGGATCTTAATCCCATCGAAAATTTGTGGAATATATTCAAAAGAAAAATCAATTTTTGAAGGATCACAAATGCCATAGAACTACGTAAAGCTATAAGGGAATGCTGGTGTGAAATTGTTCCCAATGAGTGTAAAAAGCTTATTGAGTCCATTCCACGAATAATTTCGGCTGTCATCCAAGCTAAAGGTGGATTTACTAAATATTGATTACAGTGACCGGTTATTTTTTTCCAAATCAAAGCGTGATTGGATAATTTTTTCTTTGGTGTTTAAATTTCAATCACCATTTCCTGTTTATAAATTGGTGTATAATGATTTTTCTTTATTGCATATTGTTGTTCCTTATATATAATACAAATGTATTATCGCTAATAATCATTTAATTTTTATGCAGTGAGAATAAATAATCCTTTCTTACAAAAAATGATAGTGTTGGTGTAATGATCGGAAACTTTGTGCCAAGGGTTGTATTAGCTCACACTCTCGCTATATATATCTTGTTCAAATTTTCAATCGTTAATAAAATATTTATTATTCATCCAATCAAGCTCAAATAAATTTTTTTAAGCTTGTACTGAATGACACTTGATGTTAATCCAGTTTTTTTCAAATATTAATTCCTTAATTAAATTAAATTAATTAATTTTCAATAATCGAGAGAACCCTCTTCTTGATCAAGGCATTTTAAGCCCTACTCAACAGGAAAGAAGAATGGGAGAGAAAAAAATTCTCTTATTGACCAAGTAGGAATTGACTTAAAATATTTTTTTATATTACTTGTTTATATTACTTACCAATTTTTTTATTTACTTGTATCGATGACTTTTAAGTTGTGTTTAATTGTTAGTTCCTATCTATAAACTTTGTTTTGATGAGGTCTATAGATGTCTATGATGGTTTGAGTTGCAGTAAAGCTAGAGATCCACAATACATACACAATTTCCAGGTTGTATAATATTTTAACGGAGCTTCTGACTGTAAAATAGTCAATGAAACATCGTCTTCATTTTGAAAGACCTATCCAATGATATGCCACTCAATAGGGTGCGTAATTTTTTTTTTCGTCTCTACCACCATTTTGTATTTTACGTCCGCCATTTTGAGTTTATAAAAACAAAACCTAGCATATAACCATCGGGCCGTTAAGACGAATTGATAGAGACCTCATTCATTAAAATCCATCCAGCCGTTGGGATGTTTCGAGGGTATAAAGAAATCCACCTACACAGATACGCATGAATCACATAACCCTTCTTTTCAGTCGGGTAAAAAAAAGATAAATATACTCAATCATTTCTATCTCTTTTACGTTTTGATTCTTAAGAGCCTACCAGGGCCTGACTAATGCAGATGCAAAAGCATGTGGGGAAACTGCCCCGGGTGCCTCAACTGAGGGGTCACATGGACATAAGCAGGGCTTTCGTTAAAGCAGAACCAAACGTTAAAAATTAGCTAAAAGTGACCAAAATTCTAACTTTTTCAAAGAGGGGGATCTTCTCCCATGCTTCTCCCCTCCCCCCAAAAAAGAGGGACAAACTACAACATCAAAAAGTTAATGATTAATATTTTATTGTAACAATGTAGTAGAGGTCTGCACGGGCCGGAATTTCCAGGCCCGGGCCCGGTCCGGCCCGAACGAAAGCTATCTTGGCCCGGCCCGGTGTAAAAATTGGAAGTTCGGGCCGAGCCCGGCCCGGCCCGTACAAAAAATCAGTGAAAACAGGCCCGGCCCGACACAATTTCTACAAAAAATAAATAAATAAATAAAAAATCCGTTTTTTTTTCAACATACAATTAAAATTCTTTTAATGAACACTACATACATATTTATGGGAACATTTTACAGTACATTTTACATTACTATGATGTTCACAAAATAGAAAACACACAATAGTAAACATTAACGATTACTTACAATGTTTTAGTCATCGTGTCTACAGACATTTCAAAATGGAAATAAGGATTCATTAAAAGGTTAATGTAGTTCAGAATAAAGGATTAAAAACATGATAATTTTTGAAGCTGGATAATAAAAAGTATATTTGTGAAAATATTTCTCTCATTTTTAAGGCTTTTCTCAAATCCAAAGGAGCTACATTTCGACACATTTATGAATTTTTTTCTTCTCGGAAGCGCGTAAGATTGGCAGGTATTCTTATTCAGAAGCTATGTAAATGTCATTTTTTTTTTCATAGATAAAAGCAATATATCTTTCTGAAAATACTGTCAAAGTTAGCGTTTTGAATCGAATTTCCGGAAGCAATAGCACAGGAAAGGAGAAAAACGTACAGTCACGTGACAGGAATCTCTGTTATCTCTGTAAGTAATTTATCAAATATGGAAAAAGCTATTCGTTTCCAAATGCCTTCAATAGGCAGGCCTGTCAATTTTATGTCTTTATAGTTAAAAATTTTGTCAGAAAATGTGTCTGAAAGCTTCGCATTTTTGAGCAGTGAACATGAGAACCACCTTAAGGTATATTTCGAAAGATACTGTTAAGAGAAGTTCATTATCGCTATTAATACTACAAAACACAATGACTGTTCTACACATCCTGAGATCGATTAAGACCAGTTCCGTCCGGGCACGAGTCTGCTGAAAAAAAATTAAACTCGGAATCGGGCATCTTGTAACTGTACGATGCCGATCTCTACGATGGACATGTTACATTTCTGTATTGATGTTGTTAAACTCGCATCGGCTCGTGACGCACATTTATACTTCTCGAGAAAATCATATTCATTAAAAATGGATCGTATTTTATCTGCTTCGCTTAAATTCTTATATCGGGCCGACAGTCCCGATTAATTTTTTTGTCGGCCCGGTCCGTTGAAAAAATTGTCCTAATTCTGCCGGCCCGGCCCGTTTGGAAATTCGCCTTCAATCCGCCGGCCCGGGCCGTGCAGACCTCTACAATGTAGCCGTTCATTGTTGTCATGAGAAATTTATTACTGACGTTATTATCCTATCAAGACAAATTTAAACTATTACTGATGACCAATTGGGGGCATTTTTCTTTTAGACATGACATACGGACATTATGACAAATATTCAAGAATGACTGAAAGGCTGAAAGACTTGTATTTACATTTTAACGACTCACATGAGGCCTTACATTCCTATACAAAAAAAAAAAAAAAAAAAAAAAAAAAAAAGTATATTATCTCTTAAAGTAATTTATTTTTCTCATGATACCCTGTATACAGATGTGAATATTTATGTTTGAAATTTAGAATTTAGTCACTTCAGGATAATTCAAGAAATTTTGCTATAAATCGCTAGGAAGGGGACCTCCTGAATAATGCTTGCCCAGGGGCCCTAGATTGTTTGAGTCGGGACATGGAGCCTAAACTAGCCACAGTCAGAAACTCGTAAGCTCATATAACACCTATAGGAGCATTCTTTCCAAATTTCTCAAAACCGGTTCCGAAAATGAAAGTAGCCTCATTAAAAAAAAGGGAAAACAAATTGCACCCAAAAAGCCGTACGTAACCAGATGGGGATAGGAAGAATTGAAGACCCCCACTCCCACCCCCGGCAACATCTTGAGCAGTCACTAGCCTTCATAATCTTTAAATACTAGCATCATCTATTGAGAGACGCAGAAACAGTGCTTTACTATATTTTAAAGATAGGCTAAAATTTGAAACAATGCTATGAACCTAAAAGCTCCAAGACGCACTAAAAAGCAAAAAATGAAAAAAAAAATGCAAATGTTAGCATCATTCAGACCTTGATTGTAATTAATACATTTGTTTTCTTTTTTTTTTTTTTTTTTTTTTTTTTTTTTAACACTTGAGAAGAGTAGATTGTTTTCTCATGTACGAATTAAAAAGAAAACCTGAAAAATGAGAACATATTGCACACTAAAGGTTTCCCTATCTGTTTGTGTACCATAAATTTTAATTGTAGAACATAATTACGTAAATTGTCACTTCACACTAACAAAGATTTCCTTTATTAAAGAATTTATATTTATTATCTTGTGTTCTCGTTCACACATTATCGAAAAAGAAAGGAAAAGGGAAAAGACCTTCCAGAATCCTTTACTTTTTTCTTTCTTTTTCTGGTAATCCGATTCCTCAATCAAGTTAAACATTAAAACAGTGTTAGCATTATTCTTTAATCCGCTATTATTTATTTTCTCTGTAACCAGCGCTGTTGCTAACCGCTTCGTTTAAAAAAGTACTTTATTCAAGATATTTTATCCGAGTGTTACGCATGAAAATTTTATCAGATTTTATAAAAATTTCAACCATGCCATTTTTCTGAAATTAAACTTACTCATTAAGTTATTAATGTGTCAATAAAACACTTTTTTAAACTCAAACACGTGTTCGGGAGTCGTATTTTAGAGAACGGTGTATGCTTTTTATTTTTTAATCAGACGGTACTGTTGCAGATAGTTGCAATTTTAATTGGATGTGGTGAATCGAATTTTCCTTTAATTGGTCAGACACATTGGATAACACAATTTATCATGGGTAAAAAAAAAAAAAGATATGGAATTGCCATTTCTACACCAGAGTAATAAGATCAATAAATACATTTTAACTTCAAATAAATAAAAAGCAAAGGTTTTGGTTAATACCTGTATTACACTATACATTTACATATTTACCGATTTTCATCAGGTATTATTGCGCTAAAATATGGGGCATTCATGCATGTCTGGCGTGCTATCTGATGTATGAACAGCCAAAGTAGAATGTGAATTTCTTGAACTTTTTGTAATTTTAAAAGACACAGACAATTTTTTAAGATGAACTTTAGTTGTTCTTTGAAAGTATAATCATTATGAACTTTTTGGCACAGATGCTTTTATGAGAATTGTGTTTTTTAGAAACATTATCAGATTTTTATTAGGCTGCACGAAAATACTGCTTTTGTAGACAGAGAGGGAAGGAAAAAAAAATTTTAGAAAGCAATGGAAAATTCATTTTATGTAATGAATTAAAGCATCTTTTAATAACTATATTATGACTGTTTAGCAAATATCAAGAAACACAAACATGCATGAATGCCTCATTTTTTAGTGCAATAATACGAAGAATCGGTAAATGTCTAAATGAATACATTTTAACTTTTAAATATTCTTCAAAATACTTAATTTATACTTTATTATTTCAACACAATCATTCTGATTGGTAAAGAAATCATATGATTTGTAATTTTTTCAACTGAGTGAAAAAGTGCCCGTGGAATTTGAAACCTCGGCTTAAGTTGCCAATGATCTACTAACTAAGCTGCCCTGGACTAATCTGGAGGCCATAATTCACCCAGACAACCTTCTAACAAGGAGATCTGGTCTGTTATCTAAAAGAGTTCAACAGAATAAATCGCAAGTAAAGAAACTGTAATAAAAGTTGGATACGTAATTTTTTCACTCAGTTGGAAAAATTACAATTCATGCGTGACGTAATTTATAGTTACGAAAACTACCAAATTTTAAAATTTTTGGACCAATGGTTAATATTTTTGTCATTGTCAATACTATATAAATTGCAATGGTAAAACTTTTCAAAATATCGATCTATCGATTTTTTGATATATTAGCTTAAAGGCATCGCTGTCCGACAAATATTGGACAAAAAAAAAAAAAAAAAAAAAAAAAAAAAAAAATTGGATTTTATTTTTTCTAAATATCAGTATGTTTTCATTATAACTTAATGTTTCAATAAACACAATGATATGTTTCTGTTTATGTTAAATGATGTTTTGTTTTAAAATGACTTTAAACTTTTGACCACAAATTTTTAACATTAACGTTTATAAAATTCGATGAAATTATTTCCAGTACTGTTGAAACAAAGTATTTAAAAATAGTAACTTTGATTATAACTGCCATTCACATCATTTCTTTTTTACGTAATTGCATTTTCGACGTAGCACAAGTCGCAACAATACCTAATTATTGTCTTGCTAAACCAAAAAAGTTTCGGTAATTTTGGATTAAAGTTTCGGATTTTTTTTATCTTCTCAATTTTCTGAAGTGTTTCTTAGTGATTTATAGCTACAGCTATTGGTAAATACAAAGACATCTTACAATTCATATTTGCAGATGTTTCAAACACAGTTATCAAACTAATTTTATTGTCTGGTGCTTTTTGATGTTGAGGGTTGAACAGTTTCTTGTGGTAACGTGTCAGATTTTTTAATATTAGTGTTTTTCTATTTAAATGTTCTTTAACATCAGCTTTATAAATTTTGATAAAAATATCTCAAAAAATCACTTTTAGGAACTATAATATTATCTCTATAAATTCACTTGTTCAATAGCAATAAAAAGTTTCTTTATACAAACAAAACTATTACAGTAACATACGCTTCAAAAATACAGAAATCCACCTATACAGTCGACGCTCGTTATTACGACCCCTCGTGTGCCAAAGAGGAGGGTCGTTATAATGGAAGGTCGCTATAACGAAAGTGAACGAAAAAAAAAAAACTCATCATGTGCATGAAAATTAAGGTTTCAAAGGAAATTTTATAATACAACATTATTAGTAAATTCTGTTTACTTTCGTATCAAATAAACATTAACGATGAAAAATTATAAAAATCAATTTAAGAGAATGATTACGTATTTCTAAAAGAAAATTTAAAGTAAAGTTAAATCACCCACAAAAAAAGAAAATAGTTACTTACATATTAACATTCATTTTCTACGAAAATAATTCGAAATAGTTGTTTATTCTTTGTGCAATTGATATTTTTTTTAAACAAAATTTTCCAACTCAAATAGAGGTGATAAGTAAACAATGTTTTAAAGTGTCATTTTAAGACATTTTACAAAAGGCATCAAAGCGCAGTGAGCAAAGAAAATTGTAATTTTTTTTTTTGGAAAAAAATCTGGAGGAAACGTTAATTCGGTCGCTGTATTGAGAAATAAGCTGCTGGCCAAACGTATAACATATCATAAAGGTGATATATTTCGGGACATTTTCCATCGATCCTTATACTGGAACGGTCGCTATAATGGGCGGTCGTTATAACGAGCGTCAACTGTATCTCATAAGATTCATAAACAAATAAAGACAAAACACAAACACGCTTCAGAATCTTTCTCAACTTGCAGAAACGTCATTTTGAGCCATTGGGTTGGAGAAGGTTAAGGTCTTTTTTCCTATTTTCTGATTTCGCTAATGATGTCCAGTTTGATATATATCGGGAGTTTAACATCATTGTCAAAAATAGGTGTTTTTTGGTTCCGATATATCAGAATCGATCGATTTTTTTTTTTTTCTTCCATTCTTAGATATAAACATGTTCAACATATTGAAACTTCCTCACAAGATTATCTAACTAACAATGCAAGTACACCCTTAGACTTAATTCAGTATAGACAGGGGTTGATACAGGTAATATTTGAGGCCTATTTAGGCCCCCTTCACAAAAATCCATTTAATAAAATAGGCCCCTTCACAACATTCCATTCCAAAAAAACATACTCTTCATCAATTATTTTTATTTTGTTAGGTTTTAAAATGTATAATTTGCAAACAAAACAAGTTCTCGAGAAAGGAAAACGTCAACAGAAGGACTTTAAAAAGTTATTATTAAATACAGTAGCTGGAAAAAGTTCTGAGACGATATCTTTTTCTATCTTAACTTTTTCTGTAAGCAAAATTTCTTAATGAACTAAATCAGTGATTTGTAGCTTTGGTCATTCTACATGGTGCTCAACTAATGATATGTGTGAAAATTGTTAATTTAAAAAATACCAAACTTTCATTTTTTCACATTTGGAAAGTTGAAAACAGAAGTTTTGAGACGATCTGATAAAATTCAAGTTTTTAATATATGACTTAAATACATGTGATATTGTCACACACACAAGGGCTCCGCTAGCTGAGTGGCTAGAGCAGAGGAATTTCACGCCGAAGATGTGGGTTTGAATCTCGTCTCTGACTTTTTAATTACATTTTCGTTATTTCCTTTCTATACGAGATGCATGCAAATTACTTTATAATTTCGATAACCGTGCGCAGATATGCAAATTAGTAACTTTGCGTAGTCATATTCCCAGAATGTTCTAGAATATGCGATGCTGCATATATAAAGCACGAAATAACCCGGCACCTCAGCTGGGTTGTTGTAAGCGAAACTCACTTGTCTAATCCTTAAAGCATTAGAATTCTATTTCGCACGTGACAATCTTAATGTTCGTATCGGTATCAATTTTAGTATGAAGACGGGGAAAAACACGCCTTTGACCATTCGTCTTTTAATTATTAAAGAAGTGGGAGGGGGGTTATATTCTGCTATCACCAGCAAGTTGGGAATTCCAAAATCAACTGTTGGCCACATAGTAAAGAAGTGGAAGGATGGTAAAGGTGTGCGCGATCTCCCAAGATTAGGAGCCCCAAGAAAAATGACTCAACGTCAAGACGCGTTGATCCGAAGGAAGTCGGTCGCTGACCCTAACAAGAACGCTGCTGAAATATGTAAGGAGATGGCCACCGAACATGGACTCACAGTGCGTAAGGACCCCATAAGACGTCGGTCGTCTGGATGCCACTGGATTGTGTGCACGGGTCCTAGCAAAAAAAGCTCTCATCCCGGCAAAGAATAAGAAAATCCGATTGAAATTTACTAAGGAGCACGAAGCGTGGACAACCAAAGATTGGGTGGAAGAAGGTCCTTTGAAGCGATGAATCCAAATTCAATTTGTTTGGAAGGGATGGCCGATGTTATATTCGTTGTCCAAAAGGAACCAGAATGGATCCCCGATACCGAGGTCCAACAGTGAAGCACAGAAACGCATCAATAATGGTCTGGGGAGCTTTCCATCATGATGGCGTCGGCCACCTCGTACACATCGATGGGATTATGGAGCAAAATGTTATCAAAACATTTTAGAAGATTACATGATGCCTTATGCTCGTAAAAAGATGGCTCGTGTATGGATGTTATAGCAGGATAATGAACACCTCCAAAATGGCGACAAATTGGTTTATACTTAAGAAAATTAAAGTTTTGGACTGGCCGAGTCAGTCACCTGACCTCAATTCAATTGAACATCTTTGGGAACACATCGGAAAAAAAGTCGGGACATGGAAGCATTCTTCAAAGGCAGAACTCCTTCAGGATCTTCAATCGGAATAGGAGAAAATCCCTAGGTCCACCTTAGAAAGCTTTGTCAATTCCATGCCCAGACGATGTGCCGCAGTCCTCAAAGCAAAAGCATTTGCAACTAAATATTAATTACTAGAAAGATAGCCGGTCAAAAATGACGAAATATGAGATATAGAGATATATACAACACATGTGCAAGAATATGAGTCTTTCTTGCTTGTTCCGCAGTGATAGATGAAAATAGCGGAATTTAAAAACTAAACACTTTTATGAAAAATTGTAATACGGTAGATTGCCACTAATCCGACAAATAAATTGTATAAATATTGAAAAAAAATGCATGTGTATATGAAAAGAAACAGCGAATAGGTTGCCAAAAAATATGTTTTCAATTTTCCTTCTTCGCCAAGGCCCCTAAAGTGGAAAAGTACCGAGAATTTAAATTTTGTATATAAAGCGCGGTACTTTTCCAGTATAGGTGCCTTGGCGTACTTTTTAAAAGTTTGTTATAATTTGGGTTTCAGAAGTGAGATTTTTTGCCAAATGATATAAACAGCTATGACAACAAAATTAATGAACTTTTAAGTTTATTTATATAATCTATAAACATTTCGTTTATATCTATCTATATTATTGTTGTTTTTTTAATATACAATTTACTTCAGTTTATATACAAAAATAGTTAAAGAGTTTCTTTATATTAAATAATTTCTATAAATATTGAAAAATAACTTGTGAATAGTGAATAAGTTACTAGAAAATATGTTGCCAAATTTCATTTTCTCTATATCGTCATAGCCCCTATACTGTAAAAGTACCTAAAGTACATTAAAATCGGGCAGTTAGTAGCTCAGACAGTACAGCGCTGTCTGTTGGCTGTTATGTTATTAGTAGCATCGGGATGAAAATGTAAAGACGTACATTTTCGTATATTACACTTTAATCTTATTTTTGTTGCCAAATTTGACGATACTTCGCCAAATTGGGCAATATTTCGCCAAGTTGGTAAACATTTGGCGCTACTGTGGTAACCTTGCATTAGTAATTTTCAACAGTTACTCATTGCAATGAGGCGGTCCTACCGGAATTGCGAGGGACACACGGAGACTTGGATTTTATACAGGGTGTCCCAGAAGTAATGGGACAAACTTTAAGGGGAGGTAGGGGACATCACAAGGATTCAGATTTGCATAGCAACCCAGGTCGGAAACGCTTTCCTGGCGCTGTAGTGACGACACAAAACACAAGAAAGACAGGACACGAATAAGAAGAGAAAACATGTTTATTATCTTTAGTACATCAAAAACTAAGAAGAAAGAACATTAAAGGGACAACGATCGTCATCAAAGTAGGTGTTCGAAATTACGAGTAGGTGTTCGAAATTACGACCCCGGGCCGTGATGCATGGAAGCGCATCTCCGGCGTATGGAAAATCTAATGTTCTCGAAAATACTGGGAGTGACCCGAACTTCCCCAGCAGCTGCCACGATGCGTGCAACAAGTTCCTCAACATTTTCCAGCATTGTCCCGGCATTTTTGCAGAACTAAGAATAATAAACATGTTTTCTCTCCCTGTTCGTGTCCTTTCTTTCTTGTGTTTTGTGTCGTCATTACCGCGACAGGAAAACGTTTCCGACCCTGGGTTGCTATGCAAATCTGAATCCTTGTGATGTCCCCTATCATCCCTTAAACTTTGTCCCATTAATTCTGGGACATTCTGTATAAATAGATTGCTGTATTTCGTTACATTAAGACGCTTAATTTCAATAAAAGTTTAGTAAAACTGAATCGTCTCAAAACTTTTGATTAGTTAATTTTGCGAATTTCCGAATTATTTTTAATTCATGCATATGTCTCAATTGTTCTAATGTTGCATTTTGTTGAGCTTTGAAAGGGGTACAATTATTAATTTGCATCATTAAGAAATTTTGCTTTCAGAAAAAGTTAGGACAGAAAAACATATCGTTTCAAAACTTTTGCCAGCTACTGGTAAATTCGAATTTGAGTAACTGGATTTCATCTTTTTTACAAAACATTTTTCACAAAAATACAATAAATTTCACACCAATAACTTATACATTTCACAAAATGGGTCCCAAGAAAATATTCTTGCATCGACTTCTGGTAGATGTTAAGGTGTTTTTCCTCCTGAAATTGCTATTTTCTTAAAGAAAATTTTTCAAAAGAAAATTCTCCACATACAGTTTAGCAAAAACTTCAAAAGACATACTTTGATTTCTGTGAAATATGATGAAATCATAAGTACTGTAAATGGATATAATCTACGCTCAGAAAACACTAAGTTCCAACATTTGGAAGGTAGATAGCTAGCTGATAGTGCATACTGACTGAATTGATGAATCATCGAATTACAGTGCTCCAACACTTCATTTAATGTCATGACATTTAACACAAAGCAAAGTTATTCGGGTGAAATTTTTCCAAAAATATCTTCATTATTGCTGCAATTAATGACGGAAATCGGGGATCAACTAAGTGTGACACATTTTGTGTTTTTGACTGAATAAATCAGAGTTTTCAACTTTTTTTAACTTTGTCACACGGCACTCATGAATTGAGGACGTGAGTTTCAAAACTCGTCTTATCCAGAAAATCAAATTTTGGGACATCGCGAAACACCTCTGACTGCGTCCATTGGTTTTCATTGTAAACCCAGATTTCAACAATGCGAGAAAAATACACAGTAAAAGTTAGATTTTTTGCAGATTGTAGTGTTTAGTGTCAATAGAATAGATTGATAGAGAAAACTCTATTTTTAAATTTTGGATAAGGTGAGTTTGAAACTCACGTCCTCAATTAATAGTTAAACTTTCACGGTACACTTGAACCGTAATTAAACTTTAGTGGCACACTTAACTGCTTCCCTTACCAATTTTTTGAAAAATATTGCAAAAAATCATCGCATTTTTTTCAATCACATTTGCATTTCATCATTTGCATTTCACATCCCAAAACTTGAAAAACTGCCAATCAAATATTATACATAATTCATTATAATATGTAATTTATTATATAGTACAATAATATTTTCTTTCTTTTTATGCTTCAGGCCGAGTGAAAATGTAACAAAACAAATCGTAGTGACATATTGTGCCACGCCCGAGTTTTCTCGGGATGATAATTAATTGAAATATATACGAACCCGAAATAACTCGGAATAGTAAGGAAAGTGCTTAAACTAGGGTAGTTAAAAAGGAATATGTTATCAATTCTTAATTAAACATTTTTAGCTGTGTAACTGAAGTTATAGATGCAAGAGTAATAAAATAATATTTAATTTAATGTTAACGTTATTGCTGTTAAGTTATCATGTTTGTCTCTAAAACGCATTTATTAAACATGGAAATGCTTACTTGAAAATGGATAGCATCCTAAAAACTGATATTCCGGGTTGAGAAAAATGGATTAATACACTATAAAAATAACTCGAAAACGTTTCCGAAAATCAGTGGTTCTTTAAACATCGAATATATTAGTTTTCTTAAATTTCTAAAGATAAAGAACGCTTTTAGGAATCGTGGGTAACTGGGAAGAGGTTATTGTATATTTTCGTTCGTGGTTATATCGTATTTTCCTAGATTCAGCATTGTTTAACTGCGAATTGTGTGGCCACTTCCATCACTTCTCGTGCTAATGTTAAATGTCACATAATACAAGATAACTCTGTTGCAACTATCGTTAAAGTATTTTGATAATTGTTATAGTTAGGAACAAAAATCAAAATCAGACTTCAGCTTGCGGTGAGACATTTTGTATTATTGGCTGAATAAATAAATACATTTCACATCTCTTAAAGTTTCTCTCGTCTTTTTTTAAACACCCTGCATAAGCGATGGAAATTTAAAAATAATAATAATAAAATAATTGCTCTCTTATATTACATAAATGTTAGAGCTTAACATGCAATTTTGCTTTTAAGGTCATATATGTCAACTCCAAATAAAATAATATAAAAAGTACCCTACAAATTATAATTAAAGAGCAGGAGATAATTTCATTAAATAAGATAATTCATACTTGCCCTATAATTATTAAATTAATGAGCTTTTCCTTATTTATTTTTTAAATAATTGGATGATTTCGCGGGTTGCTGACCATGTGACCTCATTTTCACTCGGGCTGGCCTTTTGCGTGTCAGGGGTCGGTAGAAGCGTAGCGAGTGATTATATACATGAAAGCATTCGGTCATAACAGTGACTCCCTGCAGTTGTTTATGTCACACATTCTTGCAAACTTCATAACGAATATTCCATTATAAATGCGACCATGGAAAGCAAGAATCTCTGCACATTCCTTCGAAGATGAACATTTTATTTTTACACTGTTTTATGGGCAGTTGGAAGTATCTATACCTATCAAGTTAAATTAATGAACTTTTTCTCAGAAACTGCACTTGAAGTTTTTTTTATACCATAATACAGGGTGTGTTCACAAAGTTTCAAGACTGGTCTGAGAATACAAAATTTATTAAACATTTTTGTGCAGCAAACTGAATTTCTCCAAAATATGACCCTTGGGCATCACCACACCGCTGTCAGCGTTTTTCCCATTATTCATAGGCTCCCTGGAGGTTTTCGCGCGCAAGGCTGTTAAGGGACCTCATCGAAGTTGCTTGGATCGCTGGAATCGTACCTATTTGCTTCCCTTTCAGGTCTTTCTTGATCCGGGGGAACAAAAAAGTCCCTGGGATTAAGGTCGGGGCTGTAGGGGGCTTGCGGTAGTACTACCACGTTAAACTTTTCCAAAACTTCGGCAGTGGCAAGCGGCGTGTGAGAGAGCGCATAGTCGTGGTGAACAATCCAATCGTCTCTGATGTCTGGGGGGGGGGGGGGGGTCGCCGGAGTCGATCCTTCAAATAGTGGAGCATCCTAGTGTAAAACCGACCTGACCCGGCATGTCCGCCTAGACACCAGAGAGGATTGGATTAACAATGAGCCCTCTCACACGTTGCTCGCAGCCGGAAAAGTTTTGACTAAGTTTAACGTGGCAATACTGCCACAAACCTCCCTATAGCCCCGACCTCGCTCACAGTGACATTTTTTTATCTTTCCGAATCAAGAAAGACCTGAAAGGGAAGCGATTCGACACGATTCCAGCGATCCACGATTCCAGCTTCGACGAGGTCACTTAAGAGCCTTGCGCGCGAAGACTTCCAGGGAGCCCATGAACAATGGAAAAAACGCTGCAGCGGTGTGTTGATGCCCAAGGATCATATTTCGAAGAATTTTAGTTCGCTGTACAAAATCGTTTAAATTTCTTTTGTATTCTAGGACCAGTCTTGAAACTTTGTGAATACACCATGTATGAATAATTCCTAATAAAGGGAAGTCAACTTTATAAACAGATATTATTATTTATTTATTTATTTTAAATATGGAATGAAAACCGCTTTTAAACAACAGAAAACTTTCATTTTTCCAAAGAAATACTTTTTTATAAAAATTTTGTACAAATGTTTGTAACAAAAGTTCATTTCAGATTGATCAGGGATATGTATGAAATAGTCTGACAAGAATGCAAAAATTAATATGCAATAGTTTCTATAAAAATGTTCATCAAGATTCAAAAAACAACATTTTGAGAAAACTGTGTTTAAAGTTTACGTATCTAACGTTTATGTATGATGTAAAACAAACTGAATTACTTACATTTTTTTTTTACTTTTTGTTTAGTTGTCGTAGAAACAAAAGTAATATAGAAGCGAAGGAATAATAGTAAGCGAAGGGGGATAAAGGATTGAAAATATATTAAAACCTAAATAAACGGTCAAGTGCGAGTATTACTCGCGTTCAGAAGGTTCCGTACAACAAATATATGAATTAGTAACTGTATTATTAAAAAAAAATCGTTGCTAAAAAAATAATAAGACGTTGTAAAAAACTTTGCAACGTACGGTTGGGTATAGCTGTGTATATTAGAAAAGTATAAATTGATATACCGTAAACGATCAAAGAGATATGAAGCCTAAATAATATCAAATATTATTATTGTGTATAACTCTTTTTTAACACTTTCCAACAAAGTTGAAAAGTGTTTATGATTTCGGTTTGTCTGTCCACGCTCTAACTCCAATAAATATACTCCGATTGCCCTGAAAATTTTGGATGTGATTGACATTTATCATAGCACGTTCCCTATTTCAAATGAAGTTTATAGCATGATTAGTTCATTTACAGGGGCGGTCAAAAGTATTCCTTTACATTACGGCCAATGGGAAAGAATCGTTTCAAAAGATTTTTAATGCTGTTACAGGCTTTCAAACACAATAAAACTGATATGAATTTATGAAGTGCACTAAAATATGCATTGTGTCGAATATGCGGTGCAAAGAATAATTGTTATTAATTTACAGAGCCACACAAAAGAATTCCGTTACATAATGATATAGGGGTAGAGGGAATTGTTTGCGGCGTATTTTAATTATGTTAAACTATTTCATATATAATGAAATTGATATACGTCGCTGAAGTTTACTATACCTTATTTTATGTATAATACGAAGTGCATAGCATTTACAGGGAAACACAAAAGATTTCAGATACTATATTGTATCCGAAGTACTGTACATTAGCGATGATTGCTGAAAATGCATTTTTATTATGATATGCGCTTTTAAGTTTCTCTATACGAGTATTTATGCATACTATATGGTGTGTATAAATGCTATAATTCATATACAGAGCTACACAAAAAAATTCGTAAGTGTTACTGGGTATGAAAACTGAGTTATGCATTTTTATGCTGAACTGCATTTAGCTAACTAAGAAATGTTTGTAAAACATAGATAAAAGGATATACAAGGTCATGCAAAGATTTGGATACATGGCCGTCTATAAATGGTAATTTCTGGAAATGTCATTTCAGTAGTTTTAAGGGTGTTTTAGTTTGAATTAAATTTTAGCTAAATAGCGGCGTGTAATAAGGGTTATACAAAAGTTATTCAAGTATGTTTCCATCTATTGGTATAAACTGCTGAAAGAGAAAATTCAACCTGTTATGCGTTTTCTTGCTAAACTAAATTTTACCATTATATAGTATATATATATATATCAACCTACAGATCAAATACAGGGATGTTCAGAAGAATTGGAATACATATTTGGCTATGAACGGTAACTGCGGAAATTAGTTTTTCAATAGTTTTATGCGTTTTCTAAAATGTTTACTTAGTTATCTTATTTACCTTATTTCCATAAATAACGAAGTTTCGTTAAAGCATTCAGGAAGTGTTGGAAAGTGTATCATAATCTATGCTTGACGCATAATTTTTCTTTCTTGTTTAATCTTATGCTAAGCTGTTTATGATGAACTTAATTCAGGACAATAAAAGTAGTACATATTTAAACTTCATTTGGCATTTCATAAAATTTAATTCAGCGTGGTAATAATATTTTCTTTCGACAGTGTAACTAAAACAAAACCCTTGTTCAAAGAAAGTGTAAACTTCGAAAGGAGGTGGCAAAGTTGCAACGCCGCCTTGCTCCATGCCACGTTTTTCCAGATAGGTTTTTAATTAACCTTTAAAGACACAGCTGGTGTACTGAGAGAGCCACTCAATCCAAACTAGTCGCGAATCCCATAGTAATTATGTGATTAATCCTAATTAAATTAGTCTGTTTTTAACAGTTTGACGTTTATTGATTGTATACTACTCTACTACTGGGCATTGCATTACACAAATATATCTTTAAAAGTTGTTATACAGGCTTTAAAAGCCAATGGTACATGGAATACGACTCCCCTGTCATTATGTATGTCCAAACCGCCCGTGTCTTTAAGGGTTAATATCTCGGCTAATTATCGGCGATTTTTTTTTAAATCGTTATCACCAATGCTTTTATAATTCTACTACGATAGGTACGTACAGCGCTCCTCAACATCTTTTCTGAATGCTCGGAAATCGAAATTTGTGTGTAACGGAAAATGCGCTTTTCTCAAAAACTATGTGGCCTAGGGTAATCGCTATAATTTTCCTGCAAGGTTTAAATGAACGTCTACTACCTTCAATTTTTTCATAATTTTACTTTCAGTAGATTCGGAAATAGATGGGGTGAAACATATTTTTGCACTACATTTTTAGCAATACCTCTGAAAATATAATACCTAAAATTAAAAGATATATATATTTTTGAGTTCAGCGTTACTAAAGCTTTCACACGACATTCCACACGATATACAAAAAAAAAAAAAAAAAGTAAAGTCAAGTAACGTATTTCCGACTAAAATGCAATCCTGTCTTTTGAACAATTTCTACGGATGAATACTTTTTGATTGTTGCTCGCCTACAAATTCTTTCTTCATCTCTCAAGGACAAAAATTTTTGCTCTTCCTTATTTCCTCTTCCCCTATTACCGTAATTGTCCTTTAGCTTCATAAAATTATTAATTAGTCTACATCTTCCTATATTTTTACCCACTGGTGAACCCAAGGGTAGTTCACCACCCGTTGGGCACATTCCTGGTCTGGATCTCAAAATACAGTAGAACCTCGATATCTCGAATATGTGGGGAAGAGAAGAAATTTCGAGATGTAGAGTTTTCGAGTTATCAAGGTTTTGACAAAATTAAAAAATTCTAATCTCACAAACTGCTTTTTGCTATGAAAAATAAGATTCATCAAAAGCTACACATACTCTGCTAATAATTAACAAATTACACTTCTCAGAGTTTTAATAATTTCAAAATTGTTTTACACACATTCTTGTTTTGATTAAATAATATCCATTTCGCATTAAGAAATGCATTCAGTTTTTTCGAAAGAAAAAGTACTTAATTGAAGTCTGCCGTCTTGCAGAATCTTTTTGCAATTGCATAGTTTTCTCTAACATAGCAATGCTGCTAAATGCTTCAGTTCTAATATTTTCGTTTAATTAAGAAATCTCTCCAGCAGCATCTGCGTTAAACACATCACCTGCCTTATAATCCTTTAAAAGAGAAGGAAGTTCTGAAAGCTACTCTTCACAGGTAGCTGCATCTCCCGATGCACATTCACATCAAAGTTTCCAAAAAACGATGTTGTGCCTTTTTTCGGTATCAAAAGCCTTCCGTTCTTACCCTGTGAAGTCGTTATGGCCGTTTTAGAGCTCGTTGGTGACGTCACACTGTGACCACTTTGTGAAGTCACGGTGTGACAAATTTGTGAAAAGTGTGTCATTTGTGACTATTTTGGCCTTAATTTTGTGACGAACCTGTGACGAAAGTTTCGATGCTTTGAAGTTGCATTGCGACCAATTTGTGATATATTTGTGATGAAATTGTCATTAAGAGGCTATTTCAGTCAAGCGGAAAGACCCGTTCGGTAATGCTAATCCTATGGAAAACATTTATAAAGATATCTCGGTTGCATTTCAATATCTTTAAATGATTATTTTGCATAGGATAACTGAGGTTGATCTGTGCAAAGTCCCTTTTTTCCTTTTTCGATTTTGTTTGCAGATATTTTTCAAGAGGATGCTTTCACTATCGAAACCGGTTCCGAAAGGGAAAGTGTCCTCATTAAAAATGTCTGTAAACAAAATTGAAAAAGTAAAAAAGGGCCTTTGTACAGATCAACCTTAGCCATCCTATGTAAAAAAAAATCAATTAAAAAAGTTGAAATGCAACTGAGATGCCTTTATAAATTTCTTCCATAGGATTAGTACTAGTGAACGGGTCTTTTAGTTTGACTGAAGTAGCCTCTTAACACTGTGATGATTCTGTGGCTATTTAACTTCTCTTGACGAAAATCTAACAATTAAAAAAAAAAACAGGGTCATCTGAAATTATACTTACTGCATGTCATCTTTCTTTTAGAATTGGTTTGGAGGCCTAAAATCGCATACTCACAATTTATGAACAAATACTGTATAATATGTAAAAATAGTCACATACGGTATAGAGACTTTCTTCTAAATTAAAGTTTAAAATTCGATTTTCATCACATTACAACTTTCTTACAACTGTAACAAATTGTGTTGTTTTCAATATTTGAAGAATATTCCCTTTCAAAATTTTATAAATTTCCCCCCTCCACATGCTGAAAATTCCACAGCTTTAATTGTATTCATAACTGGCACACAATGACTATTTTCTGTTGCTGTGGTGGGCCAGGCGAAAAGAAAAAAAATCTTTTTTATTTCTTTCATTTTGTAGTAGGTTATTGCAAACTTTTTTGTCTTTAAGTATTTTTGCACTCTCTTTAAAAACTTAAAAGCTTTTGCTTACTTTAACATCCAAAGGTATCAGCACCTATCTAAAACTGTATAGATTGCCAATATTTCTGACCAATAACGCTGATGTTGAAGCAGAATTATCTTTTGTTGTAATATTTCCAACTGAATGAAAACGTGTCCAGCTCAGGATTCGAACTAAGGGACGTTTGGCATAAGCTGCCAATGTTACAGGGATGTTAGCATCATATTAAGCATATAAAAAACAAAAAATAAGCATACAAAATTATTGGCTAAAAGGTATATTTTTTATATTTGCAATAAACATAAAATTACCATACTTCTCATAATACTGTGAATTTTTTAACACAAAATTGTATAGAATACGAATTTACCTTTGTAAAAAATATATTTTTGGCATCACATACCTTTTTAATTTTATAAAATTTAATAAGTTGCTGTTAGCAATAACGATGTGAAACTGCTCAAATGATAAATAAAACTTTGATGTGAAAGATTAATTAATCACCGTATCGCTGTAGGTTGAAAATTCGATGAGCAATTCATATTAACTGTTGTGTTGGAAGTTGGAAGCAGTAAGAAATAAAATCATTTTTTTAAACACTCTGAATAAGTAACTTTGACTTCTGGGTATGTTGCAGATATACAACACGGTTGTGTTCCATTCTGTCTACAAGTTCTTATTTATTATAAATTCCTATTTTGAGCAGATGTCCATTTTTAAAATAAAAGTATGCAATACAAATTGTTTCGCAACACTACTTAACTCAAAATTAAAAGTTTAAGCATGCAAAATTTTTTATTCTATAAAAAGATTTTTTATTCCGTAATTTAATTAGCTTCGAATGTTTACTAATTATATGAATTATTGATTATACGTTTTTTTAACTTACGAAAATGTGATTTTAACCAGATAGTTTAAAAAAGGGAAAATAAATGTGATTAAAATGCAATTTAAGTAAATAATTTTAACCATCTAATTAAAATCGTTGAGCTACTATTTTTTTATTTCAACAAAATAAACATTAAATTTATTAGATTTCTATAAGCAATAAGATTAAAATACAGTAAAACCTGTGGGAAAAGAACCTCTCTGTGACGGAATCCTATCTTAAACGGAAAAATGCGTTGATCTATGCAAAATTAATATAATAATGCATGAGAAAATAACATAATCCATTTAGGCATGTACATTGTACATCTTCTAAGACAGGAACTTGTCTGTAACGCATTTTTTTTTCTTTCCTATGCGATTCCATCTTAGAAGATTTTGCTGTATAGCATTTTCGGATTCCAATACATGGAATATGTATTAACGATATTAATGATAACTGAAACATTTACATACAAATAGAGATTCATTAAATATGTATATATATACTAGCAGGCTGAGCCCGCTGCGCTGGTCCATTTTTCAAATAAACCTTCAATCAAACGAAATGGAGAATTCGGCCCTGTATTTTAAATTAATATGGACCTGGAAAGTCCTTCCGCATTTTCTGAATACGCATCGGACGCAATTGCGCTATTATATTATCTAATACGCTATACGAAATTCGGGCAATTCAGAAGCAACTCTTTAGTACATCATGTAGAGTTTAAGAGGGAAATGCGGCCATTACGATCATCAGAAATTAAAATGTTCTCTAATCACCACAGTACTAAAAAAAGATAATTATAATGATTCCAGAGATTGACCATTTAACTTAAAGAATATTCGGATTATTCACTTTCGTTTGTTAGTTCTTGTACTCCGGGCTTCTCAGCTTGGTGCTATGTGTGGATCTGATAACATAAATACAATCTCTCTCTACGTTACATTATAATTGGTAATATACGTCTTCTTTTGGCCGGTTTTCTACAGTTTCTTATCTTCGAATTCCAGTAGGGTAAATACAAACAAAACAGTATCTAACTTTTATATTTTTAAAAATGTGAAACTTGTAAAAGTGGATATTTAAAGCTGACTTGTGTGAATAAAATTAAAACAATGTCATTTTAACTGCCGTTTCTTTTTATATACCAGCTTTAATCATGCAACTATTAACCTAGGAAAATAACCTCGGTAACTGATTCAAATAGAAAACTAAACTTCTAGTTTTCATTCAATAAAATCTTCCCAATCATCCGTAATCGGATCCACAACCAAGTTTGATGTGAAACGTTAGCAATGTTCGTAACGGTATGGCTTCAAATATACCACAGTTAGCTACAAAACAGAGTTAATTACGCGCCAAACTACATTCCATTAAATAATGTCAAATTGTTGTTGATTGAATTTCAGATATTTCACTATCAAATCTCTTTGCGAATGATAAATAAAGTTAGCTATGCAAAATTTTTAGTAATGATCTTTTTTGCAAACTGAAGATTTTTTTCGCATTTCTCTAATGATCGTAATAAGACGGATAAATAAACATGCTTGTTATTTTCAAGACGTCATTATTCATCAGTCTGTTGCCTAAATAAAACTAAAAACGTTAATTTGTGACTACGATCAGCAGCTCGGGCTGTGCATCAGCCAAATTTGCTTTATAATGATTGAAATTTTATTTGAATCTGAGGTACTTTTTTCTTTAATCTAGGCTAAATGAACAGATATTGTTCCAATGGCCACCTTTGGCATTAGAAAGTTTTATTTATTTATTTATTTATTTATTTATTTATTTTATTTTTTTTGTACATTCAAAGTTATGCTTTTTTAGTGACGGTAAAATAACTGTAGATGATCTACCTTTCTTAATCTCTAATACTGTCTCATCCAATATCTTTTAATAATATTTCTAAAAAAAGGGAGGATATGGAAAAAAATGATGAATGAAATGGAATATCGAATAGTGATTTCAGAAAGCAATTTTTATTGCAAAATGTTTTCTTTCGTAATAGTAATAACGCATAATTGCTTACATTTTCTTAAGAATAAGCTTTACTACTTAATACTGCAAGCATTGAACGTTTCTACAAGGGAAATTGGAGATATGTTTTTTATTAAAAAAAGAGTGTACAATATTAGCTAATCTGGCTTCGAGGTTACAAAAGTCACAAATTTGGGGAAAACAAACCGACATGTTTTCGCAGTAAAGTATGGTGAGAATTTTTTTAAATGTCTGAAATTAAATTATTTTACAATAAGTATGTGAGTATGTGGGGGACATTTATACTAAAATTAAAATATTTGATTCCATTTTTTAAATATTAATTGCTATTTATATATTGTACATTTGAATTTAAACAAATACTCTAAAAATGCTTTGTTACACTTGCAGAATCACCTTTATTGTAAACAGCGCTTGAACCTATGTCACGCTTACGTCTTTTTGGCTTAAAATCAAATTGTTTGGCGACAAAAGTGAACTCAAATTCAGAAATAAACATATAACAGGTAAATCATAAGTACCATCATTTTTACAATTACATCTGCTAGTTTCTTCTGTAAGTCACATGATGGAGGATTTCAACAAATCAAAAGAAAGAAGAACAAATCAAAAACAAAATTGTTACTCACAAGGAAGGTCTCCTTAAGAGGCCACACTAGTCACGGCTTGAAGTTCGAACGCTAATGATAAGTCTATGGGAACAATATTTTCAAATATCTTGCTTAATTTTTAATATTTTTAAATGATTTTTTTTGCACAGGATAGCTGAGGACTATCTGTTTACGGGCTATTTTCTACTTTTCCAATTTTTGTTGTAGTTTAATTCTCAGGATCCTGTCAATTTAGGATCCAGTGAAATTCGAGGTGTTGTGTCCTTTTTAGTCTTATAACATTCATATCAGCAAAATTCAGGAAAAATTAAAAAATAACAACGAAAATATAGAGTTTAGGCTTTCCAATAATATGCTTTCAATAGTTCTACTACAATTAGGCTAAGCAAAATTTGTAAAGATTTTGATGAAAAATAAGTCAAAAACGGCCTCGTAACCCATATAACACGAAAGCTCCCGAAAACTTCCCCAGGAGCTCCAAGTCATCCCGAATTCCTCCTGATACTAAAATGACAAAATGGGGACTTCCTGAGGAATAGACGTTTAAGATCTCCTCAGGAGTGAGCTCCCAGTGACGTCCTATGGAGTAACGTCCAAGGACGTCAGTCCTGGGAAAGTACCTGGGAAGCTATTCCTGGGGAAGTACCTGGGAAGCTATTCCTGGGGAAGTACCTGGGAAGCTATTCCTGGGGAAGTACCTGGGAAGCCATGCCTGGGGAGGTATCTAGGCAGTCGTTCTTGGGGAAGTACCAGGGAAATCATTCATGGGGAAGTATTTAGGAAGTCTCAGTGCTGGCGCCATCTCATGAGTGATTCTGGAGTACAATACTCAATTGCTTTTTATTAAAATAAAGTGAATTCAATTTGATGGGGATCGATTTTTAATGAGTTTGTTTCATATTATTAATTATTCGAGTTATTATTTTTTAACAAATTAGATAATTTTCAATAAATTGTAATTATTTTTAATTATTGCAACAGCTTTTAATCATTTTAGTTAAATTAAAATGTTTAATTCAATATTTCAGTTAATTCATATTTTAAATAATAATTACTATATGTCTTTTAAAGCACATTTTGTCCATTTATCATTATTTTATTAATTTTCATTAAATAACATAATACATTTTTCTTTTTTATTATTATTAATTTTTTATTAATTAAGGAATTACTTTAATTTGTTTAAATTAACCAAATAATAAGTTTCTAAATCAATACACCTCTAAATGGATGGCAGTTCTGGACCATATATTTTTCCAGTATTTAGAGGTAAAGGTATCTATACAAAGTAAATAATATATCCTTACCGTGTGTTTGTTTCTAAGCAGCAGTCTAAAATTTTTTTGTAAAAATAGTCTAAATTGAGTCCTGCTGTATCTGAGGCTAAGATTTTTCATATTTTGAAAATTAGCTAACATACTTATCAAACCCTGCATTTAAAAGAAATAGACAAAACTGTCACGATGAGAAAAGGGCATTTTTATTTCAGCATATAACACCAACTTAAAGTGAATACAATTCACGTTAAAATGGCACATTTCATTAAAAAATATATAAGTACTGAGCCGCAACCTCCCCTCCCCCCCACCCCCCTGATACGAGGGGTTTTTTTGCAAAGATTTTCAGCTATAAAAAATACATTCTTACAAAATCGGTTAAAAGATATACATTCATGCAAAATTAAGGTTTAATTCAGATTATTATCCCGGGCCTGGGCAGTACCCGCTAAGCTAAGCTCATCTGGTATACTTTATACAGGTGTTGGGAATGAGAAAATATTAACTAAATAGAAGTGTCAATTTTAAGTGTCAGTTCTAGAGGTTTAATCATATTTCGTTTTATTTTATCTTTAATTTATTTTTTAAATATAAGTTTGACTTATTAATTAATCATTTTTCTATTATCTTTTTTAAATTACCATACATAATGTTATTTTCCCCCTCAATAATAAAAGTGAAGCCTCCATTTAAAGAACTTCAGAAATATAAATTACATTATTAGATTCGGAAAATATAAATAAATATTCATCTGTTCTTCTTAAATAACAAATATTTCTGCAGAATTTTAAACTGAGAGGTATTTTGCTTTATATATATAGAGAAAGAGTTAAAACTTCTATTTAAGAAACATATTTCCTATTTAGCAAATTTTTAGTTTCGGATATGTATGAAGCATTAATTTTGACGGAACTTCTTTTCTCTTTTAGCCATGGAACTAACTCCATTCTTTTAGCATGCATATGTCCAACAGACTTCTCATATCTCTTCAAGTATCTTTTCTCTGAGATAATCCATAGCTAGGGGTCAGGAAGAATATTGTAACTGGATTACCAGTGACTCTGAATAGAGCGGATCCGCCCCCAATCACTTTTGTCAGCTGAGAATGTCCGTGCATGCTTGGTGCAAGTACATAATACCTGCGAAAGAAAGTTCTTGAAAGGAGGGGAAAAAAAGTGTTATTCCAAGAATTTGAACAAAACCCATTTCTGAAAAAACTAAGCGAAGGCGTTTGTCCATATTTGTGAGAATTTTTTAAAGAGGATTTTTTAATTCAGAGGTTTCTAAAAAAAAAAAAAAGAAAAAAAATATTTATTTAGTTTGGGATTTATACAAACTAATTTGCTTATAAAATAAAGATCTGATATTTTAAATCAAAGCATTCGCACTTTTGGGCATTTTAAGTCTGAAATGCAAGTTTTATTAACTAAAATTAAATTGCATTTCAAGAAATCACTAAAAATATTTCACATTGTTAATTAAATGAAAAATGGTTCATAATGAATGTCTTATGCACAGAAAGCTTTCACACGATTTTAAAGGTCGTTAAATAGAAATTTAACTGCAAATTAGTTTTGTTTATTACAGTAAGAAAATAAAATAGTTTTGTAGATGTTAAAATTTCATTAATAGTTTCTATTTTTATGTAACATTTTTTGTAACTATTTATGTAACTATTTTTATGTAACCTGTTTTTTCATTGTAATGATGGAATATTGCAATCTATTTTCATCCCAGATCCTGATATGATACAATTTTACAAGTTTGTACAAAAAAATATTTTTTTGATGACAATATAGCATTTTAAAATTTTTATAACGTTATTATAAAGTAATAAATTGATTTTAAAGCATTTTTCAATTCGCCCGCGACAGGTCGTAAATCACCAAACATCTGCAACTCCTACAATCGTATGGGAGTTTGAAAAACAATGAAATTAATGATGCGTCTATAAATGCTCCCAAAAATTGGCCAAATCACAATGAAACTGCAACAATGAAATATTTTAAAGAATAAAAAGTAGAAAAAGGATTATAAATAGAAAAATGAATTGTAAAATATACCTTTTTAAAATACGCCTTTAACAGTTAATAGTTTCCTATTAATTGATTTGTGATTATACGTTCAGAAATCACTGTAGAAATGAAATGTCCAAAAACATGGTTTAAATAATGTTTAACCCCCCCCCCCCCCATCTTAAAAAAGAAACAGAGCAAAAAGTAATGTATTTTTTCATAAATTTACTTAATAAGTGCGCTTTTTACCAAGCGTAAAGTAAACTTTTCCTGTAAAAAAAAAAAAAAAAAAAAAAAAAAGGGGGGGGGGAGAAATAAAAAAGTATTTGCTTTGAACGGATTCTCTGAATTGGAATTTTAAAGTTTAGTAATCATAAAAAGAATTCATATTTTAAATCAAAGTATCCATGTTTTGCATCTTAAATCTCTGGAAATATTATTTTTATTAACTAAAATTAAATTATGTCGCAAGATATCCTCAGAAACGTTTCGCATCATTAATTATATGAAATATAGTACAGAATGAATTTTCTAAGTACAGAATAATTTCAATGGATTTTAAATATGAAAAGCTAAGACAATATTATTGTCATTTAAAAATATAATTTCATGTAGGAATTTGAAAATTCAAAAATATTTATGTTATCTTAAACAATTATTGATAAGCCTTTTTTTTACTTATGAATTTAAATTTATATTGAATATATACAAAAGGCTACACATTTAAATTTGCAATAAAAGTTAGATAATTCCGGTTTATATGAAGCACATAAAATATAGATATTTTCTAATTTTGAGTTTCAAAAGAGGGGAAAAATACATGAATATCTTAGAACTCTTCTTATTCAACGGCCCTGTAGCATAATGGATAGAACGCGCATCTCGTGTTCGTAAGTACCCTGGATCAAACCCGGAAGGTAGAATGAAGGTAAGAAATTTGTTCCCAACAGTCTTTCATATAATTCCGTGTGTGTGCTTGATAATTGTAATGTCTGTTACGTGTGAAACTGTCTGATAATTAGTTAAAGAAAAAGAATTAAATTGCTTTACATTAATTATTTTAAACCATAGCTTCAAAATTTTTTGCGGCATATTAAGTGACCTTGAAGTTTCCCAAAGTCCTCCAATATCACTTCCTAACATCTTCCCTAGAACCTCCCAGGGAGGATCCTAAAGGAGGTCCTGGGGAGCTCTCCAGGATGCTGCAAGGCGGACATTTTCTGTTCCTGAGGACCTCCTGGTGACAAATTTCTGCATCCTCAGGGATGCCCGGGGGATGTTGGTGTTTTATTGTAAATCTTCCTGGGGATGTCCTGGGGAGGCAAATGTGCTATATGGGAATGTTATGTTGCCCGCCTCTACCAAGACGATGAAAAGACCGCCTATTAAAAATCTGATTGGCTAATATCCAAACATTTTAGCAAATGGAAACGATTTAATTGTGATTGGATTGTTGCAACGTGTTAAAATAGATCACTCCTATTTCAAACCTTGGATTTATTTTTTTCTAAGATTATTGTTTAATTTCAACAAAAGACTCTTGAAAGAATGAAATATTTTAAATTCTATATTTCTATGAATAACGAAGGAAATTATACATTTCGTTTATATAAACAATTTCAGAACCGCACAGAGGGAGTTACAACATATAGCAGTTATTAAGGAATCAAATTTCAGTCCTAGTTTATTAAGTAAAATGGTAAAAAAATAGACGAGTATTTTTTAAATTATTTTTTAAGTTAAAATAGTTAACAAATAATTACGAAGTCATAATTTGTTAGAACATATTTGTGGCCTGGCCAGGAGACTCGTTTTCAAGCCTCCTATTCTTGTATATGTATAAAATATTCGACAATTTAACATTTTACGTTCGGAAAACAGTTTTTTTAATTAAAAATCAGCAGAATTTAAAGTTAATAAGTTTTAAAGATTGTTAACTTTAAAATTGTAAATCAACTTGTTCAAAATTTTAAAGAAATATTTTTATAGTTTATTACTTTAATATTTATTATTTTTAAGGGGACAGTACACCTTTAACAGTCGGAGAACGAAATTTGTCCTGTGTAACATATTTTTTTTTAAGAGCCCACTTCAGACACGGAGAAAAAGTAAAACGAAGTCTATGGGGGCGTTAATTTAAAATTTCTCGCTTTGTTTTAATATTATTGAATGATGTTTTTTACATAGGATAGCTGAGCACGATCTTCAACCAGGCTAGATTTTAGTTTTTAGATTTTTATTATAGTTATATATATATATATATATATATATATATATCGACTCCCGACTGGGCAAGGTTCACTCAGCCTTTCATCCCTTTGGGGTCTATAAAATGAGTACCAAGCTTGCTTGGGAACTAAACACCGAGGGTCTCGCGTTAGGCTGACCACCTGGCCGGGACGCATGATGTATAGCACCTCGGGGCCTAGGGTCAAGAAAACAGAGATGGGCACTGTCGGCCCTGATCCTCATGGATTGTATAGCCACAGAGTTTAGTTTAGTATATATATATATATATATATTAGGAAAGTTTCAATTTCAGAAACGATTCACCCCTGTTCCGCAATTAAAAGTAATTTTTTTTAAATATTTGAAACCAAAATCGAAAGAGTAAAAACTAGCCCGGTTGTAGATCGTCTTCAGCTATCCTATACAAAAAAACATCATTTTAAAATGTTAAAAAGGAAGTGAGATAAAAAGGAAGTGAGATTTGAAAATAACGCTCCCATATATTTAACGTTAGCGTTTACATTTTTTTCCCGTAACCTGCGTGGGTTCTCAAATGTAACGCAAAGATATTTTTTTTTGCAACGGTTAGGAAACGCGAAAATTTATCATTAACTTTAATAATGTAAAACTAAAAGTTATGAAACTGTAAGATAAAATATAGCATTTTATAAAAATATACTAGCTAGCAATTTTTTTTATCTAATACGTATTACCTTTTAATATTTTATACTTCACTTACATGGACATTCAAAAGTATTTTATATTATGGTCTATGTGGGAAAATACATTTGCGTGTATTTTAATGACATAAAACAATTTTAAACATACAATTTATTCGCAATATTGAAGAGCATAGGTACTTGTACAGGGGAATTAAAAAGCATATTTCGTTACATTATGGACTACGAAGAAAAAACGTTTGCGGGGTATTTTAATAACGTTTTCTGTTACAACATAATGAAATTGATATGAATTTATGAGGCGCAGTAAAACATGCTTTCTGAAGGGATAGCAAAGCATTTATCATTCATTTACAGGGTCACAGAAAAGGGTTCAGTTTTATTACAGAAAAAACTGCTTGCAAAGTGTGTTTTAGTTATGTTTCACGATTTCAAACAAGATGGAATTCATATACGTTACTGAGGTTTACAATATGATGCTTACATTATAATATGATGTGCATCACATTTTATTTAATTTACAGGGGCACATAAAAGATATTGGATACAATATTGCATATGAAGTATTGTCTATTAGGGATGATTGCTGAAAGTGAGATTTCAGCTATGATATACGTTTTTAACTAAATTTCTGCATACTAGATTATATATATAAATTCGATAGACTGCGTATAGGGCTACGCAAAAGAACTAGGAAGAATTATTGAGAAATTGATTAATTTTAGTTTCAAATTCAACTATATTTAGAAAGATATGTTTGGAAAATAAAAATATAATAATATACAAGGCTATTCAAAGAATTGATTGCATGCACGCCTATTTCAGACACGGGAAGGAATGAAAACGCTAATTTTAAGTCTATGGGGGGGGGGGGGGGGTCATTTTCATATTTTTCGCTTTGATTTTAATATTTTTGAATGATTTTTTCTTTTTCTTTTTTTTTCTTTTTTTTGCATAGGATATCTGGTGACTATCGACAGTGAGGCTAGCTTTTACTTTTCGATTTTGGCTATAGTTTTTTTTTTATATATAATAGGATAGTTTAAATTTTAGAGCGGATTCCAACCGGTTATGAAAGTAAAAGTAATTTTTAAGAAAAATATCTGAAACAAAAATCGAAAAAGTAATAACTAGCCCGGTTATAGAGCGTCCTCAGCTATCCTATGCAAAAAAATTCATTTTAAAATGTTTAAAAAGAAGCGAGATAATTGAAAATATAATGCTCCCATAGACTTAACATTAGCGCTTTCATTTTTTTCCCGTTACTAGTGTGGGTTCTCAAATGAAACATAAAGATATTATTTGTAACGGTTAGGAAACGCGAAAATTTATCTTTAAATATCTACCGTATATATATAAAATCCTAATGAAACGAATTTATGAAACGATTCTTTGAAACGACTGATTAAACGACTGATTCAGTTTCAAGGCTATTTTTCCTAAAATATGGAATACTTTGCGATGAAATTAACACCAAAAATCCGTATTGATCTGCAGTTCTCAAAGCTGGTATTAGAACTTTTAAATTCGAATTAGTTTTCGAAATATTATTTTTTTTCTAATTAGGGTTTCGTTCATCTGACGAAACCCTATTCGTCTCGCTCCTCTGTCTGTCTGTCCGTCTGTCCGTCACAGAGCCCGTTCTCGGAAACTATACATGTTAGAGACTTGAAATTTTGGGTACTTATAGCTGAACACCTCACATCAAACAACAAATCATAAAATTTTGAAAAAGTTGGTAATTAACCTAATTACGGGCTAATTAAATTCTAAAATTAACCAATCAACCTTTTGAATGCAGGTGAAAATGCACGTTATCGAAATCCTCCCCAGTTTCTCCTAATGGTTGCCAGTAAACTCGGCGGATGCTCCGTCAAATCAGCCGGTGCAGGGTTACCACGGAGTACTTTAAGCAATAAATGAAGTGGACCTTCAAAAAGCAAAATTGGATCTGCCGAAATATCGGTCGTACAAATTCGTAACAGGTGTAGAAATACGCGGAAAAAATTCTACTTTATTTCGGTATAAATTTCAAATTTCTGCGTAGGATAGAACGCAAAAAATCCACTAAAAATTGATCGATAAAAATTTAATTTCTGTGTTTTTAAAAACAATGAAAACAGATTTCCATTCACCGGAAGGCAACTGTCATCATTTCTCGACATATCGGCGCGGGAGAAATTTAAGGGGAGGAAAGTCTAATACGAAATTTAAACTTTTTAAATATTAAATTTTTCGATTAAATTTTTTGACATCCGGGCTGGAAATTTCTCGCAGATTCCATACATACCCGGTTCAAAGAGATTGCTTCATTACGAGCTGAGATATTAATTATTATTTTATTAATTCCTTTTATTTCCATCAAATGCCAGATTAAGATGGAGGCACGTGCTTTTTTAACGGAGATTTCATTTAAATTGGGAAATTAACAATTTGCGTGGTGTGTTTCGACGGCGCGCTATGAGATAAGTATTAATTATTCAATATGAAAATGTTTATAGGTTTATAAGTGTTCATCCCACTATTTCCGAATAGCAATTTCAGGAAATATCTTAAATTATTGTTTAAGACCGCCACTCGATGTCTTCGAAACTTTAAGATACTTTATAACACATAAGAAAAAGTGTAAAAAATAATGGAGTGTGATATTTCGAGGAGTGGAGGGGGGGGGGGACTAGATTTATTTATTAAATCTTAGCGTTTGTTATCGCAGAAAATGTTTTAAATTGTTGGTTAAGACTGCACCGCCACCCTCCCGACCATGTATCTACGGAGAGATTGCGCAAAGGAGTTTCGTTCAGATATGCTTTTGTTAAGAATAGGGTGCGCTCCCTGGTGGTGGAATGCGGAACTAACGTAACGCGATTTTGTTAAAATTAGGAAATATAACAAGGCGATCCGTTTGCAACTTTAAGATACTTCATGACACGTAATAAAAAGCTTATAAAATAATGGTGCATGCAATTTCCTGTGAAGGGAGGGCGGGGGAGGGGCGCTGGATTTCTTTTTTTAAAAAATAGCGTTTACGACCTTTTTAGGTGTCGTTTTTTTAGCACTATGATATACTCAGACACGTGCTGCTTATGAAATATAAAAATGTCAAAATTTTAGTTACCACTATTTCCGAATAGTACTTTCAGCAAATTTCTTAATTTCTCGCTTAAGGCCGCCACCAACTCCAGTAACACATCCCCTGATAGGTTGTTTAACAGAGTTTCGATCTGATACACTTTTGTTATGAATAGTGTGCGCTCCCTGGTGGTGGAATTTGCAACTAACATAACGCAATTTTGTTAAAATTATGAAATCTAACAAGTCGATCTGCTGTAAACTTTGACATAGTTCATAGCACATAATAAAAAGCTTATAAAAGAATGTTCCGTGCAATTTTCTGGGGCGCCTACCTATCTCGGGTGCTATAGACCCGATCCCCTCGACTAATATACCTACGGATAGGTTGTAAAACGGAGTTTCCTTTGGATAGAGGTTTGTGTAGAATAGAGTGCGCCCCTGATTGCGAAATGTGGAACTAACAGATTTCACAAAAGGATAAAGTGTTTTAAAGGAATATTAAACGAAACCCTCTGTGAGATCTGTGATCACACTTACCCACTTGTTTTAAGTACATTTTTCTAATGATGGCAACTCAAATTTTAATCAGAACAGATATTTTTTTTTCTTATTTCAGAAAAGGTTATTTTAAATTAATTTGGCGACCAGTTTGGCCTCCCTTAAATATATGACAAAAAATGTATCGTGCTACTTTTATTTATAATTCAATTTACTTGATCAATCTTTCGCCAAATCGAAAGATTCTGATTGGCGCCAAAATGGCATTATTTTGATTGACATGGTAACTCGGCTATTGTTGTTTATTTAATAATAAATGTTTATTTACTTTTATTTCTTTTTAAAATTATATAAATTATTTTGTTCTATAGTTATTAATTATTTTTTTTTTGTTATTTCCTTTTGAAAATAATAGAAAATAATTTAAAAATACGGTACTACTTACGTAAATAAGTGCGAGTAGTAAATCAAAATTACGTCCATTACGAATCATATCATAATATTAAAATATTTATTTGCTTAAAATACGTTATAAAAACACATTAAAATTAAATTAAAAATCTATATTTTGTAAATATAGATAAAATATATTTATAATATAGATTTTTAATTTACTTTTAATGTGTTTTTATAACGTCTTTTAAGCAAATAAATATTTTAATATTATGATACGGTACTACTTAGTTATTCTGTCGACCAAATTCGCCAAATTATGTAAATCGCCAAATTATACAAATTGACATAATTTTTTTTTTAAATAACGAAAGAACGAATAAATTAGTATAACATTAATAAATATACAAATAAAACGTCGAAATAAAAATCACTTGATGACGTAAACATGTGTAACTTACACAAAGTCCAGTGAATGTGACATTTACGATCAACCATTATTGCCATTTAATATTATAGTTTGGCGATAGATTTTTGGTCGACGGGATAACTAAGTAATACACAAAATGCATATGTAACTGCTATTCAAAAACAAGGTTTTCGCCAAATTTTTGTAAAAAAGAAAAAAAAAACACGCCAAATCTGCGGTGCGTATGTGACATCTGGCCAAATGTTAAATAATGCGGGAAGAGTTCCATATTGTGTGCTGGTTTTTTTGGCGTTAAATGAATCGATGTCGTTGCGATCTTCAGCCTTTGAGGTTGTTTTTTTTCTGGAATGAGCTTTATTCATATGTTTTTTTTTTTTTTTTTTTTTTTTTTTTTTTTTTTTTTTTTTTTCATTTAGCCTATATTTTTCGGAAAAATATATAACTTTTGTTTTAATTTGACATGTATAATAAATATAATAAATACATAAAATATAAGTACATAATATTTATTTATAGGTGTATATATACTAGATTTGTATAAGGTATATCTCTATACGTGATATATATAAAACTGTCTGTGTAAACATCGTACTTTTTTTAACATGTGACATATATAAGATTTATTAAATATATATATATATTTACAAATATTTAAAGACCATATTTTTCCGACATCTGAAAAATTTTATAAGACGCTAAAAATGGCTTTTTGACGCCATTTTGGATTCATTCGCCAATCGCGCCAACCAGCACACAATATGGAACTCTTCCCAATAATGCAACAAACCATGACATTTAATTTCAACTTCAAATCAATGTTTTAATTTACCGCTCGAAAAAAAATGCTATCTGGCAATTTGAAAAAAAGCTATTGGCGAGATTTGCACCCGGCTAGCGTAACAGTACCAAGAATTCTTTGTGACCATGACAACTTTTATATAGTTTTATTTGAAAAAAAAATTTGATTTTTTAACCAAAATGGAAATCTTTTGTACAAATGTTATATACGGACCCATATTGGCGCGATTTTTTTTCTGACGCCAATGTCATATACGCAACGGGTACTGGCGCCAAAGTATTGTTATTTTGCTTGATATGGCAAGCCGGATGTTGTTGTTTATGCTGTTGATGCGTTTCCCAAATTGGCGTCGGAAAAAAATCGCGCCAATATCCTATATGACATCTGTGCCAAAGTTTCATATGAAAGGCGAAGGGATCAGACCGTATTTGTTTATGACAGTTGTTGACTTGAACTATTATAATATAGATGAAACGATGGCGACAAAATAATATTTGGCGACTTATCACCTGTGCATGGCTAACATTAAAGTACCAAAATGGCACCTAGAGTATAAAAAGCGAAATGGCCCGCCCGAAACTGTTGATGATAGTCACATGACTTAGGCTATTGTTATAGAGATTGTTTTAAAATACCGGGAGACAAAGACTCTGTATACTTAATTCGTTTTATTTCAGCTATTTTTCAAATGTTTAACTGATCCTCTTTAATCAAAAACGAAAATAACCATTGGATGTCTTAACAGCAACTGATTCGGCCTTACATTTTTGCAATCAAATGGAATTGAATGGAAACCCATTTACAGTGAGATCTGCACAGCTTTTTTCAGTATAATTCAATATTCTCTTATATTTTTTAAACCCATCAGATTAGCGTGTTTTTAGATTCTGCGGTGTCTGAACGGGGGTTGGCGAGCGTAGCTTGCAGGGGGCAGAGCCCCCTAGTAATAATGTAAAACTAAAAATAATGAGACTGTAAGGTAAAATATAGCATTTTATAAAAGTCTGTCAACTGACAAATTTATTTTGCAATACGTAACTGTAACGCAATCCTGGTTTAAATTGAATATTTTCATGGTTCCCCTAAAAATATTTTACAATTGTATCTGCTAAGACGGATACAATCCACCTAAAACGGTATTTCGCACTCATTGTTTTTTTTCCGTCCTACCAGGTTTTATAGCGTCACGTTTTTAGCATGAGGGGGTCGAATTTTAATTACTATCAGATCGCGCGTATTCTTTTATATTATGGCCTATATGGGAAAAATCATTTGCGGTGTATTTTAATGATGTAAAACAATTTTAACATAAAAATTATGCACCTTATTTAAGTGCACAGCTCCTATGCGGAAAGGTTGGCTGTCCACGAGTGGGTGATTTCGGTAAGTGTACAGGGGAATTAAAAGTATATTTCTTTATATTATGGCCTATTAAGAAAAAACGTTTGCGGCGTATTTTAATAACGTTTCTCTGTTACAACATAATAAAATTGATATGAATTTATGATGCGCAGTAAAACATGCTTTCTGAAGGGGTTGAAAAGCATTTATCATTCATTCACAGGGTCACAGAAATGAGTTCAGTTTTATTACAGAAAATACTGCTTGCAAAGTGTGTTTTAGTTATGTTTCACGATTTCAAACAAGATGGAATTCATATACATTACTGAGGTTTACTACAAGATGCTTACATTAGAATATGATGTGAATCACATTTTATTTCATTTACAGGGGCATATAAAAGTTGCTGGACACAATACCGTATACGAAGTATTCTCTATTAAGAGTTGATTGCTAAAAATGAGTTTTCACCTATGATATCCGTTTTAATACTTGATTATATATATGATTTCTATAGACCGTGTATAGGGCTACGCAAAAGAACTAGGAAGAATTGCTGAGAATGAGAGTGAATTGCTAATTTTTTTAAAATAAATTCTACATTTTCAAGTTCAACTATAATTAGAAACTGTTTGTAAAATATAAATATAATAATATACAAGGCTATTCAAAGAATTGGATGCATGCGGGCGCCTATGAATGATAATTTCTGGAAGTACGATTTCAGTTGTTTTAAGCATGTTTATACTGCAATAATTTTGATCTTCACATGTTGCGTGTATATAATTTTGTTCGAATGCAAGGGCTGTACAAAATAATGCAAATATACTGCCGGTTATTGGTAGAAATTGCTGAAAGTTTACTTTCATCTGCATTAATCGTTTTCTTATTATATTAAATTTTATCATTTTTTTCATGCCGTTAAAACAAGCCCAAGAATATCCATTGATGACTTTATCATTTTAATTTTTCAATAATTTGAACAATTTAAATTTACTAAGATTTAACAAAAACTTAAAGCTAGTAAGTATTAAAGAATGTTTACTTTGAAAGTTTTGATCAACTTTAAAGGAATATTGTTAATATTTATTACTTTTAATATTTGTTATTTTTAATGAAAAAGTACAACTTTAACAGCCGCAGAAAATGCGAAATTTGTCCTGTATTACACATCTTTCTTTAAGGGCCCACTTCAGACACGGGAAGAAATAAAAAAGCTAATTTTAAGTCTATGGGGACGTTAATTTCAAATTTCTCGCTTTATTTTAATAGATTTTTGCATTGGGACGATCGACTCAGGACGATCGACAACCAGGCTAGTTTTTACTTTTTCGATTTTAGTTTTAGTTTTTTTTTAATATTAGGATAGTTTCGACTTCAGAACGGATTCCAACCGGTTCCGGAAGAAAAAACTAAATATAATAATATACAAGGCTATCCAGAGAATTGTATGCATGCACGCCTATGGATCATAATTTCTGGAAGTGCGATTTAAGTAGTTTAAGCATGTTTATACTGGAATAAATTTTATCTTAACATGTGACGTGTATAAAATCTTGTTGCTAATGTAAGGGCTGTACAAAAGAATGCAAATACCCTTCCGTTAATTGGCAGAAATTCCTGAAAGTTGATTTTTATCTGTATTATTCATTTTCTTATTATATTAATTTTTAGCATATTTTTCATGCCTTTAAAACATGCCTAAGAACATTATTGATGACTTTATTATTTTAATTTTTTCCTAATTTTGAACAATTTAAATTTACTAAGATTTAACAAGAACTTAAAATTTGTAAGTTTTAAAGATTGTTAACTTTAAAAGAGTTGATCAATTTGTTCGAAACTTTAAAAAAAAATATTAATATTTATTATTTTTAATATTTGTCATTTTTATGGGGACAGTATACCTTTAAAAGTCTAAGAAAATGCGAAATTTGTCCTGCGTAACATATTTTTTCCAAGAGCCCACTTCAGACACGGGAAGAAATGAAAATGCTAATTTTAAGTCTATGGGGGCGTTATTTTCACTTTTCTGGCTTTGATTTTAATATTTTTGAATGATTTTTTTTTTCTTTTTTTTTTGCATACGATAGCTGGGGGCGATCAACAACCAGGCTAGGTTTTACTTTTTCGATTTTAGTTACAGTTTTCTTTTATTATGATAGTTTCAATTTCAGAACCGATTCCACCAGTTCCGAAAGTATAAGTAATTTTTTTTTTTTAATATCTCTAACCAAAACCGAAAAAGTAAAAAACTGCCCGGTTGTAGATCGTTCTCAGCTATCCTATGCAAAAAAAAAATCATTTTAAAATATTAAAAAGGACGCGAGATATTTGAAAATAACGCTCCCATAGACTTAACATTAGCGCTTACATTTTTTTTCCCGTCACTACACTGTAAAATGGATTAAATTACGGAAATACTACTGGCAATCTAGACGATAGTACTATTTCCGTATTTTAACGGAACTTTTTCCCTTTAAATTACAGAAAAAATCCGTTAAATTCCGGTCTAAGTGCTGGCGTCTAGATTGCCAGTAGTATTTCCGTATTTTGGTCCTTTTTTTTTCTACAGTGTTGTATGTGTTCTCAAAGGTAACCTAAAGATATTTTTTGTAACGCAAAGGGAACGCGAAAATTTATCATTAACTATAATAATGTTAAACTGAAAATAAGGAGACTGTATGGTAAAATATTACATTTTATAAATGTCTGCTAGCTAACAAATTTATTTTCTGATACGTAGCTGTAACGAAACCCTGGTTTAAACGGAATTCTCATTATTCCCCTAAAAACACCCTACAATTGTATCTGCAAAGACGCAAAAAACCCATCTAAAAAGGTATTTAGCACCTATTGTTTATGTTTCCGTCTTACCAAGTTTTATAGTGTCATGTTCTCAGCATGAGGGGGTCGAATTTTAATTACAACTAGGACCCGCATTTTTCTTGAACTCCGCCTTTTTTTTTTTTTTTTTTTTTTTTGGTGGGAAAATAAAATTTGATATCGATACGAGTGTGTTTCGAAAGGTTATTAGCCCGACAAAGAAAATGAAAAAAATTTGACAATATTTAATTTTTTTAACGTAGTTCCTTACAACTTAAAAAATTTAAACCAACGAGTTTCCGACTTTTTATTATCTTTAGCATAATAAGCCTTATCTAACTTTGGAAATGAAGTGGTGGTCTCTGCTTTAACCCCATATTTTGAAGTGAATTTCCGACTACCGAGCCATTTCTTCAGGCTTGGGAAAAGGAAATAATCGCTGGGAGCAAAATCCGGTGCATGTGGAACCACTACAGAGCGTAGGTCATTGACTTTCGTAGCGAAAACTACAAGCATGTGTGCAAGAGCACTGCTGTGGTGAAAGAACACGTATTTTTTGCTCAGGTATAGACGTTTTGTCGGAATAAGCACTCTTTAATTGGTCCCGTAGAAATGCTTAACACTGTCCGGTGACGATTCTACCTTTTTGCCGGTGCTCTATGATCACCACACTTTGTGAATTCCCGAAAACCGTATCCATGGCTTTTCCAGCAGATGGAACCGTTTTCACTTTCTTTGGCGCAATTTCAGCTGCTCTTTCACATTGTTTAGATTGCTGTTTCATCTCTGGTGAATAATGGCGAATTCATGTTTAATGCACCGTTATAAGACGTTGATGAAAATCAGAAGATTGGTTAAGTTTTCTAACTTAACTTGAAATCACCATAGTCCACATTACTAAAGGCAGTGGGCCATCCGCACTACCTTCTTTTGAAAAAAAAATCGAACAGTGAAGATGGAGAAACTCATAAAATGATAAAGAAAGGATGGGGGGGGGGGGGGGGGCGTGAAGAAGGAGACCAATTTCACGAGGTTTAATTTGATTATGTTAATAAATGAAATGTTTTCATGAAGGAATTTTCAGCAGAAAGTCCACCCAAATTAGCATTTCATTGCAAAGTATATATATGTGATAAAATCATAATAAAATCTCCACTTTTGAATTTGCCAAATTCGATCTATAAGCGATGTTCTAATGAAGGCAAATCAGACAAATTTCTACCACTTATTTTAAAATGTTATTATTGTCTTAATTAACTGAAGTTATTAAATAGGATAAAAAAAAATTAAAAAATTTGTAATAGAAGTATGCCTACTTCATCCTCGTGAAATCGGAAGTTACGGTTCGATCCAGCACATTTCGGCCTGAAACTTTTTCTATAAGCAAGCCTCTATGATTGAATACGAGTCATAATTGATTGTATCAGTTTATAAGTCTTTGTTGGCTAAATATTTGAAAGTAGAGGTCTCCTCGGAGGGAAATTTCTTGTTCCTGGAACTTGACAGTACAATTAGCAGTAAAAAAAAAAAAAAAAAAAAAAAAAAAAAATTACGTTTTATGAAGCTAAAACTTTAGCCTGACTCAGTTTCTACAAAACATGTCGATATTTTTAAAACAACGTTATTCTACATTATTCAAAAACCAGATTTACGCATAGTTTTTATTTTCAGATTATTTTCGAAATTCATGGAATATAAGGAATAGTAGCAATGTTAATAATTATTTAGACTACATTGATGACTACATCGAAGAGGCCTTTTAATCAAAGCAAAAGTCGGTTCCTACCTACAGAAGATTTTTAGTTCCTACCTACAGAAGATTTTTCTTCGCATTCAGTGAGACAAGAAAATTGTTTATTAAGGGTTTATTATTATACCTTTTAAACGCGTCGAAAATTAACGAAAAACTTCAAAGTTTGAATTAGTCTATCTTCAAAAAATTTTTATGTATAAACATGAAATTTCGGATATTGATTAAAACAGTTGTGCTTTGTAATATACTACCAACAGAAATTTATTAACCCTTTACAGAATTTGTGTATTGTTGAAATCAAAATAGCGCTTTTTTTTTACCCCATAAGTCATTGCGCGCATGATATCTTGAGAAAGTATGCATGGATTGTCATGAAATTTGGTAAATATACTAAAAAAATGTGTGTGTTTAAAATGATCTACTTTTAAGTATTTACAATGGTAATATTTTTAGTTATGACTATTTTTATTCATTAAAAATACAAAATTTTTATTTTTTTTTACGAAAATATATTTTTTATATAGTTAATGAAATAATTTTAGCCCAAGAGTAGATCATTTTAAACACACATATATGATTAGTATCTTTACCGAATTTCATGCGAATCCATACATACTTTCTCAAGATATCATGCGCGCAATGACTTATGGGGTAAAAAAAGAGCTATTTTGATTTCAACAATACACAAATTCTATAAAGGGTTAATAAATTTCTAATGGTAGCATATTACAAAGCACAATCTGTTTAATCAATATCCAAAGTTTCATGTTTATACATAAAAAGGCTTTGAAGATAGACAAATTCAAACTTTGAAGTTTTTTGTTAATTTTCGACGCGTTTAAAAGGTACAAGACCCCTTAATAGATGTTACGTAGAAAATACAGCATTAATTTGCAGAAATACTGTTTATAATTAAGTGAATTAAATCAAGCAATCCGCTAGAAGCAGCTTCAAACAATCAACAATTAAGCATTGCTTTCCAACAAGACTGCTAGACCACATGTATCTAGCCCACTTCAAACACAAACTGTTATAATTGAGATGAAATGCTTCAATCCAAGAACCATTCTCCAAAACTTGCATCGTCGTATGACCGTTTATTTAGATCACTTCAAAACATTTTGAGGATAAGATATTTTATTTTTTTGGAAGATTTGGGAAAATACATCGATTCTTTAGCCAGATGAGCGCTAATTATGTAACTGCTAGGAATTGAAATTTACACGAAATACATTTTCTTTAATTTCCATTAACAATATGCGACAAACTTTTGCATCCGTCCCAAAAATTGGAATTTGGTAATAGATTCTTCTCTGGTCTTTTACTATGAATTTTAATAACACTCGATCTTTACTTTCAATTTACATTGGTATCCTGTTAAAGATTGCGTTAGTTAACATTTTTATTTCATGTTGTATTGTAATGGCACATCCGTCCCAAAAATTGGAATTTGGTAATAGATTCTTCTCTGGTCTTTTACTATGAATTTTAATAACACTCGATCTTTACTTTCAATTTACATTGGTATCCTGTTAAAGATTGCGTTAGTTAACATTTTTATTTCATGTTGTATTGTAATGGCACATTCTTTCGTTTACTACAATTCATTATTCAATCACACAGTTTTATAAAATGATTAGAGAGGAAATTAAGGCTCACAAAGCAACAGTTAGTAAATTTGTTATTAGCTTTTCAAGAATTATAGGAGAAGGATAATACCGTCATCAACAAGTCTATCTCTGTGAAAGTCTGCGTTATATACGTAGAAAATGTCAGTAGGACATTTTTAACAAACTGATAAAAACATTTTCTGGGCACCAATGAATGGCAGCTTACCATTGTCTTGATCGGCAAGTTCAAGTAGAGGCTGCAAAGTAAAACCAGTGATAATTTACCAAGCTAATTTATAAACTAGTAAAAACAGTTTCTTAGCAACAACGAATGATAGCTTAACACTCTCATGATCGGTAAGGTCAAGTAAAGACTATAAACTAAAAGCACTGCTAATTTACCAAATTCCGATATAGGACACAGATTGGTAAAGGATATTACGGCAACTCCTCCTGATTATTAACTGGGAAGTAGAAGAAGATGGAGAATCTCTGGAGATATTTGACTGTGAGCTTTCAACTGACAAGGTAAAAAAAAAAATCTCTATCAGCAATGCGGGGAAAATAAAATTGTAACTTAGTCTAAAGATAAAGATGCAGAAAAATAAATTTATTTTCACTGATTTCTGATAAAGAAAAAGAATGCTTTGGTAAAATTGGAAGAAATTCGAAATATTGCTTTGAAATGGAATTCTATGAAATTCATTATCAGAATTGCATATCAATGTAATGAAAAATCCAAGCAGTTTTCAGAGAAAATAAAAACAAAGTCTTTCTCAAACAATTGTAAAAAAATAAAAAAAATAAAATAAATACAGCTGTATTTGTTACAAAAATCTCCAAATTCAGAGTAATGAATTAAAAAAGGTTTTTATACACAATCTAGGTATAAAAACACAGATAGGATGTTTTTGTGCCTGTCCACAGATTCCTAAAGAGTGATACAAGATTTCACAGGAAGGGATTTGTTCGACGGGTGGCAATTGCACAGACCATCAGCTCATCAAGTTGAAGGCTGAAATTTTAGGATTAGATAGAACTCAATTAGCATATTAAAATGCAAATGGTCTGCTAAGTCATATCTTGATACAAAACACCTGCACACCGGAGTTTAGTATTTGATCGATTGGTTTATCATTGTATTTTGCAGCACCCAAATGTATGAAAATATTGAAGTTTGGGTGCATGAAAACACAATGGTAAACCTGCGGATCAACCACTAAATTGATGTTCTGCAGATGGTTTCCACCAAGATACGACTTGGCAGACCAATGCATATAACTTGTATATAAAATAAACGGTCAAGTACGAGTATTACTCGCGCTCAGAGAGTTCGGTACAATAAATATATGAATTATTAACTGTATTATTTAAAAGAATAATGAAACTTTGTAAAAACCTATACAACGTAGAGTTGGGTATAGCTGTATATATTAGAAAAGTATGATTGAGTATACCACAAAGGTTCAAAGAGATATGAAGCCGAAATAAAATTAAATATTTCTATTTTGTATAACTCTTTTTTTAAACGTATCTTAATCTGCATATGGTGAACTTAATTTGGTACTAACAATAAAAGTACTGCATATTTAAATTTCATTTGGCATTTCATAAAACTAAATTCAACATAGAAATATTTTTCTTTTTACAGTGTAGATAAAATAAAATCCTTGTTCAAAGTTTAAACTTGGCGTTGTACTACGCGCGCTTCTAAAGGAGGTCGCAAAGATGCAACTCGTCTTTGTCCGTGCCGCGTTTTTTCAAATAGGTCTTTAATTATCATTTAAAGACACGGGAGGCGTATTGAGAGATCCACTCAACGCAAACTAGTCGCGAATCCCATAGTATTTATGTGATTAATTATAATTAAATTGGTCTGTTTTTAACAATTTGACGTTTACTGCTTTTATGCTGCTACTGGGTATTGCATTACACATATATATCATTAAAATTTGTTATCTAGTATTTAAAAACCGATGGTATATAGAGTACGCCGCCTCTGCCATTATGTATGTCCAAACCAACCGTGTCTTTAAGGGTTAAGGCTCCTGCCCTTGCCAGCGAAGACAATCACGAGCTAATGCTAATCGTATAGGGAAGGATTTTTCTAATATCTATTTTGTATTTCGATATTTAAAAATTTTTTTTGGCATTATATAGCCGAGATCCGTCTCTACATCGCACCTTTCTTTACTTTTTCTTCCCCATCGGATTAGCATTAGCTCGTTAGTGTCTTCGCCGGCAGGGACAGGAGTCTTAATATCTCGGCGAATTACCGACGATTTTTTTTCGAAAATCATTATAAACAATGCTTTTATACTTTTGATACGATAGGTACCTTTAGCGCTCTTCGATACCTTTGTGAATGCCCGCAAATAGAAATCTGTATGTAACAGAAAAATGCGATTTTATGAAAAACTATGCCACCTAGGGCAATCGCTATAATTTTCCTGCGAGTATTAAATTAACCTCTACTACCTCTAATTTTTTTCATAATTTTAGTTTCAGTAGATTTGAAAATAGATGGGGGGGGGGGCACATTTTTGCCCTACATTTTCGACGATATCTCTGAAAATATAATATCTAAAATTAAAAGAAATGTATTTTTGAGTTCGGCGCTACGGAATCTTTTAATCGATACCCCAAACGATACACAAAGAAAATATATTTCTTCTTTAAATAACCTAATTATCCCCTCTACGTTTTCCCCCACATATATTTGTGAATGTTTAATAATCTGTAAATATATTGGTCAATAGTCTTTATTACATCTCCCAATTTGAACTTCCCACGTTCCGTAGTTTACGAGTAAAATGGCTGTGACAGACAGACACAGGAGTGATCTTATAATGATTCCGTTTTTACTTTTTAAGTACGGAACCCTAAAAATCATGATTATTGCAACTGAGAAATACAAAAACATAAGAAGATGAATTATTGAAAATAAATAAAACAAGAAAGGAAAACCATGTGTCAAGTATGGATTATGAACCCTTTCCTACATTTTTAGTTCAGTTAGAAAAACACATAACACATTTGAAAATACACATTTATTAATTCCTAAGAGTAGACGGAAACGTACTTCAATTGTTTTGTGAAGCTCTGTATGTTCCTTATAAATTTTTATACACGCCACATACTGAGCTGAAATTTAATTCAGAAATAAATACGCTGAAAATTACTGATATCACACTTCTAAGGCTAACATTAGCTTAAGAATTGCTATCCATGGACGGCCATGTATCCAGTTTTTTGTCATATCCCTATTTATTTATATGCTACAATGTCACTTAGCCGACGGGACATTTAGCAGACAGCAATTAGACGACAGGATGTTTAGCCGACAGCGACTGTTAGCCGACAAGACAGTTAGCCAACAGAGGACAATTATTCGACATGGACATTCATCCGACAGGATATTCATCCGACTTAACTGTAACGTAACTGTAACCTGATCTTAACCTAATTATAACCTAAGCATAAACTAACTGTAGCGTAACTGTAACCTAACCAATACCAAACTGTAACGTAACTATAATCTATCTGTAACCTAAACTTAACCTAAGTGTAAGATAACCGTAACCTAACTGAAACCTAACAGTAACCTAATTGTAGCCTATATGTAACCTAACTGAAACCTAACAGTAACCTAATTGTAGCCTAAATGTAACCTAACTGGGACGTAACCGTAATCTAACTGTAACTAACGTTTACCTAGTTATAACCTAATCGTATGCTAACTGTAATGTAACTGTAACATAACTTTACCATGACCAAGCTCTAACCTAAGCGTATTCTAATTATCACCTAAACGTAACCTAACAGTTATTTAACCGTAATCTAAACGTAACCTAACGGTAACCTAATTATAAAGTAACCGTAACCTAATTGAAACCTAACAGTAACCTAATTGTAGCCTAAATATAATCTAACTGGGACGTAACCGTAATCTAACTGTAACTAACGTTTATCTAATTATAACCTAATCGTATGCTAGCAGTAATGTAACTGTAACACAACTTTACCATGACCAAGCTGTAACCTAAGCATAATCTAATTATCACCTAAACGTAACCTAATTATAACCGAACAGTTACCTAACCATAATCTAAACGTAACCTAAGTGTAACCTAATTATGAAGTAACCGTAACCAAACTAAAACCTAACAGTAACCTAATTGTAGCCTAAATGTAACCTAACTGGGACTTAACCATAATCTAACTGTAAATAACGTTTACCTAGTTATAACCTAATCATATGCTAAATGTTATGTAACTGTAACATAACTTTACCATGACCAAGCTGTAACTTAAGTGTAATCTAATTATCACCTAAACGTAACATAATTATAACCTAACCGTAATCTATGAGTAACTAATCGCAATTGTAACCAAACTGCAAATTAACTGTAACATAGCGGGAGGTGCATAATATGAAAGAGTGATCAAAGGGCTGCCCAGTCCAATGATATATCACTTGAGGGATGTCGGAAAAGTCAGAAAAATGCTCCCGGTGATACAAATTGGGGGAGGGGGAACGGGAGGTACATAATATGAAAGAGTGATCAAAGGGCTCCAATGCGATGTATCTCATGAGGGGTGTCGAAAAATGTTAGAAAAGTACCGGCTAATTATACCAGCAGCTAAATGTCCTGTCGGTTAATCGCCTTTTCGGCTAAATGTCCTCCCGGCTAATTGCCACGTTCGGCCAGTTGCCTGTCGGTCAATTGTCTGTATTGCTAAAATTATTACTATATGTCCGTTTCGATCAATTGTCTTGTATGCTGTATGTAAATTTCAGCTAATTGTGTTGTCGGCTATATGTACGTATCGGCTAAATGCACGTCTCAGCTAACTGCTATCTGCTAAATGTCTTGAAGGCTATTTGGTTGTCGGCTAAATGTCTGCGACCGGCTACGGGTCAAACATCTATACTAAAAGTAGTTGAGCTTGAAAATGCATAAATCAAATTAAAAAACATCTTTAAGTAATTCATAGTCATTCTCGGTACTACTGATGAAATCTTTTGTGTAGTGTCTATGCAACGGAATAGCAATAATTTCAGCAATACAGACAATTGGCCGACAGACAACTGGCCGAACGTGGCAATTAGCCGGGAGGACATTTAGCCGAAAAGACGATTAGCCGACAGGACATTTAGCTGATAGTATAATATGCCGGTACTTTTCTAACATTTTTCGACAACCCTCATGAGATACATCGCATTGGAGCCCTTTGATCACTCTTTGATATTCTATGCAATTCATATACACCACCTATGTGCCTGTGCAAAAATATTAGTTTAACTTAACTTATACCATAACTTATCATAAATCAAACATATCATAATTTAAAACTCACTATTAGCAATCATCCCTAATGTTTCCCTGTAAATGAACAATAAATTCGATGCACACCATATTCTTATCCAAACATCTTGCACTCTTTGTCTCCCCTTCTTCCGAAATTTCGTTTCCCGTTTTGCTCCCCTTACAGTATCAAGGTTTAAAATCTTTAAAATTCCTTAATATTTTCTTTAATTTTCTGTTTTATTTGTTACTTTAAACTAACAATAAATAGTCAGTCATAAATTTCGTTATCAATTTATTTCACCATATTCATTTCATTAAAAGTTCTTGTAAATTGCCTCCATCGAAAATGTCATTTCTCCCTTTTGCTCCCTCATCCACGGTACCCATATTTTAAAATAAAAACCCTTTAAAACTCTTTAATTTTTTTAAATCTTTTCTGCTCAATTTGCCACTTTATTTTAACAATAAACAAACGATCATAAAAATTTCTCCTCCCCCCCCCAACCCCAACTGAAATTGGTATTTCCTCCTCGCCTCTCCCTCTTACCAAGCATCTGAAATTTAAAGTCCTTAATTTTTTTTCGTTTATTATTTTTTTAACTTATTTGTAAATATTTTCTAAGGTAAGTAAATAATAAGTCGCCGATAAACTCCCCCCCCCCCCCACGCAAAAAAAGAACTAATTCTGCTTATTCCTCTTTTTTTTCCCTCAGATCACAAAATTTTAACCTTAAAAGTCATTGCTTTTTTTAAAACATTTTGTACTCTATCTGTTAATTTATTGTAATCATAAATAATCATATAACTATACTCCTCCCCCACCAAAATTGACGCTTGCTCTGACTCTACCCTTACCAAGAACACAAAATTCAGTCTTTTTTTGTCTTATTTCTTATTCTTTAGTAAGGTAAATAAATAAGTCATCAAATAAAATCCCCCCCTTTTTTTTCTTTCCTTTATTTAAGTTTAAAATCTTTGAAAGTCTTTTTTTAATACATTTTCAGCTTTATCTGTTTCATATTGAACAATAAATAATCGATTATATAATTTCTTCCACCCCCATATAAAATTGACGTTTTCTTTTCTCCCCCCATTATTTCCATGCTCATAAAATTTAAAGTCTCTAAAACTCCTAATTTCAATGTTTTTGCCCTATTTGTAAATCTTTAATGAGTTACATAATCGGTCATCTATTAAATCCCCCCCCCCCAAAAAAAAAAATCTGTTTCTTGATTTGTCTTAACCTCAACTCATGAAGCTAAAAAATCTAATTTACAGTCTTTAAAACTTTTTAATTTTTACTTTTTTTTCGTCCTAATTATAAATCTTTATTATCTATAATATTAACTAAATCATTTCAACTATGTACGAAAGTGTTAACAATAAAGCGATAGGTGTACATTTAATTGTGCATAAAAAACATTTTAACTGTATTTTTCAAAGGAAAATGTCTTTAGAGAGATATTTGTAAGGAAAATATTGTGGTTTCTCGTCAACGTGCAAGTAAATTCTCAAAACCTTTCGAAATCATTTTATTCCGACTAGCTCAGAAAGAACCATCAAACGTAGATACCAAAGGTGCCTGAGTAATCGACTGAACCGAGTATGTCCATAAAGAAAAAAGAAAAATCATGCGTCTACGTCGATACATTCCAACACTTACAGAACACTGTAACAAAACTTCGCCGTTTAATAAAGTAAAGAAGATATCTAACTAAAAATTTGTAATACACGTTTGAAAAGCAGATTTCAACAATTGCACCCATAACCTGGAAGGTACTCCAATTCTTTTGTGCAGCTCATATGAGGCAGTGTATATGATATATTTGTACTGCATATATTTGTACAGATTCTACATGCTATGTTAAAATTTAGTTTTGTAAGAAAATACATAAAACAGTTGAAAATTCACCCTCGGCAATTTCTACTAATAGACGGAAACATACTTGAATTCTTTTGTGCATTTCTGTATATAGAATACAGATTTTTATACACGTCAAACAGTATTAAGCTGAAATCTAATTCAGGCAAAATCATGCTCAAAATTACTGAAATCACACTTGCAGGAATTATTTTCTATCGGCGGCCCATGTATCCAGTTTTTGGAATATCCCTGTATAGGATTTTATTTGTATGATACAAACATCTCTAAGCATATTAAATGTAGTTGAGCTTGTACATTTATAACTAAAAAAAACCTAACATCTTTAAGCAATTCATACTCATTCTCAGCAATGGTTACGAATTCTTTTGTGTGGTCCTGTATAGGGTTTGTAAAATATGTGCACACCACGTAGTGCGCAAAAATTTAGTTAAACTTAAAAACGCATTCTGTAATTGAAAATGTACTTTCAGCATTAATTTTTAATAGCTATATCGGATACAGTATTGTATCAAAATATTTTATGTTTCCCTGTAAATGAACGCTAAATGAAATGCAGACCATATTCGAATGTAAGCATCTTGTAGTAAATCAAAGTAATGTGTATCTATTTCGTCATGTTTGAAATAGTGCAACGTGATCAAAATACGCTACAAACAGTTTTTCTCGTAGACCATATTGAACCAAGTTCTTTTGTCTGACCCCGTAAATAATTGTTAAATGCTCATGTTGTACAGAAAGTAGGCTAAGGACACCTCAGAAATTCATATCAATTTCATTATCTTTGTGACAGAGTAATATCAATCAAATACGCCGCAAACGATATTTCTTCTCATAACGGAATACTTTTGAGTCCCCCATACTCGTACTTTAAGCATTACACATAACATAGTCTATAGTAACAATTTTAAAGTGTGTCTCAATGTACATAAATTTAACTGTGTTTAACATTGTGTAACACTATTAAAATACATCCTAAATAATCCCCCCGCCCCCACATAGACCATAATGTAGCGAATACTTTTGAGTGCATCTGTAAATGAACCATGAATGGTGCACCGAACATACCATGATGATTTTCAATATCGTATATCAATTACATGGCAATCCGACTATATTTACGCTAGTTAGAGCACGGATAGACAGACAGACGGACGGACAAACCCAATTCATAAACACTTTTCAACTTTCTTGGAAAGTGTTTAAAATGAAAAAATGTAAATGAAAATAAAAGTATTTTATTGTTATTTAGATTACGAACCGCTACAAGAAACATTCTTAACTGTCTGCATCATTTAAAAAATATTTAGTGTACAGAAATCTCTCTCCCCCCCCCCCCCCACACACACACACCTGAATTTACTCCTATGCACTTAAAATTTCAAATTGTGAAAACTCCTTTATGTTTTATAACTTACTTGTAAAAATAAAATATAATGTAAATTTTCTTCCGCCTGAAACCTTTCTGCTAACATCACACAAAGTTTTGAATATTTGGAAAACTTTATTTTTTCTGTCATATATTTTAGTGCTAACAACAATAAATTATGTACTATACCTATAAATGACTACGCTGGGATTTAGATGTATAGCCCCCCCCCCTTCTCCTCAAAATTAATATTTCCCGTTCTCCCCTCCACCCCTCTACAGTACAAAATATACAGTTTATTTGGTTAACCTTTTCTCTCCTAATTTTATGAACATCTTATTTTTAACCTTCAATGTTGTTTAGCTTTTATATACCTCTTGATAAATTTCATGTTCTAAAAAGAATCCCCACAAAAGATAGTTATTTTAGAATATTTGTACCTGGTATTTCCCCCCTCATTCAATATCTCCCCCCTTGATTTTAAATGTAATTTCGTTATGTGAAATAAAATAGTTTTTATACTGCGCTAATTTCAATTTTATGTTTGTAAAAGCTGTAAAATGAACTTGAAGATTAAAAAAAAGAAATATATCTGAATAAAATAATCATTTATTTTCTGAAAGTCAAATCGCTTTAATTTTTGCACCCTTATTATAAACAGATTAAAATTATTTTTACGGTTTTCAGCGTTATCCAAATTCTCCACAAAACAGACGGCTTTGATCTACGCTGGACAGTTGAAAAAAGAAATCTCTTAGACCACCTGAAACCTATTGGAAATGATCCAAGAATATTCTATTTGCTGATTGGAAGAGCTCTCTTGTCAATCATTTGAATTTAGACCATCCTTTCAATTCAGCTAAAATGCCAGCGGCCATCTTGATTTCTTTTTGTCCGTGACTGCAGTGGGGTCTTAAAGAGCTACGTGAAGAGTTCCACATCCTGTGCTGATTGGAGCGATTGGCGAAGGAATCCAAAATGGCGCCAAAAAACCATGGCACAGATGTCATATACTATTGACATCGCCCCATATTGGCGCGATTTTTTTCCGACGTCAATTTAGCAAAAATATCAACAGCATAAACAACATCCGGGTTACCATATAAAGTAAAATAACGACACTTTGGCGCCAGTTAAGTACCCGTTGTGTATATGACACTGGCGTCAGAAAAAAACCGCGCCAGTATGAGGGTATATGACATATGTGCCAAAACCATTTTAGCAGCTTATAAAAATTTTCAAGATGGAGGGAAAACATGGTATCTAAATATTTATATAAACATATATATATTTAATAAATGTTATGTATGTCACATGTTAAAAGAAGTACGATGTTTATAGAGATAGTTTTATTTTTATGTGTGTATATTACATACAGAGATATACCCTATACACGCATAATATATACACCTATAAATAAATATTATGTACTTATATGTAATTTTATATATTTACTATGTATGTCAAATTAAAACAAAAATTATAAATTTTTCCGAAAAAAGTATACTAAATGCAAAAAAAATACACAAAAATACATGAATAAAGTCCATTCCAGAAAAAAAGCAACCCCAAAGGCTGAAGATCGCAACCACATCGATTCATTTAAGGCAAAAAAAAAAAAGAACTTTCCATCATAATTCTATAACTAATCTACGTAGAAGAATGTGTTATAGCTTAAAACCTTCCCTGAAACGATACCTATCTAACAGTATAAGTCCCGTCAAAATCCATGAAGTAGAACTCGAAATATAGAGGTTCGGAACGAAATTTCCGTTTGGATTTTATATATACTAGGTGATCGTACCCGGGGTTCCCGGGTTACAGCATATAGGTGAAAACATTTTTTTTATTGAAAGCTAATAATTTTTTATATGCAATAGGTTTTTTAGATTACCCACTTACATTAAAAAAGTATTCTTCATATGAAAAATGCGAATTCTACAATCAAATAAATTTTTGAAATTTATCAAAAACGATATTTTCTTATTAGCCGCATGCTAAGAGTTATTCGACCAAGAGTTTGCTACTTAAGGCATCCTTTTATGTTCCGATAATTTCAGAGCTTACACATGTCTGTTAAATTTGTGTTTTACTTATATTATTTTATTTATTTATTCATATGGAAGTTTTTTAATGGATATTAGCCGTAAAAAAAATGATGAGCTCTTTATTTTGTTTTAAGGGCGAACGGATTAATCTTTCGTAATCGAGCTCCTAGCGATATTGATAAATTAAAAAATATTTCATGCTTTAAAATTAATTTTAAAACCTTAGACAATCAGTAAACTTTCTAACAAATTTCATTTGAAAAAACAAATTTGCAAACAAATTCCATTTGAAAAAAATTCCTATTTGGTGATCTAAAAATTTAAATTGTACGATTACAAATATGTTAGATTTGTGTTTTTTTAATATTATTCTTTTATTTGTTTATAAAAGAAGTATTAATTTCGTTAATTTTTCTTTCACAAATATGTTAGGTTGGTGTTGTTTTTTTAATATTATTCTTTTATTTGTTTATAAAGGAAGTATTAATTTCGTTATGCAAAAATAGTCAGAAACAAATGGTGAACAATGTTTGTTGCTTTATGTGCAAAATATTTATCATTATTATGTAATGAAACCCGCACGGGATACGATGAACTTTAAAAAAATCATGCTTACAAATTATTTTAATAAATAGGATACATTCAATTAAGATACAGTTTTTAAACAAATTGCATTTGAAAGTAAATTTTTTCCCGATGCGACGGAAATTGAAAATGTACGATGGTCGGAAGATTAAAAAATTGCAGCAGCGAATTTTCATGACCGAAATTTGATCGTTAAGTGTTGCCATTCGCAAAATGACGTCAGCGTTGCGCACAGATACGTTTGTTCTTTATAATATAGATACGTAATCAATAAAATATAATAAAGATCAGTTATTGCGATGTGGTTATCAATTGAGGCTCTCATGCTTGGTATTCCGGAATGAAAAACAGCAATTTTCACATTTTCAAAATTTGCATGCACACTTCTCATATCCATATTCATAATTCTTTTAAAATTTGTATTTTGTTTGATCATTTCAAAATCATTTTAACTCAAAACTTGTCACAATTGTCAGCTACATCTTTTATGTGAACAGACGCACTCTTTACTTGAGATTCTAATCTCAATTCCGGAGAGTAAAAAATTATGTAACTTATGTTTTTTAGACGCATTTGTGTTAAACTGTTTAGTTTTATCTAAGAAAATAATCGTTTTCTTTAAAATATGACTTCATTTTCATTTAATAAGCATTTCGCTTAGTGTCTGAAACTTAGTATTAGTACTCATGTAGAAGGAATAACAATATAGAAAATTTATGAAGAAAAATGCGTGTTTTCAAAAGCAGTATGTCATTTTCCGTTATTATTCCCCTAATATAATATTATGCTTCTAATGGAATTTTGCACCTCTAAACGCTATACAACAATTTTTATCAACAATTTTGAATTTTCATCAGAAAACAGCATGAATAAAGATAAAAATACTTCATTATTTCTCTCTTGTCTGTAATAATGAAAGCTGTCTAATTTTCACCATTTTGAAGAAATTTCATAAAATGCTTTTAAAATTAAAATATAAAAGTGGGGATATTTTAAAAAACAAAACAGATAGTGTGATCTGCAAATGGACAGCTTTCAGTTCAAAAAAAATATTAGTCAAATTGGTTCAGCAGAAAGATCAGGGCAGATGACTAAAAAACACACTTGTGTTTTAAATATATAGATTATATAAAATTATGAAAATTGTTATTTTGATGTTGTTTGTTGATGAATTATGTTATTTTCATAAAATTATAGTAGAATGTCCTAAAGAATAGCATTAAAATTTTGTTATTCGAGAGAATTTTGTACAAAAATTCAGGAACATGATATTGTTTTAAATTTCTAATTATTTGTTTGCTTGTGTAACTCGGCGAAGCAAATCCATCCAGCCGAGAATCATCAATTTCTGTAGTATAAATCGCTATTATTTGCATGTCACCTCTCTTTTATAAAGACACTCGAAATTTTTGTAAAACATTGCGTTTTATTAGTGTGTGATTTCGATTACATTATTTTCAAAAATGAAACATTTTCACCTGTGAAGAATTTCAAAACAGCTGGGCTGTGAAAATGACGCACTTCTACAAAACATAATTCAGTTTTAAGAATTAAAGTACACACTTTTTTATAAACTGACGTCATTTGCAGCCGCTAAAGCAATCTACTTTTGCAATCCAGTTTTAAACTTCGTCTATTGAAAAGTATGCATATGATGTCATTATTACGGTATAGCAGACAATATTCTTGACATAGCCCGTATTTTACTTTCCACTTTTTTTTTCAGGTTTTATGAGGAAAAATGGCAACAAAATGATCCAGCAATCTCCTATTTTTGGCTATTTTCCGCTTACTTTCAATAGAAATGGGATACTTTTGTTGCCATTTTTAGAAAAATGGTATTAAAAACTACAAAAAAATTAATATCTCAAAAATAAATTGAGATACAGCATTTTTTTCCTCATACGACGGTGTAAAAATTTAAAATGTGCAAGGTTTAGAAGTTTAAAAATTTGCAGTAGAGAAAATTGCAAAACCGAAATTTCATTTCAAATTTCAAAGTGTTGCCATTCGCAAAATGACGTATGCGTTACGCACCGATATGTTTGTCCTTTATAATATAGATACTAGCAGGCTATGCCCGCTACGCTAGTCTGTTTATCCAAACGAACCTTGAATAATAGAAAAAAAATGTATCAGTGAATTTGACATTGGGATTTAAAGCAATATGGAACCTTACCTGGAATGTTCTTTCGCACTGCTGAAAACAATATGAACGCCATTGAACTATTATGTTTCCTAATGTGCAGACAAATTTTCAGCTATTAATGTCTTAACTCTTTTAGCTCATCAATCACAGCAGGATTTGGTAAAGAATGATAGTACAATATGCAATATAATAAAACAAACCTTGAAAATTTATTTAACTAATAATGCAAACAAACAAACTGATAAAATCCATCCAGTAAAACTTTTTTTTAAGGCTGACCTTTCATATTGGGGTCCGTCTGATTATAGAACTTTCCCCCATAATTCTATAACTAAGCAACGTAGAATGATACGCAATAAACTAAAACCTCCCCAAACATTGTCTAATCAACAAAGAAAGTATTATCAATACCCGATATCTGGAACCTTTTGAAAAGTGTAATCTTTCATAATCGGTTTCACATGATTATGGAACTTTCCGTCATTACTTTGTGACTACGCAACGTAGAACAATATTCTAAATACTAAAACCACATCTGAATAGGTATCTATCAAACAATGGAATTCCTATCAAAATACGTTCAGTAGAACTTTTTAAAAATGCTAAACTTTCATAATCGGGTTCAACTGATTATAGAACTTTTCACCACATCTTTATTATTAAGCAATGCAGAAGGAATAAAAAAATTATCTAACTAACAGTGCAAATTCAATCGAAATCCATTTGGCTGAATCTTTTAAAAAGGCTAATCTTTCATAATCGGGTTCGTCTGATTATATAACTTTAAAACATAATTCTATGTATAAGCAACGTAGAAAGATATGTTATATGCTGAAATCTTCCTTGAAAAATTATCTAACTATCATTTCGATTCTCATCAAAATCCATCCAGGTGAGCTTAAGTTATATGCAGACGGGACGAATTTCCCATTTGCACTTTTCTCTCGTATGTATAGCAGAAGCAGAAGTAGATGTATAAGAATATTGATTCTTAAAATTTCGGAAACTGCAAATTATTTCTCGTTGTCTCTGTTGAATAATTTTAAAGACTTTTCAATCGGCGAGTATTGAGATTTACGATTATACAACAAATGTATTTCATTTTGTACCAAAACATTCTCGGTAAAATGAGCCAATTTGGTGTAAGTTCCTATATTATAAATTTTTTTTTTCAAAATCGCCATTTAAACTACGCACATGAAATTCAAAGTGTCTCTTAGCACTGTAGTAAACATTTCCATTTTTTAATCAGCGAAATATGAAGTTATAACTTAATTTTACTTAATAATAAAAAATACTTTCAATTTCAAAAAATTGTAAATTAAAATTTTTTGCATGGTCACGGTTAAATAATAATTAAAGCCAAAAGAAATTTGGGTTCAATAAATAGCAAGCCACAATGTTTGGCACGGTTTGCAATAAAAATTTGGCACTTTTCAACTATAGACACCTTGGCGTTTATTTTAAACAGCTTGGCGCAATTCGGGCATCAGAAAGTGAGATTTGTTGCCAATTGATGTAAACAGTTAAGAAAACAAACTTGATGAAATTTTTTGTTTGTTTATATATGTATATTATTAATGTTTTTTACATACAAATTACTTCTGTTTTTATACAATATTAGATAAATAGCATCTTTATGTTAAATAAATTGTATAAACGTAGAAAAAAATTGCTTGTGTATATGAAATGAAGCAGTGAATAGGTTGCCAAAAAATATGTTGCCAAATTTCCTTTTCCGCCAAGGCTATTTTCTCTATTTCGCCAAGATCCCTCTACACTGTAAAAAAAAATCTGTAAAGTTACTAAAGTTTTTCTAGGAAACTGTGATTCCTAGAACTTTTTATGCAACGGCAACAATAAAAATTTCTGTAATAGCGAAAGTACCAAAAAACCTTTGCACGTTTAGGATTGAAATAAATAACACAATAGCATAAATTTTGGCGTGGTTTGGTATAACGTAAAAGTAGTAAAAGATCTCCAAAAAACTTTCTCCCAAATTTCGCCAATTCTGTGTAAATTCGGTTATAGAATAGGTCCGCTTTAAAAACACAGAATCAATTTAAACCTTTTCCTAAATTAATTGTGCGCCAAACCACGCCCGGTAACATACGCCAATTGTCTATAGACTCAATTATTTAACTTATCGGTACCAAATATGCCAATTGTCTGTGTACTCGATTACGTAATTTATCTCCTTAATTAATGCATACTTTACAAACTACAACTACTTTCCGAATTCCCTGATTTTAAGATCAATGGGTACTGTTAGATGTTAAAAGGCTTGGCGCAATTCGGGCTTCAGAAAGTGAGATTTGTGGCCAAATGATATGAACAGCTATGGAAACAAATAAAATGAACTTTTATGCTTTTTAAAATATGTATTCCTATATATAAACTTTTTATTTATGAATATTAATATTTTTGTTATTTATATACAATTTATTTCTGTTTTTATATAAAAAGAGATAAATGCCTTCTTTATAGTAAATAAATTATATAATTATTGAACAGAAAATATGCATGAAAACTTTTCTTCTCTCGCTGAGCCCATTTCTCTCACCTTGCAAAGGCCCCTATATTGGAAAATTACAGAATTTATTCTATTGCTCTATGACTAAAGAATGTCAAACAATATATTATATACTTAAAATATCTCTGAAAAATTGCCAAATAGCAATGTTGTCGTGAGAAGAAGAAACCCAAAGAAGCCACTTTTTCTTTGTTGCGAATGGCAACGGCAGGTTTGTAAATAGAATGTAGTTCGACGGTTTTTGAGTCGTAACAATGGAACGCAGAAGCAGGTGCTTTTATTTGGATATATAAGATACTCAGAATGAATGTTTGGAAAGGAAAATATTTTTAAATGTAAATATGTAAATATTATGCGCTTTATATTTAGCTGTGTATGTTTTTTGGAAATATTGTGTTATATACAAGTAAAAAAATGAAACGTATCTATGTCGTCTGTCGTCAATTCCAGGGAAGTCTCTCATTTTAATTCGTAGCTTTTTTTCTACAAATGCAAATTGTATCAAAAACCATTTATTATAACTTTTCAAAAAAGATAAATTGTGATAATTGAGTTCACCATATTACAGAATTTTCCTCAAAACTGTATGGCTGAGCAACGTAGAAGGACATGTTGTGCACTGAAACCTTCCCTGGAAAATTATCTAATTAACAGTCCAAGTTCCATCGAAATACATTCGGCAGAATCTTTTTAAAAAGGCTGAATTTAAATCATCAATTTCATCCATTAAAGAACTTTAAACAATAATTTGATACCAACTGCCAAGCAACGCAGAACGACGTGTTATGTACTAAAACCTTCCCCGAAAAATTACCTGTACACTTATGCATTTTTGACTTAAATCGTTTGGCGGTAAAATGAAATCGTAAATAAACATACAATATGTAACTCACAAGTGTCATTTTTATAATTACATCTGCTAGTTTATTCTGCAAGTCACCTAATGGATGAGTTCATAAAAAATAAAAAGTAAATTAAAAAAAACAAAATTGTCGCTCAGATATTATCTTATCAAATTTTCTGATGCATTTTTATTAACCTGACGCAAGAGATAAATTGCCAAATGTAGTTTAAAACTGCAATTTTTCATATTGAATAAATTTTTAAGCATTACGAACAATGTTCTTGATTTGTTCAGTCGTTTGAAATGCAATGGATATTTTTGTACTGATGATGCCTTGCGTGTCACTTGGCGAAACGTTTGCATATTGTATTTTTAATTGTTTTTAAGTATATTCTTTATAAATTTTATTTTTTAACTGTGCTCAAGTCTGTCTTAGTTTATTTTATTTAGTGTTTTAATTCCCTTTCATGTTTAAATTCGATATTTTCGTTTTATAATATTACCACTCGTTAAAACTGTTTTTCATTTTTTCTCTTTTTTTTCTTTATAAATAAAATCAGTAACAGTTTTTTTCCGAGATGTACAGCCATTTCAATTCATTTATCAACAAAATTTATCGCCAATTAAATAATGGTAACCCTTTCGCCCAAAATAACAGAACTTTCCGTCATAATTCTATAATCTACGTAGAACGATGTGTTATAGCTTAAAACCTTTCCTGAAACGATATCTATCTAACAGTGTAAGATCCGTCAAAATCCATGCAGTAAAACTCGAAATATAGAGGTTCGGAACGAAATTTCCGTAAAGTAGAAGTATATATATATATATATATACTAGGGGGCTCTGCCCCCTGCAAGCTACGCACGCCAACCCCCCATTCAGACACCGCAGAATCTAAAAACACGCTAATCTGATCGTTTTTAAAAATATTAGAGAAGATTGATTTATACTGAAAAAAGCTGTGCAGATGCAGTCCCTGTAACCGGGTTTCCATTCAATTCCCTTTGATTGCAAAAATTTATGGCCGAATCAGTTGCTGTTAAGACATCCAATGGCTGTTTTCGTGTTTGATTAATGAGGATCAGTTAAACATTTGAAAAGAAGCTAAAATAAAATGAATTAAGTATACAGAGTCTTTGTATCCTGGTATTTTAAAACAATCTCTATAACAATAGACTAAGTCAGGTGACTATCATCAACAGTTCGCTTTTTATATTCCAAGTGCCATTTTGGTACTTTAATATTAGTCAGGTACAGGTGATAAGTCGCCAAATATTATTCTATCGCCATCATTTCATCTATATTATAATAGTCCAAGTCATGTAACATCCATAAATAAATACACTCAGATCCCTTCGCTTTTCATATGAAAGTTTGGCCCAGATATCATATACGGCCCCATATTGGCGCGATTTTTTTCCGACGCTAATTTGGGGAAAACATCAACAGCATAAACAACAACATCCGGCTTACCAAACCAAGCAAAATAACGATACTATGGCGCCAGTTAAGTACCCGTTACGTATATGACATTGGCGTCAGAAAAAAATCGCGCCAATATGGATCCGTATATGACATCTGTGCCGAAAGTTTTCCATCTTGATTAAAAAATCAAAAAAAAAAAAAAAAAAAAAAAAAAATCGAATAAAGCTACATAAAAGTTGCCATGGTTGCAAAAAATTCTTGGTACTGTTACGCTAGCCGAGTGCAAATCTCGCCAATAGCTTTTTTTCAACTCACCAGTTAGCTTTTTTTTTTTCGAGTGGTAAATTAAAACATTGCTTTGAAGTTGAAATTTAATGTCATGGTTTGTTACAACATTTAATATTTGGCCAGATGTCATATACGCATCGGTTTGGCGTGATTTTTTTTTTTTTTTTTTTTTTTTTTTTTTTTTTAGGAAAATTTGGCGAAAACCTCGTTTTCGAATACCAGTTACATATGTATTAGGTAGCTTTCATTACAAAAAGCTACCTATTGCAGCTGTTCGGAGGAAAACGATTCCGAAAAATTTTAGTATATTTTCACTGATCATAAACCCTAGACCCCGAAACCACCCTCCGTTCAAAATTGATATATATATATATTTATATATATCCATATATATATATATATGTGTTTTTTATTTCCTGTTCATTTTATAAATATCTTTTATTTAATAGTTATTATTAACGATTTTTATATTATTTTTATTATATATTTATATTAATTATCATTTATTTTATAGCTATATGCTATATATTATCAATGTTCTAGTATTATTTAAATTCTTAGTGTAGTTTAAATGAGTAAGAAAATAGAATATATTGAATGCTTTTTTTAAAATTTTATTAACAATAGTTTTTTAAATTTTTTTGTGCATAATGATATATAGTGTGGTTTATATTAGGTTTATAATTATCTATATATAAGGATTTGTTTGGTTTTGCAGTTAATTTTTTTTTTTTTTTTTTACATTTATAGGCTTTCACTTGTTCATCTTGTGACATTTGAATAATAAAAATACTACTAGATGGCAGCACCAAAATTTGTCTTTTGATGATAAGTTATAAATTTTGTCTTTTGCAGCTTCTTTTCAGTAGTAATTTCTTACACCAGGTGGGGTTTTTTTTCGCTAAATTTTGACGATATTGTTAAATAGTAATTAAGTAATTTAGAAGTGTATTTTAGTTATTTTAAATAATGTAATTACTTTCTATTTATTTTATTTTATTTTATATTAATTGTATTTATCACGGTATTTCAAAATGTATTAACCGCATCCTTTGGTATCAATTACTGTGATTTCTTAACTGTTTTATTCACCTTAATCTTTACGTTATTATAGTAGCCATGTGCGAGTGGATATATTAAAAAAACTGAAATATTAATCGGTATGTTGTGTAATATTTCTATTTTATATGCTATAAATATTTAAATTGGTTTTATTGATTTTTCCATTTCATATTATTTGATTCTATTCTGTTTTCATTTTGAATCTATTCACTTGATTATAATGGTTGTTCGGGCACAGAGAAAAAAAGAATTTTTAGCTTTAGTTTTTTTTTTTCTCACAGAAAATGACCATATTGCTTATACGAGGGTCACTCTGAAATTTTTGAGATACAACTAGGTTTTTAAAGTTATACTTACAAAATTTTAGGTGTGTTCAAAGTAGTCTCCTCCAGCATCAGTGCACTTTTGTAGACGAATTTTCCACAGATTAAATACCTCAAGCCATTCATTTCTTGGAATAGATGGAAAAAATGCATTTATAGCCACATCAATCTCTTCTTCTGAATGAAAATGACGTCCACGTAAGTGCTTTTTTAGATTAAAGAATAACCAAAAGTCACACATAGTAAGATCAGGTGAATACGGCGAATGTTCTATCACTTTAATTCGTTTTTGTTTAAGAAACTCAACTGTTAATCCGACTGTATGTGAAGATGCATTGTCATCGTGAAGCATTAGTCCCCTAACATTCACTTCTTGTGGAATTTCTGGTAGACATTTAGTGGTATACCAGTTTGCTGTTACTGTCTTCTGTCCTTCCAACTTGATGGCATTGACCAATCCCGTACTTCTGAAGAAAACGGCATACATCACTTTTTTCAGTGCGCGTTGTCTTTTCACCATTGTCGGCGTGGGATCAACTTCAAAGACCCATACTTTGCTTTCTTGATGTGTTGGAACGTCAAAAAACGGTATGTACGTTTCATCACCCGTTACAATTTTAGAAATGATGCGGTGGCCACCATCATTTAGCAATTTAAGAGTTTCTTTACTGATTCTGACACGCTCCTCTTTTCGGTGCTCAGTTAGATTATGGGGAACCCAACGGCAAACTACTTTTTTCATATGCAATTCTTCATGAATAATTTTGTGTATGGCTGTGGATCCAATGTTAAGTTCCTTTTGTATCATTTGATAGGTACAGCGATTATCATCCATAAACATTTTTCGTTTGGCAGACACATTATCCGGGATTACTGCCGACGGCGGCCTTCCTGTGTGTACTTTATCCTGAAGAAAATTGCGACCTCTGCTAAATTCTTTAAACCATCTGAATACAGTAGCACGAGCTACAGATTCATCACCAAATGCTAATTTCAACCGTTGAACGCATTCTTCTTGATTTAATCCTGCTTTAAAATCGTAGAAAATCATAGCGCGAAAACGTTCTCGCGTCAACTCCATTCTGTTTAAAATTTATTCTACTCTAAACAAATTGAAGTAAGTCAGTAAAAAATCGTCTGCTGTGTTAAAATCTTTTGTATTTTAAAATTAAACCGTTATTTTTATTTTGTAAATTCTCGTTCTCGCGTATCTCAATAATTTCAGAGTAACCCTCGTATCATTGAATTCTGTGCCCTTGAAAACGTAATTCAATATATAAGCTTTTCCATTATTTGTCGGTGTCCACTTTCTTCTTTTTTCTTCCATAATAATTCTTATAATAAATTATTTGGCACTTTATTTTATACTTACAGCTTTAATTCACAATATTACGGTTTTTGATGGTGGTAGGTTATGTTTAATTAATGGTTATATATATATATATATATATATATATATATATATATATATATATATAATCTGGGCTGTTTAATAGCCTCTGCTTATTAACCAGGAGAAGACCCTTTAATTGCCTTCGAGGAGGACTTAAAGGAATCGACTGGGAGCGGAGACTTAATGTCCAATCCGCACCTTCCACCGGTACAGCCTGTTAGTACCCTTGCCTAGTGCATGGGAAACGAACGCGGATGGGCTTCCTCCAACCCGCTTGGACAGCGTGGAGAAATTTGGCCACCTACCCCCCTTATTTTACCATGAATTCACAAAATAAATCACGGCCCTTAATTCCCGGCGGTCTGAATGTTCCTGGTTACGGCAGCGATCAGAAAGACATGAAGACAGAGGGTGCTAAGAATAACCGGGCTCGGCTAGGCTGCCATAAGTTGATGACCTTGGCTACGTATAATGGACGATCCCTATCTTCGGAAAATCGTTTACAGGAACTTGAAGAAGAATTAGAAAGAATCAACTGGGACATCCTAGGATTATGTGAAGTAAGAAGAAAAGGAGAAGAGAAGATAGATCTTGCCAGCGGACATGTATTATACTACAGAGGCACAGAAGATGGAAGAACAAGCGGTGTAGGATTTCTGATTCATAAAAGGTGGAAGAATCACATCGTAGAATATGATAGTGCATCAGATAGAGTTGCAAGGTTAGTAATACAGGTGTCCAGAAGATACAAGCTGCAAATTACCCAAGTTTATGCACCAACAGTAAGCTATACTGATGAAGAAGTTGAGGATTTCTATGAAGAAGTAGCTTCAATGCATCAAAAGGGAAAATGCTACATAAAATTAATAATGGGAGACTGGAATGCTAGAATTGGGGAAAAAGAGAAAGGTGAGTTATCAGTATGAAATCATGGATATGGGGTGCGAAATGAAAGAGGAAACAGATTGAATGAGTTTGCAGAATGTGAACAGTTGTATATCATGAATTCATTTTTCAAGAAAAAGCCACAAAGAAAATGGACATGGCGTTGTGCAAATGGCTCAACAAGTGAAATCGACTACATCTTAACAAACAAAAAGCATCTTATTCAGGATTGCAGCGTTCTCAATAACTTCAATACAGGAAGTGATCACAGGTTGGTTAGATGCAAACTGCTGTTAAATACTAAAGTGGAAAGAATGAAGCTTTTGCAACACTCAAAGAAATCAATCGATATAATAAATCTCCAGAAACATAAAGAAGAATTCCATTTGGAACTTAAAAACCGTTTCCAAGTACTTCAATCAACTTTAGAAGAAGAGCAAGATGTTACAGTAGTGAACAAGAAACTAACCAGTACTCTACAAGATATTGCAAAGAAGATAGCCGGCGATGCACAAGTAAAGCAGACAAAGAAAATAACAGAAGAAACAAGAAGATTGATGAAGAAACGCAGAGAATTTAAAATGAAGAAAAACGATCCTAAATCAAGAGTTGAATATGCTGAATTATGTAAAACGGTAAGAAAATGTGTTACAGAAGATATCAGAAAATTTAACTCTGATCTTGTCAAGAAAATTCTAGAAGATAACAAAAGTTTAAAATCAGCTAGGCGAAAACTTTGTGTTGGAAGAAAAGGTATTTTTGCACTAAAGAGGGCAGATGGAACAATCACCAAAATCAATAAAGAAATAGTACACATTGTCGAAAAATTCTATAACGATTTATATAAATGTGAAGATCAGAGGGAAATCAACTTATGTGATCCACGAGAAAACTTAACAGAAACCGATGCCATAATCCCAGTGATGACAGACGAAGTTTTACAAGCCATTAAATTTATGAAAAAAGGTAAATGCCCCGGAGAAGATGGAATTACAATCGACCTTATCAAAGAAGCAGGAGAAGAATTTGTAAAAATGCTATCCTTACTGTTTTCCAAATGTCTCCAGAAGTCAGATGTACCAGAAGATTGGAATAATGCTGTGATGGTGCTACTTTACAAGGAGAGAAGGAAAACATTAAAAACTACCGTCCAATCAGCTTACTGTCAGTGATTTATAAAATTTTCACCAAAGTTTTAACGGCAAGCCTTGAATCAGCTCTGGACTCAGCTCAACCTAGAGAACAAGCAGGATTCCGAAGTGGATTCAGCACAATGGATCATATCCAAACGGTAAGGGAACTCATAGAAAAACATAAGGAATATAATTTACCTCTTTGCCTTGCCTTTATTGATTATGAAAAAGCATTTGATTCGGTCTACACATCAGCAGTAGTAGAATCTCTGGAGGACATTGGTATAGACAAACCTTACATCAATATTATAAAGAAGATTTACAAGAAAGCAACAGCAACCATCCGCTGGGACAAAGGAAAAGCAAAGATCAAGCTTGGAAGAGGGGTAAGACAAGGAGACACCATTTCGCCTAAGCTTTTTACTGCTGTCTTAGAAAATATTTTCAAGAAGCTGGATTGGGAAAACAAAGGGATTAGAATAAATGGGGAATATTTAAGTCATCTCCGATTCGCTGACGACATTTTAATTTTCAGTAACAGTCCTGAAGAATTGGAAAATATGCTAAAAGATTTGGCAGAAGCTAGCATTAATGTGGGATTAAAAATAAACTTGGAAAAGACTAAGGTGATGTTCAATTCATTTGCATCAAAAAAGAAAATCGTCTACAACAACACTGAAATTAAAGAAGTGCAAAGTTATGTGTACCTTGGGCAAGAAATATCATCTGATAATAGTATCATGAATGAAATCAATAGAAGAATAAGAAATGGATGGAGTGCTTTTGGGAAGAACAATATTATTCTGAAGAGTAGCATGCCCCTGTGTTTGAAAAGAAAGGTATTTAACCAATGTGTTTTGCCTGTCCTAACTTATGGAGCAGAAACATGGACGCTAACAAAACGGATGGTACAAAGATTACAAACAACACAGAGAAGTATGGAAAGATGTATGCTAGGTATAACTAGAAGAGACAGAAAAAGAATAACCTGGATAAGAAGTCAGACGAAAGTTTTTGACATCATTGAAAGAATTAAACGGCTAAAATGGAAATGGGCTGGGCACATCGCAACAAGACAAGACAATAGATGGAGCACAAACACCCTACAGTGGTATCCCAGAGATGTAAAACGGCCAAGAAGACGACCTCAAGTAAGATGGAGTGATGAAATCAGAAAAGTAGCCGGTGTAAATTGGATGACTAAAGCGCTAGACAGGAAACATTGGAAAAATCTGGGGGAGACCTACATCCAGCAGTGGATTGAAAACGGTTGATGATGATGATGATGATGATATATATATCTGATCTTTGTCAAACTGTAACTCTCGTATTTATGAACCGATTTGGATAAAATTTCGTGCGTACATAGTACATACCAATGTCTCGACCGAGTTCGTTGGCCAGCTTCATCCGCCATCTTGTTTCAAAATGGCGGCCATTTAAAAAAATTTTAAATTTAAAATGAGGCACAAAAAAATTAGACTTAATAAAAGATTTTTTTCTTATGTGTTTGGGCTTGATACAAAGATTCTGGAGCAATTTTCGTTTCGTCTATATCTTAAAAAATGGCTGAGTTATAGCACTTTGAATTTCTAGCATGGCTGTCATTTTGAAACGATCTGATTTTTGTCACGCGATAATACACGTATTTATGAACCGATTTGGATGTGACAAGAAATGTGCATAGTACATAACAATGTCTCGAGCGAGTTCGTTGGCCAGCCTCATGCGCCATCTTGTTTCAAAATGGCGGCCATTTAAAAAAAAAAAATTAATTTAAATTTAAAATGAGGCACAAAAAATTAGACATTGAAAAATATTTTTCTCTTATGTGTTTGGGCTTGATACAAAGATTCTGGAGCATTTTTAGTTTCGTCTACATCTTAAAAAATGGCTGAGTTATAGTACTTTGAATTTCTAGCATGGCTGACATTTTGAAACGATCTGATTTTTGTCACGCGATAATACACGTATTTATGAACCGATTTGGATGTGACAAAGAATGTGCATAGTACATAACAATGTCTCGACCGAGTTTGTTGGCCAGAATCATCCGCCATCTTGTTTAAAAATGGCGGCCATTTAAAAATTTAAAAAAAAATTAAATTTTAAAAGTGAGGTACAAAATAATTAGAAATTGAAAAAGATTTTTTATTATGTGTTGGAGCTTGATACAAAGATTCTGGAGCATTTTTCGTTTCGTCTATGTCTTAAAAAATGGCTGAGTTATAGCACTTTTAATTTCTAGCATGGCTGACATTTTGAAACGATCTGATTTTTGTCACGCGATAATACACGTATTTATGAACCGATTTGGATGTGACAAAGAATGTGCATAGTACATAACAATGTCTCGACCGAGTTTGTTGGCCAGACTCATCCGCCATCTTGTTTAAAAATGGCGGCCATTTAAAAATTTAAAAAAAAATTAAATTTTAAAAGTGAGGTACAAAATAATTAGAAATTGAAAAAGATTTTTTCTTATGTGTTGGAGCTTGATACAAAGATTCCGGAGCATTTTTTGTTTCGTCTATGTCTTAAAAAATGGCTGAGTTATAGCACTTTTAATTTCTAGCATGGCTGACATTTTGAAACGATCTGATTTTTGTCACGTGATAATATGCATTTTTATGAACCGATTTGGATGTGACAAGGCATGTGCATAGTACATATAGCAATGTCTCGACCGAGTTCGTTGGCCTGCTTCATACGCCATCTTGTTTCAAAATATCGGCCATTTAAAATTTGAAAATAAATTAAAATTTAAAATGAAGTACAAAAAAATTATAAATCGAAAAAGATTTTTTTCTTATGTGTTTGAGCTTGATACGAAGATTCCGGATCATTTTTTGTTTTGCCTTTATCTAAAAAAATGCCGAGATATAGCAGTTTGAATTTCGAATGTGTGTGACATTTTGAAAAATCTCATTTTTTTGTTTCGTCTATATCTTAAAAAACGGTTGAGTTAGCACTTTGAAATTCTAGTGTGGCTGACATTTTGAAACGATCTGATTTTTGTCACGCGATAACAAGCGTATTTATGAACGGATTTGGATATAAGAAGCTATGCATATATAACGTTATCATTTTAGGGGGAGGGGGGGGGGGGTATGGCACATGATATCGTAAGATATCTCTAGGGGGAGGGGGAGTTTGTCTTTTAGTATCGTTATCATTTTTGATCCAACCAAAATTTCCTCTTCTTATTTGTAGCTTGTTCTTTACATAAAAATAGTATGTTATCTTTCTTAGTATGTTATCTATTTTTATGAAAATACAAAGTTATTATTAAAATCATTAAATGATTACAAAATTATTCAATTCCAAATAATGGAATACCCCCAATGTTTGGCTTTCCTATTCTTTTGTCATACGTGTATGCATGTACAATCTGCTGTTCGACAAACCATATGCGAAGTATGTTTGAATTGATACTTGTGTTTAAGAAGTAAATAAAAGATAATGTTGTTCACCTGTTTTGTTGATAAGAAGTTCTGTCTGCCCCACCCCGTGCGGGGCAAAAAGACATTATTACTGTTCTGTTGAATGCATTATGTAACAAAAAGCTATTATTAAATACTTTTAAACAATAACTGTTTCTTTTAAGTGTTATTTGAGATACTGTTATTTCATATATAAAATGATGTTTTATTGACTTCTCTTTGAATCAATAAAGTATGTGAAACATAAATGTAACCATATTTGTATATCACTCCAAACATAAGAAAAAAATTCCAAAAATCTAAAGAATTTTTATACATTGATAACAATATCATTACCGAGGGGGGGGGGGGAGTTCAAGGGATGATAACGTATGATATCGTTAGGGGGGGGAGGGGGTCCAAAATTACCAAAAAGTTGATAACGTTATATATGCACAGCCCCTAACTTGGTGTGTACATAGTACATACCAATGTCTCGACCAAGTACGTTGGCCAACATCATCCGCCCTCTTGTTTCAAAATGGCGGTCATTAATTTTTTTTTCTATTTTAATTTAAAATGAGGTAAAAAAAAAATTAGAAATTGAAAAAGATTTTTTCTTATGTATTTGACCTTGATACAAAGATTCTGGAGCATTTTTCGTTTCGTCTATATCTTAAAACATGGCTGAGTTATAGCACTTTGAATTTCTAGCATGGCTGACATTTTGAAACGATCTGATTTTTGTCACGCTATAACAAGCGTATTTATGAACCGATTAGGATCTCACAAGGCATATGCATAGTACATAGCAATCTCCCGGCCAAGTTCGTTTGCTAACTTCATCCGCCATCTTTTTTCAAAATGGCGGCCATTTAAAAATTTAAAAAAAATTAATTTAAAATGAGGTACAAAAAAAATTAGAAATTGAAAAAGATTTTTTTCTTATGTGTTTCAGCTTGTTACAAAGATTCCGGATCATTTTTTGTTTTGCCTTTATCTAAAAAAAGGCCGAGATATAGCAGTTTGAATTTCGAATGTGTGTGACATTTTGAAAAATCTGATTTTTTGCCTGCAACAGCACTTGTATATATCAACCGATTTAGATATGAGTAAGCATGTGCACAGGAAATACTAACGTCTCGACCAAGTTCATTGGTGAGCTTTGTTGCACCCATTATGTTGTTTTAAAATGGCGGGCTATCACCGATAATTCGTGTTAATATAATTATTAATATAATTCGGGATATCACCGAATTTGGCGACAAAATATAAATCACTTTAATAAAACCAGCTTTGATAACGCTGACTAATTTGGCGAAATTCTCATTCATATTCAATATTGACAAAAATTAGTATTTAATCTTCTATAATCGGGTTCCACTAATTTGAGCTCCGTGTGTTTGAATAATATAAGCTGGCTTTTAAAAAATAAGGAATATGAAAGCTACCTCTTCCTCCCGGCACTGGCCGGAAGGACTTATTTTGGTACTACTTAGTTATCCCGTCGACCAAAAATCTATCGCCAAACTATAAGATTAAATGCCAATAATGGTTGATCGTAAATATTACATTCACTGGACTTTAAGCAAGTTACACGCCTTTACGTCATCAAGTGATCTTTATTTCGACGTTTTATTTGTATATTTATTAATGTTATAGTATTTTATTTGTTCTTTCGTTATTTAAAATAAAAATTAGGTCAATTTGTATAATTTGGCGAAATGGGTCGACGGAATAACTAAGTAGAACCGTATTTTTTTATTATTTTCTATTATTTTTAAAAGAAAATAACCAAAAACATAATTAAGTAGAGAACAAAACAATTTATGTAATTTAAAAAAATAAAATAAAGTAAATAAACATTTATTATTAAATAAACAACAATAGCCGGGTTACCATGTCAACCAAAATAATGCCATTTTGGCGCCAATTAGGTACCCCGGTGCGTATATGACATCTGTGCCTAATATTTTTCTTTTCGTTTCGTTTAAAAAAAAAAAGAAAGAAAGGAAGGAAGAAGTGAAAGCCATTTATTTTGAATGGTTCAGTTTGTATTAAATAAAATGATAATGAAATACAAATTGAATTATGAATAAAAGTAACATGATATATTTCTTAGCATGCGTTTAAGGGAGGCCAAACTGGTCGCAAAATTAGTTTAAAATAGTAACCTTTTCTAAAATCTGAAAAAAAATATCTGTTATGATTAAAATTTGAGTTGCCATCATTAGAGAAAGAGTAATAAAATTAGAAAAAAAATAATATTTCGAAGACTAATTCGAATATAAAAATTCTAATACCAGTTTTGAGATCCTCGGATAAATACAGATTTTTGGTGTTAATTTCATCGCAAAGTATTCCGTATTTTAGGAGAAATCGCCGTGAAACATAATCAGTTGTTTCATAGAATCGTTACATAAATTCGTTTTATAATATCCTTCATTAGGATTTTATATATACTAGGGGATCGTACCCGGGCTTCCCGGGTTAAAGAATATAGGTGAAATCATTTTTTTAAATTTAAAACTAATAATTATTTTATTTTCCATAATATTTTTAGATTGACAACTTACATTAAAAAAGCATTTTTCATATGGAAAATACGAATTATACAATCAAATATTTTTTTTTTAATTTATCAAAAGCGATATTTTCTTATTAGCCGCATGCTAAGTGTTATTTGCCAAGATTTTCCTACTTATGGCATCCTTTTATATTCTGATAATTTCAGAGCTTATACATGCCTGGTAAATTTGTGTTTTATTTATATTATTTTATTTATTTATTCATAGGGAATTTTTTTAATGGATATTAGCCGTAAAAAAATGATGAAGTCTGTATTTTGTTTTAAGGGCAAACGGATTAATCTTTCGTAATCGAGCTCCGCGCGATATAGCTAAATTAAAAAATATTTCATGCTTAAAAATTTTTTTTTAAACTATAGACAATCAGTAAACTGAGATGGACTTTGCAAAGTTATTCCATTAAAAAAAAATCCTATTTGGTGATCTAAAAATTTAAATTGTACGATTATAAATATGTTAGATTTGTTGTTTTTTCAATATTATTCTTTTATTTGTTTATAAAAGAAGTATTAATTTCGTTAATTTGTCTATCACAAATATGTTAGATCGGTGGTTTTTTTATTATTATTCTTTTATTTGTTTATAAAGGAAGTATTAATTTCGTTATGCAAAAATAGTCAGAAACAAATGCTGAAAAATATTTGTTGCTTTATGTGAAAAATGTTTATTATTATTATGTATTGAAACCGGCACTTGATAAGATAAACTTAAAAAAAATCATGCTAAAAAATTATTTTAGAAAATATAATACATCAGTCAATTAAGATAAAGTTTTTAAACAAATTGCATTTGAAAGTAAATTTTTTCTCTATGCGACGAAAATTGAAAATGTAACGATGGTTAGAAGATTGAAAAATATACTTTATGAAGATACTCTAAATTTTTGTAAAACATTGCGTTTTATCAGTGTGTGATTTCGATTACATTATTTTTAAATGTGAAGCATTTTCACCTGTGAAGAATTTCAAAGCAGCTGGGCTGTAAAAAGGACGCACTTCTACAAAACATAATTCAGGTTTAAGAAATAAAATACACGTTTTTTTATAAAATGACGTCATTTGCATCCGCTAAAGCAATCCACTTTTACAATCCAATTTTAAACTTCGTCTATAGAAAAGTGTGCATATGACGTCATTATCACAGAATAACAGACAATATTCTTGACATAGCCCATATTTTAATTTTAACCTTTTTTTTTTTTTTTTTTTTAGGTTTTATGAGAAAATGGCAACAAAAAGATATCTCCTATTTTCGACTATTTTCCGTTTACTTTCAATGACTTTCAATGAAATGAGGTACTTTTGTTGCCACGATAAGAAAAATGTAATTAGAAACTACAAAAAAATTAATATCTGAAAAATAAATTGAGATACAGTTTTCAAACAAATTGCATTTAAAAGAGTATTTTTTTCCTTATACGACGGTGTAAAAATTTAAAATGTGCGATGTTTAGAAGTTTAAAAATTTGCAGTAGAAAAAATTGCAAATCCAAAATTTTATTTCAAATTTCAAAGTGTTGCCATTCGCAAAATGACGTATGCGTTACGCACAGATATGTTTGTCCTTTATAATATAGACTAGGGGATCGTACCCGGGCTTCCCGGGTTACAGAATATAGGTGAAAACCATTTTTTTTTTATTGAAAAGTAATATTTATTTTTACATGCAATATATTCTTTAGATTGCACACTAAAAATGATAAAGGATTTTTCATGTGAAAAATATGAATTTTACAATCAAATAGACTTTTGAAATTTATCAAAAGTGATTTTTTTTCGTATTAGCTGCATGCTAAGAGTTATTAGCCCAAGATTTTTCTGCTTACCGCATCCTTTTATTTTCTGATATTTCAGAGCTTTAAGCGCGTAGTTCAATTACGCGTCTGTTAAATTTGTGTTTTATTTACATTATTTTATTTATTTAATCACAAAGGAAGTTTTATTTTTGTTTACAGAATATCAGTTGTAAGAAAATGACTCTTTATGTTGTTTTAAGGGCAAACGGATTAATCTTCCTTAATCGAGTTCCACGCGATGGAGATAAATTTAAAAATTAACCTGTCACACCCGCAATCACTCTTTTAAAAAATTGGTATTTTAATTTGATCATTTTAAAATCATTTTAATTCTTAACGTGAAGTCACGATTGACAGCAAAATCTTTTGCATGTGAACAGTCGAACTCTTAACTCGAGATTCTAATCTCGGTACCGGAGAATAAAAATTGACTTAATTTATGTTTTTTTTACGCATTTGTGTAAAAAGTTTAGTTTTATCTAAGAAAATCATCGTTCCTTTTAAATACGACGTCATTTTCACTTACTTAAGCATTTCACCTATAGTGTCCGAAACTTAGTACACATACAGAAGGTAAATACATTTGGAAACTTTATGAGGAAAATGCGTGTTTTCAAAAGCAGTATGTAATTTTCCGTTCAAAATATTATGTCGCTAATGGGATTTTGCGCCATTAAACCCTATACAACAACTTTTATCAACATTTTTGAATTTTTTTGAGAATAAGTATAAATAAACCTCATTATTTCTCTCTTCTCTGCAATAATGAAAGCTATCTTATTACCATCATTTTGAAGAAGTTTCATAGAATACTTTTCAAATTAAAATATAATAATGGGATATTAAAAGAAACAGCTGGTGCAGGTAGATATACAATTGAACAGCTTTCAGTTTAAAAAAAAATATATATAGTCAATTTGGTTCAGCAGAAAGATCAGGGCAGATGACTAAAAAACATTCTTGTGTTTTAAATATATAGATTATATAGAATTATGAAAAATTAAATTAAGCAAATTATGTTATTTTGATAAAATTAAAGTAACATGTCTTAAAGAATAGCAATAAAATTTTTATTAGTCGAGAGAATTTTGGACAAAAACTTGGAGAGCCTGATATTATTTTAAACCCCTAATTATTGCCAAGATCTTCTGTGATTGCTTGTCTAACTCGGCAAAGCGAATACATCCAAGAGAGAATCATCAAGTTCTGTAATATAAATTGCTATTTTTCGGGCAAAAAGCATGCTCACTGCATGTTACTGCTCTTCTATAAAGGCACTCTAAACGTTTGTAAAACATTGCGTTTTATTAGCGTGTGATTTCGATTAAGTTATTTTCAAAGATAAAGCATTTTCCCCTGTGAAGAATTTCAAAGCAGCTGGGGTGAAAATGACGCACTTCTACAAAACATATTTTAGTTCTAAGAATTAAAATACACGCTTTTTTTTAAATAAAATGACGTCAATCGCACCCGCTAAAGCACCCCACTTTTACGACCCCGTCTTAAACAACATCTATAGAACGGTATACAAATGATATCATTATCTCGGAATAATACATAAACCCAGCAGAAAGCAATGACGTCATTTAGGAAGCTAGGCAAAACAATCTCGGGTATCTAATGATTTATATATGACATCATTTTTTTGTTTATAATAGCTCCGTGTTTTATCAGATGTCATTCATTTATATTTTTTAAAATTCGGAAAATGTAATTACACACGGATTGATAAAATTGCATTCTTTCAGAGTTTTGATACGAATTAAGTAAATGCGCAGAAAATAAGTCACAAATATTCTTTAAAATGTATTTTTGTAAAGAGAAAGTGTTGTATCGTTTGTAAAGTTAAATTGCAATGAACTAAAAATCATTTAATCTAATATATAAAAGTGAAAATTGTCTGTCTGTCTGTAATGCTATACAAATCCACAGTTTAGAAGCCAGGATTGTGAAATGTTATGTACATGTGTGTTAAAACACGGCCGAGGCAACTAAAGCAATCCGGAATCGAAATAATTTATTGTTAACTTTTAATTAATAAAAAACCACCAATTTTTCAGCAATTTCCTATCAAATTTAAACATTTTTCGTTATAGCAGCTGCCAACAATTAAAAATTCACAATAAAATTCTTACCACAACAATTACCTTTCTATTGCAAGACGCATGCATATTACGTACGCCACGCTGAAAAAAAGCTACTAAAAAGCTGTAGCGGGTATTACAATAATTCTTTTACCTCGCATGCAAATAATTAGAGATATGCATATTACGTAAGCCACGCTGATTAAATTTCATTAAAAAAAAGGGCACAGTAGTGGAAAAATATTTTACTAAATCGAATAGTTATTTTTAATTTTGGTTTTAGAATTAAATTCATGAACTCCCGTTCATAAAACGGGTTAAACAGCTAGTTGATAAATAAAAACAAAATAAAGACAAACGTTATCGGGTTTTATAACAAACGATATTCTTAACATAGCACGTATTTAATTTCAATTTTTTTCAGTTTTTATGAAAAAATGGCAACAAAAAGATACAGTAATCTATTATTTTAATTATTTTCCCTGTACTTTCAAAGAAATGAAGTACTTCAGTTGCCACGATTACAAAAAAAGTAATAAAAACTACAAAAAAATTAATATCTTAAAATTAAATTGATATACAGCTTTCAAACAAATTGCATTTAAAAGAGCATTTTTTTTTCCTTATACTATGGTGTTAAATTTAAAATGTGCGATGTTTAGAAGTTTAAAAATTTGCAGTAGAGAAAATTGCAAAAACAAAATTTTATTTCAAATTTCAAAGTGTTGCCATTCGCAAAATGACGTATGCGTTACGCACAGACATGTTTGTCCTTTATAATATAGATAGGGTAGATATATATATATGTCGCAGCCTACGGCGCTTCTTTGAAAGTAAAGATTATAAACATGAAAAAAAACTAACTAAAATATGTATTTTTGCTCAGAACTCCTCGTACGAGGCAATTTTTAACTATATCGACGTAAAAAATCCATTTTCTATAGAAATTTAGCCGGGCCGGTCTCGTACAGATATTTTAACTTTTTCTGGACCGGTCTCGGGTCGACTTTTAGCTTTTATACCAGGCCGGGCCGAGTCAATAATTTTTTTTGTACGGTCCGCGTCGGGCTCGTGCCGAACTTTTAACTATTATACCCGGCTGGGCTGGGTTCGGGCCGGGCTGATCCGAGCTGTTTTGGAATGGATCGGGTCGGCCCGGTTCTTTCCCAAGCTTCAAATTTCCCTCTCGGAGACAAATGTCCTACTTGTGTGGAAGGTTTTAGCAATACATGGGTTACTCAGTGCTTCCAAATGGAAGAAAAAGAATAGGAACTTGAATCTATCCTATTAGGTAGCTTTCTTTACAAAAAGCTACCTATTGCAGCCGTTCGGAGGAAAGCTATTTCAAAAAATTTTGGTATATTTTCATCGATCATGACCCCCAGACCCTGAAACCACCCTCCGTTCAAAAGTTGATATATATATATATATATCTGATTTTTGTCACACTGTAACTCTCGTATTTATGAACCGATTTGGATGTAACTCGGTGTGTACATAGTACATATTAATGTCTTGACCAAGTTCGTTGGCCAGCTCCATCCGCCATTTTGTTTCAAAATGGCGGCCATTTAAAAAATTTTAAAAATTTAAAAATTTGAAATGTGGTACCAAAAATTTCAAAATGGAAAAATATTTTTTTCTTATGTGTTTGACCTTTATACAAAGATTCCGGAGCAGTTTTTGTTTCGTCTATATTTTAAAAAATGGCTGAGTTATAGCACTTTGAATGTCTAGCGTGGCTGACATTTTGAAACGTCCTGATTTTTGTCACGCGATAACAGGCGTATTTATGAACCGATATGGATGTACCTTGGTGTGTACATAGTACATACCAATGTCTCGACCGAGTTCGTTGGCCAGCTTCATCCGCCATCTTGTTTCAAAATGGCGGCTATTTAAAAAAATTAATAAAGGTTTTTAATTTAAAATGAGGTACCAAAAAATTGGAAAATAAAAAAGATTTTTTCTTATGTGTTTGACCTTAATACAAAGATTCCGGAACAGTTTTTGTTTCGTCTATATCTTAAAAAAGGGCTGAGTTATAGCACTTTGAATTTCTAGCGTGGCTGACATTTTGAAATGACCTGATTTTTATCATGCGATAACAGGCGTATTTATGAACCGATTTGGATGTAACTTGGTGTGTACATAGTACATACCAATGTCTCGACCGAGTTCGTTGGCCAGCTTCATCCGCCATTTTGTTTCAAAATGGCTGCCATTTAAAAAAATTAAATTTAAAATGAGGTATCAAAAAATTGGAAAATGAAGAAGATTTTTTTATGTGTTTGACCTTTATACAAAGATTCCGGATTTGTTTCGTCTATATCTTAAAAAAATGGTTAAGTTATAGCACTTTGAATTTCTAGCATAGCTGACATTTTGAAACGATCTGATATTTCTCATGCTATAACACACGTATTTATTAACCTATTTGGATGTAAGAAGGCATGTGGATAGTATATAGCAATGTCTCGACCAAGTTCGCTGGCCAGCATTATCCGCCATCTTGTTTCAAAATGGTGGCCATTAAATTAAAAAAAAAATTATATTTAAAGTGAGGTGCAAAAAATTAGAAATTGAAAAAGATTTCTTTCTTAAGTATTTGACCTTGATATAAGGATTCCGGAGCTTTTTTTGTTTTGTCTTTATCTTAAAAAATGGCTCAGATATAGCAGTTTGAATTTCTTAATGTAGGTGACATTTTGAAAAATTTGATATTTTGCCTGCGACAGCACTCGTATATATCAACCGATTCCGATGTGAGTGAGCATGTGCACATGAATTACTAAGGTCTCGACGAAGTTCATGGTTTAGCCTCATCCACCATGTTGTCTTAAAATGGCAAGCACTTCAAGATATCGCCGAATTTGGCAACCAAATATAAGTTACTTTAAATAAAAGCAGCTTGTATAAAGCTGACTAATTTCGCGAAATTCTCATTCATAAGGATTTAGTATGGATAAAAATTAGTACTGAATCTTCTATAATTCATTTCCACCAAATTGAGCTTCGTGTGTTTAAATAACATAAGCTAGCTTTTAGGTAGCTTTCATTACAAAAAGCTACCTATTGCATCCGTTCGGAGGAAAACCATTCCGAAAAATTTTGGTATATTTTCACCGATCATGACCCCTAGACTCCGAAACCACCCTCCGTTCAAAATTTATATACATACATATATATATAACCATTAATTAAACATAACCTACCATATATATATATATATATATATATTACCATTAATTAAACATAACCTGCCACCGTCAATTATTATGAATTAAAGCTGTAAGTATTAAAAAAAAAAAAAAAAAAAAAAATATATATATATATATATATATATATATACATATATATCTGATCTTTGTCATACCGTAACTCTCGTATTTATGAACCGATTTGGATAAAATTTCGTGTGTACATAGTACATAGCAATGTCTCGACCGAGTTCGTTGGCCAGCCTCATTCGCCATCTTGTTTCAAAATGGCTGCCATTTAAAAAAAATTTAAAAAATTTAAAATTTAAAAGTGAGGTACAAAATAATTAGAAATTGAAAAAGATTTTTTCCTTATGTGTTTGACCTTGATACAAAGATTCCGGGGCATTTTTTGTTTCGTCTATGTCTTAAAAAATGGCTGAGTTATAGCACTTTTAATTTCTAGCATGGCTGACATTTTGAAACGATCTGATTTTTCTCACGCGATAATACACGTATTTATGAACCGATTTGGATGTCACAAGGCATGTGTATAGTACATAGCAATGTCTCGACCGAGTTCGTTGGCCAGCTTCATACGCCATCTTGTTTTAAAATGTCGGCCATTTAAAATTAAAAAAAAAAATTTTTAATTTAAAATGAAGTACAAAAAAATTATAAATTGAAAAGGATTTTTTTCTTATGTGTTTGAGTTTGATACGGAGATTTCGGAGCATTTTTTGTTTCGTCTATATCTTAAAAAACGGTTGAGTTATAGCACTTTGAAATTCTAGTGTGGCTGACATTTTGAAATGATCTGATTTTTGTCACGCGGTAACGCGCGTATTTATGAGCGGATTTGGATATAACTTGGTGTGTACATAGTACATACCAATGTCTCGACCGAGTACGTTGGCCAACATCATCCGCCATCTTGTTTCAAAATGGCGGCCATTTAAAAATTAAAAAAAAATTAATTTAAAATGAAGTACAAAAAAAAAATTAGAAATTGAAAAGATTTTTTTCTTATGTGTTTCAGCTTGTTACAAAGATTCCGGATCATTTTTTGTTTCGCCTTTATCTATAAAAAAGGCGATAGAAAGATAGGATATAGAAGTTTGAATTACGAATGTGTGTGACATTTTGAAAAATCTGATTTTTTGCCTGCAACAGCACTCGTATATATCAACCGATTTAGATATCAGCGAGCATGTGCACAGGAATTACTAAGGTCTCGATGAAGTTCGTTGGTGAGCTTTGTTGCACCCATTATGTTGTTTTAAAATGGCGGGCTATCACAGATAATTCGGGTTAATATAATTATGAATATAATTCGGAATATCACCGAAATTGGCGACAAAATATAAATCACTTTAATAAAACCAGCTTTGATAACGTTGACTAATTTCGCGAAATTCTCCATTCAATATTGACAAAAATTAGTATTTAATCTTCTATAATCGGGTTCCACTAATTTGAGCTCCGTGTGTTTGAATAATAAAAGCTGGCTTTTTAAAAATAAGGAATATGAAAGCTACCTCTTCCTCCCGGCACTGGCCGGAAGGACTTTTTTGTATTCTGTTAATCTGTTTTCTTTCGGCATTATGATAGCAACAAAAAACTAATAATAAATAATTAAGAAAATATCGGATTGTCAATGGTGCCAAAATCTTATTAAACGTAAAAAATGCAAGCAAATGTAGTAAAATATTTTTAAAAATTATTATGAAGATATTATAACGAAATTTTCAACTTACCTTGCTTTCTCTTGAAATGTGATGACATCACGAAATATGCTGGAAGTGCACCTAATTCTGTCATTGACACCGTATGTAATGCCAATTACATTCCGAAATATGTAGCGTTTAGTTTAGTATTATTTGGATGCAGGTGGCGGCTACTTCCACCAATTTTTATGAAATTGCTACATATCACACAAATAAATACACGCCTGTTAAAAATTTCTTTAAAGTACCTCCATTACCCTTAAAGTTTTGAACAAAAATACTGATTTAGTATGGTGTAAGAAGTAAGACTGAATAAACGGATTATGTTCCTGGTTACAAAATTATGCAAGAATTATTTGTTGTAATGTGTTTTACCACCTTTTAAGTTCGGATCAGACTAACACGACGTGTTTTGTGGTTTTATTCGGTTTTATTCGGTTGCGCATTTTACTTCGAAATATTTACACAACAATAAAAAGAGTTACTAACTTACCCCAGAGTTTTTTCAAAAGAAGGCTCAAAGAATTAATGACTATTTAATACGTAATTTATCACATTGCTAACAAAGCGTAGAACCAACTGAATGAAAAATATCCAAGCCAGGAATCGAATCTGGAACCCTTGGAATAGCGCTCCAAGTGCTCTACCATTTAAGCTACGAGGACGATACCCAGCTTACCACCTCTCACTCAAATATGTAGGTAAAGCTGCAACTGAAGCACAAGGTGGAAGTCTTCAGGCTGCTAAGCTGGGTATCGTCCTCGTACCTTAAGGCTGTTCTCAAATCCAAGAGGGCAACTTTCTGACATAAGTTTTAATTTATTTTTGTTCGGAAATGCATGAAACTAGCAGGTGTTGTTGTTCAGAAACTATGTCATCGAGCTGTTTTTTCCATTTTTTTTGCAAACGCAATAGATCTTTCAGAAAATAACGTCAAAGTCGACCTTTTGAACCGAATTTCCGAGCGAAAGTAGAAAAATCACTCAAGAGCGGGTGAAAAACGGGTTTGTCACGTGATCGATATCGCTTATAACTCAATGGGTAATTGATTGATCAAAAAACGGAAAAAACAGTTCGATTCCAAATCGCTTCCATGGCCAGGCTTTCCAATTTTATATCTTTCCGTTAAAAAATGAATTTGTAAATGTGTCAGACCGTTTTACGCTTGTTCAGCGGAGCAGTGAAGAACAGCCTTAATTGGTAGAGCACTTGGAACGCTATTCCAAGGGTTCCGGGTTCGATTCCCGCCTTGGACATTTTTCACTCAGTTGATTCTACGCTTTGTTAGCAATGTCATAAATCACGTATTAATTATTCAATAATTTCAAGCGTAATTTCACTGCTGAAAATTAATTGAAAAATTAATTATGATTAAATATCAAAGAATTAATTTACGACTTTTGTGAACAGCGCTTTATGTTTGTCAAAATGCTTTCAATAGTTTCTTTTTAATTATAATTAAAGTTGTTGTATTTTTTTTTCTAGTGATAAAAATGTGCTCTTATTAAACTTATCAACAATAGCCTTTTAATTGTCACTAACCCGACTGATCTAGCACATACCTTTTAGACACATTTAAAAATCTTCAAAGATTAAAACTTAAAAGCGCAAAAGTTTCACTTTCCACTGTCATATTAAATTGCATTCGCTTTATGAAAGAAAGAAAACCCTTTTACCAAACTGATTCCATACCGTAAATAACTTTATTTCCGTCAAAAGTACACAGTATTTTTTCCTATTTTTCTCTCTTTGCATTTCCCTACCCTCCTCTCTCCGCTCCTCAGCTCAGTCGATATGAAACGCCGCCGTTCAAATATTTTCTTTTTTGCGGCAAAAGCAACAAAGTTTCCGAGTGATACATTTCAATGAATCTGCGGCTTTCAATGATTCTCTTTTGGGGGCGCTGCATATAAATTGCGATTAATGCAATTCTCGGTTGATAGTCATCTGAATTTAAAAGTATTGTTTATGTTGACAATCGTTCTCCACGTGGTCTGGACCACGTGCTTTTATCTCAAGACTTTTGGTGAACTTCAGTGTATTGTGTATTTGTGGAAGTAAATTTTCTTTGAAATGATTTCGAAGTTGTTAAAGGTATATAAAAGTGGGTGATGATTTGTACCAATGAGCAAGACCATTCAGATAGTTTTTAATGGAGCGCTATAGAAGATACAGTGTTGAATTCAGGGAATGGCCCGGGGGAGGGGGTGGCATCCTCCCGGTACACTGAAACGGCCCGCTCCGGAAAGTTTGAGATTTTATGCGTTGTAATGGACAAAAGTGTAAGTCCCCTCCTCCATTCAGGAGCCACAGAAATCCCTTCTGGAGAAAAATGTCTGAATTCAACAGTGGAAGATTATATTTTGAAAATATTTTACAGCTAAACTGGCGTAATGTTATCATTGATTTTAACTATTTTCTCAAAGAAGTCCTTATTATTACACACTTTTATGTGATGTATTGGCCTAGCGTTGCCAGGTATCCGGATTAACGGGGGGGGGGGGGGGGGGGTCCCGATTTTTAGGTGCTCCAAAAGCCGTCCCGCTTAACCATTGCGTAGAACTCCAATCTCCCGATTTTATCTGATGCACTTTATCCGAAATACTTCGAAGTTCCTTTCTGTATCATGTTATGTCTGTATCGAGTGGAGCTTAATACAGTAAAACCTGTGAAAGCAGAACCTGTCAGTAATGGAACCTTTTTATGAATCCACTGAAAGGAATACCGTACAAATCTACATGTTACGACGAAATATTTCTCCAGTCCTTAGCTATTCCGTTTCTAGAGTTTAATGTTCTTTGTTTAGCTGTAAAAACGTAACCTGTGTATCATGGAATCCTGTCTTAAATTTAAAGATTGCGTGGTCCTTATCATACAATTATAACTGCTCACCAGTACAGCGAAACCGAATCCTGTCTTAAATTTAAAGATTGCGTGGTCCTTATCATACAATTATAACTGCTCACCAGTACAGCGAAACCTAACAAGTCGGAAATTATATGTCAAACGTGGCAAATTAGGTGTGTTCGTAGTTTTAAAAATATTCAGATCTTGGTGCAATAGCTGTTGCACTCATGCAAAAATGCATGAATACAAACTTTACAGTCGACTCTCTGTTTAACGTCGCTCTACTTAACGACGATCTCTATTTAAGGACGATATTTTGCGGTCCCGGCTCCTTTAAGTAAAAAAAAATCTCTATTTAACCCCTTAACCTACGATTTAAAATCAACAACTCCACGGTTTGGCAAATCCATAGCAACCACTAAAATTTAATAGAGATTTTCGCCTTGTTTAATCATGGAATTTCGACGATTAAATTAAACTATATTTACTGTGAAATTTTAGTGGTAAGAAGAATTTACATTTGGCTCGATTATCGTACGCGGACTATGCCCGTCATTGTAGGTTAAGGGGTTAAAGACCAAATTCTTCCTATTTAACGACGATTTTCAAGTAGGTTTTTTTTCGATCCTTTTAAACATATTAAACGAGGGAACTTTCTCTGATAGAAAAACAAATTTTCTTAGAATTCAGATGAGTGAACTTAACTCATGTGACGAAGACGTTTTAACAACCGACTTCAGAAAGTTAGATCAAATTTATGAAGACATCGCAAATGAAAATGCAACTTCAGACGCAGAAGATGGTGATGAAGATGATGATACAGAAAGCGAGACACCACCTCCTTCTTACTCAGATGCGAATTCTGCCCTGGATATTCTTCGCCAGCACATTGTTTCATCAAATATTGAAGATGACTCATTCAACTTTCTTGAAAAGCTTGAAGAAGGGGTACTTAAAACTGGACCACCATTGAAACGATCTACACTTTTTGATTTTTTAAAAACTTAATTTTTTTAATTAAATGTATAATAAATATTTTTATTGTACTGTAAGTAACATTGTTTAGTTAAATGTATTACAAATATTTTTATTGTACTTTAAGTAATATTGTATGCTGTAATGTTGTTCTTGTATGCAGTCTAATTAATGCAATTTGTATTTGTGCAATAAAAATATGCAGTATATCTGTATCAATAAAAACAAAAGATAGAAAGAAAACATAAAATAAATTTAAATAAATAAATAAAACATTTCTAAATACGCCAATATATTGAGAAATGTATTGAGAACTCTAAGCCTGTAAACTGAGAAGGGAAATGTTTTTCAAATATTATTTTTCCAGAAATTCTGTTTAAGGACGATCTCTATTTAAGGACGATTTTTCGAGGTTTCTTGAAAGTCGTTAAACAGAGAGCCAACTGTATTACGATTAGAGGAGACTAGGGAGGGTTGACCCAGTTTTTACAAAATGATTTTTAATTTTTTAACTATTCAACGTAGAATAAAGTTTTATGGATCATTTTATTCGTTATCAAAATAAAATTGCTGCATAAGTGTAATATATAAGAAATTTGAAAAAAATGATTGATTTTAATCATGAGAAAATAATGGGTCAAGGCCTCCCTATACGTGGGAGGGTTGACCCACTATATGGGAGGCTTGACTCACTTTGTTTTATATTGAAATATTTGTGAAGAGAAATAAAATAAGTTTTTAAAAAAGCCAAATAACTTTAGGCTATATGCTTTAATTATTGTAAAAGAAATATTTTTGAAAATATGATGCTTAAACAAACCTGTTTAGACGCAATTGCAAGTCAGAGGAGAAAATTTGTTTTAAACAGGATCTTGTCTGAGCAGGTATAACTGTACAGCAGGGAAAATGAAATTTTAACATTTAAGACAATATTCCATTAGAGGCAGGCTCCGTTTTCGTAGGGTTTCATGTATTATTATGTCTGGATTTAGGAGCCACTGTCCTGCTTTTTTTTTTTTTTTTTTTTTTTTTTTTTTTTTTTTTTTTTTTTCTGTCTCATTGTCCTACTTTTTGTGGCACTCGACCTAACAACTCTAGTTGTCACATAGTTTGGCTTCATCTTACTGCATTCATGCTGGTGAAATTTGTCTACATACGTTCCTAAAGTTTTTCGATCAGTGCTATGTTCTTTTGCAGCCGCATGAGCACTTGGCTTATCATTAAGATCTTTTAACACTTTCAGGGGTTAATTAGTACTTTCAGTACTAAAATGATGAAATAAATGATTGGCACCGGAATTTACGAACAAATTTATTTGGAAATAAGAAAAAGGCTATATATTTCACATGCATATTATATGGAAAAGATTCTCGCAAAATTCTGGTGCTATTGTGGCGTTTAGGAATTAAAATTAAGTAGTTTCCTAAATATACCACTGCCCCTGAAAGGGATAAGACTGCTGCTTTCACGCTTTCTAGTCTTTTCCACTGTTTCTATTTACCTATTGTAAGTAATATTTAAATGGAAAAAAAGTACCCATTTATATTTCATTAAATTTTTTCCTGCAGTGGATACTATAGCAATTTTTCGCATCTTTCTTTAATCAGTTTTAAACGTTTTCTTTCCCATCACCCCATTTTACTGTAGATTTACAGAATAAATTTACATTCTTTTTTTATATATAACCATTAACATTTCACTATGCACAGGGTATAATAAAAAGATTTCCAAAACCACTTAATTAAGGTAGCGTTGAGCATCTGGTCAACCCTCCCTCACATTGACTGAGTCAAGCCTCCCCACATAGCCCTTTTCTAAAGAATAGCACATTGTTATGTTAAGCCTAACTTACTGTGCAAACTTTATGCCTGGAATGAAAGCTCGATATTTCTGCATTACTTAAAGCATACTCACTCAAATTTCTATGATAAGCGAAATAATATAATCTGATCTAATAATATAATCTGAAAAAAGCTTACAAAATATTTCTAAAAAACACAACTTTTAGGCTGAAAACGCCTCATAATTGATTTTTTCCACACCTATTTCGATCAAATGTATGAAACAAAGACTGTTGTTTGAGCATTCCAGTAGCTTTGGTTCACACCTATTGATAAAATTCTGAAATTCTTTTAAATATGAAAACTGATGGGTGGGTCAAGCCTACCCTATGGACAACCCTTCCCTAATCTCCCCAATATATATTAAACTAAGTAATACTGAAATAATAGGACTCCATCTTGAATAGAAAGTAATCATCATGACAACCTAGAATCATTACCTATCATGGGATATCAATGAATTAATTACGTATGATAGGATTTAATAGAATGAAGACAATTTTTATTAATATCTTTTTTAAGTTTTGATTTGATTTTTATAAAATTTGAAATGAGTCGACAAAATTCTGCAACGATTATATATAAAAAATTCCAAACCATTCGGTTTGGTAGTTTTTGAGTTGATATATGCGGACAGACAGACAGGCAGACGGACGGACCAGACGTCCAGACAACGACTGTAGGTGCTACGTATTTATTTATATAATAACGAACGCACCTAAAAAGACGGAAAGCGAATTGACGGAAAATAATTTTCGTTTTAGACAGGTTTCCATCATAACAGGTAAAATTGTTAGGCATTCCTTCCATAGGGAGCATGAATTTTTAAGTTTAAGACAGGTTTCCGTTATGGACAGGTTCCATTCTCATAGGATTTTCTGCAATTTTGTCTCCCGATTTAGAAGGCGCTGTCCCGCATTCTTTACCTCTCTGTCCCGTTTTTTGTGACAGTGGACCTGACAACACTACACAGCCACCCCCTCCCTCCCCCACAAAGGAAAAGAGGGAAGAGCCTTTTCTTCTCTTTGAATTTTGAAATTTTTTTAACAAAATCTTCATTTCCACTAATGATTTTGACAAAAAAAAAAAAAAAAAAAAAAAAAAAAGTAAAATTTATTATTCGCAAATGACATAAAATAATTAAATATTAAAAGAGAGAATAAGTGTGGAGCATCCGCAGTTATGACTTTTGAATAGAAGAAAAGAAAGTGTAAAATTTAATTTAAAAAATAGAATAAAAGAACAACATATGATGCTTCATCATAAAAATTTTCGTGAGAAGCAGGGGAATAGAGTTCTCGTTTTGAATCCCTCAGGTAAAGCAATTTTTAATTCTGTTTTTCTTTTTAATCTTAAATGGAGAATTCTGGGAAAAAAGGATAAACTGTTTCAATTATCCATTTTGAAAAATTCTTGTAGAAACTTATTTTTGAATATTTAATATTACTTAATAGTTAAAACTTCTTTATTTCTTTTTATGTTAATATGGTTTTAAATTATCTTACACGAGGATTTCTGACAAAAATTCTTATCTTAGCTTGTTTCCTTTTTATAATATATATTATTATTTGATAGTTGCAAAAGAAAAAATGGTAAGGTCGCCACATCACTTTCACACCAAAAGAATGCCAAATGCTAATTGATTTGGAAAAATTATTAAAAAGAAAAAATAAATCAGTCCGTGTTGTCATAACTTTGAAACAAATGAAAGAACATCCAACCCCGGAGCATTGAAATCTCTCCCAGATGGTCAAGATTTTATACTTTTTAATGGTCAATAAATGCAATCTTTCCAGAGCTGTATGATGCCCTACTACCCCGAACCGCAGACATCACTTCTGAAGAAAAATGTCTGAATTCATTTTTAAAGATTCTTTTTTTTTTTTTTTTTTTTTTTGGCCATAGCATAGGTCGATCTCTGATAGGGCCATTTTTAGCTTTTTCGATTTTGGTTGTAGATTTCTTTTAATAAAAGTGCTTTCACTTGTGGAAACTTATTTTTAAAAAAAAATCTACAACCATAATCGAAAAAGTAAACAAGTTGGAAACTGATCGTCAAACATGGCAAATGAGGTGCGTTCGTACTATAACTAGTTTTATAAATATTTTTTGCACCGTATATTGTACCGAATGTATATTTCAATGTACTTCAATAAGTGCATATCCATTTCATTCTGTTCGAAAGGCTGTAACATCATTAAAATGCACTTGAAATAATTTTTTCCCATTGGCCGTCATACAACAGAAAACTTTTGACTGTCCCTATAATTAAACTATATATCAGATTTTCATAAAACTTGAAATAACTCGACAAAATTTTGCGGCAATTATATATTTAGAATTTCAGACCATTCGGAAGGCTGTAACATCATTAAAATGCACTTGCAATAATTTATTCCCATTGGCCGTAATGTAATGGAAAACTTTTGACTGTCTCTGTAATTAAACTATACATCCGAGTTTCATAAAATTTGAAATGACTCGACAAAATTTTGCAGCAATTATATATTTAAAATTTCAGACCATTCGGTTGGGTAGTTTTTGCTCTGTTATATGCGGACAGACGGACTGAACGACGACTATAGTGCTACTGCTACATATTTATATAATTACGAACGCACCTAAAAATGGCCCTGTTAGTGATCGACCTCAGCTATTCTATGCAAAAAAGAAAAAAAATTGTTAAAAATATTCAAATTCAAACGAGAAATTTGAAAAGAGCTCTGCCATAGGTTTAATATTAACTTGCGAGTGTCTTCGCGTGACGGAAAGACCTGTATATGCTCTTGGAAAACAATACAAATACAGAAGTGAACTAAAACAAGCAATTTTGTTTCTGTGATCTTTTATCGGCTTGCATCAGTTGCAGAAATTTATTAATTTAAGGCAAAAAGAATTTATGAATCGATGCTGAAGAAAGTGGGGAATTGTTTTCTATTAAAACCATTTTTATATTTCATTTGGTGGATCTATCCTTTTATAACACACATTTTTTTTATTGCTTTCATTTTTGAGAACGTATTTGCGATAACATTTTGTTCATGATAATTTGTTTTTATAAGAGTTTTATCTCTTTTGGGACCATGGATGCGTATATGCACCTTCAAAAGGTGTATACAGAATTAGTTTTTGGTAACAATAATACAGAAAAGTAAAATTTACTTAGTTATAGCATTTTTGTAATTTTAGAAGATAATTTTTTTTTTTTTTAAATGGTGCCAACAGAATAAAATTCCTGTAATAGACGCCGGCCCAGAAGGGGTTAAAGTGTGTACAAAATATTATTTAATATTTCAATGTAATAATCAAATTTCTGGATGGATATATCATTTTGCAATGCACTGTATTTCGTAACTGTGATCAAATATAAGCAATGTCAGCAAAAATGTGATTTAAAATTAACGCTTACGCATATAACGTTATATAAAGTAAAAAATAAAAAGCATCTAAACTCAAATCGACAAAATTACAATTCAGTAAAAGATTGAATATTTGCTACAATCATTCACTCCAGATGACAACAGATGCAGAAACATTTGCTGGCATGAAGAATACTCACGATTCTGGAAACCTTTCTTTTATCTTCATAAATCTTTAATCCCTTGAGGGGCGGTGGGATATATTATATCCCACCTAAGATTGATGAAGTTTTGCACCAGAAAAATTTTATTAAATTTTACTTTTGTAACTTTGGTGGAAAAAAGCTGTAAAACTGCTTTTCCTTATTTTACAATAAAATACTATATTTAAGATTCCGGTGTCAATTCGACATTAGAGAAACTCAATTACTTGCCCCTCAAAGGGTTAAGAAATGAATGAATGAGAAATCTCCAGAAATCATAGTTTTCTGTTCTGAAAGATCTTTTTCGAAATTTACGACAACAGAGGGACTAGTTTTTTTTGGTAACCTATTTATTCTGAGATTACTTATTGAGCGTTCTGAAATTGGTGTCTGGAAATAACGGAAAAAATTCTGGAATAGTGGACAATTATGAGATAACATTGAATTTTCCAAAATTATCTTGCAAGGAATATTTTCTGTTCGGAATTCTGTTTAAGCTGTAAATATGAGTTGTTTTTACCTTCATGAGCAGACTATGGGTAGTAAAGTCACATACACACTAAAAAAGGGTATTGTGTGGCTTAAAAATTTCTAAAAGAATCTAAATGTACAATAAGGTTCTTTTTCTTTCGTTTTCTGTACTAAGAGTGAGCGTAAATAATTTTAAATTTAGCATGTAAATTCTTAAATGTGCGCAGAGATCTGCACGGACCGGGCTCGGGCCTGGCCTATTTTCATTCACGGCACTCGGGGCGGGACAGGCCCGGGCCATACTTTTTTCTGAAGGCTCGGGCAGAGCCGGACCGGGAGTAACTTTTTTTTTTTCTGTACAGAGCCGGAACTTTAAAAAAAGCTAAATTAAAATATAGTAAAACGTGTGAAAAAGAACCTGCCTATGACAGAATCCTGTTTTAAACTGAATACCGTGTTGATCCATGCAAAATTAATATACTAATACATAGGAAAATAATATATAATACATTTCCCCTTGCTAAGAGGGGAACTTGTCTATAACGCATTTTTTTTTTCTTTTCTATGCAGTTCCGTCTTAGAAGATTTTACTGTATAGCATTTTTTCAGATTTTTAACACTTCGATACATGGAATATGGATTAACAATATGAATTATAACTGAAACATTTACATACAAGAAATAGAGATTCATTAAAAAAATAAATATCGCAGCCTGCGACACTTCTATAAAAATGAACATTATAAACATGACTTTCGGTCAGAACTCCTTGTACGAGACAAATTTTTAACGAAATCGACGTAAAAATCAATGTTCCGTAGAAATTCACACTCGAGACGGGCCGCGTCGGACTCGGGCCGAACTTTTAGCTGTTATTCCGGGCCGGGCCAATAATTTTTTTCTACGAGCCGGGCCGGACTCGGGCCGAACTTTCAACTTTTTTGCCGGGCCAATATATTTTTTGGACAGGCCGGGCCTGGAAATTTCGACCCGTGCAGACCTCTAACTGTGCGTTTGTCACTCACAGTTCCATAAAAATTTCAGTTTAAATTTCTCAAGAACAAAATTCCCTATGCTCTTTTGCGTAAAAAGAAGGATGTTTTTATCAACTCCGGATGTAGGTGACCTTCACAATCTGCATCTTTTCATGTGGGAGGGGAAAGTTGGAGATTCTTGTATAGGACCACATTCCTGGAAGTAAAGGAGGAAGGAGAGTCTCTCTCTCTCAATTTTTGAGTTTCTCTTGCACCCCTCCCCCCTCCTTTTCATTCCCTCTCATTCGCACCTGATTTCCCCCCCAAACTCAGTGAGAGCTTTACACCTTTTTAAGGTGTGTGTCTACCCTAAAATCGCTGTTTTTGCGAAATTTTTCGATTTCTTTTTTTATTATTTTAAATTAAATATTCCAAAAATGCTTTACTTTTGTTTCAGCGATAATAAGAAGCAACGTTATAGCCCAAAATATAAACTGGAAATGAACTTTCTGCAACCAGAAGTGACCGTTTAAAGAGCCACAGAAAGGTAAAGAATATATTTTAATACACAACTATATAACATATAACATATACACAAATATATAAATATATAAACCTCTACAAATAGGGTGGATTTCAAAATTGTAAACTTTATACATAATTTTTTGTGCTCTATCAAAATCTTAATTTGAGTTTTCTGGAAAACTGCGTCTTTCATTGTGTACGTTTACGGGAAACATCATTTCTTTAAAAAATTTTAAGATATTGAAATAAAATTTTGTGACAAGGTTCTATTCATCTATAGGTATGTTATGAAGCAAAATATAGCTTGTAAGTTTGTATATATTAATTTAAGAGCCATTTTTAGGAAAAAATACACATTTTTTTAGAAAAAAAAATCCTGTTTTGTATACAAAATTTGGCATAAGTTAGTAAATTTAAGAGTTTTTGCAAATATTTTGCTTCATAACACAGGTAAGTGGTTTGCTAATATAGAGTTGAAAAAAAAAAGTGAAATATATTGAATAGTTTTCGTTATAGAAGATTTGGCATAAACCTAAATTTGAAAAGTTAATTAAAAATTATTTTAAAAATGTATATGAATTCACAGTTTTATTCCCTGTTTTAACTAAAAACACGTGCTTGATAAAAATTTCATATATTTTTTAAAAAGTGCCCCGAAGGTAGGTACATACCTTAAACGTATCTTTTTACCCGACTGAAAAGAAGGGTTATGTGTTTCACGCGTATCTGTGTATGTGGATTTCTTTATACCCTCGAAACATCCCAACAACTGGATGGATTTTCATGAATGAGGTCTCTATTAATTCGTCTTAACAGCTCGATGGTTACAGGCTAGGTTTTGTTTTTATAAATTCAAAATTGCGGCCGTAATATACAAAATGGCGGTAGAGACGAAAAAAAATTTGCGCACCCTATTGAGTGGCATATCATTGGATAGGTCTTTCAAAATGAAGACGATGTTTCATTGACTATTTTACAGACAGAAGCTCCGTTAAAATATTATACAACCTGGAAGTTGTGTATGTATTGTGGATTTCTGGCTTTACTGCAACTCAAACCATCATAGACATCTATAGACCTCATCAAAACAGTGTTTATAGATAGGAACTGACAATTAAACACAACTTAAAAGTCATCAATGCAAGTAAATTAAAAAATAGGTAAGTAATATAAACAAGTAATATAAAGAAATATTTTAAGTGAATTCCTACTTAGGTCAATAAGAGAACTTTTTTTCTCCCATTCTTCTTTCCTTTTGAGTGGCGCTTAAAATGCCTTGATCAAGAAGAGGGCTCCCTCGGTCTTAAAATACCTTGATCAAGAAGAGGTCTCTCTCGGTCTTAAAATACCTTGATCAAGAAGAGGGCTCTCTCGATTATTGAAAATTAATTAATTTAATTTAATTAATGAATTAATATTAAAAAACTGGATAAACATCAAGTGTCATCCACTAAAAGTTTAAAAAAATGTATTTGAGCTTGATTGGATGAATAACAAGTATTTTATTAACGATTGAAAAATTGAACAAGATATATATATAGCGAGAGTGTGAGCTAATAGTAGGAATTGAAAAAAAAATAGTTTCACATTGATGAGAAATAATTAATTAGTTCGCTTTTTACTCAGTCGGGTTTTTTGATTTTTTAAATTTAATTGATTATTCCAAATTGATATAATTTTCCCAATGAAGTATATTGATTGCACTGGATGTGACGATAAGAATAATTTGAAATTTGTGGAAACGTCGAAGAGGAAATATACTTTTACCAGGAAAAAAAAATATTTTCTAGTTTCCACTCTGATAGATATAGACGAATTCATTTAAAAACATTGGCGGAGGCGGGGGGGGGGGGGGGGGATAAATTCGGATAAATTTTTCATTAAAAAAATTATATGAATCTACGTAAGGCTATCACAGATTTACATGCGGGGTAGATAGATAGACAGTGAGATAATCATAAGACAAAAAATTATGAAGCAGGTTTTGGATATAATTTTACGATTGGATTGCTAAAAATGAAAGGGTTGAGTTCCATCTCTTGGCGGCCCGTATCTAAAACTGTTTAGTGTACTGTTGTATGAAAAATTCGTACCTTTTTCTAGATAAATTTCATACAACTATTATTAGAAAGAACTATACTTTAAGGTGGCCTAAAATTTTTAAAGTAATAAAAAGTTTTAAAAGTTCTGGTTAAATAAATAGCAGCGTAAATATACAAAATTTTCAAGAAATTCTCCTAAAACATAAAATAACCGAAAAAAATGTTTGAAACCAATTTTGAACATTAATAAGTAATGCAGTATCAAAATGATACGTAGCAATATTTGTACACCTAATTTGATTTATCTTTGTTGTATGGCGTCCTTTCCAAATGAAAAATCAGCATTATATCAGAAAAATTTTAATATGAGTTTCTTTTCGCGGTAAAAAAAGGGGTAAAGAAGGAAAACAAAGAAAGGCAGAATTTATTAAAACATAGTCTTATAAAGCAATGTGTAAAATTTTATTAATCTGCTTTGAGATATGTATTGAACTTGCATGCTTTGAAAATTGTCTTAATGCTTTTTCCATAGCTCAAGCAAAAAAAAAAAGTTTTTGAAGAAAGTTTGTAGATTTTCATGAACTAGCAACTAGGGTAGTGCAGGTGAACCTTTTACATGCACGTGCCAAAAATTCGCAAACAAGATTAATGGACATTGTAACATGCAGTGCCGGATTAAGAGGGGGGGGGGGTGCTACTGGGGCTTCAGGCCCGCCCTTCATTGACTCATGAGCTCTCGACGATGGCTTAAGTTGTATCAAAGCTTCGCTTTAAAAAAAGTACTTAATTTCTACAAAAGATAAAATAAAATAAAGAACGCTCTGCTCAACAAGAGAAAAACGTTTTGACATATTTACAAATTCATTTTTTAACGGAAAGATATAAAATTGGAAAGCCTGACCATGGAAGCGATTTGGAATTGAACTGTTTTTTCCATTTTTATCAATCAATTACCTATTGAGTTATAACAAATTCGATCACATGACAAACACATTTTTCGCCCGCTCTTGAGTGCACTTTCTCCCTTCGCGCGGAGATTCGGTTCAAAACGCCCACTTTGACATTATTTCTGAAAGATCTATTGCGTTTGCAAAAAAACAGCTCAATTACATAGTTTCTGAACAACAACATCAGCTAGTTTCATGCATTTTCAAACAAAAATAAATTAAAACTTATGTCAGAAAGTCGCCCTTTTCGATTTGTGAACACACTTAAATGATAATATTACTTTGAAATGACAAGATAGAAGTCGTGTTTCAATTGTCTATACTTCAGTTTTTCTTTTCAGGTTTCAAAGCTTCTCAAGTCCGATACGGTTACTATTTGAGGGGCGCACAACCAAAGTAGACCAAGTCCATTTTGAAAAAAAAAAAAAAAAAAGAGATGGTCTATTTAGAAGGTGCATAAAAACTATTATATACCCTCCTACAGTGAACCAAGTGTGTAAAGAGATGCCATATATGTAAAATATGCGAAAACAGGCTTGGTTCACCATGGGAGTAGATAAAACAGATTTTATGCACCTTCTAAATAGACCATCTCATTTTTTTTTTTTTTTTTTTTTTTTTTTTTTTCAAAATGGACTTGGTCTACTATGGTTCCGAGACCCTCATTTCAGTGTTTTTATGCTCCGGGCTAGAAGAGGAAAAACATCATTGCTCTAATTCCCTTGTCAGGCTCTCAACAAAACATCTGCATTCGTTTTCTAAGAAATTAAAAGGGACCCCACACCCCCACTGCCCTGCGTCCGACTCGCTCTCCGAATGTCAAGGACAGTAACTTTTCGACAGTACTTTGCATAAGAGCTAAGAATATGGGAACATTGGCAATCATCTTTCGACTTTGGTCTTGTGAATAAAGCAACGCAAGCAAAAAATCAACAGGGTATGTTTTTTCGTAAACTTTTAAGTTAATGTTATTTGAAAATTTTAGGAAGTGCAATTGCTTCTCTTTTCCTTAAATAAACGTTTTATTTAATTTTTAATAATAATTTTTTTTTTATGCAATTTGTTTATCCTTGAATATGAGTAAATTTGACTTCATTCCAGTAAACCATTGCTTTTATTGTATGTTTTTATGTGACTGCAGGATGTTTTTATGTGGCTGCTATAATCTCTGTCCAATATTACCAAATTCCACCATAAAGCCATGTTTGTACACATGGGCGTACCCAAGGGGGGGGGGATGTCGCAAAGCCCCGCCACCCCCCTCAAAATTTTCGAAAGTGATATGAAAAAGTGCTGATTTTTCGTCTTTCTTTTTTGGAATTCTTTTTTTTCAATCATTCAGCGGACTAGCAATTCTCATTAGTCCGATATTAGTCTACATTGACAACAAAGAAGAGAAAAGGGGCAGGCGGGGTTACACCCCCCCCCTCCTCCCGAAATAGTCGAAAAATTAAATGAAAAATTAATTTTTCCTTACTTTTTAAGATAAATCTGTAATTTTTTCTTCTGTCATATAGCAAAATAGGCATTCTCGTTAACACCATATTAGTCCACATTGACATCACAGCATACCCAAAGATGGGGAGGGAACTGATGGAATTTAAGCCCCCTCCTCTCGAAATGGTCGAAAATGAAAGGATAAAATAGTGCTGAATTTTTTCTGCCTGTTTAAGATAAATTTGCATTTTTTCTCCTATCGTTCAACAGACTATGTGCTTCCTTCGCTTTAGTTCCATATTAGTCCATATTGACACCAAAGAAGAGAAAGAGGGCTGGCGGGGTTACAGCCCCCCCCCCCCCAAACCAGAAATAGTCAAGAAATTAAATGAAAAAGGTGTTTTTTCCTTACTTTTTTAAGATAAATCTGTAATTTTTTTCTTCTGTCATACAGCAAAATAACCATATTAGTCCAAAATAACCATATTAGTCCACATTTACATCACAGTATACCTGAAGATGGGGTGGGGGCTGATGCAATTACAGCCCCCTCCTCTCGAAATAGTCGAAAATGAAATGAAAAAAATAGTGCTGATTATTTTTCTGTCTGTTTGAGATAAATTTTCTTTTTCTCCCCTATCATTCAACAGACTAGCCGCTCCCTTCGCTGTAGTTCCATATTAGTGTACAGTGACACCACATTATACCCAAAAAGGTATAAGGGGGCTAATGGGGTTACAGCCCTCTCCCTAAAATGTCGAACATGAAATGAAAAAATGCTGATATTTTATTTTTTGTTTGAGAAAAATTTGTATTTTCCCCCTATCATTCAACAGACAAGCCGCTCTCTTCTCTTTAGTTCCATACTAGTGCACAGTGGCACCACATTATACCCAAAGATGTGAAAGGGGCTGGCTAATGGGGTGCCCCCTTCCTAAATAGTCGAAAATGAAATGAAAAAAAGGCTGATATTTTTCTTCTTATTTGAGATAAATTAGTAATTTTTCTTCTGCCATACAGCGAAATAGCCATTCTCGTTAACCCCATATTAGTCCACATTGACATCACAGCATACCGAAAGAAGGGGAGGCGGCTGATAGGCTTACAGCCCCCTCCTCCCGAAAATGAAATTTAAAAAATATTGCTTTTTTTCTTTCTGTTTGAGATAAATTTGTATTTTTGTTTTCTCCCATCATTCAACAGACTAGCCACACTCTTCTGTTTAGTTCCATATTAGTGCACAGTGACACCACATTATACCAAAAGAAGTAGAAAGAAGGTGATGAGGTTACAGCCCTCTCCCAAATTAGTCGAAAATGAAATGAAAAAAGTGCTCTTTTTGTTTGAGATAAATTTGTAATGCAATTGATTTCTTGCAATATGATGAACTAGACTTTCTGGCTAGTCTCATATCAGCGCACAGTTACACCACAGTATACCCAGTGAGGGGAAGGGGGCTGATGGGGTTATAGACCCCCTTTCGAAGTAATCAAAAATAAAATTTTAAAAAACTCCTGATTTTTCTTTGTTTTGAGATAAAATTTATTTTTTTCCCCTGCGACTATTCCTATTCTGGTTAGTCCCATATATTAGTTCACAGTGATGCCCCAGAAAACACCAAAAGAAGTTGATGGCGACGGGGGTTATGAGGTTACAGTTCCATTCTACCTCCGAAGCGATCGCAGTGAAATGAAAAAGGGCTGATATTCCTTCTTTTTCAGATAAATTTGTTTTATTTTCTGGCATGCTACGAATTTGTTTTTCTCGTTAATCCAATATTCCCCTCAGTCCTGCGACCAAATTTACTTGAGACCACAAAATCAATTTTCAAATGACTGAAAAATAGCTCCATCCCTGTTTTACTGGATAAATGAAAACGTATATGCTCAGTTCAAGAGACCTACAAGTAAATTCGACATATCTAAAAGTAGTTTAATTTAAGGAGTTTTTTAATTTCTCCCACAGTCGGCGGCCGCCAAGATTGTCAATGCGGAAATATGTTAATGCACAGTAACACCACAGCTAATCTCAAGTCGATTTCGGCTAAATCGAAAATCCGGTACGGAAGAATTGACTGTAAAAGTAGCTTATTAACTTTCATTTTTCAGTCGCATGTCCATGCCAAAAATTTGTGTTTTTTCCACGGATTTTGCCAAAATTCGCGTTTTTTTACTCACTCCTTCGTCGAAATTTGCGCTTTTTTCCGCGGATTGTGACGGAATTCGAGGTTTTTTTTTTCGTGATCCTGTCGAAAATAGTTTTTTCTGCGGCATTTTGACGAAATTTGCGTTTCTTTGGCGGGTTTTTGATGAAATTTGAGTTTTTTTCGCCGATTTTTGCCGAATGTCGCGTTTTTTCTGCAGCCCTTTGACGAAATTCGCGTTTTCATTGACGAAATTAGCGTTTTTTAGCGGCTGTTTGACGAAATTGGCTTTTTTTCCGCAGTCTTTTGACGAAATTCACGTTTTTCTGTAGATTTTCTTTGTGACCCTGCTTTTTCTTTTTTTTTTCTTGCGATCCTTTACGAAGTTAGCTTTTTTCCGCTTCCCTTTGACGGAATGCGTATTTTTTTTTTCTCTTTTCTTCGGCCTTTTGACGAAATTCGCGTTTTTCCTGAGGTCATTTGCCGAAAATCCCGTTGTTTTTACACGTCGAAATTTGCGTTTTTTCCGCGGATTTTCGACAAAATTCGCTTTTTTTTCGTCTTTTTAATGAAACTTGCGTCTTTCTACGGCGTTCTGACGAAATTCACGTTTTCCTGTATGAGTCCACTATGGCTAGGAAATTCTACGCTACGTAGAAGTCTAAAAATTTGGATGATGATAGTCCAAAGTAGGTCCAAATGCATCTGAGGCTCAGGTTTATCATTTTTTGTTTATTAACCGAGATATTAATTACAAATCATAATGAACATCCCAAAATGACATGTTGTCGCAGTTGTCTGAGGCAGGGAACCGCTTTCAATTTCTTGAACAGAAGAAGAAAGAAGCGGTGGTTGGGAGTCCGTTTTTTTTTTTTTTTTTGTACAAATCTGCATTTGCTTAATTAATAAATACGCGAAAAAATAAAAAATATATCCCCTTTAGCATCGCACTTTTCTATTTCTAACGGTGTTACCTGTTTTAAAAAAAAGATCAATATTTACAATTTCAAAAAAATTATTTTCCGAACATCGAATTCGTGTTCTTTTTCCACCAGTTCGCATCGGCTGTCCTTATCAAAACACGAGAAAAACCCCAAAATATACGCACTTATTCCGGGTACCTCTTCGATTCCGACAGTGTAATTTGTTTAAAAATATATCAATATTAACGCGCAAAATATACATGTACAGGGTTGTTATAATTAAAGTTCGCCTATTCAGAAGGCTCTAAAGCCGGTTCTATGGCTCCAAACGAAACAAATTTCACTAGTACGTAGTTGAAGTGATGCACTCTGCAATAATCGGAAAAAAAATTAGTTAAAATTTCTGTCAATAGGTGGCGCTGCGCCAATATTTAAGCCGATATTTGCAGATTCCTTTATTTTGTGAAAAACAAAATACAGGAAATTTTATTTCACAGTTGGTAAAAGTAAACTTTTTCAGATTCGTTATATCAATTTCGGTCAATCCAGATGAAGCACACAAAATCACAAAATTTCACTCAACGCTTGTAAAAGATCACATTTTATTCAAATTTTCGACGAACGACGTCAAAGTGACGTCGCAAATTCGAAAACTTGAAATGCCCTTCTAACCACCTGACGATTTAAAACTTGCTGATAAAGTGTGTCTGTGATTTCTTTGACACTGGAACAGTTGATTGTTTCTGAAAAGCATTTGAATCTACGCTTTGTGGACTTTGAAAGAAAAGGCACTTCTTGTAAAGTTATTTTATCAAAATAACAGCAACGCAGCTGCAGCTCTTCGAGAATTCCGGAAACTAAAAGATGTTAGACGTGGACCAATGTCGGATCGTGGAGTTCACAAAATGATTAAAAAGTTCGAGGAAACAGGAAAACTCGACATTCTTCCTGGCAGAGGACGAAAAAAGGTAGACATTTCTAGCATTGAAGATATTGCTACTGCTGCCGTGGATTTAGCGAGCCAGTCATCATTTGGTAATGCAAGTGTGCCAGCTATTGCGAATGAAGTCGATACGCCGATTTCCACTGTGAGAAAAGTGGTGCGTCAAATTTTGCGCTACTATCCATACACGATTCAGAGGGTGCAACAACTAATACAGGGTGATACCGAAAGTTGGCTATCATTTTCGCTACAGTTTCTTGCACGAATGAATGTGGATAATTCTTGGCCCTGGAATATTCTATGGACTGATGAAGCGCTTTTTTATTTAAACGGACAAGTGAAAACACACAACTGTCGAATTTGGGCGAAAGGGAATCCTAATGCTGTCCAAGAAGTTCCGTTGCATGCAGCTAAAGTGACGGTGTGGTGTGGTTTCACAGCTATGTTTATGATAGGGCCATATTTGTTGAGGAACTAACATCCACAGGACCCATTACATGTTCCGTAAATGGGAGAAGATATCTCAATATGTTGTCAAATTTTCTGGTTCCCGAAGTGCAACAGCGAGGCTGCCTTCAAAATATCGTGTTTATGCAAGACGGTGCACCACCGCACATTACTAGAGCAGTTCGGACTTTCTTAACAAGCCATTTTACAGAAGACCGCATCATAAGTCGTTATTTTCAAACAGTCTGGCCACCACGATCGCCTGATCTAACACCATGCGATTTTTGGATGTGGGAATTTTTGAAAGATTATGTATCTAAAGACAGATGTCAGACAATCTCTGATCTGAAAGACAGTATTAGACTTCATATTCGCTCAATCTCACAGGACAGTTTACCCAGTGCTGTAGAAAGCACAATTCTGAGAATGAAATGCGTTATTGAAAATGGCGGAGGATTCATTGAGCATGCGTAATGTCATTCTTCGTTATTTCCTCGTTGCCGAGCGACATGTTTTATTTTTGTTGATGCAGATTACATCACATGAAAATATATTAATTTTTCTGTATTGTTTGGAGTCATAGGTCAGGCTCTAGAGCTGTCTGATTAGGTGAACTGTAATTATAACAATTCGCAGTTCCTCGAAGTTTGTTGAAACTTTTAAATTTGTGTGCTTCGTCTGGATTGACTGAAATTGATATAATGAATCTACAAACATCGCCTTAAATATTGGCGCAGCGCTACCTACTGACGAAAAATGTAACTAATTTTTTTTTTCGATTTTCGCAGAGCGCATCTCTTCAACTACGTACTAGTAAAATTTTGTTTCGTTTGGAGCCATAGAACCGGCTCTAGAGCCTTCTGAATAGGCGAACTTTAATTATAACAACCCTGTATATATATTGCAAGAGCCGTTTTCGGGTTTTTCATTTTTAATGCAATTTTTAAACATTGGCATTCTTCCCCTTAAAAAAAAAAATATCTACTTAATATGCATACATTTTTTTTTCTAACGACGTCTTCCGTTAATATATATATATATATATATTTATATTTACCGTTTCAAACAAATTATGTTCTGAGTATCGACTGCGTTTTTTTTTTTTTTTTTCGTTTTTAGTACATTTTTTTAAATTCGCAGCCGCTTTCCGGAAAGAAATACAAAGATAAATAAATAAATAAAATAAAAAAAAAGTATCCACTTTATTCTTGGTACCTTTCCAATTCTAACGATGCCTTTGAAGAAAAAATATTAATATTTACTATTTCAGAATTTTTTTTTTTTCTGGAAGTTCTTTTACTAATTCGCCACGCTTTTTTTTTTCTCAGTGTCTCCCCAGAATTCCTTTCGCGTTTGAAGAACGTTTGATTGTGTTTTGGAAATTTTCAGATGAGTGAATAATCACCTAAAAAATAAATAATCAAATAATCAGCAAATAACAAAAAAGTGAATAATTACTCAGTTAAAATCAACCTCAGTTATCCTATGCACATGCAAGCCCCCCCCCCCCCCCCCCCTAAAAAAAGAGCAACAGAAAACTTGGGTATTATTTAGCTTTTCGCGGGATTTATTGGTCAACATTGAAAAAATAATAATATCTAATAGTGATAAATTAAACGGGTAATTACTAGATCGGGAGCCTTTCACTTTTTTTGGAAAATGTTTCATTTAAAATTATAAAATCGTACAAACTCCAAGGTGTGCGTCGTTGTGCAACCATTTTTTAGCCTTCCCCGTAAGATTCTTTAAAATTGATCAATTATTTCCCGACTTTGAGTATTGCAAAATTGGTTAATTGATGGATTTTCCCGATTTGATTTTCAGTAAACGTTTTCCGTTTGGAGTGGAAGGGTACAGTCCCCCGAACCCGAACTCTACTCTTGTCTATGCTACTGCCCTAAAAAAAAAGCTCTTCCTCACTCCCCCCCCCCCTCCCACCCCCTTCAAGAAAATTCTGAAATGGCACCCCTGTATGATATGCGTATGATCATTGTAAAAAAAAATCAGAGTTCTGATTCACAGATTAATGCTATGATTCTTTTTGTCCGATTGAAGTTGATTTAAACACAATACTACGAAATTTATATAGATGAAAAGAAATTGTTAGACTAATTTTCATCTAATTTTGATTTATATAAAATTCATTCTAATATGGAGACAGCTTTATAAGAAATTTAAAATGTCTAATCAAAGTAGATGTCCTTCCTAATCGACTAATACTAATTTCATTTTCTAACTATTACTTGTGCTGAATTAGTAGAAGCTATTTATTAATTTAGTTTTTCTAAAACTATGCTTTCACATTTCACAACACTTTTTCTTATTATTTACATTAGATATATTCAGTTCTTATAAAAACTGATAATAATAAAGTTATTACGAAGCTCTGTCATATTTAGTTTTAAAATATCATTTTTGTAAGTTTGCATATCAATATAAAACGTTTCTGTCACTTTAACCCTTTATGTACTGAATTATGAATTCATGAAAATTTTATCTTCTAAAGCATTTTTCGTGATTTTTTTAAACTACATTAGAAGATTTACATAATCATTTAATAAATTTTAGAAGAATTGAAGGATTTAGAAGGATTAATCAAATTTGAACTTATAGGGATGTTATGCAATATTTATAACCCCACTCTAATCTTTTATTTTAAATATTTTCCTAGTATTTTGCAGAATTAGGAAACGTACAAATATAATGATCTTACAATAGAAATATAGAAATATTTCCAAATTTAAAAATACCCCCCCCCCCCCCGTCCCCAACGGTAAGAAAGCTGAAAAGATGCAAAAGCAATTTTTGTTTTGTGTAATCAATAATGGTTTTGGAACAAGATAAAGTAATGTAGCTATAACTCATTCTAAACTTTATTACTACTAATCGATGTATATTACATGAATTTCATAACAAGTTATTTTAATATTACTTATAAGTACCGTCAGTAGATAAAGGGTTAAATCGATACAAGTGCTATTCGTTCTAGAAAATATGCTTTTGACTTTCCAGGTTACGGATTAATTAGCTTTTGATTTTTCATTTTTATGGGACAAAAAATTCTTTTATTCGCCGAATTCTCCTTCCACCAATTTTGTTCATAGACGCCCATCTAGTTCACACCCATCCTGTTCTCTTCTTTTATTCTCCATCCCACATCGTGCCCATAAAGATGACGCATAGGAACTACGTGTGTCATTTTGTGCGTTCCCCCGACAAGAGTACCACCACCATCAGATATAGAGTTGGTCGATCGATACAGAGACGAGTTCCGTCCGTCCAGGCAGTAATTACGTTGACATTTCGGGATAGTACCCAACAACCCAACAGAGTTTCGCATCAAGCAAAGCTTTATCTTTGAAGTCAGAATTATCCTCTCGGAATTTAGAATTTATATCTAACTGCGGTGAAATTTTACTATAATGATATCTTTTACAGCATAGACGCCAGCAAAGGAGAGTTGAGAAAAAACATTCTTTAGATTTTTAAATTGAATTAACTAAATTTTCTTTACATCTAATGATTTTGGGAAAAAAAAAATATAATTTATTATTCACGATATGAAACAATTAAGCACTAAGAGAAAGAATAACTAAGAATTTTCAGTCAAGGGGTGCTGACCCTTGTAGGAAGCAATTTGTTAGTTTTTTTTTTTTCATTTATACGTTTTAAATTTATCTTTAACGAGGGGTTCAATAGGGCAGAAAAATAAAGTATGTCTTCGTATTTTCATTATTTCTTACGATAAAGTTTGTTTTTACCGTACGAACCTTTAGAACAAATTGGGTTAAAGAACTGATGTACCAGTAAATATATTTAAAATGCAGCTTCTAAATCTTGCAAAATTATTAATTATTATTAATCTTACAGCATTTGAAAAAAGTGTCACTGTTTCCAGGGCCAAATAAATAAAAATGTAAAGATTGATAGATTTTTGTTAATCGGAATGTTCATAACGATCAGCTTGGCTGTATTAAAATGAAGAAATTTTCTGAGTGTAACTTATTTCCCCCGACTGGTACCACCATCGGATAGGGTTTGGTCGATCGATACAGGCACGAATTCCGTCCACGCAGTAATTACGTTGACATTTCTGGATAGTACGAATAGAGTACAGAAACGGAGTTTGGCACCAGAGAATGCTTTATCTTCGACGACAGAGTTTAGAATTCAAATCAAACTGCTGTAAGGATAATTTGCTTATATCTGAGATTAAAAGAGTGTCTTTAATGTTTCTCGGTAAAGATTTTTCCTTAAAATCGCAAAGAAACATGGACACTAGCAAGGGGAGGTGTCAGGGGAGGGCCATTGCCCCTCCTGAATTTTTAAATTTAACTAACCAAATTTGTTTCATACCAGATTAATTTGAAAGAAAAAAAAAGGTATAGATAATTTGTTCTTCAAAAATAATTTAAAATGATTAAACATTCATAGAAAAATAAACATTCTGTTTTCTTTTTTCCGCAAGGGGACTCTGCTCTCTTGAATTTCCTGGAAAAAACAGTTTTTAACTCTGTTTTCCTTTTTATATTCATGTGTTTAAAATTGATCTTAAACGAGGGATTCACAGGGGCGAACCCTCGCCCACACAAAAGAAAAAAAAAACTGTTTCATCTCTCTATTTAAGAAGAAAAAAAACACTCTAAAAGCTTATTTTTGGATTTTTAATATTTCTTGTTATATTTTTATATTGATATATTTAAAATATATTTAAAATATGTTTTATTAATTTTCATGACATTCTGCGAAAATTTTTAGATTAGTTTAGATCAGGTCTATATTCCACTAGTTGATATTTAAAAAAAAAAGCCATTTTAAAAGATAAATGTAGTCACAGTCAGATCTATTCCAAAACCTTGACCTTTCGCAGATTTCATTCTGCCGGTGACCATGCAAAAAAAAAACAACAAAAAAAAAACAAATAAATAAAATGGCATTTACATTCCTGTAATGTGTATTACAGATAATTTCTTTATTTGTTTTCCTTTATAAACCATTAAATTAATTCATAATTAAAAAAAAAACTTTTAATTGGAATTGTGTGTGTAATTTTCTGCGTGCATTTGCCCCGACAAGAGTACCACCACCATCAGACATAGAGTTTAGCCGATCAATACAGACACGGATTTCGTCCAGGCAGTAATTACGTTGACATTTAGGGATACAGAGATACTCAACAGAGTTTCGTATTAGGGAATGCTTTAGCTTCAACGTCAGAGTTTAGCTTTCAAATCTAATGCAATGAGATTTTCCTATAATTATAACTCATACAGCTATGGAGCTATGTTTCTCTTATGTCTAAGATTAAATGAGCTTTTAAATGCTTCTCTATTAAAATTTTTCTTTTAAAAATATCTCAATGGAGTCATTTTATGACCTTTATACTAATGCCAAGGTTCAAAATGGAAAAATCCACGAACTGGAACGTTATTTCAAAATTATTGCCGACTTTTTTTTTTTTTTTCTAAGTACAGTAAAGATCCGATTATCCAAGTCTCGCTTAACAGAGTTTCCGCTTTAACAGAGTTATTTTCTTCTGATGAACTGATGGGGGGGAAAATGGCATAATTTTTTTGGAAGAAAAAATATGGCCATTTTTTCCCCATTCTGAACAGAAAATCAGAGTTCTAACTTTTTACGGCTGCTCTTTCATCTTCACCTAACACTTCATTTATAATGGCTGTTTCATAATAATAGAAGCCATCAGTCCATCAGAAGAAAAGTATCCATTCCAAAGGTATAAGTTCGATTGAAAAAAACTATTTAATATTTGAGCAGAAAGAACAGGCTACACCTGCAATTTTCATGACACTAATAGAATCATATAGCTGCCAATTTATACGATTTTGTTACCTCTAAAATTGAATACAAATTTTTGCTCTATTTATTCGTTGACAACTTTTAGATTTCGGCGATTGAATTGCGCAAAATTTACTGGTAAGTTTTAGAGGTAAGAGAAAAATCTTAGAAATTGGTACCTGTGCAGTAGCGTAATACTGCAGCAAAATTGACATTCAACAAACAAAAAACTATCAAGGGCTTTTCAAATAAACAATTTCATTCCCTCTTAAAAGTAACGGAAACGTACATCAAAGAAATGTTGCTAGTACTATAAAAATGAATGAATTAAGAGAAAATTTATATTTCATCTCCTTAGTTGGTGACGATTTGTGTCAATTCGGTTTATATGAGTTTTTCGTTTATCCGAGGTGAGCTTGGTCCATATTAACTCGGATAATCGGGACTTTACTGTATAGCAAATTTATATTTAACCATAGAAAAACCAATTAAAAAAAATTTATTGAAGATTCTAAATAATTAGAAAAAAAAGTTACAGAGAGCATAGTAAGCTATATGTATGAAACTGTAATAATATTTTTTAATAATTCCACGAACCGGAACAATATTTTCTATACTTTCATGAACCGGAACATCGTTCCGGTTTGCTCCTGTACATTTCGAGCCCTGACTAATGCATCTGTGCATTGTAATTTAATTGATAGATAAACTTCTAAATTTGTTGAAGTTTAAACACAGTTAAAATAATGTACTCAAAATTGAGGACTAGAACCTACTTTATTTATTATTATTATTATTATTATTATTATTATTTGTAAGTATCATCGTATTATAAACGGGTGCATGATAGGGTTAAATATAAGAAAAAAACAACATTAATATTAGTAATTAAAAATAAATTTGTAGATAAATATAAATATAATCTTGCAGTGGAATCCTGCATGGACGAGTTTGCTCTCGTCCCGAACCCGTAAATTCCACCTGAAGTCGATCGGATACTGCCAAAAGTTTTTATTAAACCAGAACTCAGGAAACCAAAGTCAGAGAAAATGAATAATTCATCTAACCATTACTATACAGAAACTTTTTAAAAAATAAAATAAAATAAAGTAGCAGCATTACCTGTAGATGCTTTCACTTAATCTGTCGTTTAAAACTGGAATTTTTTTTTAAATGTTAACTAATGGTTAAATTTAAAACATTAAGTGGCATAACATGGGTTTTGATCGCCCTGGGTAATTCAAAATATTGCACCCCTTTCGTATTAGTTGCTGTAGTTTTTGTGCTAAGACTCTTTAGGTAACAATATCCTACTGCCACTAAAAATGTTGTGACCGGACAATCACCTCCTCCCCCCTCATATGATGTGCCACTAAAAATATATTAACTGATGCAGAACGCAATATAAAGCAATGACCTTTCTTTAAAACACCATAATGCCATGTATGTATGAACACCAAAGTGTTGGTAATATTTTTCATTTTTCGAGAGAAGAAAAAAAAAAGGTTCTTAATTGTATTAATGAAAAAAAGAATAAACTATGACGATATCTCTTATTATAATACGTGTTACTAAAAACTAACATCGATAAAATAACACATAATAATATATCAGTGTAACCAATTGTTTTGTTTTTTTACCACCTTTTTTCAATTCACCTTATTTAGTCTGACATTAAATAAGGCGAATGTATCTGTAACGATTCGGAAATAAGTAGATTTCTGAATTAAATATATATATATATATATATATATATATATATATAACCATTAATTAAACATAACCTTCCACCGTCAAATATTATGAATTAAAGCTGTAAGTATTAAAAAAAAAAAAAAAAAAAAAAAAAAAATTAATATAAGAATTATTATGGAAGAAAAAGAAAAAAGTGGACACCAACAAAAATTGAAAAGCTTATACATTGAATTACGTTATCAAGGGCACAGAATTCAATGATATAAGCAAAATGGTTGTTTTCTGTGGGAAAAATAAGCTAAAGCTAAAAGTTATTTTCCCCTGTGCCCAAACAACCATAAAATCAAATGAATTGATTAAAAATGAAAGCAGAATAGAAACAAATAATATGAAATGGAAGAATCAATAAAACGTATTTAAATATTTATAGGATATAAAATATAAATAATAAACACCATACCGATTAATATTTCAGTATTTTACAAAAATCCACGCGCACATGGCTGCCAGTATATCAAAAAGATTAAGGTGAATAAAACAGTTAAGAAATCACAGTAAATGATACCAAAGGATGCAGTTAATACATTTTGAAATAAAATTTGAAATACCTTGTTAAACACATTTAATCTAATATAAAATAAATAGATATTAATTACATTATTTAAAATGCACTATTAAATTAATTAATAACAGTTTAACAATATCGTCAAAATTTAGCTAAAAATACCCCCTGGTGTATTAAATTATAACTGAAATGGAGCTATAAAAATTAACAATTAGAGCTATCTTAAAGAGACAAATTTAGTGCTGCCATCTAGTATTACTTCTATTAAACAACTAACACAAGATAAATATTTGTAATCATTTGAATAAATAACTGTATAAATAATTGTAAGCATTTGAATGTAAATAAATGTATAAACAGCAAAACCAAACATATCCTCATATATAGAGAATTATAAACCGAATATAAACCACACATTGTATTTAAAAACTATTGTAAATAAAATTTAAAAGCATACAATATATTCTATTAGCTAACTTATTTAAACTAAACTAAGAAATAAATAATTCTAGAACATTGATAATATATAGCATATAGCTATATGCTATAAAACAAAATAAAATTCAGTAATAATTAATATAAATAATTATTAAATATAAAAATTATTTTTTATGAATTATATATCAGATATTTATAAAATGAACAGGAAATAAAAAACATGTGGAAGTAAATAGAAGGTTAAATGATACTTAAATACCCATTACTTAAAAAGCACAAATATAGAGTGTGGATTATCTTCAGACATCCATAAAAAACCATAAAGTATGAATGTGGGACATTCAAAAACATTAAACCGATAATAAATATTAAAAAGAATAGAGTAATAATAATAAAAATAATTACCCAATTTTAATGCATACAGTATAACTATATTTATATTATACATACTTATATGTATATTATTCGCTATAAGAATGGCATACTATTAGTAATTAATATGATATTGTCCTTAGTAAATTTAAAATTTAATAACAAATAATTGTAAATTAGATTAATCAATAATTAGGCTAATTATAATATTAATGAAATTCTCCAATTACATATAAAATATCAAATCAACATCCATATAAAATACGTAACAAAAATATAGTAATAATACAAGAGCCCCCATTTATATATATATATATATATATATATAATTAACCATTGCGTATTATCCAGACAACACCACCCTCCTCCGTACTCTAACATCTACCCGCCCAACCAACCTATATATATATATATATATATGCCCGATTGGCAGTACTAGACTAGATGCCGTCTGTCTTTATACAAATCAAAATTCCAATGACTATTCAATAATTCAATATATATATATATATATATATACTATATATATCATGATTTTTTTTGTGAACCGTTTTTCTCGTGAATAAATGAAATAAAATCAAATAGAAAGGAAAGAACGACTAATGGGCGATTCTAGAAAAATCGAATATCGATAACTATGGGTCCAATCCTCACACAACTTGGACCATTTATCTTGGTTTCTTTAACGCCAACAACACCACCATTTAAGTTCTTGTTCTTTCCTCCAGGGGTGCTACAATTTCCTCCATTGTGTGTACATCTGTACATTTCTTCTTTATTTGATATCTCAGGTTCTATGGGTCCGATCCTCTCATAACTCGGAGAATTTGTCTTGGTTTACTCCCCGCTCCACCATTTTAGTTCTGGTTCTTTCCGACAGGGACTACTGCAATTGGTTGCTTGGCTTTTATATTGTCTTTAGCTTCAATTTTTGACGGGCTTCGGTGAACGAAATTTCCCTCAACTCTTTAGAAACCTTAAAGAAAATCACCAATGTTTCAAGAGCTTACGTGGAACTGATAATGCAAAAGTAATTATATTACAGTAAAAATAATCTCACAGCAAAACTAATCTTAAATTTTTTTATGAAAATTATTCATAAAATCAGATCTGATGTCGGTTAAGAATAAAAATTTATTGACGAGAGACATCGATAAAAAAATTCATAGTATCAATATAATCGAGTTAGCCATAGTATTGATTAAATCGATAAAAAATATCAACATTGACCATCAGAAAGAATGACACAGAGAAGATCCTTCCTCATAAATAAATTTGCAGTCTGTATATTTTGGATTAATAAAATGCTATTTTCTGACACATCCACGAAGTTATTCTAATCGCAAATACACGAAATTTGCAGGTATTCTTACCCATACATTATGTACTAAGAAATTAATAAATGTTTTTCTTTTCTCTCTTTCTACAGGGTGTGTTCACAAAGTTTCAAGACTGGTCTGGGAATACAAAATTTATTAAACATTTTTGTACAGCGAACTAAAATTCTTCGATATGACCCTTGGATATGAACACACAGCTTCCAGCATTTTTTCCATTGTTCGTAGGCTCCCTGGAAGGTCTTCGCAAGCAAGGCTGTTGAGGGACATCGTCGGAGCTGCCTAGATCGTTGGAATCGTGTCGAATCGCTTCCCTTTCAGGTCTTTCTTGATGCGGGGAACAAAAAAGTCGCTGTGAGCAAGATCGGGGCTGTAGGAGCTTTGCGGTAGTACTACCACTTTAAACTTTTCCAAAACTTCGGCAGTGGCAAGCGGCGTGTGAGAGAGTGCATTGTCGTGGTGAACAATCCAATCGTTTCTGATGTCTGGGCGGACGCGTCGGTCTCGATCCTTCAAATAATGGTACATTCCACCGTAAAACTGACCTGACCCGTAAAACTGACCCACCGTAAAACTGACCTGCTTGTGGCAATCCTGCCACAAGCCTCCCTACAGCCACGACTTCGCTCCCAGCGACTTTTTTGTTCTTCCGGATCAAGAAAGAACTGAAAAGGAAGCGATTTGACACGTTTCCAGCTATCCACGATTCCAGCTTCGACGAGGTCCCTTAACACTCTTGTGCGCAAAGACTTCCAGGGAGTCTATGAACAATGGAAAACACGCTGGCAGCGGTGTGTTGATGCCCAAGGATCATAATTCGAAGAATTTTAGTTCGCTATACAAAAAGGTTTAATAAATTTTGTATTCTCAAACCAGTCTTGAAACTTTGTGAACACACCATGTATAAACACAAAAGATCTTTTAGAAAATGGCGGCAAATTTGACGTTTTAAGCAGATTTTCGAAACACGTGACAGTCAAGGAGAGGTCGTCGTCCGGGATAAAACAATTATAACTCTCGATGCAATATATTTATTTTTTTTTTTTTTTTTAATGCACAATGCTCTTCAATTTTGTGGCATTAAAATAGTAATTTCTGTAAAATTCTTACATTTACGTAATAAAAGGACTTTGTGAAAGTGTCAGAAAGATACATGTGGTTGAGTGAGAAAAGGAAGTAGGTTAAGAACACCTTTAAAATATCAGCTGTGCCATAAAGCTCAAAATTAGCACTAGCCACCGGCCACAGGGCCAGTAAATGAAAAAAAGTGGCTAGTGAAAAATTGTTTTTCAGCGGCCACTTTTTTACAAGGAGATAATAAAATTTTCTTGCATTTCATCAAGGATTCTACTTTTTTTGGTTCCAGTATATTTATATTAACATATTTATGTGGGATACTCAGTTTTAGATTAATACTTACAGAAATTTTACAGTTTAGCAGTTTGTAATAAAAAAGTGGCCGCTAGTTTAAAGAAAGTGGCCACTTTAAAAATTAGTCCTACCGACCAGTGGCCGCTAATGAAATTTCCCAATTTTGACCTATACTGTGCCAATGTTTCAGGAAAAAAATACTTTTATGCCAATAAAAAAATAACAACAATAAAATTACATTAAATAAATAAATACGAGTTAACTTTCTTCAATTCTATGTATAACTGAGTAAAAATATCCGAGAATTTGATGCGTTTAAAAGTGAAAATGACTTATTTCGTGATTGCGTCATAAAGAGGTGAATTTGAATTTGCAAATAGTCTGGTTTTTTATTCTCAACTGCTCTGCTCAACAAGCGCAAAATGTTTTGACGCGTTTACAAATTCATTTTTTGACCGAAAGATATAAAATTGGAAGGCCTGATTAGGGAAGCGATTTGGAATCGAACTGTGGTTTCCATTTTTTGATCAATGAATTATCTATCGAGTTATAAGCGATTTTGATCACGTGACAAACACAGTTTTCGCTCTTCGCTGACTGGTTTTTCTGCTTTCTTCGGAAACTTCTGTTCAAGACGTCCACTTTGACTCTATTTTCTGAAAGATCTATTGCGTTTGCAAAAAAAACGGAAAAAACAGCTCGATTACATAGCTTCTAACAACAACACCTGCTAGTTTCATGCATTTCCGAACAAAATAGATTAAAACTTATGTAATAAAGTTGACCTTTTCGATTTGGGAACAGCCTTAAAGCTTTTTAGGTTTTATCGGTACATAAATACTACTTAAAAAATCCCTGTCGGCCCGGCCTACAGGCAGAGGTAGATTTCGAAGTCAAATATACTAATTTCACAAACAAAAACTAAATCATGATTAGAGATAAATCCACTTTAACAATTTTATCTGGCCGCTTTTGAAGAGTTTTTATTTCATTTTTATATAATAGCTGGTTTTATCAGAATCATGTTAGGGCGGTATTAAAAAAAAATACTTTTCCATGCTCAACAACTCGAAATTTTCTGACATAATTCCAGATTCATTTTTAATTTAAAAAAAATATATGAAACTTGCTGACGTGATTTTTGAAGAGATTTATAAGCGACCTGTGTTTTCATTTTTTGTTCAATTAATTAAAACTTGATATATAAACAATTATTTTCTCAGAAGGACAATATTTTTCGTTTCTAACACAATCGCTTCGGGAAATTCCGTTCAAAATGCCCACTTTGACATCATTTTTTGAAATATATTCTGCCTCTATCAAAAAATCGATCATTACGGTACATTATATAGTTTCTCAATAAGCGAATATACCAATTAAATGCGTTTGAGAGCAAAAATGAATTTAAAAAAAGAGTCAGAAAATAAGCAGTTCGGATTTGAGTGCATCCTTAATACAATGATTTTTCCAACATAATCCGCTTCGGTAAATTCGGTTCAAAATGCCCTTTTTAACAGCCTTTTCAAAAATATATTCTGCCTCTATCAAAAAAAATGACCATTACGGTACATTATACAGTTTCTGAGTAAGAAAACGTACCAATTGGAAGCCTTTGAGAGCAAAAGTGAATTGTAAACTGAGTCAGAAAATAAGCAGTTTGGATTTGGATACACCCTTACTAAGAGCATTTTTTTCTTCAACCGCTATGTATTTTTAATTTGTTTTTGCTGCAAGAATTGGTCCTATCCAAAACTTGTCTAATAGATGTTGTAGACTATATTAAGAAGATATATGATAAATTCATGGGGATTTTATATCTTTTGAATTGACGGAGTTATGGATTTTTTTCTTCTTCAAACCCCATTTTTGTTTTCGTTTTTAATTTTTTTTTCGGTACGAATTGGTCCTATCAAAAACTTGTGAATATAAAAGTTGTAGATAATGTTAAGGAGATTTATAATAAAATAAATTGGATTTGATATCTTGAAAATTGACGAAGTTATGAATTTTTTTCTCCCAAAAACCCTATTTTTTGCGCCCCTTGCGCCCATTTTTAACTTTATCAAAAATCTGTGATACATAAATTTTTGGCTCTATTTTTAGAAATAATAAAAACTTTAAACTGATTTAATATGTACAAAAATTAAGAAGTTATAGAGGGTTTTCTGTTTTCACAAACCCCCTCTCTATTTCCATCCCCTTGGTCCGATTTTGCCCATTAACGAACTTGACTGAGATTTTATGCCCATTGATTTTATCTGTCAGTTTGGAAACGATTGGTGCAGAATTACGAAAGTTATCGTGTCCAGAAGAAAGTGATATAGACAGACAGATAGACAGATAGATAAAGTTTTTTAATGAGGGTGGTTTTGGGTACTAGGGGTCATGATCGGTGTAGATCTGCAAAAAGTTTTCAGAAATTCCAACATAGGAACGATCCCAATAGGTAGTATTTCATACGAAATCTACCTAAAAAGAAAAAAAAAAGGCTAGAAGTAGGAAGAGTCTTAGAAATATCTGCAGCGCACTCATTTTACTGTTTTGTGAAACAGAAAAATATTATAAATTTTAATACAAATTACTTTTATCTATATTAATAAAATAAAGAGGTTTGAGTTTGTGTGTATACGATGGCTAGGAAAATGTATCACCCATAGAGGTCTGAAATTTTGGATAAGGATAGGCGAAGACAGACCCAAATGCACCTAAGGTTCAGATTTTTTTTTTAATAATTAGCCTAAAAATTAATTAAAAACCCTAACGAACGAGGTTAGATTTTCGACAATTCGTCATCTCCCGCATATCGCTCATCCGCAAGAAAAGTGACACACATCTCGACAAAAGTGAATTTCACTGGAGAGACAAAAAAAGATTTTCATGATTTTATTATAACATGAAATTATAACACTTATCTCTGCAAGCAGGAGTAAAAATGTGCATAAAAGCATAAAACCCTTAAGCATGAAGAGGTAGGATGAGGTTTGGGGGGTTAGGTAATTTTACCTCCTCACACAATCCACCCCTTTTCTGTGCTCACAAATAGACATATAGCCTAATAAAGTGATTTTCCGTACAACTACACTTATGAAACTTTTTGTATAGCAAGGCGCACCTATGACAGACCCATTAGTGGAATAAAACGCAAAATGAATTTTTGCGAGATGTGTCACTTTTCTTACGGGTGAGCGATATGTCCTGGGAATCCGTTGATTTTGAAGAAGATCGAAGAGAAAAAGATTTCAGGGTACTTTCTCGGTTGTAACTGTGTATTTTGTTTGAAAAAATATTAATATTTACCATTTCAAAAAAATCAAATGAGTTATCCGTTTTCTAAATTGTTTACTTAAATATTTTCTGTAACCTTTTTAAACGGTGAAGTTCTGTTACAGTATTCTGGGAGTGTTGGGGAGTGTTTCATAACTTGATTCATAATACAGGGAAACCTCCCTGTGTGACCACCTCCATTAAGCGACTACCTCCCTGAACAACCATTTTTTTATGGAACGAAATTTATTCCCTTAGGCTCAGTGCTAATTTTACCTCCATTCAGAGACCATCCCAATTGAACTCTTTCCATGAGCGACCCATTTCTTTGAAGAAAATGAAACAAATTCCCTTTTTCTGGTCGCTTAAAGAAGGTTTTACGAGAAAAATAATTCCGTAGAGCGCATTATTCATCAGACTTCTAAACTAAGTTTAGATTTTTTTTTATTATTATTATTCCGGTAACTTTTAAGTGTTTAAACCCCTTTATACCTTTTTAGGCAATGAATTTAACTCTGATGACAAATTAAAAATGACAGTCAATAAACTCCCCTGCCCCATTCTGTCAGGAAACTCTCAAAGAAATAGATAAAACAATGAAATCGTCATTATTTGTTTCCATCAAAGAAAAAAAAAATGCATTTATCTACTGAACTTCGAAAGGACTTGGAAATAAAAGTTATAAAAGATAAAACCGTAAAATCAAAGCAAACGTCAATGTATTCATTTTTAAAACTCTGCAGTAATTAACTTATGTAATTAACTTTGTTTTGATACTTAATTTTTTATATTTTTTCCTAATGTGAAAAATAAATTTTAGTAATGTTAATTGTTACCTTTTTCAACAATTAAAATCTAGATTTAAACATGACCTCCATTAAGGGACCACCTCTCAGAGCGACCAAATTTTATTGGATCGAAAAGTGGTCGCTTTAGGGAGGTTTTACTGTAATTCATAATGATTCATACTGTTTCATAATGATTTTTCTTTCTTTTTGTAATATTTTGTTTCGAAGCTTTTTATAACCTTATTTGTCTTTGAAAATAAATATAAATTATCGAAATAATATCAGAAAATAAACAGGATTTGTAATTGAATATTTTACTGACCTTTCATTTACAAGAGGACCGTGACTTGAATAGCATTAGATTTAAGAGCCCGCAGAACTGAATTATGAGCCTTAAAACGTGGATATTTAATGCGTTTATAAGCATGGCTATGGTGATGATTTAAATGTAGTGTTAATGTATATTGTAAATATATAATTACAATTTTCTTCGTGCTCAATTTATTTTTAACATATTTAAAACTATAGAAAGAAAATAGAAAACAAAAGATAAAATAAATCATCTTTTTTTCGAGAGTGCAATTTATTTTAATTTAAATGCATATTGCTTAGGCGTTGCCTGCTGCAATCAAAGCCAGTTGAAAAATGCAAATGATTTCTTTTTTTTTTCTTTTATAGACCTTGTTATATCAATATTCTATACTCGTTATCAACTTGCACATTTTCAAACTTTTTAAAAATTTTATTCCTTTTTGAAGTTAGGCCTATACAAAAATACTTTTTATTTTTTAAATTTAATCTTAGGCACGTTCTTAACATTGTAGTGATAAAGTTTAAACATTCAAAATAAATGTAAAAAATTACATTTCTTTTGAATGTTCTAAGATGGAGTCTGAAATTTTACATATACCTTTTAACTCAAGATAAAAGTCGATCACACATACTTAAAGCAGTCAAAAATTTTAACAAAAATACCATAGATTTCCTTTTCAAGGCTGCTCTCAAATTCAAACTGGCTACTTTCTGACATATTGTTTAATTCACTTTTCTCCATAAACGTTTTAAATCGGCAAGTTCTCTTATTAAGAAACTATGTAATGGAACTGTTTTTCACGCTTTTCGGTAAAAGCAAAAAAGGAAAAAAAAAATCAGAAAATACCGTCAAAGGTGGCGTTTTGAACGTAATTTCCGAACGCGACAGCACAGGAAAGGCAAAAAACCGCCATCCAGAGAGAACAATCCATTATAAACCAAGATGTAGCTCATTTATCGGAAAATGAAAAGTAAAAGAACTGTTTGATTACAAATTGCTTCAAAAATCATGCCTGCAAGTATCATGCTTTTATGTTTAAAAACGAGACAGAAAATGTAAGTTGTCGAGTGACGAAAAATATTTTTTGAGAACCCCAAATCAACTGTTTTAGAAGAAACAATCACAATAGCTTCGTTTGTAATTTTCTTTAGAAAAATCATTAATGTCACGAAACTTGGATTTTAAAAGTTAGTTTGTTTAACACCCGATCCTCTTCAATCAATAAGGCACTAATACGATCAAATTTGCAACATAATTACGTGGGGGTTTTCCCCCCTCCCCCTCTCCCGCTTACAGCACCAAAGGCTACACGTACCCTAAAATCAGCACTTAATTTCTAAAAAGAAAAAGTACCGGAGCTCTAATATTCTGCACTAATAACATTCGTGGTATATTCTCCCGCCCCCTTTACCCTCATATTTATGTTTCATACATGATTTTCAATATTTAATGCAAATATATTTTGACTATAGCTTTATGCATTTTTATAAAATAAAATCTAATAAATGAACCGAGCAAAATCATTAAAATCAGGAGTGGGGAGTTTTCAGAAAATCCTACTCGACAAGGATTTCTTTGTATAAACTAGCAAAATACAACACACGGCGCTGTTCCGATGGGTATGAGTGCGCAGTGGTATATAAGCGCCGGTGGGGGTTCCAACTGATATTTAAATAATCACTAAAAATAAAGAAGTGCTGGAACGGCGCTCCCGTGAGCTTCAGCAAAAATTAAATGCCACGTAAAGCTAAAAAGTCGATCACTAAAAATGTTTTGTGGTTAATTCTAATAATTCCTCGTCGTCGTTCGGAAACCATTGAGACAGAAAACCATCGAGTCTACAGTTTCAAGCGCTAGATAGAAGTATAGGCTCCTACTTGCGCGACATGCTACATCACATATGTAAGAACTTTGGTAGAAAATAATGCAAAGAAAGATTCTTCGGTTTTCAGAAACGCTGTTCCGCTGGGCTCCTTAGAGCAGTATTTATGAGGTCCCATGAATTCTGACCAATTTTTAACTATACACTAAAAACACAGAAGTACCGGAGTTGAGCTCCGGCGCAAATTAAACACTACCTTAGAATCAAAACAATATTGTGCCAATGTTGCTTGTATTAGCTATATCTGGAGCCATTTGTACCTTATCTTGCTTAAGATTGGTAATGGTGGCATGATATAGTGCTCCATTATTTATATGCATTTTACTAATATATGGTGCTATATTGACAAGAAATATTCCCCCCTTCCGTTGCGAAGAGCTCCAGTCTAAAGCCAATTTTTCAACAATATTGGCGTTTCAAATATTTCCGATGTAAAGCCAATGATGTGTATTAGTTGTTAGTTTTGAGCTTTGATATGTATAGTGTAATTAGCGATAGTGTAGTTTTGAGTTATTGCGTTGTGTTTCATCGGATGATAAGAGCATTACGTTGGAAATACGTGGTGAGATCCAAAAGTTCAAAGAATGTATAATAATAATTCTCGGATCAAAAAACCTATTTTAAATCAGAAAGTTTATTTAACTCTTTGAGGGGCAAACAGTTGTGTTTCTGTAATCTCGAATTCCCACCGGAAATTTGGAAAAAATTATTTCAAAATAAGGAAAAGCAATTTTTCAGCTACTTTTCACCACAGTTATAAAAGTAAAACTTAATTAAAAGTTTCTTGTACGAATCTGAATTAAAAGTAGGTGGGATAAAATATATCCCACCGCCCCTCAAGGATTAATATTAAAGTCAAATAAGTATCACAGAGAAATAGGTTGTATTCTATTTAATAGAATTTCTGGTTCTAAATAGTTTTCTATACATTCCGGAAACTTTTGAATCACCACACGCATATCCTATTTGAAGCCAATATTTAACGAATATTGGTATTTCATTGATAGTTTTCTTATGAGTGCAATATTGGCACAATATTGAGTTTCACATAACTAATATTGGTTTTCGATTCAGGTAAACACAAAAAAATTTATTGAAATCAAAGTTTTGGTGAAAAGTATGTGATGCTCTATTTTTTATAAATTACAGGAATTATATTCACGAATAATATCTTTCTTTTCATAGCGGTGATTATTTTAGATAAAAGAGAAAAAGAAGAATAAAATGACAAAAATCTTTAAACTAAGTAAGGATTTTTTGAGGATTAGCGTTTTCTTAAAAAAAAAAAAATCAAACGGTTTTATTAACCAATTTTATCTCCTGTTCATAATTAAATGAAAACTATACTAACAAATATCAATACAAATTTATTATTGTCAACCCTACCGCATCTTCCCCGAAAAAATAAAATAAAAACCTTATCTTGTATATTTTTTATTTTTAATTACAAAAAAAATTAATTTTGTTAGCTAAAATTCAAACATATGTTGATATTAAAGCCATTTTCAAGGCTTTATTTATTAATACATTGACACTTTCAAGGTTGATTTTTTTCCATTGAAAAATATAGGTCATTTTTTTTCCTCTTTTATCTCATTTACAGCTGTGGAAAAAAAATAATAATACTTTGATTTCAATTGTCATCCACACCTGATATCATACTTGATTTTTCGTTCGAGAAAGATATTGCAAATTTGTTGCTAATGTCGTTGTGTGATCTCATATTTTTTTTGAATTAGTATAGTTAGTTGATCCATAAGACCTTAACAGCCAAATGTCCTCCAATTACTGCACTTTACTGCAGGTAATCATATATGATATAAAATATTCAAAGTAAATAGTTTCGTATTTAAGGCTGTTCTTAACTGCTCTGCTCAACAAGCGCAAAACGTTTTGACACATTTACAAATTCATTTTTTTAACGGAAAGATATAAAATTGAAAGGCCTGACTATGGAAGCGATTTGGAATCAAACTGTGTTTTCCATTTTTTAATTTAAAAAAATTACCTATTGAGTTATAAACGATTTTGATCACGCAACAAAGACGTTTTTCACCCTTAGTTGAGTGAGTTTTTTTCTTTCGCGCTGAAATTCGATAAAAAAATACTTTGACAATATAAAAAGGTCTATTGCGTTAGAAAAAAAAAAAAAAAAAAACAAAAAAAAAAACGGGAAAAACAGTTTGATTGCATAGTTTCTGAACAACAAAACCTGCTAGTTTCATGCATTTCCGAACAAAAAGAAATTAAAACTTATATCATAAAGCTGCCATTTTGAATTTGAAAACAGCCTTAATCAAAGAAAGAATAAATAAAACAAACTAAGGGGACACACAGGTAACTTTTAGACCAATGTCAGACGGGCGTCTTTATTGCTGCTTTTTTGCTTAAGTATTATCCATTCACAATGCTATAGCATTGTGAATGGATAATACTTAAGCAAAAAAGCAGCAAAAAAGACGCCCATCTGACATTGGTCTTAACAAAAAATAAAACCGATTTCACTGGATTGTTTCTCACTTTTGTTTTTTTGTGATAATCCTGTATTATTGTTATCCACTTCTATTTGATGTCAATCCGAAAACCGATCCGAACTCTTAACGCTTCAATCTGTATTTTAATGCATTAATCTCTATTTTAATGCAAATATGAAAAAATACTCTATTGATAAAATACATATGTCGATTTTATCTTTTATGTAAAAAATATAAATGAATAAACATACCGTATATTCCGGCATACAACGTGCCCGTCCACATAATGTGCGCCTGCGATTTCAGGTAGAATTTTTCTACTGCCGAATTATGCGCATTGCTTTTCATTTGGCCAAGAAACTCTCACAGGGCCGAAACTAGGAGGGTGCAGAGGGGGCATGTGCCCCGGGCGCCAGAACGAAAGCCGAAGATTTTGTTCGTACAAAGATAAAAATGTATATACATATGAAACACAAAGAAACTCGGAAGCTAATGTTAAACCTATGGAAGCGTTCTTTTCAATTTTGGGAAAATGAAAGTAACTTTATTAAAAAAAAAGAAAAAAAAATATGCAATCAAGATCGAAAAAGTAAACACTAACCCGGTTGGAATTCAATCTCAGCTATTCTAAGCAAGAAAAAAATCTTTTAAAACTTCAATATACAAGTGAGAAATTAAAAAAGTGAACCCTCTCATAGGTTTAACATTAGCCATCCAGTTTCTTCACGTGACTAGTGTAGGCTCTTAACGCTCAAGCTAATGTTAATCCTATGGGAGCGTTGTTTACATATTTCTTGCTAACATTTTAATTTTTATTAAATGATTTTTATTTTTTAAGGATTTGTTTTCCTTTTTTTGCATGGGTACCCGCGATCAATAGCTTTTATTGTGTGTGAGGAAGGGGGGGGGGGATCTATGTATGCCCCTGGCACACAAAAGGCTAGTTCCGTCTTGAACCTTCATGAGGCATATAACTTTAAAATACAATAAAAGGCATTAAAAAGATACCCCCCCCCCCCCTCTAACACGTTGACAAGAGCAATTAATTTATAACATTATTCGTTGTCTCAAATTTGTTATCTCTTCATTCTTAACTCAAAAACTCGTTCTGCTCCACTCAAAAAAATATTTGTCCACCCTCAACAGCTCGAAGTTTTCTGACACATTTTCAGACTTATTTTTAAAAGTATAAAAACATGACACTTGCTGACGTGAGTTTTGAAGAGATATATTAATAATTAGAACTTGATTTATAAACAATTATTTTCTCAATTTGACCCTTCTTTTCGTTCCCAGTTCTCTCGCTTCGGGAAATTTGGTTCAAAACGCCAACTTTGACATCGTTTTCTGCAATATATTCTACCTTCATAAAAAAAAAAATCGACAAGCACGGCACATTATATAGTTTCTTCATAAGAGAATCTGCCAATTGGATGCGTTTCAGTGCAAAAATGACTTTAAAAATGAATCAGAAAATAAGCCGTTTGGATTTGAGTACACCCTTAATGTTAATGCATCTCTACAGTCAGGTGTTTACATACTTTTAGATTTAAAAAGTGGTGCAGATTCTGTTTCTTCTAACAAATAAAAAAATAAGTGTTTTTAAATATAAAATAATAAATTTATTGCTTATGAAACTTTTACTCGTATTTTTTCTGCTTTTCTGCTGTATAAGGATTTTTTTATTTGTACTATTTAATAAACATCTTCTGTTTTATATTCTCCAAATTTGTCTGTAATGCCTTGTTATAATCTCAAAAGTACAATGTGTTTTTGCTTCGTTTTATTAATGTATGCATTGAAAAAACAAATAAATTTAAAAAAAAAGGAAGACTGAAAATTTGTCTTATTGGCAGATTTTATTTACTCGCCAGATTGGTTAATATTAATAAACACTTTTTATTTATTAAACTAGGGGGCTCTGCCCCTATAAGCTACGTTCGCCTACCCCTGTCCAGACTCCACAGACTCTAAAAATATGTTAATTTGTGCCTGTGAAAAATGGTTAAATTGCTATATATAGTTTTTGATCCTATAAATTTTTTTAACGGAACTATTTTGAACAATTTCAACATTAAATAGCGCTTAAAATAATTCTTCGATATAAAAACTGCTTTGGAGTGTTTAATCATACATTTCTCTATAAAACAACTTTTTTTTCATATTTTTATATCTAATAGTTTTCTTAATATATAAACCAACAAAGGGCCCAGCCACAACAAATTCAATTACAAAAGCGACAGGAGCAGCAACGTTAGTTTTTTTTTTTTTTTTTTTTTTTTTTTTAAAGAATAGAGGGATTACATTCATGCTGAATGCTCCATACTTAATTCGTTATCTCCATAGCTACATACGGCTTTTCCTCCTGTATGTGCTTAAGTACATATATCTCCCATATTTGCATCAATTTTATAACATACATACTTACGTTAAAGCTTTCAATAATACATTAAATATAAAAATCATTTTTTACAATAAATGAAAGTAACAGTTGCTATTAAGGAATCTTCCATAATATTAATCCACAATACAGAACACAGCATACAAACTACGGCATTTTTTTCCATGCTCGCAGGGGTTTTATTATAAGTGACCCGACATTATTTCTACGACTAAATGTGATAACTAACTCTGTCGCTTAAAAAAACGCAAATATCGCAGGTAAAAAACCGTTAACTGCAACAATAGACAAAAATAACTGTTTATTTGACTGCTAAATTCTGTTTTTTAACCGGGGGGAAAAATTGGGGGGGAGTGATTTTTTTTTCTTTTGTACTAACGTTCAACTATCGAATTTACAGATTATATTTTATGAATATAAGGAAACTTTTATGAACAACTCCTTGGCATAAATATGCCTTCTATTTTCTGTGACAATCTTACTTTATCCAATATTCTACCTTTCAAACTGTTAAAAACCTCCAATCCCCACAGTCAAGTAATTAATTAATCATATGATGGGCGTCTCTCTGATAATTTCGGTGATGTGTTTCGTTCAAAATTATGATCCTTGGTTAAAATTGATGGTTTCGAAATCGAAGATTTTTCCATGCCTTACCATCTAAAAATGTCCTGAAATGTCAAAATGCCATTTTCGAGGTGAAATATGAATCTTAGTTATTCCCCAAGTTATTCAATACTTGCTGCAATTTTTTAGACTACAAGCTAGAAATAGCGTAGTCGACCCTTTGTTTTAAGAAAGTATAAGTACTTCTGGATAATTAGTAAAACACGACATTTTGTTAATCCATTTGAAAAGTTTAAAAACTTCACTTCAAACCGCTGATTTTTTATTTACTCTAAATTAATGCTTAAACTATTGACACTGCAGATAGAATCAATTTTTCTTCTTTAACTTTAAAAATATTGAATTTATTGTAAATATATTACTTTATAAAACTAAGATGTGAAAGTTAAAAACAACATTTTTTACTTTATTTTAGGGGGGGGGGGGGGAGGATGTTTTCACTTTATTTGAGAGAAAAGAAGACATTTAAATAATTAATAAAATATACTACATTTTGTTAACCAACTAAAAGTTTAGAAACTTCCTTTTAAACTCGCATCTTTTCAAAGCAATATATATATATATTTTTATTCACTCTATGAATTTATGCTTAAATTCTTGAAAGCAAATAAATATAAAACTGTTCTTATTCTTTTTAAAACTCATGAAAAGTTACATTTTTAGAATTTCTATTAAATGCTGTACCTTCATGACTATATTTATGTGAAACTTTTTGCGAAGAGCAAATTTTTATTGTGAAAAATTGTTGTTAGAATAAAGAATATTTTTTAAGCAAGAATTTGATCTTTCTTTTCATAATAAAAATTATTTTGAATGAAAGTAAAAGAGAAAAAGAAATGACAAAAGAGCTTTTGAACTTAAGAAAATTTCCTGCGAGAAATGAGATTTTCTTGAAAACCTCCTCAAATGGTTTTAAGAAATGATTTTAATCTCGTGATCATAATTATTCCATTTCGTTATTTAAGTGGTTTCTTCTATTTTTATTTTCCATGCTTGTTTTGGATAGTTAACCTTTAACTGATGTCACAGAAATTGTCACATAACTAGTGTGAAGCGGTCTGTGAGACCGCTACATCTAAAGATGAATAAAAGGCAAGATTAACTCATAGGATGGTGTTTTTGTGCTAAACTTTTTGTACAGGACTGTTATAATTAAAATTCACCTATTCAAAAGTCTCTGATGATAGTACTAAAGTTCCAAAAGGAACAAAATTTCGGTAGTGTTTATAGTTAAACTGAAAATTGTAAGTTAAACTATAGAAATTGAAAAAAGCCGCGGTCTGAGAGACCGGTAACATCAATTAAAGGTTAAGTGTGTACTCAAATCCAAACTGCTTATTTTCTGATTCATTTTTAAATTCATTTTTTCCTGAAACGCATCGTATTGACAGATTCTCTTATTCAGAAACTATATAATTTGCCGTGCTTGTCGATTTTTTGATAAAGGCAGAATAAATATATCTCATAAAACAAAAACGCTGTCAAAGTTGGCGTTTTGAACCAAATTTCCCGAAGTGGGGAAGCTGGGAGCGAAAACAATGCCCATACTGAGAAAATAATTGTTTATTAATGAAGTTCTAATTAATTGAGCGAAAAATGAAAACACAAGGCCGCTTATACATTTCTTTAAAAATCACGTCAGCAAGTTTCATGTTTTTACTTTTAAAAATGAGTCTGAAAATGTGTCAGAAAATTTCGAGCTGTTGAGTGTGGAAAAATATTTTTTTGAGTACATCCTTAAAAGCAAAAACTTACAATCTCTTTTACGCTTTGCATCATTAAAGCATTCGCTATAAAAATAAAACATAAACATAAAATCATGCATTAAGCATATATTATGAAACACTTTCCAACACATTTAGAATTCTAATATAAAACTTCACAGTTTAATAAGGTGAAAAAAGATGTCTAAATAAGCAATTTGGAAAACGCATAATACATTTGAAAACACAATTCCATCAATTTCCATAAAAAGAAAAAAAAATCTGAATTTCTTGCGCAGCCTTATATATGAACTATGATTTATCATATAATGCATAATAGGCTGATATTTAGGTCAATTAGAAAATGCACAGCACGCTTGAAAATTCCCCTTCAACAATTTCCATCAATAAGAGGAAATGTACTTCAGATGATTTGTGCAGCCCTGTATGTGATGTGTAGAATTTATACACACTAAGAACTATATTTTTTAAAAGTCTAATTTAAAAACGCGTACCCCAAAAGAAAACGCATTTCCAGCAATTATTGTTCATAGAGAGTACTGTACCTGAATTATTTTGTGTGTCCCTGTATATCAATGATGAATACTTGCACATCATATTTTATAGTAAGTATTTTGAAGTGTATCTGAGATATATATATGAATTTCAATATGTTTGAATTAGTGTAACATGAATAAAATACACCGCAAAAGATTTACCCCGTAGGCCGTAATGTATTGGAATTCTTTTGAGTGTCCCTGTAAATGAACGATGAATGCTATCCAAACTACAACGTATAGTAGGCATTTTTAGTGTACTTCAGAGAGCTATATAAAATTCGATGAGTTTGAAATTGTGAAACATTATTAAAAATTAACGCAATGAATTTTTCCTTATAGGCCGTAATGTAACGGAATTCTTTTGAATGTCTCTGTAAAGGAACTGTAACTGCTAGAAGCTTCATTTTCAATACCGAACATGCTATAGTGAATATCAAACACATATATAAATTTCAGGCGATCCGACTATATTTATGCGAGTTAGAGCCCGGACAGACAGCAGACAGACAAACCGAAGTCATAAACACTTTTCAACTACATTGGAAAGTGTTAATAAAAAATCTGTTAACACCCTCACTGACAAGCCCGTGTTAATACGTTCACTAAAACAAGCCCGTGTTAATACGTTCACTAAGCTCCAGGATTCACTGCAATACAAGCAATATTTAAAGTAATATAAACATATTAATTTAATGTATTTTTAATACATTGAACAATGATTAATGGTTCCAAGGATTGCATTCATATTCGTTATTAAGTTCTTTTATAAAATGTTGAAAGAATCATCTTTTTTTCAGCATCTCTCTATTCTAAAAAAAAGTAACTACCGCTGTCACCGCCGCCGCCGCCGCCGCCGGTTTTGATTTTTTTGTGACCGGAGGCCTTTCTTCATTAATATTAACAAAAATAATGCATACAAAAATATGAAAATCGGTGGTTTTATACAGAAATGTTTGATAAACACGCTAATGTAGACAGTTTTCAAATCGAAGAATTATTTTAAGAGTTATTTAATGCTAAAGTTGGACAAAATCGTTCCACTAAAAAAGTTTTATAGCAGCAAAAACTATACATGACAGTGTAATCATTTTTAGATCATTTTATGCGTTAGAATTTGCCGGAGTGCAGATTGCATTAATTTTTTTATTTTGACTCATTTTTTCAGGTTTTATTTCTATTTTAAATTCAAATTTTCAGCATTTCTAGAGATATTTTTTACAGATTTCAGAAAATTGTACTAATTTAAACTGTTGCCAACTGTATAAAAAGCGCAAGCAATAATGTTTGCTTCAAATTAAAAATTTATTTACACTTGACTATTATAAACAGGAAAAAAACTTTCAAATTAGAATTAAATAATTACGTATAAAAAGCAGGAACTTATTAAAAATTACTTCATAAAAAGTATACACGTGAATTTTAAAAGAGAATGGATATTGTAAAATAATAAATTCATTAACATGCGTTAGAAGTCTTAGGAGAAATTACGTCATATTTACGTCACATTATAGTTATTACATAAAATGAACACAAAATAATATTACAAAAAAGTTTAAATTTAGAAATTACGCTAGACATTTATTTGATATTTTGAGAATTAATTTAAAATGTCTCATTTGAAAGAACTTTCTTTTCGCTTTGTTAAAAAACACCAGGAGACAAAGACTCTCTTTACTTAATTCCTTTTATATTAGCTTATTTTGAAATGTTGTTACACGTGTATACGTCATCAAGTTATTTTTATTTCGACGTTTTATTTGTGTTTTTATTAATGTTGTACGAATTTATTTGTTCTTTCGTTATTTAAAATAAAAATTATATCAATTTGTATAATTTGGCGAGTGGTTTGGCGATTTATATAATTTGGCGAAATGGGTCGACAGGATAATCAAGTAGTACCGCAGCGGATTTGGCGTTAAAATTCCCCAATCAAAGAGAAATGAATAGAAATTCGTTTATAGGGAGATCGCCACTGTTTTTTGAATTATAATTCAATCTTTCGAAATCTTTTTAAAGCCGATCAAATTAGCGTGCATTTAGAGTCTGCGGTGTCTGGACGGGGGTTGGCGAGCGTAGCTCGTAGGGGCCGAGCCCCCTAGTTTAAAACAAAATACAGAGAAAACAACATTGCAATTTAGCCCTTTTCCAAGACTGTCAGAGGGTTAATCTATAGATTTTTTTTTTTTTAAGTCAACTGGAACGGTATTAAAAAACTGCTTATTTTACAGAAAAATCCCGTTCCTCAATTTTAAACAGTAGTTGACAGATAAAAAACAGAAAGTGCACAAGACAAAGTTTTTACTCAGAAGAACGTGTTCTTTTTTTTAAAACACTTTCCAACAAAGTTGAAAAGTGTTTATGCATTCGGTTTGTCTGTCTGTCTGTCTGGCCATCTGGCCACGCTTTAACTGCCGTAAATATAGTCGGATTTCCATGCAATTGATAATCCATATTTAGGGTTACTTAACCATGTTTGGTATTGCATATGAAGCATGGGGGATTAATATTTCATTTACAGGACTACCCAAAAGAATTTCATTACATCATATAGTATATGAAAAAATCATTTGCAGAGTATTTTAATGACATTACGCCGTTTCAAATGTAGTTAAACTTATATAAATCACTGAATTTCACTACAAGACGATTATGACAGAATAGGGTATTCATAGCATTTGTCGTTCATTTACAGGGACACACAAAATAAATCGGTTACAATACTGTCTTTGAGTAATAATTGCTGAAGTGCGTTTCCAATTTCGGCTTGCGCTTTTAAATTTAACTGTTTTAATCCTATACAGTGCTGCTCAAAGTATTCGGATAATTTTGCGATTGCAGATGGGAACAGCTGAAATTAGGTTTTCAAATGTGTTATGCTTTTCCATAGGGTTGAATTAGACATAATAGTTGAACTTATTAAACTATGAAGTTTTGTTACATTATTCTGAGTGTGTGTGTGTTTATGAAGTGTTTCTTAACCTATGCTGGGCGCGTGATTTTTCTTTCTATCTTTTTTTTTAGCCCCCGGTATGCTATTTCTTTCTCCCAGCTTATTTTGTGTCGTATCCAATAAATAACGTTCTTGTACAATCCAGCCGTAAAACAAAAGCCGATGTTTCATTGTGCGATTAAATACTCTGCAGCATTTCGTAAAACTTCTAAGCATCGCACATTTTCAATGTTTATACCTTCGTATTGGAAAAAAAAAGTACTTTTTAATGCAATTTTTTTTTTTAAACTGCATCTCCATTTATTTTTGAAACTTTAAACTTTTTGTAGTTTTTAGCGCCATTTGTTTCCTTTTGGCAACTCAAGTACTCCATTTCTGTAAAGAAAAAATAGTTGAAAAATAGCAATTATATCTTTTTGTTGCCATTTCCCCATAAAATATAATGAAAACACGTGCTATTTTGAGAAAAATATAAATGAATGATTTATGATAAAACATGGAGCTATTATAAACTATATTTAATTTTAAGTATCTATATTAATTCAAATGACACCATTTTACATAAAATAAAAGCGTGTGCTTTAAGTCTTAAAATTGAAATATGTTTTGCACTACGGTAGAGTCCCGATCATCCGAGTCCGGCTTAAGAGGCTACTTCAGTCAAACGAAAAGACCCGTTCGCCAATGCTAATCTTATGGAAGAAATTTATAAAGATATCTCGGTCGCATTTCAGTATTTTTAAATGATTTCTTTTGCATTGAATAGTTGAGATCGATCTGTACAAAGGCCGTTGTTTGCTTTTTCGATTTTGTTTACAGGTATTTCTTATGAGGACACTTTCATTTTCGGAACCGGTTTCGAAAATAAAAGCATCCTCATAAAAAATACCTGCATACGGCCTGCATACAAATCGATCTCAACTATTCAATGCAAAAGGAATCATTTAAAAATATTGAAATGCGACCGAGATATCTTTATGCATTTCTTCCATAGGATTAGCATTAGCGTCTTTTCATTCGACTGAAGTAGCCTCTTAACAGAGTTATTTTCTTCTGATGGATTGGTAGTTTCTAATATTATGAAACAGCCATTATAAATGAAGCGTTTAGGTGAAGATGAAAGAGCAGTCGTAAAAAGTTAGAACTCTGATTTTTCTGGTCAGAATAGGAAAAAAAGATGACCAAAAAAAAAAAAAAATATATATATATATATATATATACACTGCTCAAAACAATTAAAGGATATTGCAGTTTTAGGTGGATTTTGTATCTGGTAAACTGTTTAGCTGATTGATACATGGTCGACAGACATAGTAGGTTATATGAGAATAAATTACACATGTTTGGCAGAAAAAAATGCATTTTATTGCGCATTTGTGTACTAAAGGAAAAAAACACAATTTGTGCATATGAGAAAAAAAGAATAAGAAAAAGGTGTTTTCTTCAAAGAAAATCATTTTCAGTAGGGGGTATGGTTTCCACGGGCGGCCAGCAACGTTGAACACCTTTGAGGCATGGACTCAATGAGGCTATTAATGATGAGTTGGGGTATTCTGCCCCACTCTTCCAGAAGAGCTCTTTCCAGTTCTTGGAGAGTTTGTGGGGGTTGTTGGCGGCCAGAAACTCGTCTTCCTAGAGCGTCCCAAACGTGCTCGATTGGATTCATGTCTGGAGAACACGCTGGCCATTCCATTCGAACGATTCCTTCCTCGAAAAGGAAATCCTCCACCAGGTTTGCACGATGTGGCCTGCAGTTATCGTCCATTAAAATGAAGTTATCTCCTATTGCTGCAGCGTAAGGGACTACAATAGGTCTGAGGATCTCATCCCTATATCGGCGACCAGTCAGAGCTCCATCTCGAATTCTCGAATGATGTAGAGGTCAGTGCGCCCGTCAATGGAGATGCCACCATACACCAACACTCCTCCACCGCCAAATCTGACACTTTCGTGCACGAACGCAGGATTATTCCTACTGCCACGGTCCCTCCAGATGAAAATACGCCTATTATCCGGATGCACAGAAAAACGGGACTCGTCAGAAAACAGAATATTGCTCCATTCATTTCTCCTTCAGTTGACATGCTCGGTTGCCCACTCCCTGCGGTCGCGACGATGCCTTGATGTTAATCTAACACATACCATCGGTCGGCGAGCATACAGACCTACAGCATGGAGCCGGTTTCGGACAGTCTGAGTTGAAATCGTGGTGCCTGTAGCCGAGCGAAGGTATTGTTGGAGAAGAGTAGCGTTCATGGTTCGGTGTCTCCGAGCTGTTAACGCTAAATACCGATCTTCATTGGGCGTTGTTGCCCGTCTACGACCTTGCCCTGGTCTTCGGCCTGCACATCCACTCTCCAAAAAACGGTTCAAGATCCTGGAAATGACACTTTGTGACACTCCAATGGCTTGCGCTACTTCGGCTTGAGTTTGGCCCCCTTCTAACCTACCAACAATTCTCAAAGCTTCTGAATCTGTCAAATGACTTCGCTGAGACATCGTACTCATCGAAACAAAGCAATCACTGAATGCCGATCATCCTTGTCTTCATTCTCTTTTATCCAGTTGAAAGTCAAATTTCATTCGCTGCCGCTGAAGCGACGTTTTCGACGTCGAACTCAAAATTTGCATACTCCACAGTTTGAAAACCAGAAAAATTTGCATTTGTGATTCTCTTCTTCTATTTTCGGCAAAAAAATTTCGTTTATATCTTTATTTTATATAAAACTTCAAATATCCTTTAATTGTTTTGAGCAGTGTGTATATATATATATATATATATATGGCCAATTTTTTTTTTTCATTCTGACCACAAAATCAGAGTTCTAACTTTTTAGGACTGATCTTTCATCTTCACCTAACGCTTCATTTATAATGACTGCTTCATAATAATAGAAGCCACCAGTCCATCAGAAGAAAATGAAGTAATGGAAATGTCGGAGGCGATACTAAATTCTGTAAAAGCAGAATTCCTGTTCTCTATTATTATTATTTTTTTAACAACACCTTTCCATAAATATGCCGTCTATTTTCTGACAATTTAAAACTGCCCGATATTACGCCTTTGAAACCTTTTCAAACTTCTCCAATCTCCACGGTCAACTAATAAATTAATCATACGATGGGCGTCACTATGAGAATTTCTGTGATGGATTTTGTTTAAAATATTATTCATGGTTAAAATTGATGGATTCGAAATGGAAGATTTTTCCATGCCTCACCTCCTGAAAATGTCTGAAATGTCAAAATGCCATTTTCGGTGATGAAAAATGAACCTTTCTTGTTTCCAACTTATTCAATTATTGCTGCACTTTTACACTCGATTATTTATTTTAATAAGAATGAAATATTTTCAGATAATTACCCTAAAATATGACATAAATTTTACTAACCAATTAAAAAGTTTAGAAAATTCACTTCGAACTGTTATTTTTCAAAAACTTTGTTTTTCATTCAGTTTACATAAATGCTTATTAAGGGGACTCTTTTGACATTCAGTGGTATAAAGATGCTTGTAAGAAGACTTTTTTTTTTTTTCACGTTGGGTCATTTAAGAGTTAAAAAAAAAAAAAAAGTTCTTATTGTCCAAACTGTTTGAAATTGTTATCAGTTATAAATGTAACGGTTTTGAAGCCTGTGTAAAAGTTTCGTGAAAATATATTGACATTTAGTTGTAAAAAGGTTTTTTTCTCACTTTTTTTTAGCACCCGGTACGGTATGCTATTTCTTTCTCCCAGCTTATTTTGTGTATTCCAAAAAATAACGTTACCTCTCAGAAGCCAGCCGTAAAACAAAGCAGTACGATTAAATGCTCTAGAGCAATTTTTTAAACTCCTAAGCATCGCACATTTTCGATTTTTATACCATCGTATTGAAAAAATAAGTTCTTTTAAATGCATTTTGTTTGAAAACTGTATCTCCATTTATCTTTGAAATATTAATTTTTTTGTAGTTTTTAGAGCCATTTGCTTAATATTGGCAACGGAAGTACTCCATTTCTGTAGAAAGTAAGGGAAAAATAGTTCTAAAATATTAATTATATATTTTTGTTGCCATTTTCTCATAACAACCGAAAGAAAATGTAATTAAAGTACGTGCTATTTTGAAAAAAATAAAAACGAATGATTTCTGTTAAAACAATGGAGCTAGTATAAACTATATTTAATTTTAAGTATCTATGAATCATTAGATAGGAGTTTTGTTTTTTTTTTTTTTTTTTTTTTTTTTTTTTTTTTTATCGATTTCCTTGAATGACGGCATCTTTTTGCTGCATTTGTGCATTATTTCGCGATAGTGATGTGCTATGCATGCTTTACTATAGATGTTTAAGAGTACATCGTAAATGTGGAATTCTTAAGCGGACGCGAATGACGTCATTTTGCATAAAATAAAATGTGTGCTTTAAGTCTTAAAAATTGAAATATGTTTTGTACTGCAGTAGAGTCCCGCTTAACCGAGTTATTTTCTTCTGATGGACTGGTGGCTTCTATTATTATGAAACAGCCATTATAAATGAAGTCTTAGGTGAAGATGAAAGAGCAGCCGTAAAAAGTTAGAACTCTGATTTTCTGGTCAGAATGGGGACTGTCCCCATTCTAACCAGAAAATCAGAGTTCTAACTTTTTACGGCTGCTCTTTCATCTTTACCTAACGCTTCATTTATAATGGCTATTTCATAATAATAGAAGCCACCAGTCCATCAGAAGAAAATGAAGTAATGGAAATGCCGGGGGCGACCCTAAATTCTGTAAAAGCAGAATTCCTGTTCTCTAGTCCTTTATTTACTTTTATTTATTTATTTATTTGCGTCTGAACGCTTAATATTAAAAACAAGATAGTTCTTATCTTCTGAACTCATTGAAATTTTTATGAGCTATAAATATCGTGTTTCGGAAGCCTACGCATAATTTTGACGCATAATAATCTTGAACCTAGCAAGAAGATGGAGAAAAAAATTAAGAAAAGGTTCACTTGAGACAATATTTCATGAAAAATGTCTAAAAAGTATTAATTTATTAATTTTTAATTTAGTCATTTAAGTAATATTTATTATAAATTATCTTACAAAAAAGTCCGTTCATTAAGTTTGCTGGCTTTTTTAATCTTTTAAAGCACGACAACTTTTTGTAAAGCTGCTGTGCAGTTTAAGACCAATATTTGCACTAAAGCTGCTAAATAGTTTTTTCTGTTAATTTTACTATCCCCTTTTCTTTTCTGTTCTTTCTTTCTTTTTCTTTTTTTCTTTTCTTTTCTTTCAAAATGATAATACAAAGAAGATGTAAAAACTCAACTACTTAGTGTTCTGATAGAAAAGCCAGACAGAAGACAAAGCTCAGATAATAAATATTGCAAAGAAAAGGTTTTCAATAGGCTTGGAAAAATATATTACATTCATTAAACTACATATAATATTAATTTATTACTATTAATTAAAAAATTCTTGATAAAATTTCCAATCTATGTTTCACAGTGTAGAGCAGTTTATTCTTTGAACATAAGTCATAGTTGTTGCTAATAATGTTTAAATAAGAAATGATTTTAATTTTCTACATAACTGACTGTAATTACTTAATTTGAATGCTTTCAAATGAAGTTATATTGCTTATATAATATCCAACAATCCAACAATGTTTATTTTTATCAACAAATATGCATCTATATGTAATAAGAAATGATATTTTTTAAAACCCGTTTTAAACCCCAAAAAACTGGTTTAAACCAAATAAACCGTTTTTTTTTCTTTTTATTGTTTTTCTACCGGCTTTGCTTAGAGTAGGAGTGCACAACCTTTTAAGGGAATGGTCACTTCCAAAAATTCCTGGGTCGTCGAGGGCCACTTCAGTAACACGGAGTGAATTCTATTTCGAGGGGGTGATCTGTGGCTTATAATCAGATAAAAAATATGGTTTCAGAGGGGGTGGAGAGTTTTACCCCTCTAGATTCCCTTACCCAGTCAACATATCCAATTCAGTTGGCAAAGTGTATCAACAGTTTACGTTTGGATATATAACAGAGATTAGAGGTCTGTACGGTCCGGAATTTCCAGGTCCGGCCCGACACGGTCAGAACGAAAGCTATCTTGGCCCGGCCCAATGTAAAAATTGGAAGTTCGGCCCGAGCCCGGACCGGCCCGTTTGCATTTTTACAGTTCTCGTCCCGGCCCGACACAATTTCTACAAAAAAAAAAAAAAAAAAAAAAAAAAAAATCCGTTTTTTCTTAACATACAATTAAGATTCTTTTAATTAAAATTTCTTTTAATCTTAAATAATAGATTCTTTCTACATACATATTTATGGGAACATTTTACAGTATATTTTACATTACTATGATGTTCGCAAAACAGAAAACACACAATAGTAAATATTAACGATTACTTACAGTGTTTTAGTCATCGTGTCTACAGACATTTCAAAATGGAAATAAGGATTCATTAAAAGATTAATGTAGTTCAGAATAAAGGATTAAAAACATGATAACTTTTGAAGCTGTATAATAAAAAGTAGATTTGTAAAAATATTTCTGTCATTTTTAAGGCTTTTCTCAAATCCAAAGGAGGTACATTTCAACACATTTATGAATTCTTTTCTTTTCGGAAATGCTGGACAGGAAAGGGAAAAAACGTACAGTCACCTGACAGGAATCTCTGTTATCTCTTTAAGTAATTTATCAAATATGGAAAAAGCTATTCGTTTCCAAATGCCTTCAATAGGCACGCCTGTCAATTTTATGCCTTTATAGTTAAAAGTTTTGTCAGAAAATGTGTCTGAAAGCTTCGCATTGTTGAGCAGTGAATATGAGAACCACCTTAAGGTATATTTCCAAAGATACTGTTAAGAGAAGTTCATTATCACTATTAATACTACAAAACACAATGACTGTTCTACACATCCTGAGATCAATTAAGACCAGTTCCGTCCCGGCACGAGTCTGCTGAAAAAAAATTAAACTCGGAATCAGACATTTTGTAACTGTACGATGCCGATCTCTGCGATGGACATGTTACATTTCTGTATTGATGTTGTTAAACTCGCATCGGCTCGTGACGCACATTTATACTTCTCGAGAAAATCATATTCATTGAAAATGGCTCGTATTTTATCTGCTTCGCTTAAATTCTTATATCGGGCCGATAGGCCCGATTAACTTTTTTGCCGGCCCGGCCCGTTTATTTTGTCTGTCGGCCCGTTGAAAAAATTGTCCTAATTCTGCCGGCCCGGCCCGGCGCGTTTAAAAATCCGCCTTCGTTCCGCCGGCCCGGGGTACGGGCCTCGGGCCCGTGCAGACCTCTAAGAGATGTAGCAAGGATTTTTTAGAAGGAATTATAATGTTCTTTGACTTGATTTGGGGGGGAGTAAATTTTGTTTTATTAAAAGTGCTAAAAAACAAAGATAGGCATGGAAGTAGCTAGTGCCCAAAAAAATGCGAACTTTATGAACGAAGGAGGGGAGGAGGAGCCGATCAACGAAATTTCGCTATTTTTCGGAAGTCGGTCTCAAATTTCGCAAATTTTTGGAAGTCGGTCGACAAAATTCGCAATTTGTCCGCACCGGATCGACAAAATTCGCTGTTTTTCCGCGTCTGATCGACGAAATTTACAACTGTCCGCTCCCGATCGACGAAGTTCACTATTTTTCCGCGCCTGATCGACAAAATTCGCGATTGTTTCGTGCCCGATCAACAAAATTCGCGATTTTTTGAGCCCAATCGACAAAATGCGCCATTTTTCCCACGTTCAATCAACGAAATCCGCAATTCTTAAATGACTGACGAAATTTGCATTTTTTCCGCGACAAATTGACGAAAACCGCGATTTTTTCTCGCGATAAACTTACAAAACTCGCAATTTTCCCGCAGCCGATCATCGAAATTTTAATTTTTCCACACACCATCGAGAAAATTCGCGATTTTTCCGTACCTGATCAACGAAATTTGCGATTTTACTGTGCCTGATCGACGAAATTTCCGATTTATCCGCGCCTGATCAACGAAATTCGAAATTCTTAACTTACTGACGAAATTTGTAATTTTTTCTCGTGGCAAATTGACAACATTCGCAATTTTTTCTCGCGACTGACGAAACTCACGATTTTTCCGCAGCCGGTCAACAAAATTTGTAATTTTTCCGCGCATCATCAACAAAATTCAGGATTTTTTCGTGCCGGATAAACGAAATTTTCGATTTTCCCCCGCCTGATCAACAAATTTCGCGATTTTTTTGTGTCCGATCAACCAAATTCACAATTTTTCCGAGCTTTAGCGACAAAATTCGCTATTTTCTGCACACAATTAACTAAATTTGCGATTCTTAACTGACTGACGAAATTTTCAGTTTTTCCCGCTGCAAATTGACGAAATTCACAATTTTTTCTGCGGCCTACGGACAAAAATTTCAATTTTTTCCAGTTATAAATTGACGAAATTCACGGGCCACATGTTAACCCATCGCGGGCCGCAGGTTGTGCATCCCTAGCTTAGAGTATCTCTATCAGCGCTTCATGCTTTTGCGATTTTTGTTTTGATCACAAAATTTTTTATTTAAAAAAGTATTTTTTGCCACTTTTAAGTACACTAATGAAAGCGTGTTTTTTTTCCTTTCCATTTTAAAATAGATATGTTACCTTAAATTATAGGATACTCAGATTATGGACGATTTATCAAGTTCCTTGTATATTTAGTAAGTTTTAATTGTATCGAATTTTTTTTTTAAATAAAAATTAATCCACGGTTGTATTCTTTTTGCCGGCCCATGAAATGTTTCTTATTTGATTCCATTATATAATTAACTTCTGTTTTATATATACGATACTTGCCTGCCATGCGAAAGAACTATTTTTTAGTACTCTTTATTATTAAAGCATACATTAAAAGCAAATGAAAAAATAAAAGAAAGAAAAAAAATAAATCTGTAAATCTATCAGAGAAACAAACTGTCTCACAGTCGTGCAGTTTCAATATTTAATGTGATTTTTTTTAATTACTTTTTTTTCTACCTGGTATCTTTTCTTCTTTTCTTTAAACAAGAATAAAAATGTCTTCATTTGTACATCTTGTCTCCAAATTGTAATGCATACAAACAAACTTTGTTTAACAGTATGAGGACAAAAAAAGAAAGAAAAAAGAAAAGAAAGAAAAAAGAAAGAAAAAATATTCTGGTGAATTGCTTGGTTATTAAAATCAGTTCAAAAACACTGTTTTTAATTATTAAATTAATGAGTAAATTTTTATAGTGTATTTTGGTTAACCATATTTGGTATTGTAAACGGGAATATTGATGTACAAAAAATTACACGTTTTTTCACATAATGGTATTTATGTGTTTTATCCTTTAGAGTATAAAGAGTCCCACTTTAAGTGCGTGGCACTGCTACCTGAAGAATAAATTAATTAATTTGAAGGGTATACAAAGTAAACTCTCTATTTTTTTTTTCAAATGTGATCGAATCAAAACCAGGTAACTAGATACTATTTGATTATTTAAATTAGACTAACAAATATCTCCTCTATTACCTTGTATTGTAATCAGATCTAATGATATCCGAAAGTTGTAAAAAGGATGTTTAAAATATCAAATAAATAAATAAAATAAAAAATTGCAATAACATTTTTGCATTATCAAAGCAATCCAGACCGCTGATGTATCAGCTAGACTAAACAAAAAAAAAGAAAGAAAGAAAGAAAAGAAAAAAGAAAAAAGAAGAGAGAAAAAAAAGAAAAGAGAAAAGAAGAGAAGAGAAGAGAGAAAAAAAAGAAAAGAAATCCGATATTTAACCACAGAAACAATATTTAACCCCCTCGCTGCGTAAGTAATTCTTCGCGAAGAGCGTCTTTTACAGAATTTTTAATCTTTTAACAACGGTTCTTTAAAGCAGAAATTTTTGACTATCGTAATCGGGGGAAAATGTCCTGATTAAATAAGACAAAGTTTTTGCTAAAAAAATAACTGGCGAGAATAACCAAATAGTATTAATTAGACGGAAAAATGCATGCCCGATCTCGGGTTGCGCAGCGAGATGGGTTAACTGTTTAAAAAGAAAAAGCTCTTTAATATCCTATTTGCATATTATTTTTTTTTACAGTGTGGGATTTTTTCTTTTTTTTAGGTAGCTTTCTTTACAAAAAAGCTACCTATTGCAGCCGTTCGGAGGAAAGCGATTTCAAAAAATTTTGGTATATTTTCATCGATCATGACCCCCAGACCCCGAAACCACCCTCCGTTCAAAATTGATATATATATATATATATATATATATATATATATATATATATATATATATATCTATATATATATATATATATCTGACCTATGTCACACTGTAACTCCCGTAATTATGAACCGATTTCGATGAAATTTGGTGTGTACATAGTACATACCAATGTCTCGACCGAGTTCGTTGGCCAGCTTCATCCGCCATTTTGTTTCAACATGGCGGCCATTTAAAATTTTTAAAAAATTTTAAAACTTGAAATGTGGTACCAAAAAATTAAAAATGGAAAAATATTTTTTTCTTATGTATTTGACCTTTATACAAAGATTCCGAAGCAGTTTTTGTTTCGTCTATATCTTAAAAAATGGCTGAGTTATAGCATTTTGAATTTCTAGCGTGGCTGACATTTTGAAACGTCCTGAATTTTGTCACGCGATAAAAGGCGTATTTATGAACCGATTTGGATGTAATTCAGTGTGTACATAGTACATACCAATCTCTCGACCGAGTTCGTTGGCCAGCTTCATCCGCCATTTTGTTTCAAAATGGCGGCCATTTAAAATTTTTTTAAAAATTTAAAAATTGAAATGTGGTACCAAAAAATTAAAAATGGAAAAATATTTTTTCTTATGTATTTGACCTTTATACAAAGATTTCGGAGCAGTTTTTGTTTTGTCTATATCTTAAAAAAGTCCTTCCGGCCAGTGCCGGGAGGAACAGGTAGCTTTCATTTTCAATTATTTTAAAAAAGCCAACTTATATTATTCAAACACACGAAGCTCAATTTAGTGGAAACCGAATATAGGAGATTCAATACTAATTTTTATCAATATTATATCATTATGAATGAGAATTTCGCGAAATTAGTCAGCTTTATCCAAGCTGCTTTTATTTAAAGTAACTTATATTTGGCTGCCAAATTCGGCGATTTCTCACAGTTCCTGCCATTTTAAGACAGTGTACTTGGCCGAGACCTTAGTAATTGCTGTGCACATGCTCACTCACATCGGAATCGGTTGATAACTGACGTAATCGGTTGACGAGTGCTGTCGCAGGCAAAAAATAAGATTTTTCAAAATGTCACCCACATTCGAAATTGAAACTGCTATATCTGAGCCATTTTTTAAGATAAAGACAAACAAAAAATGCTCGTGAATGCTTATATCAAGGCCAAATACTTAAGAAAGAAACCTTTTTCAATTTCTAATTTTTTTGCACCTCACTTTAAATATATATATTTTTTTTAATGGCCGCCATTTTGAAACAAGATGGCTGATGAAGCTGGCCAGCGAACTTGGTCGAGATATTGATGTATACTATCCACATGCCTTCTTCCATCGAAATAGGCGAAAACGTGCGTTATCGCGTGACAAATACAAGATCGTTTCAAAGTGTTAGCCATGCTAGAAATTTAAAGTGCTATAATTCAACTATTTTTTAAGATATAAACAAAAGAACAAATTTTCAGAAACAAAAACTGTTCCAGAATCTTTGTATCAAGGCCAAACACACACAAAAAAATTTTTTCATTTTCCATTTTTTTAATACTTTATTTTAAATTTTAAATTACCTGTATTTAAATGGCAACCCTTTTGAAACAAGATGGCGAATGAAGCTGGCCAACGAACTCGGTCGAGACATTGGTATGTACTATGTACAGACCAAGTTACATCCAAATCGGTTCATAAATCCGCCTGTTATCGCGTGACAAAAATCAGGTCGTTTTAAAATGTCAGCCACAATAGAAATTCAAAATGCTATAACTCAGCCATTTTTTTAGATATAGACAAAACAAAACCTGTTCCGGAATCTCTGTATTAAGGTCAAACACATACAAAGAAAATCTTTTTCATTTTTCAATTTTTTGGTATCTCATTTTAAATTTTAAATTTTTTTAAATTTTTTTAAATGTACGCCATTTTGAAACAAGATAGCGGATGAAGTTGGCCAGCGAACTCGGTCGAGACATTGGTGTGTACTATGTAAACACCGAATTACATCCAAATCGGTTGATAAATACATCTGTTATCACGTGACAAAAATCAGGACGCATCAAAATGTCAGCCACGCTAGAAATTCAAAATGCTATAACTCAGCCATTTTTTAAGATATAGACAAAACAAAAACTGCTCCCGAATCTTTTTATCAAGGTCAAACACATAAGAAAAAAATATTTTTTCAATTTTCAATTTTTTGGTGCCACATTTCAATTTTAAATTTTTCTTAAAAATTTAAATGGCCGCCATTTTTAAACAAGATGGCGGATGATGCTGGCCAACGAACTCGGTCGAGACATTGGTATGTACTATGTATAAAAGAAATTACATCCAAATCGGTTCATAAATACGCCTTTTATCGAGTGACAAAATTCAGGACGTTTCAAAATGTCAGCCACGCTAGAAATTCAAAATGCTATAACTCAGCCATTTTTTAAGATATAGACGAAACAAAAACTGCTCCGGAGTCTTTGTATAAAGGTCAAATACATAAGCAAAAAATATTTTTCCATTTTCAATTTTTTGGTACCACATTTCAAATTTAAAATTTTTAAAAATTTTTTAAATGGCCGCCATTTTGAAACAAAATGGCGGATGAAGCTGGCCAACGAACTCGGTCGAGACATTGGTGTGTACTATATACACACCGAATTAAATCCAAATCGGTTCACAAATACGAGAGTTACAGTGTGACATAGGTCAGATATATATATATATATATATATATATATGGATATATATATATATATATATATATATATATATATATATATATATCAATTTTGAACGGAGGGTGGTTTCGGGGTCTGGGGGTCATGATCGATGAAAATATACCAAAATTTTTTGAAATCGCTTTCCTCCGAACGGCTGCAATAGGTAGCTTTTTGTAATGAAAGCTACCTAAAATGGCTGAGTTATAGCATTTTGAATTTCTAGCGTGGCTGACATTTTGAAACGTCCTGAATTTTGTCACGCGATAAAAGGCGTATTTATGAACCGATTTGGATGTAACTTCGTTTATACATAGTACATACCAATGTCTCGACCGGGTTCGTTGGTCAGCTTCATCTGCCATCTTGTTTAAAAATGGTGGCCATTTAAATTTTTAAGAAAAATTTAAATTTGAAATGTGGTACCGAAAAATTAAAAATTGAAAAAATATTTTCTTTTTATGTGTTTGACCTTGATAAAAAGACTCGGGAGCAGTTTTTGTTTCGTCTATATCTTAAGAAATGGCTGAGTTATAGCATTTTGAATTTCTAGCGTGGCTGACATTTTGAAACGTCCTGATTTTTCTCACGTAATAACAGGCGTATTTATGAACCGACTTGGATGTACCTTGGTGTGTACATAGTACATACAAATATCTCGACCGAGTTCGTCGGCCGGCTTCATCCGCCATCTTGTTTCAAAATGGCGGCCATTAAAAAAATAAAAAAATTAAAAAATTAAAAAATTAAAAAATTTAAATGAGATACCAAAAAAATTGGAAAGTGAAAAAGATTTTTTTTTGTATGTGTTTTACCTTAATACAAAGATTCCGGAACAGTTTTTCTTTCGTCTATATCTAATAAAAATGGCTGAGTAATAGCATTTTGAATTTATCTTGTGGCTGACATTTTAAAACGACCTGATTTTTGTCACGCGACAACAGGCGTAATTATGAACCTATTTGGATGTAACTTGGTCTGTACATAGTACATACCAATGTCTCGACCGAGTTCGTTGGCCAGCTTCATTCGCCATCTTGTTTCAAAAGGGTTGCCATTAAAAAAAAATTAAATTTAAAATTCAAAATGAGGTATTAAACAATTGGAAAATGAAAAAGATTTTTTTATGTGTTTGACCTTGATACAAAGATTCCGGAGCAGTTTTTGTTTCTGAAAATTTGTTCTTTTGTTTATATCTTAAAAAATGGTTGATTTATAGCTCTTTGAATTTCTAGCATGGCTAACATTTTGAAACGATCTTGTATTTGTCACGCGATAACACACGTATTCGCCTATTTCGATGTAAGAAGGCATGTGGATAGTATACATCAACACCTCGACCAAGTTCGCTGGCCAGATTCATCAGCCATCTTGTTTCAAAATGGCGACCATTAAATTAAAATATATATATATATATTTAAAGTGAGGTGCAAAAAAATTAGAAATTGAAAAGGGTTTCTTTCTTAAGTATTTGACCTTGATATAAGGATTCAGGAGCATTTTTTGTTTGTCTTTACCTTAAAAAATGGCTCAGATATAGCAGTTTCAATTTCTATTGTGGGTGACATTTTGAAAAATCTGATTTTTTGCATGCGACAGCACTCCTATATATTAACCGATTCCGATGTGAGTGAGCATGTGCACAGCAATTACTAAGGTCTCGACCGAGTTCACTGCTTAGCCTCATCCACCATGTTGTCTTAAAATGACAGGCACTTTAAGAGATTGCCGAATTTGGCAGCCAAATATATGTTACTTCAAAGAAAAGCAGCTTGGATAAAGCTGACTAATTTCGCGAAATTCTCATTCATTATATTGATAAAAATTAGTATTGAATCTCCTATATTCGGTTTCCACTAAATTGAGCTTCGTGTGTTTGAATGATATAATTTGGCTTTTTTTAAATAAGTATTATGAAAGCTACCTCTTCCTCCCGGCACTGGCCGGAAGGACTTTTATATATATACAACCCCTTTAGATATTTTACCACTTTTTTTTTTTTTTTTTTTTTCCTTCCAAAACCAAAATGTCTACCCAAAATGCAAACATTTAAAAACTTTCGGCCAAGTAATAAATTAATCTATGCTGGCGTTAAGAATTAACGTGATGTTTCGCTAAAAATTATGATCCTTGGTTAAAATTGATGGTTTCGAAATGGAAGATTTTTCCATGCTTCGCCTCCTGAAAATGTCCTAAAATGTCAAAATCCCATTTTCGGTGGTGATATATAAATCTTTCTTCTTTCCAACTTATTCAATGATTGCTGCACTTTTGCAGTCGGTTATTTATGTTAAGAAAATGAAGTATTATAGCGTAAATCCTAAAATACGACAGTGTGTTAAGTCATTAAAAGATTCAGAAACTTTTCTTCAAATCGTTATCTTTTCGAAACCGCTGTTTTTCTTTAACTCTAAATTAATACTTAAACAATTGACGTCGCGGATTGAATTATTTTATTCTTCTTAAAATTTATGAAAAGTAGATTTTCAAAATATCTCTCAAATATTTTATTCTATAAAATAAAACTATTTTTTGAAAGTTAAGTAAGAATAATTTTTATTTTATTCTTTATGACTATATAAATATAGTGAAAATTGAACACAATTCCTTAAAGATTAGAAGTTATGCTGAAAATTCCAACAAAGATTAAAAATCAAACAAGAAATCTTTTAAAATAGTCTACCAATTTATCTAAAACATTTTAGTGACAGAGTTCCTAATAGCAATAAAGGCCAATATTGGATTAGTATTTCTTACAATATTGGGTTAGTCTCTTTTTCTTTCATTTGGTACTCTACAAGTTAAAACTTTCTTAGCCGACAATTTATTTTGGGAAAATGAAGCATTTTCGGATGATTTGTAAAACGCAAGAGTTTGTTAACCTAACTAATTAAAAAGTTTACAAAATACTTTTGAAACGATTATCTTTACAAAACCGCTGCTGTTCAGCTCACTCTAAATTAATTACAACGAATTATACCAGAAATGGAATCGCGCTTTTCTTTTCAAGTAATTACAAGTAATTTTTTTTTACAATTCCTCTTAAGGCTGCAGTACCGTCAGACGAAGACACTCAAGAGTTAATGACAAACCTTTGGGAAGGTTCTTTTCAAATTATCTCATTTGTATTTCGATATTTTTAAAGATTTTTTTCCCCTTTGCATTGAACAGCTCAGATCGATTCTTTCATCTGCCTTTTTTTTTTCTTTTTTTTTCCTTCGATTTTAGTTGCCAGTTTATATATATATACAGTCGAACCTCGTTAACATGAACCTCAAGGGGAATGAAAATTTTGTTCATGTTAACAGTAATTCATGTTATCAGTATCAAATCTTTGTATTCGTTTTTATAGGGGACTGTGAAAACAATTCATGTTAAAAGTAATTCACGTTAAGCGTGTTCATGTTAACGAGGTTTGACTGTATATACCGGGTGTCCCAAAAAGGAATGACTGATTTTAAAATTCAATAACTTGCAAACGGTGACAGATATTTAAAAAATTCTTGCAGGAGGGTTATGCATAAGGTCAAAAGTTTTATTACAGTGATTTTCGATTTTAGTTCGAATTACAAACAATAGATGGCGCTGTAAGCAATAGTCGCTAAATACAGGCTCGATTTCTGGTCCTTTCTCTTGTTCTATGCGGAAAAAGGAGATGGAAATGTATTATCCGAGCCACGAAGTACCAAAAATCGAGCCTGAATTCAGCGTCTATTGATCGCAGCGCCATCTATTGTTTGTAATTCGAACTAAAATTGAAAATCACTGTAAAAAAAACTTTTGACCTTATGCATAACCCTCCTGCAAAAATTTTTTAAATATCTGTCACCGTTTGCAAGTTATTGAATTTTAAAATCAGTCAGTCCTTTTTGGGACACCCGGTATGTGTGTGTGTATAAAGTTACTTTAACTTTCCGAAACGGCTCCGAAAGTGAAAGTATCATCTTAAAAAAAAAAAAAAAAAACTACGACAAAAATCGAAAAAACAGAAAAATGGCAGATGTTGGGATCGAGCTCAGCTATCCAATGAAAAAAAAAATGTATATATATCGAAATGTAAATGAAATACTGGAAAAGAACCTTCCTACAGGCTCGCGAGTGTCTTCGCCTAACGGGACGGAAGCCGTAACCTTTTAAGACACGGGCGGCGTACCGAGCGAGTCAACTAAGTGCGCCGCCCAATGAAAAAAAAAAATAATAATAAAATTCTAAAATAATTACGTGATTAAAATTCGCGCTTCATTTACCTTCTTCTCAGCGTTCTTTTAATGTTCAAACAATATTTAAATTTGAAGATCGCATTTTCTTTTACTCTGTTTTATTATTTTTATTGGTACGTCACCATTGGTGTACGGAATATGCCGCCAGTGTATGTGTAATATATTCTATTTTCTTTCCTTATAAAAATTTTATATATATATATAAATGTGATGTCTATTACTTTTATACTATTACTTGGCATTCGATACTATTATTTTTTTAGCGATAAAAGTTTACATTTAGGCTTTAAAAGGCGTTGGCGCATGCAGTATGCCAGCCGTGTCTTTATGTTACTACAATCTGTCTTTATGTTGCTTTCATTAATTCTAATTGAATTAGTTTTTTTTTTTTTTTTTTTTTTTCATGCTTATTCCTCTTACAGTACTACTACTGCACATTGCATGAAATAAGGATAGGATTAAAAGTTGATATTTAGGATTTAAAGACCGATGGCGCATTGAGTCGGGGCCGTCGCGAAACAACTTTCTTCTATACGAGAAGAAAGTTGTTTCGCGACGGCCCCGATTGAGTGCGCCGCCCGTGTTTTTATATTACAACAAACTTCCTTTGTCTTTACTGGTTAAGAACTTCATTTTTTAAAATCAAACTATTCCTAGTAGCACATCAATGTCGATGGACACATAACTGAAACAAATGTCAGAACAAAAGCTGGCCACCACAAGGAACGGAAAATTGACATCTATGGTAGAAAATCATGTAGGATTTTCCAATTCGGGTGGTCTAAGCCCGGTTCTACGATAATCATATTTCTTTTTATGCAAGTTCCCATTATAGACAACTTTAACACCGGTTGTCTATAATGGTTGTCTATAATAATGGTAAATCAGACAATACAACTGAAAGAGTTGACAACCAGGAAACGCCCGATTCTGTGATTTCTAAAAGAATGATAATCAAATCACTCCCCTTTGATAAAAATAAATAAATAAATAAAAATATTATCTTATATTAAAATAGATTCATAATAAATACATAAAAATACAATAATTTTCTCTAATAGTCCACGAAGGTTCTATTTTCTGTATTAAATATCTATTTTTTCTTTTATTATTATTTTTTTTTCGCATTCAAAATATCGCAGCTAATAGACATAGGACCACATACACACACACGCACAAAAAAAAAAAAAAAAAAAAAAAAAAAAAAAAAAAAAAAAAAATTCTGAGTTCTAAAAATGCAATTTCAACCTTTATTCTGCAAGTCATGGAAAAATTCATATAAAATAACAACAATAATAATAATGATAATAATAATAATAATAATAAACCAATAATTTATTTTTGATTAAAAAAAACCCCAACCCCACTATCTTATTTATACCACAAATCTTATTTAAAAATAAATTCATAATAAATACTCAAAAATATAATAATTTTCTCAAATGGTTTCTTTTCTCTATTAATAATTTATGTTCTCTTATTTTTTATAGTAAAAATATCAGAACTAATAGACATACCAAAAAAAAAAAAAAAAAAAAAAAAGATTTTCTCAGAGTTCTAAATATGAAATTTCAACATTTATTCAGTAAATCCTGAGAAAATATAATTAAAATTAATGGTTGGAGGCACACTCGCAGCATTAAAAAAAGAAAAAGAAATGAATAGAAAATACCAAAGCGTAAATAATCCAGAAATTTATTACCCCCCCCTTCTCTTTAATTAAAAAATATGCACCACGCATAGCTTTAATTCATATGAAATACTGCGATATAAGCCGCAAAATGCAAAGGAAAAAGAACTTTATTTATTGTAAAAACACTTTCCAAAAACAGAAGATTAAATCTCTACGAAAAATCTCCGGATTTTTTTTATCTTTAGAACTTGGATACTCTGCATTGTTACATTATTAAGTCTTATACTTGTTATATAGCTAATATTTTTTTTTTTTAGGGTTGAACGTTTGTTCGGTTAAAAATGGGCACCAAAAACGACCACTATTTTATACCACTATTTCCTTCATGGCAAATTTATAACAACATATGCAATAGAAATCCACTACGAAGCAAATTGTTTGGAAAAAGGGTGATAAAATTTTTATAACATTTTTTTCGCGACAAACATTCAACCTTACTCTTAATATTAACTTTGTTATATTGCTTTGTTATTCTACTTTGTTATCTTACTATTGCAATTGCATTGTTTTAGATTGTTGTGTAATCGGGTTGCGGCCCGCCGAATGTTGCAAACATATATTGGGAAAAAAGTTTGAGTATGGTTGGTCTAATTGGTCGCTATGTTGGATGTAAAAATAACGTTGCTTAACCCTTAAATGCCTGATTTTTCAAAAATCATTGTAATAATATTTTTCGGCTTTCATTTTTTAATTAAATCATGGGAAAAATACTTTTAAAAATCATACTTTGTTTTAAGTATGGTTTACGGCTAAAAAACAGTTTGTTACTAATCGGTAATACTGGTCTTTAATTGAAAAAATATTTTTTCTTGCTAAAATTCTATAATATTAAACACACAAGAATTTTAGGAGCTATAATAAGAAATAATTTTTACTTGCTCACTGTAGAACAAAATAGGGTATTTCGCTAACTCCCAAACAAAACAAAAAGAACAAGTAGCAACAATTGAAAAAATAAATCTATCTTTATTCTTAAACAGCACAAGTGTTGCCACCTACATGTTGAAAATCAATTTAATAATATTTTCAGAATGCATTTTATTGGCAACATTAGGCATTATAGCTTCAATGTTATTCTAATAGTATTTTAGAGCCTAAATTGGGTGTGTTGCCGAAAAGCAACACCCGGCATTTAAGGGTTAAGGTCGTTATATTGAGTTTCAACTGTAAATGCACTGTGAAGTTTTTTTATTTTCTTTGTTTTTTGTTCAGAGAAAATATGTCTCCCCTCCCTTGAAAACTCTCTAGATCCACCCTTGAGTCATGCGTCTATATATTATAGTAAACTACTATTGTATACCAATTATTGATACGCAAATATTAATGTTAACTAATTTTTAAAATTTAATATTAACTGCAGGATGGAAAAGGTCCATCAGCTAATAGACGGAGGTACCTGAAGGTGATATGAAACGCTATAAACCAGACTTGGAATATTCTACCCCAACGCGTTTTTAATTGAGCGGGATATACTTACTTTTATGCTTTATAGTAGCCTTATATTTACTTTTATTGTATTGGATTCTAAAAACAATCGCCGATGTCTTTACAAAATATATTTTATAATATATATGTATAAATTTATATATATTTATATTTACATGTATATCCCAACTTGCGGAACCACATGAAATGATTTTCGTAAAGTGAGTGTCGCTGCTTAAAATCGATACTTTTAAGCTCATCAAAATATTATAAGAAAAGAAAAAAACTTGTTTTATCGTCATGGAAGCTGATCTTTCCAAAAATTTTGCATGCGTCGCGGTACTAATCAAACATTACGGATAATTTACTTTAGCAATTTTCTTCGTCAAATTATTACACATTTGAAACAATTTCCTGTAATAAGAAAAATACTACGTCTCGTGAGAAAACAAACTAGGAAACACCTTTGTTTTCTGCTTCAGTGTCTGCCACGTTTACTAAACATAGCGTGCTTTTCTTTTTCCCCTATTCTTTTCTTTGACTAAACAATAGTCGACCTCTTTAAAATTGTTTTTAGCCCGGTTTATCTGTTATAATCTTACAGTAAACTTTTAACTAATTTATTTGAAATTTCCCATATGTACTCTGTTCTAATTAATTGTGTGCTGGATATACATATCCGCATTCATAGTTATGCACTAGAAATGAAAAACACAACTATCCGTCATTTTCCAGATTTAGTTTTCTCAGAATTATTCTCAATTATTAACGTAAACTATTTTGTTAAGGCGACACAGTACCTTTTAAACGGTTTTTTCTATTTTGAATAATTCTATAATATCTGTGGTGGCATTATATTTAATAATAAAAAACAAATATATATATTTTAAAAATTTTGTAGAACTAAAACTTAATTTTTTTTTTATTTAACTTTTTAAAAATCCCTATTACTTTTTTAACTATGGATATTTCTGCTTCAAATTTGTTTCCAAATTCCTTAGAATACATAAAACTGTGCATGGGTTTTTAGATGTATGGAATGTTACATCATTTAATATGACAGCTACATAAGTGTAATATATGAAAAAAGAATGATTTTAATCATGAGAAAATAATGGGTCAAGGCTCCGCACATATGGGAGGATCGACCCACTATATGGGAGACTTGACCCATTTTGTTTTATATTGAAATATTTGTGAAGAGAAATAAAATCAGTTCAAAAAAAGCAAAATAACTTTTGCTACATTCTTTAATTATTATAAAAAAATATTTTTGAAAATATGAGGCTTAAACAAACCTGTTTAGATGCAATAACAAGTCAGAAGTGAAAATTTTGTTTTAAACAGCATTTTGTCTGAGCAGGTATAATTGAACAGCAGGGAAAATGAAATTTTAATATTTCAGGCAGTATTCCGTTAAAGACAGGTTCTTTTTTCATATGATTTCATGTATTATTATGTCCGGATTTCAGAGCTACTGTCTCGCTTTTTTTTTTTTTTTTTTTTTTTTTTTGTCTCCTTGTCTTATTTTTTATGACACTCGACCTGATCACTCTAGTTGTCACATAGTTTAGCTTCATCTCACTGTATTCATTTTGGTGAAATTTGTCTGCATACCTTCCTAAAGTTTTTCAATCAATGCTATATTCTTTTGCAGCTACATGAACACTTAACTTATCATTAACATCTTTAAACCCTTTCAGGGGTTAATTAGTACTTTCAGTACTAAAATGTTGAAATAAATAACTGGCACCGGAATTTACGAACAAATTTATTCGGAAACAAGAAGAAGTCTTTATTTCACATACATATTAAATGGAAAAGATTTTAGCAACATTCTAGTGCCATTGTGGCGTTTGGGAATTAAAGTTAAGTCGTTTTCATAAGCATACCACTGCACCTGAAAGGGTTAAGACTGTTACTTTCATGCTGTCTAGTCTTTTCCACTGTTTCTATTTACCTGTTGTAAGTAATATCTAAATGGGAAAAAGTTCCTATCAACTTTCCCATTTATATTTCACTAAATGTTTTCTTGCAGTGGATACTATAGCAATTTTTCACATCTTTCTTTAATAAGTTTTAAAGATTTTCTTTTCCATCACCCCATTTTAGCTTTAAAGAATAAATTTAGAGTATTTTTTATATATAATCATTAACATTTCATTATGTACAGTGAATAATAAAAAGATTTCCAAAGCCACTTAATTAAGGGAGCCTTGAGCATCTGGTCAACTCTCGCTCACATTGACTGGGTCAAGCCTCCCCACATAGCCCTTTTCTAAAGAATAGCACATTGTTAAGTTAAGCCTAACTTACTCTACAATCTTTATGCCTGGAATGAAAGCTCGATATTTCTACATTACTTAAAACGCACTTACTTAAATTTTTATGATATATTTTACCTGCAGACTTAGATAAAATGTAAAACTGTCTGCAAACTCGAATAATTTCTTAAAAATATTCTGCAGAAAAACGCCACGCTCCTTCTAAGTCCTATATCGCCGCTAGCAGCAAAAGTGAAAAAGTCCTCTTTCCAATCCCTCACATTACGTTACATTCTCTCACCCCCCCCCCCCCTTCAGTTTTCTGAATTAGACTTTATTGAAAAGAGGATAATGTTTACTAAGGTATTAAGACCGAATTCCCTTTCGAATGTAAAAAAGTCACTGCAAATTGCAGAGAAATGCTAAACAAGCGCATAAACATTCGCTAAAATTTCCAACCAAATAAACTTTATTTAAAAGAGATCAACATTTAACATTTACTTTTCAACGCAAAATTTATTTTTAATCTGTTAAATTAATCTGCAAAGCCTAAAATAATCTGCAGCACCTGCTTCGGTGCTACACTGTTTCTGCTACGGCCCTGGCAATAATAATAATAATAATAATAATAATAATAATAATAATAATAATAATAATAATAATAATAATAAAAAACATTGTACCTGCCGTTCCGGCATAAGCCCCGCATTTCCAATATTTTTAAGTTTTAAAAATATATATGCCACGGCGCTTCTTCCATGATACATGGCAAATAATTTCTAGATAGCTTTTTTTATCTGCAGACCTTCTCCCAAGTCTGCGACGGGCCTCGCACAGATTCTCCGCCTGGGGTCTTATAATTTTTTTATGAAAAATTTAAAAAAAAAACCCATCAGAACTGTTTGCAAACTTTGAAAATTTTCTGCGAACGGCGTTCGCGTGTTCGTCTATATTATCTGACTCTGTTTACCTGAAAAAAGCTTACAAAATAATTCTAAAAAACACAACTTTTAGGTTGAAAACGCCTCACAATTGATTTTTTCCACACCTATTTCGATTATCTGAATGAAACAAAGACTGTTGTTTGAGCATTCCAGTAGCTTTGGTTGACACCTATTGATAAAACTCTGAAATTCTTTTAAATATTAAAACTGATGGGTAGGTCAAGCCTACCCTAAGGTCAACTCTCCCTAGTCTCCCCTATAGCAAAAATCAAGAAAATTCAACAAATTCATAATTCAAATATATATATATATAAACGTAAACTTGACTGTTAAATCCATGCACAGAAATATTAAATATACCATGGAAAACAAGTAAAAAAAAATTTCAAACCTCTATCTGAAGTAGGAAAAAATCTTTAGCATTTTTTGAACAAGAAAGTTATGAGAATATGAATATGGAGAAAATTCAGTTTTCATTGACAAAAGTAAAATGTTTTAACTTTTAACTCGTGTGAAATTCATGCACAGTTTTATCAAACACATAAATTAAAGTATATACACGCTTTATAAACACTTGCATATAATTTAGTTCCATATAATAAATAAGGTAAAGTTTTAAAATCATTATTCATGGAAAAATTAAAAATGAGAAAATTGTCTCATTTGTCGTTATTTATATAAAGTATTACTTACTTATAATACAAATCATCCAAGAAAATAAATAAGTTTTATATTCATTTAGCATCAAAAAATTAAAAACAGCCAGCCTTATATGTAAGCCACTCATTTTTCATTTTTGAGACATTACTCCGTCTGAGAGCAATCTTAATTTTTTCCCGTGTTAGTTCATAAACTGGATTTCTTTTCCTCCTTCTTTGGTAGATGCGCCTGTAGTCTTCTCACATGGCCAAATTAACTCAAACTGTTACGGTTAAATCATACCCTGAATGTTCGTCATAGAGGAAATAAAATAATTAGCTATGTGCTTGGGTTTGTTCACTTAACCAGGATTGCTGAGTGGGCAGGGCGTCCCTTCAAATTCTGTCATCGCGCATAAATTCTTTAATAACTTCTTAATTATTAAAGATACACCTTTGAAATTTCACCAGTATATTTTTAAAAGATGTAGTTATACTTTAAGCCAGTAATAATAATAATAATAATAATAATAAAATCTATATTTTGACCATTTTCAAGGTACTGTGTCCTCTTAAAGTGAGCAAATTTTAAAAATACATATTTCTTTCAAAAATATTCATCATATCATTCATAACATCTTAGGGCAGTGGTTCCCACCGTGGGGCGTACGCCCCACAGGGGGGCAATTTCAGATTTCTTATTAACTCATTCTCTCTGTTTTGTTTTTGTAATTTTTTAATAAAAGTGATGTTGTAGACTTAAAACAGAAATAATACATGAAATTTTAAAAATACTTGAATGAAAAATAATTTTTCGAAAGTTCCCAAATAAAAGTTCAAAATATAATTATTGCCGGATTGTATGAACATTTAGGCGAACAGCAGATAGTTCCAGGGGTTTCCCATTTGCAGAGCAAATCCACGCCCGGTCGATGTGTATTTGTGTAGCACATCATAAGAAAAAAGAGTAAATGTTAGTCTAAGTGTAGTGCAATCACTACTATAAAAGAGAATGTCAATAATTCCCAGCATCACTGCCGAGAATCAAGGACAGAATGGGGGGCAAAAGAGAGGAAAAGTCTATTTAAGGGGATTCTTCACGCACTTGAAAACACACGCTCCGTAATGTTAATCTTATGGGCTGTGTTCAGTGAACACACATTTTTCGCAATTATTATTTAAGAGAAACCTTATTGATGCTATTCTAAAAGCATTTATCAATAATAAATAATAGATCATTTTCTGTGCAGACACAAACATCTACTTAATATAAACAATCCAACAGCTTCATCATTATTGTGAAATATGTTCCTTTAGCAATTAGCAATTATGAAACTATAAATCATCTGAAATGGTGTTATACTTATAAACATTACCTTTCATTTCCTTATTAAAATAGCTTTGTTTATCATATCAAGATACTTTTCTATTTAGACATTTTCTCAGTTGTTTAAAAATAATTATTGTGATTTATATGTATTGGTCAAGGACACTTCCTGGTTTTCAGTGCATCTCTACATTTGAAGAGGCAGTTGAAGTGCAACCTTCAGATTAAACGCACGCAGCATTTAACTCTTTAGCTGCGATATTTTTTAATTACGCAACCGGGCATCCCAAAAAGCCTGGCTCTTGTCAACATTAACATACCGCATTCTTGTACCTGCAGGAAGATGTAAATCTATGTTTGTTTCAATATAATTTTATTTTAATCTCTAGTATATTTATTAACTGTTGACACAACATATACAATTCATCGAACATTAAATTTTGAAGGCACCGGCGAGATTTGGATACTTTTTTCAAGCTTGGAATACGTGTATGCTTATCATATCTTACTTCAGTTTTCTAAATAAAATTTTCACCAGTCTTATGTGGAATTGCAACAGATGACGGAGCACCTCGCATCACATTTATTATAGATAAGTACATTTTATCTTATTATTATTATCGGTTTGGCTTTTGTTTTTTACGCTATTTACCTCATTATTTGAATAATGAGTACCGACTTGGAAGCCGCAAAAAAGGCCGCTGAAGAATTGGAAAAAGCAGCTATAAATTTACGTGGCAGAGCTAAATCTGCTCTAACAAGGATAAACAACTTCATTAACTCTGAGCAAACTTTTCAAAAGAATGATTTGTACAATAAATTAGAAAAATTAGAGACAGTTTACTCAGACTTTGATAAATATGATGCTCAATTACCAGCTGAAGCATCTGAAATTGAGGAATTTGAAAAAAAAAATATTATGAAACCAAAGCCAAACTGCAAACGGAACTTGAAAAAGTTACCGTAAATGTGCATGCACAATCTCAATTGATAAATGATCAGATTCCAGTTGTTAGTTCTACTATTTCTAACAATTTTAAATTGCCTAGGCTCAATATAGAGCAATTTAATGGTCATTTTAAAAACTGGCTGTCATTTAAAGATTTATATTTATCATTAGTTCATAATAACGACAGCATAACTAATATACAGAAGTTTCAGTATTTAAGAAGGTTACTAGGGGAAGAGCCAGCCTCTATAATAAAACATATACCTATTTCTGAAAACAGTTATTCAGATGCATGGGAAAAATTGCTGTCGAGATATGATAAGAAAAAACAAATTGTTTCCACTTTAGTTAAAACATTCTTGGACATTCCCCCCATTACTCAAGTGAATGCATTTAGCTTACGCTGTTTATCAGATGTGTCAGATGAAGTAATTAGAGGCCTTAAATCAATCGATGAAAAGGCATCTGGCCGTGACTTATGGCTAATTCATATTTTATTACAAAAGGTTGATTCTAAAACAAGGGAGGAATGGGCAAAATTGGCCTCAAGCGAAGACTTTCCGTCTTTTGATCAATTTATTCAGTTTATAAATGATAGATGTTCATCTTTAGAGTTGTATAAAAGTGAAAATGAAGGTTCGCATAAACAAGAGAAACAATATAATGTCAATAGATCTTATTCCAGTGTCATTAGCAAATGTTTACTTTGTAAATTTAATCACTCACTTTACAAGTGTGTTAAATTTAAGGAATTAAGCACCAGGGATAGGAGACAGTTTGTTAAGGGTCCTGTCCCTGCCGGCGAAAACACTCAGGAGCTAATGCTAATCCTATGGGGAGGGATTTTTCTAATATCTCGTTTGCATTTCGACATTTTTAAATAATTTTTTTTTGCATTGGATAGCCGAGGTCCGTCTCTACAGCGCACCTTGGTTACTTTTTCGATTTTGGTTTCAGATATTTTTTAGAATGACACTTTCATTTTCAGAACCGGATTTGAAAATGAAAGTTTTATTATTTATTAAAAATATCTGCGACCAAAATCAAAAAAAGTAACCAAGGTGCGCTGTAGACACGGACCTCGGCTATCCAATGCAGAAAAAATTATTAAAAAATGTCGAAATGCAAACGAGATATTAGAAAAATCCCTTCCCATAGGATTAGCATTAGCTCGTGAGTGTCTTCGCCGGCAGGGACAGGACCCTTAAGAAAAATAAGTTATGCAGTAATTGCTTGTCTGACAAGCACACTACCTGGCAATGCAATTCCTCTAACTCTTGTCACAATTGCAAGCTGAAACATCATACTAGTTTATGCGAAAACAAGCTGCAAAATTACGCGATATCAACTTCTCGTTCAAATGAAAAACAGAGCCACAAAAACAAACCTGATTCAGAGGCCGGTTTGATTCCCGATGAGAATAAAAAGGAAATTTCTCCTTCCATAAATGCAGTTCAAACATCTTTCGCACTTTTGCCCACTGCTAGTGTATATATTAATGGTTGCATGGATCAAAAGCACACTTTAAGAATCATGTGTGATAGTGGATCAGAGTCTACGTTTGTTTCTGAATCCTGCATGAAAATGTTAGGAATTAAAAGGAAAAATGCTAGGTTCCCCGTAACAGGTCTGTCTAATTCAAAGATCGCAGTAACTAAGGGTTACGTAATGTTTGATCTTACATAAGTTTATAATGCTGACACCAAGTTGTCTGTGAAGGCATTTATTTTAGATGATTTAACTGCTCCGTTACCTGCGGAAAAAATACATGAGAAGCATTTTTCGCATTTAAAGAATATAAACTTAGCGGATCCACATTTCGGGACGCCAAGTAAAATAGACATTATTCTAGGATCTGATTATTTCTTTTCTATTTTGCTTTCTGGTCAAGTAACAGATACGCAGAGCAATTTAATTGCTCAAAATTCAATTTTTGTCTTTCTCGTATCAGGGAAAATGCCACATTCTAGTACATCTTCAAATTCGATACATAATTTACATATTTATGAAGTTAATATTGATAAAGAATTAAAGCGGTTTTGGGAAGTAGAAGAAGTATTAAATAAGAATACTCAAATGTTGTCACCTGAAGAGCAATTTGTTGAATCACATTTTCAGGAAAATTATTCAATTAATTCCGAGGGTCGTTTTGTGGTTAAGTTACCTTTTATTCAATCTAAATCGGAATTAGGTAATTCTAAACCTGCTGCAATTTCTCGCTTGCTTGCTATGGAAAAGGAATTTAGAGAAAAACCAGAATTTGAAAATCAGTACAAAGAGTTTATGTACGAATATGAAGAATTAGATCACATGGAATTAGTTGCACAAAATGACATTAATAATTATGAAAACGAACACTACTTTCTTCCTCATCATGCGATTATTAAATCTTCTAGTATCACTACTAAATTAAGAGTCGTTTTTGACGCTTCATGCAAAATTTCAAGTGGTGTTTCCTTGAATTCCATTTTAGGTGTAGGCCCTAAGTTACAACGGGACATTTTCGAAATCTTACTTAATTTTCGATTTCCGAAAATAGTCTTTTCTGCGGACATAGAAAAAATGTACCGCCAGATTTTGGTTGCCGAAGAGGATCAAATTTATCAGCAAATAGTTTGGAGGTCTAATCCTAATGAGGAAATAAAAAATTACAAACTAAAAACTGTCACATATGGTTTAGCGCCAGCATCGTTTCTGGCAACTAGATGTATTATTAAACAAATCGTTCATGATTATACAAAAAATCCTTGCATTTCGCGCATGTTAGAAGAGGATATGTACATGGATGACTTATTATCCGGTACGAATACTGTTAGGGAAGCAATAGAAACTTGCAAAGAAATTACAGATTGTTTAGACGCGCATGGTTTCCACTTAAGGAAGTGGAATTCAAATTCACAGGAATTTCTTAATGAATTTATAGATTCGTCTAGCACTGAATCAAATTTTGAAATCATTCCTAGTGACAATGGAAGCTCCAAGGTTCTAGGCTTGAGCTGGAACTCTTCATCAGATAGTTTTATTTTCATAACTGCATTAAAACTCACTCCACCTCTTACAAAGAGACACATCTTAGCTGAGTCTTCACGGATTTTCGACCCACTAGGTCTAATTTCGCCCTGTACTGTAACTTTAAAGATATTTTATCAGAAACTTTGGCTTACAAAAGGGGACTGGGACTCTATTATACCGCAACATTTTATAGACGAATTGCTACAATTTCAAATTTCCTTTAACGGACTAAAACAATTGTCTGTTCCTAGATGTGCCACGATTTCATCCGGGAACCCATTTGAATTACATGGATTTTCTGATGCCTCAACATTGACACATGCTGCCGCAATTAATGGCCGACAAAGTTATAAGGGGAAAATAAACTCTTTTCTCTTAGTTTCTAAAACTAAAGTTGCTCCAATCAAACAGATTTCGGTGCCAAAATTAGAGCTTTGCGGTGCGCACCTACTATCTAAGCTGTTCCGTTCCGTCATGGAAACATTAAAGAGTTACAAGTTCGATATTTTTGCCTGGACGGACTCAAAAGTCGTCCTTTCCTGGCTATCTGCACATCCGCATAAATGGAAGATTTTTGTCGCGAATAGAACAGCTCAAATCACCGAAATTCTACCTACAAAGCACTGGAGACATGTTCCATCCAAAGATAACCCCGCAGATATCGCTTCACGCAGTATTGATCCAAAATGTCTTCCAGGTTGCGATTTGTGGTGGAAGGGGCCAAGTTGGCTGGTTTTGGACCCATCCAATTGGCCCAAAGACGACTCAAATGCTGAGGAATTTGATGATCAAATCAAAGCCGAACAAAGGTCTGATCCAATTTTTTCCTTTCACACCCGTACATCAAATGATCTATTTGATAATTTGTTTCAAAAGCACTCTTCGCTTGCATAAATTATTCGCATTTTGGCATATTGCCAAAGATTTATCAAAAAATGCAAGAAGTCTAACAAAACAGAAATTTCTTCACCACATCTTACTTACAAAGAAACAAAAGATGCCGAAGAGAATATTGTTCGTTGGATTCAGAATTCTTACTTTCAGGAAGAATTTAAATGTATCCAAGAACAGAAAGCTTTGCCAAAGAAAAGTACGTTATAGTCCCTCCACCCATTTATTGATGATAAGGGTCTGTTACGAGTGGGAGGACGCTTACAAAATTCACAATTATCATTTAATCACAAACATCCTTTATTCTGCCCTCACAGCATAAAATGGCTGAGTTATTAATACAGCAACAACACATTACCCATTTGCATGCCGGACCTTCAATGCTATCCCACATCATAAGATAATCTTATTGGATAGTTGGTGGAAAAAAGATCATTAACAAATGCATCAATAGATGCTTGAAATGCTACAGATATAAAAGGTCAATTGCAACCCCTCAACTAATGGGGAATTTGCCAAAGCATCGAGTAACCCTGGAACGTCCATTTTTCTCCAGCGGTGTTGATTACGCAGGCCCTATATCTATTAAATTTAGTAAGGGTCGGGGTGCAAAAACAACTAAGGGCTATATAGCTTTGTTTATTTGTTTGGCTACAAAAGCTGTGCATATTGAAGCTGTGAGTGATATGACAGCTGAGGCATTTATCGCCGCCCTTCGACGTTTTAGTGCAAGGCGAGGCGCCCCACGGCATCTTTATAGCGACAATGGCACCAATTTTGTCGGTGCATCCAGAAAGTTGGACAAAATTTATGAATTGTGGCGTTCATTTACAGATAATGAAATAATGTCACATTATCAAGCTGAAAACTCTTTAGAATGGCATTTCATCCCTCCTTCTGCCCCTCATTTTGGCGGGATTTGGGAGGCTGCGATAAAATCAACAAAGTATCACATCAAGCGAGTCATAGGAGAGACATTGCTCACTTTCGAAGAGCTAGCCACGTTACTCGTCCAGATAGAATCCTTGCTAAACTCGCGGCCGCTTATACATTTAAACGATAATGATACTGATTCAATAAATGTTCTCACTCCCTCACATTTTCTTACAGGGGATGTTTTGCATTCCATACCCGATGAGTCAGCAACCCCGACAACGAATCTAAAGAAACGATGGGAACTGATCCAAAACATGAAAGCTGGATTTGCCAAACGGTGGACCAGAGAATACCTGCCCTCGCTGTAACCCAGAGTTAAGTGGAAGATCGCCACGCCTAACATTGAGGTGGGTCAGATAGTGTTACTCATGGACGCAAATCATCCTCCTGGAACTTGGCCTTTGGGTCGCATTACGGAGGTCCACCCAGGCAGTGATGGACTCAACAGAGTGGTGACTGTGCAACGCGGGTCTTCATTAGTCAAGCATCCAATCAACATAATAGCATTATTCCCTCAGTATCAGGACTAAGGCCCTGATAGAGAGGGAGCATGTTCAGTGAACATACATTTTTCGCAATTATTATTTAAGAGAAAACTTACTGATGCTAATCTAAAAGCATTTATCAATAATAAATAATAGATCATTTTCTGTGCAGACACAAACATCTACTTAATATAAACAATCCAACAGCTTCATCATTATTGTGAAATATGTTCCTTTAGCAATTAGCAATTATGAAACTATAAATCATCTGAAATGGTGTTATACTTATAAACATTACCTTTCATTTCCTTATTAAAATAGCTTTGTTTATCATATCAAGATACTTTTCTATTTAGACATTTTCTCAGTTGTTTAAAAATAATTATTGTGATTTATATGTATTGGTCAAGGACACTTCCTGGTTTTCAGTGCATCTCTACATTTGAAGAGGCAGTTGAAGTGCAACCTTCAGATTAAACGCACGCAGCATTTAACTCTTTAGCTGCGATATTTTTTAATTACGCAACCGGGCATCCCAAAAAGCCTGGCTCTTGTCAACATTAACATACCGCATTCTTGTACCTGCAGGAAGATGTAAATCTATGTTTGTTTCAATATAATTTTATTTTAATCTCTAGTACATTTATTAACTGTTGACACAACATATACAATTCATTGAACAGGCAGGTTATTTTCGAATTTCTCGTTTCTATTTGAATATTTTTAAACGATTTTTTTTTTTTTTTTTTTTTTTTGCATAGGATAGCTGAGCTTACTTTCAGTTTCGAAACTGAAAGTACCTTTAAAAAAAATCTGCAACCAAAATCGAAAAAGTAAAAAAGAGTCATATTAAAGATTGAGCTCAGCTATCCTATGTAAAAAAAAATCGTTTAAAAATATTTAAATAGAAACGAGAAATTCGAAAATAACCTGCTCATAGGATTAACATTGCGGAGCGTGTGTTTTCAAGTGCGTGAAGAATCCCCTTAAGTAAGTGGCCGAACAGACAGCCAATACGAAAATAGGAGGGCGGGTCTTCACTGTTACATGAAGTCCACAGTAGAGAATCGAAGGATAGTATAAGAAAAAAAAATGTTCGAAGTTCAGAATAACTGAAAAAAAGCCTGCAAAGCCTAATTCCTTACCAAAAAACACACTTTTCAGTGACCATGCATTTAAAATTACAAAAATTGTTGGATATTAAGATATATATTTAAATAATTTTACATTTTTTCTGGTTTTAATATTATTTTAATGTTACACATTTTTTTTTAGCTATTTATTGAAACTCGCATTTTTGTTTACAGTGTAATTTGTCACATGAAGGAACTTTTATATGTGAAATTACATCAGGGTACATCTAAAATTGACTATGTTGAACACGTTTGACCTAAATAATGTTTGAAATATCGTAACGATATACTACTTTTATAAAATTAATAAGTCCTCAAATGAGCACCACAGGAGGAAATGTGTAAAAAGTGAACATCTTATGGTTCTTGTGCAAATCACATACAAAATGTATAAACATAAACATGACATAATGCATTTTAAAATTTAAAATAGATAACACATGATAGCAAACTAATGATAATGGGGAAAGAATGCCTGCTATCAGATAAGTCTGTTAATGAGGCGCAAGAAGAAGGCTACTTAAAATTGATAAAGTTGCAAATCTGGAAATACCTCATGCGAATTATGTTATTCATACAGTCTCGGTAATCTCAATAAAGTCAAAAATCAATTATAAATATATCAATTTTATCCAATGTAATGCAAAATGCGAGAGTCTCTTCAAGAAATTTCAGGAAGATAAAAATGCAGACTATATAATATTTTTGAGTCCGAAGTAAGTTGCCAAAGGACAACAAAATATTTCTAGATGTAAACGCAAAGATGTATGGCTTCATTGGAATTCAGAGAGTTATATTTAAAAATATTCATAAAAATTTTATCCTTTTGAATGTGAAAGGATTTATCATACTTAAATATCCCTCCTAGCTTCTTCCGTATGAACAACAGTTAATTTTTTATGCAATAAAAATTATATGTTAAAGACGGGAAGGGGGGGGGTATGAATCAAGAATTTAAAGTTACTTAGGTGGGGAGTGGCCGAAAAAAGGTTGGGAAACACTGTCTTAGGGCTATACATATGTAACATTATCAACATTTTGCTAATTTTGAATCCCTCCCCTCCCCTTACGATATCATACGATATTATTCGTCGACCCTCACCCCCCCCCCCCCCCAGCTGATGATATTGTTATCAATGTCTAATTTTTTTTTATAGATTCTTTTTCTTTATTTTTATACTCTTGCAGCAATATACACATATGATTATACAATTATTAGTCGCATACTTTACGGATTCAAGAAGTCAATAAAATATCAAAACATGAAATACATTTATATCGAATAACATCTAAAAGAGTCAGTTGCTATTTAAGAGTATTTAATAATTCCTTATTGTTACATAATGAATACAAAAGTAATATTGTCTTCTTTCACTTGCCCCCTGCCAGAGGAGGTTAACAGCAGAACTTATCAACAAAACAGGGGACAAACATTCTTTGTATTTCTTTGCTGGTAAACACAAGTATCTTTTCCTTCATATTATGCTCTCCCTAACAGTGAATGATATGCGCATATGGCAGGAAGAGCAAGAATGCCAAACGATATGGGTATTACAAATTTTGGAATGAAATGATTTTATAAACATTTAATGGCTTTAATAATAGCTTTGTATTTTCATACAACATATAATAATAACAATAATAATAATAAAGGTAACAGACTATTTGCATGTAAAAAAAAATTACTGAAAAAGAAAAGCTTGGTTGGATTATAAATGATAACGATATCAAAAAGCAAACCCCTCTCCGGCACAGATGTCATATTCGCCCCATATTGGCGCGATTTTTTTTCGGTTGCCAATTTGGCGAAAATATCAACAGCATAAACAACATAATCCGGGTTACCACATCAAGCAAAATAACGACAATTTGGCGCCAGTTTAGTATCCGTCGGGTATATGACATTGGCGTCAGAAAAAAATCGCGCAAATATGGGGCGAATATGACATCTGTGCCCCCCTCCCCCTAAAGTTATAACGTTATACATGCAGCCCCTTGCCCTTCACACCAAAGAATTTGAATAAAGGGTATTTACGCTATGACTTAAATTACATAGTATTGAGCCAAAATATCCGAAGATGAGTCATAAATTATTCAAAAAGCTTGATACTTCTGGCCAATTTCTGCTAATTTTATGGTGAAATTTTGGTTGTCGGGCATGAAATAAGGGATCCAAGAGACTATTTAAATATTTAACATCTACATTCTATAAATCTATAAGAAAAATTGACACATATTTATTTACTGAGAATTATCCTTGATTATTTTTTTTTAATTAAACTGCGAAAATTGAAATATTCTAATTCTTTAGAGAATATTTATCATATCATTCATAATTTTTACAAGTCATATTAAAGAATTCTAAAAAAGATATTTACGAATTAATTTCAATTACACGCTATCTAGATAATATATCGAATATCTACATAATATATCGAATATATTTTATCGAATATCTACAGAAATTCTGGAGGAATGGTCCGTGAACTTCGGGAATGTAAAGAACATGTTTGACCTTACATCTTTCAGTAGTGATTTACGAGCGCAATTGACCACACGCACAGGGCGGAGATCGCAATGTTCCCCACAAGCATTGCAGTATTTGATTGGCTTTTGGTGAACGCTTGTGGGGAAAATCAAGAAGCTGATTAGCTATAATCCATCGTGACGTTGTATGACGTAGGAAATGCTTGTCGTCCAATGGGAGAGAGGGGGGAGGGGTCAGATAAATTTAATAAAAAAACTAGTCGGATGTGCCAATCCCAAAACTTTCTTCTATCTCATTCATGTTATTACAAAATTCGCTAGCACAGCACCAGAATTAAATGGCAATCTACGCTCATCATGAGGATTCTAAAGATATGAAATTCCCTGCATTAGTTCTTGAGATATGACTATCCCTAAAATCGTGTAAATCATGCAAAATGCAGCATAGCAGTGCCATCCGTTGGGTGATTTGCACCAAAACCTAATCATCAACAACTTATGTCAACGTCTAACTGAATCTTAAGTTTGATGAAAATCCGTGCATCAGTTTTTGAGATAGAGCTATTGCAAAAATCGTTAAAAATCCTGCATAGCAGCGCCACAAATTGAGCGATTGACACGAAAACCTAATCAGCATCAACTTTTGTCAACGTCCAACTGAAACTGAAGTTTGATGAAAATTCGGGCATTAGTTCTTGAGATAGAGCTATTGCGGAAATCGTGAAAAATACAGCATAGTAGGGTTACCTGTTGGGCGATATACACCAAAAACTAATCAGCACCAGTTTATATCAAGGTCTAACTGAATCTAGAGTTATGTGAAATTCCGTGCATTAATTCTTGAGATATAGAGCGCCCATAAAAGTTTTGCCAGATGCAGACAACTTACAGAGTGACAGGCAGACTCACAGAGTGACAAACAGACGCACAGACAGACATTTCCTAAAAACCATCAAAACGTGTTCAGGACCTTCTAAAACATATAAATCCATCGAAAACCGAAAGTTGAATTTTTTCACTAATCCAATACTTTCTTCTTGTAAAGATAGAAGAAATTAATACGTACAATCACCCTGCAACATAAAATGCTCTAAATGGTAAAGTTAGTGCGATTTTGTGAAAGGACAGCACACCGTTAAGATATAACATTTCTGTAAAATATTAATTTTTTTTGTTTATTGCATGCAGAGTTTTCAACCAAATTTAAAGCTACTTTCCGAAAATGTGACAAAATGTAATAGAAACATTCTACCGCAATTAAAAAATTAATACAGTCGGACCTCTATTTAACGAACCTCTATTTTGCGAATTTCTCTATTTTGCGAACTTTTCCTTGGAACCAAGAACATTTTGCGAATTTCTTCGTAAAATAACCTCCAAATAGCGAAGTGCATTCTCTATTTAACGAACTTTCTCTTGTGATTATTTTTTTTTTCTCCCCATTTCTCAAAATATTTCTGGACATTTCAAACTTATTCTTTCTTTTAACACATTTTATGATGTTCAATGGTCTTGAACTAGTTTTACCAGGCGCCTTTTTTGTCAGCAGTGAGAATTCGGTAAGTACGGAGAGCGAAGACAATAATCTCTTAGAGTAACTTTTAAAAATGTGGATACAGTGAGAAAAAAAGAAGAAATTAACCATGATGTGCTGATTGATGATTGTATTTCACTTAATTCTGAAACTGAGACCTCGAAAACACTATCCGAATTGGATATTTTCGACAGTGTGAAAAATAAAAACAATACAGCAATGAATTGCGATGAAGACGAATATGATAATGGTAGAAATTATCATTATGCAGGAATTAACAAAACTTCGTATGGTGAAATGCTAAAATCATTTGAAACAGTCCGATGCGGATTATAGTTAGAAGAAAATACGCATGAAGGGGTTTTTGGTGCATTGCAAAGATGCGAGACGTATTATGAGAGAAAGCACTTTTTAAAATAAAAAACTCAGGCAAAATTAACTGAGTTTTTCAGAAATTAAATTTAAGGACGCATATGTTAATGTATGGTTAAAATTATTTGGTATAATAATAATAAATACGATAATGTCATTAAAATTCGTCAATTTTAATGTAAAACTATTTACCTTAAACAGAAAATACAGTATATTTCCGGATAATGTTTTGTTTTCCTTGCAGATTTCGAAGATTTAAGCACATAGAAAAAATGAATTGATGATGGATATTAGTGGGTAAAATAAATAAAACAAATCGATATAATTTATTAAAAAATGTGATTAACTACTTTTAGTAAAAATATTTAGTGTTTATGAATTTAAAATCTGTTTTATGTAGTTTAAAGTTTTTTAAAAGGTGAATCTCTATTTAACGAATTTTCCATATAACGAACTTTTTTCCGGGATTTAGCGACTTCGTTAAATAGAGGTTCGACTGTATATGAAACATTTGATGCGATATGAACATTCGCAGGAAATATTTTTTAATTACGCTTACACGGACGATATCAAAAACTTCTTTCCATAATTTGGTTATCAATTATATAGGGCGACTTATAAAAAGCGATTGAGATATCGTGAAAATTCAGAAAGATATTGGTGGTACAGTGAGTTGATTGACAATTTGTGGAATATCCCTTGCCATCCAGCAACTTTTAGAAAGCAACTGAAAGTTAACTCATTATATCACCAGCATCACTCACTCACTGTATCGCCAGTATTTTCTGAATTTTCGCGATATTCGACTGGCCTTTTTATATAAAAAGCCTGTCTTCCAAATTATGGAGGGGAAAAAAAGCGTTTGGTATTGCTCGCACATTCGCAGTTTTCGCCCATGCGCTATGCGCAGTTATTTCATATAAATGCTCATACTTCATCACGCATTTACATGAAGTCTGCATCATTTTATTCTAAAATCTACAAATTATTTCTTTTTAAGTCAAAAAAGTTTTTCGAAATTTTATGTCCCGAACAACCTTAATATTTCTGATCCGTTTCATTTATGATGAAATTTTGATTGTTGGGTATGAAATCTTATTTTTATTATTAGTTCACCTGGGAGACTATTTAAATGTTTCAGAACTTCATTCTAAAAATCTAAAAGCAAAACGAACACGAGACATATTCTTACTTATGACCGTGTTCAGATAGCTTGAAAAGATTTTAATTTACTTTATTTACTGAAAAAATAAATGGGGATGATTCGCTGAACTAATAAATCTAACAAAGCTCTGCTGAATTGTACTTATTGAAATAACGACAGTGAAACGAGAAATCTAAAACATTAAAAGCACAAATAATTTCACAAACTGCGCTTGCTACAATTTAAATTTAGAGTGTGACAGAGCCATTGGCATATGCAGGAGAGAGAGAGAGGGGGACGGGGGGGGGGGGTCGTGGACATTCCTAATTTTTTGAAAATGGGAAAATACTATGAGAATGTACCAACTAGATACGGTACCATTGCCACCGCCCAACATCCAGGGCTTAATTTGCGCCGGAGCCCACCGGAGCTCCGCTCCGGTACTTCTCTGTTTTCAGTAAATTATATATATAATAGTGCAAAGTGTATAACGCTTCCGAAGTAAACTCATCCGGATCTTGGTAATCTTTCGTTAAAATCAGCCATTTTTTTTCGGCTATGTTAGGCTTAAGCATTCCGATACCGTATTATAAGTCGAACAACTGCCTTATTTAATCTACGTTGTATAACATAGTATATCCTTCTTCAGTTTTTTAAAACCTTCAAAAACTATAATATCATCATCTATATTAAAACGCAAAGGTAAAATTTTAAGTAGCCCCATTTCGGGACATCTGCACACGCATATCAATGTGGTTCAATTTAGACTGATTGCGAACGAGTTCTCAGTAGCTGAGCGGTCTAACGCAGCAGTTTAAAGCGCCGATATTTTGTAGTGGATAGCAGGTTCGAACCCAATTCCCGGCAAAATGATTTCTGTAATATTTTTCGCGATAAATTATTTCAATAATGACATATTTTATTAGGAGGAGAAGTTATATGATTTTTATTTTATTATTATCATCATTTGGATGCTTTATAATTAAAATTTAACGCTGAACAATATTTAAAATAATAATAATTTTATATCTAAAATATTTAAGCTAAAATATGTTTTATGTAATTATCAATTAAATAAATTGAGCTGATATACAATTTTTGTTATATCTTCTGACCATTATCAAGAATATTTGTGTGTGTGTGTGTGTGTCAGAAAGAAAAGTTTGCCTTTCTTTTCCTTAAAAAAGAAAACGGAAAGAATGAAAGATATTCATATAGGAACTATTAAAAAAATTACCTTGATATCCATTCTTTAATATTTAAAAAATGTAAAATAAAATTCAAGTAATAAAAATTATATGCTGCACCAAGTTCCAAATTTGGCCTTTTAAAGAATGAGACTGATAAAAATAAAATTCATGGCAGCTTTTAATGGTCATGTAGATAAAAAATCATAATAAATAAAAATAAATACTGTTATTTTTTCGAAAAAATGAGACCATAGTAAATAAAAATAAATGCTCTACCCATTATTTTTAGTTAAATTTGAGGTAAAAAGAAGCATAATTGGTTGTAAATTATAAAGTTAAAATTCTGTGACTTCATTGAATAGGTTTGGCTGAGTTACCCACTATCGCATTATAGAAATAGGACTCACTTATGCAATACAGAAATTTGTCACAATTTCAATAATTAATTTAAAGGCAATTCTTTAAAAATGAAACAATTTTTCTAAAGAAACATTCAAGTTATTTACCGCCAAATCTTGACGGGTACCATCTAGTATTTAAATATTAGTCGGAATTCACAGGAGTTCATAAATACAGGGCTCCGAAGCCCAATGCAATGGCGCTCCCGAAAAACCTAAACCTAAATTTCTCTTTCCTTTCTCTCCTATCTCCAAGTTTTTTCATTCTTTTCTATCAAAACACTTGTATGTGACGTAATATGTCGCACATGTAGTAGATGGGCTCAATTTTATATCTATCTTTAGCTTGAGCGTGCTCGAGCTCGATCTGTCTTACATTTAAAATTTCCCTTGTTTGTTATTCTGAAAGAAAACAATCGAGCAGTGTTTCGCCTTTTTCTATAAAAGCATCGAATCTTTCTTTTTTGTGTTAACGTTATTTCCGAATCATAACACTGGTCAACAAATTTGAACTTTTGCTCTGTTGTAAAACAGGAATTAGTTGTTTTTTATGCGGTTTTTTGTGCTGATTCCGAATCTAGTTTTAGATTTACTCCAGCACGTTAAGTTTGAGAGATATTTGCATATTTCAATTTATGCAAATTTAGTAAATTTTATACAATTATTTGAAAATTTAAGGTATGAAGCAATATCAAACAGGGTTTTTTGTTTTATGTTATGATTACTACCTAATTTACTTCACAAAAACGTTGTTTCTGAGATTATACTGACATGAGACTGTGAAATATTGTACCTAATTTGCATATTTTTCATGTTTTTCTAATAATGTTTCTTGACGTTCAAATATTTCAGCCGCACGAGTACGCTAGTATGTTTCTAAACCAGTATTTTGAGCTGATTTCAAATCTTGTATCTGTTTTCTTCTATCACGTCTAGTTTTTGAAAAAAGTGAAATTTTAGTTTTGGGTCAAAAAAGCCAGAAATAGCTTTTTATGATACTTTGTATGATAAACTTCAACTAGTTAGGATAGATTCTACTACTTATTTTATTTTTTTCGATTATATAAATTTTTGTTTATGTCTCTGATATGAATCTGACCCTTTTCACCTTCTTGTCAATGAATTACACCCCCCTAAAAAGCATCTTATATCAAATCTGTGTTCATGCCGTGCAAAAGTAGAAATTCATCTTACTCAAGAACTAGACGTGACATAAGAAAACAGACTGCAGATTTGAAATCAGCATAGAAATTTAGTCTAGAAAAACATTACGTCAATTCTGTGGCAACTATTTTAAAATTGATAATGATGTAAACATTACGCCATTGAAAAATATGCAAATTAGGCTTAATAACTGATAAATAAACGTTAAGAATATGCAAATCGTGACATTTATCTGAAGCAAATAGTCAAGTAGTCATAATCTAGAAAACTTAATTAGATGTGACATATATTGTATCTAAAATTTGCATAAAATAGCACAAAAAAGCTTAAATTTGCATAAATTTAAATATGCAAATTTCTCAAAACCTGGACCACCTAGAGATAAACGGAAAGCATATTCAGAATCAGCACCAAAAACTCATTTAGAATCAACTAATTTTAGTTCTACAACAAAACCACTGTTGACCAGTGAATCATCACCTTATTTAATTGCAGAATCCTGCAATTAATTAACATTGAAATTAGGCAAAGATTTCTTTTCGGAAGGAATGATAAACTAAAAAGTGGAATAGTTGATAGTTAAGTATATGCAGGTACATGTATCTAAAATTTTTATTTTGCTGCACACACACACACACACACACACACACAAAAAGATGCCTTAAATTTTGCAAATAATGTATGAATTATAAATATGCGGATTGGGATGAAGGCGGGGAGGGGGGGGGGCACGCTGCGGTTTTAGTACTGCAGAATATTAGGGCTCCGGTACTTTTTTTTTTTTAACCATTTGGAAAAATGGTTATTGTTCTCGTCAGGATGGGAAATCAAAAAACATATCTGAAGGTTTTTATTGGTTTAATCCGCATTTTATTCGTCTTCTGATTGGTCTATACAGTAATATGTATATTTCCCTTTACTTTCAACAGAGATCTGTTGCCACTATGACAAAAAAGTAATAAAAACTACAAAAAAAATTAATAACTCAGAAACAAGTTCAGATACAGCTTTAAAACAAATTGCATTTAAAAGTACATTTTTTTCTCTATACGACGGTGTAAAAAGTAATATTGCGGGATGTTTAGAAGTTTAAGAATGAAATTTCATTTAAAATGGGTTGTCAGATTTCTTGGAAATCTGACGATAGAAAAGCCTTTTCCCGAACAGCCAATGAAATGCTTGGATAATACATAAGTTTCAGGTGGATGATACGTACGAGTCGCAGGCGATTTCCGTCGCTTGTAATTTTTACGTGTAATAACACTATTAATGTTTAATCCATGGCGTACGTAATGTATGATCAACTCCGTGCGATTTTTTATGTCTTAAATTTTAGTCTTTGAAAAAATCATTTTCCAAATGGTCGTTGTAATTTGTTAAATTGCATTTTTTTTTTTTTTTTTTTTTTTTTTTTTTTGCTAGAATTTATGCGCTGCCAACATCCTAAAGACAATCCTTCGTAGGCTTATAAACGCAATTAAATAAGTATTTATCGAATTAATGATATGTTACACATGGAACAATGGTATTTATTCATGCGTTAAACTAGATTTCATCTTGTAAAACTCACCTATTCTATTTTCGTGAATCAGGTACAAGCAAACCTTCTGGGGATCAGGAATGAAAACCCGCATGAAAGCCCGAAGAGTCGACACAAATTACCGGGACCCGCATGGATTTTAGCCCCTAAGTAAGCGAGTTAATTATAATTGCTGCAAGTCACGGATACCGACAGAAAGAAATCTAGGGAGGTGCAAAATTTTGGAATGGATCTTTTGGTAGCTTGCAGCTCTAGCTGCGTTTTTTAAAATTAAAAATATAATCATGAAATAAACTAATGACCTAAAGATTTTCCTTTTTCTTTCCTTTTTTTTTTTTTTTTTTTTTTTTTTTTTTTTTTTTTTTTTTTTAAGCCCTCGGTATGCTATTTTTTTCTCCTAGCTTATTTTGTGTCGTCTCCAATAAATAACGTTACCTTGTACAAGCCAGCCGCAAAACAAAAGCTGATATTTCGTTGTGCGATTAAATACTCTACAGCATTTTTTAAAACTTCTAAGCATCGCACATTTTCAATGTTTATACCGTCGTATTGGAAAAAAAAGGACTTTTTAATGCAATTTGTTTGAAAACTGTATCTCCATTTGTTTGTGAAATATTATTTTTTTTTTTTTAGTTTTTAGCACCATTTGTTTCATTTTGGCAACTCAAGTACTCCATTTCTGTAGAAAAAAAATAGTTGAAAAATAGCAATTATATCTTCGTGTTGCCATTTCTCCATAAAAACTGAAAAAATGTAATGAAAATACTTTCTTTGAGAAAAATATAAATGAATGATTTATGATAAAACATGGAACTATTATAAACTATATTTAATTTTAAGTATCTATATAAATGCGAATGACGTCATTTTGCATAAAATAAAAGCGTGTGCTTTAAGTCTTAAAATTGAAATATGTTTTGCACTACAGTAGAGTCCCGATTATCTGAGTCCCGCTTAACAGAGTAATTTTCTTCTAATGGACTGTTGGCTTCTATTATTATGAAACAGCCATTATAAATGAAGCGTTTAGGTGAAGATGAAAGAGCAGTCGTAAAAAGTTAGAACTCTGATTTTCTGGTCAGAATGGGGGGAAAAATGGCCATACTTTTATAGGGGGTTCTATTATTATGAAACAGCCATTATAAAGGAAGCGTTTAGGTGAAGATGAAAGAGCAGTCGTAGAAAGCTAGAACTCTGATTTTCTGGTCAAAATAGGGGGGGGGGACATTTTTTTTTTTTTTTTTTTTTTTTTGAAAAAAAATTATGCCCATTTTTTTTTTTTTTTAGAGTTCCAACTTTTTACGACTGCTCTTTCATCTTCACCTAAACGCTTCATTTATAATGGCTGTTTCATAATAATAGAAACCACCAGTCCATCAGAAGAAAATGAAGTAATGAAAATGTCGGGGGCGACACTAAATTCTGAAAAAGCAGAATTCCTGTTCTCTAGTTTAGTTCTTTTTCTTAGTGTTTAAGTATTTTATTTAATTTGCAAACAATATATTTTTTTTTCTAAAACATAAAGTTGGAGAAAATTTAATTAATTACAAAATCCAGAGAGAGGTTCCTGGACTCCCTCGCCGATGCCTGTGCTGGAAACCAATTAAAAGCCCAAAAATGTTAATTATATTGCCCATCTAGCAAAGTAATTAACATAATCCTATTCAGGAATATTAAAATTTCCTGGAACATTTTTATATAGTTTTTTACCAGAATGATTGTTGTTTCTTTAAGTTGTTGAAAAAACGTCGTTACGAAAAATGATCACACCTATTATGAAGAATTAACCTCCTGAATAAAAAGTTTCTATTAGTTGAATGCAATTGTGAAAATTTTATGTCTATATTCTTTTCTAACAAATATAAAAAAATTCACACCATCCTTAACAATACCTTAGAATAAAACATATTCTTGATATTTGGAAATAAAATGCGTTCGTAGTAGCCTTTAGGAATGATGTATAAACAGGGCCTGATTAAAGCATGGGTTAACTAGGTCATACCCCTATAGATCCCCAGATTTGATATGCACTTTTCGTAGGCTGATATTTAAATCTGTTTTTAGCGGGTTTGAATTATAATAAATATATTAGCTATGTTTAACCCGTTAAACGCACGGGAATTCATGTTCAATGACTATTCGATTTAGAAAAATATTTTTCTACTACTGTGCATTTTTTTAATGAAATTTAATTTATCATGTTGCTGTAGCAGCAGACGATAAAGAATAAGGTGTAAGTGGAATAAAAAGATTTGTTTATAGTAAATACAGAACTTGTGTGAAAATATAAATTATTTATAAACAACGTTTGAACACACAACATGATGAAATCAACCTATTTTATTGTGTGTTCAAACGTTGTTTATAAATAATTTAGATTTGTTTATGTTTGTGGTAAAATGTTTTTCTTTATTTTTTAAAAAAGGTAATAATTAACCGCAATTAAATAATCTGTAATTATTGGCATGTGAGGTAAAAGAATTATCGTAATACCCGCTACAACTTCTTATTATTGCAGCGTGGCGTACGTAATATGTATATCTCACATTGCAGTAAACATTTAAAACTAGTTAGAACTCGCGTGATTACGGATTGAACATGAAAAAAGGCAAAAATTCGTCAAAAACATAAAATAAAAAAAATCTATTTAAAAATTTCGAATTTTTTCCTCCAATCGTTCATGGGCTCCCTACGAGCAACCCGTGTGCTAAATTTCGTAGCCCTGCGTTCTGTGGTTTCCGAGTTTTTGAGGTTACATAGATACGCTCACGGATTTTAATAGGGAAGATTGTACTTTTAGAGCAGTATTTTAAAAATAAAAAAATATACAAGTATTTATCTTAATATTTATTTTAGTACAGTCCATTCTTAGACTTAAACAAGTTGGAAATTGCTCGTCAAACATGACAAATGAGGTGCGTTCGTACTATAACTAGTTTTATAAATATTTTTTGCACCGCATATTGTACTGGCTGTATATTTTAGTGCACTTCATAAGTACATATCAATTTCATTCTGTTCGAAAGGCTGTAACATCATAAAATGCACTTGCAATAATCTTTTCCCATTGCCCATAATGTAACGGAAAACTTTTGACTGTCCCTGTAATTAAACTATACACCCGATTTTCATAAAATTTGAAATGACTCCACAAAATTTTCCAACGATTATATATTTAAATTATCAGACCATTGGGTTGGGTAGTTTTTGCTCTGTTATATGCGGATGGACAGACAGACGGACGTACTGAACGACGACTATAGGTGTTACGTATTTATATAATTACGAACGCACCTAAAAATGTTTCATTTTTTCTAACAATATCGGAAAGAGGCTCTAAATGAATACCCGGGTTTGGGTATCTCTTTGAATTGGCCGGGTTAATGTGTACGAAATGAGAAATGACCTATTACATAATTTAATCCATAAAAAGAATGTACATTTGGATGCTAAAGAATTTTATAGCATTATTTTATATGAACATCTCATTTTCATAAATTGATCTTCTTCTTTATTCTCAATTTGGAATTTATACGAATGAAATCTGGCTATATTTAGGCCTGAATGTATATCACATCTACTTCCCAAGAACACAAAAAATTGCGAGCTGAAATAAACAACATTTATTCACAGGATTACGAGAATGTTATAATAGATCATTTTCCAAGATTTTATTGTTTTTAATTTTTAATAATATCTGAAATAACTGTAAAGGATAGCAATTAGATTATTTTATTGCTGTGAAAAAAGGGCGAACATAGAGGAGGTAATCAAGATTATTGCATCTATATTGTTATCGTTTGATTCCCAGAGGTTCTAAAAAAATAAATACTCTTGCGAATAAAAATGACATTACAGTAAATTCTGCCTAAGGCGGACTCTGTGTAAGCCGGAAATCTGTCTACCGCGGAAAATCCTTCAAGTCCCGGCGAACCTATAGAAAATTACATTAACTCATGCTGCATAAGGCGGAATCTGTCTAACACGGAAACGGAAAGGATTTTAAGGTGCCACCGAAACCAAAATTTTGCATAAGGCGGAAAAAAGGATATTTTAAAAATGAAAGGCATTTCGTTTATCAAACTTTGAAACTATTAAGTCAAGTACTCATTGTCGAGGATCTCAGTTAAATTCCGTAACACTTTGAAAAAGCTAATTCAAAAGAGCAGAAACTGTTTAAATTTTAAGGAATTCTTGCTTATGACATTTTTTCCTATACAAAATTCCATTTAAATGTTATTATTTCTAGTAGAATGCAAAATTATGAAAATACATATTTTCTAAAGTACAATATATTATATTTTAAGGTTGTACTCAAATTCAAAATTATAGCATTCTGTCTCATTCTCGAAGTTTATTACTTTTTGCGTGTGTAAACCTCCAATTCGCATGTATTACAGCAGTACTAAGAAATTGAATAGCTTTTCTAATTTACCTATAAAGACAAAGGATCTGTCAGAACTTCAGTTTTCAATCGATTTTCGAGTCAGGAAAATCAATAAAAAATAATCAAAAATAGAGATTTTTTTTTTTTTTTTTTTTGAGGGGGAGGTGGGAGCTTTTTTGCATAAGCCGGAATATTGTCTACCACGGAAAATTTTCTCAGTCCCAACCGATTCCGCCATAGACAGAGTTTACTGTATTTTGAAAATAACGCAGTTCACTAAATTGAAATATTTTCTGTATAATTGCATCAAAATGGCGTAATTTTTAAAAACCTCGTTCCACAAACTTAAAGGTGCCAAATCTTCAAAAGAAGAATTGCTTTCAACTGCGAAAATAACATAATTGAAAATGTATATTTTTTTTATGAGAAAGCTGTAAGGTCTTACTTGCGTCAAAATCACAACTTTTGTAATTATTTAAACCAATCTACATTGTAAATATTATTTCTTACTTACAATATATATATACCCAGATAGCATGAACATTAGCAGCAAGTTTGATTTTTTTTTCTGATATTATCTTGCCGTGACAAATTTGACTTGACAAATTCGCAGCGAATCTCCCGCAAGGTAGACCATCACCCACTTGCATGAGAAGTTTGTTGTGAAACTGATGCAAGAATGTCTTTAATTTACGAAAGTGACGAAAGCAAAAAATCCCTCTGTTGAGAGAAGAGACAATCAGTACAAGCGCAGAAATTACAGAAATTGAGTGCTACTCATAGGCAAGACACACACATCACTGTTACCGTTATGGAATCTCATTTTCATTGATTGGTAAAGTTAAGGAACCCAGAAAAGGGCATTTATTATTTTTTTGTTCAAATGTAGTTATTTTTTTTTTTGTAAAGTAACATTTTATCTATAATCTACAACTTATTTCATATAAAAATCCTTACAAATTAAAAAGTTATGTTAATTTACTAAGTTATGTTTACGTATTCGACCATTTTAAATTTATATTGAAAATTTTAATTTTTAAATGAATTTTTTTCAATATTATTGAATTTTTCTAAAATGACGTTTTAATTTATATTTATTTATTTTTGCCTTTAACCCCATTCGAGTCTATGATTTTTAACCCTTTTGAGACTGCATCCCTTACACAAATTTTATTCGGTTGGCACCGCTTTTATTAAACGCTTTACTTATCAAATACCTAAAAGACTGTAATTTAAAAGTATAAATATCACCTTTATTTGTTAATGGTGGTAAAAACGATGCATGCACTTTCCGACGGTGCGTATGCATCAATAGACCTGAAGGGATTAAACTTATAGTGTGGCATTACAAGAATACTACTTTGCAATAACTTTGCAGTATTATTTTTGACAAGACAAAGCTAAATTTTCTACTAACTTGCAAAGAATTTTCAGTACTTTAGTCATCACAGAACTAAATTTTCTACTTGTTTGACCTTTAATTTTCAATAAATTTGATACAGCAAGAGTTTAACTTGCACGAAAAGTTAGCTGCAATAGTTCAAAGTGTGGTAACTTCGGCGTTTGCGTTATACTGTTGCAGTCTTGTTATAAACTTTCGGTTTTGTCATGCTGAACTGGCTGCAACTTTGCAGGTTTTCAAAGCAAGACTGTTGCAAATTTTTTGCAAACTAAAATTGCTATGTGGATATATACTAGCAGCCTTCGTCGGCTACGCTGGTCGGTTTCTCTAAAAGAATCTTGAATCAAACAAAATATATCTAGCAAAGATGAAATTAAAAAAAAAAAAAAAAAAAACTTAACATCTCATCAAATATTCATAATTGTTGTCTTATTCCTATAATTTTATATCATCCAGTTCAAAGTCGATGTTGGCCACATGATAGACAAAATAGTTCTAAAACCGCTGAAGTACTTACTGTATTTTTTTTTTTTGTTTTGTTTTTTTTTTTTTTTTTTTTTTTGTAGGTTTGTTATCTTGAATTTCCTGCTTCTACCTAAAACTGCTGCTGAGATATGGAGGAATGACCTAAAACTTGGAACCACCCCATTAAACCCCCTTAGTTGGGAATTTCTAAAATCAATAAAATACATGTTTAAGTATGTTTTAGTAGATATGTTATCTTGAAACTCATGCCTCTATCTAAAACAGCTGCTGAGATAGGACGAAATGACCTAAAAGTTTCGATACACCCCCCCCCCCCCTCCCTTTAATCCTCTTAAAGGGGAGCAGAATTTCTAAAATTGCTGAAATACACGTTTAATTATTTTTAATATGTCTGTTATCTTGAATTTCACGCTCCTACCTAAAACTGCTGCTGGGATACGGCCAAATGTTCTAAAATTTTTGACCCCCCCCCCCTTTTTTAACCTTAGGGCGAAGTTTCTAAAGCCGCTGAAATTCGTGTTTAATTATTCTTTTAGTAGATTTATTTTCTGGAATTCCATGCTCCTACCCAAAACGGCTACTGAGATACGGCCAAATGTTCTCAAATTGTTGACCTCCTCCCCTTTAACCCTCTTAGGGGAGGAATTTCTAAAATCGCTAAAATATGTGCTTAATTATTTTTTTAAGAAGTTTGTTATCATGAATTTCTTGCTCCTACCTATAAAGACTACTGGGGTATGGTCAAATGTCCTAAAATTTTCGATCTCCCCCTTTAACCCTCTTAGGAGAGGAATTTCTAAAATCGCTAAAATATGTGTTTAATTATTTTTAGTAGATTTATTTTCTGGAATTTCATGCTCATACTTAAAACAGCTGCTGAGGTATGGCCAGATGTTCTAAAATTTTCGACCCCCCCCCCCCCCCAATTTTCATGCTTTTAGGTTGAGTAGTTTGGACTGTGCGTTGATTACGTGTCAGTCAGGACAAACTCCTTTATATATATATATATATATATATATATATATATATTAAATGTACTCGGATTGCCATGCATTTGATACATGTTAATGAAGTTTATGATAGAAAGTTCGGTATTGAAAATCAATTGTGTAGTATTTATAGTTCATTTACAGGGACACTCAAAAGAATTCCATTCTATTACGGTCTATGGGGGAAAATCGTTTGCGGTGAATTTGATTTTACACCATTTCAAACATATTGAAATTGTTATATATCACTGAGGTGCACTACAAGAGATTTACTATAGAATAGGGTGTGCATAGCATTCATCGTTTATTGACAGGGACACACAAAAGAATTCGGTTACAGGACTGTCTATTAACAGTAATTGATTGAAGTGCGTTTTCAGTTGTCGTACACTTTTTTTAATTAAACTAATATTTTGTCTATTACTTGATGTGTATAAATTCTATAGATTATGTATAAGGCAGCACAAGAGATCCCCATTATATTTCCGCTTATCGAAGGAAATTTGGTGAAGGGGAGCAACCAATTTACAACTGTGCTATACGTTTCTTAACTGATCTAAATTTTAGCATACTATGTAAGTGTAATACAGTATAACTTCAAAAATCCGGCATCATCCGAACCGAAACTATGCCGGATTTTTGAAGGAATGTCAAAAGTACTAACTAGGAATATCAAAAGTAGTACTATGTTCTTAATGGTGCCTTTAACCATAATTTAATTCATTATTAAATGATAATTATGTAAGAAAAAAAGAAAATTAAATATAAAAATAAACTTACATTAATGGACATTTTCTGTTACAGAAAAAAATCTAATAAAGAGGGAAATTATTTCTTCTCGTGTAATTTCGGAAACATCGATGTCAATTTTGTTTGCTTCAAATTTTTTGGCCGTTCTTTAACAAGTTTCTCTTGTATTTTATACAAATGGAGAATCTCTATTTCGGATATACAGTCTTGTTCTTTAAAACAGATATTAATTCCCCAGTCAAATTTATGCATATTTCTAGAGACACCTTTTCTTATGCCTGTTGTTCATCCTCGTCTTCAGAGCTGTTACTAGCGTTATCGGTGGTCCTATTTAGCACAGCGTCAGAAGACATACTCCAAAGAACTTGTGTACTAATATCCTTGGCATTGCTGTGCAACAGTGCAGCTCCAAGAAAATTTGTTCAGAAAATAATCTCCACTGACAAATGAAAAAAATGTCAAATATTATTTTTTCGAATTTTTACTTTCGATCTTGAAGTTTTAATTCATAAGCAATTGCTATTTTTCTTCTACTATAACTTGTAAGTGTAAAAGAAAAAGGAAGGGAAAAAGATGGTTTTGATGCCGGATTTTTGAAATTGCACTGTATATACAAATCTATAGATTATATACAGGGCTGCGCAAAATAATTCGTATATTTTTCCGACTGTTAATAGTAACTCTTGACATTGGGTTTTCAAATGTGTTATGCGTTTTCCAAATTGTTCTTTCACCATATTAAACGTTTCGTTAAAGTATTCTGGAAGCGTTAGAAAGTGATTCATAATCTATGCTTGATGCATGGTTTTTCGTTCTTCTTCTTCTTTTTTTTTTTTTTTTTTTTTTTTTTTAAGTACACCACATTTTGTTGTCACGGAGATAGTTTAATAAAAAAACTTTCATAAAACATTTAGAGCCCCGCTTAACCGAGTTTCCGCTTTAACCGAGTAATTTTCTTTTGATGGACTGATGGCTTCTATTATTATGAAACAGCCATTATAAATGAAGTATTAGGTGAAGATGAAAGAGCAGCCGCAAAAAGTTAGAATTCTGATTTTCGGGTCAGAATAGGGGGGGGGGGGGGGGGATGGCCATTTTTTTTTCTTATGGCCATTTTTCCCTCCATTCTGACCAGAAAATCAGAGTTCTAACTTTTTGGGGCGGCTCTTTCTCACTTAACACTTAATTTATAATGGTTGTTTCATAATAATAGAAGCCACCAGTCCATCAGAAGAAAATGATTCATTCCAAAGATATAAGTTCGATTGGAAAAAACTATTTAATACTTTGAGCAAAAAGAAGAGGCTACACCTGCAATTTTCATGACACTAATAGAATCACATAGCTACCAATTTGTATGGCTTTGTTACCTCTAAAATTGAATACAAATTTTTGCCATATTTAATCGTTGAAAATTGTTAAATTTTGGCGATTGAATTAGGCAAAATTTACTGGTAAGTTTTAGTGGTCAGAAAAAATCTTAGAAACTGGTAGCTATGCAGTATCGCAATACTGTAGCAAAAAAAAAAAAAAAAAAAAAAAAATTGACATTCAAAAAACAAAAAAACTAGCAACGGTTTTTCAAATAAACAACTTCATTCCCCGTTTTTCTTAAAAGAAACGGAAATGTACATCAAAGAATGGTACTAGTGCCATAAAATTAATGAATTAAGTGAAAATTTATATTTCTTCTTCTGAATTGGTGACGATTTGTGTAAATCCGGTTTATCCAAGTTTTTTGCTTATCCGAGGTGAGCTTGGTTCATTTTAACTCGGATAATCGGGACTCTACTGTAGTATTCAAAACACTTTGTTACTATTTGTTGAAATTATGAAAACTAACAAAAAATGCTTATATATCATTTAATGTTCATTGAAATAAATGATAAGACGGAATCAAAAGGTATCGGAGAAAGTCTTTGTTTTAGCAGTTTCAGCGTGGTGTCCTTTCGCTGTGTCATGAGATTTTTTCCGTTTAAAGCCACATTCCGTTATAGACAGTTTCTATTTTCACAGGCTTTACTGTATAAATGTTAACATTGGTTCAGTAGTTTCAAGGGAATTATATTTTTACGAACGAATACTTAAATTCACATTTCGATAAGGATTTTTTTTTCTCCTTGAATTAATTATTTTTATTTCCTCGTATCGATTTGAAAATTTGGTGAAATGGATGACCGTAGTTTGCATAATTGGATTTTTATTGTAAATGTCATTTCCTTGTCAAATATGCATTCCGTGTCGAACACAACAAGCATTAATAGACAACAGTATATTGGCGAATGCGTTTGCTGATTTTATATTATGATACGAAGTGTCTCTAATCGACACATTTAACAGGAAATTACTGACAATTAACATATCATTACGTGAAATCTGTAAAAAATGAGTTCGGCACAATGATAATAACGATTGACCGCACAGAAGTTCTATTTCCGGCTTCCTTACTGCTCGCATATCAGGCTGAAAATGGCTTGCATTTCAGTTTCAGTTTAAAATGTATTATTATCACAATTTTAGTTTTACGGTTGTGAAGACATCCAATAAAAATACGTGATACGGGAATGTATAATTACAATGAGATTGATTTTTTACTCTAATTTAAAAGTTAATTCCAACGGTTTACCATTTTGCCTAAGAGGATGGCGGACATTCAAATTGATAGTTTTGACTTTTCAGTTAACCCTTTCAGGGACAAGTAATTATGTTTATGGAATGTTGAATTCCCAGCAGAATGTTTAAAAATTTTATTTCAAAATAATTAAATGCAATTTTGCAGCTTTTTTCCTCCAAAGTTATAAAAATAAAGTCATTAAAAATTCTGGTGCTAATCTTGATTAAAATTAAATGGGATAAAATATCCCACCGCCCCTCAAGCGGTTAAACGCTGACATGAAATAAACATCTACGTGCATATAGTATAAGTTTGGAAATAATATAAGGAAAATCCTTACGAAACAAAGTTTCTTTTAAAAAATGAATAAATTCCTATTTAAAAATAAACTATGCAATTTGTAAATGATTAAAAACGTTATTCGTGTTCACGTTATTAAAAACTTAGCTTCTAAACTTTTCCATACGTGTGTATTCCTTTAATATACATCAGTTATTACTAAAAGTATGCAGATATTTTCTCAGATTGGGAGAGTTTTCTACGTTGTCTTCCATTTTATAAGTTTAATTTTGGTAATTATTCATTTGCTTTTCATGCAGATACCCAATTATTAAAAAATAAATAAATAAAGCTCTTAACTCACTTGAGAAATTTGAAAGGAATTGAAAACGAAAAAGAAAAAAACAATCGGATAGTAAATTATTGGTTACATGTGATATTAAACTACCTAAAAACTTGAAAGGATTTAAATCATGCACAAGGCTGGAGTTAAGTTGAATAGAGGCAATTTATCAAGGAAACATTTTAATCGAACTGATTTTTGCAACTTTTTACTTTCGGTTTCGGTTGCAGTTTTATTATTGTTATTCTTTTATTTTCTGAGAACACCTTCACTTTCGGAACCGGTTTCGAAACTGAAAGTATCTTCAGAAAGAAAAAAAAAACTTCATAAGAATGATATTACTGATATATTTTTCCATGAATGTTTCCATGAATGTAAAGGCAGCATTTTCAGCTCCAAAATTAGAAGTCAATTCATCAAAGTCAAAATACTTTTAACAAATTACATTCCTTTTGAAAATGTGAATTTCCATTGTGAAACCTACATCATTTTACTGTAAGCCCATCAAAATCAAGTGATTTCCGTAAATTTTAATTAACCTACATTTATGTAAAATGCCCTATACTTATTTCGAGGAATTTTATAAAGTTACTATTATAAATATTTTTTAAAGTGTAGAATAAAATTAGATTTTTTTCTCCTTTCCCCCCAAAATCGAGAGATCTTGTGCAATGCAAATGCTACACACCGATTTACCACTCAGCTAGTATTTATAAAAAATATAGTATTCATTTTTACGTAATAACGCACGGGTCAAACAAATATATTTAGAGTCAGAAATTTCATTTAATAAATGAAGTTAAATACTATGTTCTGAGCAGCAGTGAGTTACACTTTATTAAATTAAACTTCTGTTTTTAAATACGTTTGTTTGATAACCGCGTTATACACCGTTAAATACGATAGTTTGTTACAAAAGAGGGGAAAAAAAGTATAGCGTTAAAATTAGAGATAAATAAAAATGTAGCAATAATAAAACTTCGAATTTACATTTGTATAAAAATTTTAAAGTATGTAGATTTTATTATCTCATCTCTGAACACAGTTCTTATTTTTGATAGAAGCCCGTTAGAAGTGCCAGCTGAAAAAGAGAGCGCTTTTATAACAAGAGCAAGTGCAATTCATGCGAGGTTGCATGTGAAAAAAGAAGCATACGTGTTTGGAGTGAACAAGCGAATTTCGTGTTCTAAGAGCATATGGTGAATTGCAGCATGTTTTGAGCTTGTTACATTTTTCTTTTACATGCCGTGTGCAATTTTTCGTTTCTTTATGTTAGAGAAATAGTCTCCTCGTACATTTTATTGTTCAGACTTTAGACTTGGTAATAGTGTGTGGCAACGGTGTGGCAATGGCAATTTGAAATGTACAACGTTGTTTCAAAAGTTTATTTCGTGACGTATATTAACGGGGATATATACTTGGAATATTGTTTTGTCAGAAACACACAAAATTATATTTCAAATATAGCATTTTTCGGATTATAGAGAGATGAGGGAGAGTAAACAATGGATTATATAAAACTCAGCCACAAAAAGTAATACATAAAAAATTGTGCATACATAACTTAAAAAATAAAGCGAAAATAACTTTTAAGAAAGTAATAAAACAGAATGTATCATATATAACTCATTAATAAAATGCAAGATATAAAATGTTGTGCATGCATAACTTTCAACTATAATGAAAATAATTTTTTAACAGTGTAATATTCTTTCACAAAAGACAAAAGATGCAATACGATATTGATTTTGAAAAGATGTGTCTGATGTGTCTAGAACAGCAGTGATGGACTTTTTCAAATTTGCATGCCAAAATTTTTAAGGTTATTACATTAGAATGATTATCGTAAAAAATATACTTTAGAAAGTACTAATAATCAAAATAAAATAGGAATAAACGAGATTCTGTTGTTGCATCTTGGATGAAAACATTTAATAAACAGATTCACACTTAGTTACGTTTTAGAGGAAATAACCTGAACTGGAGCCATTACAAAAGTGGTTTTTATTTGAGTTTTTTATATTATTCATTTGTGAAAATAATGACTCGCAGACATAGATAGTCGTATTTTTGTTTAATGGCAAATGCTGTTTTTTTAAATAACTCTGGAATTAAATTCCAAGTTATCAACCTTTTATCATCAAAATTTTTACTTATAATGTCTTTCATTTTCTATAGTTTCCAAATCTTGTCTTAATTTGATAAATTTTTGAGCTCGTATCGAACTAGATTGGACTTTAATTAGATGCAATTAAAATTCTCCAATTTATAATAAATTCTTATTTAAATTCGTGTATTTTGTCACTATATCTGATTTAGAATCTCAATCAACATCGTGCCAAAAATATTCTGCAATGTGCCACTTCCGACAAAAGTACTATAAGTTCGCCGTGGTATTATAGAAATACCTCATTTTGATAGCTATCAGGATGAAATATTTATTTACATTCTAAATGGCTTGATGTATACTATAATTTAATAAAAGAATAATTTTTATATATGTATACCCACGTTTATAAAATGAAGGCTTAATTCATATTAAAATATATAGCTACCAATAGACACGTGCAAAGCTTTCGCACTGCAATTTTTTAGTTTATTTTCTGATACATTTACAGTAGAGCGTCGATTCTCCGAACGAGTCGGGACCGAACCTAGTTCGGACAAGCAAAAGTTCGGATAAACGGACATACAATTTAAGGGATGTTCTACTATACTAAAAACTTCACACTTTATCCAGGCTTAGGACTGCCAGCAGCAGTTAGTGCTGGTGTGTTTAAAAATTGTTTTATATATATTTTTAATATTTTTCTTTTGTCTTTTTAATTTTTTTGTTTACTTTTTTTATCGTTTAAAATTTTCTTTTATTCTCTTTCTATTATTTTCTGAATTTCAGATATTATAATTTAAGCAAAGAAGCTTTTGTTTGCTGCTTGCTTCAAAGAAGACATTCTTTTCAATGCTACCATATCCCGAATTCTTCTTAAATACGTTAGTTGAATAGGATCAGCGTTCTTCTGTAGTTCGAGCCATTTCATAGCTGTTTCGAAAGATTCGGAGGCTTCGTTATGTGATGTACAGTCGTGGAAAAAAAAAAGTAAACACCCCCTACTAACTCCTCAACAAATTATCGTAGAAGAAAGTTTTTGGTACCGAACGATTGGAAATAAAGTCTACTTTTAAATGATGTATATAAAATTTGCTTAGGGGGCCATCTACATATTAAAACGAATCCAAACTTCATTTTCTTCAATGACAATACCCAATTTTAATGAGATATTTCAAATCTTCGTGTCAAACTATGCCTAGATACCAAATTTCAAGTCATTTGAATGATAAGTTTTTGAATTATAAACATTCAAAATTTAGTGCTTCTAATGTTAAATTACATTTTCATATTTTTATTTACACTGCTCAAAACAATTAAAGGATATTTGAAGTTTTATATAAAATAAAGATATAAACGAAATTTTTTTTGCCGAAAATAGAAGAAGACAATCACAAATGCAAATTTTTCTGGTTTTCAAACTGTGGAGTATGCAAATTTTAAGTTCGACGTCAAAAACGTCGCTTCAGCGGCAGCGAATGAAATTTGACTTTCAACTGGATAAAAGAGAATGAAGACAATTCGGGCATTCAGTGTGATCGGCATTCAGTGATTGCTTTGTTTCGATGAGTACGATGTCTCAGCGAAGTCATTTGACAGATTCAGAAGCTTTGAGAATTGTTGGTAGGTTAGAAGGGGGCCAAACTCAAGCCGAAGTAGCGCAAGCCATTGGAGTGTCACAAGGTGTCATTTCCAGGATCTGGAACCGTTTTTTGGAGAGTGGATGTGCAGGCCGAAGACCAGGGCAAGGTCGTAGATGGGCAACAACGCCCAATGAAGATCGGTATTTAGCGTTAACAGCTCGGAGACACCGAACCATGAACGCTACTCTTCTCCAACAACACCTTCGCTCGGCTACAGGCACCATGATTTCAACTCAGACTGTCCGAAACCGGCTCCATGCTGTAGGTCTGTATGCTCGCCGACCGATGGTATGTGTTAGATTAACATCAAGGCATCGTCGCGACCGCAGGGAGTGGGCAACCGAGCATGTCAACTGGAGGAGAAATGAATGGAGCAATATTCTGTTTTCTGACGAGTCCCCTTTTTCTGTGCATCCGGATAATAGGCGTATTTTCATCTGGAGGGACCATGGCAGTAGGAATATTCCTGCGTTCGTGCACGAAAGTGTCAGATTTGGCGGTGGAGGAGTGTTGGTGTATGGTGGCATCTCCATTGACGGGCGCACTGACCTCTACATCATTCGAGATGGAGCTCTGACTGGTCGCCGATATAGGGATGAGATCCTCAGACCTATTGTAGTCCCTTACGCTGCAGCAATCGGAGATAACTTCATTTTAATGGACGATAACTGCAGGCCACATCGTGCAAACCTGGTGGAGGATTTCCTTTTCGAGGAAGGAATCGTTCGAATGGAATGGCCAGCGTGTTCTCCAGACATGAATCCAATCGAGCACGTTTGGGATGCTCTAGGAAGACGAGTTTCTGGCCGCCAACAACCCCCACAAACTCTCCAAGAACTGGAAAGAGCTCTTCTGGAAGATTGGGGCAGAATACCCCAACTCGTCATTAATAGCCTCATTGAGTCCATGCCTCAAAGGTGTTCAACGTTGCTATCCGCCCGTGGAAACCATACCCCCTACTGAAAATGATTTTCTTTGAAGAAAACACCTTTTCTTATTCTTTTTTTCTCATATGCACAAATTGTGTTTTTTTCCTTTAGTACACAAATGCGCAATAAAATGCATTTTTTTCTGCCAAACATGTGTAATTTATTCTCATATAACCTACTATGTCTGTCGACCATGTATCAATCAGCTAAACAGTTTACCAGATACAAAATCCACCTAAAACTGCAATATCCTTTAATTGTTTTGAGCAGTGTATGTCTCCAGAAATTATGCTCCTAGTGTGCTAATTTTTTGTGTAGCAATAATACTAATATACCCAAACATAAATACGCTGAAATTACAATTTTTATAACTTTATGATATGAATTATGATTTATGAAATTAATACTCGAAAAAATTATGAATTGCAACCTACAATTTTTTTTGATGGAATTAGATTTATTAAGTCCTGCTTTATGGAAATCCAAAATTTCACATTTTTCTTCCAAGTAGTTTTCAAATTATGCTTAAAAAACGGCAAAATGATGGTTTAAGGGGCCGTCTGTAATAGGAGTGACTGTAATAGGAGATATTTTGAAATTTCTTTTGCTGTCGTGTAATCTCGAGGGGTTCGACAACGCTGTAAATCTGGTACACAGCAGATTTACCGTTATGTAAATCAAGCTAAAATCAGTAAATCAAGAAATCAAGATTTAAATAGTAAATCCTGTAATAAATCAGTAAATCAATGTAAAATCAGTAAATCCTATAATAAATCAATAATTTTGTTAATAAATCAAGTTACAATCAGTAAATCAAGATTTAAATTGTATTGTAAATAATCTAAATCAATAAATCAGCGTAAAATCAATAAATCCCATATAACTTTTGCGCAATCCTTAAATCCTATATAAATATTGGAAAATCCGAGGGAAGATCACTACATTTCAAAAATCATCTAATAAATCCGTAAATCTTAACTTAAAATCGTTTAAAATTTGATACTTTGTGCGCATTTTGCAACGCACTTTGGCTCGCATTTTGGAGTACATGAAGGATGAAGTGAAATGAGCAACCAATTAACACAATAAAAAGTAATTATAGTAAAACCTGTGGAAATGGAACCTGTCTATAACGGAATCTCCCTTAAAGGAAAAATTCTTATGGTTGCCATGAAAAAAATAGAACTATAATTACACCTGACAAAAACTTCTCTAAAACGGAACTTTTCCCATTTCCATCCGATTCCGTCGTAGCAGGTTTGGTCTTATAAAGGATGTGGTACTAGCTATCAGAAGAGCTTGATTAAAACGAAATTTTCCACATTTTTTTCGATTCCGGCTTAGCAATTTGTTCAAGAATCATTTATTTCTAGTGTCCAGAAAAATAATTATTTTTTCCGATTACAATACATGATTGCTTTTGAGACATGAATATGAAGTTTTTAAAAATTTTATTGCATTGTAATGTGAGATTTATTTGTTTACATGTTTTTTAATGAATATTTAAATAAAATAATATTGAAAATTTAGTTATTTTTGCTAACTAACAAAGCTTAATGGTTCTTTAGTATGTTTTTAAAATATTTCGTTCCATATAAATGCGATTGAAACCTGAAAGTATTACAGTATTTATTTATGTAAAAAAAATTAAATAAAATAAAAATAAGATCATAGTTTTGGCTCTACTCCGTGTCGTATCTAGACTTATCATAAAAATAGCAAATAAAGCCTTTGTGCAACAATATTAAAAAGCAGAAAAACCAACGTTTAAAATGCACAAATAATATATGAAAAGCAGCAAACAGCTGTTTCGAATCTACAAGTGAGATTCTTCTTCAGTGCAAAAGGAACAGCGTGCTAGAAAAAGCAAGGCTGAGCAAAATCATAGACAGAGACGCGCTGGCTTTTATACCCTATGCGGGTGGCGAAGGCGCCGAAACAACCAATGACAGAGAAGCAGTGGAAACGACTGGGTGGACAAGTAGCGACATCTACCGGAGAAGTAGAGAAAAGAAACCAAAAAAGGGGGATTAAATTAACGCTTTCCAAATACTTGGAAAATCTGGAGTACTAGATAAGTCATTGACTAAAGAGTGAGAATTTTTAATGATATGGTAAGCTTCCCAAAAATCAAGATCAAGGTTAGAAGAACATTTTTGGATAATGATGGCTGAGAAAAAATCGAACATATGTTGAGAAGACCAAGAATGTTGAGCAATAGAAGAACGTTTGAGCTCCTTATTTTTAACATAACCTTCATGCTCTTTTAAACGAAATCTAAGAGCACGTTTAGTCTGACCAATATAAGAAAGACCACACTGACAAGAGATCTGGTAAATGCCCCAATTATCTAGGCGATCAACGGGGTGTTTGAGATTTGAAAAAGGGATTATATTAACAGGAGAAAAAATAACTTTAAAATCAAACCTTCTTAGGATTTTAGCAACTTGCTGACTGATTTTAGGAAAAAATGGTAATACAACTGAAGTATTAGAGTTGGAATTAGAATGCTTTTCAGAATGGTCGGATTTCATCAATTTCTTATAAATAGAATCGATAATATTAGAGGAATAACCACGATCGACAGCAATAGCTTTGAGGTAATTAAGTTCAGCACTAAGTAACTGAGGAGTGGAACAAATATTAGTAGCCCGAAAAACAAAAGTATTGAAAGCAGCGAATTTCTGGTTAGGGGGATGAGAAGAATACCTGTGAGGTGGGAGACTGACAGCAAAAGGTTTACGAAAGACGGTAGTCTGAAAGCCATTTTCACAACGAATAACAAGGACATCCAGGAAAGAAAGACAGTTATTGGTCTCAATTTCAGAGGTAAATTGAATGCAAGGATCAATGGAATTCATAATAGAGAGAATATGATTAATATCCGAATTCATTTCAATCAGGACACAAACATCATCAACATAACGAACATAGAACGGAAATTTTAAGATTTCAAAAAGCTTGACCTCAAAATAGTGCATATAAATATCGCATAAAATTGGACTAAGAGGATTACCCATAGCCAAACCGTCAATCATACGGAAGAAATTACCATTGAAAACAAAAGTATTTTACGACAAGCAAGCGCGAGTGAGAAGTATAAGTTCCTCGATTTCAAAATAAGAAAAATGGAATTCACAAAGCCTTTTCTTGAGGCAATCTAAAGCCCCCTCAACCGGAACGTTTGTAAATAATGATTTAACATCAAAAGAAACCATCATGTGACCCTGCGGCTTAAAATCCCTTTTTCAAATCTCAAACACCCCGTTGATCACCTAGATAATTGGGGCATTTACCAGATCTCTTGTCAGTGTGGTCTTTCTTATATTGGTCAGACTAAACGTGCTCTTAGATTTCGTTTAAAAGAGCATGAAGGTTATGTTAAAAATCAGGAGCTCAAACGTTCTTCTATTGCTCAACATTCTTGGTCTTCTCAACATAGGTTCGATTTTTCCTCAGCCATCATTATCCAAAAATGTTCTTCTAACCTTGATCTTGATTTTTGGGAAGCTTACCATATCATTAAAAATTTTCACTCTTTAGTCAATGACTTATCTAGTACTCCAGATTTTCCAAGTATTTGGAAAGCGTTAATTTAATCCCCCTTTTTTGGTTTCTTTTCTCTACTTCTCCGGTAGATGTCGCTACTTGTCCACCCAGTCGTTTCCACTGCTTCTCTCTCATTGGTTGTTTCGGCGCCTTCGCCATCCGCATAGGGTATAAAAGCCAGCGCGTCTCTGTCTATGATTTTGCTCAGCCTTGCTTTTTCTAGCACGCTGTTCCTTTTGCACTGAAGAAGAATCTCGCTTGTAGATTCGAAACAGCTTTTTGCTGCTTTTCATATATTATTTGTGCATTTTAAACTTTGGTTTTTCTGCTTTTTAATAGACTTATCATTTTAGAACAACGGCGGATCTCCTGGGCTAATTAAGGGTTCGCAAAACGACATCATGCATCTTCACGGGAAATGACTTGGGGCGAAGCTCAAGCCCGACGCAACCCGCCCTGGTTCACACCTTTTTAAATCCACAGGACTCAGGCTGGGTCACGTCTTCTCTCTTTAAGAGCTGCGCCCTGCTCTGATCTTACATTTTTTTGCAGATTCGGGTCGGGCCAAACTTCTTTTTCTTCCAGGTCGAGCCAGGCCTGGACTTCATTCTTCCTAGAGGTCTTCACTTGCCAAAATTTCCAGGTCGGAGCTCGGTCCGGAATAAAAGCTAAATGTTCAGTCCGTGTCAGTCCGTATGATAAGCATTATTTGTCCCGACCGCGACCCGTGCGCTCCTGAATTCTTGTCCCCGAGCCCAAGTTGGTTTGGCATCTTACTTTATTCGTAAAAATTATATTTATGCACCACGTTTGTTTAGTGAAATCTTTAAGTTTTTTTTTTTTTTTTTTTTTAATTTGATTTTTTTAAAAATTTTATTTGACTTGATAAGTTACAGAGATACGTTTTTAAAAATCTACTTTTTTTGTTTGTAGAGCTTTAAAAATAAGATTTTCTTTTATCATCCATTTCTTTCATTCTAAACTGATTTTGTTATTGGATTTTCAGTTGAATGTAATTGTCTAAGTCATATTTTTACTTAGTGTTTATGTACATAATTGCCTAAACGGTCATTAAAATTACGGTTTTTCTGTATTCTTGGATTTCGAACATAATCTGAAAATAAAATATAAGCATAAGTAAGTGTGCTTTATGAATAATTTTAATTACAAAATGCAGGCTAGGCTCGAGTCGATTTTTTAGCTTTTATACCGGGCTGGGCCAATATTTTTTTGTGTGTGTGGCGGGGGACCTGATCTTGGGCCTAAAAATTTCAGCCCGCGCAAAGCTCTAACTGACATATTGAAGGTAGCTTTAATATTTTTTTAATGCTTCTTTCAGGCATCATGATCATCTCAATAGTTACTGAATATACCAGATGTCCTGAAATTGACTGACTGATTTTAAAGTTCAATAACTTGCAAATGGTGACAGCTACTTAAAAAAAAATGTAGGAGGGTTATGTAGGATGTCAGGAGTAGGTGTGATTCTGTTCCGAACATTTCGAAAATTTAACCCTCTCACTGCGCATCCCGCGATTTACAGGGCTAATGTAAAAGTAGCAAAATTTGAGCAGCCTGCAGTTTCCGCAACTAATCTTTTTTTTTTTTATCTTCTAATTCTATTTAAATAAAAAAAAACTCTTTTACAAAAATTTTTACATATTTTAACACTAAAATATATGCAGACATGAAATATGTAATAAAATAAATGCGCAATTTTTAAGCTCATTTTGATTAAAAAACGCAGCAAGACGGTTGCGTTTTGTTCCAAAAAATTTTTTTGGAACCAAACAATTAATTCTAAAGCAAATCCCCTTTATAAAATTGAAATGAACTTAGTATTATGAGCAATACGATTTTCCAATGTTTTGCCCTGAGTAGTTTGCGATGTTCATAGATTTTGTTTACGTGTGACGTCACTTGTGTTTTGCTTAACGTGACGTCACATTTCCTTGGCGTATAAATCCCAAATAAATCAACAAATCACAAGCAAATCAGTAAATCACAAATAAATCGCAAATAAATCAGTAAATCACAAATAAATCAGTAAATCTGTGTACAATTATAAATCAATCAGAAATCAGGTAAATCAACTTGATTTGTAAATCTGGTACGCCAAAAACTAGTTTGTCGGACCCCTCGTGTAATCTAGCAGGCTTCATTGACTTCTTAAGGTTTCTTGATCAAGATGAGGGCTCTCTCGGTTAACAATCGAGTACCGAACTTCAAATTGGATACAGCCCTTAAAATACGCTCGTTTTAAAATAATTAATTTCTCAGAAACTTATGGTACGAATTGCATAAAAATTTGTTTTTAGGCTAATTGAAGGGTGTAGAGTTCATTTATGCTGTCAGAATTGTGTACTGCTATTGAAAAAAAACAAAGTTACGGTTCGTTTTAATATGTAGATGGCCCTCTAAGCAAATTTTATCTATATCATTTAAAAGTAGACTTTTTTTTCCAATCGTTCGGTACCAGTAACTTTCTTCTACGATAATTTGTTGAGGAGTTAGTAGGGGGTGTTTACTTTTTTTTTTCCACGACTGTACCTGGGTCATTTTCAGAGCATTCGTTTTCATTTTCTTCAATTTCTTTTTCATCTTGAATCTCATCGACAATCTCATCATCATTTAAAATCTGATATCCAGGGTCATGTACGTCACTATTTAACCACTCGTTATTTTCATTTTCTTCATAGCTTAAAGTGTTGTTACACGAGGCATCAAGGTTGGTTCAAATTCCAGGCGTCTCCATGTTATCCTATGGATTCAAGGGAGTCGCTCGAAATCAAGCAACTATTTTGTGTCGGAGCGATTTTGACATCTGAAACGAAGCGAGTCGCCAGCAACAGCTAATCAACTGCTTGGAAAACTGATGATTGAAAAGCCTTTTCCCGAACAGCCAATGAAATGATTGGAAAACAAAAAAGTGGTACAGACGTTGCGGGAAAACTGAATAGTCGCAGGCGATTTTTGTCGCTTGCAATTTTTACGTGTAATACCACTTTTAGGATTCTTCGAATCGCCTTTACTGTTTTACATTCCTCATTCCCTGATCCACTATCAGTTTTTTCTTTATTTAAAATTTTATTCCAAGCCCTTTTTTAATGTTGAAGATTTTACTAGATTTCAGGAATCAGAAGCCATTATACAACAATCTTTCAAATCAATTTTTATGGTATCTTGAGGATTAGGCTGTTCTGTTTCTTCTGATAAAAGGAGATTTCTTAACATTTGCTTTCTGTAAAGTCGTTTGAATGTCTCTATCACACTTTGATCATGGGTTGGATTGCGGATGTAACATTAGGTCGCAAGAACTTTACCCGAAAAATGAAAGAAATAGGGTGTTTGGATAATTGAAAGTTCGGTAAAAAAAAAAAAAAAAAAAAAAAAAAAAAAAAAAATCTAGAGAAATAGGTTGTTCGAATTATTGGAAGTTCGGTTAAAAAAAATTTTTAAGAGAAACAGGCTGTTCGGATAATTGGAAGTTCGGTTAATTGGAGTTCCGATAATCGGCGCTCTACTGTATTACATCAGATTGCTATTTGTTTGATTATAGCATAAAAAACAAGAATTAGTTTTTTTTTTTTTTTCTAATGCAGACAATAAATGTATAAATAGTAAATATATACCTGCTAAAAGTTTCAAGATCATTGAAAACTATTTTTTAGTGAAATGCAAAATAAGCAAAATATTTTTTTTTTTTTAATTTCAGATAGAATAAAGTTTCGGATGTTTAAAATGAAACGTTGGTGCATTAAATGTTGTGTCTTTTGGTAAAAGTAATATTTTAATACGATTTAGAAAATTCACTGTGCCTAATTAGGTAGGACATTACAATTTCTAGCAAAGTCCGAACGACTGCTCACTCACACACGACAAGCAGCCATGGAATTTCGATAGAGTTGACGGAAAGCTCTACTTTAAAAAAAAAACGCCAACTTTTTTCCCGTCAAAAATGTGAATATAATGTCGTAATTTTTCAAAATCAATTTTGTAGGTTCTTGAAGGAATTTTTTGACTTTTTTTTCAATATTTTATACTTATTATTAACTAATTTGTAATTTTAAATGCTTTTCTTTAAAAAAATTCTATGTTAAAACCACGCAAAATGTTTTGACACATTTACAAATTCATTTTTTAACGAAATATATAAAATTGGAAGGCCTGACTAGAGAAGCGAGTTGGAATCGGACTGCGGTTTCCATTTTTTGATCAATGAATTACCTATCGAGTTAAGCGTTTTTGATCACGTGACACGGCGTTTGTCTCCCTTCGCTGACTGGTTTTTCTGCTTTGGTCGAGAAATTAGATTCAAAACGCCCACTTTGACACTATTTTGTAAAATATCTATTGTGTTTCCAGAAAAACGGAAAAAACAGTTCGATGACATAGTTTCTCAACAACGACACCTGCTAGTTTCATACATTTCCGAACAAAAATAAATTAAAACTTACGTCATAAAGTTGCCCTTTTGGATTTGAGAACAGCCTTAAAATAAAAAACAAATAAATATTAATATAATAAAGTAATAAAACAAAATTCAATTTAAACTGCAGACATGGAATAGTAAATGTCTCTTAGCATTGCAGTAAATAATTTTTTGAATGAAGACTCAAAACTTTTTTTTATGCGTAATTCCAAAATCTAGATACAATTTTATTGTTAGGTGGGCGAGGAATTCTGTCTTTAAATGCATTGAATCTATGAAAAAAAAAACATTTAGAAAATATTTCCAGATTTATGGGTTTGTATGTATGTCTAAAATTTTAAATTGATTAAATGATTAATAAACTTCATCTATTTTCTAAAATAAACAAAAATTTTTTAATATTATATATATAATAGCGCTAAGTGTATAACGCCTCCAGAGTGAGCTCATTCGAATCCCACTTCGCTTTATTGTATTCCATTCGGCCATTTTTATTCAAAATTATTTTTTCAAATAAAACTTCATAAAAGTTACATTTTTAGAAAGATTATTCAAAATAAATTAACATTTGAGAGATGACTTACATCCAATTATGTATATATTCTGAGATAACTTCAATTGAAATTAGTTTGGCAGCTCAATCTCTCCCTCTATAAGTAAACATTCGTTTGTATCGCATTCATTGTGAATTTTTGTGCTTTCTTGGCGCCATCTATCAGTAGTTAAAATAAAAAAGAAGTTTCTTTTGAAATTCTTTGAACTCTGAAGGCATTGGGGGGGAAATGAATAGTATTTTTTATAAAATATAATTAGTCTATCAGGAATACTTAATGCCGTGTTGTATATATATATATATATATCAATGCAAATAAAATTTTGCAGTTTTGTATTTTGTAGGGAAAATAAATTTGTAATTTAATAAAAGAATTTGAGGAAAAAAATCTGTTAATGCAATTAATAGTTGCAATTTACTTAACTGATAAAGGATCATTTTTAATGATCAAAATTTATTACAGGTTTCTTTATGCATGTTTTAAAAAAATCAGGATTTAAACTGAGTTGAACTTTTTAATAGTTGAGTTATATAATTATTATTTTGGCGTCAGCTATCGGCAATTTATCCGTAAAGGACTCTTTTTTTTTTTTTTTTTTTTTTTTTTTTTATGTATAAGAAATTGAAGGTTATCGAATTTTTTTAAAGCAATGAACGAAAACGAAAGTTAATTGGGAATATATTTTAAAATAGCATTATTAGTTCTAATTTGCATGTTTTTTGGGAAGTAGTTCTTCAAATTTTGTGAGTGAGGTTCTTTCTTGCAAATTAAGTTTCAATGATAAATGAACTGTTTTTATAACTATTTTACCCCCCCCCCCACCCACCTGATCCTATTAGTCAGATAAGTTAAAATGTATTACTTCATAATTCTTTTTATAATGCAATGATATATTATTCTTTTGAAAATGCAAATACGTCATTCTGACGGGCTATCTTCTAGTTTGTAAATACTTAAAAATGGATTGATATACCTTGCCATCGAATCTAATGAATGTAAAAAAAATAAAGTAAAATAAAATCTAATATATGAAACGTTTCTGCATTGTAAAAAGAAATCCAGGAATGTTCCTGAGAAGTAATGGGCAGCTGAGTTGCCCAATATTTATACGTTATGCTTCTGGAAAATTTACAGAAACCTTATTGAACACTTCTGAAACGTTCCACACAAAATAAGTAAGCTTCCTGTGAAATATCAGTAATATTTTTGTTGTCGGCAGAAACATTCCTGGTATTTCACAGGAAGCTTACTTGCTTTTCTGGAGAACGTTTTAAAATTAAACAGTAACGTTCCAGTCATTTTCAAGAAATGTTTCTTGGAAGTATTGGGCAACCCAGCTGCCCATTTTTTTCCAGGAATTTTTCTGGATTTTTTTTACAGTGATGACCGCAGTAACGAGCTCCGTTTACGAAGCTATCTATCTTCTTTTCCTTTCTTTAAATAAAGAAATTTGGTAAACAGGTAATCAAAATCGGTCAGTTAGCTTTGGCGTTATGAAATATTGATATTTTTAAAGAAAAGAAGAAAAAAAAGGAACCCGAGCCCACATACAAATTCTAAGCCCCCCCCCCCCCCCCCCAAAAAAAAAGAAAAAAAAAGAAGAAGAAGAAAGAAAGAAAGAAAACACAAAGAAAATAATTTCCCTGGCATAGTAAATGACGATTTAATTTCTGACATTTGTGATGTATTAGAGTGATGTATTAAACACTTTCAATTCTAAACAAAATTTCTTGGGAAAACCTAAATACTAATAAAAAACGCGCCCCCACCTCTCACTCCTTCAAAACGCGAAATGAGATTATCCAGTATCGATAACCTGTCTCGAAACAGGACAATTCTTTTAAATCACGAAATGATATGTGGGAAGGCACTGAGGGAAAAAAACTGGTAAATTCGTTAAATGATTTTTTTATTGAAATAATAAATATTAATATTTTTTTTTACAAAAATACCCTTAGAATTGGAAAGCTATCCTGAATAGGTAGGTATTTTTTATTTAAACCTTTTTCCGAGAAACCGTGATGACAGTTTCAAAAAGCAGAAAACGTAAGACGTGAATATGAATCGAAAAACATAAATATCAGAAATCGAACTTCAGAATTTTTTTTAATAGTATATATTAATCTAAAAAGAAAAGATATTATTAGGAACGGAAAGGAACCCTGAATACGTAAGCATATTTATTTATTTATTTTTTGTTGTTGTTGTTGTTTATTTGCTTATTTATTTATTTATTCAATTTCCACTCTGGATTCTTGTATGGTAATTTAAAACTGTAGAAAAAAAGTAAAACGTGAAAACTAACATGTAATCAAGCTGCAGAAAAAAATGTTTTTTGATATGGTAGATATTAACATTTTTTAAACGAAAGATACCATTACAACCGGAAAGGTACTGTTTTTTTCCTTCTTCTTCTTCTTTAAAAGAAAAAAAAACTGCACTGTGAACCTGTCAGTTGACATTTCAAAATACAGAAAAATCGGAACGCTTTCCTTTCGTCTGCTTGAAGAACCGAAGAAAAACCGGGCAGATAGATGCAAACGCAATCAGTGGCACGATGGAAAATCGAGATTTTGCGATGTTCATTAGGGTTTTAAATGAATATCCCGGCTAATTATAAAAAAATGAAACATCTGAGTCTCGGGAGCATTCGAAACTGTCTTCGTCTATCCTTATCCAAATTTGCAAACCTCTGCGTGCGCTAGATTTCTTTAACCATCACCAACACACACACACCAGAAAAACATATTTCGTATATTAATATAGTTATATAACAATAAACAAAATTTCTTTTTTGAAAATATAAAACATTGTTTATGTTATAGTTTTGGAATATAATTTATAAGCCGTAAACAATTTACAATATTTTCTTACAAATAAGATGCTTAGTTCTAAACGGAAAAAAAGTCTTTAAAACTTTTTTTATAATTTATTTTAGAAAATCGGTGTTCAAATCAAAGAAAATGCTGTATATTATTATAATCTTTATAATTTAGGAAATGACAATTGTATAAACGTCATCTATTTTGACAGTTGCTTTATATCTAATATGATCATTTAGTTGGACAAGTGAAATTAAATCTGTATCATCGAATTTCAAAATAAGCTTTTCAGCTATGCGAGCTTAAGAGTCCTTGACTGACAACCAAAATGGAGATAATCTAAGAAAAATAAAAATCAAAGGTTATATTTCAATCCCCTCAATTTTTATTGAATATTCCAAATTTGATGCCATATAATTCTGCATTTAAAAAGACTTAATAACTATTGACATCTCCTATCACACATTTAATTTATTGTTTGTTTGGGTAGGGGAATATAATAAGTTGACCTATTTTTTATGCAAGGCGATTTTTCTGAGAGTTAGGCGTGGTACCACTTGAAAAAGACGCCGCATATTTTCCGTAATCTGCTATAACTTATCTGACAGGTAAAAACATATTAATATTTGAAACATGAAAAATTGATTAAAGGTTGGGAAGAAAAAAATTAACTATATTAGAAGCATAGTAATTTATCAATAATATGTGTCTAAATAATTAGATTGATTTGGGTGGGATACATATTGTATCCTTTTCCAAATAACAAAATAATTAAAGTGTAGGAAAAAATAATAATTAATTTTAAATTATTTTAAAGAACCAAACTGATAGTATTTAACGTATATCTTGCTAATAACTCGAGCGTTCTGAATAAAACCCTATAAAACCATATGTGAAACTTCCTGAACGCAGCTTTTTTAGCCCTTACCCAAGAATCTCCTAAAAAAAAAACTACAATTATTGCAACTTCCCTGCAAATTTTATTTCCCTCTTAAAATCATCTCTGAAATGTGAACTAGAATAATGTTGTAGTTTTGTTCGTTACTAATTGCTAAATCAACAGTTTCAAACAACACATTTGTCATGTCAACTAATCACAGAAGCAAAAGTTACAGGTATAGAAGTCAGATCCGTTGACTAGGGAGACAAGGCAATTATACTATAAAGAATTTTGATCCCCCTTTTCGAACGTCTTCGCCACTTCGATTTTAAAACACGAATTCTAAATATTATTCTTATTATTTTATTCCATGGCTTCTGTTCTTTCGTTCAAAATAGATGACGCTCTATAACTTTAACTTTTCCCAGACCACCTGAAGGTTTCAAAATGTTTTGAGATGTCACTGTTTAAAATTTTTTTGCTGGGACATACGAGAAAAAAAAAATCACCGCATTGTCATTTTACTACGTTTAAATATATGAAGCTGGAAATAATTCTGTTCAAAAATTCATAGGTGTGTAATTTATACCGTATATAACCTACATACAATACGAGGGTAGGCTGATAAGTAATGCACACATACTTATAGAGAACGAAAGAAATGACCTTCAGAAGCGCGCTTGTTGGCATTTGAAAGTAACATTTCCCCTCTATACGTATCTGCAGATTTGAACTGATAGCATTTAGCTGAATTCATTCAGTGTATTTTGAGAAGCGGAAGTATGCACTATATTGTTCTAGTACTATGTCAACGCGAGTTAAACAGCTTGCTGTTATCGAATATTTAACTGCTGAAAAAGTGACTCGTGCTGAGATTCATCGTCGTTTAAAGATGATGATGCTGTTGATAAGTCTATTGTAAATCGATTGGTAGTAAAATTTTGTGATTGCGAGCCTAGAAAAGCCATAATTGTTGACGAAAAACGCAGCGAACGTCCGATCACAACCCAGACGATAAACGTAGCAAACTCGTCGGTGATTTGATTCAAAATGACCGACGAATCACTCAAAAGTGTACCCCAAACCATGTTGGAATATCCAAGGAACGTGTCGTCTTCATCATTGAACAATTGGGGTACCGTAAAATCCGCAACTGAAGAGGCTCTGCGAAACCTGAAGTTTGAACCGATTCAACACCCTCCTTACTTCCCCGATCTTGAGCCTTGCGATTCTTATTTTTTACCTCTACTCAAGAGAGACCTCAAGGGTGATCTTTAAACCTCGGACGATGAGGTGAAGGCAGCTGTGTAGTCTAATTGGATTCGAGAAAAGTCAGAAGAAATTTTTAGTGACGAAATAAAAAAAACTTGTTACACGCTGGGAGAAATTTGTTAGCCTTAAGGGTGTTCTCAAATCCAAAAGAGCAACTTTCTGACATAAGTTTTAATTTATTTTTGCTCGGAAATGCATGAAACTAGCATGTGTTGTTGTTCAAAAATTATATAATCGAGCTGTTTTTTCCGGGTTTTTTTGCAAACGCAATAGATCTTTCAGAAAATGGTGTCAAAGTTGACGTTTTGAATCGAAGTTCCCGAAGAAAGCAGAAAAACCAGTCCGTGAAGGGCGAAAATCGTCTTTGTCACGTGATCAAAAATGCTTATATCTCAATAGGTAATTCATTGATCAAAAAATGGAAAAAACAGTTCAATTCCAAAACGCTTCCATGGCCAGGCTTTCCAATTTTATATCTTTCCGCTAAAAAATCAATTTGTAAATGTGTCAAAACGTTTTGCGCTTGTTGAACAGAGCAGTTAAGAACAGCCTTAACGGTGACTGTGTTGAAAAATAAATATGTGATTTTGAAGCTTAAGAATTGTACTTTAATGTACTTTTCGTCCGATCTTGTTATTTGATTTTATTCGTGTTCTACAAGCATGTGTGCATTATTTTTCAACCTATTCTCGTAAGACCTGTCTAGCTTTGACAAGTTGGCGGCTCATATTGAAAGATTTTTTTTACATTGTGAACCACTATCACTGAAAGAAGTAGTTAGTATACACTATGACGCAAAAGTTTAGACAATGACGTCATTCAGCTTTAAAATGTAGAATTATGACGTCAGAATTACAAAAACCTGTAAATATATTCAAAAACTGATTTAAAATGCTATGTACAAAAGACAGTCGTTTTATTTGCTATAATACTAATTTTTTTCATAAAAATTCAAATGTGCTTGTCGCAAAAGTTTAGACACTATTCTAAATTTCTTTGAATATTCGCTGGCATATGCAAATTTAGAATCGATGATGTCACAAATTTGGAGTACTTAAGTTCTGCAAACGATTGCGCATCATAGTCGACATGCCGAGAGCTAAAGAAATTCAAGTGAATGAGGTTTCAAGGATTTGGCAGTTGAAAGGTGAAGGGAAGAGCGTTTCTGAAATTTCTGCTATTATTAATAGGTCAAAAAAATCTATTTATCGAGTTTTATCGAGTGGTTCCGAATATAAAGCAAAATGTCGGTCTGGGAGGCCACGTGTGACAAATGTACGAGAGGATCGCCTGATACAAAGACTAGCGAGTACTCAACAAATGAGCGTACGTGGAGTTCAAAGCTCATCGGGACTCTCTGTATCAAAGGATACGATTCGTAGACGAATTTTGGAAAAAGGAACAATCGTTTATAGCAAAATGCAGAAGAAACCAGCTCTGAAACCACATCATAAGTTACAAAGACTTATGTGGGCTCGAAAGCATATGTCATATGGAGAGAAATGGCAGTCAGTCACATTTAGCGATGAAAAAAAGTGGAATCTGGATGGTCCAGATGGTTGTTTATCGTATTGGCATGACTTGCGGAAGGAACCTCGACGTTTTTTCAGTCGCAAACAAGGAGGGGGCTCGGTGATGGTTTGGGCAGCCTTTTGCTATAATGGACAAGTATCTCTGACCTTCACCAGTGGTCGTCAAACTTCACAGCATTATACACATACATTAGAAGAAAACCTACTGCCATTTGCTGAGCTTCTAGGGGGTCCTCAGTGGGAATTTCAGCAAGACGATGCTTCAATTCACACTGCAAAACATTCAAAATCTTGGTTTAATTCCCATAATATAAGAGTTCTCGACTGGCCAGCATGTAGCCCAGATCTTAACCCTATAGAAAACCTTTGGAGCATCATGTGTCGCAAAGTTTATAGCAACGCTAGACAATACTCTTCTGAAAAGGAACTTAAGACATCTATTGAGAATGCATGGTACGATATCGATCCACAAACTATGCAAGATTTAGTTTCTTCCATGCAATATTGTGTATATGACGTAATACATAAGCATGGATGCGCAACCAGGTTTTAAAAATTGTTTATTTCGATTTTATTTAATTTGTGTCTAAACTTTTGAGACAGCAGTTTATTTTTGTTACCATTTAATTTATTGCAATATGCACAATTCCACTTTTCTTTGTTATAAATATTGTTTATATGTACAGCACATTAATTTCAAGCAGTGATTTGAAAATTGAATAAATATTTTTCAAAGTATGTAAGAATTTCTTCATTGTCTAAACTTTTGCGTCATAGTGTATGACATGGATAATGAAGAAAGAAATTTAAGCACACAGTTGGTGGCAAAAAACTACATATACTGCAAAAAAAATCTGATTTTATTTCTGCTTTAAATCTCTGATCTGAACTTCGATCTCGTTGTAGTTTTGATCAGATATTTGTCATTTTAGATGTCCTAAAAGCAAAAAAGTACAGAACCCGAAAATGGTGGTTAAGAGCGTAATTATACCTCGAAGAATACGCTATTTTTCTTTGTCATTTACATGTTCTGAATCTTCAACAATAAATTTTTAATTTGAAGTAAACATTATTGTTTGCACTCTTTATACAATTGGCAGCAGTTTAAATTAATAACATCTCTCTATTCTAAAAAAACAGTAACTACCGCTGTCACTGCCGCCGCCGGGTTTGAATTTTTTGTGACCGGAGTTCTTTCTTCGTTAATATTAAGAAAAATAATGCATACAAAAATATGAAAATGGGTAGTATTATACAGAAATGTTTGATAAACACGCTGATGCAGACAGTTTTCAAATCGAAGAATTATTTTAAGAGATATTTAATGCTAAAGTTGGACAAAATCGTTCCACTAAAAAAGTTTTATAGGAGCAAAAACTATACATCGGAATTTAATAATTTTTAGATCATTTTATGCGTTATAATTTCCCGGTGTGCAGAATTCATTAATTTTTTTAATTTGATTCATTTTTCGAGGTTTCATTTCTATTTTAAATTCAAATTTTCAGCATTTCGAGAGATATTTTTTACTTATTTCAGAAAATTGTACTAATTTAACCTGTTGCCAACTGTATAAACAACGGAAACAATAATGTTTGCTTCAAATTAAAAATTTATTTACACGTGACTATTATAAACAGAAAAGATACTTTCAAATTAAAATTAAATAATTATGTACAAAAAGCAGGAACTTAATAAAAATTAAGTCATAAAAATTATACACGTGAATTTTAAAAGAGAAAGGATATTGTAAAATAATAAATTCATTAACATGCGTTAGACGTCTTAAATAGGATAAATTACGTCATATTTACGTCACATTACAGTTATTACATAAAATGAACACAAAATAATATTCAAAACAGTTTAAATTTAGAAATTGCGCTAGACATTTATTTGATATTTTTAGAGGATCTTTTCAACTATTTTTGTTAGGAAAGCGCAAATAATATTTCATTTCTAACAAATGTATTTTCACGTGAATATTTAAAAGAGAAAGAATAGCTTTGTCAAAATTACGTCAGACTAAAAACGATTAATTTAAAATGTCTCATTTAAAAGATCTTTCTTTTCGCTTTGTCAAAAAATACCAGGAGACAAAGACTGGTTACTTAATTCCTTTTATATTAGCTTATTTTGAAATGTTGTTACACGTGCCTGCGTCATCAAGTTATTTTTATTTCGACGTTTTATTTGTATTTTTATTAATGTTGTACTAATTTATTTGTTCTTTCGTTATTTAAAATAAAAATTATGTCAATTTGTATAATTTGACGAATGGTTTGGCGATTTATATAATTTGGCGAAATTGGTCGACGGGATAATCAAGTAGTACCTCAGCGGATTTGGCGTTAAAATTCCCCAATCAAAGAGAAATAAATAGAAATCCGTTTATAGGGAGATCGCCACTGTTTTTTAAATTATAATTTAATCATTCGAAATCTTTTTAAAGCCGATCAAATTAGCGTGCATTTAGAGTCTGCGGTGTCTGGACGGGGGTTGGCGAGCGTAGCTCGTAGGGGGCCGAGCCCCCTAGTTTTCTAAAATTTGTAAAAAATATCTCTCGAAATGCTGAAAATTTGAATTTGAAATAGAAATAAAACCTCGCAAAAAATGAGTCAAATAAGAAAAATAAATGCAATCTGCACACCGGAAACTTATAACGTATAAAATGATCTAAAAATGATTAAATTCTCATGTATAGTTTTTTCTCCAATAAAACTCTTTTAATGGAACGATTTTGTCCAACTTTAGCATTAAATATCTCTTAAAATAATTCTTAGATTTGAAAACTATCTGCATCAGCGTGTTTATCAAACATTTCTCTATAAAACCACCGATTTTCATATTTTTGTATGCAACAGTTTTTTTAATATTAACGATGAAAGGCCATGCTTAAGCATTCAAATTGGATGCCGATCTACCCGGAATATCTACGCAGATTTTCATTGGTCCATTTCCAAATCAAAACTTTTTTTTATACATATAGAAGAATATGCATTTAATTGAGAAATCTCCGCAAACGAAGTGTCCTATAATTTTTTGTTATAATGCTATTCTTTTTTCAAGAAAAGGACATAAAATACCTTATCTGTTGCTAAAGTTTGATCATACGCATATTTGACACAAAACTAATCGCTTACAGTAAACAGTTGTCCACCCGCTTTCTAAGTACATATGGGCATAACCATATTATCATTCGCTACCCGGAATATCTACGCAGATTTTCATTGGTCCATTTCCAAATCAAAACTTTTTTTTATACATATAGAAGAATATGCATTTAATTGAGAAATCTCCGCAAACGAAGTGTCCTATAATTTTTTGTTATAATGCTATTCTTTTTTCAAGAAAAGGACATAAAATACCTTATCTGTTGCTAAAGTTTGATCATACGCATATTTGACACAAAACTAATCGCTTACAGTAAACAGTTGTCCACCCGCTTTCTAAGTACATATGGGCATAACCATATTATCATTCGCCCCCCCCCCCCCCTTACAACTATTTTTTTAAGTGCGAACAATTCAACGAAGTTGTGCTTATTATTATTTTTAATTGAAGATACATGTATTCTAAATAACTGCATGTGTAAAGATGGTGACATTTGATTTGTAAATCGGAAAATTTTCTTTAAAAAATTTGATTAATTGACAGGTTATTGTTACACATTAGAAATTTCGATATCGGGTAAATTGATAGCTAGGATTTTTCTCAACAATGATTAATAGCATTAGATCTGTTTTATATATATATATATATATATATATAAACTTCCGACAGATTCGATTTAATTGATTTTATTCCCATTTTCAAAAATAAATAAATAAATAAGTAAATCTAAAGCATCTTTTTTGAAGGCATATAGGAAAACTCAATTACTTAATATAATGGACCATATAATGGTGTCGTAATAAATGGATATTATTTACAATAATTATACTCAATTTCCATGGTACAGTAGATCGTTTTTCCTTTTTTCTCTAACTGGCATAGTTTACTTTTTACTTCTAAAACCTATTTGGAATGCATGCAAGAATAATTCTTTCGTAAAAATTGTGTTATCTTAAAAAAAAAAAAAAAAAAAAAAAAAAAAAAAATTTAACTATGTGTAGACCTTTTTTAACTACTTTAATTGATAAAATAAATCGTTCCGAACATGTTTTTTCAATTTTATAATTAAAAGTTAATTAGTTAAAGAGTGACTGCAATTCTTACAGAGGTCACTTTTCCATGTACTTTGTTGGTTCAAAGGGTACCTGACTCTTGTCAATTGTCAATCCTGGAAATCAATTCAAAACATCAACGTTCACGGTATTTCTTGGGAAACGTTTTTTGTTTGTAGGAAATGAAAGATTTTATTCAACTCCTTGTAATTTGAATAATAACACAGGCCTGCGGTGAAAAAAAATACAAGGGAATTGATAGCTGATCTTTATGTATTTTTGGTACTAACTGAAAAACAAATAATGAAAAAATTCTATCACGTCACGTTTTTTTGAAAAATGAAATTTTAGTTTGATTTTTATGAACATTCCATCGTCCATACGCCCCGTTCCTCATGGACATGATGTACCAGTGCCTTTGCCTTCAATTGAATTGCAAAGTCATCTTTTCAGGGTCTTCAGACTCGGAACATTCAGAAGTTCAACACTGCAAATAGAAGCGTCTTAAATTTAGACACATATGTGACTGAAAAAGAATTTTAGACACTTAAGTGTCTTAATCTGAAAATTAAGACACTATAGATGTCTTAATTTAAGATACATAAGCGTCTTACTATGACCATGGTGTAAACGAACTGAGAATAATGTCTAAAATATCCGCAAACGTCTTATTTTAAGACACTTCATTGCTTTAAACGTGTCTTAATTTAAGACGTTTTGATTCTTCCGACGCAATAACCACCAGGGGGCACTGGGGCACTGCCAGTCGCGCATGCGTTTTAGATGTCTTCGTTCAAAGTTGGTATACGTTGTAATTCAAACGAAGTTTGTTTTTATGTACGCATGTATTTTAATTCTTTTTTCGCGGAATGTGAAGTTCTGTGATTTAAATTCGTATTCACTTGGATTATTTATTTATTGAATACATACATCTGACGTGTGTGCTTGACATCAAATGTCTCTTAGAAGCTGTCGTCCATATAAGGGCGGGATAGACACAGAACAGAAGTAGACGACGGTTGAAGATTACACCCGGAAATTCTACAAAGCGTGTGCAATGGGCTTAGTGTTAACTCGTATTAATTTATATCAATAATATTGTGTTATTCATCTTCGTCCTGTCGAAGCTGGCAAAAAAAAAAGAAACTTTTGTCTGGCGGGCCCTGTTTTGAGGATGAAACATCTCATTCTTTAAATATGGCTAGTCGGATGTATTATGGGATTACCTTTTAAACTGATGAAAGTCTTTCTCCCTCACTGTGATTGTGGTACTTTTTAAAATTACAAATCGAGGAATTTTTCTTACCTCTTGCAGCAACTCAAGTAAGTTTCTTTATAGTAGTAAAATTAGTGTATTTTATGATTTTATTTATTGTACTAAACAAAATCTTGCATGAAATTTAATTAGTTTTGAATCTGTTCGCAAAAAACCCCACTAATTCTAGAAGTATATATTTTTAAACTTATGACGTTCTTTTTTATTACGAATTATATATTCAATGTCAGTTCTTAGTTTCAATGAATAATTTTTATCTCGCAGTAAAGGACGGCCACAAGGAAGTAAAGAAAAAGAAAACTTTGAAAGATGACCTAATGCTTTCTTACTTCCTGGCATAAAACCGCAGATTAAAAAAAGATAAATAAAGTAAATGAGACTCGTCTATTATATGAAGCTGCCTGTAAAAATATACATATGTATTTGATTTGCAATCAACTCTAATACTGATTTTTTTATTATTTTTAATAAAAAAGTAATTTGAAATTTATAATGGGAAAATTAAAAACCTCTAACTAGATTTCGTATTTAAAATTGTGGTAACTTTATTTATATGCACTTATACGAAAAATACAAAAATGACAGATGTTACTGTATATATTTAAGACGAAAGAAGTTTGGAAACCATAAGTTATTTTTTCCTCATGTTTTTAATATAGAATATGTACTTATTTGTTTTTATTGATAGTTGAATAGCTTTTGTGAGTACCCTCTGATCTACATAAAAACTTGCCCATGTGGAAATATAAATTTTTTAAAAACATAATTTTTAAATAAGTATTTTCATTTTTTTTGGGGGGGGGAGGGGGGGATTTTGCATGAATTTTTGTAAAGCTGATATCTTAAATCTTGCACTGATTGAAAGTTTTGAACTTTTAGAGTAGAACAAGTTTAAAAACGCAAATATATTTAACAAAATACCAAAGTCATTTTTTCCCCAATGTTATTAAAGTAGAATATTTATTTATTTATTTTCATTATTCACGACTGTACATTACGACTGTAGTGTCCCCAAATTTGATGTGCAATATTTGTAAAGCTTATATTTTAAATCTGTTTCGAAATTGTGCTGATTATAATCAATATTTTGAACTTTTAAAGTAAAATAAGGTTAAAAACAAAATAAATTAAAAAAATCAAATATTTAGATAAATATTTTTTGTTTTTTAATCTTGTTCTACTCCTGAAGTTCAAGATATTGATTATAATCAGTACAATGTCGTAAAAGATTTAAATTATCAGCGTAACGAAAATTGTATACCAAAACTGAGAGCACCAAAAAAAATCAGGCTGTATTGGGAGGGGGGGGGGAGAGAGGGGCAGGACCACAGCCAAATATTTTTCCAGGATTCAAAGTGGTCAAACATGGCTACGTATGATGCTTACAAAAAAATGGATGCGATTCAGACGTTTGAAGTGTCTGAAATTCAGACGCAAAAAGTGTCTGAAAAAATTCAGACATTTTAAAATGTCTGAAAATTTAACACTCCATTTCAGACACTTAAGTGTCTGAATTTCAGACATTTTAATTTAGAGTGAAGGCTCCGATAATGAATATAAGCTCTCTGGAAGCGATTCATCTCAGTCCATCTCTCAGGTTGAACTTAGTGATCTGACTAGAGATCTGGGCCTTTTGAAAGAGGTAGCATAATTGTTGTGCTCCAGATTGAAAGAAAAGAAACTTATTGGCCAAAGAAACCGCTTTTTATTAGTACAGGATTTGAGAAAAGGAATTTGTTGAGTAGTACTTTGAGGAGGGGGAGAACCTGCTCTATTGATCTGATGTTCCCGGATTGATGAGCAATTTTAATATCACCTACGATAAAGATGAATGGAGGCTGTTTATACAAAAGGAGCCTTAAAGTTGTCCTTCTTCATCAAGGAAGCGAGTATGCATCTGTACCAGTTGGATAATAGGCGCATTTAAAAAAAAAAGCTATTAAAACCTGGCTTACGTCCTCAACAGAATTAAATATTCCGACCTCGATTGGACCGTTTGCGGTGATTTGAAAGTTACCTCCATGCTTCTTGGTCAACAAGGCGGATACACAAAGTATCTATGTTTTATTGGTAAGTGGGACAGCCGTGATAAGACTCAACATTGGTTAAAAAAAAAAAAAAATAGCCGAAAAGACAAAATCTTAAATCAGGCACTAAGAACGTGATTCGGAACAATTTAGTTGAGCCGATAGTTGTATTGTTTCAAAAGATTGCGATTGTTTCAAGTGATTGCGATTTTTTTCAAATGATTGCGATTGTTTCAAATACCTGTGCAAAAAGTTTTAGGTTTATCCGAAGCCAAGTTGAAAGAGGAAATCTTTGTTGGTCCAAATATCCGCAAGCTTATGAAGGAATAAAGAATTTGAGACTAGTATGACAATAAAGGAATAAAAAAGCTTGAGTTGCTTTCAAAGATGTCGTATGCAAATTTCTGTGCAATTACAAGAATCCTGACTATAAACTAATTGTAATGAATAGGATGGACAAATTTCAAGCGTTGGGTTGCTCCATAAGTGTCAAAATACATTTCGTTCACTCACATGTGCACTTTTTCACCCGCAAATTTAGGATCAGTCAGCGAAGAACAAGGTGAAAGGCTCCACCAAGCCGTCAAAGATATGGAGCGCTCAAAAGAAAGATGGGATAAGATCATGCTCGCCGTCTACTGTTGGATGTTAACACGAACACCAGATAGGCCTGAGATTGAACATAAAAGAAGAACATCAAAAAGAAGTTTCATAGAAAAGAGTACGTACTTAAATAGAAACTTTTTTGTTTTATTTTGTTTTTTGCTCAGTTTAAAATTGCTTGAAACTTTCATGTACACATACATAATATTTGCTCCTCTTGGTCAGTTGTCTATTTTATGTACGTTGCCTTAATAAAAGCAAATTAAAATAGTATGTAGATGATATTTTTCTCATAATTTGATGCAAAAAGTTTAAACTCGAGGGAACTTTTTGTTTTATAATCGATCAGAGGATATGGCAACAGTTGTTTTCATCCACTTAAACCTATTAAAAAGCAATCGATTACTGAAAAATCAATTTGCCTCACCGAGAATCAATTATTTTACATACATTTACATGGATAAAATCCACTGTTGCCAAATAGTAGATGCAAAATTGTTCGAGAGAATTCCTTTTCAGATAGGATTTTAGCAAAAATAACGATATCGATTTGCAAAAAATCCTGATGTGATGGGACAAAATGGAGGTCATTTTCGAAATCAGCACATCAAATAACATAAGAATCCGCGAAAACTTCCCTTGTATTTTTTGAAAACTTCAATTTCGCAGGCCTGTGTAATAGTCCCAAAATTTATGCACTTTACAGTTGCAAATTACACAGCGAATCCCTAAAAATTGAAAATAATAGCATCCTAAAAAATCAAGAAGTTTTGGCATCAAAAATCGCATTCTCCGTAAAAAATATCTCCTCTCATATGATATGCAGTTATCTAATTTTGTTAAAATATTCCTGTGAATTACCAGAAAATCTATTAGTAATCATTTATTTTATCTTACATGAAATTCATAGGGAGCTTAAAACCCAGATTCTGTTAAAAACAGAACAATTAATCTGTAAATTTAACCTTAGAATCTGTATATTTACATCAATATAAACCTCTAAAGCCATTCAAATTTTCATGCATACTAAAAACGATAAAATTTTACACGAAAGAAAAAAAAAAAGGAGAAAGAAAGAAATGTCATGCGTGAAGCATATATTATGAAACACTTTCCAACATATTCAGAATACCGTAACAAAACTTCGCCGTTTTATAAGATGAAAGATTATGTCTAAACAATGTAGAAAACGGATAACACACTTGATACTTAATTTCAGCTATTACCATCTACCGCCGTAAAAATATCTGAATTCTTTTGTTCAGCCATATGACTAATTCTGGTATTTTTTTAAATAATAAAGTAGATTTCTTCAGGGGGGCTCCGCCCCCTGAACCGCCCGTGATCTCATTAAATTACATATGTAACTTTTTATTGATTGCGCTAATGGTTACCGCAAATCTTAGATTTCTTTTTACACTTCCGAGTCTTATTTTTTAATACCGGTGGCCAGAAAATGATTTACATGACGCAATTATATTATAAGTTTAGGTTTTATGAACGAAAATATAATTTCCTTTGAAAATTAAAATAAATTTCATTCATATTTTCTGAAATGAAGTGGCATTAAAAAGTAACACTCGTCAAAAAATATTTTTTCAGGCAATCTTGCTAATGTTTGGTTTTTAAGAATGAAAATATTTATTTCCCGATACAATGACGTCATTTTCGACAGAGATAATTTTGAGGTGCATAATTTTGACATTTACTATTTATTTGCTTTTCAAAAGTTTTTTTTTTTTTTTTTTTTTTTTTTTTGTGATTGAAATTTAAGATTAAAAATTAAACATTTCTGTTAGCCGTGTGAAAACGATAAACCTCGAGATATTGGTAACATTTTTTTTTTTTAATAATAAGAATTAATATCATAACACAAGGCCCTTTTATTTCAGACTCAAAGCGTATTCGTTTTAGTTTTGGTATATGAGGCCAAATTCACCTTCTTTTCGCATTTTCGTTTTATTTCCAATATGAAGACGTATTCATGTCTATTTTTTATTTCATTTCCTTCTTGCATATGAAAATCTTTCCAATCAAATTAAATGTTGAGGATAAATTATTATTCCGGTATCTGATTTTCTTGGCAACGGTAAAAGAAAAAAAAGATTGTTAAATTTTACAGAAAATTGTCAATTTATTCCTTATGAAAAGAATGAACTTTTTAATTTATAAGAGAAATATTTGAACAAAATAAATAGAACATAGCCTGTCTTTATTTCTGGGGTGAAATCCATCTATATGTAAAGACACAAAGGCATTAATTCATCCCTTTTGACGTTGATTTGACTTCAAACAATTACACAAACTTTCACATTTACGATATTTTTAGGTGTAGTTCCGTTGCTAGGTAACAGTTAAAAGAAAATTAAAACAATGAAATATGTACATTTAAAAGGGGAAAATGCATTAAAAAATGTTTTATATTATTGCAACACATATATAAAATCCATCCATAAGTTACACACCGAATTTAAAAACTTTGACAAATGTATAGACAAATTTTCAAACTAATATGAATAATATATTATTCTAATTAGGAAATTTCATCATCAATTTCATCATAATTTACCACTTAATCCTTCAATCATATGAGCCATTTCCTTTGAACAAATAAAAATGGAAAAATCGTCTGAATTACCATAGAAAAGCATTATTGCGCAAAATAAAACATTCTATATTTTCCGAACGAATGGACAAAATATAACAAAAAACTATACAGCTAAATCCGGACACCTCACCAACATACCCACTTAATCTCAAGTTAATCGGGTGCTGTTTGCAGCAGTTATCGCGGAACAGACAGACAGACTAACAAACAGACGGAAATTAAAAACTTTTCGGGTCTCTACAGTAAGCCTTCACTAACGTTTCGGCAATAATCAAACTCCATATATCTTTATAAATGCAAGACCGATCATAATCAAACTGCACCTCCTTTCAAACATTTTCCTGGACTTCCTATTTCATCGTGCTGCTCAAAATTGATTATTTTCAAACAATAAAGAACCATAGTATCCATATAAAAATAGCAAATAAAGCCTTTGTGCAACAATATTAAAAAGCAGAAAAACCAACGTTTAAAATTGCACAAAAAATACATGAAAAGCAGCAAACAGCTGTTTCGAATCTACTAGCGAGATTCTTCTTCAGTGCAAGAAAGGGAAAAAGGAACAGCGTGCTAGAAAAAGCAAGGCTGAACTAAGCCTTGCTTTTTCTAGAACGCCTTTCCCTTTTCCCTTTCTTGCACTGAAGAAGAATCTCGCTAGTAGATTCGAAACAGGTGTTTGCTGCTTTTCATGTATTTTTTGTGCTATTTTAAACGTTGGTTTTTCTGCTTTTTAACATAGTACCCATAGTACGCAGCTGGAATTTGCATCTGCAAGGAACGTTAGATCTTTTCGACAATACAATAAAAGGTAGAAAATTAAGGAACTTTTTGTGATCTTTAAATATTGAAGTTTGAATTGTACTAATATCCAGGCTTAATGATAATTAATGATCCAATTAATAATATATCCAGTTATCGTAATATTTCTAAAGCCGGGGTGGTTTCTTCCAGAGGGGCAATTTTAAATGTTTCTCTTGGGCGAAAAAAATAGTTTTTCCTCTTCTTTTTCTCTATGATGCAAGTTTTTAACTGCTTGAAATTATAAGAAGTATTTTAAATCATTCTGAAATTTCTCGAGATAGAATTGAGAAATAAAGGCAATAGATTACGTACAGCCATCCCCTCCCCCCCAAAAAGAGAGAGAAAGAGATAGAACACCCAATGCATTTTAATGTCCAAATTGTCACAGAAAAAGAGGAAATAGCCATTTATGCTGCATCAAGTGATGAAATATATAAACAAATTCGCTAACCATGTCATTCCTCAAGCCGGGTGATTTAAGATTCACTTGTAAATTTATTATTCAATTTAAAAGTATTTGGGAATATTATTATTTGATCTTTTTAAATATGACCTAATTTCCACCATTTAAAGCTTTTCACGCATAACCATTTAATTATTTTGAATATTTTATATATGGCGGTATTTAATATTTGGGCATTTTACATATGCCGTAATTATCGTCTTTAAATGGATTTTCGGGTGTAATAATTTAAAATTTTAAAGATTTTCCTACTTTTTTAATATTTACCTATAAATACAATTTTTATGACGTAATTTTCCGTATTTCCTGCTTTTAACACGTAATTATTCAGTTATAATTTAAAATTTCATTTTTGTTTTCAATAGTCACACATAAATTCATTTTTTATTTGAGATGAAATGTAACTCTTTACGTTTTTTTTACAAATTGGCATCAATATAAAAAAAAAAAATTAACCTTTCACAAATATGAAAAAATATTCCTTGAAATGATAAAAATTTGAATTAAAAATTGGAAAAAACCCTTCAAAAAATTAGTCAAATTAAAAAGATAAGCACAACATGTATACTGCTAGCTTGTGAAATATATCGCAAGAAAAAATCATTAAATTCCTCTGTATAGTTTTTGCTCCCATAAAACCGTTTTAATGAAATGATTTTAACCGAATTTAACACTAAATAGCTCTTAAAATAATTCTTCGATTTAAAAACTGTCTGCTTCAGCTTGTTTATCAAACAATTCTCTGTAATAGTGCCAATTTTCATATTTTTGTATGGAACTGTTTTCTTAATATTAGCGAAGAAAGACCGCCGGTCACAAAAAAATCATTTACGGCGGCGGCGGTGACAGCATTAGTTTTTTTTTTTTTTTTTTTTTTTTTTTTTAAGAATAGAGAGATTTTAGCACATCAAAAAGTGAGTTTAAATTCAATTACAAGATTCCATCTTTACATACAAAAACAGAGTTAAGCTAAATAAAAGGGTGCAAAAATATAAATTAGTTTAATGTTAAAAATATAAGTTAGTTAATTTATGTTTTAAAACTAGCTTTTAACGAATCAATAAAATTGTAACAGTTGTCATTTCTAAATATCCATAGAGTAATAATTTCTAGCTCAGAATAAAACGCCTTCTAATAAATAATCTTAATCTTCTAATGAATAATTTTAATTGGTATTGTTATGCAATTTTAAAAAAAGTTCAAACCCATTAGAAAATTATTTAAGATAAATTATTCTGTGCTTCTTTACACTAGAGTAAAAAACGAAGAAACAATACTTCCTTAACATCTGACTATCATCTGATTAATTAATTCTAAATCCATGTTCTTTGTCTAAGAAGCGAATCAATAAATGACACGATGCCCCCTTTTTACAACCTGTAGCATTCTCTCACTTCAAGGAATATCTTTCTTCTTCGCGCCGCTTTGAGATACCAAAAATTTCTTTTCTTCCTCCATTATGTTGCAAGTAATTTTTTGATGCTCTCAGACTGGATGGAGAAGAAGAAAAAATGATGCACGAAATAAAAAACAAAAATATGGAGATACAGAAAAAGAAAAACCAGAAAAAGCTAACAATGAAATGAAAAATGAAACAAAAAGAAAACTATCTTTTTTTCTCTCTCTCTCTCTGGGAATGATTCCCAACTGAATACAGGGTAGACAGACGATGTTCAGGGGCGGTTAGACAATTTCTGAAATAAGAGGTGAAAGTGAATGGATTTGATAGCGCGGAAATAAACAAAGTTGCATTTTTAATGTGAATAAACGTTGCCTGTTTGATACTTTGTTTGGATATCGATCTTCATGGTTTTGAGGTATTCTTTTTCACTTTGCGATGAAATGTTTTTATTTTTTTCGACGGACATTTTCTAGGTGATAATGTTTCGAGTCACATTTATAAAAGTTGATTCTCGTCTCAAGGTTGCAACTGTGATACATTTAGATTCTATTCATTTTTTTTTTTTTTTTTTTAACAGTTATATATTTAGCTACTTTATTCCTGGAGTATTTTTTTAGAGTATGTTATATAATGAGTTTGACCTTTGATATTTGTTAGTAAAATACACTCGTGGCTTTTCTTTCTTTCTTTTTCTAGTCGTGATCAGAGTAGTTTTAGTAGTGGAAAGCTTTATGAGGCAGGCCTCCTTTTTCAACCTTACTGCGATAGGTGAAAAGCCTTTTGGGAGGTCTTTCTAAGTGACCTGAAATTTATGGAAAGAAAATTATGTAAACTCTATTCAGTCGTTCTAATTTGACTTCACAGGATTGTGATGCAGTGGCATATTAATGAAAATATTTACGATACGTGATCAAAACATTGGGGCTATCGATCCTCATGGTTTTGAGGTATTCTTTTCTCTTTGCGGTAAAATGCTTTTACTTTTTTCGACGGACATTCTCTATAAGGTGATAATGTTTCAAATCACATTTATAAAGTTGATTCTCGTCTCAAGGTTGTAACTACGATACATATAGATTCTATTATTTTTTTTTAACAGTTATATATTTAGCTACTTTATTTCTGGAGTATTCTTTCAAAGTATGTTATATAATGAGTTTTGATATTTGTTAGGAAAATATACTCGTGGCTTTTTTTTCTTTATTTTTTTTTCCTAATCGTAATCAGAGTAGTTTTAATAGTGTAAAGTAACAGATTTTGAGGCAGGCCTCCTTTTTCAACCATGCTGCGATAGATGAAAAGCCTTTTGGGAGGTCTTTCAACTGACCTGAAGTTTATGCAAAGAAAATCATGTAAACTCTATACAGCCGTTCTAATTTGACTTCATACGACTGTGATGTGGTGGCATTTTATTAAAAATATTTACGTTACGCGATCAAAACATAGTGTACATTGTGAAACTTAAAAGGCAAGAGTTCCAGAATTTTCGTTCCGATGAAACTAAGTTAATAAGAAGCAGAAGGCATAAATTACTAAAACTTCCATGGAAACAATTAATTTTCATTATTAAGAAGAGATACGTAAATTGAAGCGGTCCCCTTACACAATCCGAAATTCATGTTTTTGCCTTTAGAGTCAGTAGGGAAGAGAAGTATTTTGTATTGCCAAGGCATTTATTTTTGCATCAAACATGGCGCCAAGCGAAAAGTACATTAGCTTCATGGATATGTTAAATTTCAAAAAGACTGCAAATCATATTACTATATTTTGGCATATTTATAGTAAAAAAAAAAGTAAAGTTTTTCAAGAAAAACTTTAATTTTTCCCGCTAGGGGTCGTTCGAATCGATTTTCAGTGGCGAAGGGACCTGCGATGGTGGGACAAGAGATGACGGAGTCACTTCGTCACTTCCGCTACCGGCTGAGTCCGTAGCTCCATTTTCCAACTACTAGCATGGATTATGAAATCCTTTGCAACACACACAGAATACAGTAGAGAAATTTTATCATTTAATGACACGAAAGAGATTATCTAAGTAAACAATATACAAAACATATGACACATTTCAAAAACCAATTTTAGCAATTACCTACCAAAGTCGCGATGGTAATCAATAGGGGAACTCGGGGCACAACGGGTTAAAGGGGCGGAATGAAGTTTGACGTTTTTCGGTGTCAAGGAGGTGCTGCCAGCGAGCAGCAATAAGCAGAAGTAAGAAAACCTGTTGTCGTTCAACTTCGGCAGCCATGTTAGTCTAGTTTTCTGGAGCGTTGGTGCGTGAATTTTTCGTTGTGTGATTTTTTACTCCTGTATTGTAATTTCTGATGATTTTGTAACCAAGGTAAGGCATACATACTTTACGCTTCAACTATAGTTAGTTCATGCTTGAAGTACGTTTAATTGTCGTTACTTTCGCGTAGTTAAACGTTTGTTTACGTATCTTTCTCGAGTGATCTAACCTCCCTAACCTAAATCGTTTCCCTGGGGCGGAATGGGTGGTCATTTTTGATACCAAACAATTCCAGGGTAAACCTCAATAACGTTACATGGCTATTCGAGTATATTTACGCGAGTTAGAACTCGGACAGACAAACCCAATTCATAAACGCTTTTCAACTGCGTTGGAAAGTGTTAAAAAGCGTTTGGTGAGCATTTTTGTAAATGAATAATTATATAAAGAGTCTGTTTTTTATTATTATTCAAATTATCATAGTATCAAACTAAAACTTATACTACATTTTTCATTAATTTCAACATACAATAGACTACAACTGTCATTTTATACTAATATATTTAAATATAAATGTGAAACGAAAAATATAAATGAGAAAATAATTATGTATATACATTCTTTATTGTAAATTGCGGAGCGAATTACATTTTGAGTGACTGCATGCATATGTAAGAAACGGAGTCTTGCATCGAATCAGCTAAACAGATTCTACTCTAGCGCATTGGCCATTGGCTCTAAATTTTTTGCTGCGGATCGGGTTGAGTCGGATTGGTTAGCGTGTTTCCATTTTCGGATTGTCTCAGATTAGTGTTTTGTTTCTTACCAGTCGGGATCGTGAATTATTTCACAGAAAAGCCTAGAATATTTAAACTGATAAAACAATATTTGCAAGATAAACTTAATATTAGAGATTTGATTGTAGACTATTTTCCTATAATTTCTTTAAATTATAGATTGATTCTTTTTTCATGTTTATGGTAGGATTGCTGGTCGACTAAAATTATTTTATAGAACTCGGGTCGGGCATAACTTAACCCGCGCAGGTTCTGCAGTAACAACCAGGAGTTTCGTAAGGAATGTGATAGAAAATTCGTGTAGACCGGAATACAGACTTACTTTAAAATTTAAATGAGATTGTGCTATTAGATGGAACACTTTTACTTAATAAATTATTGAACTCTTGGCTTTTCCGAAGTAAGCATGAATTTATAGATAAAATGTAAAGACTTTATGTTTTATGATTGAATTGATGCTAAATTAATGCACTTTAAGGTTCTAAGCTACTTCACAAGATTTTATTTCACTGACGTTTTCTTGATAATTTTGTATGGTATCAGAAGTCTGAATCACGGCGTCTGTGTTCGATCTATATGCGTAATAATAATTGTGATTTCTTATAAACGACTGAAATAAAAGGCAATGAAAAAAAAATGCAGTATTTATAAAGTGAGCATTACTGTCTTAAAAATACTGTCAATGCTAATTATTTCAAAAACTATGTCGAGTAACTAATTTAACATCTTCGCATTATGGATAACGTATGATTTACACCCCTTACAAAAATTTCCTATCGAATTCTATAAAAAATATATAGAAAAGTGTTAGAGAATCCTATAAAACTATGGCTCGTTTTCTACATGCTAGCTTAACTAAAAGCTGTGGAAATATCTGTAGAAGTTCAATAGAAATGAGAAATGTCTGTCTGTAGTGCTTATATAAAAATATCTATAGAAATAATAGTGCTTCTATAAAAATATTCGAATTGTGCCAGCAACACGCAACTGCTTTCTATAGGTGTTCACCCTCCCAAGTACTAACCGTGATCGACGTCTACTACCGTGATCGATGTCTACTTCAGTGATCGAATTTGAGCGAGTACTTTCAGCTTTGTAATGTCTATTCTTGTTATACTGTTTCAACTTTGTTTCTGTTGTGATTTGCGTTCCCAATCATTAAACCCGTGCAGAATTTACCCTGATTCTCAAACTGTGTGAATTAGAAAACCGAAACTATTTGTAACTTAGAACACCAGATTTAAGGATTGAAAAGGCCCTTAAAATAAAGAATTTATTTATTGATTTACTTATTTATTTTGTTGGTGATCTTTAAAAAGATTAATGAATCATAAACAAACTAATTAACCAACATTTAAATCAGTAGTTCGACTGATATATTATTACATTAACAATTGAATCACAGTCTATTAGAATGGAATTAAATTATAATCATATTAAATCGATGGAGTACTATTACATCAAACTGATGTATTACAAACTTCAATTAATTAATTAACTAAATTAATATTTTTTTAATTTTTTAATATATAGGTGTAAATAAATTAATACACATAAATTTTAAAAGAAAAAATATATATTTACATATTAAAAAAATCTATAGCGTCGTTAGTCTATAGAAATTCTAAAAGGTTTATGTACTCTATAGAAAAGTTGATCAATAGAGAAAAAATTCTACAGGACTTCTGTGAATTCTATAAAAACATTTTCGTTGGAAAAAATATCCTATAGAACTCTTCAAAACTCTATAGAAATGGTATTCTATAGAAACGCTATTCTATAGAATTTGTAAAGAATTCTATAGAGTTCTATACAGTTCTATGAACTATTTTCGTAAGGAATATATTCGATACCATGAAAGGAAACTGCTTAATAGAGTAACCTATTAAGGGTGTATTCGAAAAAATATTTTTCCACCCTCAACAGCTCGAATTTTGTGAGACATTTTCAGACTCATTTTTAAAAGTAAAAACATGAAACTTGCTGAAGTGATTTTTGAAGAAATGTATAAGAGGCCGTGTGATTTCATTTTTCGCTCAGTTAATTAGAATTTGATTTTTAAACAAATATTTTCTCAGTATGACCATTTTTTTTTTATTCCCAGATCTCCCGCTTCGGAAAATTCGGTTCAAAACCCCAACTTTGACAGCATTTTTTGCAACATTTACTGCCTTTATCAAAAAATCGGCAAGCAGGGCACATTATGTAGTTTCTAAATAAGAGTTTGCCAGTTTGATGCGTTTGAGAGCAAAAATGAATTTAAAAATAAATCAGAAAATAAGCAGTTTGGATTGGAATACACTCTTAAGACGAAACGATAAGTGGCTAGAAAACATTTCTGTTTTAGACAAGTCTCAATCTTAGAAGGTGCACTGTTCCTTATCTTCTTCAAACCCGAAGGTAAAGTAACACTGCGAATACACATTCATTGATTTTGCACAAACAAAAAAAACACCATAGGAGGAGCCCTTTTTCTGAAATTGATACTTTAGGGGGGGGGGGGGGGTGGTAATTTAGGTTTAAAAATACGGATTTAAAATTACTAACACCCTTTAAATATAAATTTAATTATGAATGACCTAAATTACGCGGTAACAAATCGAAGGCCGTAGAATACACAATACGGGGGTCTGTCCAGGCTTTTCTCTCATGGTCCTGTTTTTGTGAAATTGTGAAAAGCTTTTTTACATTTGTGAAAAATCTAGTCAATTTCGTGAATTTGAAATGTAACGTTATAGTCAGGTTCTTTTTTTATGTATTTTAAAGATAATATTATGTATGTAAAATACATATATTTCCTTTCTATACGTAGAAGTGACAGGTCAGATTTTACTTTTAAATGATTAAATTTGTGAAAGGTTTAACTTAGAGCTGGAAAAATTTTGTAAGAGGCCTATTTTCAAGACAAAAAATTTAGTGAAGGGTCCTTTTTTAAGGTGAAAAGTTTTGTGACGGGTCCTTTAAAGGATCCAATTTCTTCCTAAACAGATTCCTACAATATGAACCTTAAAAAGCTCACTGTTTTACTTAAAAGGCGACTAAAATAATAAAATAAATGTTACAAGTTAAAAATATACATTTATTCTAAACTTCTTAGTACTTTCGGCATGCATTTTCCCCGAGGTTATCATCAGAGAAAATTAATAAGCAATAGCTGTTCATTTATACAAATACGTCACTTCGTTTTGAAATGAGAAAGCCAATAATTATTAGAGTTGAAAGTAGAAGTAGCAGTCGCTTGGATTGAAACTTAAGTCGAGAAAAAATATATATTAACTGCAGTTCTATTTATTTTATTGCATCACTTTGTTCTCATGCGTCGCTTTCATTTTTAAATGCGTAGCTGGACATATATAGCAAATCAATCAAGAATATATAGCAATATAGCAAGAAAATCAATAGCAATCGTAGCAGTCAAATATAATCTGAAGTAACAGTGTTTCAGATTATATTTGCGTAGAGGGAAATAATATAACTGCCGTACCATTAATTTTTATACGTCGCTTTGCCATAAGACTAAATAAAATGCATATTTTTAACTTGTGACATCTATTTTATTATTTTAGTCGCCTTTTAAGCAAAACAGTGAGCTTTTTAAAGCTCATATTGTGTATTTTATGATTGAATCAAGGTGAAATATTGCATTTAGTCTTATGGTTTTATTTATAAAGTGAAGACCTTTAATAAATTAATAAAAGATCTACAAATTCTCATTTTTTAAATTGTAAAACATTTAAGTTAATTAATTTTGAAAATTTCTTACTTTCTTAGGCAAACTGTCTGGAATGCATTTTGCAAACTCAGATGAAAATATTACTTATTTTATGAGGAAGTAAGCATCAGTGATGCCATTTGATACAAAGCCAAACACATTCAGCTATAGAAGTTAAGTAAAAATGTAAAAAAAATCAAATAATTTAGTGTATATCATCCTCGGTTCTGCAGTTTCACACATGATACTTTAGAACCGAGGCAGTTATAATCGTACTGTATTATTTTAGCAGAAATTATGAAAAAATTTCATTTAATCCTTTATGTCTCAAATTATGAATTCCTTAAAATTTTATCTTCTAAATCATTTTTCTTGAATTTTAGAAGGTTAAAGAACAAACATTTAATAAATTTGAGAAGGATTTTGCCAATTAAAATCAATTAATTAAATTTGACTTTAGGGATTTTGTGCAATATTTATAACTGCACTTAAACCCTTTATTTAAAATATTCATTTTAGGATTTCATAGGTTCTTTTTAGGTTTCCCGATTTATTGATTGCCACAATTTAATGATAATTTTCAAGGGACCCTTTGCAATCATTAAATCAAATTTCGACCGTAATAATTCTGGCCTTTGCCATAAAGCTTTCCAATTCTTAAAAATAAAGGTTTCAGCTATTAAATTTGAAGTTTCGGACATGCCTATGTACTAAAATTTACAACTATTCTATATTTTTTAAATATTAAAATGCAAATGTTTTTCATATTTAAATTAGAGCATAATGTGATGCTTGAAAATAAATTGTCACAAAAAATGCAAAAAATTATGGTTCACTTGCTTAAATCATATTTTTTAGCCAAGGACATAAGATTTATTATTATCTGAGAGTGGCCCATTGCGGGTAGAAAATTAGTCATTTACAACTACTCATTCTGCTCATAAGTGTTTAATTAGCAATATTCCTTTAACTAGGAAACTTCTTTATTAACCTTATTACATACATACTCCAAACAAACTTATATACCTCTGACACATTTTGCAGTCAGCTCAGAGTAAGTTAATTGAACCAAAGTAATTGAATTTAACTGGGTGCAAATGCAGTAATAAACCGAATTTACCGTTTAACTCATTTTCGGCCAAAGGTGCGTAAACGCACCATTTCAATAAATATTTTTTATTAATACTGTGATGAATATTTTTCACTAATTTTATTTTTCTGCTATTTCTAAGAGTCCTGGAGACATCTATAAAATATCAGTAATTCTATTGGAGTCAACACTTTCTGTTGAGAAATTTTTAAAATACTCTAGTCTTTTAAAATTGAAACGGTTATTGACAAATTCGACTTTTTGAAAATGTATAATTATGGGGGTGAGACTCCATACATAACTCACAACTCACTTTTAGGACGAACACTGACATTTATTGAGACGAACACACAAACAAAAAATACAGATATAAACACTCTTCTCGTTCTTTAATTAACTTAAAGTCTATAATTCAGGACGTCGTTGAATATTTCTCAGATTTTCTTACGTCGTGTAAATATTCAATCTTATTTCACCGAAATATGTTCTGTTCTTTTTTAACAAAACCCTGCGTCGTAAAAACTCATTTCGTTCTCTTTACTTCTTCTGCATTTCCACTTCACACAGCTTCGTTAAGGCTCGTTTCCTTTTTAATCTCGAAACGGAAAATACGGGGACACTCAGTCTGATGCAGGTGTTGCTTGCGAAATTCCTCATTTCGTTCTCTTTACTTCTTCTGCATTTCCACTTCACACAGCTTCGTTAAGGCTCGTTTCCTTTTTAATCTCGAAGCGGAAAATACGGGGACACTCAGTCTGATGCAGGTGTTGCTTGCGAAATTCTCCACATAATTATTCCACTTGAGATTAATCATATGTTTTTATAATGGATTAAAATTGCAAGTTCTGTAAATAAATTGATAATAAAACAAACGTAATAAAATTTTTTAAAAAATTATTAATTTTAAATTTAATGGTGCGTTAGCGCACTATTGACCGAATGCATTTTATTTCTCAAATAAAATATTATTTTTCATGCACGAAACTTATTTTTGTCTTAATGAATGTAATTTAAGAATATTTCAATGAAAATAATATCACATTTTATAAAATTTCTATGCTTGGCCTAAAATGGGTTAACAATACTGCAATATGAAGAATTTCTAACTTCCTGCGGGAAGGTTTGCAATGAGAAAGTGATTGCAAAAGTTTTCAAAACTAACCTACGTTTTTGCCGAGTGCGGAGTGTAGTTATTGTAGATTGCTTCCGAATTGCAAAATATTAAAAAAGGTCTTACTTTTTGACTTTCCAACAAAGTTGAAAGAGTTTATGAATTCGGTCTATCTGTCTGTCCATTTGTCTGTAAATGTAGTCAGATTGTCATGAAATTGTTACATGCTATTGGGGTTTACCATGGCATGTTCGGTATTGAAAATGAAGTGTGAGCGTTTACAGTTCATTTACATACAGGGATCTCAAAAGAATTCCCTTACATTACGGCCTAAAGGAAAATATCGTTTGCGGTGTATTTTAATGGTATTACACTATTTTAAAAAATATTGAAATTTATATATATCACTAAGGTGTACTACACGGCGCTTACTGTTATGTATCGTTCATTTACAGAGACACACAAAAATAATTGGCTATAGAAAAAATTTAACAATAATTCAACTTTTGAAAATAATTGCTAGAACTGGAAATGCGTTTTCAGTTGTGGTACGCGTTTTCACATTAAACTATTTTTTTCACATTACTTGTTGTGTATAAATTCTATAGATCCTATACAGGGTTGTACAAAAGTTCTCAAAAGTACATTTCCGTTTATTCACGTAAATTGGTGAATGAAAAATTTCAACTGTGCTGTTCGTTTAACTGAATTAACTTTTAGTATACTATGTAGTATACATACAAACCTATAGATCATATACGGGATCGCACAAAAAGAAATAGGAGATTTTTCCGACTATTGTTGGTAATAGCAGAAATTGGGATTTCAAATGCGTTATACGTTTTTCAAATTATTTATTTAGACATCATATTTCACCTTAATAAACTGTGAAGTTTTGTTACAGTATTCTGCATGTGTTGGAAAGTGTTTCATAACTTATGCTGGACGCATTATTTTTTTTTCTTATTGGTAAATGAACCAAGATTGAAACTTTACTGACGCAGTAGTACATACTTCGTCGAGTTTTCCGAAAGTGCAAAAAGAAAAAAGTTAAGTTTGGTTGGAAACCCTGCGCATGTTCTAAAACAATATGCGAAAATTTCTTGAATTTTTTAAACAATCCTACATATATCCATGAATATAAGTGTTATTGTGACAAAAAATTAACACAAATATTGAACAGGGCCCACATAGTTATGTTCTACAGCTATATATTATTTGGAGCGTTCATTTTACATTGTGATCGCAGATATTATTTTTTTAATTTAATTTGTTGTTGGTCACATGTTTGCCCTTGTGATAAAACCTTCGCAGAAAAATATAGGGTCAAACATGTTCCTTACATGATTCTTAATCATTAGACTGCTGTTTAGTTCCTGATACTTTAAATTATTAAGAGGTTATAATTATTAAGAGATGCTTTAGTTGCGATGCAGATGCCTTTATTATATCATCCTCTTACTTAAAAAAATGTTATATATGTTTGATACTTAAACATAACTTTTTGCTCAATTTATCTTTGTTTTCATCTGTGAATCTATAATCTATAATCATACGTGAATCGTGGATTACTCAGTAAGCGTGCTTAATCAAGAATTAATGTACCTGCGTCAGAAATATTCATCACAAATATATAAAGAAATATGCATTGAATAGAAAATCTTTTTGGACTGGATAAAAAGTAATAAATAGAAAAAAAAAGCAAGAAAACACAAATTACTGCTTATTTTACTGTATTTAGTTTACGCATGATTAATTTTATTTGCTTCACATCAAGTTGCAATCGCAAGAATGTATAAGGTATGCATAGGAACACAGACACTTCTTTTTTATTAAGCAGTTTTGACTTGGTTATGCTTCCTTGTTTAAACGTCTAACAACAGAGAAAAAATTCTACACATTATATTTATTTGTGTTGCCGGCGTTTTTCCTTTGATTTTGCTCAATTATAGATAGTTGGTATTTTATTATAAAATATAACTTTTTATCCATTTCTTTCTTTCTTCAAGAAATATTTCGAAACATCTCTCCCCTTTTTAATGTTTATAAACTTACGAGCATATGTCTTACCTTGGTAGAACAAGTCGGAAATTGTACATCAAACGTGGCAAATGAGGTGCATTCGTACTGTAACTAGTTTTATAAATATTCAGATCTTGGTGTAATAGCTGTTTCACTTTTACGCAGAAATGCATGGATACAAAATTTATTACGATTATTTAAATTAAATTCAGTAATACGAAAATAATAGGGCTCCATCTTAAATATAGGACGTAATCACCACGGTAACCTAGAATTATTACCTATCATGGAATGTCATTGAATGAATTACGTATGATAGGGTTTAATAGAATGAAGAAAACTTATATTAATATAATTTTAAGTTTTGATTCGATTTTCATAAAAATTGAAATGACTCGACAAAATTCAGCAAAAATTATACATATTAAATTTCAATCCATTCGGTTAGGTAGTTTTCGCGCTGTTACATGCGGACAGGCAGACAGACAGGTGGACCAGACGACGACTATACTACGTATTTATATAATTAAGGGTACAGTGGACTCTCAAAACTAATTTTTTTAATTTCCAATGAATTTTTTAAAAAAAATTCTGGAACTATTCACAGTATAAATATCTCCTATTTTACAAATTTTTGTTAAAATATATTCTATAGTTCTTGAGATACAGAAAATTATTTTTTTTAAATTGGCAATATTTCAAAATGCTCCATGCGCATCCAGTTTTCAAATACGTGTACATTATTTTTCCATAATAGCCATTTCATACATAGAAATAAATGTTACTAGAAAGTTTTAGCATACTACTTCTAAAACATTGAAAAAAATGGTTATAACTTAATTTTTTTGTATTTTTTGTTAAAAATTCATTAAAAATCTATATAATAGAAAATTAAATGCCTCTCAACAAGTTTATTTTTAGTAACATTTGTTAACATATACATAGAGAGTATTGTAAAAAAAAAAAAAAAAAATCAGGAAAATTGGGTACAACGTAATGCACATGGAACATTTTGAAATCATGAAAACGACGAAAATATTCAATCTGAGGAAAACAGGTTTTAGTAAATCCAATGGCTATAATTGTTTAATATTTTTCTGCTGACACAGTTTCATTTACATATAAGGGATATGATTTCTTGCTTATATGTAAGTTCTTTATGTTTTTATGATAAATTCACATAAAATGTGTGACTTCGAAGATGTGTGAAAATGTGTGACTTCCAAAAATTCAGTACTCCAGTAAATACAGTCGAAATCAAATTTTTTTTGTGTATCTGTACAAGGTAAGCAAACGCCAAAGGAAAAGTTAAAATTTAAAGTTTAAAACACTTAGTAATAAATTTAAAGACTTACTGGTTTTTTTTTTAATTATATTTTACGCTAAACAGATTAGTAACAATATGCAATTCGCTCTAAATACATTACATTGTAAGCAAACGCTAAAAGAAATAGTTAAAATATACAGTTAAAGTATTATTTTGCGAAATCACAAAATTAATAAGTATTCAGTGCAAAATGATAACATTGAGTCAGGTCAAACGAAAAACTATGCTAAAATTTACAGCTGCGAATTGGCGAAAAAATAAACAAAGGAGCGTGGCAGAATCAGTTGGTTTAACAAAAATGCGTATAACTCCACTAAAAATAGTCGAAATCGAAAAATTATTTTTGCATTCTATAGCAGGGAGATCATATATTGTTATTATACTAAAAGTGAAAATTCGACATTTTGATGATTTTTTGCGATTTTGAAAGTCCACTGTATACCACCACCACCAAAACGTACCTAAAAAAAGGTCAGTGTCTGTGCTGCCAATTTAGAGGTCATCTATTGATTACGTCACACAAATCTCTTGTCCCCCGCCCTCACCTCCTCCTTGTCCTTCCCGTTATGTCACAGGTTGTCACATTTGAGAGATACCTTATCCTCTCTTTTGACATCGCATATTTTTCAACTATTAACTTAGAGCTTATTTTATGCAACCAAAAAATTATATGCAATCTATTAAGATCTTCAATGCTTTTACTTCCAACCTGTTGCAATTCAGAGAAAAGGAAAAAATCTACATAATACTAACCGAATAAAAATAGTATATATATTTTTTTAAGGAACTTTATCATACGGTTTTCAAATACTTCATACTTAATTATTTTCATTTTTGCATGTAATGTAGCAGTGTGCTAATCCACCCCACCTTGTCACACAGTGTAACACTTTGTGGATCACCCCTTCTCCCTCTGTTGCCAGAATTTCCGAAAAGTAATAGTTTGCTCACTTTATCTGCCATTTAATCAGCCGACAAATTCTATTATTCAGGAATTCTGATAAGTATTTTAATTAAAAAAAAAAAAAATCCGCTAAATTGGCAATACTACAAATTATTGGAATTTTTAGAAAGAATTGTTTCACTGTTTATATATAATACTAGGGGGCTCTGCCCCCTGCAAGCTACGCTCGCCAACCCCCGTTCAGACACCGCATAATCTAAAAACACGCTAATCTGATGGGTTTTTAAAATATTAGAGAAGATTGAATTATACTGAAAAAAGTTGTGCAGATCTCCCTGTAAACGGGTTTCTATTCAATTCCCTTTGATTGCAAAAATTTAAGGGCGAATCAGTTGCTGTTAAGACATCCAATGGTTGTTTTCGTTTTTGATTAAAGAGGATCAGTTAAACATTTGAAAAGAAGCTGAAATATCAGGTTGTAACGAAAGCTTTCCGTCACAGCTAATACGGTCTGTGTAAACAGTTCGCGTTGAAGTATTTGCTCATATTTTGTCAAACGATTTTTGGCATTTGAAAGAAAGAGACTTGCTTTATAACACTGTGTTGTAAAATTTGTAAAAAAATATCGTTATCATTAAGTATAACATGTCTGAAATGAAACTATCATGCTACCAGATTAGAACTATCATTTACTTCCAGTTCTGTTGCAAAAAGTCAGCTACAGAATGGCACCAAATAAAGTGTACAGCTTTAGGTACTAGTGTTCTATCATATGACACTGTGATGGTTTGGTGGAAAGATGGTTATATATAAAATTACAGTTAATTATATATATTATAATTAGTATTATGTAATGCTGATTTGGCGGAAAACTTTCGTTACAACCTAATAAAATAAATTAAGCATACAGAGTCTTTGTCTCCCGGTATTTAACAATCTCTACAACAATAGCCTAAGTCATGTGACTATCATCAACAGTTCCAGGCGGACCACTTCGCTTTTTATACTCTAGGTGCCATTTTGGTACTTTAATGTTAGCCAGGCACAGGTTATAAGTCGCCAAATATTATTCTATCGCCATCATTTCATCTATATTATATTAGTTGAAGTCATCAACTGCCATAAACAAGTACGGTCTGATCCCTTCGCCTTTCATATGTAAGTTTGGCACAGATGCCATATACGCGCGATTTTTTTCCTTCACTAATTTGGGGAAAGCATCAACAGCATAAACAACAACATCCGGCTTACCATATCAAGCAAAATAACAATACTTTGGCGTCAATTAAGTACCCGTTGAGCGTTGAGTATATGACATTGGCGTCAGAAAAAAATCGCGCCAATATGGGGCCGTATATGACATCTGTGCCGAAAGTTTTCCATTTTGAATAAAAAATCAAAATTTTTTTTCGAATAAAACTACATAAAAGTTGCCATGCTCGCAAAGAATTCTTGGTACTGTTACTCTAGCCGGATGCAAATCTCGCCAATAGCTTTTTTTCAACTCGCCAGTTAGCATTTTTTTTTTTTTTCGAGTGGCAATATTTGGCCAGATGTCATATACGCACAGCGGGTTTGGCGTGATTTTATTTATTTATTTTTATTTTTTATTTTTTTTTTTTTTTTTACGAAAATTTGGCGAAAACTTCGTTTTTAAATACCAGTTACATATGCATTTTTGGTATTACTTTGTTATCCCGTCGACCTAAAATCTATCGCCAAACTATAAGATTAAATGCCAATAATGGTTGATCGTAAATGTCACATTCACTTGGCTTTAAGCAAGTTACACGTGTTTACGTCATCAAATGATTTTTATTTCGACTTTTTATTTGTATATTTATTAATGTTATACTAATTTATTTGTTCTTTCGTTATTTAAAATAAAAATTATGACAATTTGTATAATTTGGCGAGTGTTTTGGCGATTTATATAATTTGGGGAAATTGGTCGACGGAATAACTAAGTAGTACCGCATTTTTTAATTATTTTCAATTATTTTCTAAAGGAAATATAAAAAAATAATTAATAATTATAGAACAAAATAATTTATATGATTTATAAAAAAAAAAATAAAAGTAAATAAACATTTATTATCAAATAAACAACAATAGCCGGGTTACCATGTCAACCTTTTCTGAAATATGGAAAAAAAAAAATAACTGTTTGATTAAAATTTGAGTTGCCATCATTAGAAAAATGTATATAAAATTAGAAAAAAATTAATATTTCGAAAACTAATTCGAATTTAAAAATTCTAATAGCTGTTTTGAGATCTGCGGATCAATGCTGATTTTTTATGTTAATTTCATCGCAAAGTATTCCATATTTTAGGAGATATCTCTTGAAACATAATCAGTTGTTTAATCAGTCGATTCATATATCCGTTTCATAAATTCGTTTCATATATCCGTTTCATAAATTCGTTTCATTAGGATTATATATATATAGGGTAGATATATAAGACAGGATAAAATATAAACCTTTTTCAAAATTCCAAAAGTTCTAACTTCTTTTCCTAACTTTAAATCTAATGTGTAAAGCTAATTTACCATCATGAATTATCTTTGTAGCCCAGTGGTTAGGAGGTTGAATTCGGAATTAATTAGGCATTAGAGGAAAGCTGGAAATTGTTTTAATCCCTTCAGTTTAGGTCTAGAATGAATATGCTATGTTTTCCCCCTCGTACTAGGTGAACGTTGGGAAATTTGTATAGATTTATAGTCAAGAAACCCGTTTTTTAATACCATAACAAAATCTCGAAACAACTAACTCTATAAAAATCATTGTCAATACAAATGTTGTACAGCTAAAATTCTGAGTAAAATGAGCACCTACACTTAATATTTTTGTTGAACATTAAGGTCATAATTCTATTTCAAAATTTTGCCTTAATCGCTAATCAAGAGCTTGAAGCCAAGAGAGACCAAGTTACCTGAACAATATCTCAAAATTGCTAACTCTATCAAAAGCATTGTTAATGCAAATGCTGTAGAGCATAAAATTCTGAATAAAATGAGTACCCACATTAATGTTTTTGTTCAAGATTAAGGTCGCAATTATATTTCAAAATTTTACCTTAATCGCTAATCAAGAGCTTGAAGGCAGGAGAGACCAAGTTAGCTTAACAATATCTCAAAACAGCTAACTATATAAAAAAAATTTGTCAATACAAATGTTGTAGAGCTTAAAATTCTGAATAAAAGGAGTACCCACATTAATATTTTTGTTCAACAATAAGGTCGCAATTTTATTGCGTTTAGGAAGAAGGGGCGAGAAAATTCACCAAATATTTTCTACGATATTGAAATAATTCCAAATACCTGTTTTTATTTTATCGATAAGCAGCATTATGTGATTATTTTTTATAAATGTCAAAAAAATGTCATAATTTCTATTGATTATGTGTGTGTTATGATTACGGTTTTTACTATTAAACCGAAACATGTCAACATATTTTGATTTTTATTTGTGACACCTATTTAAGTAAAATAAATGTATGTTTTTATTTATTTTTTATAAGTAATTAAAAAAAACTTATTTTCACTTTAACTTAAGAAACATTTTTCCAGAATACTGCCTTTCGGTGGAAAAAGGCATATTAATTGAAATGGCAGACATGTAATTTTATAAAACTTTCAATTGAAAAATTTGAATTTAAAAAGTGTAATATTTTACTTACTCTGTTAAAAGTTTGCAGGAAACTGTCCAGTCATTTGACCGTTTTATAGAAAACGGTTTCATAAGCACATGTACTTTATTGGATAAGATATGCTTATTTAAAATCTCCATAAGCGCTCCAAACATAATGTCATAAAAATATTTTTTTCTGATTTTATTCTCCTAGTGCAGGGATGGTGAATCTTTTTGAGTATGCGTGCCAAATATTTCAAAATTATTATATACCAACATTCTAACGTGTCAGAAACATTTTGGCTTACATAAAATTAATAATAAATTTTGATATAATTTTTACTTAAATATTTTTACCCTTATATTAAATTCGATTCCTAACTTATTTATTATGCTGTATTACTATAGCCTCAATAATACAGCCATGTTGTATTGAATTCCGTATTAATAATCTATAATTGAGTTTTTCTTTTATTATATATTTCCGAATCAGATCATTTTTAGTTCTTCAGGTAGAAGCAGGTTCAATAGATGCATAATTATTTGCAATAACAATTATAATTCAATTTTGAAAATTAAAACCTAAATATAATAAAACCTAACTTAAAACCTAAATAAAATAAAATCTAATCTGAAGCAGAAGAATGACAATTAGGTATATTACTATGCAATCTATCTCTTAAAATTCAATTTTCAAAAATGAAACCTTTGAAATTTGATAGAGAAGCAAAATGATTCGGAAAATACTATATGTTGAATGGTTTGGCGAGAAAATGATGCTGCAGGGCGCTCTCGTTGAGATTTATAATACCTTAATTCATTCAAAAGTAACGGACTATTTTAAAGTAAATTATATACCTGTTACACATAACTAGGAGAAAGTAGGGTAATGACGCTCAGAAAGGCAATCCCGCTCACCCAATGTCTCTGAACAGAATAGAATTGAAAACGTGCGATCGGTACCGGCACCTAGCGAACTTCATCGTAAGTTCCCAGTAAGGATATAGTGACCGTCGGAAGGAATGTATTTTTGTGTCCTCACGTTATTAGTTTGCAGTTGCTTTATTATAAAATTCTACAACATCTAACATAAAGGTAAGAGTACACTCTTATTTTCAAATATTAATTTACTCAATATGTCTACAAAATATATACATTTAGCTGTACTTTCATGCTTTTATTTATTTTTGTAGTGCGTTGTTACGCCAATTATAATGCATTAAAACCCAATATGGAGATAACGGGCAATGGTGCTCACGTGGAATTCCAGAAGAAGTGTTGCCAGTGGGCAACTTTTTTTAAATTCAAATTTATTGATTGACACCACTTTCTTGAAATGGTAAAATTCCCCTGTTTTCGCCTTAATTAATATGTCATTAAACAAGGAGAATTTTACGATTTCAAAAAAGTGGTGAAAATCAAAAAAACTAAATTTAAAAAAAAGTAGCCCACTCTATGTGTAACACAATATGTGTGCACAATATGTGTAAAGTGGTCGCAAAAAGTCTGCAGTGGTGTGAACAGCCCACACAACTACATATGTGACTTATGTCTTACTTAAATTTGTATTCAAACTCTGAGCGCAATTACCCTACCATGTCGGGCATTACCGCTCAATCGATGGTTATTTAAATAAGACGATAAAAAAAAAAAATCCTTAAACTTTTATGCTTATTATTTAATTAGTTGATTGCAAACTGTTCCTTATGCTTTGGTGTTATACTTCGTTAATAAAATATTGATTTTTTTTTTTTTTTTTTTTTTTTTTTTTTTTGTCTAAATTTGACTAGCTATTAAGGTTTTCCCTTAAGTGAGCGCCATTCCCCTACTTTCCCCTATACTTTTTGTAAAAAAACATAAAATAGATTGTTCTCCATAAACTAAATATAATCTAAATTTTTTCGCGTGCCAGGGAAGTTTTCAGACGTGCCAAGTTCGGCACGCGTGCCATAGGTTCGCCATCCCTGTCCTAGTGAATAAATTACAAATTGATCGTTTCTGAAAGAAAAAAAAAATACAATAATTACGCGATTTCGCCGAAAAAAAAAATCTTGTTTTTCGTCGAAAATTAAATTAAAATCACTTCAGTAGTTATCGAGAAAAAGGTAGATGAATAACAGGTGTTTTACATGCCATTTCAATACTGATACCGCCAACCTCAAAACATGGTTTTAAAAGAGAGATTTTTTCTTTATGTAAAGATTATAATACTTTTTTCAATATATTCTGAAGGTTTTAAACTTTTATGAATTTAGCTAAGGATGTTCGTATACTATTCGGAAATCGTTTTTATTAGAATCATCTTAGTCCTTTTCGTAAAATATCGAAGTTAAAAATCGTGCTACTGGTCGACCTTGAATTCCCCTAGCGATAAGGCTCTTGAACATCATTTGTTCGCCTTCCCCCCTCCAATCCTCTCATTTTATTTTTAACCTGATTAATTTTAATACATATGCACTGTTATTCACTCTATATACGCCATATTAAATACTATCCATATTTCAAATACAATATCAGAAATAATAAACAATATATCCCATCATTTACGAAACACTTTTGAACTATTCTAAAAGTCATGAAAAAATGCACTTTTAAGTTATTAATTTGTTCATAGCGGCAAAAGCTTACCTAGCAGTAAGGGGGAAACTTAGTACGTTCATTTCTGACCTACGTCGATGGGATTCAAACAATTTCTAGCTTTCCCCTAATTAATTCCAAATTCGGCCTTTTTTTTCACCTCCTACCACTGGGCCCGTAATCAAGAGTTTAGACCATAATTCTCAAAATATCCAAAATAATTACAAAAACATCGTAAATGCCTCAATAAATAAATAAATAAAATACATGTGCAGTAAACTCTCTGTAAGACGGACTAACGCTCACCTACTACGAGGGGTAAAAGTTAGTATATTCTTTCTAGACCTAAACTAAATGGATTAAAAAAATTTCCAGCTCTCCCCTAATTAATTCCTAATTCGGCTTTTTTCTCCCCTCCCCTACCACTTGGCTAATATTGATAGGTGTTTCAAAAATGGAAATGAGTACTTAAAATAATAAATAATAAGAAATTTCATCATTATGACATGGATGGGACTCATAAAATTTAATTAGCGTTAAAATAAATGTGTTAAATGATTCCTAAAACCCATAAATAGCAATGCAATTACCTTTTCCATGTTTGACAGTTATTAGATTTAGAGCATGTAAATCCAATTAAAACATTATGTTAGAAGATAAATTCACATTAATGTCAAAATAAGTATTTGATATGTCATAAATCCTAATTAAAGTTTCTGTAGCTGACATTTATTAAATCATAAATAACCATTAATGTCAAAGGTGGAAATTACAATAAGTGTTGCAGTCAAGCTGGTGCAAGACTTGTGTCACCTCTGAAAACCATTAAAAATAGTTTCAACCAATCAGGCCTGAAAAAACCGCCTATTTTGACTTGTTCGCCCTCTGCTGGGAAAAACCAGCATTTGGAGTATATTACAAGGTCCCCGTCAGATTTTGAAATAATCAGCCTTCCATAAAAGCCATGAAAAATTTTTTAGGTATAGGGTTCTCGGAGCCTCTTCCAGACTTACGACTACAATTGTATCACCGAAACGGACAATGAAAGAAGTTTATTCAATGAAGAGTTCCTCGAGTCAGTTATTTCATCAACTACCTAATTGCTACAATTCATTCAGCCAGTATTTCTTCAGACATTTTCATGAAAAAAACCATGAAGTTAACGGCGTATTTTACAGGAGTCTGTCCAGACATTTCTCACAGAGTCCTGTTTTTGTGAAATTGTGAATTTTATTTTATTTTATTTTATAATTTGAAATTAGAGCTGTATTCAGATTCTATCCTTCATATACAAAAGAGTTCCTTCATATACAAAAGTAATATGTTATTTTAAAGAGTTCAGCTGTTTTTTTAAAGTCAGATTTTATTTTTAAATGATTAAATTTGCGAAAGGTTCAATTTGAAGGTGAGAAAATTTTGTAAAAGATTTATTTATAAGACAAAGAATTTTGTGAAGGGTCCTGTTTTGGGATGAAAAGTTTTGTGAAGGGTCCTCTTTTAATTTTGTGAAGGGTCCTTTAAAGGACCTAAAACTTTCCTAAACAGATACCTGTTATATATACAGTGCGGCGTAAAAGTTTAAGCACAACGCAAATATTTTAATAAAAATAAAATTATACAACGGAATGCTTTCAAATATCCACTGTAGGTGAATACTATGATCATAAATATATATCTCAAGTTTTGAAAATATTCATCGTTACGAAAATCAGAAATTACAAGAAAACAGTTTTTGTGATGTCGCAAAAGTTTATGCACAAATGAGATTTATGCAAATATCTCCTTAAACATGACAGGTGGAGGATCGGCGAGACTTTTTTCCTAGAGTATAAAGTGTAGAGATCACTGTACGAGTTATGTCGAAATCTCTGCCGCTCTCGCCTGAAGAAGTTGTAGAAGTTTGGAAGCTGAAAGTTGAAGGTAAACCTTTTTTTGCAAATTTCGCTTATTTTAAATCGGTCTAAACGTGGTGTTTATAGTGATTTGCAACGTGGAAAACAATTCAAAAATGTATATTGCTCAGAAACGCCGAATAAAACCATATTTTGTGAGGATAGAAGAATTAAAAGATTGGCTTTGACTAGCTATTTGTCTCTTAATGAGACAAAAAATCGACTTGGCTCAAAAATATCACATTACATCATATGCAGACGAATAACAGAATCAGGATTATTCGAAAAACAAAAATTATCTCATAAGCTTTTTCTGAAACAGTGTCACAAACAAGCAAGACTTGAATGGGCAAAACAGCACATGTATTATCGTTACGAATGGATTAGTGTTATTTTTTCTGATGAAAAAAAGTGGAATCTGGATGGTCCAAATGACTTCTTATTCTTTTGGCGTGCCTTGTGGAAAGATCCGAAGAGCATATTCAGCAGGCAACAACGTGTTGATTAGCTCATGGGATGGGGCGCTTTTGGCTGTCAGGTACAAACATATCATTGCTTTCTAAATGGCAGACAAAATTCACAAAAGCATCAGTAAACTCTGATGAAGCATTTTTGACCATTTGGAGAACTCTTAGGGGGCCCCAACAGGACATTTCAGCAAGACAACGCATCAATACTCTCTTCCCGTTGCACAAAAGAATGGCTTAGATCTCAGAATATCAGTGTGATGAACTGGCCAGCACGCAGCCTAGATCTCAATCCTATAGAGAACATCTGGAGAATTCTCTCACGTGACGGCTACAAGAATGAGAAGCAGTATTACTAGTTCAGGCATTAGGTGCTCAAAAAGGACAAATAGTTGAAAGTTTTGGTGTAGTTTTGATATTTGGTGCCTTTATGTTTTGTGGGTCGCTGAACACGAATCTGAAGTTTGCCAACAAAATTTATCCCGGGAAACACGTTTTTTTGGCAAAAAACGGGAAAAAACGGGATTTTCTTTGTTTTTTTCCAAATAACTTCAAAATTATACATTTTACGTAAAAGTCCTCAATACATAAATTGAAGAAGATAAAATTTCCTACATTTTATGTATTAAAAGTTTTTTTCTCTGATCAATGGTTTAGCCGTGACAACGCCATAAAAATGGGAGTGAAAATCAAAAAATTCACAGAAAACGGGAATTACGCCGCTGTACATAGATTTAACATGAAAACTGACCATTTTACACAAGCATTGACTATAAATTATACTAAAGATTATATGAATGACTACATTTTACAATGAAGTTGCTGATAATAAATAGGACGATTCATTATGAATCATTATTTAATTATAAATAAACATGTACATTAGTAAGTACATTTATTTAAAAAACAAAAGAAATATTATTTACGCTTTCTTTTACTTGAGGGTCCCTGCTTTTCACCGACATCTACAGCATAGAAAATAGACGTCTAGAATTAGTGGGTGTTTTTATTACTACCAACAGCACAAAATAAATGTTTTTTTTTAATAAAAAATATTTGATACCTTCTGGCATGACTTTTTCTTGACATTTTAGTTCAAGTACCACTTTTTTTTTTTTTTTTTTTTTTTAAATCAAAGACAGCAGAATTTAAGTTAGTCACATAAATAAACTTTTGCACCATTATGCAACGGCAACAAGATTTAAAATGTAACGAAAATGTGAATTTGGTTCAAAATATTTTGTTTATAAAAGAAAATTACAATGAAGAGCACATGAAGTTTTGCAAGAGCGAAATGTTTAAATTTATGACCAAATTTGGACAAAAATTGCCAGTTGTATGTAGATATATCGGGACAAAATCATTTAAAATATATTACTTGGCTGCAAATTCTGAGTGGTTACAAAATTGATCCAGACAAATTCTCCAAATTCAGATTTGATGCAATCAAAACATAATGTAAGCATTTTCTCATGATATATTAATCATGATATCTTATGATTCCCTATCTTTACATAATGTTCCTGTTAGGTTTCCTGTAAAGTTTGTGCAGAAATAAATATGAATATGCAACACAGCAATTTTCATTAATGCTGTCGAATGTTTGTCCCGTACCTTAAATTTTAGAAAAAGAAATTTTAGAATTTGTTATAATAATAGAAAAATAGTTTTATCACTTTAGCTTCCATACCGTTAAGAAAGTATCATTAAAATTATCAAGAAGAACGCAAAATCGTACGTCAATCAGATTATGGAACATTTTTGAACGCATTCGGGCTAATATAATAAAACTTCATAGTTTAATAACGTGAAAAACGATGTCTAAGTAATAATTTGTAAAACATATAACACGTTAGAAAACACAATTTCAACCAAAATCGAAAAAATAGCTGAAAATTTTGTACATCCCTGTATATGAACTATAGATTTATCATATAATTCACAATATGCTAAAATTTAGAACTGTTAGTGAACGCATAGCGCAGTTGAAAATTCCTCGTTAGCAATTTCTGGCAATAAACGGGTATATAGATGTCTTGTGCAGCTCTATATATGATTTATAGAATTTATACACGCTAAATAGTATGCAATTTTTAAAATTTAAAAAGTGTTCTACAACTGAAAATGCACTTCCATCAATTATTGTTCATACACAGAAAAATATAACTGATTTATTTTGTATGCCCCTGTATATGAAAGATCAATGGCACATCATATTCAATAGTAAGCATCTTATAGAGCATCTCGGAGATGTATATCAATTTAAATACTTTTGAAAAGGTGTAACATGAACAAAATACACCACAAACAATTTTTCTCCATAGACCGTAATGTAACATAATTCTTTTTAGTGTCCCTGTAAATGATCGATAAATACTACCCATACCATATTCTATAAGAAATCATCTTGTAGTGCACTTCATAGATATGTATATAAATTTCAATGTGTTTGAAATTATGAAACATTATTAAAAAAAAAAAACACAAACGATTTTTCCCCATATGCCGTAATATAATGAAATACTTTTGAATGTTCCTGTAACGAAATTATGACTGCTACACGCAACATTTTACAATACCTAACATTCAATAGTGAATATCAATAACATTTTTCAATTTCATGGCGATGCGACTATATTGACGCCAAAAATAATTATGGCCAGCTAGAATCGGTAAATCACCCACCGTGCACTGCCGTAATTCCCATTTTTTTTCAGAATTTTTTTTCACACCCATTTTTGCGGCGTTGTCACGGCTAAACCATTGATCAGAGAAAAAAACTTTTAATACGTAAAATGTAGGAAATTTTATCCTCTTTAATTTATGTATTGAGGGCTTTTGCGTAAAATGCATAATTATGAAGTTATTTTGAAAAAACAAAGAAAATCAAGTTTTTTTTTTTTTTTCAGTTTTTTGCCAAAAAACGTGTTTCCCGGGATAAATTTTGTTGGCAAACTTCAGATTCGTGTCCAGCGACCCAAAAAACATAAAGGCACCAAATATCAAAACTACACCAAAACTTTCCCCTATTTTCTACCAAATGACTGGACTATACCCAGTGCAAAAGCTTAAATCAGCGATCGAGGAAGTCTGGTACAAACTCGCTCCTAAAACCTTCCATACGCCCGTGTTATCAATGGAAAAGCGAGTATTCGATCTCATCAGGTACAATGGAAGCACCATAGACTACTAAAGGACTTTTGTGCCTTGTGAAATGTATATATTTCGTTTTTGTGCATAAACTTTTGCGACATCACAATTTTCAATTTTTTATAATTTATTATTTTCCTTACATTGAATTGTTTCCGAATTCGAAACATGAATTTGTAATCAAATTGTTTAGATACAGTAAAAATTTCAAAGCATTCCGATGTATATTTTTTATTTTATAAAAATATTTAGCTTGTGCATAAACTTTTGCGCCGCACTGTATATATATATATATATATATATATATATAATTATTATTATTACTAGGAGATTCAACCCGGGATACAGAACAGGTGACCACCCCACACCCCCTTTTTATGGAAAATTACAACATTTTTTTTACATTTGATATATGTTTTTTAGATCGCCCACTAACAACTCCAAAAAGCATTTTTATAAGAAAAATGTCGGTAATGTATTCAAATAAAGATGTGCACTTGAAGTTTTTTAAAAGCTATTCTTTCGTATAAGCCACATGTCAGGAGTTAATAACCGAAGAAATCACCAAGATTTCGTCACTTACAGCAACCTTTTTTATTCTGATAATTTCAGTGGTTCGATTACATGTCTGTTAAATTTGTGTTTTATTTATATTATTTATATTTATTTATTTATTGGTGAAGTTTTAATTTTGTTATGGAACATTAGCAGGAAATAAATACTGAACAATTTATATTGTTTTAAGTATAAGCTAATTACTCTTTCGTTATCGAGCTGCATACGATAAATTATGCTTCAAAATTTATGTAAATGAAAAAAAAGCAAAATCCGCGGCTTTGTACGCGTAGTTGTTGAAATATGTCAAGTGGTAATTGTGTGCCTATTTCTGCATTAGAGGAAATTATACTGCTAGGGATAATTCAAAAATTACCAACTAATTAAGCCATATTTTCAGTAAACTTCATTCTTATATTGCATTAGGTGAACCTGAGACTTAAATTAATGAAAAAATCTAAAATGGATTTCAAATAAATCGTAATTTTGAATGTTTTTTGAACGTTTTTTACTTATTTCATTTTTCATTTGAAATTTCGAATTTTTAGAAACCGTTTTTAGCGAGCACTTACATCTTAAAAGTATAAATGTCTTAAAAATCACTATGCCAAATTCCAAGCTTCTAGTTATCAAAGCTTCTATATCAACTGTGTCAAAGAAATCGCAATTTTAGAACGTTTTTTGCTCCTGCACCCTTTTAAATTTCAAACAGTTAAAAAACTGTTCTGCGCATCCAATTACATCTCTAAAGTAAGTCAAAATTCCAGTTTCTATCTCTAACAATTTTAGATAAATCATATTTCAGAATACTTTTAAACGTTTTCAGCTCATTTGACTTTTTTAAATTTCGAACATTTTAGAAACCATTCTTAACGAGCACTTACATCTTTAAAATAATCACCATGCCAATGTTCAGTCTTTTAGTTCGAACACCAACAATATACCAGTTAATTTTCTATTATGACGTGAGGGGTGAACGACCCTCAATTCAAATATCACCAACCACCTCTCAACACGGTCAATACCTCTCTTTAACGGACACCCCCCAACACGGGCATTACCCCTCTAAACGACCATTTTAGAGCAATATAAATCGATGTTTTTCGAAATTATTTTTTTAAATGATGTTAAACGGTGAAGTGATCAATGCTTTATGTGCTTGCGTATTGATGTGTATTGTTTTTTCACTTGTTTATATTTTTACTAAAGTTGATAGACTAGCAGTGGATTTATTTTAAATTTTAACGATACTGAGAATTTTCCCCTGTGAGATCATATTATGGAGAAAAAAAGCCAAACTGCTAGTTTTGGAGGAGTGAACGCTCTTCATCGAGCAGCTCAAGGCAAGGTATCTAAGAAAAAAATTAAATCTTCGTAAGAAGGATTTGATCCTTACACTCTTCATAAACATGTACGTAGAAAATTTCAAACAAATAGAGTGATCGTGTATTCCATAGATCAGCAGTGGCAAGCGAATTTAATAGATCTAACTTCTTTACAGAAATTTACTGACGGGTTTCGATACATTTTAACTTGCATCGATATTTTATATAAATATGCATGGGCTTATCCTTTGAAATCGAAACGTGCCGAAAATATAGGAGCAGTGTTTGAATCCCTTTTAACAACACAGAAACCAAAGTATGTGAATGCTGACACTGGTAAAGAATTTTTAAATGCCCATTTGCAGAAGTTTGTAAAACAAGGCGTTCGATTTTTTAGAACTTTTAACAACACGAAAGCTGGCGTAGTGGAAACATTTAACCGCACTCTGAAAACTAAAATGTGGAAATATTTTACAGCACCACACTTATCGTTATACTGACGTGTTGGATCCATTGTTAGATAGTTATAACCATACCTATCACACCACTATTAAGAGAGCTCCAAGTGAAGTGAATAAGGATAATTAAAGTTGAAGTGTGGTTTTCTATTTACGGAGATATGTCAAAACTGGAAAACCTTGCGCTTTTTAATTCAGGAGACTTAGTACGTGTTTACAAACATAAACTGACTTTCGAAAAAGGATACGAAACAAATTGGACAGTAGAACTGTTTTTAGTGACAGAGTGTGTAATGAGAATTCCACCAGTTTACAGAATCAAAGATTTATTAGACGAACCTATTGAAGGAACTTTTTATGCAGAAGAATTACAAAAAGTCCAACCTAAAAACCATTTTGATATTGAAAAAATACTGAAAAAGCGTAAAAGAAAAGGACAACTCGAATATCAAGTTAAGTTTAAAGGTTATCCTTCTAAATTTAATCAGTGGATACCTTCTTCAAATTTATTTTCTCGATAAAACCCACATTTTTTCGTAGTGAATGATCATTTATAATCATGTCGCTGTACGTGACGGTACCTTCTGACTGTTCAATGAACTACTTTTCAGAAAACTAAATTTCCCATTATTTTACTAGATTATCTATGCCTCTAGATTTGAAAGGTAAATGGGAGGTTGGGTTAACTGAATTGATTTACCCTCATACATCTCATACATGATGTAATATTACGAAATACGGCAAAGATTACGAATATGGGTTAGGTAACTGTTTAGAATTGACATATGAAGGCCTAGAAACGGTAATGAATAGGAACAGGATGATAGTGACACGAAAAATATTCGAATTCCTTCAGCATATTATGAATCTCCGAATGATATCATTAAGATTAAGATGATAAACTATAAAAAATTCGGCGATAGAGTTTCAATTAGCTACAACAAACACATTAAAAAAGTGAAAGTTTCTTTAAAGAAATGTGCTCCATTAAAATTTTTATCTGTTTTAGCTGAATGTTTAGGATACCCACCAGGTGAAGTACTCTCAAATGTTTCAACTCCTTCATCATCTTTTGAAAGCCCCTTTATCGCTGGCCCGCACGCTGATTTTAAATTACTCTACCTGTACAGTGATATTGTAGAACCTCAGATTGTTGGAGATACAGTTGCACCCTTATTGCGAGTGATTCCTGTTAAAGGGGAAGACGGAGATATGATTCGTGAAGTGTTTGACAGACGTCATTACATACTAGTGACTCGAAAAAATTTTCAAACGATTCAAACTGTTATAATGATGCACACGGGGCGTTTAGTGTCATTCGATCGCGGGAAGTTGGGTGTGAAACTACATTTTCGTCAAATCTTTCATAATGCTTATACCTTACCAATTCTGTAACCAATCTTTTGAAGATTATTATACACATCAGACAGGTAGCGGATTAAACTATTACCAAGGAACTACTTTTCATAAAGGATATGGTTTCGGAGGACTTTTTCGCTCGCTTTTCCGCGCAGCCGTACCTTTATTTAAATCAGGTGCTAAAGCCTTCGGAAAGCAGTTATTTCATACAGGCGTAGATGTGGTAAATGATATTTCACAAGGTGATAATATGAAAACAGCAGCTAAACGCCGATTTAAGGAAGCAGGGAAAAAGCTGACAGACAAGTCAGCAGTTAAAGTGAAATCTATGATTGGATCAGGTCAAAGGAATAAAAAATGAAAGAGACCTCAAAGCTGTCTCAGTCTTCCTAAAGCCAAGAAAGTGAAAGCACGCGATATTTTTGATTAAAGATGTCGGGTCTTCTTCATAAGGATTCTCCTGACTGCGTCAAATCTGAACTAGACTTGTTTGTGATTCCACCCACGCAAACAGCTATAGAAAAAGGACACTTTGTAGAATATCATCCACTACCTACTATATCTGAAAGCGGCCCCGTGGAGTTTAACACTGCAGGTAACAGTGAAAATTATATCGATTTATCAGCATCTCACCTTTACGTTAAAATGAAACTTATCAACGCTGATGGAACAACTACACCCGACAAGACACCCGTAGCACCTGTTAATTAATTTTTACAAGCATTGTTTTCTCAAGTAGATGTGAGTTTAAACGAAACAGTGATTTCCTCCTCTAGTAACACTTACCCATACAGCGCTTACATCGAGACTTTGCTGAATTATAGAGAAGATGCTAAGAAAAGTTTACTTTCCTGTGAATGTTTTTTCAAAGATGTATGTTTGGATGAAGTCAATCCTACGCTTACCACAAACCCTGGACTTCATAAACGATATGAATTAACTTAAAAAAATAAAGTGTTGGATATGATAGGGCCTGTACATTGTGATATTTTCCAACAAAATCGACTTTTACTGAATATGATGGATTTGAAAATTAAAATGACACGCAACAAACCCAATTTTTGTTTGACAGATAAAGTTGTAGATCAAACATTTGATTATAAAGTGGTGTTACAACACGCCTCTTTGTTTATTCGAAAAGTAAAAGTCAGTCCGTGTGTTTCCATTGGACATGTCAAAGCATTAGAGAAAAGTAACGCTAAATATCCTATCGAACGAGTTTTATGTAAAACATACTCAATATCTAGTGGAAGCTGGTCTTTTATGCAAGATAACGTATTCTTAGGATCTATGCCTAAACCTGTAATTATAGGATTATTAGAAAACTCAGCTATTAATGGACAGTATAATCTTAATCCATCTTTCTTTAATTATCACTACGTCAACTTTTTAAGTATTTATATCGACGGACAACCAATACCATCCAAACCCTTAGAATTGAATTTTAGCGAAGGAAATTACATAGCAGCTTGCCATCAATTGTTTCCAGGATTTAACGAGATAACAGAAATTATCTATCTCGAGAAGATTGTGCCTTATATGCATTTGATTTAAGTCCAGATTTATGTGATGGTCCATACCTAAATTTACAACATCAAGGAAATTTAAGAGTTGAAGTTAAATTTTCTTCCGCACTTTCGTCAACTATTTCCGTTCTAATCTACGCAGAATTTGAAAACATTATTGAAATTTACAAGTCAAGACATGTGTTGTGTGACTTTCCAAACTAAACGAGAATGAACTCTCAACAGATTAAAGACATTTTATCTCATAACAAAGACATCTAAAAAATATTTCTTAAATCCTGAAAACAATCGATGTATCACAAAAATCTCAATTTTAGAACATTCTTTGCCTCTTCACTCCTATTGGGAGTAGTGGTACCGACTTAAAATATTAAAATATAGCCTATGTTGGAGCAGAGATTGTCCCCATTTTGCCACCAATATTTTTGAAATCGGTTTGGCAGTTCCAGAGATGATCCCCTACAAACACACACACAAACGGTTCTTCTTTATAATATTAGTATAGAACAGTAAATTCAGATAGAGCATTCAAACAAATCGCGTTTGAAAGAATATATATATATATATATATGTACATATATATTCGTGTTCGACGATGTAAAAATTTAAATTGTGCGATCTTAAAAAAATTGGAGTAAAAGATAAATTTATTGGTCGGTGTTGCCATTGTCAAAATGACGTCAGCGTTACTCACGGACATATTTTTGCTTTATAATTTTATGATTTTGGTTTAATGCACAAAAAATATTCCTTGGCGAATAAATTAAAGGAAAAAATGACTGGAATTTGCTATACCTATGATATGATTATTGAGAAGTGGTTGGTGGACATGGAAAAAAAATAATACTGGTGATTATTCTTTAATTGAAGAGAGGACATTATAATTCCTTCCTTTTATAACTATAATTTTTGTGAAGTGATCGGTAGATATAGATAAAAAATGGTGATTTTGAATATTATTCTTTTTTTTTTTTTTAACCAATGTTCAAATGTTCAAATGTTTACTATAATCTCTCTTTTATCTGCAACAATGGAAGTAATTCGATTGTCACCATTTCGAAAAAATTTTATAAAAAAAACTCTTTCAATTAAAGTTAAAATATAAAAATAGGATTTTTTTTTAAGCTAGTGCTGGTACATCTACAAATGCACAGTTTTTATTCAAAAAAAAAATAATTACCAAAATCGGTTCTGTAAAATATGGGTAAATATTGCCTATAATAAATAGACGCTACTCAAAGAGTAGCAAAATATGGGGGAGGAGGGCGTAGATTACGCGATTTCTGAATTGCAATACCAAAAGGTGCGTTTTACAAATGATAGAATCATTAAAAAGGGATTAAATTTAATGATATGAAACATTTCCATGTTCTGTAATTCCGATTTTTGCCTATCTAAAGTCAAAATAATTTTTTAATGAAAAATTATCTTCCTATACATACGATAGATGTTAGGGCTGCACCCTTGGTTTTAATTATAACGTCAAGGTTTAGACAAATAGTAAACTTTGCAGCAGAATTTTTTTATGCACTTACTTCAATCAAATCCGCTTAACCCCCACAAGTACCACAGTTTGTTGGCTCATCGTTGGCAGCTTGTAAAAATCAGGGTTGTAAAAATCCCGGTTTTTTTGTTAAAAACCCAGCCCGGGTGGGTTTTATTAAAAAACCCGGGTTAAATGGGCAATTTTCCCCGGGTAAATTGGGTTAAAATGCCAAAATGTGGAATATGATACCACCTTCCTCCCAAATAATAATCTTCAGGGTTGCCACTGTATAGGGAAAACTGGAAAAAGTGATGGAATTTAAAAATGAATATTAAAAACAAGAAATGTTACTAAATTTTGGTACTTTGCAAAATTTATCCATTGAAGTTTTGAAAATTCACAGAGGAATTACTCGGGGGAAATTTAATTTTTTGCTTAGGAAAGCACAAGGAATTTGATTGCCGAAATAAGTGGCAATCCTGATCTCAAATACAATCTTTGTGAACACTTCATAATCTAATAGATGGGAATGACTTCATAGTTTTAATAAAGATCTCAATATTTTTCTCTGTTCTTAAAATACATACATACATACATACATACATACATACATACATATATATATATATATATATATATATATATATATATATATATATATGATCTCTTTAATTTAAATAACAAACAAATTTTAAATTGAAAAGCTACCAATTGTGTGTTATTTAATAATAAAATATAACTTAAAAGAAAACTTGCTCCTTTGAAATTATCATAAGATTAGCAATTGTTAATAAAAAATATCTTACAACAAAATTTTTTCTTATATGTATATACAGGGTGTCCACTCTTAACGGTGTTCAATGGCTAATTCCTAAACTGTTAGTCATAGACATATAGTTCCAATTACAAAAATGTTTTAATTTGAAGCAAAGAAATATTTTAAAAGCGATTTGGGTCAATAAAAACATTTCTTAAAAAATTACAAAATTTAAGTTTTTATACAGACCCCAGTCCTATAAGTTATATTTAATAAAATTTTCTTATTACACTGACAAGATAGACAAAAAAAAGTCCCGTTCCATATAACACTAAAATTGACTGAGTTATGACACTTTAAAAATGCATGACTTATACCACTTTTCTGTATCTGAACACAATTGAGTTTGGCCATGCTTTGAGGGGTCATATCCTAAACGCTTAAAGTATTCAAAGAGCTTTTTATGTGTATCTGCTCTTTGAAAAAAACAGTACAAGTGTTACGATTGAGTTAACTTTTATTAAGTTTCAGATTGGCTAAAATTATTGTATTTTAACATATGTTTTATTTTGTAAGGATTTGAGACTTGATTCTTTTAACAAATATTGAGTTATTTATTTAACTTCAACGATCATATGTATGTTTTCCCAATTCAAAATTTGTTCTCGAAATTTAACTCACTTTCAAATATCCGATCGAGATTAAATTTTACATGTATACTGACGTAAATTCGATGACAATCTAATATTATTATGATTTTCGATGGTTACCATTCATACTTATTTTACAAGATAACACAAAAAATTTCGGATAGATTACTGCCAAGAAGTTTAAGAAAAAGTTTTAGATTAGATAACACAAGACTGCGATGGTTGTGTTTTTTAACTTTTCTGTATTTTTTAGCACTGAATCCGAGAATTAGTACCTTAATTTTTAACCATCATCTCAGGACGTTTTGCAAATCATAAATTGTCAAAGTTAAAAAATAACAAAAATCAAATACTATAAAATAGAGGAGACGGCTAAGTTTTTAAACTTTTGATAATTGATTTTTATGTACTTTTTAGCACTGAATCTGAAAATGACCTTCATTTTTAACCATCATGCTATAATTTTTTTGCAAATCGTAAATGTCAAAGTTTTAAAATATAGCAAAAATATGATACTATAAAACAGATGTAAAACTTTTTTTATTTAATTTTCCTGACGTGATGGTTAAAAATGAAGGTCATTTTTTGATTCAGCGGCAAAAAATGATACTATAAAACAGATGTAAAACTTTTTTTTATTTAATTTTCCTTACGTGATAGTTAAAAATGAAGGTCATTTTCAGATTCAGCAGTAAAAAGTACATAAAATAATTTAATAAATATAATAAGTTTAGTAAATATAATACTCTTGAAGCTAATTGAAAAGCTTAAATTTACATTTTAAATTAAAAGCTAAAACATTTTAAAATTATAGGGTTCCCAATCTAAAAGTGCAAGTAAATTAGTACAAATATATTTTCTAAGATTCAAAGAAGTGAATAAATAAAACAAAATAACCATAAACAACAAATACATCATTTGTTCCTTTCCAGAAATATATTTAAAAAAACCCGGGCTTTTTAAACGGGTTTTTTATAAAAAAAAAACCCAGCCCAGGCGGGCAGCTGGGCGGGGACCCGGGCAGCTACCCACTACAACCCTGGTGGAAACCGTTGGGAAATGATAGAATTGGGTCGAAAAATGGTAGGGGTCAATATTTGAAAAACGGACAATTTCATTCCAAAATTTTTATTTTTTTAAATTAATGTATCAACTACCACATACAATTATATACTATGATACATATTTTGTCATTTAAATGCTGTTGTGTTTTGAGATCAAGGATGTATATTTTATGCGTAGGATAAACTTTTATGGAAGAAAGTGTCTGTTAACATCATAATCAGTGTCTAATAATTGGGACTGAGATGATGGGGACTAAGGTGATGTTTTTGTCTTAACAGCTGCACAGCTATTTTGTTGAGTTATTTTGCAGACATGTATACAATTAAATATGCCATGTGACATTTGTATGTTATGTAAATAAAGTTGCAGTAAGCTTTTTTCTTATAAATAAAAAGTTAAATATGTGGACATGAATGATGCTATAAAAAAAATACTCATCCCTATTCAGAACAAAAACTAAATAGTTCTAAATATGAAACAAAGAGAAGAAGAACTTACCTTCATCCATGTGGCTAGTTGAACTTTAATTGCTGTTGCAATGGAAATAATTCTGTTAGCGCCACCTAGTATCTGTTAACCTAAATGTGTGTTAGAGGGACTGAGATGATGGTCAACCTCAGGGACAAATATATTTACTACAATATTTTACTATACAGCCTACACTAATAAAGGATAATTATATTTTCCCATACCGTATATACATAGGTATAAATATATAACAGCAATTGTAAATACTATTTATAGAAATTTTTACAGCATACATTTTGGATAATTGTACCTGGGGACAGGGACTGAAATGATGATTTCGTTTGTTTAAAGCTTAAAATTAATTATTTATACATCATTATATGTCCCTTTATCATTGATAATTGTTATAACAAATGTTACAATATATTACATTTTCAGTTTTTGGTTATAGTATAATTAACGAAATATTATTGGGCAGTGGACGCAAATTGTCCAATTTTCAGATATTGACCCGTAGGTGCTGAGATTCCTCTAAATTTGAGCGTATCTGAGCAGTATTCTGAGCAGCGAACGGTTGGACCATTGTTGGGCTTTTGTTGACAAATGGTACGACAAGGCGAAGATCTCTTACTGGGGGCCACAATTAACCAACAATTTGCCAATGTTGGCCCAACCATTTTGTACTATACCTCGGATAGAATATCATATTTTATACCGCTTGGTACAAGAATGCCCCAGGTGTTGTTGTTTTTTGTTTGTTTTTTAACTCTCAATGAGAGTATAAAGTTCAAAACTCGAGTCCAATCTAAATAATTATTTTTGTATTTGTGCCTGTGATGCTCCCAACGATCACTGAAAAACATGCAACTAACTTTCGTTCCAGTAAAAGGTTACAAGGTACTATTTAGTACACTGTGCATTCGGCCAGTTATAAAGAACTTCCATTCCCATAAGAATTGCTAAGTTTTTTACTTTCGTCTATCTTTACAAGAAGAAAGTATTAGATTCGTGAAAATTTTCCACTTTCGGTTTTGGACGTATTTATACGTTTTAGGGGTCAGAGATTCCGAAAAACATGTTTTTACAAAATGTTTGTCTGTGACTCTGTCTGTCTGTCTGTATGTATGTGACACAAATATTGTGGGCGCTCTATTTGAAGAACTAATGCACGGAATTCAATAAAAATTTATATTCAGTTAGTCCCTGATATAAATTGGTGCTGATTAGTTTTTGGTGTAAATCGCTCAACAGGTGGCGCTGTTATGTACAATTTTTCAAGATTTCACAATAGCTCAATCTCCAAAACTAATGCACAGATTTTCATCAAACTTCCGATTCAGTTAGTCCTTGACATGAATTGACGTTTTATACATTTTGTTGTAAATCGCTCTACAGGTGGCGCTGCTATGCTGTATTTTTTGCGATTTCCACAATAGCTCTATTTCAAGAACTAATGTTTGGATTTTCAACAAACTTCAGATTCAGGTATAACTTGATATGAATTAGTGCTGTTTACTTTTTGTGCCTATCGCTCAACAGGTGGCGCTGCTATGCTGCATTTTTCAGAATTTTCACTATAACTCTATCTCAATAACTAAAGCAGGAATTTTCATCAAACTTGAGATTCAGGTATACTTTGATATGAATTGGTATTAAATTGATGTAATTTCTTGTACTATTTAAATGATTTATTTGACGTGATTTATATAGAAGAAAGTTTTGTGATGGCCACAATATACTAGTTTTCTTTTGTTGTTGTTGTTTGTTTGTTTTTGAAGGAAAGAAAGGACAATGTGGAACTTTTCTCCTTCTACGTTACAAATTCAAGATTAGAAAAATTAAATATTCGTTCGTTTTTACATAGAAAGGTTTATAACAATAGAAAATTTAAAATAAGGAAAAAAAAATTTTTACGATACCAATATTACATTTCAAGAACATCATAATTCTTAACCGGAATTGTTCTACCCAACGAAGTTTAGAAAATGAAACAATTGTGGCTAAAAATTTAGTTACTAAGGAGTATTACAAACTTTGGGGAAAAAAGGTGTAAGAAATACATATTTTGAAAGATGGAAAACAGCATTTTTAATTTTTCAGCATGTTTTATTACTTTTAAGTGCTTATTTCATTACTACTTGATTGTATTTTATTCCACTATGTTTTATATTACACTTACAATATGCTATTTTATATTGAAGGACATCTTGTGCATATTTGAAGATATTTAGAAGCTTGGTAATTGGTGATTTTGGTAATTTAATCATATTTTAAAAAGTTCACATGTTGTACAAAACTCAATGTTACCAAATCTAAAGATTGAAGTTAGCGATAGGTATCATGAACACAAACTTTAGGAAAAAGGCATTTAGATTTCTTCGAACGAAATTGGCTTTATTTCTTTTCTCGCTAAAGACAAATTTATGAAAATAAATACTTTTATTAATCTACTGAAAATGTATCCTTTTTATAAACTTAAACTCCATATCATTCAATATTTTATTTTAAAAAGGACTCATTTTTGCTCTCTTCTCCCTAAAAAGAAAAAGAAAATAACTTTTTGATAACCAAATTCAAAATAAGTTATTGAAAAAACAGATTTCTTCCACTAAAACAGATGTTTTCATCTCCTACTACACTTCTGACCCTTTTCCAATAGTCGCAAAGGGATAAGTAGAACAGATTTTTTTTTCTTCTCTATTATTCGTTATTTTGAATTTGAGGATATATGTTTATTAATAATAGGAAAATATCTTTAAAATCCTATAAATTTCTATTGCATTTTTATTATTCTATTAATTTTTATTTTGCATAACTAGTATTTTTGCATAGATCAATTTTGAATTCAGCGTTTTTTATTTTAATTTTTATAAGAACTACATAAATGACATCTCTCTATTCTAAAAAAAAAAAAAAAAAAAAGTAACTAACGCTATGTCATCGCCGCAGTAAATGAATTTTTTGTGACTGGAGATCTTTCTTCGTTAATATTAAGAAAACTACTGCATACAAAATTATGAAAATGGGTAGTATTATAGAGAAATGTTTGATAAACACGCTGATGCAGACCGTTTTTAAATCGAATTATTATTTTAAGAGATATTTAATGTTAAAGTTGGTCAAAATCGCTCCATTATGAAAATTTTATCTATCATATATAAAAGAAAGACTGGGTTGGGGATTAATCAACGTACAGCCCAAACTACTGAACCTAAAGTCTTGAAAATTGCGGTAAAAATACTTCTTATGACATAGAGTACCACTAAGAAAGGATTTTCTAAACTTCCACACTAAGAAGGTAAAAAGAGAACTAACAAAAAAAAAAAAAATCATTAAAAATCGGAATCATTAAATGTTCTAAATCAGTTGAACCCAATTTCGAAAGATTGGCTTTTTTTAATGGTTCCGCTGTGTGAATTTTTATGGGATTTAAACTGTTAATTAGATCATTTTTAGGGAATATTTCGGTACATTTTCCAGTTTAAAAGATTCTGCTAAGTGGATTTCGAAGGAACTTGACCGGTTAGTTAATTTTTCAGTGAATTTTTTAGTATAAAACTCACATATCATTTGCTTGGTGTTGCTTTGTAATCAGGTTGCTTGATTGTAGATTTCTGGCTGAAAGTTCTAGACTCAGGCGAACCCAATTATTATGAGCTGTTAGCCTTTTCAATAAGTCCAATTAACGGATTCTGAAGAGGCTTGCGTTGATAATTTTTTATGAACCCTTTTCGTATATTACATATTGTTCTATCGTTCTTTACCGAATCCTACACTAAGTGATCAACTAAAAAAGTTGGACCTTAACAGCCAAAATTTTGTACGACTCAATAAAAGATAAAATAGCGTCATGACGTTCATATTGTTTTCAGAAATTCGGTTGGACATTCCAGGTAAATGTCCATATTGCAAAAAAAGGCATGATCAAATTCACAGATATATTTCGTTTGATTCAAGGTTTCTTTAGAAAAACTGACCAGCTTAGCGGGTGAAGGCTGCTAGTAAGAGTATAAAACTAGAAAATTAATAATTTTTTTAATATAAAGATATACATTAGAAGTTCCCGCTGTGCAGACTACATCTATATTTTTTTTATTATTTGACTAGTTTTTTTAGGGTTTATTTCCATTTTAAATTCATATTTCAAATTGGAATTAAATGGTTACGTATTAAAAGCAGCAAAATATTTAAAATTATATCATAAAAACTACATTTCCATGTGAATTTTAAAAGAGAAAGAAAATTTTAGAATAATAAATTCATCAATATGTGTTAAAAGCCGTAAATGGAAGAAATTACGTCATTTTTAAAATGGCCAAATGATAATATTGCCAAACAGTTTAAATTAAAAAATATATTTACACGAGACATTTATTTCACAGTTCTAGTTGATCTTTTAAATTATTCTTGTCAATTCTAAAACAGCGCAAATAAAAATATTTCCTTTCTAGCAACAAAAGTATTTTCACGTGACTATTAAAAAGAATAAGAAACTTTAAAATAATAAATTTATTCATATGCGTTAAAAGCAGTAAATAGGAGAAATTACTTCATATTTAAAATGACCAAATAATAATATTTCAAAACTGTTCAAATTTTAAACTATATTTACACGAGACATTTAATTCATATTTTGAGATGATCTTTTAAACTATTGTTGTGAATTCTAAGGGGAAAAACCAAAGGAAACCTAAATTAAAAGGAATAATCAGAAATTAAATATTAGGTGAATATTTGACCAAACAAAAATTAAAATTACAAAAACTCTAATAAAAAACGGATGTATATGGCATATGTTCCCCTTGATTTACAGCCGTGAAAAAAAAAGGATATTCCCATCCACACTAATTCCAACACGAGTATCATACATTATACTAACTTACTTTTCAAATACTAACACAAACTTTTGAAACTATATTTGAGTTCCTTGGATCAAGCCAGCACGGAAAAGCATATAATTTATGCATTTTTTCTAAAATCTTTATAGAGTTAGATTAGAAGATGTCAAAGTTTGAGGATGCTAATGTTAAATCTTTAGTTTATTTCTTTCCAAAAAAAAAAATAAATAAAATAAATAAATATAAAAATAAATAAAATAATAATAATAATAATACTAATAATAGCAATGTATATATTTTTTAATAAAATGCAATAAATAGACTCAAACATAATCTAGGTTTCTTTTTTCAAAAAGCATACTTTTAATTATGAAAATATTAATAAATTCATATTAAAAAATTGTCTGAACCTAACATTAATTTTTACATTAAAAGAAACAGCATCATCAAAAACATAATTATGCTATTCTCATTTATAGTTACAGAGAAATAACCGACGACCTAATAAGAAAGTCATCTTCTGTTATTGTTTGCATCCACAGAAAAAAATCTTACTAGAAAACAGGAATTCTGCTTTTTCAGAATTTAGTGTCGCCCCCTATAAAAAAAAATATATGTATATACATACAGATAATACAAAACATATTTCAGTTTTAAGACTTAAAACACACGCGTTTACTTTATATAAAATGACGTTGCAGAATTCATCATTTACGATCCAGTCTTAAACAACATCTATAGTAAAGTGTTCATATGACGTCACTATCGCTGAATAATACACAAATAAATAAATAAAAAAAAAACAGATGTCACTCAAGAAACTCGACAAAAAAAAATCGGCTATCTAATGATTCATATGCCTTCATTTGTTTGTAATACAGATAATTAAATTAAATATAGTATATAGCTCCATGTTTTATCAGAAATAATTCATTTATATTTTTTTCAAAATAGCACGTATTTTAATTACATCTTTTTTCAGTAGTTATGGGAAAATGGCAACAAAAAGATGTAACTACTATTTTCCAACTATTTTTTCTTTACTCTCAGCAGAAATGGAGTACTTGAGTTGCCAAAATTAAACAAATGGCGCTAAAAACTACAAAAAAAAAAAAAAATTAATATCTCAAAAATAAATTGAGATGCAGTTTTCAAACAAATTGCATTAAAACGTATTTTTCCCCCCAATACGACGGTATAAAAATTGAAAATGTGCGATGCTTAGAAGTTTAAAAAATTGCAGTAGAGTATTTAACAGTACAATGATACGTCTGTTTTGTTTTATAGCTGGCTTATACAACGGAACGTTATTTTTTGGGGACGGCACTTTATTTGCTAGGATAAAGAGATAGCATATCGGAGGCTAGTAAAGTAATCGGAAATGTTATAAAAAAAAATCTCTTATCTGAAATTAGTTTATTTTATATTTATATGTAAAAAAATATATTTGTTTACTAATTGAATGACCCTGGCCCTTTTCATGTAAAATCTTAATTTTATTTTTCTAAATTTATGGATAAACCCTTCCTCCTGCGACTCAAGCCCTAATATACGCATGACATTTAGTAATAGTAGTCATCATTTCCAATAAGTTTTCACCAGTATAATTTTTATGCGAAGATTTGTGGCAGAATTAGCAGTGCACATACACAGTCGGACGTCGTTTTCCCGACACCCGGTTTTCACGCCACTCCGCTTATCACGTCAGTTTTTCAAAGTCCCAATTTTCTGTATATTATTTTAATGTAAATAAACTCCGGATATCCCGACGGTTTAGGAAAATTGTCCATTTTTATGATACATCTTATAAGCACGGCAATTAAGCGGTAAAAAATGTCTTAGCCAAACTCTTCACAAAAGTGTCTAAATTACTCATTGAGATGAATGAGAAATTTTGCTTCAGTCCTTTATCTGAATAAATAAACTCATAAACTGTGAATGACCCACTTAAGCTCCAGATAGACGTATCAGTCTACTCGCGATTTTTTTGTTCTGGCCAAGCGGCCCTTTCTTGTGGCTACACGGAGTTTTTCATCCGACTAAAACTGAAGCATTGCATAGCATTGGAACGATCAGAAATTATCTAACATCCATTTCTGAAACAACGAATATTGATTACAACTCATTGCATAATATTGAAAAAATAATTGTAGGAAGCACATCTAGGGATAAGCAAACCTTAATTAATTAATATTTCATGTAACAAAAAAAAAAAAAAAAAAACTAGTCATCATAAATCTGATTTTTTTTTCCTTTTAATTTTGTTTTTGTGTTTATTTTGTTTAAATGTTTTATTGCTTAAAACTGCAAGGACAGATATGAATTTAAAATTACAGTTTTTTATAAACATATTTTTCTCCAACTCCGGTTACGACGACTCTCCACTTATGACGACGCTTTTTTCTGGACATTAGAGTATTGTGATAACGAGGTTCGACTGTATTTCTTCCCACGACAGTGCATCTTCGGTGCTGTTTCAACTATAGGTTATAGCATAGCATAAATATATGATAGTTTTTTGAAAAAAAAAAAAGAAAAAAAAATTAAATCACTGCTGGCTTGACTTACAGGCACAGGTAGCTTTCGAAGTTAAGTACTAATTTCACTAAAAAAAATTAAATCAAGGTTAGAGATAAACTTAGATAATTTTTGTCCCTTTTCTGAGAAATAATAAGATCTTGAAACAGATTCGATATGTTTCATAAATAAGAAGTTATGGTGGTTTTAATGTTTTTATAAATCCACCCAATTTTTTTGCTGGAAGAGTTCATCCTATCAAAAACTTGTTACTAAAAAGTTATAGATAATATTAAGAAGATTTATATAATAAATTTAAACCGCGTGGTAATTGTTTCAATAAATGAACCACACACTATATTTTAAATTCTGACGTTCTTTTTATTGAAACACGCACACGTTTAATAATACAACACTATATACAGCATCTGTGAGGGATATGAAAAATTTTCATCACGCCAATGATATTTTTGTTATCGCCTTAGTGGCGGATTAACGAAGATGTGATTTTTTTTCCTTTGCTGTAAGAGTTGATCCTGTCAAAAACTTGTCTATATAAAAGTTGTAATGGAATTGATATGCACTTATGAAATGCACTAACACATGCATTCTGTGGAATATGGGGTGTAAAGCATTTATTATTTATTTACAGAGCCACAAAAAAGAATTCCATCACATAATAGTCTATCGAATTAAACTGTTTCCCGCGTATTTTCATTATGTTACATTATTTCAAATTTACTGAATTTGATATACATTACTGAGGTTTACTACTGCAATATACTTGCTGTAGAATATGATAATAATTTAAGTAAATTATAATCAATTAACACAATGTACTATAGCGTATTTTTTAAAAATTCAAAATTACATTAACCAGAATTTTAAGCTTTAACTGCATCTTTTTGATTTTGCTACAAATACTAAACACGTAGAAAATATTGATTTGTTTCCTACTTAGAGTCAAAGTTTTGGAAATTTATAACCTATTTAAAAAGAAATATTACTGATATAGCAAAAGCTTAAAATTCTGGTTAATTTAATTTTGAATTTTTTAAAAATACGCTATAGTACATTGTGTTACTTGATAATAATTTACTTCAACTTTAATTTTCAATGGAAATCAGACGATATTTCTATTTTTATTGCGCATATAATGTTAATTTTTGCAATAATCGACACCAGGGGTTTTTTTTTTTTCGATTTTATGATGTAATACCACTTGCTGATAAAGTTTAATCCACTTAAGGGGACTCTTCACTCACTTGAAAATACCCGGTCCGTAATGTTGGGCAGGTTGTTTTCGAATTTCTCGTTTAAATTTAAATATTTTTAAACGATTTTTTTTTTTTTTTTTTTTTTTTTTTTTTTTGCATAGGATAGCTGAGCTCAATCTTTAATATGACTGTTTTTTACTTTTTCGATTTTGGTTGCAGATTTTTTTTTTTTTTTTTTTTAAAGGTACTTTCAGTTTCAAAACCGGTTCCGAAAGTAAAAGTACCTTTATTAAAAAAATCTACAACCGAAAACGAAAAAAAAAAAAATAATAATAATAATAACCAATTAGAGATCGACCTATGCAAAAGAAAGAATTTTTTTTTTTTTAATATTCAAATTTAAACGAAAAATTCGAAAACAACCTGCCGATTGGTTTAACATTACGGAGCGGGTGTTTTCAAGTGAGTGAAGAGTCCCCTTAAGGGGGCTGGTCACTCAGCTTCGGAATTCTCCTCCGTAATGTTAAGTCTATGGACTTTTGATGCATTCATATATTTAAAATATCTTGTCGGGTAATTCATATTTTTAACATCTTTTTTCTGTGTACTCTTCTTAAAGGATGGCTCTTTTTTTCTTAGTTTTCAAAATATTTCTAAAATCTATGCTGAATGTAATATTTTACGTGTTAAAAGAGGGCAAACTGTGAGTAAGATTTTAGCACTTCCTGTAAAATTAAGTCTACACTTTAGAAATATTTTGAGAACTAAGAAAAAAAGAGACATATTTTAGGAAGTGTACACAAAAAATAGAAGTTAAAACTATTAATTTCCCGAGGGGATATTTTAAATATACGAATGCATCAAATGCCCATAGACTTTACATTAGTGAGGGGAAATCGGAAGCTGGTTGACCAGCCCCTTAAGGTCAAATCTCTTGTGTTCGGTTAGCATAGATTCCCACACTGTTAGTAAAATTAAGTTTTATAAAAGATTTTTAAATTAAAGGAAACAAACAACAAATTCTATTATTTCCCGACATAAAAACTACAACAATAACAAACAAGAACAAAAATCCTGCGTACAGAATAGATTATGAAACACTTATCAACGCATTCAGAATGCTATAAAAGAAATTCACAGTTTACTAAGATGAAAGATCATGTCGAAATGAACAATTTATAAAACGCATAACGCATTTCAAAACCCGATTTCTGCTGCACGAATGCCCGTTAAAATATACGATTTTGTTTTGTGCAGCCCTTTACATGATCTACAGATATGTACACTGTAAATTCGTAAAACACTTTTGCAACACTAACTGAACATAATAATTAGCATTTCAAACTAAAATCCTTTTCGATTGTGTTGTGAATGTGTTGCGAATATGTTGTTCCAGATAAAAAGATTGTGCAAAAAGTGTTGTTAAAAATTGCAAGAGGAGAAAATGAGTTTTCAAAACATTCATTTTTAAAATTGTATTATAAATGTTCAATAAACAGTACGTTTTAAGTGTGTGTGTGTGTGTTATTTTAAAGGCACCATGTAGAAAGTGTTTTACATGTGTTGTTTTATAGTGTTCTAAATTGTGTGGTGTTTACAATGTGTTGTTAATTTGGTGACAAAGTGTTGTGCAGCACAACACTATTGTAAGAAAATATTTTACATTTTTAGATAGCAACACGTTTGCAACATATTAAGAACACATTTCTAGATAGCAACATTTTTGCAACATATTAAGAACACAATCACAACACAAAAAATATTTTGTATATGCAGTTTTCTAATTCACAACACATTAATGTGCTGTTAATTTGGTGACAAAAAGTGTTGTAAAATGTGTTCATTTTTGTGTTTGAGAATTTGCAGTGTATGCATACACAGTATGCTAAAAGTTAGTTCAGTTAAGGGTGTTCTCAAATCCAAAAGGGCAACTTTCTGACATAAGTTTTAATTTATTTTTGGTTGAAAATGCATGAAACTAGCTCGTGTTGTTGTTCAGAAACTATGTCATCGAGCTGTTTTTTCCATTTTTTTGCAAACGCAACAGATCTTTCAGAAAAGAATGTCAAAGTGGACGTTTTGAACCGAGTTTCTGCGCGAACGGAAAGCACTCAAGAGCGGGCGAAAACTTGCTTGTCACGTGATCAAAAACGCTTATAACTCAATAGGTAATTTATGGATTAAAAAATGGAAAACACAGTTCGATTCCAAATCGATTCCATGACCAAGCTTTCCAATTTTATATATTTCTGTTAAAAAATAAATTTGTAAATGTGTCAAAACGTTTTGCGCTTGTTGAGCAGAGCATTTGAGAACAGCCTTAAACGCATAGCACAGTTGATAATTTCCACTCAGCAATTTCCGCCAATAAACGATGCTGTTGATAACTTTTGTGCGTCCCTGTACATGATCTATAGAATTTATACACTCCAAGTAATATTAAAAGAAACAGTTAAATTTAAAAATGCATACCGCAACTGAAAACGCAATTCCGGCAATTATTGTCCGTAAGGCCGTTTAATTATTGCGCATTTTCTTCTATAGTCAAATTCCTTTGTGTGTCCCTGTAAATGAACGATAAGTTCTATGAACACCATATTCTATAGTAAAAACCTTGTAGTACACCTCAGTGATGTATATCAATTTCAATATGTTTAAAATACTGTAATATCATTAAAATGCACGGCAAACGATTTTTCCCCATAGACCGTTACGTAACGGAATTTTTTGAGTGGCCCTGTAAATTAACCAAAGATGCTACACACTTCATTTAAAATACCGAACAACCGAACAAGCCATAGTAAACACCATTATCAATATGATGACAATCGGACTACATTTAAGTGAGTTAGAGCACGGACAGACAAACCGATTCATGTAAAAAGCAGAAGGGTATATGATTGTTTTTAAATTTCTACTAATATTATTTTCTAAATACTGTAAAATGTTTTAATGTGGTTTGGGACACAAATTTCCCCTTTTTAACACATTCCAACACGGTTGAAAAGTGTTTATGAATTTGGTTTGCCAGTTTGTTTGCCGCCTGTCCGTGCTTTAACTCTCGTAAATATACTCGGATTGCCATGATATGTATTTTTATATATTTTATTAAAGTTTACTAAAGAATGTTCGGTATTGAAAATGAAGCGTGTTGAATTTATTAGTTCGTTTACAGGGACATACAAAAGAATCCTGTATTGCGTAATCTCAAAAGTATTGCATTACATTATGATCTACGGGGAAAAATCGTTTACAGTGCATTTTATAGATGTTATGATACTTCAAACATAATGAGATTGATACGCATTACTCAGATGGACTACAAGATGCTTTCTATAGAATAATCAGCATTTAGAGTTTGTTTACAGGGACGCAGAAAATACTTCCATTACATTATGTTCTATGGGAGGGGAAATCGTTTGCGGTGCATTTTAGTGCTGTTATGATACTTCAGACATGGTGAAATTTAAAAGGATTACTAAGGCCACTACAAGATGTTTCTTAGATTATGGAGTGCATATCATTTATCATTCATTTACAGGGACATGCAAAAGAATTCAGTTACAGGACTGACTAATATCGATAATTGCTGGAAGAACGGTTTCCGCTATGGTATACATTTTTAAATTTACCTACTTTTGAGTGTATTAGGTGGTGTGTATGAATTCTATATGTCTTATACAGAGCTATACGAAATAATTCGCACTTATTTAGATATTTCATTTCATTATATGAAAAAAAAAAAAATTTTGTCTATGTTGTAAAGTGTTTCATAATCTATGTCGAGATACATGATTTTTCGTTCTTGTTTACTTTTTTTTTTGGGGGGGGGGGGGAGGGAGCGTGCCTAAAATAAACTCTATATATTTTTTAGAATAAAATGACTGCTTGTAAAGAGGGATGCACCGAATATTCGGTATTCCACCTATTCGACCATACTACTGAATATTCGGTTAGACCGAATATCAAACTATTCGGTATGTCAAATATTCGGTTTGGCAGAACATCAAACTATTCGGTATTCCGAATATTCGGTCGAATATCGAAATGTTCGACCAGACCGAACACTTAAAAGACCTTTTTTAAAAATATCTTTAAAAACCTTAAAACAACTACTATTTTTAACTGACAATTAATAAAGATATTTGATAATTAGAAATAGATTTATATTTAAATAAAAGAGAATGGTTTTACCTTTTTTTTTAAATTTGTTAATCGAAAAGTATCATGTAAGAAAATTAACCAATAATGATGATTTTAGTCCCTTCCTGACAAATAAACTGTATATGACTGTACAATTTTTTATCCAATTCCTTCAAAATTGCACTTTGATTTTAAAATATTTGTTTTAGAATACATGAACATTTTATTCATTTGTTTTAATTCAGAAAGCAATCCATGAAATTTAAAATTTTATCAGTTAAATAAGCTTTAAAACTATCTTCTTCTTAAATAATAATTCGAAGCATAATTTTTTTAGTGTGGAACTTATTCATAAAAAGATCTTGTTCATCAATATGGAAGTATGTGTATTAAATATTCTGTAAAATTGTTTCAAAATTTAACTTTTTAAAACTTACAAATTCTGAAATTTAAAAGTAATTGGCAAACCGAATATTCTGTATTCGGCTTGATAGTCACTATCCGATTTAGTCGAATGTTCGGCATTCCGTATTCGGCCAAAATCACTATTCGGTGCATCCCTATTTGCAAATGCTATAATTAAATCAAAAGGCACAACCTTTTTACACTCTCTTATTTGACTTAATTTGGTTCATGAATGCAAAGATAGAATTTTGCAATCAATTTTTCACTCACTGCCTGATATGATAGAACTATAAAAAAAAAAAATATGTACACAGATATGACAGTAAAACATTTTAATATTTTTTTTAGTTCAATTATAAATGAATAAATTAATTTTAAGGCATTTTTCCGATAACCGGACGCATGTGACCGCGCCAAATATTCTTTAGTGTACGAGTTAAGGGGGCTCAGGGCTTGAAAACTTTTCAAAAAATTGATTCTTTTTTAGTATCTATTTTGATTATTCAATTACTTCTGAACCCAGTGCGAAAAACTGCATAAAAATATTTGCATTTTTAACGGAGTTATAAGCATTTATGTAACAATCACTTCATAGCCACACCCATTTAATTGCAACTTTAAGTCGCGTTGTCTCAAAACTTGATTTTTGACGACTATCCGAAACATTAAAAAAAAAAAAAAAAAAAAAACTATTCGACAGAATGGCTTAATTTTTTTTTTTTTTTTTTTTTTTTTTTTTTTTTTGCATGCATATAACATCATTATTTATAGAATGAATTAATATATTTTAGATAGCTTAATATTTTGAGTATTTTTAAGGGAAAAAACTTGTTTTTTTTAGGGTTTTTCAAATTTTCAAATTTGAGAGGGTTTTTTTAAATAAGGTTTCCTTTGAGTGATAGTTATATCCTTAATTCATTCTATAGAGTAAAGTTTCCTGATCATTTTAAAGCAAAAATGAGGTTCTTATGTCAATTCAACGATAAGATATCTTACGGATGGTGATATGACACCTAATTTTTTTTTTTCGAAAATTGTGTTCTATAAATTTTGTTATATTTTTTATTTTATTACATTGAAGTACTTTATTTTATAATTTTATAAGACTACAAACATACCTTAAAAATATCAGAAAGTTTAAATTAGTTACATTGAATACTTCTGTCTTTATAGGGATTCAAAGCGAGAGCTCTGTTTACATGTTTTTCGGTATCGATCAAGCCCTGAGCCCCCTTAAACAACAATGGAGTTAATTATGCGTCAAACACGCTCGCTATTTGTATGCCTGGGCTGTGAAACTGCAACAATGAAATAGTTTGAACGCTAAAAAGTAGAAAATAAAATGTAAATAAAATATAACGGGTGTAATGTTTCTTTTTACGCTTTTACAAAGTATTAGCTTAATATTAATTAAATTATGATTATAAGTTGAGAAAACAATTTAGAAAACTTGAATAGATAGTTTAAATAATGTTTTTTTTCTGCCCCACCCCACCCCTTTAAAAAAAGGAATTTGATATTTTAGAAATTCAGTCATAAACAGATCAGCAACATTTCCTTTTTTTTTTCTTTTCTTTCTTTTTTTTTGGGGGGGGGGGGGGGCAGAAAAGCAAAAATAACTTGTCAGATATGACTGAAATAAAAATATTGTAAAATCAAAATGGAAATGTTATAAAATAGAAATACATATCATAACAAGTAAAAATTAAATTTAAAAAATCAAAAAACCCGACTGCGTAAAAAGCGAACTAATTATTTTTTTCTCATCAATGTGAAACTATTTTTTATATTACTTACCTTTACTTACGTTATTTTTTTTTATTATTATTTACTTGTATTGATGACTTTTAAATTGTGTTCAATTGTTAGTTCCTATCTATAAACACTGTTTTGATGAGGCCTATAGATGTCTACGAAGGTTAGAGTTGCAGTAAAGCTAGAGATCTACCTACACAACTTCCTGGTTGTGTAATATTTAAACGGAGCTTCTGACTGTAAAATGGTCACTGAAACGTCGGCTTCATTTTGAAAGGCCTATCCAATAATATGCCACTCAATAGGGTGCGAATTTTTTTTTTCCGTCTCTACCACCATTTTGAATTTATAAAAACAAAACCTAGCCTATAACCATCGGACGGTTAAGACGAATCGATAGAGACCTCATTCATTAAAATCCATCCAGCCATTTGGATGTTTCGAGGGTATAAAGAAATCCACATACCCAGAAACGCGTAAAACACATAACCCTTCTTGGCAGTCAGGTAATTAAACTAGCAGGCTTCATCCGATACCGTGGTCGGTTTCTGCAAACAAACCTTGAATCAAACGAAATATATCGATGAATTTGACCTTGTGTTTTAAAGCAATATAGATCTTTACCCGGAACGTCCTTAAGCATTGCTGAAAACGATACAGGCACCATTGCGCTATGATATTTTCTAATGCATCAGACAAAATTTGGGATGTTAAGAAATAACTCTTTGAGTTGATCATTTGCAGTATGATTTCATAAAGATCGATATGCTATATACTAAAACCATCCCTGAACAATTATCTAACAATGGAAGTCCAATCAAAATTCACGTGCACTTGAACTTTTTAAAAAGTCTAGTATTTCATGAGCAGGATCACCTGATTATAGAGCTTTCTCCATAATTATATAAGTAAGCAACATAAACAATATGTTACATACCAAAAGCTTTCCTGAAAAATTATCTAACTAACAGTGCATGTTCCGTTGAAATCCATTCAGCTGAATCTTAAAAAAAAAGCTAATCTTTCATAATCAGGTTCACCTGATTAAAGAACATTTTTCCATAATTCTATAACTAAGCAAAGAATAACGATACGTGATATACTAAAGCATTCCCAGCTGAAAAATTATCTAATTAACAATGCAATTCTCGCCAAATTCCGTCCAGTAGGATTTTTTTAAAAGGCTAATCTTTCATAACCGGGTTCATCTGATTAGATAACTTTCTCCCATAATTCTATAACTAGGCAAAGTATAACAATGTATTATATACTAAAACTTTCCTGAAAAATTATCTAACTAAACGTGAAAGTCCCATCAAAATCCATTCAGCATAATTCACGTTATAAGTAGCCGGAACGAAATTTCCATTTGCATTTTACATATATAATAGATGAACACCTTAAGGACAGAAATTAATAATTATCAATAGTATTTGCTAAAACCTCGATATTGCAATATTCTAAAAGTGAGACACATTTGCCACTAATGGCTAATTTTAAATATATAAATATATGTGAGAATAAATCTGTAAAACGTTATTCTGAGATATATGTACAACAAGATCAAAGAAATGCTTGCTCCTCATAAAGAACACCCTCCCACATAAGGAAGTTCTGAAATAGTGCCCCTGGTTACTAGATTTTTGTAAAGTTCTTTTAAAACTAAAACTATTGATTTATGAATTTAAAAAAAAAAAAAAAAAAAAAATGCTTTACTATTTCAATCGATGGTTATGCGCGCTGTTAAAGAATATTTTATTTAAAAATATATTGCAAGTCTTTTATTTTCAAACTTTTCTAAGATATTAAACAAAGGTTTTTTTTTTTTTTTTTTTATTATTCTCTTTCTGAATTCATTAATTTGATATTTAAAATATGTCTAACTACATTTTATTCGACTATAAAAAATTAAATATTTGATTAAAATTAATAATCTTATGACAAATAACTAAAAAATCTTATTCTATAAAAAAAAAATCTTTTAAAATTTAAAATTTATTTCTTTTAAATACTTCAAATTATTATTTTTTATAATTTAAATATTCCTAATAATATTTTATTTTATTCGAATATAAAAATTTTAATTTCTAATAAAAATTAATAATATGATTCAAATGATTAAAACAGTGCTTATTCCAACAAAATCAAGAAAGTTTTCTTAAGTAAAAATAATTTTTTTAAATTATTATTTTAGGTTTTTTTTTTTCTTTCTCAAATTATAATTTTGTTTAGCGCCCGATGTTTAAAAAACTTCCCGCAACTGAAATCCGAAATTATTGGAAAGCATTATCAGAGAAAACAATTCTCTATTTCTTTGAAGACAGTTTCACATTTCATTCGAAGTTATCTCCAAACAAAACTCATGTGCGAATTCGAACTTTGTTTTTCATTTAACTGGAGATGAAAATAATGCGAATATAAAACATCTTAAAGCGTTTGATAAAATAAAACTTAAAATATGTATGTCATACAAATATTTTAATTATTATCTTTTTAAATAAATAATTTTGATTTGAAATAATAATTTATTTTTGACCATTTTTTTTCTTTACAAAATAAAAAACAATTTTTCATCACTTTCAAAGAAAAAAATATATATTTAAGTTTGTGAATTTAATGAAATGGCAAGCCCATCTAATCAATAAAATTTTCAGTCTTCTTTATAGCTCTTAAAACTTAGCATTATTTCATTTTTTATCATTATAACTATTTTTATTTTATGAACGAATATTTAATACAATAGTTTAAAATGTATTTTGCTGAAATTTGCGTCCCAATCTCATTATTTGTCGATTTTGCAAAAGCCTATAAAATACTATTTAACTACCCGCTCCCCCTCTCACTAAATGGAAGCAGTCCTCTAGAAGTACGATGCCGGTGGTGCCCACCTACCCCGAATGATGTAGATGGAATAGTCCTTCCCTTGTCACGGTGAAGTTATGGCACAGAGATTGGATGATGTATTAGTTAATAGTTATTAAAGATGTTAGTTTACGGAATACCATGGATGCCTGTTTTATCATTAATATTGCGGGTGTGGATTGGCTTCGTAACTGCAAAATGTGATACTACTCGAAAAATTGGATTATTTAATACAATATTTCAAAGGCAAATGCGTGGATTTTCCGCAGATCATTAGCCTCTGTGTATTATTTACATTTTTTTTAAAAGGTCACTTTGATGTGGCCCGAATCGATGTTTATCAACATGTGTGCACACTCCTGTTATGGATATACACTGCCACATAGTTATAAAAGGTGTTCCAGTTTCGATGTACATGTCAAGTGCCAAAAATAACCCATCTCTGTTTGACAGGTGACTAATATAAGAATATTTATTTTAATTATTTTTCATTTGTTTTGAAAATTCGGTTTAGTTTTATTTTCGTTATTCGCGAATAATATCATTGGCAGTTAAGGATGTTAATCAAAATGTTTGTAGTAATTTTTAATTGTTATTAGATTTTTTAAATAGGTAGCTTGTCTAGAATAAATAGTAGTAATATATGTTTGCGTCCTTTTAATAATTAATTATCTTTTAAAAATTAACGCAAGATTTCGCTACATTATATTGACAATGCTCTAGTTTTAAAATGAATGCTTTATTCCGGTTTCTCTACAATTATAAAAACGTAGGGTTACATTTACCAGTTTCTTAAAATATAGAAATATTTGTTGTTTGAAGATATTCACATTTTAGTAGTTTTTTTTTTTAAATTATTAAATTTGTTTCAATTTTTATGAAATAAATTTAAATTTTCTTAAATTTATGTTTTTAATTTCACGTACAATTGAAAAATATTTAAGATCATGAGAATTATTAAAAACTTCCTATTATTACAAAAACTTTTTTTTTTTGGTAATTTTTAATATACAGAGTTATATTTATATTTATCTTTTTTTTTTAAGAATGTTTAAACATATAATTGTTTAAAAGCAATATGTAAGAATGTTTCCTTTATATCGTAGTTTTTGTTACATTAAGTTTAAATGGTAATTACTTCAAAAATATATTTATTTATTTTTCGTAATCGCTACTGTTTGAGTATAATTATTTACTAAAGTGATGATTAGAAAGTTGAATATTTAATTTTTATATTACCCCACTATGCTTAAAAACTAAATTATTTATTGCATTAATAACCCAATTTATTCCGTTAAACATTTTAATATTAATGGGGTTTTTTTAAAGGAAAAAAATAGTTTACCTTATTTAATTATTTTTAGTTTCTGGGACTATTTAATTGTAAACACATTGTTTTTATTTGGGAATATACTTTTCATAAATCTGTTTTCTAAGTCTATATTTTGCCATAAGTCAGCTGAATTATATCTAATTACATAAAATGATCAGGCAGTATTTCTCATTTTTGAAAATTGCTTCCATTATACATTAAATAAAGGTTTATTATTTGATTTAGATCAATACATGACACATTTTCAGTAGCTATTTTTAAAATATTTATTTTTTTTACACGTATTTTATTGCAATTGAAATTAATATTAAATTTATTTTATTGTAAATTGCTTAATATTGTCTGTAGTTTCCAGAATTTAACTATAAGTTTAAGAGCCTTTATTTAATTGGGTAGTATTTGACTATTCAAAATGTACATTACTTTGTAAGATAAATAAATAACATATTTGCGTCCTTTTAATAATTATCCATTAATTTATTAACACGAGATTTCGCTACATTATATTGACTAGTTTTAAAATGAATGTTTTATTTTTAGTTTCCCTATTATTATAAAAACGTAGGGTTACATTTAGCGTTTTCTTAAAGTATAGAAATATATTTGTTGTTTGAAGATATTCACATTTGTGAGAATATTTCCATTAAATTTATGGTACTTCTTAGTTATCCCGCCGACCAATTTCGCCATTAAATATTATATAAATCGCCAAACCACTCGCCAAATTATACACATTGACATAATTTTTATTTTAAATAACGAAAGAACAAATAAATTAGTAAAACATTAATAAAAATACAAATAAAACGTCGAATTAATGGTTTTATTGGCCATTATTGGCATTTAATCTTACAATTAATTAATGGCAAACCATTATTGGCATTTAATCTTACAATTTGGTCGACAGGATTACTAAGAAGTACCAAATTTATATATACTAGTTTTTTAATTAAATTTCTTTCAATTTGTATGAAATAAATTAAAATTTTCTTAAGTTTATAATTTCACATTATATTTTTGTATCTTTAACATTTGAAAAATACCTAAGATTATGAGAAATATTAAAAACTTCCTACTAGAAAAAAAAACTTTTTTTTTTATAATTTTTAATATACAGAGTTATGTTTATCTTTTTCTTTTCTTAATAATGTTTAAATGCATATATTGTTTAAAAGCATTCTCATATGTAAGAATGTTTCCTTTATATTTACGAAATAAATTAAAATTTTCTTAAATTAAGTTTATAATTTCACATATTTTTGTCTCTAACAATTGGAAAATACGTAAGATTATGAGAAATATTAAGAACTTCTAAAAAAAAAAAAAGGTAATTTTTAATATACAGAGTTACGTTTATCTTTTTCTTTTTTTTAATAATGTTTAAACACATATATTGTTTAAAAGCATTCTCATATGTAAGAATGTTTCCTTTATATTTATGAAATAAATTAAAATTTTCTTAAGTTTATAATTTCACATTATATTTTTGTATCTTCAACAATTGAAAAATAAAGATTATGAGAAATATTAAAAACTTCCTATTAGATTTTTTTTTTTTTTTTTAATACAGAGTTATGTTTCTTTTCTTTTCTTTTTTTTTGCTTTGTTTAAACATTGTTTAAAAGCTTTCTCGTGTAAGAATGTTTCCTTTATATGGCCGGTTTTGTTACATTAAGTTTAAATGGTAATTTCTAAAAAAATATAGGTATATCATATTTATTTATTTATTGTAATTGCGACTGCTGAAATGTAACTATTTACTAATATTTTTTATATATTTAAAAGAAAAATTAAAATTTGTACCTTTAAAATCTGTCAGACTTTTTACATTACTTTTAGTAAATGCATTTTTTCAGAAGTTCCTTTTAGTTTATAACTAATGTTTACATTCTTACAATTTATTGTTTACGAAAAAGAGTAATCTATTTTATACATTTCATTCTAGTGTTGTGGATATGACCATTACACAATTTTCTTTAATGCTTATCATCAAAATAATTCATAAATAAATTATAACTCTATATAAACTGGTGATTAGAAAGTTGAATATTTAATTTTTATATTACCCCACTATGCTTAAAAACTAAATTATTTATTGCATTTATTATTTAATGAATGAAGGACTTAATAATCTAATTTATTCCTTTAAACATTTTAATATTAATGGATTTTTAAAAAAGCAAAAAATCTTTTACATTATTTAATTTTTAACAATTACAATTTCTGGGACTATTTAATTGTAAAGACATTCTTTGTATTTGGGAACTAAAATAAGATATACTTTTCATAGATCTGTTTTTTACGATTATATTTTGCCAGAAGTCAGCTTAATATGTTTTATTACATAAAATGTTTTAGATAGTAGGTATTATACATTAAATAAAGATTTATTTGATTTAGATCAATACATGACACATTTTCGGTAGCTATTTTTAAAATATTTATTTTTTAAAAGTATTTTATTGCAACTAAAATTAATATTAAATTAATTTTATTGTAAATTGCTTAATATTGTTTGTAGTTGCTATTTAACTGTAAGTTTAAGAGCCTTTATTATTTAATTGGGTACTAGTATTTGACCATTCAAAATGTATACATACTTTGGACCAAAGATCTGTAAAAATGGTCACGAGAATACACTATCATTTTTAATATAAAAGATTAATAAAATATACAAATAAATTATAATATTAAAGCTGAATAAAATATAAAAATAAATTATATTAAAATATTTTTTTTTTTTTTTTAAATATTGATAATTGACTAAATTAAATGACGTACGTTTTACCAACATGTGTTTATAATAATAATGACCAAGTTTGATGTTTAGACCAATGTCAGACGGGCGTCTTTCTTTCAGATATTATATCTTAAAATATAGGATATTTTTTATATTTTCGAAAATATAATGATATTTACGAACACTGTATTTTGCTAACAATTTTGACAAGAAGCGCATAATATTTTTGCTAACTGTAGGAAAACACTGAAACAAGAAAAGATGATCCATAATGATGATAACTAAAATAAAATTCAAGTAAATTGAAACATTTTCATAAAATATTTAGCTGACATTTCCAAAACTTTTGGAAAAAAATAAATAAAATAAAAAAGCCATTGTGAATGGATAATACTTAAGCAAAAAAGACGCCCGTCTGACATTGGTCTTAAATGAGAGTATTAACTAAAGCTTCACATGCTTTTTTATTTTATTTATTTTTTTCCAAAAGTTTTGGAAATGTCAGCTAAATATTTTATGAAAATGTTTCAATTTACTTGAATTTTATTTTAGTTATCATCATTATGGATCATCTTTTCTTGTTTAAGTGTTTTCCTACAGTTAGCAAAAATATTATGCGCTTCTTGTCAAAATTGTTAGCAAAATACAGTGTTCGTAAATATCATTATATTTTCGAAAATATAAAAAATATCCTATATTTTGAAGAAAATAATATCTGATACAGTAGACTCCCTCAAATCCGCACTGCTTGGGACCAGAGGTTGTATGGATTTTAGAATTTTGCGGATTTTTGGTCATTGATTTGTTTACATTTTTAAAACATAATTTGAATGCTATAATGCAATTGAAAATGAATACTTACAATATTATAGAATATTAAAATAATTAAGTAATGAACTAAAATAATAAAAATTAATATGATTTTAAAAATGCTTAAATTATTATAAATAAATGTCAAGTAAATCATTAATAATGTATAATTAAATATGCACCATAAAGATACATTTTTCAATGCAACTTGCCTTATAAAGGTATACTACTAATTCACATGGAAATCATAAAATAAGAAAATTTTAATTTTTACTTCCTCCATGAAAAAGCATGAGTTCAGTCATATTAATGAGAATTGCATTTAAAATATGTACAGAATGATATAAAAATAAGTCTCTAATTTTTACCTCTACATCTGAACTGAAAGTTTCGTTGTTTACATCTGTGATGATGTGCGGATTTCAGGCATTTGTGGATTTTAGGGTTGCAGATTTGAGGGAGTCTACTGTATTTTTTACTATGATATTTCAAAATAGTCAACTTACCACTGATTATAAATATTTTCAGACTTAATATATAAATTAGAAACTGAAATATATTGCACTTAACATCAAAACTTAATAAAATATTATAAATGTCTTTTTCTTACCCCCCCCCCCTCCTTTTTTACCCACTTGCCACAAAATTGAAGATCAACTAATTAAAAACAGAAACAATTTGTTCTTTATGCTTACCAAAATTAAACTGTGGGATTCAGTATCAAGCATCAAGAAAATTTTGTTTTATACAAAAAAAAATTAAGTGAAATTTTTTTTAGTTGCAGAATTTTAATATAAATGTAAGCTTTTTTGCTTTTTCATTCCCTAACCTTTTGTGCAGTTTAAACTAGAGTCCTGCATTGGGTCGGGTTACCATTTTTACCCGCACCTGATCCAACCTGCAGAGTTTGGGCCAGTTTGGCGTTATATTTTTTCATTGTAGGTCAGGTTGGTTGACCATTTATTCAAAAGAATATCCAGAATATTTTTTCAGATTAAAAATCTGTTACAATAAGACTTTCACAATGGACATTTCGAAAAGGCGGACACCTCTATCTAGAGAACACATTTTCAATTCCTAATATTTATATATTTGTAAGCTTATACAGCTGCTGAAAAGGGCACTTCCCAATCTAAACACACATAACATGTGTTATGTATAAATGTATGCATAAGCTATCACAAAGGAAATAGGTACATGTGTTTTTGTGTATATTATAAATGGAATGTTGCCAATATTTATCATATTCCGAGAAAAGAAAAGATGGTTCTTAAGAGGCTACTTCACTCACTCGAAAACACCCGTTCGCTAAATGTTAATCCTATGGAAGAAATTTTTTTAATATCTCGTTCGCATTTCAATATTTTTAAAGGATTTTTTTTGCATTGGATAGTTGAAGTCGATCTCTACAAAGACCCTTTTTTACTTTTTCAATTATGATTGCAGATTACAGTTTTTCTTTCTTTTTTTTTTTTTAGGATACTTTCACTTTTGAAATCGGTTCCAAAAATCAAAATATCAAAAAAAAAAAAAAAAAAAAAAAATTTGTAAACAAAATCGAAAAAGTAAAAAAGGTTTTTTATAGAAATCTCGGCTGTCCAATGCAAAAAAAAATAAATATTGCAATGCAAACGAGCTCTTACAAAAAATTCTTCCATAGTATTAACATTAGCAAGTGGGTGTTTTCGCGTGAGTGAAGTAAGCCCCTCTGTACCATAAAGAAAGAATAAGGTACGATCACATTTCTTATATGCATTTTATTGCCAATGCAGTAAATTGAATATAATAATCATTCACATTCAAATATGTATTTCTTTTCATCTGAAATATAGTTCTGCTCAAAAGTTTTGTGAAATTTTGTGAAAATTGTGATGAAGTTGCTACCTTTTTCGAATTTGTCTTATTGTTGCAGTTTTTCATGTACAAGGCGAGTGATATACCTGATCACTTTCAGAATTCTTGGAATGTTACCAGAAATTTAGAATAGACTACTAAGGGATATTTGTAATGGAAACCAATGCAAGAAATTCTGAAGTTCCTACAGAGAGTTCTGTATCTGTTCATATCCCATTTACTGTAATTAATGGAACATTCTTGGTGTGTTGAAAAGTTCAACAAAAATGGATTTTCTTTCAAAATCCATAGTATTGGAATTGTTAGTTATTTGTGCTGTTTGAGGTTAAAGGGGGGAGGGGGGGAAGAGGGAGTGCAAAAAGGTCCCAGAGACATATTTTTTTTTCTTTTGTACTCTTCAGTCATATTTCATAAAATTGTAAAATTTTATTTATTCCTTAATATTTACTTTGAAATAATAAATATAAACATTTTTAATTATGAATAAAATTAATGATTAATTAATCTATGTTATTACTTATTAATGAGACACTTTATAATTGATTGTTTTTTTTTTTTTTCAATTTTACAGTTATTTTGATCATACTGAGTTAGAAACTATTTGACCCCCCACCCCCACACACACCCCCTATGATTTTTAAATTGCTATGCTACTGATAGTACATAATTATAGGTAAAAGCATATTACAGTAGATCTTTAAAACACAAGGTTGTCCGTTATATGGATCACATCATTAAATTCACCTTGTAAACATGGCCAAATATGTCTGAAACACATCAAAATACATTAGAATATCTTTATACTGCATTCCTTGTTACCAAGAGTTATCCAAATTATAAATTTTTGCATAATATAGGTCAGACATTGTTAAATTTACTCTATAAACATGATCCAAATATAACTGACACAACCATCCCTTATATTAGACATTTTCAAAAATGTTCATTGTAATAATAGCATTTTTTTTTCAGTAAAAAGGTCTTAAATTAGAAGATAAAGTTGAACTAATGTATCAAATTTAGTCCTCTAGACAGGGTTGCAAAAAAGCCGGCTAAAATTAAAAAAAGCCAGGCCGGTGGCTTTTATTGGTTTTAACCGGCTTTTTTGGCCAAAATTGGCCCTTTTTGGCCATAATTGGCTTTTATAAAGTGAAGCATTGTAATTATAAACTATGCATTTTAAAGTGTTTTTAATTAGTTTTAATGACATTTAATTGATCTAGAGTTTAATAAGTAACCCAATTTCTGAATAATGAAGACATTAATACTGGAATAAAACTTAGATGGTTTTGCTAGTGATTTGTAGTCAGAATTGCAAATATGTCAGCTAAATTTTAAAAGGTCCATACCAACTGCTTTATCTGGTTTACACTGACCTTTAACTCCACTCCCCCCTCCCCCAATTTTTTTCATTTTTACTGCTTTATAAAATTGAAGAGGACAATGGTTACTTAGTTACATGTTTTATTACTTAATTAATTTTAAGAGCTATTAATATACAAGTCTTATTTTATTTCTAGTAAACATTCAAAATTATACATAGTCATGTAATAAAAACACCATTTCTAACTATTAAAAATATTATAAATTAGCATACGCATGAAAATGCTTAGCAACAAGATTTTCAAAATTTTATTTAGAGATTTATTTATTTTTTTATCTGTTTAAATGCTCTATTTTTTATACACTTATGTACCAAACTCTTCTCAAAAATTATATCCTTTCTAATTTCTCTTTTAACATATGAATAACTTAATCTCTCCATATGGACACATAAGAATGTTTCCATTTTGATGTGATTACATTTTGCCATTGTTCAATTAAATATAATCTTTAAAATGTGTAGTATATGTGGAGCTATGTAATATAGAATTTCAAAACACCAGTTTGGAGTCTAACTTATATCCTTTTCAATATTTATAACTTTTTTTTTTTGAGACATAATGCCTTCAAAGTTCCCTTCTAACATTTATAAAGACTTATTTATTTGACAAAATTTAATAGAAATTTATAATTTTTTTAGTAGAAAATATTTATAAGTGTATTAAAAATTAATTGATCTAAATTTAAAACGAATTAACTGTAAACAAACTTTTAAAAATAAAAACCGGCTTTTTTTAAGTGGCTAAAACCAAAAAAAGCCGGCCGGCTTTTTTTGGCCTGGCTAAAAGCCGACAACCTTGCCTGTAAAGAGTAGCAATATTTTACAATGTGAAAGTGCAGGTGCTTTTTAACTGCAAAAATCATTGTTTACATCTGAGAAGTTGTGCGTTATATGGAGAATTGCATTATATAGAATTGCATTATAAAGATCTTCTACTGTATAAGAAAGTCTTTATATAAAAAATTCAAATCAACTATATTGACGAAAATAAAACTTCTAATTAGATCAAAATTTTACTTATTTTTTTACTTTTTATGCAAATTAACAATTTATATTTTATTTTATGTTATGTTGAAAATTAATTTGTAAGAAACATTGACATTCAATTAATTTCAATTCATATAATTTGTAAAATAGCATTACAATTACATTGTATACAAGGGAACAATATATATATATATATATTTGCTGTATTGTATGTATAATATATAAATAATATAGTATACAATAATGTAATATCACATATATTATACTTTTGAAAAACCCATGTGGGTTGGGTTTTTTCGAAAAAACCTGGGTTTTTGCGAACCCTGATACACAGTGGCACAGTCAATAAAAGTTAAAAAGTTAATTTACACTTGTTTTCTTCAAAAATATCATACACAATGTTATTTTGAAAATATCAAAAATATTAAACATGATATTTTGAAAATAAATATCTGAGATATATACTGAACCCTAACTTAATAAGTAACAAGTTTCATCAGAGAATATTTCTTCTCTTTATTAGTATTTTTTTAAGGCTGTTCTCAACTGCTCTGCTCAACAAGCGCAAAACGTTTTGACACATTTAAAAATTCATTTTTTAATGGAAAAATATAAAATCGGAAAGCCTAGCCGTGGAAGCGATTTGGAATTGAACTGTGTTTTCCATTTTCTGATCAATCAATTGCCTATTGAGTTATAAGTGTTTTTGATCACATACGTCACAAGCGTTTTTGTGACATACGCATTTTTCGCCCTTCGCTGACTGGATTTTCTGCTTTCTTCGGGAACTTCGGTTCAAAACGTCAACTTTGACACTATTTTCTGAAAGATCTATTATGTTTGCAAAAAAAAAAAACGGAAAAAACAGCTCAATTACATGGTTTTTGAACAACACCTGCTAGTTTCATGCATTTCCGAACAAAAATAAATTAAAACTTATGTCAGAAAGTTGCCCTTTTGGGTTTGAGAACACCCTTAAGTAGCTAAAATATCAATGTTATATAATTTACGTTTACTCAACTCATTAACATTAAAATTATCATATGTTGTAAATTTTGCTGTTATAAGTGCATAAGTATATTTTTAATAACGTTCATTATGTGGGACTTTCATTTTTCTTTTTTTCAGCAATATTTTTGATCAAATTTATTTTTAGAACTGATCAGAAAAATCTGGTTTCAGTTTTTCTTCTGTAAAAGAAATTATTGGCCTGCTAGTTACTACAGATTAATTAACCTCAAACTCATACACAAAACTGAGCAAATTTTAAAAAGAATTATCTATTATTTACATTTATGCTTAATTATTTATAAATGGAGAACACAAGTTACTATTTTAGGCCCTATGAAATTTTAAAGCATCTTTAAACAGCCAAAGAATTGCAATTTAAAATTGATTCAAATAGTATTTTCAAAGATCCGTTTTTAAACTGAACTCCCCCAATATAATAAATTAAAAGGTTTTCATTTTAGTTTCTCAAAAAAAAAATAATAATAATAATAATAATAATAATAAATAAATAAATAAATAAATAATAAATAAATAAAAAAAAAATAAATAAAGCATTGAAAATATCAAATGCATAAAATAATACTAATGATAATCTTGAATGATAAGAATTTAAAATTTTCTTTTCTCTCTTGAAATTTGAAATAGTAAACAAACAATTTTACAGAATTTTTTTTTTTTAAATTTTAATTGATTTCTCCCCTCCAAAATACTTTTTTTTTTTTTGTGTGTGTGTGGGGGGGGAGGGGGGGGGCATAATTTTGCTGGTTGTACAAAGTGCAACTGAAACTTGGAATTTTATTATGGTAAAATACAAATAGAAAAATAGGTAATTAAACTAAAGTAACGTGTAATTAATATTTCTTACATTTTTATCTTAAACTTGTTTTCTTTTCTTTCTTTTTTTTTTTTTTAAGAACTAAGATTTGTTTATAATGTTTGTAATTTTACAAGGAGAGGAGCCAATGTTCAGGATACTGATTTACCTAACTCAATGCTTATTAGTTGAAAAACAAAAGTAGATAGAAAAGTGAATTTAAAAATGTTGCAGAAACTGTTACATCTACTTAATGTGTTTTTTAACTACAATAAATGAACATTACGACTGAGTGTTTAGAATACTGAGTTTAGGCAGTATGGGTTTCGAAGCCTGTGCTTATTTTTTGTTTCAGTTTTTTTCCCCCTTTATTTCTATTTTTATTTAGCAATGTTTCATCAATTGCTTTATATTTTTCAAGATAAATGGAAAGCATGTTATAAAATTGTATTTTCATATCTAATAGTAAATTTCCTCTGTAAATTTCCTAAATAGTAATTGTTTCCTCTAGGCCATTATTTAGGAGCACGGCACCCTGCCTGTTCTGAAATCAACAAAATGTATTTTTAATGCATTTTCACTTTTTTAAAATATTGAAATGTATCCTTAGTTGTATCCAGAGATTTCTTGTAAAAATTTTCACCAATACCAGAATATTTCTAAATTTAAATTAATATCTCCAAAAGCTTACAAAAATCCTAAACCTGCCTTATTTCTTTGCAAAAAAAAAAAAAAAAAAAAAAAAAACAGAAGATTATTAAATCATGTACTTTTTTTGTCTTACTTAACACAATAATTTTTTTGTTCTTAAAATAATCCCCTTTTTTACTGAACAGTGATCTTTTTCGTCTTCAGTTGTGCTTCTATTAGTGGTCAGCACCCTTCCCTTTTCTTTTTAGAGTGGACACTAATATCTAATAAGACTTGCATTTTTTTTCTGTCCTTAAAATAATATATTTGGTAAAATGTTATTTAAAAAGAACTTCTAAAAAATTTTTGTAACAATATTGGCAAAACATAGAAGAATTAATTTCTTAAAATTAATTATTTATTGTAATTATTTTTTTTTTTTTTGTTATGATTGCATATTTTAAATTTATTGTAATTATATATATATATATTTTTTTGTCATGATTGCATATTTTAATAGCATATGAACAAAAGGATAATAAACATCGTAAAATTATGGGACTATTTATAATATAGAAGATATGTTAGTACAGTACAAAATCTAAAGTCCGGAATCGTCGGGGCTTTACCAAGTCCAAACTTCATATTTTTCCTAATTTTGGGTCATCAAAAATACTGCTTTTCCAATAAAAAAGAAAAACAAATTTCACTACTTAGAAATGGAAAATATTATGTTCATATATTAAAAAATGCATATAACAGTTGGGTTGTTCTCTACAATACTTGCAAATTTGGCCAAGCAGTCTGACTTGAATGATACATATGTAAATTTTCATAAAAATTAGATAAATGGTAAGAAAATCAGTCAATTATTGAAGATTTTGATAGCAGCAGAAATAGTTTTAAAAATTTGACTTAACAAAAAAAAATAAAATAAAAGTTTGTGGAAAAAATAAAATAAAAAAATGTGAGGGAACAGGGTTCGATTTAAGCGGTATCGCATCGCAATTTGCGATTCAAATTTAACTAAAATGCGATCCAAGAAATGCATTAAATCGCAATCATTGCGATGCATACTTCCCACACCCTTTGTTATGTCATGTACACTTAACTTAAAGTTAAAATTTAAAGGTGTTTTTACACGACATGCGTTGTGTTTTCACCCTCCCCAAGTGTTTATTTACAATGGAAGTACAGCGAGGAAGTACGCTTTAAAAAAAAAAAAAAAAAAAAAAATTGTTGTAAATTTTCAAGATTTAAAAGTTACGTTAGCTATTTTTTACTTGCTATACAAAAGTGTCTAACTGCTATTCAAAACTGACTTTGTATAGCAGTTACTGCTATGCAACTTTCTTTTTCTAAATCGACCCCTGTGAGGGAATGATGAAATAAGATATTTTTACTAAGTTGTAGGGGAAAATGTAAAATTATGAAGAAATCCAAACTGTTTCCTTTAAGAGCAACACTTAATATATAATGTATGATAAAATTAAAATTTTTGATATTTGTAAAAAAATTAGTATTCTGTGTGAGGGAATGACTGTTAATAAAAACGCTTCCAGATATATTGACTGAAAATTGTTTTTGAAAAATTAACAAAATCTTACACCACCAATTTATGTTGTTGGACTGACAAGTGCTCATAATGGCTTCTTCTCTGTGAAGGATGCTAGACTGCTACGGCTCTTTAGTGGTAGATATTTGAGATAATAGCAATGTGTGAGGGAATGATGGTCTAACACGGGGAGCATATAATTGAGTAGACTATATAATAATAGTAAAAAATAATATTTTTATTATTTTTTGTAATGTACCAAATAAGAACTTTATTTTGCTTAGTGTATTTTTAATTATTTTTATTTCTGGATGGAAAGAAATAGGGAATAAAATATGGTAGTACAGGAGGGGGAAAGGTGAGGGAATGATGTTTGCATGATATATATTACATTTTTAAATACTAAATTTATTTTTTTTTAAATTTTACTTTCTGTCCCTAATAAACTATGTTTAGATCTTCTAATAAAAATAAATAAAAATGTAATGAAATTAAGAGCATTTATATGACTGGGTAACACTTTTTGCACTATTGTAGAGAATAACCCAGTTATTAAAACAAAATTAAACAACCATTTTAATTAAATAAATTATAACAAAATAAAAAGTAAAACAAAAACCTTTATTTAAGGGAACATACAATTTAAGAACTATTGAACGTTTTGGTTAATGTGTGCTGCTTTATTAATTTAGGTTTCTCATTAAGAAGTTTTTATTTTATCCTGTTACATAGGCATAAGTTTTGATTCAGTAATAAAGCTTCTTTGCTCTAGATCGTTTTTTGTTTGTTTGTGGCTGTTCTCAAATCCAAAAGGGTAACTTTCTGACATAAGTTTTAATTTGTTTTTGTTCGAAAATGCATGAAACTAGCTGGTGTTGTTGTTCAGAAACTATGTCATTGAGCTGTTTTTTCCATTTTTTTTGCAAACGCAATTGATCTTTCAGAAAATAATGTCAAAGTGGATCTTTTGATGAATTTAAGCGCGAAAGTAGAAAAATCACTTGAGCGGGCGAAAAACGGGGTTGTCATGTGATTGATGTTGCTTATAACTCAATGGGTAATTGATGAATCAAAAAATGGAAAAAACACTTCAATTTCAAATCGCTTCCATGGCCAGGCTTTCCAATTTTATATCTCTCCTTTAAGAAATGAATTTGTAAATGTGTCAGAACCTTTTTTCGCTTGTTCAGCGGAGCAGTTAAGAACAGCCTTGGCTGTTCTCAAATCGAAGAGGGCAACTTTCTGACATAAGTTTTAGTTTATTTTTGTTCGAAAATGCATGAAACTAGCTGGTGTTGTTGTTCAGAAACTGTGTAATTGAGCTGTTTTTTCCATTTTTTTACAAACACAATAGATCTTTCAGAAAAAAGTGTCAAAGTGGGCGTTTTGAACCGAATTTCCATGCGAAGGAAGAAAGAGCATTCAAGAGCGAGCAAAAAACGCGTTTGTAACGTGATCAAAATGGCTTATAACTCAATAGGTAATGGATGGCACAAAAATTGGAAAAAACAGTTTGATTCCAAATCGCTTCTATGGCCAGGCTTTCCAATTTTATACCTTTCCATTAAAAAATGAATTTGTAAATGTGTCAAAACGTTTTGCGTTTGTTGAGCAGAGCAGTTTTTTTTATTTTGTTTGTTTTTTAGCAATTTTGTTTTTCCCTCCTTTCTTGAATATTGTCGCTGGAAAGTCTGAACTTTAGACTTTGTACTGTATATGTAAAATTCTTACGTATTCTGTTTAATAACATTTTAATAATATTTTTTCATTATAAAGCTTAATTGTAGAAATTATCATCTTTGCAAATAGATCTTTTTGCTCAGTTCTCAATTCTCTCTTTTTTTTTTTTTTTTTTTTTTTTTTTTGTCTGCTTCAAAAATTAAGCATATTTTATAATAGTTGGAATGAAACTTTAAATATTAAAAGGCTCTGTAATATAAAATTTTAATAGAATTTAAAAGCTCATAATGCCGTATTTTAATAAGTATTTTATACTAAAAATAAATAAATAAGTAGGGGGATCATTAAATAAAAGGTGTGGTCTTCAAAGCACACAAAGACCAGCATTCTAACTATTCAGCCAGCCTCAGTGCTCATTTCATTGTAGTAACAAAACATTTTAGTCAATGTAACCAGTTTCTGCAAAAAAAAATTAATTAACTTTTGTTTTTTGTAACTAACTTAATTGTAGAAATTATCATCTGTGCAAATGGATCTTTTTACTCAATTCTCATTTTTTTTTTTTTTTTTTTTTTTTTTTTTGTCTGCTTCAAAAATTAAGCATATTTTATAATAGTTGGAATGAAACTTTAAATATTAAAAGGCTCTGTAATATAAAATTTTAATAGAATTTAAAAGCTCATAATGTCCTATTTTAATAAGCATTTTATACTAAAAATAAATAAATAAGTAAGGTTATCATTAAATAAATGGTATGGTCTTCAAAGCATACAATGACCAGCATTCTAACTATTCAGCCAGTCTCAGTGCTCATTTCATTGTAGTGACAAAACATTTTAGTCAATGTAACCAGTTTCTGCAAAAAAATTAATTAACTTTTGTTTTATATTTTGGAGAGTTTGCACCTAGTTATTTCAAGGACTACTTGTGGTCTTTTACATAGTGATTGAGAAATTGGTGATCTAAACATCTGGCCCTGGCCTTCTTGTTTGTTAGTTATGAAAAACTGATTAATTACAAACTTTACAACCAGCCATAATATGTGAAATTTAGACTGGTACACAGATCTCCTAGATATGGCAATTTTGATGCATTGACATTTTAAAAGATTATTTGTTGCTTAGTTCTGAATATTAATATTTATTTTGTACTACTATAATGTAAGTACTCAGCTGACAGTACAGATCTACAGATGTTTATTGGTTGCCCTAAAACAATGGAAAGTTTATCTCGATCACCCACTTTTAGTATTTCAATGAAATTGTAGAATTATTTGTTTATTAGTAGAGCTGTAAAAAAACATGAGATATCTAACTTTATAAGGAATTAGAGTGAACTTTTGTATAATAATGGAATCAAATTATCCCGAAATTGTTGATAAACTTTTATAGATTCTCATTCTCACAATTATAAAAATATTTTTATACTTCAAATCTTAATATTTTAGCTTTAAGGAGCCAGCAATAGTTGCAAAATCACATGTAAAACAGCTGATATAGCAGGAACTTTTTTCTTGGGAACTACTGCAATGATTTCAAGATATATATATTTTTTATAGTTTTGGCAGTATCTAAATTAAAAATTGATTGAAAATAAAAATAATAAATACAATTATTATGTTAGTTTAAAGAAAAAAAAAACCTTTTTTTTTTAAATATATATTTTTTGTCAAATGATCAATTTTTAATTTAACTGCTGCTTAAACTATTAATAAAATATTGAAATAGTTTCAAAGAAAAAGGTACTATATCAATGTCAGCTGTTTAAACCTCTTTTTTTTTTTTTTTGTAAAAATTGTATGTAACTTGTAACTATTGTATTTATTTTTATTCCTTGCTGAACAATTACTAATTTATAATTATTTAGTTACTTCTATTCAAAAAACTATTATATCATTTTACCTTTTTTTTAACGCTTGAGTCATTTCCATGGAAAAGGTACATCAATGTGAGTTGTTTTACATGTGATTTTGCAAAAGGTTGTTTTCCACTGTCATTTTAAAAACATTACCCATAAATACATTCTTTTAAATTTTTGTGCAAATATCCTACATTTTTATTGTAAGTCAATCCCAATTAATTATTGTGTGCAGAGAGACAACTAGAGGGGTGAGACTGGTTTAGATCCCGCCCAAAATGGGATTGAGCTCAATTTTTATACCAGTCTTCGGGCTTGTGGAATTTTATTTAGTTACACAAATAGTAAAAGAAAAAAACTCTTGCCAGATGCTATTTGAGAAGTAAGAATGCAGTCTAAGCTTCCGTATGGTCAAACCTCCTCATTTTCTCTGTATGTTGCTAGTTCCTAAATAGATATTGCTCTGAAAGTAACCTACAGATTGAATAAAAAATTTGCTATGTATGTCTCCTATTGTTCATTTCCTGCTACCATGGTCAAAACCAATGCAACCAGTGTTCCAAAGGGAATAGGAATGGTAATTAAATTGATAACAGTAGTCTCCTGCTGAAATTGTAAATCAAATAAAAGAATCTCTTTGCGATGGAATTATCTAATTTAGTCCTTCACGTGTCTCCTTTCCTAGAGACAGATTTACCTAATTTAATCCTTCATATGTCATTTTTTCTAAATACATTTTTCATTTTACCAACAATGTTATTGGAATCCATTGTAAAACAAGTCAATAAAGAAGCTTTTAACATTAGTATAATGGAAGAGGAGAAGTTAATTTCATTTCTTTTCTATGTTCATTTTTGTAAGTGATTATAGATGCAAAGTACAAAGAAATAGACAAATAAAGGCATATAAAAGAGTGCATTTTTAAAAATAATGTTAAAGATTTGTAATTGTATTTTCTCATATATGTAATGTGTAATGTCATGTGAGTTTGAAAAAACATGATAAAAACACGACTATGGAAATATTAACATATTTTAACATTTTGAGGTTCTCTGAATTTTTCACCTCTTTTTAATCTATTCCAAATACATGCGTGTGTGTATTCGTGTATATTACAATTTTCACAAAAAGTTTAGGTCCCTAGCTCATTCTTAGTGCAGATGCAGAAACTGGGTTTATCTCTAATCTCGATTTAGCTTTCATTGGTGAAATTAGTACTTAACTTCGAAATTTACCTCCGCCTGTAGACGTGTAGACCAAGCCGACAGGGATTTTTTTCTTGTTGTTGAGGGGCAATCAAGAAGTTTTTCCAATTTCAAATGGCAGTATGGTGTGGAGCACCTTTTCTTTCTCTTCTGTTTCCTTCTACATCTAGAATGAACTTAAGTGTATACAATATTTGTATAGTATGTGCCTATAATATATTGTATTCATGTGCTTATTTTTTCTTTCAATAATAAAAATTCTTCAAAAGTAATTTTTTCTAATAGTAAAATAATAAAATCCACAAATTACAGTAAAATAAGAAATTTCTAGACACAATTTTTAATTCATTCTCAAACAGATTACAGTAATACCTCGACTTATGTCAACAATTTGTTCCACAACTAGCGACGTAAGTCGAGGTACATTTAGATAGGTAAGAAAGTAATAAAAATTCTCCAAAATCTAGTGAACATATTCTATTGTATTTAGGGATTATGTTATATACATTTAACATTAGCAAAAAAATGCATTTGCAATACAAGAATTTGGAATAAATCAATAAGTTGTTAGCTTAGAATTTATTGTTCTTCTAGCTGCCTCATTCGAGTCTTTGAGGATGTAAAAGAATCTTGCAATGAAGTTTGAACCAACAAATTTTCCTTTTTTTTCTCTTTGTAACAGCAGAGTGAGTTTTCTAAGATTTTTGATTGTCGCAGGAAAATTTCCTTTCATAGAACCAAAAATCTTGAAAAAAGTTCAAAGTTCGCCTTAATTAAGGAATTTTTTTTTCCCCCAGGCTAGATGACGTAAATGCGGGGTGATGTATGTCGGGGTACTACTATACTGATATTCTAACAGCTACTTAATTTAAATATTTGTGCAAGTATTTCATGTTATTATTTTAGTTTTGTTTATTCAAACAGTATTTAAACAAAAGTAATGTTTAGAAACTCATTTTAAACATTAGATTTGGAAATAAAATTATCCAATTAGGTTTTACTAAATTACATTAATTTTTTGCAAACTGATTTGAAATAGATTAAGCTTGTGAAAGCAAGATTATGGTATTGTTATTTTTATTAATGAAATTTTAAATGAAGAATTTCTTATTTAAGGTTATACCTAATAAATTAATTGGAGATGAAAAATATATAGATTTTTTTTCCCTTGATCGTAAGTAAAAAGATTGTAATCTAGTTTCAAGAACAATTAATCAGCAGCTTTTTTTCACCAGATGATTAATCCTCTTGCTCCCAGATGAAATAACTCTACCGAGAATGTATCCACTAGTAGATACACTGAGAACAAATGACTTAATAGAAACTTTTGTAAAGGTAACTACTATCTGCTATTATTCACTGGATGAAGAAATCTGCTAATTAATTGCTTTTGAAACTATAAGGTAGTATTTTTAACTTACTATCTGGAGGGGAAAAAAAAAAAAGAGCTTACTATCTGAAAAAAAAGAGCTATTTCTATATGTATTATTTAAGGAAAAATATTTTTAATAACTGAAGAAAGAATTAACACTGCTATCCATAACTTTCTTTAATTTTTAGTTCATGCAAGACTAAACTAGATCTAGCACACAAGCAGTATGTTGTTTGCCTTCGGATCTGATTTATCTATGGTTATGTTAAAGAAATACTATTTCTTTTCGAAAACTGTGCAAAAAAACCCCCCACTGGATAGGTTCTTATGTTAACTAAATTTAGTTACATGTAATGTAAAAACTGAACCATTTATCTTGCATAATTTCAAAGAATCTGCTGTTATTTCATTTTCATATGCAGTTTAGGTTATATTCGTGATATCCAAAAAAATCGTTAGAAATTATTTTAAATTATGTTAATAATTTCTCACATAAATATATATTTTTTCCGCTTGAAACTGAGATTTTGATGTTTTTATATTTTAAATAAAAATTGACTGACATTTTTTGAAATATTTTACAAAAAATTAAAAGAAATATTTTTAGTTATAAAAGCTGAAAATTTGAGAAGGTACCACAGCATTTTATGTGTATTTTACCCTTTTAAACATAATCTCTAATCTCTATATTGATTAATTTTTGGCTTAAAATTAGGGATGAACCAGATATTGATTTTACCGGATATACAGGGCTGGCTTTTTGCCGGCAGAAATGGGTTTCTGCCGTGCCAGTGGCAGAAAGTGGTTATAACCGGTTTTAACTGGCAGAAACACATTTCATAACATAATCTGAGACTTTTTTAGTAGTATTAAATTCCTTAAGTACATTTTATTCGGTATAAATAACAAATGAAATATTGTGGGTAGTTTTAATTAAAAAATAAAAAGATTTGTATTAGAAAAAATGAGTAATGTAACAAATAAAATTTTTGTTATAACATGGTTGTATAATTTTATATGTAAACAATTATTAGAGTATTTTAAAATTTCGGTTTAAAAATCAAATAGAAAACTATATTTATAAAACTCCTTATTTTAAATTAAAAAATGAAAAGAAAAGAATAATAATCAATAATTAGAATACTTTTCTGTAATTTAACATAATAATTTAATAATAACAGTAAAACAATATCTCTCATAGAAATGTTACATGTGGATCTTGTAATTCCATGAATTTAAAAAACATTTAAATACAGTATTCAAAGAAACAAATCTGACTTTTTTTTTTTTTTTTTTTTTTTTTTTTTTTTTTAATTTAAGACTGTTAGTTGAAAATGTTCGAACCACGTTTTGCACTTATAAAACAAACAACTACAAACAAAGGTTCAAAGCAGATTTGATGCAGTAATAACCGACTGCCATATGCTAGCTTATTTACTTGATCCTAAGTATATGGGATCAAATTTGGCGTATGAGGATAAAGAAAAGGCAAGGAAATTGCTTTCTGATATTAATCTATATTTTGTGCCATATATGAGGGGCTCCATAGTAGACCAAGTCCATTTTGAAAAAAAAAATCAGATAGTCTATTTAGAAGGTTCATAAAATCTGTTTTAACCACTCCCACAGTGAACCAAGTCTGTTTTCACATACTTTCTCATAATGTCATCTGTTTACAGACTTGGTTTACTGCGGGAGTGGATAAAACAGATTTTATGCACATTCTAAATAAACTACCTTATATATTTTTTAAATGGACTTGGTCTTATATGGTTGTGAGACCCTCATATAATATCCTTTGAATTAAAATTGACTCCTGTCCCAGAAACATATTTCTCCAAGGAAGCCCTAGAAAATGTCTTGCCTTCTGTGTGATGGTCGTCTTTAAAAGCGAATACTGGTGAAAATGAGGATTTTTCAAATTTTGCATTATCAATAATGACATTGCCAGCAAGTAATGATAGTCTTGAAAGAATATGTTCAAACTTTTCTTTCATTCAGAACAAATTAAGAAACAGTCTGTGTTCAGAAAGATTAGCAAAATTTGTCCTATGCTATGGAATGTTCTGTAGAAAAAGTAATAATAGCATATTTGAGTGGCAATTTTGTTCTTTCAATATTGTAAAATAATTGTACAAGATATTTCATTAAATTTTTTTCTGTTATTTATTGTGCTTCAATTATTTACTTATATATTTTCACAATGAATCATAATTGTTAAGTTATTGGCATTGCATTACTTATTTAAAAATACCCTGAAAAATACATTTGTTAAAATATCACAGAATTTTTTGTAATTATTTTTTTAACTATTAAATAGAAATTCAACTCTAAACAATAATATTAATAGTTAAATGTGTACAGCATCAGACTACCATTATGAAAATTTCTGTTTTTCAAGTAAAAGAAAATTAGCATTATATAAACAAAGTATATTTATATATCATTTTGAAACTTTGAATAACATTCATAATCTTAAATTTTAATTTTTAACTTAATTGTTTACATTATCAAATACATGTGTGAATTATAAATCATTGCACACTAAAGTTCTTATTAATATTATTTCTTAGTTTCTGCCAGTTTTTGCCATTTACTGGCAGAAACTAGTTTCTCCCATGCCAGTTTTAACCGGCTAAAACCGCTGGTTTTAACCACTCTGGCAGAAACTTTCCAACCCTGCGGATATCCGAAACTCCTTTACCTGCCGGATATCCGCCACTAGAGATAAGAGATTTAAATTTTCCAGAAAAATTCAAGTGGCAGAAAAAAACTTTTTTTTTCTTTTTCAGATTTTTTTTGGAAAATATGGGAAAAGTTGGAAAAATTGATTTTTCAGAAATCTTTCTCCCAAATAAATTATATTTTCTTAGAGAATATTAAATAATAAACATTTTTTTTTTCATTTATCTGCACTAAAAGAAAATTATTTTCCCTTTGTATGACTACATTACAAAAGAAAAAAAAACAAAAAAAAACCTGCTTTTAAAAGTTTAGTTTTTCAGTCTTGGAATTTTCATAGTAGCATTCACGCTTTATTTAATACTATTGTTTATTATATCATGTCTCTGTTGAAATGATTTTTCAGTTACATTTGTTTAATTACCAATTGAACTAACGTAAAAACCGCAGCCAATATCTCTGCAGTTTGAAATCAAATATATTATAATCCCATTTACATAGAATTGATTTTTAAGTATATAAATGATGCTAGTTTAATCAAATAAATTGTTGCAGTTCTGCCATTATTATAAATATCAGTATTCAAATCTTCCATTATTTAAAGAATGTATATTTTTACAATATTACATTTTTCATCCTACAGTTATAATTTTCAATTCTTATAAAAAATATATTTAGTTTTGGTATAGCTTTCCAGTCTAAACTCAAACCAAAACTAAGTTTTAGTTTGGATTACGCAGGTCTGCAACCAAAAACCAGCATAGGATTTATTGACTGTTAGATTTTTACTCATTGAAACCAGGAAAATATATATATATAAAAAATATGTATATATATATATATACAGTAAACTCTGGGCCTGTTCAGAAGGGCAGCTCACGCCGCACGTGCGCTCAGAAGTTTTTGCCATGGAGTAAGTCTTATCGAAGAAAGGAATTTTCAAATAATTCAATTATTTCATTATTTTTATGGTTCAAAACAGGTAAAACCAACGGCTATATTTCTTTATCTTTCCAAAACATGGTTTTCGTAACAGGAATACATGCCTATGTTCACTCAGATAAAATTCAAAATATTCGGGGAAAAGTCACATGACTTATTTTATCCACTTCAGCTTGATCAGCAATCAGTCAACCGTACACAAACATCGCGCAAGCTACCCAAAAAAAATTATGTGGGCGATTTGATCACCTGATTGTGCATTTTGTGCTTATGTTTCATTGGTTATGCTTTGTTTGGTAGGTTGACTGATACAATTTAACGATTCAATTGGAGATCTAAATATTTTAACTTTTTAACAATTTTCTTTCTATTTGTTTAAAAATGATTTATCAGTTGCTTTATATTTTTCGTGATAGAATGCTGTTAATAAACCAAAATTGTTATATCAGCATATTACAAGATTTTGAAATTTGCAATGTTAGTTAGACAATTTTTCAGAGAAGGTTTTAGTATATATATTTCTTATTTTATGATTGCCGTGCGGATTAATACCGTGTGGATAACAGACAAAATACATCATAAAACATGAGAAACAAATGACACTCAAAATCACGTTAGTATAAGCAAAGTACTTAATTATACTTTCAGTAAAAAATTTATAAGCATTCTAATAATATTTTATTCACTACAAAACTAGATGGCAAACCCCATATATTTTATCTCTTTAAAAAAGTGATAAAATATTGTGCAGATATTTTTAGTTAAAATAATATACATCTAATACATTTTATTTTTATATTTTCATATTGATTTTAATACCATAAAATATGATTAGCATCCTAATCTCGATAAAAATTCACTCCTAAAGTACTCAGAAAGAAAAACATCAAGAAATTACCCTATGCTCAAACGGATATTTTCGCACAATACTTACTTTTTCATTTGCTTTATATATATATATATATATAATTTCCTCTTTTTTTTTTAATTTCATATTAAATTTAACTTATTTAATCAAATTCAATATTAACTTATTTTTAATTTAGTCTACTCAGGACAATGTCATATTAATTAATAATAGTATACCAACTTTTTAGTGATTATTATGCATATTGGTTTATTTGATTAACTAATGTTATACTGTATGTATTAAAATTGGATAAATAGTTTTTATTATTATTATTCCTCTATACTATTTAATATTGTTTTATTTTCAGCATTGTATTCCATGATTAATTATCGGTTTATATGTTTGATTGGCACAATCATATTTTTTTTAGCTTTTTTATGACTAATATAAGGATAATTCACACACTATATATGTGATCTTTAGGCTATTTGGAATTTTAGTATCTGACAATCTTATATAAACATCCATTTTTATTTATTTATTTTATAATTTATTTATTTATTTTTTTTTTTCTATCCTGTTCATTTTTTATATGTAAAGCTAAATATTAAGACTATTATATTTTTATAATATATACAGTGAAACTTGGATAATTCGAACTTGTTTAATTCGAAATTCTGGCTAATTCGAATTTTTTGCTTGGTCCCTAGAATTCTGTATTAAAATAATGTTAAAAAAATGTGGATATTTCGAATTTTAGTTTGGATAATTCGAATTTTTCGTAGGATTGCCTTTCGAATTTTGCGGTAAATATTAATCCTGAGATTTTTTTCAGCTAAGGTTCAAAATAGTAAAACAGTTTATTTTAATTGTCTTTCTATTTGGCAAAATTCCAAGACTTAGCCGCAGCCTTTCGTCTGGGGAATCTATTTCACTGCGCATTGAAAGGATCGCAGCTTAGGTGTTGCAATCGCAGATTTTCGCCAACCCTTCCCCCCCCCCCCTTTTTTTTTTCTCCAGAAGCGCAGCTACATTTCTTTCTATCTTAGAGTCACGTGAGTGAATGATTTAACAGGGTTGTAAGTTTTTGTGTGTGTGCTTTAAGTATTGTTTTTGTGTTCTCTTACTATGGCGTTGTCAAAAGCTAAAACTCCTTAGAAGTCATTAACATTAGCTCAAAAGGTAGCGGTGATTAATGAAGTGGAAAAGGCCTTAAAAAGAAATCGGAAATTGCCAAGGAATTTGGAATTCCACCCAACACATTATCGACATATTTGAAGAACAATGATAAAATTTTGAATAGCGAAAATGGCACAGGAAAAAATAGGAAAAGGACGAGAGGACCTGATAACCCAGTTGTGGACGGTTGTGTTCTTAAATGGTTTAAACAAGCGCGAGATAAGAACATTCCAATTAGTGGCCCTATTATGAGAGCCAAAGCTGAACAGTTTGCCGCTGCATTAGGCATTCAAGATTTCAAAGCCAGCACAGGTTGGCTGAATGGTTTCAAAGATAGAAACGATATTTCTTTCAAAGCAGTGCGTGGTGAAAGTGGTGCAGTGGATATTCAAGCAGCTGATGAGTGGAAAAAACATTTAAGAGAAATTATTCAGAATAAGGAACCAAAAAATATTTTTAACGTCGACGAGACTGGACTTTTTTTATAAGTGTACTCCAAATAAAACTCTTGCTTTCAAAGGAGAAACATGCAGTGGTGGAAAACTAAGTAAAGAGCGAGTAACGTTGCTTGTTTGAGCAAATATGGACGGGTCCGAAAAGTTGCCGCTATTAATGATTGGCAAATCAGCTAATCCACGTTGCTTTAAAAATGTTAAGTCTAAGCCTGTCTCCTACAATTCAAATACAAAGGCATGGATGACGTCCGAAATTTTTCAAAAATGGCTTTTAAATATAAACAAGAAATGTGAAAAACAAAAACGACAGATTGTCCTTTTTATTGACAATTGTTCGGCTCACAACAGCATTCCTAAAATGAAAAATGTGGAAGTCATTTTTTTCCCGGCCAACATGACATCTGTGGTTCAGCCAATGGACCAAGGAATCATCAAAAACCTTAAACATTTCTACAGGCGTCTGTTGGTTGAAAGAATCCTCATCGGAGATTTTGACATTAAGAATCTCAACGTTCTTCATGCTTCAAGAATGTGTAGGCAGGCATGGGACAAGGTCAGTGAGATAACGATTATGAAATGCTTTCATAAGGCGGGATTTGTAAAGAAAGAAACAGAAGGAGTAAATGTAGTGGAAAACTTTGACAAAATTGATCCTGAACTTACTGTCGATAATTGGGAAGATGTAAAATCGGATCCATCAAACTTGTATGAAGACTACGTCAACATGGTTACCAAAATGTGGCTGTGTGTGGCGAGGTAACTGATGCTGACATTGTTGCTCTACTGGCGGAAAACAACCAAGCTGAGGACGGACTATCTGAAGATGAACAGAACAATGAAATACAAGAGAAGCCCTTACCTAGTTGCTTAGAAGATATTATGCATATACAAGAACTTCGATGCTTTTTTGAAGGTCAGTCCAATGTAAAAGATTCTATTTTTGTGTCAATTGATAAGTTGGAATCATATGCTATGACTCAAAGATTGCATTCGAAAAAGCAATCAAAAATATCTGATTTTTTTCTTAAAAGTGATGAATAATTAAGCTAAATGTTTGATTTAATGAAAAAAAAATGTAGCAGTATCCTTAGATAAAGTTTGTGTTAAATATTTCATTGTGGAGTTAATCTTTTTTTATTTATCTCTTCTTTTTGAGCTAATATATTTAATTCGAATTTTTGGATATTTCGAACTTTTCTTTTGGTCCCTTGAACTTCGAATTATCCAAGTTCGACTGTAATTCATTTTATTTTATAGCATATAGCCTATATTCTATATATTATCAAGTTAAAAAATTTTTTTAATTTCTCAGTGTAGATTTAATGGTATGGTAATAGAATATATTGTATTAACATTTAATTTATTTTAAAAAATTTTCTGAATAATGAAATACAGTATGGTATTGTTTATATTAGGATGTGTGTAGGAATGCAGTTGATACGTTTTAATTCATTAGCATGTATTAGGTTCTACTTACTGTGACATTTGTATAATCGTAATAGTTTTTAAAATAAAATAATAGATGGCAGCACCATAAATTTTGTATTTTTAAATATCCTCTATTAAAGTTATAATTTTAATTTTTTACACTAGGTGGTAATTAACGCTGAATATTGGCAATGTTGTAAAATTGTTATTATACAATTTAAAATTGTTTTTAGGTATTATAAATAATGTAATTATTTTTTATTTATATTATATTAATTATATTTATCACAATATTTCAACATGAATTAACTGACTCCATAGCTTTTAATTTCTGTGTTAACTTAACTGTTTTATTCACCTTAATCTTATCATGCTTTTTGGATTGCATGTGCGGGAATATATTTTGAAAATCTACTGGGAATTAATACGGTATGTTTTTGTAAGATTTCTATTGCTATAAATTAAATATTTAATGGGTAGTAGTTTTTTTCCATTTCATGCCATTTGATAATGTTCTGTATTCATCTTGAAACTATTATTTTGATTATATTGGTTGTTTGAGTACAGGGGAAAAAAAAAATTTCAGCTTATAGCTTTTTTCCCACAGAAAACAACCGATTTGCTTATATCATTGAATTCTGTACTCTTCAAAACATAATTCAATATATAAGTTTTTTAATTTTTTCAGAATCCATATTCTTCTTTTTTTCTTCCATGTTAATTCTTGTAATTAGGTATACGGTACTTTATTTTACACATACAGTTTACAGTTCTATATTGTTGGTTTATGGCGTGTAGTCAAACATTCACAATATTGCAGTTTTTGATGATGGTCGGTAATGTTTAATTAATGGTTATATATTTATATATACCCTATTTTTATTATTATTATATATACCTAGGTATATATATATACCTAGGGTATATATATATATACCCTATATATACATATATATCACTTTGAAACGAAACTTTAAATATTAAAAGGCGTTCAAATCTAAAACTTTCATCGAGAAATACTTCATTTTCTCATATTTAAATAAGTATTTTATTATTATAATAGAAATACATGTGCTTCTGTATTATTAATATAAAAATTTATCTTTATCAAAAATATCTTATTTTATATGAAAAATATAAAGCAATCAAAAAAAAAAAAAAATCACGAATACAATTTGGGACAAGAAGGATTCAAACCCATAGCTCCTAGTCTCGAGTTCATAGCGCTATCCACTCAGCCATCTAGCTTGTCTTTTATTTGCAACAAATTATCTTTATAATTAGTACCATAATTAATCAAATTGTGATTTGTTCGTGAACGCGGTAAACTTTTATTGCATCCACGATAAAGACCCAATCCATGTTCCTGCCTCCTGAGCTCGCGCGCGCAGCGCGTGTGCTTCTTGAATACACTCTCTGTCTAAGGCGGAATCGATTGGGACCAAGAAAATTTTCCGTAGTAGACAATATTCTGCCTTAGACAAATTTTACTCTTTGTCTATGGATTCACAGTTACTTGAAAATCTTTCAGAGTTAGACAGATTTCCGTCTTACACAGAGTCCGCCTTACAGAGAGTCTACTGTATATATATATATCCATCACATAAAGTTTTCTTGCAAAAATGATGTTTTTAGTTTAATTAAGCGTTAAAGTTTCTCTTTTTAGACTGAAATCTGGTATCCTATTATTCTTAAGTAGAAAACCATATCCAATAAATGTTTTCATATGCTAATTTCATATTTCTACGATTGACACTCAAGAGATATAAAATACAAAACGCAGTACTACAAATAGAAAATGCGAGGAATTTGAGGAACAAACAGAAGCAGTTAGACACAGACATCAGCTGCTATTATGATTCATACAACTATTGAAATGCAAAGTGTAGTCAAAAGGGAAAGTATAATTTGGGACATAGTTGCTTGTAATAAAATACTGATTTTTTTCATTGCAGTTGTGCTTTTCTAATATAAACTCTCCATGTTTTGCAACAATACTGCATGTGATGGAGGTAAATGGAGGTCATTTTTTGATTCAGCGCCCTAAAAAACGCACGCAATTAACCAAAAATATCCCATGCAGCTAAAAAAATTAATTTTTCTGCAGACCTGTGTTATAAAACTAAATACAGTATGGCACCATTTATCCAGAAACCAGTTATCCAGAATGATATTTCTGATAGACTGATTTCAGAATCTTTGCAGAAAAAGGTGTCATACACTGCCAGTTTGACATAGGCTTTGCTTGAAACAATTGTATAATTTGATGACAACATCTAGTATTTGAAATGAAAACATATTTAGTTGTATTTTAGATGTTTTAATTTTTATGCAAAGGAAACAGGAGAATTTTTGTTCCTAAGATTACCCTTATAGGGTATTCCCATAAATCACCTTCTTTTAAAATCTGCTTAACTTTTGATCTTTCTTGCATTGATTTTTAATCCAAGTAATCTAATAATTTAAAATCAGAAATAATGTCACAACCACATATATTCCACAAAACATATCAAAAGGATGCTGCTTTAATGCACAACCAGTTATCCGGAATACATCTGACCCCTAGCATTCCAGATAAATGGTTCTGTACTGTACATACTTTCCAAACATTTAGTTCAGACTTCAGGCAAATAGTGTTAGCAGTGCAGAATCAGCTAATTCAGATTCCGACTCAGAATGAAGACTTTAATTAAATTAACTGTAAATTTTGTAATAAGTTTGAAAAAATGGAAACTAAAAAATTTTTTTTGCTTCTCTTTAATATGAAAGTAATATATATATATATATATATATTTTAACGTAACATTATAAAATCAGATGGTATTTTTTAATAAGTATAAAATCTTCCTTCAACAAAATTTTGTAAAGGAAGTTGTTTACATTTTCTTTGAAAAGTTTATTTAATCTACATTTATATATTAAAAAATATGTATACAGTAGAACCCCGCTAATCCAAACTAATTGGGACAGGTACCTGTTCGGATTACAAAAAATTCGGATTATCTGAAATTCCGATAAAAATAGAAAAAAAGATGTGTGCTAAAACAATGTAAGTTAAAAGTGCTTAGCAGTACTACTAACTCTTGAATTCAATTATATACAGATGAAGAATCATCCATTTAGTTCAGAATAAGCCACAAGATGACTGATGACCCAGAGAATGTTCTCGTTTCTCATTCTGAAGCTGCAAATACACTAGAAATAGCACTGTCGTATATAGAGCAGAGTGAAAATGCGACATCAACAGATATTATGTTTATTAGACATTGGTATTATGTTGGTTGAACATTGCTTCCTTGTTGAGAATAACATCACTTCCACTTCGTCTAACAAATCTGACAAATTCCATCACTCGACAAGATCATTAATGTAAAAGTGTATGTGATGTGTTTTTATCAAATGTAGATGTGATCCTTGAATTACTGCATTAGTTTCTTCAATATGTACAAAATTATGCATGCCGAAAAAATACTTTTTTGGTTTTAATACAATATTTTAATCTTTTCGGTTAATCTGTTGAACTATAATTTTCTAAAATAAAATTGGTTCGGATTAATCGGAATTAAGGATTAGCGGGGTTTAACTGTAGTTTTTAAGTTTGAGAATCTATATTTTAGGAAAAGAGCTTGAACAGAGTAATTAATGTCAAATGCATACTGTTATTATTATTTTTTAAATTAATTAAATACTCTTATTAATTACCGATTACATGATTAACTACAGCTATGGCATTAAAAACTAGTATGTTTTGGCCATCACAAAACTTTCTTGTATATAAATCACGTCAATTAAATCATTTAAGCTGTACAAGAAATTACATCAATTTAGCACCAATTTATATCAAAGTATATCTGAATTTGAAGTTTGATGAAAATTCGTACATTAGTTCTTAAGATAGAGCTATAGTGGAAATGCTGAAAAATGTAGCATAGAAGCGTCACCTGTTGAGCGACTTACACCAAAACATAAAAAGCACTAATTGATATCAAGGTATACCTGAATCTGAAGTTCGTTGAAAATCCAAACATTAGTTCTTGAGATAGTGCTATTGCAGAAACCGCAAAAAAACAGCATAGAAGCGCCATCTGGTGAGCAATTTACACCAAAATGTATAAAATGTCAATTCATGTCAAGGACTAACTGATTTTGAAGTTTGATGAAAATTTGTGCATTAGTTCTTGAGATACAGCTATAGTGGAAATTATGAAAAATGCAGTATAGCAGCGCCACCTTTTGAGCGATTTGCACCAAAACATAAACAGCTCTAATTCATATCAAGGTATACCTGAATCTGAAGTTTGTTGAAAATCCAAGCATTAGTTCTTGAGATAGAGCTGTTGCGGAAATCTTAAATAATGCAGTATAGCAGCGTCACCTGTTGAGCAATTTTCACCGAAATGTATAAAACTTCAATTCATGTCAAGGAATAACTGAATCTGAAGTTTGATGAAAATCCGTGCATTAGTTCTGGAGATTGAGCTATTGCGGAAATCATGAAAAATGCTGCATAGCAGTGCCACCTGTTGAGCGATTTACACCAAAAACTAATCAGGACCAGTTTATATCGAGGTCTAATTGAATCTGAAATTTTGTGAAATTCTGTACATTAGTTCTTGAGATAGAGCACCCACAAAATTTTTGTCACATACAGACTCACAGACAGACATTTTCTAAAAACCATCAAATCGTGTTCAGGACATTATAAAACGTATAAACCCGTCAAAAACCGGAAGTCGAAAATTTTCATGAATTCAATACTTTCTTCTTGTAAAGATAGAAGTAAGTAATAAATGCATGTTTCAAACTTTGTTAAATTTTCAATTTTACCATTTCCATTAATCGGCATATTATTGACATAATTTTGCACATGAATTCATTTTTAACAAGAAGTTGCATTTAATTATCTTACCAGGCATATATCTAAATTTTTTTTTCATGCAATCTTTTTTTTGTGAAATTGTAAAATTTTGTATATACTTGTACAAAATGTAATCGGAATTTGTGAATTAGAAATCACCGTTATATTTCGACATTTTTAATAAAGTTCTTCATGCATACAACTTGATATAAGATTAAGTTGTTATATGATATGAGGTTTTTTTTTTCCTTCAATCTTTGCATTTGTGAAGAAATCAATTTGGATATTATTTTTTTTTTTTTTTTTTGAAATGCTATTTTTAAGAGAAATTTTGTGAAGGGTCTTGTGTTTCAAAGCAGAAAAAAATGAAGGATCTTTTCAAGTCTTCTTACAGATCAGATTTCTCACATTAATGTTTTTGTGTGAGACATTTAACATAAAAATAAATAAAATGAAAAGTATCAGATTGTAGCTATTACAAAATTTTGAATACATTATTTTATAAATGAAATTTCAATTTTTCCAGTTTTGAAAAATTGAAAAATAAGCCTTTGGGGAAAAAAAAAGTTTTTTCCCAACTTCTTCGATCAATCCCAACTTCACAAATCTCTTCCAAACTCATACATAAAATCAAGGGGCAAAAGGCCTCGGTCAAGTTCGTTAACGGGCAAGATTGAACCAAGGGGGTAAGAATAGGGGGGGGTTTTGTGAAAACCGAAAAAAACCCATAACTTCTTAATTATAATACATATCAAATCAGTTTAAAGTTATTATTACTTATGGGAAAAGGACCAAAAATTTATGTAAGACAGATTTTTGATAAAATTAAAAATGGGCGAAATATGGTTTTGGGGAGAAAAAAAATTCATAACTTCGTCAATTCTCAAAATATTAAATCCACTTATATTTATTATAAATCTTCTTAATATTATCTACAACTTTTGTAGCGACAAGTTTTTCATAGGATCAACTCTTACCGCAGACAAAAAAATTAAAAACGAAAAAAAAGTTTGGGGGGAGGGCGGTGAAGAAGAAAAAAAATCATAACTACGTCAATTCACAAGATATCAAATCCAATTAAATTTATTACAAATCTTCCTAATATTATCTACAACTTTCATATTGACAAGTTTTTTGATAGGATCAACTCTTACAGCAAAAACAAAAAAATAGGGGTTGAAGAAAAAATTATCGTATTAACCTAATTATTCTGATAAAACCAGATCTTACAGGAAAATGAAATTAAAAACACGTTAAAAGCAGCCAGATAAAATTGTCAAACTGGGTTTATCTCTAATCTTAATTTAGTTTTTGCTGGTGAAATTAGTGCTTAACGTCAAAATCTAGCTCCGGTGTAAGCCGAGCCGGCGGGGGTTTTTTTATATAAAGTTTTATTCTCAGAGGCGGGGGGATACAGGGCGCCAACTGAAGTTCTGCACACAGGCGCTGGGTACTGCTGGTGCACCCCTGAATGTTTTGAAGTTCCACTGTTATTAAGGGAAAATCTTAATGAACCTGCTAAGAGACATTTAATAAATTTATATATTTATTAATTTCTTGCAAAATTTGCATATTTTTGTTTTGATAGTAATTAATAATAGAAAACACTGAAAATATTGTTTAAGTGCATAGGGAAAAGAGGGGCTCATAGAGCTCTCAATCTCCCTTCCCACCCCTTTCCCACCCTTTAAAAATAAAGTTGCAGAAGTTGTTAAAAATCTGTTATTTTCTGCCTTACATGTTTGCTTATTCATTTCTGACAAAATAATAATAATTATATTAAATAAATTTACAGTAGTAATGAAACTAGTAAATCTGCAGTACAGTGGCCTCAAACATCAGTTCTGCAGTTTTATTTTGAAATTATTTTATTTAGTATTTAAAACATTCAACAACAGTAATAATTCCTTTCATATTTGTAATGTTAATTACTACATGTAATATATCAAGCAGTTTCGGGGAGTTAGACTGTTAAAAATAGTAGGAAATATACGAATCAATGCACTAATATAGATTTTTTTTATTATCCCTCTAGATCTCCCACTGTACCAATTTGATAACTGTAATTCCCATTGACAGTGTATTTTAATGACATTTAGTATTTTAAAACCTATATCTAAAATAATTAAAGTATTGATCTTGTGATAATCACAATCATTAATTTTCACAAATATTTCATTAATTATTGATATCCTAATTATTAAATTTATTTGAAAATAATTATTTTGTTTTATTAGTATGTTTTCTTTAAATTCTGGTTCTAAATACAGTGATAAAAGCAATTATATCTGTTACTTCTTGTTTGGTGTCCCTACTTAAAATGTATGTTTTTATGGAATGGAATTTTGTGAAGGGGACTGTTTTATTGAAAGGAATTTTGTGAAGGGGCCTGTTTTATTGAAAGGAATTTTGTGAAGGGACCTGTTTTATTGAAAGGAATTTTGTGAAGGGGCCTGTTTTATTAAATGGATTTTTGTGAAGGGGCCCTAAATAGGACCCAAATTTTGCCTTGATCGACCCTTGATAACTGTTAAAAAATGCTATTGAAGCAAAAGATGCTTGGAATTGATATTATTAAAAATTAAATTTAGTTTAAAAAAAATAATAAAATACATTTTTTAAGTAACATTATTAGTTATTCATTTATTAAAACCATGTTTTTCATCTTTTGGAACATTTATTTCAAGCCATATGTTTGGTCGGATAATTATAATATCTGGCTACTGCCAAATATCCAGTATGATGGCCGGATACCAGATGTTCACCAGATATGCATTGCATCACTAAAAATTACCACCTATTTTTAGGCAAATCATGTTAAGACTAAGTGATTGCCACAATGTTCATTGATTTTTAGAAACAGTTATTTACATTAGGTTTAATTTTAAAAAAATTAATTTACCTTGAAAAGTGCAGGCATAAACCTTGGGGACAGTAAGACTACCAATAAAGTCACAATGCTTGAAATTGATATTTAAATACTGATTTAAATTCTGCAGTAAATTTCCTGTCAAAGAATTTTAGCCATTCTTTCTCTAGCATACTTCTGCATGAGAAAAAAGTTGAAAAAAATTCTGTGGCTATATCTGAAGTAATTTTCTGTATAATTTTAGCAAGAGGACGGTAAGGAATATAAAACCCAGGGACAGAGTTTTAAAAAATAATAACAACTGTAAAAATGTGTGCAGGTTAATTTTTTGCCACATATTTATATAAAACAAACAGTCCCAGTTTTGGAAAAAAATTACATCAAATTATTTTTATTGAAAGAGTTTTATACAGACAGCTCCAAACTTAAAAATCAGGGACAGAAGACGGTATAGAAAATTCCTGGTATATTTTGACCTCCAACATCGTCCAAAACTTATTTATCTTGTTAATATTGTTATATTGTCATGCAATGGAATGTTCCCCAGTATATATATATATATATAAAAAAAAAAAAAAAAAAAAAAACAAGAATATTTACTAAAATAAAAATTATTATTCAGGGACTTAAAAGTCAAAAGATTGTGAAAATGCCCCCTTACATTTCAAAAATTTAAATGAAGACGTAATTGAGTAATTATTGAGCCTAGCTAGTAGGTGTGTATTTCTTTTTTATAATTAAACTGTTAGGGGTCATTCACACAGAAAAGGCAAAATTGACTAAAAAAATTTGTTTTAATTTTTGGATTTAGATTATGTAATTTTCTGAAAAACTGTGCATATCAGGATTTCATTACTTGTCAGTTTTCTCTTTGTTTTTGAGACCTCCGTATACTGCACACAAGGTTTTATAAATGACAGATAAACTAGACAATATCAGTAAAAATGGATGCCATATCCACGAAGGAGACAAAAATTAAGTTTAAAATTTTTAACTATTTTGGCTTTCAGGTTTCTAAAATGGTGCATTTCTTTTTATTAAATGCAATGTTAAAGCTGTCTAAAATTAGTATTATAATTATAAATTAGCGTTTTCTTACCTTACTTGTGATGGCCATGGAGTATACACTGAGAGCTTTGCCAAACTCCTAATGGAACTAATAAATTGGGAAAAAATTCAATAATTTCACAACAGAACAAAAAGTTGTATCTGAAAAATGAAAAGGCTCTCTTTCTTCCAAACTACCTAATGATGATTTGGCATATACTGTCATCTATGACACTTTAAAAATTTATTTTCATTCACCACGGAAGGACAAAGTTTATAAATTAATTCCTTAGTAGAAATAAAGCCATTTAAAAAAATATATATATATTAAGTTAAATCTAAAGACTTTTAATTAGTTATTAAAAAAAAAAAAGGTCTGAAATGAATGTTGTGTTTTAGATGTAGGCAGTGGTGTAGTCATAAAAAAAACAGAGGATATATGCTCAAGGCAAAGGGTATACCCTAGTGTATATATACTATAGCTTTCTTAAGAAACAGAGGGTATACGGTGTTCCTTAAAAAAATCCAGAGTGTATACGGCGTATACCCCCGTATACCCTCCACTACATCCCTGGATGTAGTGACATCCACGGAGGAGACTTTCAACATGTATTAATTAAAAGATTATAGTTAAATATTACAATTAATTATTTTGTAAAAAAATGTATTGAATGGTTTTCTTAAATTTAAATTAACATATGAATGAAAATATTAGGAAATTTGCCACATTTCCTAATATTTATCCCTTCGGGACAGTAAAATGTACCTTTTCGAGAGAAGTGAGAATGACCCATTTAAAGGTTGCAAAATGAAAGGGAGAGTAAAAACTGTTTCAATTTTTGTCTCTAGTTCTGATTTAATCATGATTTTGGGCTGCATGTCTTCTAAGATGGCTTGTGAATTAAGAATGGGAATTGAGAGAAATATTTTTGTTTTAGAAAATTTCTCGATTCCTGGTTAAGAAGATCAATTTGGGGACTGTGATGTCATTATGGATGACAGTACTCAATCCCAGAGAATGAAAAATTTTCTTTCTGAAAATAATGTCTCTCAAATTGAATGGCCAGCGTATTGTTCAGATATCAATTCTATTGTATATGGTATATTTTGAAAAACGTGGTATTCAAGCTTCAGCCGTAATCAACACAAACTAAGATTCCATGCGAAAGTCATGGCAGCCATCTATCGAAATAAGTGTCAAGACCTTGCTATATCTATGCCTGACAAAATCCAAGCGATCATCAAGGCAAAGGGTGTAAATTAGAGAATAAAAAAAATCATGAATTTAAAAAAAAAAAGATTTTTTTTCAGTTAAAATCTGATTTTTTTTTCCCCATCAAAATGTGATTTAAAAAAAATTAAATAAATCTGATTTTTATGATTTTTTTTTTCTATATTAAAATACTAAATAGCTACCAAGAATTATAGGTTCCCCAAACAGATGCTTTAATTATTAAAATTATAATTAATAATTACAGAAATTATAAAAACTGCAAATTAGTAATTTCATTAGTTAGTATCATACAATAACATTATGTACATTAATATTTTGTAATAATTATGTAAACCTATTACATATAGCTGATATTCACATTTATTAAAATTATTAATAACTGCATTTAAAGTTAACAAATCTAAATTTTTACGCTTTAATTAATAAAATTATAATTAATAACTTGTATTCATTATAGAAAGAAAATAGGCCTATTTCAAGAAATATATTAGTAATGTGCTTGGTAACAATATAAGAAAAATTTACTTAAATTTTTTAGTAAAATAAATAAAGTGACATTCATTTTTAATGATTCTATGAATTAAAAATTGGAAAAAAAAATACAACATGATTTAATAATATCCCCCTTTTTTTATTAAAGAAACTATACCTTTTGCAAGTTTTTGAGCATGCAAATTTAGAAGCACTGTGATATGGAGAGGTTTTTACAAAAAATTTCTTGGTGCAATCGAAGTTGAGTTTTACTAGTTTAAAAAAAAAAGGCAGAGTGCCTTTTGCCAATTTTAAATGCTTTATTTAAAGATAAAAAGGGCAGATTGCTGCACCCTTAAAAAATGTCCTAGAGACTAGACGCTAGAGGGAACATTAAGTAATTACAGAAGTAATATAAACTGAAATTTCATTAGTTAGTAGGACAGATAACAAAACAAACAAATATCATTTACAGCTTTTTTTGCATTTGTGCTTAGAAAAATTGTTAATTGCATAAATTTAAACTTAAACACATGTATGTATATGCTAACCAAAAAAATAAAAATAAAATGAAAATAAGTTACATCCATTAATTCATACACACAGGCGAAATATAAGAATATCCAGTTATATCTGAAAACCTCAAAATATCATCCACATCTACAACATACTACACATCTACAATTATACTTCTGTTATTTTTTAAATTGATATTTTCTGAAAATCATTTGGTGCAACTTATATTGAAAACTATGTTGTAGACGCAATGCACGCACCACAATAAATCATTCAATGATTTAAAAATAATTACAGTGCAACTTCGATTATCTGAGCTAATTGGGACCGCTAGGGATTAGCAGCATTACCTCTCAGTGGGGATTGTTAGCATTCAGCGTTTCAAAAAAAAAAAAAAAAATACTGGCTTTTCAATTCTTAACTGATTTCTTTGTTTAGTGTGTATGAGTTCAAAAATAAAAACATTTTTATTCAACCTCTAGTGATAAATCCATACTTATTCTTTTACTTGCACAAATTTATTATACTTGCTTTGCTTATTTTATATAAAATAATTATTAATTTGATAACCGAAAGGAACTTATGGCATTGCAAATTATATGATTTAATTAAATATCATTTTTAAATGAAATGCTTTTTTTAAAGATAAAAGCTTATTTACAAATGTACTGTACTTAAATTTTTACAAGCCTGAGGAATTAAGCCTTTTTTTTTAAAGGCAAATTACCTATAAAAACTTTTCAAATTATGTTCATCTTAGATTTTAATACTTTTTTACATCATTTAAAAAAAAAAAAAAAAAAATATTTTAATCAATGATTTAAAAAACATCGTTTAATTATAATCAGAATTTAATCTTAGATTTAAATCATCTGCTTAAAATTGCTGACACTGTAGTGGAAATACAAAGTACTATTGATCATGTATTTTGACCAAATATTCCAAATTTTTTTCTTGGTTACCTTGTGATTCCATATTTATTTTTAACAGCATTTCGAGAAGTAAAATGATTGTGAAGTTCTTTTGTAATTATTTTTAGTCCATGTGTTCTAGATATGTTTATGAATTTTTAAAAACTTTATATAAAATTGCTTACACTGAATTGCGTGTTGGGAAATGTAGATGCTGATTCCATAATTGTTTTCAGGGGTAGTACATAGTAATAAAAAAGTTGTTTGTTTGTCTTATAGTTTGTTACATAAACAAAAATTGTTTGCAAATCTTCATAACCAAAATGCAATTTTTAATCTATTTTTATTTCCTCTTTTATAGATTTTTCACCATTCAAAGTCGCTTCATGATGATTTTCCCTCATAAGCATCTAAGACTTAGAATTGTGAAGAACTTTCACAATTTTTCATCTCTATGAGATAGCATGGAATCACAATGGCGCTTACTACACCCGCTGCTGATCTTTCCTCTCCAGAAGAAAGCGGGGTAACCGTTAAAAAAGAAAAAGAGGATGAGGACAGCTATAATAAGAGAAAATCAACCGAAACAAATGGCATTATTATTAATCAACAAGCATCAGAATTGTTGCCTCAGACTCCAGCGAATGGTGTTAGTGAACAACATAGAACTTCAGTTTTATCAAATTCTTCAATTCAAACTACAAAGCCATTAGAGGTAGCAAAGCCTGTAAAGCCTGCACCTCCTGCAATTGATTTTGCCAGTACATGTGGTGCATTTGGATGGACTACAATTGGATCAGTGCATTTACCTTTCATCATGCGTGGTGAAGATAGGTTTATAGCAGTACGAATGGTTGAATGCAAAATAATCAGCAGCTATGCTGATGTTCTTCCATGGACAGTATTTACATGCACGAATATAAAAAGTTACTATATCACTGAAAATGAAGCAAAATTGCTCAATGAAATAAATGGTTTTCACTGTGAATTTCAGTTTGGTTATCACTCTTTTACTCCCAAAGATGTTGTGGTTCGTTTAAAAGATACAATAAAATTTTATGAATTCCTAGAAACATGCAAAGGAAAGCTTAATATTCCTGGAGCAAATCCTATATTTAATGACCAGTGTGGATATTTTCTAATAAATTATGCTCCTGTTCCTTTTGTAAAAAAGGGTACAAATAAATATATTCCAATAAATATGGTGTATCCTGAAGGAATGACTCCACCTATGGAAAACCTTCAAGAAGTGACCGAGTGGGACCTTGCTTATTTAAGGTTTCTGTGTTCAATGGGGAATTTAGACCCAAGAAAGGTAAATTATGAAGTGCGCCTGTGTGCAGTCAGTGATCTTCAGAATGTTCTTGGTGGTGTTCCATTTGAGGAGTGGTGGCCAAACATGCAATATTCTTCCAAAACTGATAATTCACATCTTTCATCTTCCAATAATATTCTACCTAAATGGGGAGAAACATTTTCAAGTATGCATTCTTCAAATACTCCTGTTGATAGTTCAAAGAAACTCAGGGAAAAAATTAATGAAATTCCAGATAAAGAAAGTTCACTTAATCAGTTGTTCGGATTAAACAAATTTTTAGATATGGGTGCACCAGTGCCGAAATCTGCACAAGTATCAAGAAGTCATCACGATCAACAAAGTTTGCTGAATTCCTTTAATTCTATCCAAAATGGCGAAAAAGCAATGTTTCCTACATCATTAGAAAATTTTTTGTCAACATCATCGTGTAATTATCCATATCCAGTAAATTATCGCCATCAGTATAATAATCATATGCAAACATCTGTATCTGAATATGATCGGTGCCGAAGAGCAGATACACCCATGCCTAACATTTCATCCAGTCGAAACAAACCATATCCCCCTCCTCCTCCTTTGGTGAGAGTAGGATCATCACGTGTTAATTCTGTTCCTGGTGAACACAATATGGTGCCAAAATCTGCACCATCTATTTATCCTTATCTACCTAATTCCTCTAACTCTCAGTGCAATCCATGGCTTGCGCGAATATTAGAACCAGATTGGTTACAAGAAGACAACCGAGCAGTATTACAAACTTCAGATGGTCCTGAAAATCTTTCTAGGAGGCTAAGTGAAACTGAAGCTTGGTGTCCCACATCAAGTATTAATATGAATGGAGCTGGCTCCACTAATGTGCAAAACACATCTGTAATTAGAGAAACATATGACCAGAACTATGTGTCCCATCCTCATGGAGGCAGTCCGAGACTAGTCCCAGGACCTGGTCCACCACCCCATTATCCCACACCCCCACAATCATCACCTCTTCAACCCATGTCCCTTATGGATTGTGTAAATATGTCTGGAATCACGGATATCTATGCCACAAGATCAACTCCAAATGGGTTATTAGATCTGTGTAGCCCGCCTCCATCACCTGAAACACGAACAGCATTATCAAGCAGCCCTAGAGGCTCTCATTTGTCCAGCTATTCTTATCAGCCTCATATAACCCGCCTGGTGCAGGTTGACACGCGCTATGTGGTTGCAATCAATATAGAACCGCACAAATATAATTCTGTGCTGGCGGTTCCTGTTTCTGATGTGGTTAATAAGTTCCTTAGAGGCACTCCAGTACAGTCCTGCCAGATTGTATTAGAAACTGTATTTGGATTACACTTATATGAATGTACAAGGTAAGAAATTTTGATATGTTTTTTTTTAACTATCATTCATTAAATATTTTATCTAACATTACTCTTATACTGCAGCTAACATTATGTAAATTACTGCAGCACTGCCTTGTGCTAGTTATGCACACATTAACAGATATATTATTATTATTTTAGTTGTCACATAAAGCCCCCATTTTTTATTTTATTATTTTGGGAAGTAATGTCTAATGTACTTACTGATAATGTAAGTAAAAATAAATAAAGATATAAAATTAGTAAAAAAAAAAACATGAAATTTCCATTTCAAGACAAAATGTGTGTATTAAATTGAAGCAATATTGTTGATTTTTTTAATAGAATACAATTTTGACTGAAAAATATCTTATGTATATGTATATATTTATTTATTGACAGGGTTTTTAATTGTTGGTTCCGTTTAAAAGATTATATACTGAACTTCTTTGTAGTTCATAAATTAAAAACTATCAATAAGGTTGTGCTGAATTCAAACCGTTTTCCTTTTCATGTGATGGGGAGGAAGAATTTTTCATTTTAGTTCATTAATAAGCTTCTCTTTCAGGCCATTAATCTTCTGGAAAGAGAGGGGGCACTGTGGTAGACTGGGAGCAAGATTTTCTCTTGGGATAGTTCTGAATTTAGGGTTCTAATATTACCTCATCACTGGGAATGGGCATTAGAAAAGGGGGGCAAGGGAGGGCCATCTCCCCTCCCTAGATTTAAAAATTTAATTAACTAAATTGTCTTTCTCTTTAATGATTTTGAAAGAAAAAAAAAGTAAAATTTCTTCATCCCTAGCGACTTAAAATAATTAAAAACTCAGAGAAAAAGCAATTATATATATTATATATATTTTTTAATCCCTTTGCACCCTTAAACCTCTAATCAAAATAAGTTTTTTACATTTATATATTTAAAAATTCTTTTAACACAATAAGGCTTGGGCTGTTTTTGCAAAAGCTTTTGCGTGTAGCTGGTTAATTTTGTATGAAATCTAGTTTTAACAATAATAGAAGCTCTGCCTTCTTCTGAAAGTCTTTCGTTAATTGGTTTCCTAGATAGCTTTCTCAAATTTATACATCAATAAATATCTTTCAATGAGTAGCTATGCTATAAAATGTCTTGCAATCTAAAAAAAAAAAAAAAAAAGAAAAAAAAATGGACAACAGCATAGAAATACATTTTCTGTAGGGTAGAAGCCAGGCCTTAGCCAATGGTGTTTTGTTTGGTTAAATTAATATGACAATACTCATACCTGGTTGGCAATGTGTTATACTATATGTAATTTCAATTGACTTCTCATCATCAGTTTCCCTGTCCTTACCTTAGGTCAGTAACTATGGTAATATTGCATTTGACTGACTGACTGCTAGGGATAAAGTGGGAAGGCCAGATGTCCTTGAGAAACCAATTGAAATTACATAGAGTATAATGTGTCTGTTACAGGATTGGGTTAAAGCGTCAAAAACCAGTTTTTGACGTGACATAGGTTTAAACCGCGTTGTAACCGTCAAAAGCACCAATATTTAAATATGGTCAGGACAACAACAACAAAAAAAAATTGCTGTTGTAGCAAGATACAACATTGTTTTTATTTAATGATAGTGCACTTTAGTTTTAGCATTTATTTTACTGAAATCAAATATTAAATTATAATTTCTTTGTTCATGTAAATTGCCAAATTTTTATGTGTATTTTTGTTGTGGCTTTTTAGCATACTTGGTTGCAGTTCTTATTTAAAAATAATATATACAGGGTTTCCCTAAACTCATGGTACATACGCTAGGGGGTGATAGAACACATCAAGACGAGTAATAGTAAATAGGAAACCAAGGGTCCCAAACGTATTCCAAAGGAGACAGGCGCCATCAAAGTTTAGGGTCCCAAATTGCAAATGATGATAAAAAAGGGAAAAATGGGTTGATTTATTTGCGGTTTTCGCTAAAATCATTCTTTAAATTAGTATTTTCTTTTTAAAAAAGTTTTAAAGAGAAAGTTATAAAAATGCCACTAGAGGGCGCTCTAAACTTTGGAATACCGAATAACTACTTTTTACCATTTTTTTTTAACACTGTTAAAATGTTTTCTAAAGCTGGTAAAAACATTAGGCATCTCTCTTATGGTGGCCGAAGCAACGGATATCCGGGCAACAAGGTCTTCAGCAGAATCTACGGGACCATCTTTGTATATCAGGCTCTTCATATGACCCCACAAGAAAAAGTACAGACAGGATAAATCGGGTGAACGGGCCGACCAGCTGATTGGACCGCCACGGATCCATCGCCCCGGATATGTGGGCGTTACGGGCATCCAGGCTGTAATGGGCCAGTGCTTCATCGTGTTGGAACCACATACGTCGTCTGATGGGTGCTGGAACATGGTTTAATAGTTCTGGCAACACCTGTTGCAGAAACACAAGATATGAATCTCCATCCAGGCGCGTTGGCAGTAAGTATGGCCCAATTAGATAATCGTGAATGATTCTGGCTCAAATATTGACCGCAAAACGTCGCTGGAACGAACGTAGACGTATTTATTGCGTATGGGTTTTCATTTGACCACACATGATAATTGTGGATATTCAAAATACCCTTGCGTGTGAATGTGCATTCGTCCGTGAACAACACATGTGCACAAAAAGCAGGGTCCACAGCCGCTTGTTGGAGCAACCACGTGCTAAAATTGACACGTGCCTGGTAATCTGCTGGTTCTAGGCCTTGAACTCTCTGCGCATGGTACGGATGCATTCCTTCATCTCGCAGAACTCGCCACGAGGTATTACGGGAAACGTTAACTTCTTTGGACAGTTCCCGCGTGCTAGATTCAGGCCTCTCGCTGATATGATCCGAAATGTTATCCGTAACGGATGGCGTTCTTACACTCCTGGAACGTCCGGTATCCTGCATGCAACTTGCAAAGGAACCCCTTTCGCACAGTTGTTGGTGCAGTCATTGAAATATCCTCGCATCAGGAACATGTCTGTTTGGAAAACGCTCTCGGTACAATCTTTGAGCTTCTGTTGCATTGCCATGTGCAGCTCCTTACATGTAATACATCTCGGCCTTCTCCTGGTTAGAGTACTAAACCATATTATCGGCTATCCACAGAGCAATTGAAGACAGCTGCTGTGAACAGTTCCCAGTTTTACAATTGCGCACTTGAATAAGTAACTTTTATGTTAGCGAAAATTTACATACGCGTTCGTTTTCTTCCCCATGTCACATTTTCATATTCTTCTTCCGGAAATTTACAGCATAATGGTAGCTATAGCGCTTGCATGTATCTAGTTTGAACATGGTCTAACGTGTTTGCGTTTGAATTCAAATCATGCATTACTTAATGAATGTTGTTTGTTTTGATGTGTACTATCACCTCTTAAAGTTTGCTTCATCACTTATTATTTTGGTCATTACATGTGATCGTTGAAAAATCAACTACCTGAACACAGTTAAATTTGCTCCACTTAACCACTCCCGATGATTTCACTTGTGCACACAAAATTTAAGTTAAGGTCTAAGCTTTAGAAAACATTTAACAGTGTTAAACTGGAAAAAAGTAGTTATTCGGTACTCCAAAGTCTAGAGCGCCCTCTACCGGCATTTTTATAACTTTCTTTTTAAAACATTTTTTTAAACAAAATACTAAATTAAAGAATGCTTTTAGCGAAAACCACAAATAAATTGACCCATTTTTCCCTTTATCATCATTTGCAATTTGGGACCCTAAACTTTGATGGCGCCTGTCTCCTTTGGAATACGTTTGGGACCCTTGGTTTCCTATTTACTATTACTCGTCTTGATGTGTTCTATCACCCCCTAGCGTACGTACCATGAGTTTAGGGACACCCTGTATATATATAGAGACAAACTTTTTGTAATAATAAGCCATTATAACAAATGAAATCAACCATGATACCATAAAAATAGATTATATTAAATATTGTTGATAGTTTAATATAATATTGAAAAAACTGGAATATAATAATTATAACTATTAATTAAAAAACAATTTTTAAAGAAATTCCTTAAGGATGTCCATTACTGGCACATCTACCCTATATACAGTCATTAACAGAAATATTTTCGCTGCAGCATTTCCTCCCCCCCCCCCCCCCATTTAGTACAAACACAGAACAATAAAAATAACATCTATTTTACAAATGAGAAAAGAATGAAATGTTAGGATAAAATGATAAAATATGATATTTTAATCCTTTTATCTCAATATTAATTTTTGTTAGTGACTGACAATCACCTCTTACTGGTGAAATTATCTTATTTATGCAATATCTCCTAAAATTAGGGACAAATGAAAAATTCACCATATCAATAAGAAAAAATGCCTAACTTAGTTTGAAACCTGTTCCAAAAGTGAAAGCATCCTAATAATAATAATTTAAAAAAAATAACTGCAAGCAAAATCGAAAAATTAAAAAACGGCCTTTGTAGAGATCGTTCGAAAAAAATTATGAAATCTAGACTGCGGACCACAGGCATAACTATTTCGAAAACATGCCCTTCGTGGATTTTCTTTTACCAACTCCCGTATCACTGGATGTACTAAAGTTTCTTAATATCTGCTTACATTGCAAATGTTTGATTGTAACTATTATCTAGCTGTCAAGAAACATTTCATTGGTACTAAAACTAACTTTTGATCATTAGTAGTCAATGTGTTTCATTTTCTTATCTTCACCTTTTATATTATGTCAGGAAGAGATGAAAAGAATCTTTCCATGAAATTAAACTATCCGCAATAGTATTTTTGAAAACTTATTATTATTTATTTTTTTATATATGTGAAAAATGTCATAAGCTTTGCATTCATCTATTTCTATATAAAAATTTGAAAAAAAATTTAAGTAAATTTGACATTGTTTTAGTGTGCTTTCCCTGCTGAAATCTTGAAAAAATATACAAATACAATGTATGAGAATCAAGGGGAAAAAATCTTCTGTTGACGTTTTCAATTGTAGAGTTAAATGTTTTAAATTAAAGTAGCACAAAATTCTTAACCGGAATTTGACTTTAGTCACGATGTATTATTCACGTTAATTACTTATTTATAAATAAGTATTATGAACTTTATTTCAGATTTATAATTAATTTGTGGGGAAACATTTTTTGATGTTGTAGTCATTAGTAAAATATTTCACCATTACCGTTTAAAACCTTTTAATTACTGCCATTTACAACAGAGACTTGTTTCAGTTAAGAGATGTAAATGCATCATGTTGTGCATATAAATATACATATATATATACAGAAGTTCATGGGCAAAAGAATTTTTTTTCAAATCTGTATTTCCTCTCTAAATAATTTATATATACCGGGTGTCCCAAAAAGGACTGACTGATTTTAAAATTCAATAACTTGCAAACGGTGACAGATATTTAAAAAATTCTTGCAGGAGGGTTATGCATAAGGTCAAAAGTTTTATTACAGTGATTTTCGATTTTAGTTCGAATTACAAACAACAGATGGCGCTGTAAGCAATAGTCGCTAAATACAGGCTCGATTTCTGGTCCTTACTCTTGTTCCATGCTGAAAAAGGAGATGGAAATGTATTATCCGGGCCACGAAGTACCAAAAATCGAGCCTGAATTAAGCGTCTATTGATCGCAGCGCCATCTATTGTTTGTAATTCGAACTAAAATTGAAAATCACTGTAAAAAAACTTTTGACCTTATGCATAACCCTCCTGCAAGAATTTTTTAAATATCTGTCACCGTTTGCAAGTTATTGAATTTTAAAATCAGTCAGTCCTTTTTGGGACACCCGGTATATATAATATGTATATAAATATGTGTAATGCATATACTACATGGTGTGGATGTGTGCGTGTGTGTGTGGGGGGGGGGGGGAGAGAACAGTGTTCACACACATACACTGGAGATGATACGAGCTCATCCTAACGTGGGCGCGGTCTCAAAATGAAAATTTTATTTATTCACAAATTAGAATTGGTATGTCGTGGTCATCATAAGACTTTCTTCTGTATAAATCAAATCGTCTGCAATCAAAATTAAATGACAATATATTCGTTCTTTAGATATAGCTATCGTGAAAAGCAGAGCAATGCAACGACACCTGTTGGGCGGCATACACCCAAACCTAATAAGGATCTATTTATGTCCGTATAACAGAATATGAAGTTTTGTGAAATTCCGTGCATTAGTTCTAGGTATAGCTATCGGGATAAACAAAGCATTGAATCAGCATCTGTTGAGCGAGTTGCACCCAAACCTATTTAGCATCTATTTACTACGAGGTCTAACAGAGTATGAAGTTTGATGAAATCCCGTGCATTAGTTCTTGAGACATAGCTATCGTGTAAATCGGGGGGAAAATGCGGCATTGAGCGACTTACATCAAAACCTAATCAGCACCAATTTATGTCAAGATCTAATAGAATATAAAGTTTGATAAAATTCTGCGCGTTGATTTTTGAGATAAAGCGCCCACAAAATTTGTATCACATACAGATAGACAGACACACGGAGGCTCGCGGACTGACATTTTCTAAAAACAGTTAAATTTTATTCAGGACTTTCTAAAACATTTAAATCCATCGAAAACCGAAAGTCGAAATTTTTCAGGAATCCAATACTTTCTTCTTGTAAAGATAGAAGAAAGTTAAAAGAAAACTTGCTATAAATGTGTTTTACAATCCTTCAAAAATCAGTTTAGAGAAAGGGGATTGAATTGTTATTTCATTTGTGAGATACATGGAGAAATATTCCATCAGATTCGGAAGCCTTGGCTCGGTCAGTGTTAGTAATATAGCCGTGGGATATCCCTTGCCTATCCCTGCGTTCTATTTGGAGGTCTTTTCTAGAACAGCTGAAAAACAGAATTCCCGTCTTTCTGCCGTGGTTCTACAATGATATTTTAAAAGAATAAGAATTGTAACTTTGTAAGATTTCTGCTAGAGGTCGGGTTATAAATAATAAATTTGCTATTTTAAACAGATTTTCAGGAGCATGAAAATCACGAAACTTTGCCATGAAGGAGTATTTAGGATTATTATTTAGCATTGTTTCTATGTAAGAAGATACTTTAGAGATTATGCTAGGCATATTTAGCGCGTCGCCTCGCCGTGCTTTTTTTTTTTAAATGCGCCGCGCTATGTCTTAGGTGCGCCATGCTACTTTTTAGCTCACAGGCTATCAAAGCCTGAGAGCTAATGTGCCCGCCCGTTCTGTATGTATGTATGTACGTAATGCGATAACTCTTGATAGAAACATCCGATTTGCTTCAAAATTTTTTAATTCGTTGACGATTCACTGACGATTTTCGATGAACAAGAGGTGATTCTGTATCTGTTCCGAAATTTCTGTAAATTTAAGGCTTTCAGTTCCAAAAATTTTGAAATATCGAACATCAGTCATAAAAACTCTTCATTTTTAGCTCACAGGCTATCAAAGCCTGAGAGCTAATGTGCCCGCCAGTTCTGTATGTATGTATGTATGTATGTATGTATGTATGTACGTATGTAACGCGATAACTCTTGATAGAAACATCCGATTTGCTTCAAAATTTTTTCCTAGGTTCACTGTGATAAGGCGCTTCCCTGATTAGTTTTGGGAGTTCATTGGTTAAGGATAAAGGGGAAAAAACGGGGTTAGTTCACCCCCCCCCCCTTAATTCAGATAAATGGGTTTTTCATGCAGAATGATTCGATTTGCTCCGAATTTGGTATACCGGTTTATTATGTTAAGGAACTTCCCTGATTAGTTTTGGGAGTTCATTGGTTAAAGATAAAGAGGAAAAAACGGGGTTAGTCCACCCCCCCCTTAATTCAGATAAATGTGTTTTTCATGCAGAATGATTCGGTTTGCACCGAATTTGGTATAGCGGTTTATTATGTTAAGGAACTTCCCTGATTAGTTTTGGGGGTTCATTGGTTAAGGGTAAAGGGGGAAAAACGGGGTTAGTCCACCCCCCTTAATTCAGATAAATGGGTTTTTCATGCAGAATCATTCAATTTGCTCCGAATTTGGTATACCGGTTTATTATGTTAAGGAACTTCCCTGATTAGTTTTGGGGGTTCATTGGTTAAGGATAAAAGGGGGTTAGTCCACCCCCTTAATTCAGATAAATGTGTTTTTCATGCAGAATCATTCGATTTGCTCCGAATTTGGTATACCGGTTTATTATGTTAAGGAACTTCCCTGATTAGTTTTGGGAGTTCATTGGTTAAGGATAAAGGGGGAAAAACAGGGTTAGTCCACTCCCCCTTAATTCAGATAAATAGGTTTTTCATGCAGAATGATTCGATTTGCTCCGAATTTGGTATGCCGGTTTATTATGTTAAGGAACTTCCCTGATTAGTTTTGGCGTTCATTGGTTAAGGGTAAAGGGGGAAAAGGGAGGTTAGCCCGCCCCTCTTAATTTAGATAAATGGGTTTTTCATGCAGAATGATTCGATTTGCTCCGAAGTTGGTATACCGGTTTATTATGTTAAGGAGCTTCTCTGATTCGTTTTGGCGATTCATTGGTTAAGGATAAAGGGGGTTTAGTCCACCACCTTAATTTAGATAAATGGTTTTTTTTTGCAAAATTATTCGATTTGCTCCAAATTTGGTATACCGTTTTATTATGATAAGGAGCTTTCCTGATTAGATTTGGAGGTTCACTGGTTAAGTATAAAGGGGGAAACGGGGGCTAATTCCCCTTCACTTATTTTTTTGAGTGGCATTATTCTTTAAAATAAGAGTATAATATACAATTAGTGTGAATAGTCTGTGAGCTCAATGCCATCAGTTTAGCTGGGCACTTTTCTTTTTTATTTTGTTAGTAATATCAATATAAAATATCAATAAAATAAAATTAATATCAATAAAATATCAATTTTCATTTTTTTTTCTTTACATAAATGCCTCATAATGGATATAATTAACCATGAGACAATCGTATTTTTATTAATGTTTACATCATAAATTCTAATCCTCAAATGCAAAGGCGCCTATTAAAGAGTTTTGTAGAGGGTGGTGCGGCAAAGTTTTCATTGACGTGAATCGCATACAAAATAGGAAAACTTATTTTTTTAGCATTATTGAAGCTTTATTTTTTTCAATGCTATTTTTTTTTTTTTATGTCTCATGATACTTATTTTCTTCTCTTCCGTGTCACTTTCCCCGTAATGCCCCCCCTCCCCTTCCCGTTCTATTTTTTCCGCGCCGTTCTGAGATTTTTTTCTAGGATAAACTCTATACTTTTAAACTTTGTACTTTTAACTTTCAACCATGTAAGTTGATTTTCAAAAAAAAAAAAAAAAAAAAAAAAAAAAAAACATTCCAATTTCATAAATTCCGCATCTTGATTACAAAAGAAAAAAAATATTAGCTTTTACTTAAATCGTCTTTTTCTTAAATCGGAGAGCATTGAGGATTGCGTTGTTTGCTTAAATAGGGTCCTGCTGAATCGATTTAGCACCAGCTTGCCTAGCCGCGCATGCAGTAGATACTAAAGATAGAGATGGGTTCGGGCGCACTTTTCGGGGCCCGAGCCTGAAACATTTTGTGTCATCAGAGCCCGATTCCGAAAGTATGCAATAAAAAAAAAAGAAAAAGAAAAATCTTATAATTTAAAAGATATTCCAAATATAATATCTCATTTTTCAACAACTTCTTACACAGAAATAGCTATTAATCCTCGGCGCATAATTAATTTTATGAAATTTACATTCAATCTTATCAAAAGAGAAGTTTGGTATCAAATATAAATATACTATATATAATATAATATAAATATACCCCTTGAGGGGCGGTGGGATATATTTTACACCACCTACGATTAATGAAGATTTACTCCAGAAAAATTTTATTAAGTTTTACTTTTCTAATTTTGGTGAAAAAAAGTCGTAAAATTGCTTTACCTTATTTTGCAATAAAAAAAATTTAAAATTCCGGTGTGAATTCGACATTACAGAAACACAATTACTTGCCCCTCAAAGGGTTAAAAGCATTCTCATATTTTTCTACCTCAAGAGTCAAATTTGATGGACACATTAACGAAGTGCATTTTATGAATAAATGAATGAAATTTGAGATATAATTTATATGACGGAGAATCGAACAACGTTTTTCTCTTTCCTATAAAAGATGTACATCTCAAATTATAATCGATTCCTTCTTTAACCCTTTAGTGCGCAGCGTTGCATATATGCAAAGAACAGTGTTTGAATTTAATAGATTTTTTTTATTCGTATATACCTAATTCACACCAGAAAATTAAAATATCAATATTTGCTTTAATTAATAACAGACATTCTGTATTTAAAACCCGGGAGAACTCGCTAGTGAGAATGCCCAATTGCTTTTCTTTTACTTTACATTCATATAATATCAACTTTTTTTGGTTGGCTTAGTACTTTTATTTTCACAAAAGGGTAAAATAACTGAAATAACATTTTGAAATTTTAATTAAAATGAAAAATGGTTTAAATAAGAGTCTTAAAAAAGTACGACGGTGAGAGAAAATCTCATGCAGCGAGTTCTCCCGGGTTAAGCAAAGCGAAATTAACCATTGAAACTTTCTTGTGTAACGTCAGATTCTCTGAACTACGTAATTTCTAGAACGTATTCTATCATGGAAATTAAAGGGTTAAAGGTTAAGTTTTATAAAATAAATAATTATATAAAATAAGGTATTTGGAGACATACTTATTAAAATAATTACTAATTTGCAATATTTTAGCGTAAAACAGCCACACGACAGTAGTTTTTACTTGTATTGCAGATGTGCAACAGAAGAAAAGATTGACGTATTGTATGAAAAATGTATCTCTGATTTTTTTCATTATTTTTCCTGTATAATAAACCTTTCAGAGAATCATATATAATTTTTTCGAAACAAAATAAAAAATCGTTCATTTAAGGGTGTATTCGAAAAAATATTTTTCCACCCCCAACAGCTCGAAATTTTCTGAGACATTTTCAGACTCATTTTTAAAAGTAAAAGCATGAAACTTGCTGGGGTGATTTCTGAAGACATGTTTAACATGCCGTGTGATTTCATTTTCAGGATTTAATAGTAAAAATGGATATGGGGCATTCTCACAATCTTTTGAATTTTATGTCCCTGAATAATAATTTTTATTTTAGTACATATTCTTGTGTGTGTTTTTTTTTTTAATTTCATGTACTGGGGGACATCCCATTGCTGATTGCATAACAATATTAACGAGATAAATAAGTTTTGGACGATGTTGGGGGTCCAAATACCAGGAAAACTCCTATACCGTCCTGTGTCCCTGATGCTGATTTTTAAGTTTGGAGCTGTCTGTATAAAATTGTTTCAATAAAGGTAATTCGATGTAATTTTTTTTCGAAACTGGGACAATTGCTTTATATAAATATATAGCAACAAATTAACCTACACACATTTTTACGGTTGATATTATTTTTTTAACCCTGTCCCTGGGTTTTAGATTCCTTACCATCCCTCTTGCTAAACATACAGAAAATCACTTCAGATGCAGCCACAGAAATTTTTTCAAGTTTTTTTCTCAGGCAGAAGTATGCTAGAAAAAGAATGTCTAAAATTCTTTGACAGGAAATGTACTGCAGAATTTAAATCAATGGCGGATCTAGGGGGGGGGGGAAGGGGCGATCGCCCCCCCCCCCCTTCGGTAATAAAGGGTTTGTAAAATGACATTATGCATCCTCACGGGAAATGACTTGGGGCGGAGCTCGATCCCGGCGCGACCCGACCCGGGTCGCGCCACTTTAAATCCACAAGACTTAGACAGGGTCAGGTCTTTTCTCTTTTAGAGTCGGGTCGTACCCTGATCTTAATTTTTTCTGCAGATTCTGGTCGGACCAGACTTCTTTTTCCCCCAGATTGAGCCTGGCCTGGACTTCATTTTTCCTAAAGGCACTGGCCAAAATTTCCAGGTTGGGGCTCGGACCGAAATAAAAGCTAAACATTCGGTCCGTGTCAACTCGTATGATAAGCATTATTGGCCCGACCACGACCCGTGCACTCCTCTAAATTCTTCCTCCCGAGCCCAAGTTGGTCCGACCCGGCCCGGGTCGCGCCAGTTTAAATCCACGAGACTCGGGCTGGGTCAGGTCTTTTCTCTTTTAGAACCGGGTCGTGCCCTGATCTTAATTTTTTCTGCAGATTCGGGTCGGGCCAGACTTCTTTTTCCTCCAGATCGAGCCTGGCCTGGATTTCATTTTTCCTAGAGGTCTGCACTAGCCAAAATTTCTAGGTCGGGGCTCGGCCCGGGATAAAAGCTAAACATTCGGTCCGTGTCAGCCCGTATGATAAGCATTATTGGGCCGACCACGACCCGTGCACTCCTCTAAATTCTTCCTCCCGAGCCCAAGTTGATCTGCAATCTTACTTATTTGTCATTCGTAAAAATTATATTTGTTTTGTACATTTGTTTAGCATAATCTTTAGAAATTTAATTTGATTTGATAAGTTACAGAGATGCATTTTTTAAAACTTACTTTTTACTTTCTTCTATCTTGTCAAGAAGAAAGTATTGGTTTCATGAAAATTTTCGAATTCCAGTTTTCGACGTATTTACACGTTTTATGGGTCAGAGATTCCAAAAAACATGTTTTTACAAAATGTCTGTCTGTCTGTCTGTCCGTCCGTCTGTCTGTCTGTATGTGACACAAATTTTGTGGGCGCTCTATCTCAAGAACTAATGTACGGAATTTAATAAAAAATCATATTCAGGTAGTCCCTGATATAGATTGGTGCTGATTAGTTTTTGGTGTAAATCGCCCTGCAGGTGGCGCTGCTATGTATCCTTTTGCAGGATTTCCACAAAAGCTCTATCTCAAGAACTAATGCACGGATTTTTATAAAACTTCAGATTCCGTTAATCCTTGATATGAATTGGTGCTGGTAACGTTTTGGTGCAAATCGCCCAACAGATGGCGCTGCTATGCTGCATTTTGCAGCATTTACACGATTTTCGTAATAGCTCAATCTCAAGAACTAATGCACCGATTTTCATCAAACTTCAGATTCCGGTATACCTTAATATGAATTAGTGCTGTTTGTGTTTGGGTGCAAATCGCTCAGCAGGTGGCGCTGCTATGCTGCATTTTTCAGAATTTCTCCTACAGCTCTAATCTCAATAAGTAATGGACGAATTTTCATCAAACTTCAAATTCAGGTATACTTTGATACGAATTGGTTCTAAATTGGTGTAATTTCTTTTACAATTTAAATGATTTAATTGACGTGATTTATATAGAAGAAAGTTTTGTGATGGCCACAACATACTAGTTTACTTTGTAGAGCTTTAAAATTATGATTTTCTTTTATCAACCGTTTCTTTCATTCTAAACTGATTATCTTACTGGATTTTTATTTGAATGTAATTGTCTAAGTCATTTTTTTACGTAGTGTTTACGTACATAATTGCCTAAATAGTCATCGTTATAGTCATTAATATTGTAGTTTTTCTGTATTCATGAATTTCGAATATAATCTGAAAATAAAATATGAGCATAAGCAAGTGTACTTTATGAATAATTTTAATTGCAAATTGCTGGCAGGGCTGGAGTTGATTTTTTAGCTTTTATACCGGGCGGGGCCAATAGTTTTATTATTTTTATGCGGGTTGGACCTGGGCTTGGGCCTGATAACTTCAGCCCAGGTAAACCTCTAACTGACAAACCTCTAACCTATTTTGATAAAAAAAAAAAAATAAATAATAATATTAATAATAATAATACGCAGCTCCAGGGTTAAGGCATTTGGTTCCACAAATTTAGAAAATACACCTATATCCGAAAATTCGGACATTCAAATAATCGCAAATTTTGATAAATGGTCTTCATAAAAAATCTATTTCGTCAATCGTTCGCAGAAAATAACTTCAATTTCGCCGAATGATCACAGAAAAAACGCGAATTTGGTCAGGAAGCCACGGAAAACATGCGAAATTCTTCAAATGATCACAGAAAACGCGAATTTCTTCAAAAGGCAGCGAAAAAGAACTCGAATTTCGTTAAAGGATCGCGGAGAAAACGCAAATTTTGTCAAATAGCCGCGAAAAAAAACCCCGCGAGTTTCGTAAAAGGATCGTGGAGAAAGCACGAATTCCTTCATAGAATCGTGGAAAAAAACCCGAATTTAGTCAAAGAATCGCTTTTAAAACGCGAATTTAGTCAAAGGATCACTGAAAAAACACGAATTTTGTAGAAGGGTCAAGGAAAAAAACGCGAATTTTACCAAAGGTCTGCAAAATTACACTAATTTCGTCAAAGGGTTGCAGAAAAAAAAAAAAAAAAAAATCATCAAAGGGTCGAAGACGAGCGAATTTCATCAAAGAGTCGTGGGAAAACTGCAGTGGTCTCTTTAGAAAACAGCACACTTACATACGTTTATTATTATAGGTATAATTTTTAACTTGAAATAATATACTGAACTAATTTTTGAAAAAAAAAATACTAAGTTAACCCAAACCCAGCTTGCAGGAATCTACACTCAGCCTGAATGGACCTTATGCACGCGACCTGAGGTCGAGGCTAAAATTCGTCTGCTGGCGGTATTTACTGGCGGTGTTTAGCATAGCAGTCTATGGAGTGTGAGTTATTAATGCTTGTTTGTTAAAAATACCGCAAAACAATTCTTTGATACAGCAGCATATACTTAATATATTGTAATCTAAATTCAAAATGTTGTTCTGTATGCGAGAAAATTCTCTAAGTTTGCAAATTTTCAGTTAAAATGTATGCACTCAACCTGGGTCAAGGCTAAAGTCGTCTGCTAGCGGTGTTTGCGCCTGCGCATACTGGTATTCTGCCGGTGCAGTAACTAGAATAACAGATCATCATACCGCCAGCTCTGGCGTCTGACGTCACCTGAATAGAGTCCATTCGATCCGAATCCAAAACAGCTAACCCGACCTGCAACAAAAATAATTAGTACCAGATGGGAATCCCCCATCTGCTGTAACCTTTCAGAAAATTTTCTTTGAATTTCAGATTTTTTTTTTTCTTTTTTACTCTACCCCTGATAATTTTTAGGGTTTCGTTCATCTGACTAAACCCTGTTCGTCTCGCTCCTCTGTCTGTCTGTCTGTCCGTCTGTCTGTTCGTCACACAGCCCGTTCTCAGAAACTACACATGTTGGAGATTTGAAATTTTGCATACTTATAGATGACCACCACACATCATACGACAAATCATAAAATTTTGAAAAAGTCATACATTTAACCCTTTGGGCTCCCACATGTGTATTTTAAACAATTCTTTCTAAGTGAGTCAATAATTAGGTTGCAGGCATGAAATTTTGCGTACTTATAGATGGACACCTCAGATCAAACGACAAATCATAAAATTTTGAAAAAGTCATTCATTTAACCCTTTGGGCTCCCACATGTGTATTTTAAACAATTCTTTCTATGTGAACCTCTAATTACATTGGAGGCGTGAAATTTTGCATACTTATAGCTGAATACCTCACATCAAAGGACAAATCATAAAATTTTGAAAAAGTCGTACATTTAACCCTTTGGGCTCCCCATGTGTATTTCAAACAATTCTTTCTATGTGAGCCTCTAATTAGGTTGGAGGCGTGAAATTTTTCAAAATTATAGCTGAACACCTCACATCAAACGACAAACTATAAAATTTTGAAAAAGTCGTACATTTAACCCTTTGGGCTCCCACATGTGTATTTTAAACAATTCTTTCTAAGTGCGTCCCTAATTAGGTTGCAGGCGTGAAATTTTGCGTACTTATAGATGGACACCTGAGATAAACAACAAATCATAAAATTTTGAAAAAGTCGTACATTTAACCCTTTGGGCTCCCACATGTGTATTTTAAACAATTCTTTCTATGTGAACCTCTAATTAGATTTGAGGTGGGAAATTTTGCATACTTATAGCTGAATACCTCGCATCAAAGGAGAAATCATACAATTTTGGAAAAGTCGTACATTTAACCCTTTGGGCTCCCCCATGTGTATTTCAAACAATTCTTTATATGTGAGCCTCTAATTAGGTTGGAGGCTTGAAATTTTACAAACTTATAGCTGAACACCTCACATCAAACGACAAACTATAAATTTTTGAAAAAGTCGTACATTTAACCCTTTGGGCTCCCACATGTGTATTTTAAACAATCCTTTCTAAGTGAACCCTAATTAGGCTGAAGGAGTGAAATATTGCATACTTATAGCTGAATACCTCACATCAAACGACAAATCATAAAATTTTCAAAAAGTTGTATATTTAACCCTTTGGGCTCCCACATGTGTATTCTAAACAATTCTTATTAAGTGAGCCCCTAATTATGTTGCAGGCATGAAATTTTGCGTACTTATAGATGGACACCTCAGATCAAACGACAAATCATAAAATTTTGAAAAAGTCATACATTTAACCCTTTGGGCTCCCACATGTGTATTTTAAACAATCCTTTCTATGTGAACCTCTAATTACATTGGAGGCATGAAAATTTGTATACTTATAGCTGAATACCTCACATCAAACGACAAATCATAAAATTTTCAAAAAGTTGTATATTTAACCCTTTGGGCTCCCACATGTGTATTCTAAACAATTCTTATTAAGTGAGCCCCTAATTATGTTGCAGGCATGAAATTTTGCGTACTTATAGATGGACACCTCAGATCAAACGACAAATCATAAAATTTTGAAAAAGTCATACATTTAACCCTTTGGGCTCCCACATGTGTATTTTAAACAATCCTTTCTATGTGAACCTCTAATTACATTGGAGGCATGAAAATTTGTATACTTATAGCTGAATACCTCACATCAAACGACAAATCATAAAATTTTCAAAAAGTTGTATATTTAACCCTTTGGGCTCCCACATGTGTATTTTAAACAATTCTTTTTAAGTGAGCCCCTATTTAGGTTGGAGGTGTGAAATTTTATATAATTATAGCTGAATACCCCACATCAAACGGCAAATCATAAAATTTTGAAAAAGTCGTACATTTAACCCTTTGGGCTCCCACATGTGTATTTTAAATAATTCTTTCTAAGTGAACCCTAATTAGGTTGGAGGAGTGAAATTTTGCATACTTATAGCTGAGTACCCCACATCAAACGACAAATCATAAAATTTTGAAAAAGTCGTACATTTAACCCTTTGGGCTCCCACATATGTATTTTAAACAATTCTTTCTAAGTGAACCCTAATTAGGTAGGAGGCGTGAAAATTTGCATACTTATAGTTGAATACCTCACATCAAACGACAAATCATAAATTTTCAAAAAGTCGTACATTTAACCCTTTGGGCTCCCACATGTGTACTTTAAACAATTCTTTCTAAGTGACACCCTATTTACGTTGGAGGTGTGAAATTTGGCATTCTTATAGCTCAACACCTCACATCAAATGACAAACCATAAAATTTTGAAAAGTCGTACATTTAACCCCTTGGGCTCCCACCTGTGTATTTTAAACAATTCTTTCTAAGTGAGCTCTTAATTAGGTTGGATGCGTGAAATTTTGTATACTTATAGTTGAGTACCTCGCATCAAACGACAAATCATAAAATTTTCAAAAAGTCGTGTATTTAACCCTTTGATCTCCAACATGTGTATTTTAAACAATTCTTTGTGAGTCCTAATTAGGTTGGAGGCGTGAAATTCTGCATACTTATAGCTGAGCATCACACATCAAACGGCAAATCATAAAATTTTGAAAAAGTCGTACATTTAAGGTTTTGGGTTCCTACATGTGTATTTTAAACAATTCTTTCTAAGTGAGACCATATTTAGGTTGGAGGCGTGAAATTTTGCATACTTATAGCTGAACACCATCATGCGACAAATCATAAAATTTTGAAAAAGTCGTACATATAACCCTTTGGGCTCCCACATGCGTGTTTTAAGCAATTCTTCCTAACTGAGCCCCTTATTAAATTGGAGATTTGAAATTTTGCATGCTTATTATATCAGAACACCTGAGGTTACGCGACAAATTATAAAATCTTGAAAAAGTCTTACGTTTAACCCTTTGAGCTACCACATATGTATTTTAAGCAATTCTTTCTAAGAGAGCCCCTAATTAAGTTGGAGACATGAATTTTTGGATACGTATAGCTGAATACCTCAGACCACACGACAAATCATAAAATTTTCAAAAAGTCTTATTTATATTATTTACTTCTCCGTACTCTAACGTATATTTTAAGCAATTTTTCTAACTTCCGCCCTTTTCACCCGGGGAGCACTTTTCCAACTTTTGCCGACACCCCTTTGACCATTCTTTCATATTATGCACCATAGCTTTACATATTTGAGTTCACTTTTTACCGCCAGGGGCGCCTACTTATCTCGGGTGCTATGGGCCCAATCCCTTCGACTAATATATATACGGATAGTATGTAAAACAGATTTCGTTCGGATAGAGATTTGTTTAGAATATAGTGCGCCCCTGGTTGCGAAATGTGGAACTAACAGATTTTTCAAAAGGATAAAGTGTTTTGAAATGAATATTAAACGAAACCCTCTGTGCGATCTGTGATCACACTTACCCACTTGTTTTAACTGCGATTCTTGATTTTAGTTTAAAATAGCAACGAAGGTGGTGCTGGAAGCAAGAGGCGCTAAATCGGTTCCCGGAGGAGGTAGGCTTAACGACCATTGTTTACAGCGCCATCTATCGCTGCTATTATACAGTAAAATCAAGAATCACAGTAAAAAATCTCATGACATCTTACATAACCCTCCTGCAAGATTTTTTTTTTAAATAGCTGTCACCATTCGAAAAGTACTAAATTTTAAAATTTATTTAAGGGCACCCGGTATGTTTTTTAATAAGTTTCAAAGCATTCTTTACTGAATTACAACTCACCTTAGATATAAAGAGACAAGCAGTCTTAATACCAAATTAGTATTTTTTACATAATTCTGGAGATTAAAAAGTATTCCTAAATAATTATTTGGACGTGCCTGTTATGGAGATTTTACTGCATATAGGTTTTATCTTCAAAAATACTTAGACTTTCTTTTAAAAAAAACGGGTCAACCCGAACCCTTCTCGCAAGTCGCAGTAGTGAAAACCCAATCCGAAACTGACCCAAACCGGATATAATTTTTATCAATCTGCCCCAAACCCAACGCGCTAAGCGCAGCTAAAAAGTAAAAGTCAACCCGACCTGTAGCAGAAAAGTAGAAGTCAAACGGGCCCAAACCCGACCCGCATCGAAAAAGTAGAAGTTAACCCGACCCATAGCAAAAAAGTAGAAGCTAACCCGACCCACAGCAAAAAATAGAAATCGACCATACCCAAACGCGACCCACAGCAAAAAAGTATAAGTTAATCCAACGAGCAGCAAAAAATAGAAGTCAACCGGACCCAAACCCGACCCACAGCAAAAAGTAGAAGTAACACGACCCGCAGTGAAAAAATTAGCCCTGACCCGCGCATCAGATTGGAGTTCCCAAATTTCTAAAATCGCCCCTCCCCCCCCTTGAGGACTCTCCAGATCCGCCCTTGATTTAAATATCAATTTCAAGCATCGTGGCTTTATTGGTAGTCTTACCGTCCCCAAGGTTTATTCCTGTGTAATTTTTAGGGTTTCGTTCATCTGACGAAACCCTATTCGTCTCGCTCCTCTGTCTGTCTGTCTGTCCGTCCGTCACAGAGCCCGTTCTCAGAAACTATACATTGTAAATTTAACCCTTTGGGGTCTCACATGTTAATTTTAAACAATCCTTTCGAAGTGAGCCCCTAATTAGGTTGGAGGCGTGAAATTTTACATACTTATAGCTGAACACCTCACATCAAACGACAAACTATAAAATTTTGAAAAAGTCGTACATTTAACCCTTTGGGCTCCCACATGTGTATTTTAAACAATTCTTTCTAAGTGAGCCCTAATTAGGTTGGAGATGTGAAATTTTGCATACTTATGGCTGAACACTTCACATCAAACGACAAATCATAAAATTTTCAAAAAGTCGTAACCCCTTGGGCTCTCACATGTGTATTTTAAACAATTCTTTCTAAGTGAGACCATATTTAGGTTGGAGGCGTGAAATTTTGCATACTTATAGCTGAACACCATCATGCGACAAATCATAAAATTTTGAAAAAGTCGTACATTTAACCCTTTGGGCTCCCACATGCGTATTTTAAGCAATTCTTTCTAACTGAGTCCCTTATTAAACTGGAGATTTGAAATTTTGCATACTTATAGCAGAACACCTGAGGCCAGACGACAAATCATAAAATCTTGATCTTATGTTTAACTCTTTGAGCTATCACTTATGTATTTTAAGGAATTCTTTCTAAGAGAGCCCTTAATTAAGTTGGAGACATGAATTTTTGCATACGACCTCAGACTTCTCGACTGAATACCTCAGACTACACGACAAATCATAAAATTTTCAAAAAGTCTTATATTATTTACTCCTCCGGGTTCTAACTTGTGTATTTTAAGCAATTTTTCTAACCTCCGCCCTTTTCACCCGGGGAGCACTTTTCCAACTTTTGCCGACACCCCTTTGACCAGTCTTTCATATTATGCACCATAGCCTTACATATTTTAGTTCCACTTTTTACCACCAGGGGCGCCTGCTTATCTCGGGTGCTATGGTCCCAATCCCTTCGACTAATATATGTACGGGTAGTATGTAAAACGGAGTTTCGTTTGGATAGAGGTTTGTTTAGAATAAAGTGCGCCCCTGGTTGCGAAATGTGGAACTAACAAATTTTTCAAAAGGATAAAGTGTTTTGAAAGGAATATTAAACGAAACCCTCTGTGCGATCTGTGATCACACTTAACCACTTGTTTTTTTAATTTAATCCAATATAAATAACTGTTTCTAAAAATCAATGAACGTTGTGGCTATCACTTAGTCTTAACAGGATTTTTCTAAAAATAGTGGTAATTTTCCTTACCATCCCTTTTTTTTCATTGCCGTCCCTTTTTTCCTATACCATCCCCTTTTTTCTCCTCCCCTTAAGACAATGTTATACCAAAATTTTGTTTTAAAAATACTACATTGTTATTATTTCTTATTTGAATGTCCTGTGGGTACTATGCAAATTCATTATAAGTAAAAATTTAGAAGAAAGTAGAAAGTTATAGTGGTAAAATGGTAAGGGAAATTAAACTTGCAAGTTTAACTTAAACCTCAGTTAAATTAAAAAAAAAAAAAAAAAAATTTTTTTGCTGCTGACCATTTTTTCATTATTTTGAATCATTCAGGAATTCGTCTATCAGATTAAAATGTTATTTTAGCAAGTTTAATTTCACCAGATTTTTATTCCCGAAAGTCAAAAGATTGTGAGAATGCCCCATATGCCAAGTCCACGGAGGAGACAAAAATTAAGTTTCAAATTTTTAAGTACTTTGGTTTTCAGGTTGCTAAAATGGTGAATTTCTTCTTATTAAATGTAATATTAAAGCTGCAAAAAATTTGTATTCTAATTATAAATTAGCTTTTTCTTACCTTATTTATGATGGCCGCCGAATATACACTGAGAATTTTGTCAAACTCTAATAAGAACTAACAGGGTCGGACTGGGTCAGAGAAAACAGTGCAGACCATAGATTTTCAGAGGGCGCAAAAAATTTAACAAACTTAAGTAATTTTACCTGTTTCTGTGGTATCTTTATTTACAAGGTTTAACGCATTCGCAAAGCACCAAGTATGAAAATGGAAGGGGCTTCTTCACTCGCGCGAAAACACCCTCTCGCTAATGTTAATCCTATGGGAGAATTTTTTTTTTTTAATATCTTGTTTGCATTTCAGTATTTTAAATTATTTTTTTTTTCTTTGCATTGGATAGCTGAGGTCAATCTCCATAAAGGCCGTTTTTTACTTCTTGCGATTAGGATACCCTTTTCTCTATCAGGGAATCTCGAAAAGAAAGAACATGTTTTCCAGTCAACAACGAAATCCACAAAATACATTTTTGCCATTTATTATTATTATTTTTTGTCTTTTCTCAAGGGTTTTTTTACTTATAGCTGTTTCAATTATAGTTGTTTTTAGCGCTGGCTTTAGAAGAGCACAAGGTCGGACGACCGTCCTGGGTTCTAAAAGCTAAGGGCGGAAAATGCACGAATATGTTTGGTTAAAACTTAATATCATTAATTGAAGAGGATAAAAATTTTCGCCCTTGGCGTCGTGGCAACTGATATCGCCTCCTACAAGAGTTTTTTCCCTCAATCGTATGCAAACATGTTCGTTTGGTTTCCGATCCTGCAAATTCCTTCGATATATATTCGATTTCTTTGCAGTAATAAAAATTCCTCTTTTGTATTATCTGTCTATTAATCCCTTCGCGACGAGCGTCACGTATAATAAGTGATAATCCTTGATTATTCCTACCAGTAATTTATTATTGTAAATTTTGCCCTTTTATATCAGAGCATTTCTGCTGTTAAACTTGGCAAACATTTCTATTTTAAAAGCTGGTGATAAAAGGTTAAAAAAAACTGTAAAAAGATTAGATCAACATGCGAGCTTAAAGCTTTTTCTGGGCCGGCGGACCGGTCCGAGCCTAGGAACTAATAAATGGCAGAAAATTCAATAACTTCACAACAGAACAAACAGTTAGTTATATGTAACAAACACAATGGTTTTATTTCTCCCAAAGTACCTAATGATGATTTGACATATATACTGTCATCTATAGTACTTTTCTTTAGTTATATTCAGTGTCCACGGAGTGAGACTATTTTGGCTAACGATAAAGTTTATAAGTTAATACTAAAAAAAAAAAGCATTAACAGATTTAACATATAAATATTAACATTATTTTGCCAGAAATTTATTTAATAGCTTACTTAAAACTGAAATATACATATGAATAGTACTAGGTAGGTAAAATATACATATTAGGAAATTTGCTACATTTCCTAATAATTACCCCCTCTGTGACCGTAAAAAGCGCCTTTTCGTGAGAATTACCCGAATGATATTATTACAATCACTGACGATCTTCTTTAATCGGGTTGCTATTCATTTCCCTGTGACTGGGTTTTTTTTAGGTTCCCAAGGCTGCATCCACCGCTGTCGCGATAGCTAGCGGCCGTTTTCGTGATTGATTTAAGTAAGATCTCTCACACTTGAAAATCAGCTTGTATAAAATAGTTAAGGCTGTTCTAAACTGCTATGCTCAACAAGCCTACAACGTTTTGACACATTTACAAATTCATTTTTTAACGGAAAGATATAAAATTGGAAGGCTTGACTATAGAAGCGATTTGGAATCGAACTGTGTTTTCCATTTTTTGATCACGTGGCAAAGGCGTTTTTCTCCCTTCGCTGACTGGTTTTTCCGCTTTCTTCTGGCACTTCGGTGCAAAACGTCAACGTACTTTGACAATATTTTCTGAAAGATCTATTGTGTTTGCAAAAAAAAAAACGGAAAAAACAGCTCGATTACAGTTTCTGAACTACAACACCTGCTAGTTTCATGCATTTCCGACCAAAAATAAATTTAAACTTATGTCATAAAGTTGCCCTTTCGGATTTGAGAACAGCCTTAAGTAAAAAAAGTCGCTGCCTCGCGCACTTTAATTATAAGTTTTCTTTTAGACGCTAGAAGAACATTGTTTTAAATAATATGACATTTTAAGGATATTGTTTTAAATAGCACGGTAATTTTACCCCATTGAGTGCTTTTCGCACATAATTTATTTGCTTTAACGGTTTCTTTCTGTTTTAATATTCATGTGTAAATATATTTTTCGATGGAAAAGTATATGGAAATATTATTTGGTTTTTATGACGTAATATTCCACCATTTAATTATTTTCTCATGTAATAATTTAGTTATTTTAAAGTTTTCTTTCTCCGTTATTATTCATGTGTAAATATATTTTTCTATTGTAAAATGTTTGTTTATTATTTGTGCTTTTTTAAAAAATTGATAACAATAGGTAAACCAGTCGTTGGGGGCCACCGTAATACTTACCCATCATGATATAGATAATATAAAATATGAAAATAAAACATGTGATATTTGCTAAGCATTGTACCATGTTACTTTCATTCATAATTTAATTTATTTGGACTCCCTTAAATATATTTAAGGCACAGATGTCATATAAAGTTGGCGCGATTTTTTTTATGACGCCAATGTCATATACGCAACGGGTACTTAACTGGCGCCAAAGTGTCGTTATTTTGCTTGATATGGTAACCCGGATGATGTTGTTTATGCTTTTGAAGTTTTCACCAAATTGGCAACGGGAAAAAATCGCGCCAATCGTATGTGACATCAGTGCCATAATTAATATAACCCCTTAAGCTAATATTACTTTTTGTTGCATTAAAATATCTCAATTTGTTGATTTTCTGTGAGCAAGTAAACGCTATTGGTTTACAATGGAAGTCTATGGGAATTTGGCGAAATATTAGAGTTACCGCCAATTTGGCATCACTTTTGGCGACTCATTTTAGCCGCCCAATTTGGCGATATACCGCCAAGTTGGCGACAAACTTGGCGGTATTTGGCGACAGAACAGGCTCCCCCCATGTGGTAAACCCCCTTATAGGTATGGAGAGGCATTAAATGCTTGACATTTACGATAAGCCATTATTGGCATTTAATCTTATAGTTTGGCGATAGTTTTTTAATCGGCGGGATAATCGAGTAGTACCGAATTGCGTAAAAGAAACATCCTTATAACTCGATAAATTATAATCGTATTAACTAACAGTTTACTGCGTCGGATTAAGCGTCTCATTTCCAATTAAAATATATCTTTGAATTAAAATTTGAATGAAATATAGGGTCATGAAAAATCGAAGAATGTGAAAAAAAGAATTACAAATATCTCGGCAACTAATTATCCGATCGAGTTCATTCATGAAGCAAAATTTGTTTTTTTATTGTCTTTTATATTCACTCCTTCAAATAAACAATTTCGAAAAATTTTGTGTACCTTTTATCAGAACGAATATTTCTAGAGTCCGAAAAAAATTGTTCCGGTTAATCGAGGTTACTGATATTCAATAGGTTTCTTCCCATTGTTACTTCTTAAGTGCACACCGAATTTCAAGTCTCTATCTCAATTTGTTCGGGAGATAGAGCGATTACAGACACACACACATACAGACGGACGGGCAATTTTTTTTTCTTCTAAAAATATGTTTTTCGGAATTTCCAGTGTCTGAAACGTGTAAATCCGTCAAAAAAATTTTTCGATTTTCAAAACGATTACAAGACTTACCCTATACTACGTATGATGGGTAAGTAAAAAATGACTTTTTTCGAACTCTGAAATAAATCGCTATTGTACTGAAAGTTCGGGGAAAAAAAAACTCTCAAATTAGATAATTTAAAAAAATTATTAGACTCTGCACACTAAATTGCGATCTATAGATTTTGATTCTATAAAACTTTAACCGAATTATTTTGCCCGACTTCAACGTTAAATGCGGTTTAAATTATTCTTCAATTTAAACTGGCGGCTTCAGCATGTTTATCATACATTTCTCTATAAACTACCTGTTTTCATATTTTATATGCAATAGTTTTCTTAATATAAGATAAGGAAGAGTCCCCGGTCACAATAAATTCAATTACGGAACTCTTTTTTTTTTTATGAGTTGCTCCATAGAGTTGATTATCAAATCATTAAAAAAGTATTTCTTATCATGCGAGCATACACAAATAAAAAATATTTCATTCAACTGCTCGTATTTTATCAAATATTTAATGTATTACATTCCAATTACATCATATTATTTCTACTACATTTTGTCAATTTTTTTGAAACCGGCGTTAAATTTGGTAAATATATATATCGATATTTAAGTATTGCGCGGCAGCGCAATACTTATTTATTTCCAGTGTCACTTCTCAATGTTAATTTAACATAGAAAAGCCTATGGAGATGTAACTTTTTCATTTTTTCTTCCCACCTTTTTGTCCCTGATGCCACTCATTTTAATTCTTTGCTAATTCTAATATTATAAATTCAAAGTGTAAAAACATTTGCCAGACGTCAAGGTCAAAACGGATCATAAAATGCCTTTGCATATAGATGGATTATAATCTAGAGAGTAACATGGGCTAATTTTTATATACATTATTCAAATATTTTTCTTAATAATTCCAAATTTCGTTTTTTTCATCGAGATTACACGGACATTTTGTAATAAAATTAAAAAAAATTTTTTCATTGTTGTAAATAATTCAAAAGCCGTAATAATAATTTGTTTATTTTTAGTTGAATGATTTTCACGTGAAACATGAAACTGAAAGAGTTTTTTTAAGAATTAAAAAGAAGATGAATATGACGTCATAGTGGAAATAAAAATGACATTTTCAAGCAGATTTTTTATGTTCAGATTGGAATTTTTCGTGCAAACTACAGCAATATTCATTACTGCACTGGTGAAAATTTTTGAATCATACACAGGTAAATTACATCACAAATTGTGATGCGATATCGCACAAATCAAAGCCTAATGATGATACCCTCCATTAATTTTGAAATGTGTTCGTTTGAATGCAATAGTTATTACAAAACTTGACATATTAAGCAAAAACCTAATTTGCAGAACAAATTAAAAAAACAAAATTTATTTCCTAAATTGTTTAAGCCCGAGAAGAGGGAGATATTAAGATATTTCATTCAATTCGTTCTACATTTAATGTTAAATTTTTGTAACCAATAAGTTAAACCAATTGAACATTAAAAAATAAAAATGAAATTCATACAATATAATACTTAAAACACCTATATACTTAGATTCCGTTCAAATGAAATCGAAATAAATCTTAGAATTTTTTCATTTTTAAGTTGTAAATATTTGTACTGGAGATTTTGCATTATGTTTATGACGATTTTACATAATATGATAAGATACATGCAAAATACAAAACTTAAAAAAAAGTCTAAGATTTATTTCGATTTCATTTGAACGGAATCTAAGTACCGGGTGTCCCAAAAAGGACTGACTGATTTTAAAATTCAATAACTTGCAAACGGTGACAGATATTTAAAAAATTCTTGCAGGAGGGTTATGCATAAGGTCAAAAGTTTTATTACAGTGATTTTCGATTTTAGTTCGAATTACAAACAATAGATGGCGCTGTAAGCAATAGTCGCTAAATACAGGCTCGATTTCTGGTCCTTTCTTTTGTTCCATGCTGAAAAAGGAGATGGAAATGTATTATCCGGGCCACGAAGTACCAAAAATCGAGCCTAAATTCAGCGTCTATCGATCGCAGCGCCATCTATTGTTTGTAATTCGAACTAAAATTGAAAATCACTGTAAAAAAACTTTTGACCTTATGCATAACCCTCCTGCAAGAATTTTTTAAATATCTGTCACCGTTTGCAAGTTATTGAATTTTAAAATCAGTCAGTCCTTTTTGGGACACCCGGTATATAGGTGTTTTAAGTATTATATTGTATGAATTTCATTTTTATTTTTTAATGTTCAATTGGTTTGACTTATTGGTTACAAAAATTTAACATTAAATGTAGAACGAATTGAATGAAATATCTTAATATCTCCCTCTTCTCGGGCTTAAACAATTTAGGAAATAAATTTTGTTTTTTTAATTTGTTCTGCAAATTAGGTTTTTGTTTAATATTATATATATATATATAGAGAGAGAGAGAGAGTGAGCTAACTTGATAATACTGCTCCAAATACTCTTTGTATAATTGTGATAAATATGTTGCAGTATAAAAGACTCTATAACAAATTGTTCAAACCGTTATTATTTCAAATTTACGATCGTATCTTTATTTAATAATCTCTAATCGGTTGCTTTATATTTTTAATCATAAAATTGCATTGCTATGATTAAAATACATTAGGTACAGTCGTGGAAGAAAAAAAAAAGTAAACACCCTCTACTAACTCCTCAACAAATTATCGTAGAAGAAAGTTACTGGTACCGAACGATTGAAAATAAAGTGTACTTGTAAATGATGTATATAAAATTTGCTTAGGGGGCACCTACATATTAAAACGAACCCTAACTTTGTTTTTTTCAATACCAGTGCACAATTCTGACAGCATAAATGAACTCTACACCCTTCAATTAGTCTAAAAACAAATTTTTATGCAATTCGTACCATAAGTTTCCGAGAAATTAATTATTTTAAAACAAGCGTATTTTAAGGGCTGTATCCAAATTGAAGTACGGTACTCGATTCTTAAAATAGCGGTCCCCCCTTCTTGATCAAGGCACCTTAAGCACCAATGAAGCCTGCTAGATTACAAGATAGCATAAGATATTTCAAAATATCTAGTCACTTCTTTCATAGACGGCCCTTTAAACAGTCATTTTATCGTTTTTTAAGCATAATTTGAAAACTCCTTGGAAGAAAAATGCGAAATTTTGGATTTCCATAAAGCAAGACTTAATAAATCTGAATCCATCAGAAAAATTGTAGGTTGCAATTCATAATTTTTTCGAATATTAATTTCATAATTCATATCATAAAATTATAAAAATTGCAAATTCAACATATTTATGTTTGGGTATATTAGTATTATTGCTGCACAAAAAATTAGCACATTAGGAGCATAATTTCAGGAGTTATAAATAAAAATATGAAAATGTAATTTAACATTAGAAGCACTAAATTTTGAATGTTTATAATTCAAAAACTTATCATTCAAACGACTTGAAATTTGGTGTCTAGGTATAGTTTGAACCAAAGATTTGAAATATCTCGTTAAAATTGGGTATTGCCATTGAAAAAAAATTAAGTTCGGATTCGTTTTAATATGTAGATGGCCCCCTAAGCAAATTTTATATACGTCATTTAAAAGTAGACTTTATTTCCAATCGTTCGGTACCAGTAACTTTCGTCTACGATAATTTGTTGAGGAGTTAGTAGGGGGTGTTTTCTTTTTTTTTTTTTCCATGACTGTACATCGCACAATACCACGCGGTGTCATTCTACTATCATTCATCATATTTTAAATGAAATAAAACTTTTAGTTAAATAGGATAATACGAGATTTTTAAATTACATTAAAATCTTTACGTTTTACATTAAAAATCTTTTACATTGTAGACAACGTCTGTAACTGTTTGATTGCGAAATCTTGAAGTTTGTTTCAGGGTTGTAGTGGGTAGCTGCCCGGGTACCCGCCCAGCTGCCCGCCTGGGCTGGGTTTTTTATAAAAAACCCACTTAAAAAGCCCGGTTTTTTTTTAAAGAGTATTTCTGGAAAGGAACAAATGATGTATTTGTTGTTCATGATTATTTTGTTTTATTTATTCACTTCTTTGAATCTTAGAAAATATATTTGTACTAATTTACTTGCACTTTTAGATTGAGAACCCTATAATTTAAAAACGTAAATTTAAGCTTTTCAGTTAGCTTCAAGAGTTTTTCATATTTACTAAACTTATTATATTTATTAAATTATTTTATGTACTTTTTACTGCTGAATCCGAAAATGACCTTCATTTTTAACCATCACATAAGGAAAATAAAGTAAAAAAAGTTTTATATCTGTTTTAGGGCGATTCCGTGCAGAGTGTCACACGTGTAACGCAGGCTTTAATGTGCATTTATTCAATTATTTATTAAATTTTAGTGTTAATTCTGATTTTAAGTGGTATGGTAAATAAGTTATTACCATATTTTAAAATTTAAATGTGTGGCAATAAAACTCACAGAAGTATATCATTTAATTTCAGTACTCAAAATGTGCTTTTTTCTGAAGTAGGAAAAAAGCACATTTTGAGTAATGAAATTAAATGATATACTTCTGTGAGTTTTATTGCCACTCGACCTGAAACAAAAATAATTTATGCCGGCAGAGCCGTCCTTAGCAAAAGCGAGTCCGAGTGCAAACATTTTTGCGAGGCTCTTCCTTTTCAAACTAGCTAATTTCTTCCCATTCCCACCAATGCTGCCAGTTTAGCTGATATTTTTCATTCTTCTACCAGAAATTTCGATTAGTAATTTTTGCTTTAATAGTAATTTTTGCTTTAATAGTAATTTTTGCTTTAATAGTATTTTTTACTGGTGAATCCGAAAATGACCTTCATTTTTAACCATCACGTCAGGAAAATTAAATAAAAAAAGTTTTACATCTGTTTTATAGTATCAGATGTTTGCTATATTTTAACTTTGACATTTACGATTTGCAAAAAAATTATAACGTGATGGTTAAAAATGAAGGTCATTTTCAGATTCAGTGCTAAAAAGTGCATAAAAATCAATTATCAAAAGTTAAAAAACTCAGCTGTCTCCTCTATTTTATAGTATTTGATTTTTGTTATATTTTAACTTTGACAATTTATGATTTGCAAAACATCCTGAGATGATGGTTAAAAATTAAGGTAATTCTCAGATTCAGTGCTAAAAAATACGTAAGTTAAAAAACATAAGCATCGCAATCTTGTGTTATCTAATCTAAAACTTTTTCTTAAACTTCTTGGCAGTAATCTATCCGAAATTTTTTGTTATCCTGTAAAATAAGTATAATGGTAACCACTGAAAATCATAATAATATTAGATTGTCATCGGATTTACATCAGTATACATGTAAAATTAAGTCTCGATCGGATATTTGAAACTTGAAAGTGAGTTAAATTTAGACTACAAATTTTGAACCGGGAAAACATACATACGATTGTTGAAGTTAAATAAAATAACATAATATTTGTTAAAAGAAATCATGAAAAGAAATAGTCTCAAATCCTTACAAAATAAAACATATGTTAAAATACAATAATTTTAGCCAATCTGAAACTTAATAAAAGTTAACTCAATCATAACACTTTACTATTGCGCTGATACACATGAAAAGTTCTTTGAATACTTTAAGCACTTAGGATATGACCCCTCAAAGCATGGCCAAACTCATTTGTGTTCAGATGCAGAAAAGTGGTATAAGTCATGCATTTTTAAAGTTTCATAACTCAGTCAATTTTAGTGTTATATGAACAGGACTTTTTTTGTCTGTCTTGTCAGTGTAATAGGAAAATTTTACTAAATATAACTTATAGCACCGTGAGGCTGTATAAACACTTAAATTTCGTAATTTTTTAAGAAATGTTTTTATTGACCCAAATTACTTTTAAAATATTTTTTTGCCTCAAATGAAAACATTTTTGTAATATTTAAACTATATGTGTATGACTAACGGTTTAGGAATTAGCCATTGGACACCATTGAGAGTGGACACCCTGTATATACATAAGAAACATTTTTGTTGTAAGATATTTTTTATCAACATTTGCTAATCTTATGATAATTTCAAAGGAGCAAGTTTTTTTTAAGTTATATTTATATTTTATTATTAAATAACACACAGTTGATAGCTTTGCAATTTAAAATTTATTTGTTATTTAAATTAAAGGGATCATATAATATATATGTATTTTAAGAACAGAGAAAAATATTGAGATCCTTATTAAGACTGTGAAGTCATTCCCATCTATTAGACTATGAAGTGTTTGCTTACAAAGATTGTATTTGAGATCAGGATTGCCACTTGTTTCGGCAATCAAATTTCTTGCGCTTTCCTAAGCAAAAAATTAAATTTTCTCTGAGAATTTCCAAAATTTCAACGGATAAATTTTGCAAAGTACCAAAATTTAGTAGCCAATTTACCCGGGGAAAATTGTTCATTTAACCCGGGTTTTTTAATAAAACCCGCCCGGGCTGGGTTTTTAACAAAAAACCCGGGTTTTTTACAACCCTGGTTTGTTTACCCATCGCTCATGTAAACCTTACATAAGGTTCGTAAGTTAAATGATAATAAATTATAAGTAAAATAATGTTTTAAAGAACAACTTTCTATATTATAAAGGACAAACATATCTGTGCGTAACGCATACGTCATTTTGCGAATGGCAACACTTTGAAATTTGAAATAAAATTTTGGCTTTGCAATTTTCTCTACTGCAAATTTTTAAACTTCTAAACATCGCACATTTTAAATTTTTACACCGTCGTAAAAGGAAAAAATTGCTCTTTTAAATGCAATTTCTTTGAAAGCTGTATCTCAATTTATTTTTGAGATATTAATTTTTTTGTAGTTTTTAATACCATTTTTCTTATCGTGGCAACAGAAGCACCCCATTTCTATTGAAAGTCATTGAAAGTAAACGGAAAATAGTCGACAATAGGAGATACTACTGTATTTTTTTGTTGCCATTTTCTCATACAACCTAAAAAAAAAAGTTGAAATTAAAATAGGGGCTATATCAAGAATATTGTCTGTTATTCCGTGATAATGACGCCATATGCATGATTTTCTATACGCAAAGTTTAAGAGTGGATTGTAAAAGTAGATTGCTTTAGCGGATGCAAATGACGTCATTTTATAAAAAAGCGTGTATTAATTCTTAAACCTGAATTATGTTTCGTAGAAATGCGTCATTTTCACAGCCCAGCTGCTTTGAAATTCTTCACAGGTGAAAATGGTTCACATTTGAAACTAATGCAGTCGAAATCACACACTGATAAAGCGCAATGTTTTACAGAAATTTAGAGTGTCTTTATAGAAAAGAGGTGACATGCAAATAATAACGATTTATATTACAGAAATTGACAATTCTCGCCAGGATGGATTTGCTTCGCCGAGTTAGACAAGCAAACAAATAATTCGTGGCTTAAAATAATATCATGTTCGAGAAGTTTTGGTCCAAAATTCTCTCAAACAATAAAATTTTAATGCTATTTATTCTTTAGGACATTCTACTATAATTTTATCAAAATAACATAATTTGCTTAATTTAATTTTTCCTAATTTTATATAATCTATATATTTAAAACACAAGTGTGTTTTTAGTCATCTGCCCTGATCTTTCTGCTGAACCAATTTTACTAATATTTCTTTTAAACTGAAATCTCTTCATTTGTAGATGTGATCGCGCTATCTGTTTGGTTTTTTTTTTTTTTTTCAATATCCCCACTTTTATATTTTAATTTTAAAAGCATTTTATGAAATTTCTTCAAAATGGAGAAAATTAGATAGCTTTTATTATTGCAGACAAGAGAGAAATAATGAGGTATTTTTATCTTTATTCATGCTATTTTCTGATAAAAATTCAAAGTTGTTGATAAAAATTGTTGTATAAGGTTTAGTGTCGCGAAATCCCATTAAGGGCAGAATATTATATTAGGGGCATAATAACGGAAAATGACATACTGCTTTTGAAAATAGGTATTTTTCCTCATAAATTTTGTATATTGTTTTTCCTTCTGCATGTGTACTGATACTAAGTTTCAGACACTAGGCGAAATGCTTATTTAAGTGAAAATAAAGTCATATTTAAAAAAAAAAAAAACGATCACTTTCTTAGATAAAACTAAACATTTTAACACAAATGCGTCTAAAAAACAAATTTTTACTGTCCTTAATTGAGATTAGAATCTCAAGTAAAGGGTGCGTCTGTTCACATGAAAGATGTTGCTGGCAATCGTGACTTCAAGTTTTGAGTTAAAATGGTTTTTAATTGATCAAACAAAATACAAATTTTTAAAAAATGATGAATATGTATATCAGAAGTGCGTATGCAAATTTTGAGAAAGTGAAAATTGCTGTTTTTCATTCCTGAATACCAAGCATAAGACCCTCAATTGATAGCCACATCCTAATAACTGATCTTTATTATATTTTACTGATTAAGTATCTATATTATAAAGAACAAACGTATCTGTGAGTAACGCTGATGTCATTTTGCGAATGGCAACACTTCACAATCAAATTTCGGTCTTGAAATTTTTGCTACTGCAATTTTTTAATCTTCTGACCATCGTACATTTTCAGTTTTCGTCGCATGGGGAAAAAATTTATTTTCAAATGCAATTTGTTTAAAAACTGTAGCTTAATTGACTGATGTATTATATTTTCTAAAATAACTTTTAAGCATGATTTTTTAAAAAGTTTATCTTAACACGTTCCGGTTTCAATAGACAATAATAATAAACCTTTTGCACATAAAGCAACAAACATTTTTCAGCATTTGTTTCTGACTATTTTTGCATAACGAAATTAATTCTTCCTTTATAAACAAATAAAAGAATAATATTTAAATAATACACCAATCTAACATATTTGTAAAAGACAAATTAACGAAATTAATATTTCTTTTATAAACAAATAAAAGAATAATATTGTAAAACCACAAATCTAACATATTTGTAATCGTACAATTTAAATTTTTAGATCACCAAATAGGATTTTTTTTTTCAAATGGAATTTGTTTGCAAAATTCATCTTACTTTACTGTCTATGGTTTTAAAAATAATTTTAAAGAATGAAATATTTTTTAATTTATCTATATCGCGCGGAGCTCGATTACGAAAGATTAATTAATCCGTTTGCCCTTAAAACAAAATAAAGAGATCATCACTTTCTTACGGTTAATATTCATTTTAAAAAAACTTCCCTATGAATAAATAAATAAAATAATATAAATAAAACACAAATTTAACAGACATGTATAAGCTCTGAAATTATCAGAATATAAAAGGATGCCATAAATAAGTAGCAAAATCTTGGTCAAATAACTCTTAGCATGCGGCTAATAAGAAAATATCGCTTTTGATAAATTTCAAAAATGTATTTGATTGTATACCATATGAAAAATGCTTTTTTAATGTAAGTGGGCAATCTAAAAAAATTATTGCATATAAAAAAATATTAGTTTTCAATTAAAGAAAAATGTTTCCACCTATATTCTTTAACCCCAGAAGCCCGGGTACGATCCCCTAGTTATTATAATGTACTAAAAAAGGGGGGGGGGGGGATGTTGGAAGGACAGTTAATTGAAAAAATAGTACATTTTTAGGGTTTCGTTCATCTGACGAAACTATAGCACAAAATTAGCACTCGCCACTCGCCAGGCGTCGAGTAACACTTAAAATGTGGCGATTAACTTTATTGTCCTCACTCGTCAAACTCAATGGGCACCACTCGCCAAACGCGATGGTTGAAAGATCGATGCCAGGGAGGAAAGGGGTGAAATTCGTTCGGAATTTACGGCGACCAAATCGGCGATTCTCCCGAACGTAAGAAAAGAAAGTAGCAGGGGTGATTCTGTCTCGAATTTTCCGAAAATTTAAGGCATTCGGTTCCGAAAAAAAAAAAAAAGGTCATCAGTCCGAATATTCGGACATAAAAATATCGCTAATTTCGATATGGTCGCCGAAAAAAATCAATTTCGCCAACTGTTCGTAGAAAAAAATCACCAATTCCGTCAAAGAATCGCGAAAAAACGTGAATTTCGCCCAAGGACCACGTAAAAAACGTGAATTACGTCAAAACATCGCGGGAAAAACGCAACTTTCGTGAAAAGATTGCTGAGAAAACGCAACTTGCGTGACAAGATCGAGGAAAAACGCAAATTTCGTCAAAAAATCGCGGGAAAAAACACAAATTTCGTCAAAAAATCGCGGTAAAAACGCAAATTTCGACAAAGAATCGCGAAAAAGAATCACAAATTCTTCAAAGTATCGTGGATAAACGAAAATTTCGTGAAAAGATCGCGGATAAAACGCAAAATTCGTGAAAAGATCGTGGAAAAACGCAAATTTCGACAAAGAATCGCGAAGAAGAATCACAAAATTCTTCAAAGTATCGTGGAAAAACGCAAATTTCGTGGAAAGATCGCGGATAAAACGCAAAATTCGTGAAAAGATCGCGGATAAAACGCAAAATTCGTGAGAAGATCGCGGACAAAACGCAAAATTCGTGAAAAGATCGCGAAAAAACGCAAAATTCGTGAAAAGATCGTGAAAAACGCATATTTCGTGAAAAAAACAGCGGATAAAACGCAATATTCGTGAAAAGAGCTCGAAAAAACGCAAAATTCGTGAAAAGATCGTGGATAAAACGCAACTTTCGTGAAATGATCGCGGATAAAACGCAACTTTCGTGACAAAATCGCAGAAAAAACGCAAATTTCGTGAAAAGATCGCGGAAAAAACACAAATTTCGAGAAAAGATCGCGGGAAAACGTAAATTTCGTCAAAAAATCGCCTAAAAACGCAAATTTCGTCGAAAAATCTTGAAAAATATGCAAACATTTTCAAAGAAAGGCGAAAAACCCCCACAAATTTCGTTAAAAGATTACAAAAAAAAAAAACGCAATTTTGTGAAAAGATCGCGGAAAAAACGCAGATTTCGTCAAAAGATCGCGAAAAAAACGTAGATTTTGCAAAAGGTCACGAAAAAACGTGAATTTCATCAAAAGATAACGAAATTCGTTAAGAAATTAGTTAGTGCCCGGGGGGGGGGGGGGGTCCCCTCTGCTGTAACCTTTCTGAAAATTTCCTGTGAATTTATTTTATTGCAATTAATAGTAAAAATAAAATTTTTCAGTTGAGTGTAATCATATCGAATGGTAAGTAATATATATTTATAAATTACAATGTTGATAGTTAGAAAAAACACAATTTTGTATGGAGCGTACATAACTTTGTTCCTGGCCAGTGGGTAAAAATGTTAATTTTGACCTATAGACGAAACTCTATTCGTCTCGCTCCTCTGTCTGTCGGTCGGTCTGTCTGTCACACAGCCCGTTCTTATAAACTAATGTGGGATACTTGAAATTTTTGGATTCTTATAGCTGAACACCTCCCATCAAACGACAAATCCTAAAATTTTGAAAAAGTCTTATACTTTACCCCCTGGGCTCTAACTTGTGTATTTTAAGTTTATTGTTCTAATTGAGCCCCTAATTAAGTTGAAGACTTGAAATTTTGGATTCTTATAGCTGAATACCTCACATCAAACGGCAAATCATAACATTTTGAAAAAGTCTTATATTTACCCCTCTGGACTCTAACTTGTGTATTTTAAGCAATTTTTCTAACTCAGCCCCTAAAGTTGGAGATGTGAACAGAACACTTGTGATCACACGAAAAATCATAAAATTTTCAAAAAGTCTTATAATATTTACCCTTCCGGGCTCTAACATCTGTATTTTTAGCAATTTTTCTAACCTCCACCCATTTCACCGGGGGTACACTTTTTTAACTTTTGCCCATACTGCTTTGACCACTCTTTCATATTATGCACCATAGCCGTATATATTTTAGTTTCAATTTTTACCGCCAAGGGGCGCCTACCTATCTCGGGCTATGGGCCCGACCCCTTCGACTAATATATCTACCGATAGTTTGTAAAACAGAGTTTCGTTCAGATAGAGTTTTGTTTAGAATAGAGTGCGCCCCCTGGTTGCGAAATGTGGAACTAGCAGATTTTGCAAAAGGTTAAAGTGTTTTGAAAGGAATATTAAACGAAACCCTCTGTGCGATCTGTGATCACACTTACCCACTTGTTAAAAGAAATATAAATTAAATTGCGAGTGATTTTTTTATCAATTTGCTTTAAAAATATAAAATGGGTTTACAATTTTAAATCCAGCTTTCTGTCTAGAATCCTGATCGATTCCTGAAGATCGAACCCACATCCCTTCGCGGAACTGAAAGATGGTGCATTTACCAATCTTGTCAAAGTTCAATCGAAAAACATCAGCTCTTTTATGAAGCAGTCAATGTGATTTACGTGTCCTTATTGGTCAAATGTTTTTGTCCCCTAAGGGGTGGCGGAGGCTTTTTTTTTAAAAAACAGAATATTGTATTGTCACTGGAAATACGTCACACTACCAAAAATTACGCCAACTGTAGCATAGAAAGTGTGTTAAAATTGGATTCCAAGATTTAAGCCGATTTTGCTATCTGTCGGTGCTACTCGGAACTAAAGCTGGAAGTGATATCTTACATACCCTCCTGCAGACTTAGATAAAATGTAAAACTGTCTGCGAACTCAAATAATTTCTTTAAAATTTTCTGCAAAAAAACGCCGTGCTCCTCCCGAGTCCTATATTGCCGCCAACAGCAAAAATGAAAAGTTATATACAAGCCCATAAACATTCGCTAAAATTTCCAACCAAATAAACTTTATTTAAAAAGAGATCAACATTTAACATTTACTTTTTAAGACAAAATTTATTTTTAATCTGTTAAATTAATCTGCAAAGCCTAACATAATCTGCAGCACCCGCTTCAGTGCTGCACTGTTTCTGCTACCGGCCCTGGCAGGAAGGGGGAAAAAAAAGGAATTGTACCCGCCGTTCTGGCATAAGCACCGCACTTACAATATTTTAAAGTTTTTAACCCGTATGAGTCGTGGCGCTTCTTCCAAAAAATACTGTACTATGGTACATGGCAAATACTTTCTAGCAAACTTTTTTTTTTTTCTCCCATTGAAAAATAGTCTACAGACCTTGTCAATAGTCTGCAACGTGCGTAACACTGATTCTCCGCCTGAGGTCTTGTTAATTTCTTTTTTAAAATAAACTTGTAAAAAAAGACCCATCAAAACTGTCTGCAAACTTTGAAAATTTTCTAACGGCGTTCGCGTGTTCGTCTATATTATCTGACTCTGCCCTCCTGCAAGATTTTTTTTTAAATAGCTGTCACCATTTGCAAGTTATTGAATTTCAAAAACAGACAATACATTTTAGGACACCCGGTTTATATATATATAATTAAAAATATATATTTTTTTAACTCATGACTTTTCAACAGAAATCGATTTTCAGGCGCTTCAAATATGTGAATCCAAAGTTACTTCCGGCCAGTAGTTCTTATGTTTTGCTTAAGAAACTACCTGCTTTGCAATCTGTTTTACATTGATTTTGATTACAAATGAATTTATCATTATGTGTTCCAAACTTTAAACCTTCATAATTCTTTAAATTCTTGAGCGAATGATTTCCCGTTTGGTGTCCTAAGCAGACTTGCCAACTGCTACGAAAAAATCGTAGTTTCTACGATTTGGACCTATAAACTACGATGCTACGAAAATCGGTCTCAAACTACGATTTTTATCGTGGAAAATGGAGATTGTGGAAAGAAAACACGAATTTTGCCAAAGGATCGTGTAAAAAGCGTCAAAGAATCAAAAAGATCGCGCGGTAGAAAATGCGAATTTCGTCAAAAATTTGAGGTAAAATTTCATTCATTCAAGGATTTCAAAAAAGAATCGTAATAAAAAAAATTGAATTATGATTGTGGGAAAAAATTGTCAATATTGTGAAATGATCGCAGACAAAAAAAAAAAAAAAAAAAATGCGAATTTCGTCAAAATTTACTGCCCTGGGCTAAAAATTTTGAACAGGGCTCCTTTTACAAATGTTAAAAAAAAAAAAAAAAAAAAAAAAAAGCTGCGAAACGAGAAGAAGCTATACAAATCGTATAATAATTTTCAGAGGAAAAAATTTACTATAGTGAGTTGAAAGACTGAAATTCCTTTTACAAATGTAAAAAAATAGCCGCGAAACACGAAAAGCCAACCAACCAACCTCCAGATTAATTTGAATTTTGTGTGCTACGATTTTTCATTTTCAAAGGTTGGCAGGTCTGCCTAAGATAACATTTACCGAAAAAGCCAAGTGTGATATCAAAATTAGATGTTGGTATTGAAATTTTCTGTTTCTTTCTAAACATAAATTTAAAGAAGACATAATTTCCCGTCGAATAGCTGTGCAACTGGAGATTAAAATGCATAGTTTTTCCTCCCGTTTGTGCAATTGCACCCCCCCCCCCCCTCAAAATAAGGTTTTGTGGAAGAAGACTTGGGATTCCACCCTTGTATGAAAATTGGGTAGTTTCATTTAAATGTGGACATCTGACAACATTAGTTGGAGATCATCTGGTATTTAAATAAATGCTGTATATTTATATTCTTTATTTAACTCAACTTTGTTTTTGTATGTAAAAGTGAAATTTCGTAATTTATTTTTAACTAACTTCCTGCTACGTTAGAATTATAAAAAATACGTACAAAAGTGTGTTTCCGATAACAATACAGCATTTAAATATTTTAAAAACTTAATTTTAAGGCATTTTTTCCGTTAACCCGCCACACCAGGTTATAAATCTTGAAATATTCTTTATATGGAGAAATATTTGGAAATATCATTATGGTTACAACTGTGCATAAGTTACCGCAGCAGTGGATTTAATTATGCCCCAAACCATGCTTGCCAGAAAAAAAGGGCCTCACTGGCTGTGAATCTGCAAAAAACGCAATATTTTATACACTATAAAGTAGAAAATAAAAATAAAAAGCGTAATATATATATTTTCAAAATATGCTATAATCAATTTATAGTTTCATATTAATAAGTTTGATTATGCGTCCAGAAATCAATTTAGAAATCCCCAAAGAGATAGTTTAAATAATTTTTTTTTTCTTTCCTGTTGCCATATCTTAAAAGAGAAACAGAGCAAAAATCATATATTTTTAAAATCATTAGCTCGCGCTTTCTACCAAGTGTTTTATCTATAATTGGATTCGGTGCCCACGCCAAATTAATGCATTGTAACGGATTTTTTCAGCCCCCGATACGGTATGCTATTTTTTTCTCCCAGCTTATTTTGTGTATTCAAAAAAAAAAAAAAAAAACGTTACCTTACAGACGCCAGCCGTAAAACAAAGCAGTACGATTAAATACTCTATAGCAATTTTTGAAACTTCTAAGCATCGCACATTTTCGATTTTTATACCGTCGTATTGGAAAAAAAATTCTTTTAAATGCATTTTGTTTGAAAACTGCATCTCCATTTATTTTTGAAATATTAATTTTTGTAGTTTTTAGAGCCATTTGCTTAATATTGACAACCAAAGTACTCCATTTCTGTAGAAAGTAATGGAAAAATAGTTCTAAAATAGTAATTATATATTTTTGTTACCATTTTCTCATAACAACCGAAAGAAAATGTAATTAAAATACGTGCTATATTGAAAAAAAATATAAACGAATGATTTTTGTTAAAATAATGGAGCTATTATAAACTATATTTAATTTTAAGTATCTATGAATCATTAGATAGCCTTTTTTTTTTTTTTTTTGTCGATTTTCTTGAATGACGGCATCTTTTTGTTGCATTTGTGCGTTATTTCGCGATAGTGATGTGCTATGTATGCTTTACTGTAGATGTTTAAGAGTAGATCGTAAATGTGGAATTCTTAAGCGGATGCTAATGACGTCATTTTACATAAAATAAAACGTGTGCTTTAAGTCTTAAAATTGAAATATGTTTTGTACTGCTGTAGAGTCCCGCTTAACCGAGTTATTTTCTTCTGATGGGCTGGTGGCTTCTATTATTATGAAACAGCCATTATAAATAAAGTGTTAGGTGAAGATGAAAGAGCAACCGTAAAAAGTTAGAACTTCTGATTTTCTGGTCAGAATGGGGAAAAAAATGGCCATAATTTTTTTTTTCAAAAAAAAATTACGGCTGCTCTTTTATCTTCACCTAACGCTTCATTTATAATGGCTGTTTCATAATAATAGAAGCCATCAGTCCATCAGAAGAAACTGAAATAATGGAAATGCCGGGGGGGGGGGGGGGGGGTAATAAATGGGCCAATTTTTGGTTTTTAATTTTTGTAATTTTTTCTAATAATTTGTTTTGGCTCAGAATTGGCTCATCAGTTACTTTACTTATTTGGTTATATAAAAAAAATCATAAAAATTGGATTGATAATAGAAAATAAAAATATAGAAATTTGGCCCATTCATCCCCACCCACGGGGCTGAATGGGCCATTGAAGGTAATGAATGGGCCACTAAATGAATTCAATGAAAAAATGAGGAATTAATCTTTTATCCGCTAAATATGACAAAATGAATGGCACTTGACATGATATGATCAAAAGCATACTGAAATAGTAAGTAATACACAATGCTTATCAAAATTTATAAATATCAAAAGTGATATTATTAAATCACATAATTGTAGCAGAAAAATGACAAAATAATGAGGTTATAAGAAAGAAAGAACATAAAATAAGCCTAAAAATAATAGATAATACACATTATGATTTAACGAAATTTATGTCTTTGGCTTAAAAGCACGGTCCATCTAAAGGAAAAACTTTATTTAATTAAAATTAAATTTCAAGTGGTAAAATTTCATTCAGATGAACTGCCTATTAATTGACTATTTAGTGTAAATTTCTTGTATTATTTATCCTACCCATTAGATTCAGAATATAAACAATTACTCTAGTTTTATATTAAATGGGAAAATACTGGTAGGTGTGGTCAACAACTGGACAGTTCACCTTAATCTCATTTATACAATTTAACTTATGTTTCTAATAAATAACTAATATTTCTTAGGGTGAAATTGTGCAAATTATTTTTTAGACATCACTATAAACCTATTCTAACTAGGCAGACCAGAAGAGAAAATCAGAAAAAAAGAAAGAAAAACCATATTTTCATGATCAGGGCAAAGGTGGGCTCATTCATGACCATGATAAAGTGGCCCATTCAGCCCCACCTACACTTCTGGAACATATTCAGGTTTTTTTTAGTACATTAAATTCAAATAACATCTAAATACATCCTAAAATTAGTTTACAGATATGCAAAGACTTACTAATACACATATCTGCAATGAAATAATAGATACTTTTTAGCTTATTTATTTTACTGAAAAGGGAAAAAAATTACTTCTCAATCAGATTCTTGACCATCCTACTCCAGAGGGAAAATGGCTTCTCCCAAACAGTGAAAAACTTGATGAGTTTGGTAGAACAAATACTAGTTCCATCTATTGGTGGCATCTAAAATAATTTTATGCAAATACTTTTTCATATTTTGTTAATGGCCCATTCATTCCCGTGGCCCATTTATTACCACTCTCCCCTACTTCTTATTTATTCGTTTTATTTTTTTTCTTTTGTTGGGGGTGGAGTGGATCATAAATTAATCATGAAATTGGCGTGATTTTCAAGATAACATTAAATCCTCATAAGAGTGGGGGGAAAAAAAAACTTTTCTTTTACTTTGATACTTATTAAATTTGTGGGAGGAAAGCAAAATGTTGGCAACTACGCATACTTACGTTAAAGGAAATCATTCACGAAATACAATTTTGTGTCTTACTTTTTTAAATAGTAATTTATAGACACATATTTTTTATTCAAACTTCTACCTCTCATAGTACAATTAAACTATTTTTATTTTAATGTATAATGTACAATCGATCCAATAAATAAAATCTGGAGTGACCACTCAACCTTCCAAACGTGTCAATCGGCTAGGTTCGAACCTTTAGGCCATCCCGTTTTGAAACTGGTGGCGTTACCGCAAAGGAAAAAAAGATTAGGGCCGTCTCCATATTGAAATTGTCAATACAAACAGCTAATTTTGTATTTGTATCATATTTAAATTCTTCAGTAAATTTTACTTTCGGATACAGTAGGGGGGGGGGGGGGAGGGCATTTAGTGAAGAAGTTTAGGAATTATGCAAAGTTTTGAATCATAATGTTAAATTCATTTTTTATACTTCCAAAACAAACAGCTGTGTGGGTGGGTTTTTCTTTTAACATATGAACTGCTTTTCAGAATGCGTTGAAATTTTTTATTTGTATATTGGAAGCCTCCAGAAAGCTATTTCTGTTTTTGAATTTTTATAGGAACATTAATTTCATATTTTTAAATTTCTCCCCCTCTCACAAGCACACTTTTACTTTTTTCTCTACGATAACACACACACAAACTTTTGGCTTGGTCTCAACGATACTATGGACAGCCCAAATGTTAGAAACCGGAGTAGGCTTTCGATGGAACCTGTGTTTTTCTAGTCTAATCTTGATATCTATGTTAGTCTGTAACATGAATGAAAAGTCCGCATCTCTGCCGTGCACATGCCGTTTTCCGTAGCTGTTCATTGGCTGACTCTTCGAAATAAGTGGCTGGCCATATGTTATTTAACTCAATCCTTAAGGTATAGGCTGAAAATAGCAGCTGTTAAACAAAGCAGTATTTTAAAAGGAAAAAAAGGTGCTTATTGATTATCAGAAAACATGGGCTTCCACAAAACAAAATCCAAGGAAGGACAAGAGTTTGGAACAGAATGTACCTTAGTCCGATGTCATGGCCGGATTATTATTATTTATTATTGGAGAATATAAACACGAAATAAGCTAAACTAAGAAATTTTTGTCAGAACACTATGTGCAGGATGATTTTTAAACAAATCAATATAAATAGAAGAAAATGAAGTAAATAGAATATATATATATATCAGCGATAGAATTGATAAAAAAAAGTCACTGGTCCCAAGGACCAGTAAGCATGAGAATTTACTGGTCCGCAGTCATCATCACTGGCCCGCTACATAAAATTCTATTAAGTCCCTTTAACCCATCAGCGACCTCCCCCCTCTCCCCCCCCCCCCTTAGAATATAAACCAAACTTCCTTTACAGCCATCCAAAATATTCAGCATAGTAAAATGTAAAATTATAATTTACTAAAAATTAAATAAACAGTATACATAACGAAAAACTATAAAATTATTAATTAGATATTTTATTTATCTGATTATTTATTTCAAATGACTGAGATTTAATGCAATTTTTTAAAATTATTGTGTGATTTGTGTTTGGTTGCGGTTTTCTAGGGGACGAGTAAATTAAGTTTACCTGTGAGAAATGGGGAAAAAGTTACTGGTCCTGCGGACCACTAAATTTTTCAAATTAGTGGTCCGATTGCATTTTTGGTGGTCTCGGACCAGCGGACCACCAAGGATTTCGAACGCTGATTAATATATATATATCTAATATATATATATATATATATTACATCTAAATGTCCATTTTTTTTTTTTTTTTAATCGGATTGTTATTTTTCTTAATTTTTGCAAAAAACTAACGGCGACTGTACAAAGTTTCCAAGAAAGAACCAAACAGGGAATTAAACGTTGCCAAATGCTAAAAACATAATTTAAAAGGATTTTATCAACTTAATCGAAGATTTAGTGTTTTCTGTTGCAAGAGTCTGATAATATGAGTTAAGAGTTTATCCATAAGGATTTCTCACCCTTATTTCAATTTAAAAAATATACTTTCTTAAATATAGACTTCAGTTACCACCATTTTCGAACATTAATAGCGCCTTCTTTTCTCGAATTATGTGGGTCCGATTTCAACAAGAATTAATTCATTCAACTTCGCTTACGATTCTTACAGATTTCATTGCCACCTTTCTCCGCCAGGGGGCGCATTCTTTTCTCGAGTTCTACGGGCCCGATTTTTTTATCTGTTCAACTTTGTTTTCAATTGTCTCACAGTTTTTAGTTCCATCTTCTACCGCCAGGAGGTACATTCTTATTTTGGGTTCTATGGAACCGATTTCAACAAAGTTTGGCTCCTTCAACTTGGTTTTCGATTGCCTTACAGCTTTTTAGTTCCACTTACCACCTTCAGTTGGCGATTTCTTATATCGGGTTCTATGGGCCCGATTTGAACAGGGTTTGCCTCATTCAGCTTGGTTTTCAATTGTCTTACAGTTTTTAGTTACACTTTCCACCACCCGGGGCGTATTCTTATTTCGGGTTCTACGGACCCGATTTCAACGGAATTCGTTTCTTTTAACTCACCTTGCGATTCTCTTCAGATTTTTCCCGTCCGGCCTACTGTACGGTGCAGTAGGCAGGGGGACCCGTTCCAGAGGTTCATTCAGAAACAGGGTTTACATTTACAGGTTTGTTTGAAACACACTTCGTAGCACGACCAGTGTACGCTGCCGAAGGCAGCGGGGACCAATCTCAGGGGTTCATTTTGAAAAATTCTTCTTTTGAAAATTTTAATATGAATCAGTCAAAGTTCGTGTGGAAAAATTGACGTGCCCGGGCAACGGCGGGCGAGTCAGCTAGTAGTGAATATAGTGTTAATTATAATACTAACGATTTATTTATTTTTTATTTAAATGTTTAAAGAAAAATAATTTACAAAATAAGTTGTTTTAGAGTTTCCAAATTGTGATTTTTTTTTAACAATTTCTTTCTTTCTAAACAATATTATTATTATTTTATTTTTTTTATTTTTTTACCGATTCTTCTTTGAATGCAAATGCTTTAATGTTGTAATTTTACATTGAATGTCTTGGGGAACAGAAAATCCATTGCAAAATCTATCGGAGTTTTAAGCGATGAATATTTTTCATGATGGGTGGGTGCGAGGATCTAGGAAAAATTAAAGAAATTTTTCAAAATGTTACAGCCTCGTCAGGTGGATGTGCATATCTCATAATGTACGGAGACCTTACAGAAATCAATTTACATGATTATGATTCTTAGAACGTAGGAAAGTAGTGCGTGGATTGCGTTATATATATCCTATCTGAACTAGAAAAGTCTATTTGAAGTCAGCCGAACCCGACACAGTTGGACCGAATCCCAAAAGGAAGGAAAAATTATCCTTTTTTATATAGAATTATATAAAAGTAGTATGCAATATCACCTCCAATAGGATTTTTTTTAAATAATAAAAATTAATTACGCACACACTGGCTAGAGTTCTAGCCAGTGTGTGCGTACTTAATTTTTATTATTAAAAAAAAATCCTATTGGAGGTGATATTGCATACTACTTTTATATAATTCTATATAAAAAAGGATAATTTTTCCTTCCTTTTGGGATTCGGTCCAACTGTGTCGGGTTCGGCTGACTTCAAATAGACTTTTCGAGTTCAGATAGGATATAACCCGATCCACGCACTACTTTCCTACGTTCTAAGAATCATAATCATGTAAATTGATTTCTGTAAGGTCTCCCTACATTCTGAGATATGCACTCCCACCTGATAAGGCTGTAACATTTTGAAAAACTTCTTTATTCGGGCGGGCCCACTTGAAAAAACCCGTTATGGTTTTTTTTCAAATTTTCTCATGTTTTCACAATTGTAACATTATTTAATCTAAGTCAGGGATTCCCAAACATTTAGACCAAAATACCACTAAATAGAATTTCATACTTCCTCGTACCACCAAGTGATAAAATTAAATCTAATACAGAAAAACCTGTGTAAATGGAATATGCTTAAAACGAAATATTTTTCTAGTCTTTTGTGCTTCCGTCTGAGGGAGATTTTACTGATTTACATGATTACATTATTAAATTGATGCTTATATTGATTTTAATATTTTTTAGTGTATATAAAGTGCATCCTTTTTGGGTGGCAGATAAAGATATATTTAAATATAAAACTACTGCATAACTTTGTTAAGCATGGAAAAAATACACATTTGAACTCGCCTTGATCACCAATTTTTGGTTATATGAATACTACGTTTATATCAGTAGTAAAGTACACACTAGAATAATAGAATACACATTAGAATAATAAGTGAATAACCTACATAAGAAATTTACATACCTTCTGAAAGTAAACTGTTTATTAATGCAAGATCGAAGTTCGTTGAAATAAGTAATATACACACATACAATATAGTAATAGAAGAAAACTTTTTTTTTTTCGGGGTATATGAAAGGTCAACTCAACATCTACCGAATATTAGTTCCCTTTATCTAAAACTTATAATCCAAATTACATGCAAAACGCTGTCAAAGCAGTAACAGAGAGCAAACACCACTGAGCCGGTGAATTGACACATCAAGAAAGACGAGGGGGGTGGGATTGGGCTGCTTTTTGATTTCACATGCTGTAATTTTTAGTTCATTTCACGTACCAGCATTAGACTTTCGCGTATCAGCAAACAGAGCTTCACGTACCACTACTGGTACGCGTACCATAGTTTGAGAACCCCTGATCTGAGGTATGAGAATAGGTGAAAACTGGAAAATTGGGTTAATAGTCGTCAGTGGCTGTTAGACAGAGTTTGCCCAAGTGGGCCCAGCCCGAAAATACCTGCCCAGGCTTTTTCGGGCGGGACCACTTGAAAAAACGCATTGTGGGTTTTCTCAAATTTTCTTGTGCTTTCACAGCTGTATTATTTAATCTAAGGTATGAGAATGCAAATATAAATGCCAATTTAAATACATTTCAAAAGAACCAGATTACAAGGAATTTCTAAGCAGAGATAAAACAACCAAAAGAGAAATTAGCTGTAAAGAAGGAAGATTTTCATGCCTGTAATCTAAAATGTATCCAAATGCTTTAAATCTTAATGCATGCAAAAAGATGACACTTGACTGTTTGCATTGTTATAGCTTTTAAGATTAATCATCCCACTTATTATTCTGCTTCAACGTTCAATGAAAGAGTTATGTAGGAGTTTTAACACAAAAATGGTTCAGATTATGGCAAAATGGCTTTTAATAATTAAGGCAACAAAAAAGAATGAAATAAATAGATAAGTTTCCTTCTGGATTTTGTCAGGTTTTCTTTTCTTTACATTCAGCGTCAGCTACCTCTGATTCAATCGAACAATACTTTTCTACATTTGGTCTGGTTTGGAGCAAGTTACGTAATCATTTTGTAGCCTATAAAGCAGCAAAGCTAGTAATAAGTGTATCGCCATTTGCGATCTAAATTTACAAATATCACTGATACTGACTTCCATGACAATCTAATTTAACATTTAATACTATTGCAATTAGGGTGCCAACGATTTTAATCAGTTGATTTAAATCAGCGATTAAATCATGATTTTAAGGGTGTATTCCGATCCAAACTGCTTATTTTCTGATTCATTTTAAAATTCATTTTTGCTCTCAAACGCATCAAACTTTGAAATTCTCATATTTAGAAACTATATAATGTGCGGTGCTTCTTAATTTTTTGATAAATGCAGAAAATACTGTAAAAAACGCTATCAAAGTTGGCGTTTTGAACCGAATTTTCCGAAGCGGGCTATCTGGGAATGAAAAAAATGGTCATACTGAGAGAAAAATTGTTTAAAAATCAAATTCTAATTAATTGAGCTGAAAATGAAATCACACGGCATGTTAAACATGTCTTCAGAAATCACCCCAGCAAGTTTCATGTTTTTACTTTTAAAAATGAGTCTGAAAATGTCTCGGAAAATTTCGAGCTGTTGAGGGTGGAAAAATATTTTTTCGAATACACCCTTAATCAACCGATTTTTTTAAAAAAATCATTAATTTAAATAAAAAAATTTCTAATTGTTTAAAATGTCAAAAAAAGTATTTTAAAATCTAACATGAACATAATTTGAAAGTTTCTATAGATATTTTGACTGATGAATAAGCAAAAAACGAGCTTTCAATAATTGTTTCTAAGCATAATTCACGAGTATTGTAAAAAATTATAAAAAGTTGAGTTTGTAAAAAGCACTGTTTTTAAGTTTTTATCCAAATTAAAACAGTTTTATTTAAAAGTGATATTTAATAATTTGCAATGTCATAATTTCCTTTAGGTAATCAATTTATGCATTATTTTATATAAAATACAGGTAGCAAGTGTAATATATTTCTACAAGTAAAAGAATAAATAATAATTAATAGCAATCTCAAGTTAAAGAAGAATGAAAGAATGACATCTGCTCAACAGCTAAATTATAAATGAATGCATAAAAGAAAAAGAAATAATTGGTATAAAAATGCTAAGCACAGCAAGAGCTTCTTCGGTATAGGTTGAATAAATGTTTTTTAAACTTTGTAACTTATATATACTGAATAACAAAATAAATTAGGGATTGAAAAAGCAGCAAAACTTTTCTTAAAACGAAAAAAAAAAAAAAAAAAAAAATTGAACCATTGAAAGCTAATAATCAACACTGAGAGGTAGTAATGCTGTTACTTAAATATTTTGAGGATTTCAGATATAAGTGGCTAACTTATATTTATTCTACATGAATGGGTTTAACTCATTTTCATAATTTTTTTGGTTAGCATACACATACATGTGTGTAAGTTTTGATTTTGGTGGTTTACAGTAATTTTCCTAAATACAAATGCAAAACGAGCTGCAAATAATATTTGTTAGTTTTGTTATTTCTGCTACTAACTAATGAAATTGCTTATTTGTAGTTATTATTAATTCTGTAATTACTTATACTGTTTCTTCTAGGTCATTTTTTAATGGTGCCGTATCATGCCCCTTTTGAAATTGGCAAAATGCACCCTGCCTTTAAAAAAAATAGTTGAAATTCACCTGTAGTTGTAGCCAGAGATTTCTTGTAAAAAACTTCCCCATTCAACACTATTTCTAAAATCATGTGACCAAGATCTTGCAAAAATATAGAACTTTATTTCTTTAGAAAAAACAGGATATTATTAAAATATGTTATTTAATTGTATTATTCAATTTGTTATTCATAAAATTATTAAAAATTAAGGACACTTTATTTATCATACTAAAAATTCTTCTTTTTTTTTTTTTTTTTTTTTTTAATCATTACTAATATACATCCTCATAAAATAGTGCCCTTTTTTTGGAACTAGCATCTTGTCCCTTTCTTTCTAAAATGAATACTACACTATTATCATTTTAATAATTAAGGCTTAAAATTGTATAATATGTTCCTAATTAGAGAGTTAATTGTTTAATAATTATTAATTTGAAGTTGTGTTAATTATTTAATATAAAATGCAGTTAATAATTTTAATAAATGTTAAATATCACTAGTATTTATAAAGTTTTACATAATTATTACAATATTAATGTACATAACAACATAACATTATTGAATGATACTACCTAATGAAACTACTAATTTGCAGTTTTTATAATTTCTGTAATTACTAACTAGTAATTTTAATTTTATTAATTAAAGTGAAAAAACGTGTTTATTATATAAAGTGAAAAAACGTGTTTAAGATTATGTTAGCAATTAGTGGTTTAATTGTTTTGGAAACCTAAAACTCATGATAGCTATTCAGTATTTGAACGCTGGGGAAAAAATCATAAAAATTCGATTTAAATAAAAAAAATCTGATTTAAATTTTTTTTAAAAAATCCGATTTTTTTTTATTAAAAAAAATCATGATTTTTTACACCCTAATTGCAAAATATATGTAGCAAATTTTGCTAAAATTTTCAAATACAGTAGACTCCCTCAAATTAGCACAGCTTGGGACCAGAGGTTGTGCGGATTTTTGAATTGCAGATTTATGGTCATTGCTTTGTTTACATTTTTTAAACAGTAATAATGAATGTAATAATGAATGTAATTGAGTTTGAATGTAATAATGAAATCAAAATTATAATGAATGCTTGCAATATAGTAAAATATTAAAATAATTAGGTAAAGTACTAAACTAAAGTGTTAAATGTAAGATAATTTTAAAAGTGATTAAATTATTAAAAGTAAAGGTCAAGTAAATAATTAATAATGTATAATTAAATATACGTAATAATGATGAGATACATTTTCCTTGAATTATTCAACAAAACTTTCCTCATAAAGGTAACCTAATAATTCATATCAAAGTCATAATGTAAGGAAGTTTTATTTCAGGTTTAGCCAGTCTTAATACCCAAAAAATCTTGATCAACACGTAAACATATTTGGCAAAAAAATTGTTATTACCAATTACCAGCAATATATTGTTGTTTTTTTTACAAATAAATTTATATTCCTTTCATCAAAAACGACGAGTTTACTCATAGTATCGAGAATTACATATTAAAATACATACGGAATCGGAATAATATAAAATTAAGAAATTCTGTAATTTTGCCCCTACATCTGAACTGAAAGTTTCATTGTTTACATATGTGACGGTGTGCGGATTTTAGGGTTGCAGATTTGAGGGAGTCTACTGTATATTATTACGAATCCCATTTCTTTAAAAAAAAAAAAAGTAACTGATTTCTAATTTGAAGTGAATGAAAGAAACTATATAAATTTAGCATGTTTAACTTAAGGTAAGAATTATAAAGAAATCTAGTTGTGGTTCACTTAATATATCCTTAGTGCAGCAAACTAGCTCGATGAGATACAGATGTACCTTTTAAATTAATTTGATTTTTCTTCTTTTTGTATATTTTTTGTTAATTCATACTTAATTAATGCAAAATTATGCCTAGGTTTCACTGATAAATGGAGAATTTAGGTATTATAATATGAAAATTAGAAGTTAAGAGTGTTCCCCAAAAAACTCCATAAAGCCCGAAAAAACCCGGGTTGGGTTTTTCGAAAAAACCCGGGTTTTTTCTAACCCTGTGTATCGGTAGCATATTTACTTTCCCTCAATGTCCCAGCGCACTAACTTCGGGGTGCGCCTTTTTTGTTCATAATATAAAACTGTTGCAAGTCTCTAACTTTTAGTTTATGAAATACAGTAAAACCTCCCTAAAACGACCACGTTCCGTTCCAATAAAAATTGGTCGCGCCGAGAGCTGCTCTCTTAATGGAGGTCATGTTTAAATCTAGATTTTAATTCTTGAAAAAAGGTAACAATTAATGTTACCAAAATTTATTTTTCACATTAGGAAAAAAAGGGAAAATTTAAGTATCAAAACAGAAGTTAATTACATAAGTTAATTACTGCAGAGTTTAAGAAATGCATGAAACGTTTGTTGTGATTTTACGGTTTAACTTTTATTTCCAAGTCCTTTCGAAGTTCAGTAAATAAATGCAATTTTTTTTTTTTTTTTCGTACGAGGACAAATAATGATGATTTCATTAATTTGTCTATTTCTTTGAGAGTTTCCTGATAGAATAAGACAGGGGAGTTTATTGACCATCATTCTTAATTTGTCATCACAGTTAAATTCATTGCCTAAAAAGGCACAAAGGGGTTTAAACGCTTAAAAGTTAGCGGAATTAAAAAAAATTTAAACTTAGTTTGGAAGTTTAATGAATAATGTGCTCTCCGGAATTATTTTTCTAATAAAACCTTCTTCAAGTGACCAGGAAAAAACGGAATTCGTTTCATTTTCTTCAAAGAAATGGGTCGCTCATGGAGGGGGTTCAACTGGGATGGTGTCTGAATGGAGGTAAAATTGGTATTGAGCCTATGGGAATAAATTTCGTTCCATGAAAAAATGGTCGTTCAGGGAGGTGGTCGCACAGGGAGGTTTCGCTGTAATGAATTCCTTATATTTTTATTTCTAAACGGAAGAAAAACGGAATGAGAAGGAAAAATATTAGTTTTCAGATGAACAGAAACTATTGCCAAAATGTTAAATACTCAAATGCATAGAGCTGCTCTAAATTAACGATTTGCAGTTTCTTAAAGTCAACATTGTAAGTAAACGAAAGTTCCCTATAATTATTTACACGTTGGTTGAATTTTAAAATAAGTTTTCTTTATTACAGATTGACGACATATAGTCATATTTGCTTCGCGTATTTCAATACTATATTTTAGTGCGAAACATAGCATTTTAACGCATGTTTATGAAAAATTTGTTATGTTTGCAAATTATTTTATTTTCCTTATTTTGACAAATGAATACTTCTCAATAGAAATCAATACTACTTAGAAAACACTGTGGTAAAATCTGAAAATGGTGGAGTGCTGCATCACGTTAAATATACTTAGAATAATGACTATAATTTAATAATATGATAACTATTTCGTTGTCTGCAGGTTTAGATAATTTTTTTTAATATATATTATTTCTGTTCTATCACGGCCTGTTATCCGCTCGTGCTCACCCGTATTCTAATTTGAGAAGGGGGAAAAAAGCCAGATTTCCTCAAAATTTGAATCTTTTTGAAGTGGCTATACAGTATTTTCCTTCTTGAAAATCAACAAATTATCATCTTTGGGTAGCTATATTGCTTTAAAAATATGTTATACTACATAGTTTTTTAACTATACCGTTTCAAAAAGGAAATCATTTGTACGCTTTACTAAATTATGATTGTGTATGGGAACAATGTTATTTCCAACAAAATACTCATTATGAGGGAAATTCTAGTATTTACCTGAAATTGTCAGGGAATTTTTAAGTAAGGTGTTGACCACCCTGAAAAATTGAATAAATTGATATCTCTAAAGTATAAATTCCTAGAAAGAAAAAAAAATAATTTATGATTTATATGCTTACTGTTTAAATATCTTGTGTAGTATGATTTTTCTTACATACAGCTAAATCCAAAAGGGCAACTTTCTGACATAAGTTTCAATTTATTTTTGTTCGGAAATGCATGGAACTAGCAGGTGGTGTTGTTCAGAAACGATGTAATCGAGCTGTTTTTTCCTTTTTTTTTTTTTTAAACCATTTGGAAAAATGGTTATTGTTCTCGTCAGGGTAGGATATCAAAAGCATATCTGAACGTTTTCATTGGTTTAATCCGCAATTTATTCGTTATCTGATTGGTATATACAGTAATCTGTTTGGTTTGGTTTCTTGATACTGTGACTTTTGCTATGTCATCGAGGACAGCTTATGTCACGAAAATCCAGGTCCAAGGACCAGAGTTATAGGTATAATTTAAAGACACGCTGACGAGCTTGACAGCACACGAAGAGAAAATAATACAGCTTTCAATCACGAAATACACAGAGAATACATAAGTCTTCAAAAAATAACACATCAAAGCCACAAAAAAGTGACGAGAGTGATCCGACAAACACGTGGGCTCCATAGAAACGCCGCCATATTTGCCGGGATATTCGGCAACTATTTAAATATTCGACGTCTTGTTAAAAACGCAGTTTCCTGCAAAAGGTATAACGTAGTTTTCTATAAAATAGTTTCCATAATATAAAAGAATTCTAAACGTGATAAGAAAACCGTGTTTCGAAAAACACTCGTATTTTAAGTTACATCCAGAAAAATCTGGGAAAATCCTTGGAGCCACCTTCCTTCACGAGGAAAAAGGGCAGCCAGTAATCTGTATTTCCCTTTGGTTTCAACAACGAGGGACAACAGAGTGTTGCCACTATGACAAAAAAGTAATAAACTACAAAAAAATTAATAAATCAGAAACAAATTCAGATACAGCTTTCAAACAAATTGCATTTAAAAATACATTTTTTTCTCTATCCGACAGTATAAAAAGTAATATTGTCGGATGTTTAGAAGTTTAAGAATGAAATTTTATTTAAAATTGGTCGTGAGATTTTTTGGAAATCTGATGATAGAAAAGCCTTTTCCCGAACAGCCAATGAAATGCTTGGCTATTACGTAAGTTTCATAGGAAATCTGACGAGTCGCAGGCGATTTTTCTTGCTTGCAATTTTTACGTGTTATCACACTATAAATCTTTAATTCATGGCGTACGTAATGTATGACCAGCTCCGTAGAAGTTTAAAAATTTACAGTACCGAAAATTGTAAAACTGATATTTCTTTTAAAATTTGTTCACTATGGGTCCAGGAATGTTATCGTTTAATCCATGGCGTACGTAATGTAGGATCAACTCCGTGCGATTTTTTATGTCTTAAATTTTAGTCTTTGAAAAAATCATTTTCCAAATGGTCGTTGTAATTTGTTAAATTGCTTTTTTTTTTTTTTTTTTTTTTTTTTTTTTTTTTTTGCAAACACAATAGATCTTTCAGAAAATAGTGTCAAAGTTGACGTTTTGAACCGAAGTTCCCGAAGAAAGCAGAAATTCCAGTCAGCTAAGGGCGAAAAACGCGTTTGTCACGTGATCAAAAACGCTCATAACTCAATAGGCAATTTATTGATCAAAAAATGGAAAACACAGTTCAATTCCAAATCGCTTCCATGGCTAGGCTTTCCGATTTTATATCTTTCCGTTGAAAAATGAATTTGTAAATGTGTCAAAACGTTTTGCGCTTGTTGAGCAGAACAGTTGAGAACAAACAGCCTTAACGAAGTTTTCTACTTCACCAGGGTGTCAACGATTTATATCAGTTGATTTAAATCAGCGATTTTAATCATGATTTTAATCAAGTGATTTTAAAAAAATCATTAATTAAAATCAAAAATTTTCTAAATGTTTAAATGACATAAAAAAAAAAAGGTATTCAAATCTAAGATGAACATAATTTGGAAAGTTTCTACAGGTATTGTGACTTATGAATACACAAAACAAAGCTTTAAATAATTGTTTCTAAGCGTAATTCCTGAGTATTGTGAAAAATTTAAGTACAGTAAGTTTGTAAAAAGCATGGTTTTTATCTAACAAACATAAAAAGCATTTAATTTAAAAATATTTAAATCTAATATAACTTACAATGTCATAATTTCCTTTTAATAATCAAGTTATTCATTCTTTTATATACAATAAACATAGCAATAGAGTGTCAATGATTTTAATCAACTGATTTAAATCATATGATAAAATCACATATTTTCTGATTTTTTAAAATAGTGTGAAAAAGCATTATAATCGGTAATGAAAATTATCACTAAAATCACTTGTAAAAAATGTAATATTTGTTATTGTTAATTATAACAATATTAAACTGTGTAAAAAGAAGTATTATACATTTAAAAAACATCTAACTAAATGTTAAATAACTTCAAAACATTATAATATTTAGTAGCTATTCAAATATTTTAATGTTGTGGGGAAACAATCTGATTTAAATTTCAAAATACAGTTTTTGTAAATTATGTGCGAGTTTACTGTATACATTGCTACAATTTTTGATCAATTTGATATACATATGCTTTAGAACCTGTGTAAAATTATTGGCCGCTTTATGAATTTATCAAACGATTATTTATCACATTTTTTTCAACCACTTTTTCGAAAATGTAGATTGTGTTCTTAATTAAACAGTTAATTGTTTAATAATCACAAAATTTAATCTGTATCATCAATTTAAAATTAAATGCAATTTATCAATAACTTTAAAATATAAGCAGTATTTAATATTGGTTTATATAATTATTACAAAATATTAGTGCACATAATGTTATATGTTACTAATGAAATTTTTAATTTGCATTTTTTTTTCTATAATTACATAATTAAATTTTTATTAATTAAAGCAAAAAAACATAGATTATGTTAGTAATTGGAGGGTTATTCATTTTTGAAATGCTTAATTCTTGGTAGATGTTTAATATTTTAACACAGGGGAAAAAATAAAAAAAATCTGATTTAAAAAAAAAAAAAAAAAAAATCCGATTTTTTTGATTAAAAAAAAAAAAATCATGATTTTTTTACACCCTGTACTTAACGAAATTTTCTGCTAGACCTTGACTTTGAACTCCATTAACATTATTATACACAAATTAATCTCCATATTACGAAAAATATATTCTATATAGCGAAGTTTATTCCACTTACGTGCGCGGGGCATTCTCACAATCATTTGATCGGGAATAAAAATCTGGTGAAATTAAACTTGCTAAAATAACATTTTAATTTGGTAGACGAATGCCTTAATGATTCAAAATAAAGAAAAAATGGTCAGCAGCGAAAAAAATTTTATTTAACTGAGGTTTATGTTAAACTTGCGAGTTTAATTTTCCTTACCATTATACCATTAAAACTTTTTATTTTCTTCTAAATTTTTACTTATAATGAATTTGAATAGTACCTACAGGACATTCAAATAAGAAATAATAACAATGTAGTATTTTTAGTACAAAATTTTGGTATAACATTGTCTTAAAGGGGTGTTAAAGAAGGGACGGTATAGGAAAAAAGGGACGAAATGGGGGAAAAAAGGGGGCGGTAAGGGAAATTACCACCTATTTTAGGCAAATTATGTTAAGACTAAGTGATAGCCACAATGTTCATTGATTTTTAGAAACAGTTATTTACATTGGATTAAATTAAAAAAAAAATAATTTACCTCGAAAAGTGCAGGAATAAACCTTGGAGGCGGTAAGACTAACAAAGCCACGATCTTAAAATTGCTATTTAAATGCTGATTTAAATTCTGCACTAAATTTCCTGTCAAAGAATTTTCGACATTATTTCTCTAGCATACTTCTTTCTGCATGAGAAAAAAATTTGAAAAAAAATTCTGTGGCTGCATCTGAAGTGATTTTCTGTGGTTCAATCCATGTGAAATCATCCGGACCATGTTGCTCAATATTTTTGATTTTTTTTAATTCTTTACTAGTTAACTTACTGTACTTTTAGGAATCTAAAACAAGGATTTAAAAAATTTTAAACCTTTCGAGATTTTTTTTTTTTTTTTGTCATCTATTTTTTTCTCATGTCACAAGTGGTTTTTTTATGAAAATAGTACTTTACGGAAACCCTTATAACTTTTTTATTTCTAAACATATCAAAATTATTTAAAAACTATTATATTGAGTAAAGAATGAACTAAATTTTGATAATGGGTATTTTTATGATAATGATTAAGAAAATTGCATAAAATAAGATTCAATTTTTCACTGTAAAAATGATACATTTAATTTTTGACATAAAAATTTTAATGGAAGAAAGTGAAACTCGCCTTTACATTTTTTTTCTGAATATATATCTTAGTGAACTAATCGCAGAAGAAATACGAAACATTTTGAGATATTCCTTCTTTTACTATTAATTAGTCAAAGTTGGCATCTCTGCCCCAAAATGCTAAGTTTGAAGTTCAATACCTAAAAAAGGACTGGATAAGATTTTACGAAAATTTAACAGGATAACCTTCTTATAAATGTAAACATGTAGCAAAAATATTATGAGTGATATGCACGTGGTTTTAAAAATATGGAGCCTCGACATTATCTTGAAAATCCATTTGTTTGCATATATTTCCGCACCATGAAGAACTCATAATGCATAATATATTCTACTCATTTCTTCAAATGCCTCTTTTTAAAGTATAAATAACTTTTTTACATAAAAATAATAATATTAAAACTTAATTTATACTCACAAATTTAATTCATTTAATTTTAAGCTAGCATTAATTGAAGGTAGTATTAATTTTATGATTACGAACAAATTTACAAATCCTACCATGTCTTAACTTGTAAACTACTGTTTTCAGTACTTCCAGGAGTTAAAAGAGAAATTAGCTTCAAAAGAATGCATTGTTCTAGCAGATTTTGCTGAAAATTACACAATTACGATTCAAGATGAAATCCGGAGTTACCACTGGAATAATAATCAACAGGCTACAAAACACCCATTTGTATACTGTTACAAAAACGACACAAAAGTTTGTTGCAGGAATCTATGCATAGTTAGCGATCATTTGGTACATGATGCAATTGCAGTTCACACTTTTCAGAAACACTTAATTGACGACATCAAAAACATTGCACCTTCTGTCATTGAAAAAGTTATTTATTTTACTAATGGTTCAAACAGCCAGTATAAAAACAAAAAGAATTTTGTGAATGTATGTCATCATTTCAAGGATTTTGGGATAAAATCAGAATCTAATTTCTCCGCCTCTTCCCACGGAAAAAATGCCTGTGATGGGATAGGTGGAACGACAAAGAGAGAGATAACAAGAATTTCCTTACAGCGACCATACACAAACCAAATTTTAACACCAAAAGATATATGTTTGACTGCTGCTCTCAAAACATTTCTGGAGTTACTTATCTATATATTTCAAGAGAAGAAATCGAAGAAAATGAGAAAAAATTAGAAAATAGATTCCAGTTCTGCCAACGGATTCCAGGAACATGTACATATTAGAGATCCTACATTAGAGAGAGATTGGACATTGACAAAATGTCCGCCATTTCCGTTACAAATTAGATGGAACGCCGTACAACGCAATGCATTTTCGTCAGCGTCTAACACTTCTTATTTTATTATTAAAATTATGAAAATTTCATTTTATATGCCTTCTGAGAGTCTATCAGAACATAAATACGAGCACATTTCTATTATAATAAATAAGAATTCTTAGAAAATACATTTTCTTCATCCTGCCGAAATGCAGACTACCCGACTGCCAAGAAGGGATATGTGTTTCACGCGTATCTGGATTTATGGATTTCTTTATACCCTTGAAACATCCCAACGGCTGGATAAATTTTAATGAATGAGGTCTCTATCGATTCGTCTTAACCGTCCGATGGTTATGGGCTAGATTTTGTTTTTATAAATACAAAATCGCGGCCGTAAAATACAAAATGGCGGTAGAGACGAAAAAAAAATTTTACGCACTCTATTGAGTGGTATATCATTGGATAGGTCTTTCAAAATGAAGACGATGTTTCATTGACTATTTTACAGTCAGAAGCTCCGTTTAAATATTACGCAGCCTGGAAGTTGTGTAGGTAGGATCTCTAGCTTTATTGTAACTCTAACCTTCATAGACATCTATAGTCCTCCTCAAAACAGTGTTTATAGATAGGAACTAACAATTAAACACAACTTAAGTCATCAGTAGAAGTAAATAAAAAAAATATAAGTAATATAAAAAATAGTTTCACACTGATGAGAAATAATTAATTAGTTCGCTTTTTACGCAGTCGGGTTTTTTGATTTTTTAAATTTAATTTTTAATTGTTTACTTTCCTCTGTCTAAATGTTCATTACTATAGATAAATTAGGTATACTTTTCTAAATAAATAAATAAATAAAATATATCAGAGAAAACTCTTTTGAATTTTAAAGAAAGTTAGAAATATATAATTTAATAGCAATAAGAAATTTAAAAAATAATTACTGAAATGTTCAGAAAAGTATAGATTTTTCAAATAGATTCCGTTATATCGTCAGTATTATAGTATATTTTCATTCATAAATTTAGATTAGATAGCTTTAAAGAAACTGATTGGTTGTATGAAATTAAAAAGCTTCAATTTTCCAGCTTTAATTCATTTTATAATACTGTGTAGCTAAATATCTGAAAAAAAAAAAAAAAAAAAAAAAAACATTCTGGGAGAAACTGAAAAAAAAGATTTACATGCTTAGTAATGCTTACTTATCAGGGGTCGATCCAGGCAAAATTTGGGGCCTATTTAGGGCCCTTTCACAAAAATAAATTGAATAAAATGGGCCCCCTCACAAAAATAAGTTAAATAAAATGGGTCCCTTCACAAAAATGAACTTAACAAAACAGGCCCCTTCACAAAATTCCTTTTAATAAAATAGGCTCTCTGCATAACATTCTTTTTCATAAAAACTGTTTTACAATGTGTAATTTTTGTAAATAAAACCAGGTCATGAAAAAAAAAATCTTCAGCAAGGGGATTTAAAGAAGTTTTTGTTAATAAATTCTTGGTTCGAATTTGAGTAACTGGTTTCAACTTTCATTACACAAAATGTTATTTTTCACAAAAATATAATAAAATTCACAAAAATAACTTTTACTTTTCACAAAATGGGCCCCAAGAATAAAAACCTGCATCGACCCCAGCTTATGAACTTAAAGGCTCTCTGCTTTAGAGTTTATATATTGTGAATTTATATATTTTTGCAATTGTCAGAGTTTGCGCTATTTTTTATGCGGAAAATTGAAACTTCGAAATGCTTATGTCTTCTGTGCCCTTAAATTCAGCGGACTTTTAAAAAAGAAAATCATATTAAAAATTAATAGTTTAAGTATTTATAATTTATAAAAATTTTCGTATTTTAAATAGAGTACACTGTATACAATTTTATTATAGATTACGTTCTTCAAATGAATATTTCAAAATGTAAACAAAATCCATCGGCAACAACGGATGGCAATTATCGCCAACTGTCAAACTTCGAAAGTCGAAATTATATAAAAACCTGTTTCGCTTATTTACTACGCAAAGATTTAAATAAAAATCAGTTTTTAAATGTAAAACAACAGACACAGAAATTTTCTTTTTTTTTTTTTTTTTTTTTTTTTTGTTACTCGTTTCGACTGTCGTTATTATAATAAAACTGTTTAAAGTTGACCGCATATCCAGGAGTTGGCATCAGACAATTTAAAATATGTTACAAAGTAAATAAACATTCCTAAATATTAAAAAGTAACTCTAAAAACAAAAACATCTTAGCTGTATACAGTAGAGCAAGTCTTAATACAATATTTAAAACGCGATATCTTTCAAAATCCATATTTTCTTCAGAGTGTAATAACGACGTATACGAAAGGCGTAACTTAAGGGTATTCTTCACGGGCAGCCGCCATTACAAAGCATCCCATGTTAACCTATGGAGAAATTTACTTTGCTCTTTGTGAGCTTAATATTTTAAATAAAGGGATGGGAATTGCTGCAATCGATAAAATAGAAGGTTCCTCACTAAGAGTATTTGCCATAATATTTTCAAAACGTTTAAAAGTATTTTTAAAGTTGGCTTAAAGTTGGCGAAATTTGCAAAATAAAGAAGTTTATACTTTAAAAAATTATAAAAAATCATTGGAGCATCGTAGAAAAAAAAGAGAAAATAGCGATAGAAGCTGCAAGTTTCTTCTTTTCAATGATGAAAATTAACAATTATTTTTTTAAGAAATAGCAGAGTTATAAGGAATTTTTCCTCACAAGTAAGCTGATTTCTAAACGTGCGGAAGGATACATTTATCTAGAATTGCAGCGGATGGTAGGTAGAATGGGGAAAGGGAGAAATTATCGCGATACGTATCAAATTACAAAATAAAGGGAGAGAAAAGAGGGTTGACCGAGCCCAATTTATTGCTTTTTTTCCTCCCCTGGTCAGTTTAGAATCTTTCAGATAGGGAATTGCTTTTTAGTTCAAGATTTTTTTTTTTCTGTACTGTTGTGACCAGATCACTATTAGATTTTATTTTTAGACTTCGTTTCTAACATTCGTAACAAATTATTCGTGCAATGAGTTTCCGACACTCTAGAAGCGGACATTTTAGAGCAAAAACGAAAATGTCCAAAAAAAATTTTTTAAAGTAATTAATACATACATAAATATACATAATAGTTAATTAATTATAGGGGTTTATTAAATATACCTAATTATTAATTAATTACACGTGTGGCCCAAGTTGGCTCTCTGTGCCTCTGCCCAACACTTATTATTGTCATATAAAATAAAATGTAACTAATTTATTAACGATACAGAATGATTTTCTAAAGATACGAATTCCACCAATTAAAAAATGTTTTAGGTATACATATCTGGATTATCTTTTATAATGATTTTTGTAAATGATCAACTGTTATACTAAATCTTTCTCAAAGAGTATTCGAAAGTCTTCTGCTATTTTAAACTAAAAAATTCTAATACTCTTAAGCATGCAGCTTTTAATGAGCACGTGAAAAGCATATTCAAAGTTTTGTCATACGTGCATTGCTTGCTTTATAATTTTTATTTCAGTCATGGCTGATAATTATGAACAGTGAAGTTCTTAGCAATCAAAAAACAGTTTCTCATTTGAGCCTATACAGCTAAAATCAATGAGTAACGTTAAAATTTTCCGAACGAAGAAACGACATTTTTCGAATACTGATAATTTCGGCCGAATTTCCGACAGCATTTTCTCCAAAAATGAATTTTCGGTGAAACTCAGATTTTGAGCCAAAAACATATTTTCGGTCGATCTCTAATTTTATTTACATATGCGTTTTGAAATTTAATAATATTACTCCGGAAATGTATTGACGAATCTGAATATCAATTGTTATACTCGTATTTACTCTCGATAACATATAACTTTTTATAATTTTACTATGTGTACGTATATGAATATATATACATTTTATGCGTTATAGTAAGTTTTTTTTTTTTTTTTTTTTTTTTTTAATGCTATAATTTTTTTTTCCATTTTCCATTTATTAATTTGAATATCAACTGATATATTTATTCTCGATTTCGAAGAACTTCTTTTAATTTTATTATGTGTACGTATGTGCCTGGGTGTATTTCTTATGTCATCCCAATTTCACCCAAATTTTGAGTTTTAAAATCCAATAATATTACTCAGTATATGTATTGATACCACCATCACTTTTTAGATAAAGTATAAAGTAACGAGTCTATAAGTTATGAAACAGAAACTCTTTAAATTAAACTTTTTGAGTAAATATTTTATTTTTACTGGGGTAGCGATGGGTATTTTAATTTCACTGGCTCATTGCAGGCAATAAAGAAGTAGAAAACACTTCTAGAACACTAAAAAACTTGGTACGATAAAGACATAAGTGTAAAAAGCAACGTAAAGAAAAACAAACAAAAGTTAGAAATGAGAATCAGCCACCCAAATTACTTATCAAAAGTCAGAATAAATTTAGCGCACCCCGTTTCTGAAGGCTTCATAAGAGGAGCCCCTTTACAGTGAAAAAAAAAAAAAAAAATGAGAAGCAGCCTGTCGCTATCTTTCTTGTTTGCATGCCTAAAATATACAATATAGAATATTGTGGCACAACGTTTACCTACAATTGCATTATTTAAATAATAATATATTAGTCTATTTTTTTCAACGAGAAAAAGAGTCCTTAGAAATAAAATATTTAATAAATATGTTTGTCCAATTTTGGGAGGGGTTGAATCGCATAAATCTCTTTTTGGATACGACCACTTTCAAATTTAAAATATTACGAAAAATCTTATTACAAAAATATAATAAGAATTATAATCTCCTGTAATTCGATTCATAACCAGGCTTAGCATGAAATATGGGCAATGCTGGTAGTAATGTAGTTTCAAATAAATGAGAATTACAACACAGGTTATATAATTGAAATTAATGATTGAAATCCAGGATGCAAAGGAGACATTTTACTTTATAAAGGTGTGCCATATACCCATATGATATATGTTGCATTTAATTTAACGTTTTAAGTTAAGTAAAGGGAAAATATATTTTTTTTAAAACACTCTTATTACTCTTTAAAAACTTTCTTTATAATCAAAAATCTGAAATTATGCTTTGTTAAAAATCGCAAAAGCATAAGGCGCTGATAGAAATACTTTAAGAAAATTAAAATTTTAATCTCATTCATAATATATTTAAATTTTTAGAGAATCTTTTGTTCTATAGCTTTTCATTATGACTTTACTTATTTATCGTACTATTTTCAGCGCTTCGCACATCGAAGATTTTTTATTTTGTCTCCCGATTTTTAAGTAAAATAATTATTTTCTACTTTTAAGTTCACAAAAAGTGTATTTGAAAAGGTATTTTTTTTTATTTAATTTGCTACATTTTAGTATTTATTATATTTCGGATTGCGTCAGAATAATTATTATTGTATTAATTTTTCATTGAACACTTTCCGCATTTAATTTTTCGATTACTTTATTTAACTTGCACTTTACTGTAATTTAACATTACTTGTATTGATTTATTTTCATTTTATTTTATTTTATTTTGAAATAAACACATTTATGATACATTATCGACTTTTCTTTCTTTTATCATTTTGCAATGTTGAATGGAAACTGATGGATGTATTGTGGAAATAAACACATCCTTTGTTCGTCATCGCTTTTCCTTTGCTTTATTCATTGCCATTGTTAAATCAAATTGGTCTCAAATCAATTAATTTAAATTAATTGGCAATGACGTACTGGAAATTTTAAAATATTATATTGCCGTCACAAGCATATAACTGTATATAATGTCAGAATTCTAGGATATCAAGAAATGAGTAAAATATCGATTACAAAATTCAATTTTTACATCTATAAACCAAGTAAAGTTAAAAGAAAAAAAAAGTTAAATTGCATTTTCGTCAGTTAATGCAATTTAAGAAATCAGAATAAAATAATTTAGAGTTATAATATCAGCTACGAATAGCAATTTGTTCCTGGACGTTGCTAGGTATTTTCTCGCATCTAGGCAAAAATTAAAAATCTGCCCCTCACTATTGCTACCACTGATGTTTGATTCAAACTTACTTCTTATAAAAAATTTGCCTTTTAACCGTCTATACAATATTGCCTTCCTAGGTGACTTCCTAGTCATGCATATTGGTAAAAACGGCACTTCTTATTCACAATATCAAAGCATGAGAAATATTAAAAATATATAATTATATAGATATACGGTGTGCGTACAAAGGTAGAAAAAAGTATGCCACCTATAATTATGCCCCAAATCATCATATGAAAATGACACTGGTACCAACTGATTTTTAATAACACCTGTAAATAAATGTTATTCAATAATTAGAATTTGGAGCTCTTTACATAATAAAAATTGTACCCAATTTGTTTTTCTTTTCAAATGGTACTTTTGACTCTATGTTTGAGTTCCTTCGATCAAATGAGCTCGAAAAAGTACATAATCTATACACTTTTTTAAAGATTTTGATATAATTAGAAGGGATCTAAGTTTGATGATGCTATTGTTAAATCCATGTGATAAAATTTAATTTGTATTTTCAAATAATAATAAAAATAACCCGATGCAATGAATGGACCCAAACATAATCTGAACATGTTTGTAATTTCAGAGACATATTTATAAGATTCCGCTGGGTGTACTAATTTAAAAGGTACAATATTCGAATTCATTTTGTTTTAACTGAAAATTGGTGTGTCTGGATTAATTCTTAGTTATTAACGAAAACAAATCTCAAAACTACTACCTGCGCATTTTTTTCTTAAAAGAATCAACGTACTCTAAAATATGGTTGTGTAAATTTATATTTCATTCTTATCATTAGTTTTAAAAATCTAGAAAACATTTACTCATCAACTGTTATCGTTTGTATCCACAAGAATAAAGAAAGAAAGAAAGAAAGAATTTCATTAGTGGAAAATTTTATAACGTTTTATCTTATAAAATGCTACTTTATTTTAGTTTTAAATTTTTATACAATTTTAGAGTTTGTTCTAGAAAAACAGTGCAATGCAGAAGTGGGAAAATGTCAAAGAGGTTAAAAAAAAAAAAAAAAAAAAAAAAAAAAAAAAAAAAAAGACACGGAGGAGAAGTAAAGGGCATTATGAAATCCCTAAACAGGGCATTGAAGAAAATGCAGCAGAAATAATGCTAAAAATTGAGTTTGGTAAACAAATTCATCTGAACAATATTGAAAACCCCCTTACAATTGTTATAAAATGTACTATCTATCCCAGTGGTTTTCAACGTGGGGCGTATACACATATTACTTTTCACGTCACATGTGTTTTCACGTGACTTTCCACATATGATTTTTCACATAGGCACATTTGACTTTTCAAGGCGGGCAATTTCAAATTTCTTATTAACAAATTTTCTGTCATTTTTTTTCTACTGAAAGGTGTCATAGTCTAAAAATAGAAATAATAAATGAAAAATTTTCAAAATAACTGAATAAAAATTAATTTTCGAAACGATCCCATTTAAAAGTTCAATAATACACTGACACAGAAATAATTATGTGATTTTTTTTGGATAATTTGACATCTTATATATATAAAAAGATCATTTTAAATTTTCTGGTTTTAATATTATTTTAGTAAATTGCACCTCTTTTTTTTTTACTATTTATTTAAAAAAAAAACTTGTACATCTATTCATAGTCTAATATGCCCTATGAGGGAAACTTTACATATAAAATTTTCTAGGGTATATCTAAAATTGACTATTTGGACATTGTTTAATCTAAAAAATGTTTTGAATGATCTAAATGAGGTGCTACATTTATGAAATTAATAAAACCCCGTGCGCATCACGGAAGGGAATGTTTGAAAGTAAACTTCTTACGGCTCTTCTGCAGTTCACATACAGAATATGACATTCATGACATATGCATTTTAAAATTTAAAATTGAGAGAAATATAACATGGTGGCCAAATAATAGCAATGGGGGAAAAGCCCGCTGTCAAAGAAGTATGTTATGAGAGGAAAGAAATATAGTAACTTAAAATGGATAAAAGCGCGAATCTGAAAATGTTACTTGTGAATTATGTTATCCATTCAGTGTTGGCGATTAACAAATATCACTTATTCTTAATGAAGTGCTAAAACCCATTATAAAATGTATCAATTCTATCAGCAGACTTGTATAAAACCAATAACTTTCTCCGCACATAAATATTGGGTCAAAAACTTTCTGCAAATTAATTTAATGTTTAATAAAATAACGTGTTATATTATTTTGACGATATGAATTAAAAACAGTAGTTTTAAAATAATTACCATTTAAATTAAAAATTAATTAATACTAATTACAGAAAAAAAATAATAAAGTTAAAAATCTATGATAAGAAGGGGAATTCCTATCAATTATTTTTTGTCAATGCATTTAGAAACAGCCCAATCCTTGTATTGTGACCTCTTAGCACAAAATGCCAGTCACTCTGTTCAAAGAAATAATTTGACATTGCTTCTGAAACAACTAAATCACATTTTGAAAGGAGAGGTCCATTCATAGGTATCATCAATGAAGAGACCGATTAGTTTTTATTGGGGTCCTTTAACGAAATTCTCGTTTTTTCTGCGATCATTTGATGAAATTCCCGTTTTTTTCGCGATCCTTTGAGGAAATTCCCGTTTTTTTTCGCGATCCTTTGACGAAATTCCCGTTATTTTTTTCGCAATTCTTTGACGAAAACCCCTTTTTTTCTGTTATCCTTTGACGAAATCAGTTTTTTTTTTTTTTTTTTGCGATCGATTTAACGAAATTCGCATTTTTCGCGATATTTTGACGAAATTCACGGTTTTCGGCGGCACTTTGACGAAATTTGCGTTCTTTTCGCGATCCTTTGACAAGATTAGTTTTTCCCGCGATTCTTTGACGAGATTGGCATTATTTTTGCGATCTTTTGACAAAATTCGCGCTTTTTCCGCTATGCTTTTGCAAAATTCACTTTTTTGCGCTCCTTGGACAAAGTTTGCTTTTTTCTGAGATTCTTTGACGAAATTAGCGTTTTTTCTGTAATCTTTTGGTAAAATTCGTGTTTTTTTTTCGTGATACTTTGATGAAATTAGTTTTTTTCGCGATTTCATTACGAAATTTGCAGTGTTTTTCGCAATCCTGTGACAAAAATCACGTTTTTTCCGCAATGCTTTTACGAAATTCGTTTTTCTCCTGCGCTCCTTTGACGAAATTTGCGTTTTTTCTGCGATTCTTGGATGAAATTGCCTTTTTTTCATGATTATTTAAAGAAATTCGCTTTTTTTCGCACTCATTGGACGAAATCAGTTTTTTTACCGCGATCCTTTCACCAAATTCACATTTTTCGCGATCTTTTGACGAAATGTGCGCTTTTTCCGTGGCGCTTTGACGAAATTCGCGTTTTTTTCGCGATCCTTTGACAAAATTAGTTTTTTCTGCGATTCTTTGACGAAATTTGCATTATTTTTGCGATCGTTTGACAAAATTCGTGCTTTTTCCGCTATTCTTTTACGAAATTCGTTTTTTTCTGCTGTCCTTGGACGAAATTTGCGTTTTTTCTGCGATTCTTTGACGAAATTATCTTTTTTTTTTTCATAATTTTTTGGAAGAAATTCGCGTTTATTTCGCGATCCTTTGACGAAATTAGCATTTTTCCGCGATGCTTTGACAAAATTAGTGATTTTTTCTGCGAACGATATTGACGAAATTGGTTTATTTTCGGCGACCATTTGTTAAAATTCGCAATATATTTCAGTGATATTTTTTTATGTCTGAATTTTCGGACTGATGCCCGATTTTTTAAAATTTTCGGAACCGAATGCCTTAAATTTTCGGAAAATTCGGAACATAATCACCCCTGGCAAACAATAAATAAATCGTACCTAAAATTGGGGGATATTTTTAATTTTTCGGTATTTTTTTAAAAAAAAAGTTACAAAAACAAAATTTTTGTGCTTCTTTTTTCTAAAAAATTTTCCGCGCACGCCGTGCGCGTGTGCGTCTATGTTATACAACTCTGTCTATCAGATGTAATACAAAATATGAGAGAGAATTCAATAAATTTTACGAAAATAAAAATGTAGACTATTTATCACTTTTAAATTTGAGGTAAGTTGTCAAAAAACAATAAAACTGTTGTAGATGTAAATGCGAAGATCAATGGCGTAACTGCATTCATGGAGTTAGGTTAAAAGCATACTTGTAATTAAAAAAAATATGATTTTGATAAATTAAAGAATGTTAAATCACTTATCAGAGTTAATGCTATTTAGGATCCATCCGGGAAAATGGAAGTTTATTTTTTATGCGACAATTTTTATATGATATAGAAGGGGGGGGGGGGGGATTATGGTTTTAGAGATGCTTAGGTGGGGCACGGAAAAAAAAGGTTGGGAACCACTCATCTATCTCCTCCTCTAAAATGGTAATATTTGGCTTTTAAGTATTTTAATTCAATTCAAGGATAATTATAAATGAAAATGAAGATGATCAGAAATGTAATTATGGAAAAGAAAGATAGAAAGAAACCCGACATGTGGAAAAATCGGCTTATCCGACCTGATGCGTGAAATTACTGTGAATTATTTTGATTAATCGAAGAATAATTACAAATTAAAACTCCGATGATTACAAACGTACTTAATAAATAAAGGAAAACTGACCCACAGTAAAATGGGTTTACCCGATCTGAATTCCTGCATCGGGTCGGACACCCTGATTTTAGCCGAGCTCAACTCGATCAGCGATTTGTGTCGGTTCGGTTCTATCCGATTTTTCAACAAAAAGAAAAAAAAATAATATTATTTCAGATCAAAAAATATATACAAGCATTCCCCGACTTAGGTAAGTAATGCGTTCCATAAAGTTTTACGTAACTTGAATTTTACGTAAGTCGAATTTTTAAGTTGCATAGGTAATATTTTGTAAGAAACTGCAATATTTATTATATATATATATATAACCATTAATAAACATTACAGACCACCAAGAAAAAAAACTGGCCGGGCCCGGGCCTTTTTTCATTCACGGCACTCGGGCCGGGCCATACTTTCCTCTGAAGGCTCGGGCCGGGCCTAATTTTTTTTTCTGTACAGAGCTGGGATTGGTTTCATTTCTAATCAGTCCTAGTTTTGACCCATCTCGTATGAAAAATCATTGTCTCAGCGTGGCCTGGTCCATTCAAAGGTCAGTAAAATTAGGCCTGGCCCAAAAATTTTTGCAAAAAAATCCACACATTTTTAAATCTTTATTATTCTACACTTATAAACATTAAAATTTAGTCTTTTAAAAGAATAGTAGATTTATACGCTTATTTAAATATAGTTAAACGTGTGAATAAGAACCTGCCTATGACGGAACCCTGTTTTAAACAGAAAAACGTGTTGATCCATTTAAAATTAATATAATAATGTGTAAGATAAGAATATATTATATATATTATAATAATATAATATATTATAATATATTATAATAATATATTTACACTTGCTAAGCAGGGAACTTGTCTATAACGCATTTTTTTTTCTATGTAATTGAGTCTTAGAAGATTTTACTGTATAGCATTTTTCAGATTTTTAACACTTTAATACATGGACTATGGATTAACAATATTAATGATAACTGAAACATTTACATACAAGAAATAGAGATTCATTAAAAAAATAAATATCGCAGTTCTATAAAGATGAAGATTATAAACATGAAAAAAAGGCTAAGATAAATATTTTTAGTCAGAACTCCTCTTACGAGACAAATTTTTAACTAAATCGACGTAAAATTCAATGTTTTGTAGAAATTCACTCGTGCTGAACTTTTAAGCTTTTTACCGGACCGGGATCGGGCCGAACTTTTAATTTTTGTATCGGGCCGGGCCGAATTTTTTTTTCTATGAATCGGGACGGGCCCGGGCCTGGAAATTTCGGCCCGTGCAGACCTCTAATTCTCATTGTGGTTTAATTTCTTTATCATATTGCTTTCACCGCCTCACAGTTTTACGATTTTTGTTTTGATAAAATATTTTTGATTGACAAAAAACTAAGTATATTATAAAAACTTGCTTTTTTTTTTTACTTTATTTCATATCTCATAATTATAATCGTAATCAGATTTTTTGTTGAACACTTCCACTATTTATTTATTAAAAAAATGAAATTCTTGGATTCATTATGTTGCTGAAATAAACGCATAGAACGCTACGTTTCGACTTTTCGTTTTTATTCTTTTTTTGTTAAAGTGAGATTATTTGTTAATTTAATTGCAATGGATCTATTACTCGATAATTAGGATTAAAATACTATATTGCCACAATGGAATGTACAGTGTTACTGCTAGTAAAAAAAAAATCCTAACAGTGTCTTCCCTAAAAAGAGATGTGGTCATGAAAATTTCCTTCCGTTTTCCTTATTTCTAAACCGATATATTTTTCTTTCTGGCGTGGCTCTAATCGACTCTCATCCTATTCTATTAGGTCCAATGCGGGTGACAGTGAATATGTGGGAGGAGGACCATATTCCTCCCACCCCCCACCCCCTGCCCTGGTAAAAATACAAGAGAGAAGAAAGTTGACCAATGTTTATTTTTACATCTTCGTAATCTTGGGGAGAGGAGAGAGGGAACTATATATTTTCTGCTCCGCCTTGAGCGCATGCAAAAAGTGTAAAAAGTCTCTATGTGGGGATATTATGCCTTTTAACACCAGAGGTCGCGCTACTCGCACGCGATCGGAGATCTAGACGAAGAATCCCCTTAAATGGCGGATTTGTCAAATCTGCCGGTGCCGCAGTGTCCAATCTCTCTCTAATGTAGGATCTCTAGTACATATCACTGATTTATACCGTTAAGGGAAAGTGTTATCAGATGCTTTGTAACATCCACATGTGAACAATATAATGATCACAATATTTCAAAAATTTGGGAAAGCTCACTATCATTCAAAGTAAATGATTATATTGCATGCATTTATGATAAAAAGTGGTTGGTTGGAAAAAGGCTTGAAGAAAACAATGAACTATTTATTCATTTTTTTCACCCATATGGATCGAAAATATCTTTTCAACTGTCCAAAAATGATGCAATTTGGGTTCCAGTAAGTAACGTGCTTCGGAAAGTAACTCCATTGGAATTAACTACAGTCACTGGACGCAGCTACAACATTACCGTGACACTTTGAAATGAAATATCTCATATATTTATTTCTATGAGTGTAAAATAAATTTAAGTATTATGTATTCTATGTAAGAAAAAATATGTATACCTTAAAAAGCAGCATTTGAAGTAATGAGAATAATAAATTATGCATTACGAGTACTTCTTGTTGTGAAAAATTGTGTAAATAAATATGATTTTCAAACCAATTTCGAAGTTCCATATTTCTAAAACTACATAAATATCACTCATAATATTTTTGCTACATGTTTACATCTATAAGAAGGTTATCCTGCTAAATTTTCGTAAAATTTTATCCAGTCCTTTTTTAGGTATTGAACTTCAAACTTAGCATTTTGGCGCTGAGATGCCAACTTTGACTAATTGTAGTAAAAGAAGGAATATCTCAAAATGTTTTATATTTCTTCTGAGATTAGTTCACTAAGGTATATATTCAGAGAAAAAAAGTGTAAAGGTGAGTTTCACTTTCTTCCATTAAAATTTTTGTCAAAAATATTTCTTAAAAATATCATTTCAAAAAAAATTTAATCTCCAAATTGAATCTGTCACAGATGCAATGACTGAAGAAAAAAAATCTTATGTCATATAACAACTTAATCTTATCAAACTGTATAGTATATGTGTGAAGAACTTTATTAAAAATGTCCAAATAGGAACCTAAATATAACGGTAATTTCTAATTCACAAATTCTGATTACATTTTGTACAAGTATATACAAAAGTTCACAATTTCACAAACACAGGATTACATGAAAAATATCTAGATATTAATAATATAAAATATCCCCCCCCCCCCCCTAACAGTTACAATTTTCATTTCCTGTATATGTAGTTTTAGTACAGCTTTCCAGACTAAACCTAACTATGTTTTAGCAAGATTTAGATCCTTAATATTAAAGGCGATATTTTTTTTTAATGAAACTTTTAAAACAGGTGGATTTTTCCATATGTTTAAATGTTGTTTTCAACTAGATTTTTCACAGAGATTTGCTTACATTTTCTTTGCAAAGTTTGTATGTATTTATATTTTTTTGAAAATACATTTAGACAACACTAAGAATCTATATTTCAAGAAATGAAAAAAAATTATACATAATTTCAACTGCATGTTATTATCAAAAGAAATTTTTCTAACAATAGTGAAAAATTACAGCTATGCGAATAAAAATAAATGTATGTTTCAAATTTTACATTAAATTTTCCATCTTACCATTTTCATTTATTGGTATAATATTGAAATACTTTTGCCCATGAATATTCATTTTTAACGAGAGAAGTTGCATTTAATTATCTTACCAGGGATTTGCTTGGATTTTTTTTCCCCCACAATCATGTTTTTGCGAAATTGTGAACTTGTAAAACCTGTGAATGAAATGTAAAAAATGTAACAAGAATTTTATAAATTAGAAATTATCATATTTAAGTTCTTATTTAGGCATTATTGATGTGTGTACATCAATTGCGCCTACGGTAGGAGGAGATCATAAATTGCGCCTACAGCTTCGACCCCTACTGTATGAACTGCGCTCGAAGGGGTGAGATAAGCAATCCATCACTGTATTGAGGGTTGCCTTAAAGAGTTTTTTTTTCCAAAAAGTCTTCTGGATGCAAATCCAGCCATGGTAAATCTTGGCGACAATAATCACAATACTTAAGCACGCGGTCTGCATTCATCCATCACTGCATTACATCTTATATGATATTTAGCGTAATAAATACAAATAAAATATTAAAATGAACTATAATTTCTCAAGTAGAGGATACTTACTTATATTTACTACGAAACAAGGGAAACTTCCGATTTAAATGGGACTGTCACCCAAAATTTTGTTAGCTCTTTCAAGGTATTCTAAGGAATATCTAATGTTAATTTAAAAAACACACCATTGTTAAGAAATTCATTATTTTGACTTGTAACATTTGGATAAAAGCGTTTTTCCGTTTTTAATGACATAAAATGCTGAAAGTTCATGAAATTCAAGTTATCATAACTCGGTCAGTTTTATTTGTACAAAAATGAAACTTTTATTTATTAGTACACGAATAAAGCTTTATTAAATATATAGTAGTTAAACCCCGTAAAAAAAAAAAAAAAAAAAAAAAAAAAAATAACTTTTTTTATATAAACGGATTTAATAGGATAAAGAATAATTTTAAAACACGTTTGCTATTAGAACTATAGTACTTCTAAAGCTAATGGTTTAGGATGGTTTAGTCATTGGGCAACAATTAGAGCTGACACTCATACTATTTGTCACGATTTTTAATATTTTATAATCAAAAGTTAATTGATTTTCACGTTTTTTTCTCAAATAATAATAAATCTGTCAGTAGCATGTTTAAATTAACAAGATTATTACTATAAATTATAGTATTACTATTATTAGTAATATTATTCTTTAATCGAAGCAGAATAGAGAAGGTCCTAATTTAGGATTATTTTAAAATCATTAATATATTACATTTTTCTTTCACAACATAATTTTCATCCATTCATGTATTTATATTCTCTTTCAGATACCAAATAACTAATCCATCAGTTCTACTTAAAAGTTTGGCTTTTAAAAGTCAGCAAAAATTTAATTTAAAAATATTTTGAGGATCAAAATCATAAAGTCAACTGTAGTCTTTAGTTTTGTTTTTTTTTTTTTAAATAGGAAATCATCTATTATTTAAAAGGATATTTTATCTTTATAGATAAATAAAACCTTAAAACTATATTTGGAGAAAATGCGTTGATTTAATACGATTTTTTTAAAAATTAAGATTTAAGGGTGTTGTAAGAGTTTCCCTCAAAATTTTCTAACTTACACACTCATTTTTAATCGTAAAAGCATGTCACTTGCAGGTGATGTTGATGATGACGGCCAATTATCAACTTGAAGGATGTGGGCACAAAGGGGGGTGCCCTCTGTGTGTGGAGGGGGGTCTTTCTAAGGGAACCTAACCCGTATTTACGCAAGGAAATCCAAGATTCGAAGAAAATCACGGAAAACTCCGAGAGATTAGGCCGACGGGCGCGATTGGGTTCAAAACCAGCACCTCCCGTCTACCAGCTTTGAGAGTAAAACTTCTCGGCCACTGGTGGGGCCCATGTCACTTGCAGAAATAACTATTGAATTAATTTAGAATCTAATAATCTTTCATTTTTTGATAACTGAATTACATGTTGAATTATAAGCGATTGTTGTTTGATGAAAATTTTATCGGCTGTCACATCTAGAAATTCAGTTCTAATGTTAAATGCTTTTAACAGCATTTTGTGAAAGATTGCTTTTAATGAAAATTGGAAAAACCGTTCGATTTCACAGTTTTTAAATCAGCATCTGTCACTCTCATGCAAGTACAAACAAATATGAATTCTGGAAAGTAATCAGTTTGTATTTGAAAAAAGTCTTAAGGCTGCTCTTAAATTCAAAGAAGCTATTTTCTGATACATTTTTTAATTCATTTTTGCTAGAAAACACATTAAATTAGAAGGTGTTCTTATTCAGAAGCTATGTAACCGAATGACTTTTCCATTTTATGGTAAAAGCAGAGGATTTTACAGAAAATACTGTAAAAGTTGGCGATTTGAACCAAATTCACGACGCAGCAGAGCAAGAAAGAAGAAAAATTTGTCGTCACGTAACAAGAATGGCTTATAACTCTATATGTAATTTATTTATCTGAAAATGGAAAACACTAGTATAATAAAAATCACTTCAATAGGCCTTTTAATTTTATTCCTTGAAGTAAAAAAATGAATCAGACAATGTGTCATAAAATTTTGTGTTACGGTACAAACTAAGAAATTAAGTTTCTTTAAGGTTGTAATGAAATCCCAGCTGCTTACTTTCTGATTAATTTTTAAATTCATTTTTGCTCTCAAACGCTTCAAACTGGGAAATTCTCTTATTTAGAAACTACATAATATGCCGTGCTTCTTGATTTTTTGATAAATGAAGAAAATATTGCAAAAAATGCTGTCAAATTTGGGGTTTTGAACCGAATTTTCCGAAGCGGGAGATCTGGAAATGAAAAAAAGGGTCATACTGAGAAAATAATTGTTTAAAACTCAAATTTTAATGAATTGAGCGAAAAATGAAATCACGCGGTCTCTTATACATCTCTTTAAAAATCACCTCAGCAAGTTTCATATTTTTACTTTTAAAAATGTGTCTGAAAATGTCTCAGAAAATTTCGAGCTGTTGAGGGTGGAAAATACTTTTTCGAATACACTCTTAACCACTTTTGGATGCATGTTTTAGAAATGATAACGCAATTCTCAGTTTTGAATTCATGAGAATTTAATGCTCTGCTTATTATTAATTTATAAGCATGTGCATAAGAGAATCTTGCGTGATTATAATAATTATATATTCCGTAAAAATTAAATTTGATCAAGAAATACTTATTAAAGTTTGTTATAAAACATCGTGCAACCGCTTTGGAATTTTAAAATTTTCTTTAGAATTTGAAAAACAAATTAAGTTTTGAAAGAAAATAATAAATCAATATTTAAATACCATAGTTCCAAACAAGTTAATACTCGTAATAATAATAATAGTAAGAGCAATAATACCAAGGGCAATAAAAGAAGCACTAATTAGCGTTCATAGGAATATTTCAGCAGCAAGAATATCCTTGTATTTAGAATGTTGTTCTTTTTCCCCCAGCATCTTTCGTTCAAATTCATACAGAGAATAATTTTAAGTGAAAATTATTTCTAGCATATTAATTGAAATGCGAAATATCTGTATATAAATGTTAATATTTCATATGTTTGAGGTTATTGAAGAATATTAGAATGAAACAGCCAAAGGTACAGTCTCGAGAAATTAGTTTAAACCTGACGAAAATATTTTTTTCCATACATAATTATTCTATGTCAAATATTTAAAAATATATATTTATAAACGAAATATAATATGTTTGGGGGGGGGGGGGGTATTATTAGTTAACAAGTGTTATTTCTTCGTAAAATTTTCTCTTCTAAAGTAGTTTAAAAAATTCTCCAATGTTTAAATTCTTGTGTAAATATATATTTATATATGGATTTTTTATCATCATACTTTTATTTATTTCCTTGTTTTGTTTTTTTTATTTGTGTATTTTATATTAACGGATATACATTTTTATATTGTCTTTTTTTCTGTGATTTTTTAGTTATTATTAACAAAAAAATTTTATTATATACCTATATAAAATATGTGTATAAAATTTTTGTGAGTTTAAAAAAAAAAGCGTCCAATTTAGCGAATTAATGCCAACAGAAAGGTGTCTTTCTAACAAAAAAAAAAGCTCTCACTTCGTACCCATAAGTATAAGAGACGGGGGTGACAATGACATCCGTTCCCCGTGACGCCGAGCGCAGTTCATACAGGGGGAGGTAAAGAAGGGTCCCCATTATCGTTTCATTTATGTTTTAGCATTTAGTAATTAAAAAAAGTTTTCTTAAAGCTTTATACACCGTTGCCGAGACATTTGTATGTTAATATTTCATATGTTTGAGGTTATTGAAGAATATTAGAATGAAACAGCCAAAGGTACAGTCTCGAGAAATTAGTTTAAACCTGACGAAAATATTTTTTTCCATACATAATTATTCTATGTCAAATATTTAAAAATATATATTTATAAACGAAAAATAATATGGTTTTTTTTTTTTTTTTTTTTTTGGGGGGGGGGGTGGTATTATTAGGTAACAAGTGTTATTTCTTCGTAAAATTTTCTCTTCTAAAGTAGTTAAAAAACATTCTCCAATGTTTAAATTCTTGTGTAAATATATATTTATATATGGATTTTTTATTATCATACTTTTATTTATTTCCTTGGGTTTTTTTTATTTGTGTATTTTATATTAACGGATTATCAAATTGATCAAAAACTGTAGCAATGTATACAGCAAACGCGCGCATAATTTATAATTAGATTACAAAAATTGTATTTTTGAAATTTAAATCAGATTTTTTCCCCCCACAACATTAAAATATTTGAATAGGTACTAAATATTATGTTTTGAAATTATTTAACATTTAGTTAGATGTTTTTTAAATGTGTAATATTTCTTTTTACACAGTTTAATATTGTTATAATTAACAATAACAAATATTACATTTTTTACAAGTGATTTAGTGATAATTTCCATTACTGATTATAATGCTTTTTATGTTTGTTAGATAAAAAACCATGCTTTTTACAAACTTACTGTACTTAAATTTTTCACAATACTCAGGAATTACGCTTCGAATCAATTATTTAAAGCTTTGTTTTGTGTATTCATAAGTCACAATACCTGTAGAAACTTTCCAAATTATGTTCATCTTAGATTTGAATACTTTTTTATGTCATTTTAAACATTTAAAAAATTTTTGATTTTAATCAATGATTTAAAAAAAAAAAAAAATCACTTGATTAAAATCCTGATTTAAATCAACTTATTTAAATCGTTGACACCCTACTATAAAATTAAGTCTATACTTTAGAAATATTTTGAGAACTAAGAAAAAAAGAGACATTTTAAATATACGAATTCATCAAATGCTCATAGACTTTACATTAGTGAGGGGAGATCAGAAGCTGAGAGACAGGCCCCCTTAAGGCTGTTCTTAACTGCTTTGCTCAACAAGCGCAAAACGTTTTGACGCACTTACAAATTCATTTTTTAACGGATAGGTATAAAATTGGAAAGCCTGGCCATGGAAGCGATTTGGAATTGAACTGTTTTTTTTTTTCATTTTTTGATCAATTGAGTTGAATCCTATTGAGTTACATGCAATTTTGATCACGTGACAAACACGCTTTTCGCCCGCTCTTGAGAGTTCTTTCTTCCTTCGCGCGGAAATTCGGTTCAAAACGCCCACTTTGATACTATTTTATGAAAGATCTATTGCGTTTGCAAAAAAATGGAAAAAACAACTCAATTACATAGTTTCTGAACAACAACACCAGTTAGTTTCATGCATTTTCGAACAAAAATAAATTAAAACTTATGTCAGAAAGTTGCCCTGTTCGATTTGAGAAAACAGCCTTAAGCAAAAACTGGATCTGTTTTGCAGAACATTTGGTTTTTTTAGTTACCAGAATTGAAAGGTACGAATAGAAAGTTTAATTTATTTATTGATATTAATTTTCTCGGAGGATAAACTTAAGAGAATTAAAGAAATGGCCATCTCTCCGATAAATATAACATGCTAATAAATAATTAGCATTAAATTAAATGATTTACTGTTACAACGACAACGGATGCTGTCATGATTTTATTCGTTTTGTTTACATTAGTATCGAAGGCTTTATTAAATGCTCCTCCATTCCGGCGGCACTATTAATATATTTCTCGTCAAGCAGACCAATCTATACTTAAAACTGCGCAAACAATACAAAATGCAACGATTAAGAAATATTTAATATTCATGTAGAATTGAAAATTTATTTTATTTTTTCCCGGGGGGGGGGGGGGGGCGCGTTAGTTAATAATCTGATGAATAGGAATGGATAAACTGGTTGATATGTTTGAAACATATAAACGTAAAAAGGAAAACAGAATTAAAATTTGTCTTCCACCGGAGGTTCAGGGAGACAGAATCCCCTTCAATAACGGAAAATTATTAGTTCCTCTCTCTTTTAGTGTTTAATTGTCCTAATGTACTTTATCATTTTTAAATAAAATAATCAGGTAGGCGAAATTTAATTGATAACTAAATTTTTTTTCATATGCTTAGAGAATGTACCAAGTACCACTGAACACCCACCAGCGAAAATCCCGCTAAGCTCTATGAATCTGTCGTAAAGCTGACATTTTTCTTAGGCCTTATAAACTTAGAGAACGAATAATCTAAGCAAATACAAACAATTTTATCATCTTAGTTTATACATGTATATAGTATTAAATTAATTTTTATCTGAAAGAGCTGATGATAGATAACACGACTGACAATATAGCAGCCTAATTAGTAATAAAACCCCATGAACTCTAAAAGCACGTGAAAAAAAAAAAAATGTAGCAGGTAACAAAGTAATCGAAAAAGAGTAACAAAATGCACAAAAAAAGTAAGCGGTTCGAAAAAAAGAAAAAAAAAATCCTGCCCAACAACGCGTAAATTTATGAATTTATGACTTATTTTTAAACATAAAAACATGCTACTTTCAGGTATGATGAAGTGTGATCGAACAGTAACTGAACAGCTTTTTTCATTTTCCGATAAATGAACTCCATCTTGGATTATAAGCTATTGTTGTCTCAGGACGGCGGATTTTTTTTTTCCATCTCTGCGCTATCGGGTTCTAAAATTCGGTTAAAAACGTCAACTTTGGCAGAATTTTCTTAAATTTTTTTCTGCCTTTACCGAAAAACGAAAAATAAAAATAGTTCTATTACACAGTTTCTTAACAAGAGCACCTGCCAATTTGATACGTTTGCGAATAAAAATGAATTGAAAAATGAGCTGAAAGGTAGCCAGATTGGATTCGAATTTTGCCTTTAGAATTCAAATTATTTTAAATAAAATGAGTTCTATTGTTATAAAAAGTAAGTTTATAAAACAAATATTTCGTAAACATAATGACAGCAGTATTTGAATAACATTTTCGTTAAACGTTCTATATTATGAAAAAAATGAATGAATATTAAATATCTTCATCATAGAATTGAACTAAAACTGATTTTTTTTTTTTTTTTTTTTTTTTTTTTTTTTTTTTTTTTTCCTGTCGCCTAAAATTATCGAATTTACGAATCTCATTTATATAAAACTGAAAGACATACCAAGCTGCGTCTTTTCCCGCCATGAACGCAAGAATTGTGATTTCTAGTTACAAAGTCTCACTCTCTCAGATTATCTTCAATGTTCATTTTAATTTAGAAGTGATATTTTATTAGCTTACAACATACTAATTTTTATTGCTTAAGTTAATTCACTATATAATTTATTTTCTCAAAGAAAGCACTCATCGATGGGTCGAATATAAATAAATTGCTAGTCTATATAAGGTTTAGCAAATGGAAATACGAATATAATCGCGCAAAATACTGAATTTAGCTAGGTACTTTACTTTAAAACAAAATTTCAACAAAAATTTTTCTTTCTCAAATCTCTAAGGTAGCAGTGCTTACAAACACACGCACAAAATAAAGAAAAAAAAATCTATACATACAAAAATTAAGTTCAAAATTATACAGTTTTGTTAAGATTAGAGTTATTTATTTAGTTTAAAAGTTTCTAAAGTTTATTTACCACTATTTTCGAATAGTAATTTTATCAAATATCTTAATTCTTACTTAAAACCACCACCCTCTCGACTAATATAAATTTCAGGTTCATAATAATATATATTTACAAACAATGAACTGAAAAGTTTGTTAAAGTTACAAGAAGATTACAAGGCTAAAATTTCTAATGCAGAGCATTTTCAACAATGATCAATTCAAGCTTCAAAAATTTTAGTCTTGTAATTTAACAATTTTATTACATTAAATTATTAAATATTAATTATTATATCAAGTTTTTAAAATGATGAAATGGAGTTACATTTTTTTGTTTACTTAAACATAGGTAATTTAGTAATTACTAGAACTATTAAAGACATTTTTAAGTTTCTGCCGGTTTTTAACGGTTATAACCAGTTTTTGCCACTGGCAGGGCAAAAACCAGTTTCTGCCAGCAAAAAGCCAACCCTGCCCACTAACCAATTTTTTTTTTCGAACATGCGACCTAACCAATGCTCTTTTCGAACCCAAAAACGATAGAATACAAAATTTAGTCAAAATCGTTAAAGTCGTTTTATAGATAAAATTAGCTTGACCTACGGTCACCCAAAAGGGACCCACTACTCTAAATTCATCGAACATATGACCTATCCCAATGGTCTTCTCATGCCCAGAAACTATATAACATAAACTTTTGTCAAAATCGTTTCAGTCGTTTTTTAGATACAATTATCTTGACTTAAGACATGGGAATGCTTGGAAAAACCCCGGAAAAGTTGGGAAAAGAACCGTTTTTTTTTTCAGTTTTTTTCCGAATTTTTCAATTTTTCCAAATTGGAAAAATTGAAATTTTATTTATAAAATAATGTAGTCAAAATTTTATAATTGCTACATTCTGTTACTTTTATTTATATTTTTATCATGTTTAGTGTCCCTCATGAAAACCTTAACATGGAAAATCTTATCTGTAAGCAGGGATCTCTTTAGAAAGAATTTGAGTCTCTTAAAGGATCCTTCACAGTTTTTTTCTCCTTTAAACATATGACCCTTAACAAAATTCTTTCTCTTAAAAATAGACATTTCAGAATTTTTTTACAATCTCCAAATTAAATCCTTCACAAATGTAATGATTTTACAATTTAAAAAAAACCTGTTGTATAATAGCTGCAATAACCAATGAATCTATTATCTAGCTGTTTATATGTACAAAAGACCATCTCAATAAGGGGACCGGCTAACTGCGCCTATGCGGACCCTTCATTACCTTCCCCCCCCCCCCCCCCCCCCCCGTATGAACTGCGCTCGGCGTCACGGGGAACGGATGTCATTGTCACCCCCGTCTCTTTACTTATGGGTACGAAGTGAGAGCTTTTTTTTTTTGTTAGAAAGACACCTTTCTGTTGGCATTAATTCGCTAAATTGGACGCTTTTTTTTAAACTCACAAAAATTTTATACACATATATTTTATATAGGTACATAATAAAATTTTTTTGTTAATAATAACTATTAAATCACAGAAAAAAAGACAATATAAAAATGTATATACGCTTTAGAACCTGCGTAAAATTACTGGCTGCTTTATGAATTTATCAAACTATTATTTATCACCTTTTTTCAACCACTTTTTCAAAAATGTAGATTGTGTTCTTAATTAAACAGTTAATTGTTTAATAATTAAAAAATTAATCTGTATCATCAATTTGAAAATAAATGCAATTTATCAATAACTTTAAAATATAAGCAGTATTTAATATTGGTTTACATAATTATTACAAAATATTAATGCACATAATTTTGTATGTTACTAAAGAAATTTTTAATTTGCAGTTTTTTGTAATTTCTATAATTACATAATTAAAATTTTATTATTTAAAGCAAAAAAACATAGATTATGTTAGTAATTGGAGGGTTATTCATTTTTAAATGCTTAATTCTTGATAGATGTTTAATATTTTAACACAAGGAAAAAAAATAAAAAAAATCCGATTTAAATTTAAAAAAATCTGATTTAAATCAAAAAAATCCGATTTTTTTTTATTTATTTTTTTTTTAATTATGATTTTTTTACACCCTATTTTATAGGAAGTGTTAAAATATTACTCCCAGTTCGCCCGCTTTTAACACATAAAATATTAAATTCAGGATAGATTTTAGAAATATTTTGAAAACTAAGAAAAAAAAAAGAGACATTAAGGAGAGCACACAGAAAAAAGATGTTAAAAATATTAATTTCCCGAGAAGATATTTTAAATATACGAACGAAGCTGAGTGACCAGCGGCCAGCCCCCTTAAGATCGATCCCAGAAGCTACACAATGCATTAGATAATAACCAAATGTTTTTTCTTTCTTCTTCTTTCCCGCAAATACATACATGTGTGCATGCACTATAATTATAAAATTTATAATTATCTTCAAGTTAAAAGAGGAGAAAAATCTCATGCATTTATTTCACTTGTACTCTTATTAATTTTATAAATTGAAATTTTAAAATCTCTAATTATCGATCATAAAGCGTAATTGTTATTAAATTCTTTGAAATACTATACACATTGCAGATTACAATGATTGAATTTTCAGAATAAAATTGTTATAAACGATGAAATTTATTTTCGTGTAAGAGAATCTTTAATTTTCTTTATAAAAGAAAAGTATAAAGTTATCTGGGAGAATGTGTAATTTCAGGATATAGTATCTTTATTATTGTTATGTATGGTCTTTTCTCGACAAAATAAAATTAACCCTTTATCTACTGACGGTACTTATAAATACCATTAAAATAACTTGTTTTAAAATTCATTCAATACATCAATTAGTAGTAATACAGTTTAAAATGAGTTATAGGTACATTACTTTATTTTGTTCCAAAAGCATTATTGGTTATACAAAACAAAAATATTTTTAAAAGGATGATTTCTTTTGCTTTTGCATCTTTTCAGCTTTTGCGTTTTGTGTGTGTGTGTGTGTGTGGGGGGGGGGGGGGGGGGGTTCAATTCGGAAATATTTCTATTGTAAGAACATTATATTTGTACATTACGTAATTCTACAAAATACTAAGAAAAATATTTAAAATAAAAGATTTGAGTGGGGGTTATAAAAATGTTGCACAAAATCAATATAAATTCAATCCTTCCAAATCCTTCTAAAATTTATTAAATGATTATGTAAATCTTCTAATGTAGTTTGTTCACGAAAAATGCTTTAGTAGATAAAATTTTCATGAATTCATAATTTAGTACATAAAGGGTTAAAGGATTAGATTTCATTTTTTAATCCAAGAAAATTAATTGAGTAATAATGAAAAATGTTTGGTGGCGACATCTATTATTTCAAATAAAACAAAGAACCTAAACACATTTTTGTTTTCATTGTTCTTTTTCTTCTTCTTTTTAAAAAAAAAACTTTGCTTTCACTCCTACTTTTTTGAAAACATAAAGCATCACGGTTGATTCTGTTCCGAATTTTCCGAAAATTAAAAGCGTTCAATTCCGAAAATTTTGATAAAACGGTCATCATTTTGAAAATTCGGACATTAAAATAAAAAAATAAACGAAAGAAAAAAAAAACTAAATGGAAAACATAAAACCCTTTTATTAGATATTAATCAATTGTGAATCCTGTTTCTGGGGCGGTTTCTTCTTTGGGGGGCAGGGTTTGAAATTGCGAGCAAGACTGCTTGAATCGCACACAAAATGGGAAAATCCCACATAATAAAATAATGCTGTGCGGCATTTTACCTCCCTTAAATTATTTTATAGGCATGTGATTCTTCCGCGAATATTTTTTTATGCTTGTAAAAGTCAGCGACTATTTTTTCTTTTGTGTAATTTCGCAAAATTAATTCGTGAATAAGGAAAATACCGTGAATTTCGTTAAAGGTCTCAGAAACAAATACGCGATTTCTCAGACGCGATTCTTCAGAAAAAAAATCGTAAATTTCCGCAATATGTCGCAGAGGGAAAAAAAATAATCAAATTCATCAGTCAGTCCCGGGGAAAAAAGAAAAAAAAAACGCAAATTTTGTCAAAAGAATCGCGAATTACTTTATAATTATTGTGCTAAAAAATCGCGAATTTTGTCAAAAGATTGCGCAAAAAAATCGCGAATTTCGATAAACTATCGAGGAAAAATATCGAGAATTTCAATAAGATCGCACAAACAAAAAGCGAATTTTATCGATAGCGTTACCGACGGACACATTTTTGCTGTATGATATAGATAAATATATAGCCCAAAAATAGTGAATTAGTTTATAAATTTAAAATGAAATATAATTGGTTTAATTTCACCTCAAACTGTCCAACAAAAGGCTGGAATCTGAATTGCCATGTTTTTAGAGACTCCTTATCCAAAATTACTCTGACCCCGACTTAGCATTACTCACTAGCAATTATTGCATATTTTAAATAAAAGGTGATGTGCATCTTCGTGAAATTCTGTTTGTGAATTTTCTTTGAGGAGGTAGGGGGGGGGGGGGGGGCATAAAAAATCTATACTTGTGCAGCTGGTGAAAATTATAATTTTGGCCCTGGTGTGTACACATATGAGGAGCAAACATTCAAACCGTGTTTTCTCACAAAAAAATTAAAAATGAGTTATTGTTATTTTTATGAACTCTGTGTTAAATTGCACAGAAATAAACGGTATTTTTTACTAAAAAAATTTTTTCTCTGATTATAACTCAATTTTAAAACTTGACGTTTCAATCAAAGAGTGTTTCCTCCAAAGCCTGCATTCAATCAAACAGTGATTTCTCCAGTCTGCCAATCACAGTTGCATAGCTGCCAACTCTTCCGCTTTTTCAGACCACAAAAATTTAACAGAAATTTTTGCCTTATTTAATCGGCAGATTGCGGCGATCTAAAAAGGTAAAATTTACTATAAAATTTTTGTGGTCTGAAAAAGCGTAAGATGTTGGCAGCTATGCAGTTGTCACTTAATGTGTATTTTCGAAACCTACCATACATATCACAATTGAAACGGGTTGTTTTAGAGAAAAATAAGAGAACTGTCAAGGTTAAAGGCTTCCAGAATTATAGATTTCAAGATCTAAGTGAAGAATATGATGTAAATCTTCTTAACAAGGGAGTTACTGTTGCCTTGTTCAAAGGGTTGTTTTAGAATCTCTTCCTCTTAGCCACGCCATATCAGTTAAAAAGAAAAAATACGTTAAAAACTTTTGAAGGTAATGTATGGTGAACAGTGGCAAAATCAACCTGATGATGTCTTCAAATGGTACAACCACATTATCCATATTATAAGCCTGCGATAAAGAAGAGGGGGATGCGTGTGACTGTCCAGATGAAGATATTGGTTTTAAAATTTGAAGTGGATTTCTGGCAAACGAGTATTTATTTAGTAAATATTTAATGAATACTACGAGGTACCACAATCTGTCATTTTATTTTATCAATAATCAACTGAAATTTGGTATTTATTCAAATAAAATAATGCTTTTGTATTATTTGTGAGTTAGAACTTATTTCATTCAAAAGGCGTTTTATCCACTTGTCAAACAATCAAAACATGTTTCCTCCTCTGAATTCGGTCAAAAAGTGATTTCTCCAAATATTAAATGCATTTTATTAATTTGTTTTATGTTTAATATCTTAGGTATGCTTGCAATTCTTTCTAATAAACAGTAATAAAAATACACAATAAAAATGAGAATTAAATACAAGTTATTTTCTTACTTATCAGTTTTTTGAAAATTTAAATCTAAAGGAGAAAGCATGGTTTGAATGTTTGCTCCACATATGTGAAGGGTGCATTCATAAAGATAATAAAATTACAATGAACTGTAATAAAGTTTTTAGTGACCCTTGATTTACAGAATGCATGTTTACGTACGGGCCTCTACAAATAACAAAAAAACTGGTTGCTAGTAAAAAATATTTATCACCCCCTTCACCTCATCGCTTTTAGGTTTGTTTGTTTGTTTTTTCAAATTTTAAGTTTAAGCATGGATTTTCGAAAAGTGCAAAAGTTTTTTATGAATTAGTTGAAAAAGAATAATCATGAGCAACCACATTTTGAATTGTTTTAACTTTTCAACTCCGTTAATAATTAATTTTTAAAAGATTATATAAATTAAGTTTTTCAAAGAATTTATCAGAGTTACATAACTCTCAGCTTTATATAAGATAACTAAAAAAAATTGAAAAATGCATTATCAAGTTTGAATGAATTAATATGCAATATCATAAGAAAAAGAATTATTTACAAAAATCATTATTTTCCTTCAAGAATAATTTAGGCAAAATAATGAACAATATCATTAAAATATCAACTTTAACCCTTTCAAGGGCAAGGCATTTCTGCTCAAAAAATGTTCAAATAATTAATTCACATCGCAATTAACCAACAAATTTATTTGAAAATAATCAAAAGCCTTTTTTCATGCTTATTATGAGATCGAAATTGTACTAAAAAATTACTGGTGCTATTTGGATATTTAGGCATCAAAATTAACCGTTTACAGACTGCAAACGGCACCCCTCAAAAGGTCAAGGCAGTTCACCTAGATAAAAATTTTACAGACACTTGGTCTGTTAATACTTTGAGCCGGCAGTTAAAATATTTTGTTCACCATTGGTGACTGCATTTGTTGAGTCCTGTTTAGTAGTAAAACAACGCTTTGCTTGTTTTGGCATTTTCATCTGCAGTTTTGGAAAATATGCAATCCTAGTAAATATGCTGATATGCTAGTGGCAATTTATATTTTTTATATTAACACGTTAAGTGCCACATCAGTCACCGCTTACTGACACTGGACTTTTCGTTTAGAATGCGTCATTCACCGATAACTGGCAGTCTAAAATATGATATAAAACTAAATATATATATATTGTTTTAAGTAATTACAGAAAATTTATTTAAAATTTGCTTACCTTTTATTTATTACAGGATTATGCTTTCTTAAAAATTACTTAAAACATTGTAAAATTTTCAGCTTCAGTGTCAGTCACCATGACACTTAACATGTTAATAAAAGAAAAGTATTTGATTCATGGATTTTTTTTTTCTTTCCTCCTGATGGATGTGTTTGGAGCAGGGTTTGAAAAAGACTGTTTTTTTTTTTTTTTTTTTTTTTTTTTTTTTTTTAACCAGCCCACTGGGTCTTTAAAAAAAAAGGGGGGGGGAGGGGGGGGGGGGGGTTCGGGCTTTATTGAGGTTTTTTTTTTTTTTTTTTTTTTTTTTTTTTGAGAAAACTTTAAATGTCTAATTTTCATATACATAATACCTAACTTCTTCATTTATCAGTGATCCTGGGTATAATTTTGCATTAATTATAAATTAACAATATATATATATATATAAAATTGAAGTTAATTTAAAAGGTATATTTGTATCTCATGGGACTAGTTTGCTGCATTAAGACTATATTAAACCAACTACAACTGGATTTTTTTAATCTAATTCTTACCTTAAGTTAAACATGCTAAATTAATATAATTTCCTTAATTCACTTTAAATCAGAAATCAGTTGAAGACAACATATTTGAAAGAAATGGGATTCGTAATATTTTTGAAAATTTTAGCAAAATTTGCTACATATATATTGCAATAGTATTAAATGTTAAATTAGATTGTCATAGAAATAGAAATCAGTGTTAGTGGTAAATTTAGATTGTAAATGGTCATACACTTTTAGGTTTGCTGCTTTATCAACTCCTAAATGATTATGTAATTTACTCCAAACCAGACCAAATGTAGAAAAGTATTGTTAGATTGAAGCAGAGATAGCTGGTGCTGAATGTAAAGAAAAGAAAAACGGACAAAATCCAGGAGGAAACTCTTCTTCTTCACTCTTTTTTGCCATAATCTGCCACCATTTTTGGGTTGAAAACTCAAACTTGAAGCAGGATAATAAATGGGATCATTTATCTTAAAAGCTATAACACCTTGGCAAGTAATCAGGATGGTGTTAAAGTGCCATCTTTAGCCATAAATTAAGATTTGAAGCATTTGGATGCATTTTAGATTACAGGCATGAAAATCTTCTTTCTTTTCAGCTAATTTCTTTTTTTGGTCATTTTATCTTTGCTTAGAAATTCCTTTAAATCTGGTTCTTTTGAAATATATTTAAATTGGCATTTATCTTTGCATTCTCTAAAACTTTAAATCAAGAATTGATTGATTAAAAATATTCTTCAATCAATTAAAAATCAAATTACTTTTAATAAACTCTTGTAAAACTTATGTTCATTATTTTACTTAGATTAAATAATGATACAGTTGCGAAAGCACAAGAAAATTTGAAGACACCTACAATGGGTTTTTTCAAGTGGGCCCGCCTGAAAAAACCTGGGCGTGTTTTTTTTTTTTTTTTTGGCAGGCCCACTTGAAAAAACACTGATTTGGAGTAGGGATGGGGAATTTGAAAACCCAATTAAACCTATCTGGGCTGGGTAGGGTTTCTCAGCATTTATTTTAGATACGTTATTGCTCTCCCTATGCACTAGTGTGTTATTTAGGAGTTTGCAAAAATAAACTCAAAATGTCATACTTTTTCAGGCTTTAGGAAAAGTCTCCGTCCTGTCCTGTGATTATTCATTTTCAGTGAACATAAAGACATTGGAGCCATAGTTTTAAGATAATCTTTAATGTAAATAGTTTATTCAAACTAATGATATTTTCATTAACAATTTTTGATAGAAAACCTCCCCCCCCCCCCCTTACATGTTCATTTCAACACAATTATTATTATGTTGTAAGGATACATGCTGAAAATATTCTGATAATCCTAAATAAATGTTTACTCAAATTTTGCAAGCAGCAACTGTGTTGTTTATATGAACTGTCTGGTACATAAATTAAAGATTACTTATTACTGAATGAGTTCTACATTTCTACTACAAAATTTATTTTATTCATAAGAAAGTAGTAAAGATACTCTTGCAAGTTTTAATATCTAAATGTGTACAGTCTCTTTCATTTTTATCAAAATTAAAAAGTTGAAAAGATGTTTTAATAATTTTTAAAAAATGTCAATTTATTGAAATGAATTGGCAAAGTGACAGTATAATTAATTGCCTGTGTAAATAAAACAAATATTAGTTATTAACTTCTACATGAAATATATATATATGTGATAGACTAATAAACTAAACTCTAAAAAAATTAAGGTGCAACTCTTTTGTGTCTCCTCTTAACTTGCAAGCAAATATATATTATAGAGCGCAAAAATAAAACTAGCTATTGTGACATGTGCTTGCAAATTGCTTTCACTTTCGTCATTTCTAAATATCTCATAATTCCAATTTTAGAGCAAAAATTGTACCTTGAAATAAAGCTAACTTATGAACTTGCGAGTAACAATAACATCTGTTTGGGTTTGAAACACTAATATAAAGTAACATCTTCAATACTGTAAAATAAATATGCAAAACCAAGGAGAAACTGGCAGGATTACCACAACGTGTGATTCACCTAAGCTTGGCAGAGACACCTTTTAATGGTTAACATAAAAACATGAAATTTGGATGAACTATTTATTATAGAGTAGATGCTGCTTATTGTGATTACACTTATTTTATCAATTGCATTATGTAATCAAAATTAGTTGGAACTGATTGTCGATATTCAATTTTGCATTAACCTCTTGCGCTCTGTGATGTACGTCATGCTATTCTGGTCATTTCCGACAATGACGTCGCAGCTGATTTCCTTCAGAATTCCCACCAGAAAGTTTTAACAGGGTTGGAACAACAAAAAAAAAAAAAAAAAAAAAAAAAAAAAACCAGTTAATTTGGTTTTAACCAGGTTTTTTTGCTTTAAACCGGGTTTTTAAAAATATCTTTTCCTATTACATATACTACATGCATATTTATTGATAAAAATAAACATTGTTGGATATATAAGTAATATAACTTCATTTAAAAGTAATTTAAATTAAATAATTACAATCAGTTATGTAGAAAATTGAAATCATTTTTAGTAACAGCTATGCATTATGTCCAAGAATGAAACGCTTTACCTAGTGAAACATTGATACCTTGAAAATTTTGATTTAGTACTATATAGTCTTTTGATTAGTACTATAAATAAATATATGATGTAGTTTCGTGAATATAATATACTTTCTCGTGGCTATTCAAAAAAATTCCTTCGAAATATTTGTTATCTGAGATGTCTGATTTTTCTGTTAGAACAAACACTACATGAGCAATTATAATCTTTTATTGAAAATAAAGCTTTTAATAAGGAATTCCTGGAATAATTTGACATTTAGCAGTAGAGTCTTTACACGTTTCAAGAAGTATTGTGTATTGTCATTTGGCACTTCTCTGAAACTGCCAGGTTTTAAAAAGAGCAACAGTTAATAAGCAGAAATACCTATTTACCAGCTTTTTAGACTACTTAAAATGTATGGTAGTTTTATAAAAGTTGTCATCCACTAAAACATTAAAACAGCCATCAAACTTAATACACAAGATTTTTTCCTAAGCTATCTCATAATACATATTACTTTTGAATGTCTTCTTTTTAGGCATTTTTATGAGACTTTTTCCTATTATGTCTCAAGCGAACCTTATCTCGATTTCTCCCGCCCCATTTTCTTGTCAGATCCAAATAGTGGATTTGATCATGATATATAGGATTTAAATATATCTTGTTACACATTTTGCTTAAAAATAAACAAGTGCTTAACCAACCAGCACCCAATTTTTCAATGTCCTCTTATTCGACTTCATATCTTGAATTTCTTTTTTATTTTTAAAAGATAATCTCTACAATAAAGAAAATTTTCGTTTACAGCTTGACTGAAATCTTAAAGATCATTTTATGATATTAATTGATGTAAATAATCTGCATTTTCTCAAATAAAAATATTTTATGCAAAATATAGAATATTTTTAATCTATTTTATCTTTGCTTTTTTCTCTTTAAAGCCCCAGAACCAGATACACATCAATACATGCAATTTGCATTCTGAATGTATACAAACATGACCTAGACTCACTATGCCTCATGGTGACTGTTGAGATAGACTATTAAAAGTAGAAATTATTTATATCCAATAATTTGAAACACTTAAATTACAAAAATGAGAAAATGTTATATTAGATTTGTTCTAAAGTGTTTTGAGAAAAAAAACAGTTGGTTTAAGTTAAAACTCATTGGTGCTAACCCTGGTTTTAACTCTTATTTTTGCTTTACAAGTTGATTGATTTTCCATAAATAAAGTAAAATAAAATTACCAATTAAATTTTTGTGGTGTGAATTCAAAATTTCAAAAAAAAAAAAAAATTGCCAGATGTGGCAACACTGGACATTCATCCACTAACAGCGCCAGAGCGCAATGGGTTAATATGAATAACTTTGTGTGATCAATTCTTTGTTTAAAATTATAGATTTTTTAGCTCTCGATAATATTATGAAAGAAGATTATGATGTAGGGCTCATACGGTTATCCTAAATAACACCATCGCCATTTTGTGAATGATCCTTATTTTTATTGATGAAATAGCATTTTAAGGGTGTATTCGAAAAAATATTTTTCCACCCCCAACAGCTCGAAATTTTCTGAGACATTTTCAGACTCATTTTTAAAAGTAAAAGCATGCAACTTGCTGGGGTGATTTCTGAAGGCATGTTTAACATGCCGTGTGATTTCATTTTCAGCTCAATTAATTAGAATTTGATTTTTAAACAATTATTTTCTCAGTATGACCATTTTTTTCATTCCCAGATCGCCCGCTTCGGAAAATTCGGTTCAAAACGCCCACTTTGACAGCGTGTTTTACAGTATTTTCTGCATTTATCAAAAAATTAAGAAGCACGGCACATTATATAGTTTCTAAATAAGAGAATTTCCCAGTTTGATGCGTTTGAGAGCAAAAATGAATTTTAAAATGAATCAGAAAATAAGCAGTTTGGATCGAAATACACCCTTAAATGATACAAAACAATTGGTATGTCAACTTTTTTCCTTTATTATAATTTAGATAATTTTAAAGATCCGGGCAGGGATTTCTTTTGTGTGTGATCTTGAAGCAAAGGGAAAAATTTTGTAATTGACAAATGTCTAGAGATGCCATATAAAAAGTTTAACTTTTTGAAAATTAGTGGAGGATTATTTCATTAATATAAACTTGTTTCTTAACAGTTTTACAGTTTACATTGCTTAGTTATCCCCAATGGGTACAAATATATCAATCTTTTTGGGACATCTTGTATTTTCAATTACTATATTTATCAAAAGCTTTCCAGTGTAACTTAAATTGTCTGTTTTAAAGAAATGTTTTATTCTTTACTTCTAATTTAAGGTTTTTTGTACTAATATTTTTTCTTTTCTTTTCAGTTTACAGCAAGAAGCATTTGCCAAGCATAATTTATCCATCACACCCGGTAGCAAGTTAGTTTTACTGTCTGACCTCAAGAATTGTTTATACCAACTTAAATGTCTACTAATGGAGCGAGAGAAAGTAAAAGAGAAGCATTGTGACATTGGACCTTCTGAGTTGCCCTTATCCAAAAGGTGGTGTGGGAGTGCTCGAGAATGCTGAGCATGTCATCATTCCTTTCTCCACTGGCAGTTTTTGTGAGAGAAGTTTTAACATTAAGTTCTGTGTGATCCAGCAACCAAATGTTTTATTGAATCTCTTTATTTTTTTTGTCACATCATTTGTAGTATTATTGCTTTCCGCCTAAGCCAGTGGCAGATGTGTCTGTGTGAATCCCACCTGATCTTTTAGGACTACCATGCGTGCAAATTTTAATCTATTTTTTCATGTTATCTATTATGTTTAAGACTGCATTTACTGTACATAGATGTGTTAGTGTTAATAATGCAGAAAAACAAAAAAGGTAAATTAAATATGTTGTGATTATATATATATATGATGTCTTTTCTTTTCTTTAATTGATCATTTCAAAACTTTTGAAAACACAGAAAAAAAAAAAAAAAAACTTGTAGGCTTTTATTACCTTTGATAGTTTTGTGTTCTCAATTGGGAACATTGAATTGGAAAATCAATAACAAATTAAATTACATTCATGTTGATTTCAAACAGAAAAGAAGAAATGTACAGAAGATTACAAGAACCATATATATATATATAAATCTTTTTTTTTTTTTTTATGGTGCACAGATAAATTAACAAGTGATGCAGTTCTTCTACAATTGTGACGATGCATTTAATTTTTTTAACTTTCGTGTCCTCAATTGGGCAAAAAATCATATAACTAAAGCATTAAAAGGACACACTGTAGAAAAGAATTTGAAATTAGACTTAAATTTGGCTTATAAGAGTTAACCAATATTTCACACCTTTTAAATATTTAAAAATAAAACACTATGACTTTCAGAAATACTATTTAATGAAGGTTCCATATTTACTCGATAATTTTTCATACATTTCAATTTGCTGCTTTGTTATAGATGGTTGAATTATCTTGATGGCTTTTAAAAAATTTTCTTCTGTGATGTATTGCGCTGACATATCATGCCTTAAAGCATTCATTGCTGCCTACAGAATATACATGAAATGAAAAAAATATTATTACAACTTTTACTCAAGAAATACAGAAAGTCATTCACACTTTATGGAAACGATTTTGATAGTTAAGTTTTATGTATAAATGTTGTATATTTTGCAGCAATTTGCTTCCTATAGCCAAGCCATGGTTCTTGACTATAGATCTAACTCTAATTTTCCATGAAAGTAAACTTTTTCTTAGTAGTGTCATGTCAATATTATCCTATTCTTCTTGGATTGTTTTCCAAAGTCCGTTCAGTATCCTTAGATTTCGTTTTCCTAAGGCTTTCTTTAATAAAACCAAAAGCACAAAAGTCCATTGGAGAAACATCAGGAGATTTTACAGCTATTTCATAAAATGGGATACATTTTATTTCTGTTTTTGATTCTTTCTTTGCTAAATAAGCGGCAGTTGATTTAGATGTGTGACTAGAGGCTTTGTCCATGTGATGCTCAACTGTATCAATGTCCTTCCCATATAAGTCTGGAATTCCTACTTCAAAAATTGGTTCTAAAGTATTCTGCTGATAATAGGGTGAATTAATTTTGGCGATACTTGAGACTTTTTTTATTTTTAATTTGCCATTGTAGCAAAAAGTAACAAAAACCTGCGACTGTCATGAATCCCTTTGGGAACTTTTCTTTACACTGATGAAGCCATTCTGTACAGTCATTCCTGTCAGTTGAGCAATAGAAAATTGATCATTTTTATTGCAGTCACTTAAGGGGCTACTTCAGTCAGGCGAAAACACCCATTCTCTAATGTTAATCCACTGGGAGAAAATTTTTGAGATATCTCATTTGCATTTTAATATTTTTATTTATTTATTTTTTTGCATTGGATAGCTGAGGCCGTTTTTTACTATTTCAAATTTGTCTGCAGATTTTTATTTATGAGGATGCTTTCACCTTCAAAACCGGTTCTGAAAGTGAAAGTGTCCTCATTAAAAATACTTGTGAACAAAATTGAAAAAGTGCAAAACGGCCTTGTACAGATCTGCCTGTTATCCAATGCAAAAAAAAAATCATTTAAAAAACATTAAAATGCAAACGAGATATCTTAAAAAAACTTTCTACCATTGCATTAGCAAACGGGTGTTTTTGCCTGACTGAAGTGTAGCCCCTTAAATATACCCATGCCTCATCGAGTGTTACCACAAATTTCCATTTTCCAGCAGCTAGGTGTTTTTCATATAATTTTCTGCAATTTGTTTTTCTTTCAACAATAAGCTTTGGCAAAAGCAGATGAACTTTAGCGATACACCAAATAGTTATTTTGACTGAATGCTGAACATTTGGCTAGCTGAATAGTAACTGTTAGATTGAATACCAAATATTTGGCTGGCCAAATACTTTTATATCTCTGAGTTTAACGGTATTAAAAATTTAAATTTTAAACAATTTTACGTTTAGTACAGATATTTCAATTTTGACAAACAAGACTATTTTTATAAGTAAATTCTGCACAAAAAAAAAAAAAAAGAGTTAAAAAAGTTTTAAACTAGCCTCTTCTTAAATAACAAAATTTAAATTACATGCTTTCTTCAGTTTAATTCAAACAAATGAATAGAATTCTCTTATATTGAACAAGAAACACCATATCACCCCACTTATTCCATCCAAAAAATAAAGGTGTATAAGCTGTAGCTGAATTTTTGTTCACAACTGTAGATATTTTAGTGAGATTTGCATCATATTAATTTGTTTGTTTAGAATGTGATGATATCATTATAAGTACTGAATTTTGGCCAATGATACAGTATAAGTAATTATTAGCTGCATTCTTAATAAAAGAATGTCTAACTTAGTGCTGTTTAGATATGAATGGTTGCTATTTCCAGTATTTCTCATCATGTTATCGTATTTCGCAGAAATTAAAGTAACTCTGTTGACAATATAGGTTACAATACCTTCATTATTGTTAAAGTAACAAAAGAAAATTAAAATTTGACCTGGGGATACACTGTATTTTTGACTGAATAAGTGAATTGTGGTCCTGATTTGCTGGACAAAAAATTGCCTGTTTGATGCCTGTTATTATCGCTCAATTTTTTTTTTTTTTTTCCATTTTGTTTAGAAACACCCTGTGTGCAAAAAAGCAAGAAACAGATTATTTACCAGTCAATGTTCAGGAACTTCTATTTGTACATCATTAATCCCTATGAAGGTCGTCGTTAATGGTTAATTTTCTTAAGTGACACTTTTAAAACAGCAATGGAATAATATAAAATTACTAGCTGACCCGCCCGGCGTTGCCCGGGCCCATAATAATATTCTTAAATGAATCTGAAATTTTTTATCGCAGATCCGTACAGAGGGGACGGTGCAAATTATCAGGGCCCGACTCTCGTTCAGTTCAAAAGTTGTGTAAAGTCAAAGGTTAAGATTTTTAATTTTTATATGTCTCATACTGTAAACTTTGATGTATTTAATTAAAATGTAATTATATTTTCAAAAATTTAATTTTTTATTTAAAATCTTTATATCAAAAAGCAATTACAAATACAGCATAAAGTGTAATGCTGAAAAAGAAATAATAAAATTGTAAGCAAATATTACTATATAGATTTTTAAGAAAAGTACCATCCAGTAAATTTATTTTCTAATAGAATAAAGCCTGTTTATAACGGAATCCTGCAATAAACAAAAAAAAAAAGTTCCAGCTCCCCCCTCCAAAAAAATGCTATTATGCGTTGTTCAATTTAATGACCTGCATAAAACGGAATTTATCACTGGTCGTTTTCGTTTACGTCTAAGCAGGTTTTATTGTATCTTACTTTTGAGGGGGCCCGTAATAATATTCTTAAATGAACCTGAAATTCGTATCGCAGGTCCGTACAAAATTACTTTTTACGTCATGACAACATTTTGTAAACTTCTTGCTGCTGTTTAATTCGCATTTCCAATACAGTGCTTTGCATAAATTGCACGTTTCACTCACAGTTATGCATGCCCCGGAACGTTTAAATTAGTAATTTGGATTTCAGTAGCAACTCGTGCATGCTACAGTTATTAAGCCTATTTTGCCGATCGCTTAACGGCGTTCTCGACAATTCTATTTGGATTTCGAATCTATTTCGATTCGACTCGAATTCGGCTTCTTCTTCACTTTCAAGCATTCACCGAGTTTTTTTACGGGCATTTCAAATGATATTTTGAAGCTACATAATTGCAGCGAAAGATATTCCACAGAAAACGCAAAACGTAAACAACAACAAACCCAATCGCCCTAAATCCTGCCAAGGACTCTTACACAATAACCAATCAGATGCGTTTCTCGGGCGTTGCCATTAAACAATAACAAATAATCGCGATTTCTGTGCCACGTACGTTAGCGTAATATATATATAGATTTTCTTTTATTTAAAGATGATTCAGTCTAATTATTCTAGATAAAAGTAAAAGTTGTGTAGCATTTTAAAAAATATTTTTAAGAGGTTCTTTAAGTATGTTTGGCCGAATAGTTTGATATTCGGCCAAATTGAATGTTCAATGCATCCCAAGTTTAAACATCTTTTTTAATTTCAAATCTTTATGAATGATTTTACGTACAGTGCCAGAAGCGATTCTTTGTTTCATTGCAATGGAATCTTTGAGTTGGCGGATTTTCTTTTAGGATCAGATATTTCACTTTCTTAATTTACCTGGTTCAAACAGTTTTAGGGTGAGGTTTCACGGCATGTTTTCATTTTTACTTTCATTTAGATTCAAATGTAATATATTACAAATACCTTTGTTTGAAATGCAATAACCGTGATATTTACACCGCTTTATAATTTGTTGATACGAATATTTCTCCTTGGAAAGCACAGTTACATAACCTTCGGGCCATCTGTCAATTTTAGGAGCCATTTTCAAAATATTTCATTTTACATTCTAATCAAAAGATAACAGTAGCAGACGATTATTCTGAAGTTGCCAAATTTTTATCTCAAAGTGGAAACAAGAAAAATCCCAGTGGCAGAAACACCGCGACACGGCGACGTAGTCGCGGACACAGAAAATCTCTTGCGGACAGTTTTTGTCTGCACTAATGAAATCAATTTAAAAAGTTGTCCGCAACTTTCGGACAGTTTTGTCTGCACTAATGAAATCAATTTAAAAAAAATGTCCGCAACTTGCGGACAGTTTTTGTCTGCACTAATGAAATCAATTTAAAAAAATGTCCGCAACTTTCGGACAGTTTTTGTCTGCACTAATATATGCATATATATTTTAACTGTCCGCAACTTTCGGACATTCTTTCCCGCGGCAGTACGCAGCCTTACGCGCCTGTTCTCTTTTTACTGAGATGCCTCAGGAAATGTTTTTCTCAGAAACAGGTTGTTATCACGCGGACGTCGAATCCCCCACGTTCATTCCTGTTTTCTCCTGCACCTTCTGAGCGCAAGGAAAGACCCCCCCCCCCCTCGTTCATTCCTGTTTTTTTCTCCGGCACTTCCGAGCGCAAGGAAAGAATGTGAGCTTTGTGTTCTGCGGCCGCTAAGAACAACTCTCATTGCATTGAAAAACTAAAACACGTGCTTAGAATGGCGTCCCGGGATAAGGTTTTATGTGGTGTGTGTAGTTGTGAAATGGTTAAAAAAAACTTGAGCATACATTATCAAAGGCGCCACCCTGGTGAAAATATTAGTTGGAAATTACCCTGGGCTAAAAACTTGACTGAAAACATATTTAAAATATCTGAACAATCCAACTCCAAGAAAGAACAAATTAGTTCTGAAGCTGGTGAAAACCAGGAAAATGTCTTCGAAAGTAACAGGAACAATGAAAGTTCGAATACTGCTGAAAGCAACAACGAAAATATATCACTAAAAGATTGCTTAGAGGATCGAGCAGTGAAACGGGCAAGATATGAAGATGAAAAGCCGGAAATATCTATAGCTGATGTTCTACAAGCAGTGCAAAGTAAGTGTCACACAATTTATATTTACTTTTTATGTTTATTTGTTTTTGAATTCAATGAATTTACATATACCGTACTTAAAACTGAAACTTAAAAAAATTAACCCAACCTAACCCACAGCCAAAAAGAAAAAAAAAAGAGGCAATCTAATCTGTAGATTGGATTCGGGTAAAATCGGGTACACCCTAACTCAGCTTCCGCGATTTAAAATTTAATCCGAAAACGAAAAAAAAAATAAAGTCAACCTGATCCGTAGTAAAAAAGTTAAATAACCTGAATCCAACTCACTGGAAAAAAAAAAATAATAATAATAATCCGCAGATCTAGTTCGGGTAAAATCGGATGCATTCAAAATTAGACACAAAACCGAAAAAATGAGTTATTCCGACCCGAAGTGAAAAAAAAAAAAAAAAAATACTATCAACCCAATCTGGCCAAAAAAGGAAAAAGAGCAAATCAAACCTGTCAGGTTCGGGTAAAATCGAGTAACCCGACTCGATTCCGGGTTGTAACAGGAAATATTGATTTCTGAAATATCCACGGGCTTTCACATTTGTCATTAAAAGAACATATATTTTTAGAATTAAATTACAGTAAAAGCTCTGTTATCCGGCATTCAGGTAACCGGGAAACCCAATTAACCGGAAAAATTCGGAGAGCTCCTTTATTTTTCTCTTCCCATAAACAGTTGAAACATTTTTACTGCTGAGAAATTATTTATCCGAAAGTTTTTTTTTTTTGTTTTTGTTTTGTTTTACTTAATAATAAGAAATCATTATTTTTAAAGAAATATTTAACAAAGATCTTTATACTATATTATATTTTAAATATATTTACTCAAGAATATTTTATGATTGAATGCGTTTGTAGCATCTACACTTACTGGGGAAAAAAAAACACTCCAGGGTAAGTTTCGTTTTTGATTTATTATTGGATTTTTATCAGTTCAAACTTTTTCTCCTCGGCCAGCTGACGATGAATGAAATTCTAAGTTTCGCGTTGTTGAATTAGCCGGGAAAAATATTTTGCAACAGCCTACAACCGCAAACCGAAATAATAATAATAATATTATTGTAGATAAAATAAGAAGAAAACTGTACTATTTCTTTTTCCTTACTTATTATTAAAAAAAAAATTGCTATCTCTTTTGCTAATTATCCGATAGCGTTCAAATTTTCAACAAATTCAAATAATAGTAAATTAGGCCGTTTGCAAAATTTCTATTAAAATATAATTAGTTTTCAGAAAATTAGAGCTCCCCCAAAAACGCTCACTATCTGAACCACTTAAAGGGAAAAAATGATGACTGTTTAGTTTGTTGTTTTTATCGTGATCGGAGAGGAGAATTCGGCCGTTATCAGCTTGCATCTGATGATGTTCTTAGCTATGCAGAAAGGAATCATTACGGTAGGGTTGCTTGGATGAGTATAATTGAGGCAATACAAGTTTATCATATCATACAGAAAATGATTATAATAAATAAATAATGTAACATTATAAAAGATTAATAAATAAATTTAGAAATTAGATCCTAACACAAAATATTTTTTACATTTATTTTTAATTCGGCAAAAATAACTTCATGAAATGCAAGTTCGATAATAATAAAAGAATTATTTGATAGATTTCCCGATGACAGGAAAATACGCCAAAAAGTCGTTTTCCTGTTTCACTGTTACATTACCCCCCCCCCCCCCCCCTCCCGTTAGTTCAGCTTTAATAAAGCTTTTTTTTTCTTTTTTCACGAACAAAATCGCTGGGTTAATAGCATTTAGAAGTTAGATTATACACTCTGCATAATCCACTTTCGTGGAAAATGATAGATGAACCTGGTCGAAAGTTTAAATAAACTCATTTCGAAAGCAGTAAAAACAGAGTGTGTGTGTGTGGGGGGGGGTCCGCCAAGGACACTTGCACGGCACGAGAGACATTTTTTTTTTTTTTTTTGGTCTTTTGTATTTATTGATATGTCTGGAGTTGCTAGTTTTTTGTAGTACTCAAAGATAGCTAAATTCTGTTTTAACGACATAATTAAACGATTTTTTTTGTTATTTAAGTTAATTGCTTTAAATTTATAACTGTCCTTCATTAATATTATTACACACAGTTATACATTTTGGAGATATATTTATATACTTACAGATTATGACGCTTTAAACTTTTATAATGTTTACAGATAAATGTTAAAAAAAAAAAAAAAAAAAAAAAATTAAAAAAAAAAAACTTTTAGATTACAACTTTTTTTTTTCTTTAAGATTCTGTAAAGTTTCGGTTTTTGGTATGCTGGATAAAAGACCTGGTACCGTTACTGTATCTGGGCCATTCCATGAAAAACGGACAAAAGGTCCTGTACGTGACACTTACCTTATCTATTAACTTGTTGTTTAAGTTGTTAAAATATAAACTGTACATTAAAAAGAACAAAAGATCTTAGCTTTTTATATTATCATAGTTGTTTTAATTTCTGGATAAATAGCATTGTTAAAACAGCAGTAATACGTAGAAAAGCAGTTCCACACGTGACATGGAATGGCCCATGTACCGTTTTTTATTCTGATAAATTTAGAATAAAAACTAATCTTATTTTTCAGTAAACTTATGATTTATGGAAATTTTAAGAAATAGAATATTTTGTTACAAATATCAGCTCTTTTAAGAAAGCATATTTTATTTTTTGTAGAACTTTCTGAAGATCTTAATGAATTAAAAAAGATGCCAAAACATCAAGATCAAACAGTGAAAGCTAAACGTGAAAGCGATGACTCGACTTTAACAGACGAAGAAATAGAAATTCTTTTGAAGTCACAAAGATCTGTGGCAGGAGTATTGAAGTGGGCAGGAACACTGAAATTCGAAAGATGTGATGATGGAATTCGATGCCAAGTTTGCCAATCGACTATCTCCTATGACTTCAGTGATGGAGAGGATTTTACAGCACAGGAGGACATTTTGCCTCTTACTTTTCGCCATTTAAAATTTGACTTGATACGTCACATAAAAACTTCTACACACATCGAGAACCTGAAACGTCTCAATAAATTAAATTTAATTGAAAAACAAGAATATGACACAGGTAAAGAAGCAGCTATAAATTGTGCTACTGCAGCATATCTCACTTACAAGCTTGAATCCTCATACAGAGATTATGAAACGATCATTGCAGAATTTTATAACTGTGGAGGAGTGGTTGGACTCAAAAACCATTCAAAAGAATTTGCAAGAACTTTTTTAACTCATGTATATCTTACACTATCTAAAGAAATTTGTAACTTTATTACTTTAAACGATTTACCATTTGGCATTGTAGCCGATAAAATGACTGCCAATCGCAGAAGTCGCCACATAATTGGTTTGAGGATACCCATTCTTGACATACACAGTAAATATTTATTTCAATCAATTTACCTAGAACACAATCCAGCAACTGATTTGACAGGCAATGGACTAGCTATGCATATGTTACAAACATTAGAAAAATTTGGCTTGGACTTAAGTTACATCCGTAATCATCTTGTTGGTCTTGCCGTAGACGGCCAATATGTTATTCAAGATGTTGGCAAACATTTAGAAAATAAGCTCATGAAATCTGTCTTAGTGTCATGGGACCCCATGCACAGAATAGAGCTGAGCAAAAAGCATGCTGATACTCCCAAAATAGTAGCAGATGCATTTGATTTAGTGCATGACGCTATGAAAAACTTTTCATCCGGAAAAAGCTTTGAAGTTCTTTTAAAATGTTCTGAACAGTTCCCTGAATTCTTTTACAGACCAAAACTTTTCAAGACTATGAAATTTTCAGCCCATTGTGAGACAGTTTTTCACACATTTTTAGCAGACTATCAGACATTAATCTCTGCCTGTGAACAAGACCCTGATGGTTTTGTATTACGAGACAAATTAATGAATAGGCTAACAATGATAAACATTCTAGCAGTTGCAGATATTTGTTCTGCTCTTGGAAAAACATCCAAAAAAGTACAAGAAACAGATCATATGCCTTGGGAGTACACATCCTATATTAAAAGCCTCATTTCATCCCTCGAAATTATGAAAACATATTTTGAGGAACTTTCAACTGTAGTCCCTGAACATGAAGATCAAAAGGAGGAGAAAAACGTTCAATTTGCAGCTGCATTAGCAAAACTGCCTAAAACATTGTTTTTAAATTTAAAAACAGCACTGGAAATGTTTCCACCAGCAAATAGTGGTATTTCCAGCTCATACCATGGCGTTCCACTTCCTGAAAAACCGATTAGTCTGAAAATGCTTAGATCACAACACAAAACTAATGAATGGGATGAGCTAAGAAGTAATTTTGTATCCTTATCAAGCTATGTGAAAGCTTTAATTGAACAGCTATGTGTATATTTCAATAAAATTGAGTCAGATGGTAAACCCTCAATTTTTTCGGTCATTGAAAAGAGCAGTCTTCTGTTCAATTATGATTTTTTGATTTATCCAAAAACAAATATGAGTGTAGACGAAGCAAAAGCAAACAGAGGACTCACTGAAGAGAGCTTCAAGGACATTTTAAGTGTGTTTCCTTTTGTGGAATCTTCCATGGACTTAAAGACTCTGTGGTTTGAATATCAGATATTCAATCAATGGATATGTGATAGAATATATGAAACTGTTATTGAGGGTGATGCACCAGATCTGAAGCACTTGTTTAAAGTTTCATTCCATGAACTGAAAGAGAAACTTTCCACATTTCTTAAGTTTTTTGTTTTCGTGATTTCAATCCCTGTCTCTGAAGCTGTATGTGAGACTTGGGGCTCTGTAATTGATGTCGTTGGAAAGCATAGACTGAGATCAAAAGATGGAACAGATGAAGAAGTGGGAACTAACGATAAGAGGGTTTTCATTCAACTGAACGGACCCCCATCTGGTTATAAAGGTACCCGAAGGTTTTTAAAAGCAGCTTTATTGTCCATGTATGGTACTGCTTATCCTTCCCACTTTAGAAATCCTACAAGAAGCGAGATGATGAAACGATATGTGACATCTAAAGTTATAAGCAAAATTAATGGGAATGCATCATGTTTGCCATGTTTTAAATAAAAAAAAAGAAAAATTCGTAGTTTAATGTATTATTTATTCATCAAAATTACACGCAAATTTTGCAGACAGATTTTGATATTTTAAAAGCTTGTCGCAGACAGCTATGAAACTTTCTGCCACTGGGAGAAAAATAAATTGCAAAATCGTTTCCATAAATGCAAACGACCTTCTGTTATTACCAGTAATGTTGAATAAATATTAAATAGCCATAAAAATAAGTGATAATCATTTGAATCCAAATGCAGAATGTCAGAAATAAACAAATCTTAATACATGTTATAAATTAGCGTAAAAGTAAGCACATAAGAGCTGAAAACTTATATTTGTTATCCGATACAGTAAAGGTTTAATTTATTTTTTTACCTTCTCTCTTTTTCATAAAGTCAACAAGTTTCAAATGTGTATCTTTCATAAGCAGCTACTTCAGTCAGGCAAAAACACCCGTTCGCTAATGCTAATCATACAATGGGAGAAATTTTTCAAGATATCTCGTTCGTATTTTAGTTTTTTTTTTTTTTTTTTTTGGCATTAGGTAGCTGAGGTAGATCTGTACGAAGGCTGTTTTCCACTTTTTTGATTTTGTTTGCAGGTATTTTTAATTAGAACACTTTCACTTTTGTAAACCATTTCGAAAGTGAAAGCATCCTCATTAAAAAAAAAACGCAAACAAAATCACAAAAGTAAAAAACTGCCTTTGTACAGATCTACCTCAGCTATCCAATGAAAAAAAAAAAAAATCATTTTAAAATATTAAAATGTAAACTAGATATCTTAAATTTCTCCCATTGGATTAGCATTAGAGAATGTGTGTTTTTGCCTGACTGAAGTAGCCCCTTAAGTGTAACATACAGAGATATTCAGTCTACCTGTTAGGAAATTTCTCATTAAATAGAAAACAAAGGCCAATAGCACTCGAATGTGGTGATATATTGCCATACAAATTTTAGATCCGAATGGGAAATTTGAAAAATAGCAAAGAAGTCTGCAAATTCCATGTTCTTATCGTTTATTTTTATGTAAATTTTTAAAAAATGTCTTTTTTTTCCATTTTAGATTCTATGTAGATTACTATATAGTTATGAAGGCATCAAGATTGCAATCACTTCAGTTTATATATTTTAATTTTGATATATTCTTAAATATCCCATTTAAATAAGAAAATTCTTTAAGTCACTTAGCAATGTTCAAAATCCTTGCTGGTCCGAGACCACCAAAAATCCATCGGACCACTAACTTAAAAAATTTACTGGTCTGCAGGACAAGTAACTTTTTTTTCTCTCTCTAACAAGTAAACATAAAATTTCCGGTTCCTGAAGAAAACTGCAACAAAACACAAACCACAGAATTTTGTTTTGTTTAAGAAAATAAGTAAAAAATAAATAAATAAATAAATAAAAATGCATTAAAACAGTTGAAATAAATAATTGGAAATAAAATACATAATTCATAATTTTATAGTTTTTATTTATGTATAGCAAATTATAATTTTACATTTTACCATGCCGAAAATTTTGGGTAACTGCAAAGGAAGTTTGGTTTATATTCTAGGAGGAGGGGTGGTGTCACTCAAAAACTTAAAGGTACTTAATAGAATTTTATGTAGCGGGCCAGTGATGATGACTGCGGACCAGTAAACTCTCATTTACACAATAAAAGTTTTCACAAAAGAATTTTAAATATTTAGCTTTTAATTTAACTTACTGAAACAGAGGTTTTAAAATTGGATTCTTTGAGAGAATAATAAATAGCAACAGCACATCCATTCATAGAAAGGGAAAAACAAACTTGATATTTTCAATTTAGAAGAAAATTTAAAAATATACTTAAATGTTTAAAGAAATTTTCAAACTATAAATGCTGAAAATATTTAAATTGCCATCGATATACTTGTGTTATTTAGTGACCTCTAAATTATGCACAATTGAAGATATTATAAAATATATTTAAAATGGCCTATAATTAAAGACAATGCATAAAGGAGAGACTGTTGTGTCTTATATAAAAAGATGAAATTAACATTTTTAGAGCATAAAATTATGCACAATGTATCTCATTAGTAAGACTAATAATTAGTAAGAAAAATAATTAATATTTAGTTAATTTATTTCAATAATTCTATAAAAAAAATCAGTATTAATTTATACTATGTACTTTACATCGAAGAAACATTATTTATTAGACATATAAAAATAAGCCAATTAATTTATGTCATAGAATCGTCATTATGATTTGCTTTTCTTCGGCCAAGTTTGCAGAATGAACATTTTTTGAATTCATTAAAATGCCTGATTGCATTTGATAATAAATCAGCATTTTGATAGTCTTTATATAAGTATTTGCAGGAGAACATAAAGACAGCTACAAAAACCATCATAACAAACTCCTTTTATAATCCTTTGTCTCTGTGTACCTCTAATATTTTTTAAATGTCCAAATATGTACAGGCATAACGCACAGAGGTAGCTCAGAATGGAGCTTTTACGTCTGAAATATAAAGTGCTATTTTCCTATTCTTCACGCCAGGAAAATAAAAAGGACACATATGACTGAGAGACGTGTATAACCAAGAAACATATTAGTGAGAGGCTACTGTGCCATTAAAATTTAAAATAAATGATGTAAAGCAACTCATAAAAAATATGTTTTGCTGTTATAAAAATCATTAAACAAAAAAAATATATATAACTCACTGAGCTTAAGATTAAAAAAGAGTAAAGTTGCATTTAATTAAGACTTGTCGAAGGCAAATATAGAAGTGTTAAATAGTGATTGTAATAAGTGGTTGATTATAAATTTTAATCAAGTAAATTACTAAAGAGAAAAAGCCTTTTTGTTTTTTTACACGAAAACTACATAATGAATATCTATACATTGATAACAATGCAGAAAGTTTTATAACATCATATAAGCATTAATTAAAAGAAAAAAAAATTCTTCTTTCAGAAACAAATGCAAATATAAAAATGGTTACAAATTTTTATGATACAGTACAACTTCAACTTTCATCAGCATATATTAGTTGTTAATATATTTTATCTTATTACCATTAGATAGAGTGAATAGCTATTGTTATTACTAAGTACTTTATTGTCATTAATTCTGTTTAAATTTTCAAAGGATAGCATGAATGAAAAATAACCAAAAGTACGACGACTATTCATGTTTTCTTTCATAGGCACACTGTTATGAGGTTAGACTACAGTTTCGATATGCATTAAAAGTTTGAATATTTTTTCACTGAAACGAATTATTTGCCGAAACTTGTTAAAAAATTAAAATACTTTCAGTTGTACACTAGTTATTTCTAACAAAGATGAGCCACCTTTGTAAAAGAAAAAAGAAAGAACTAGTTTTAACGATGAGTATATTTAAGGAGCACTGTACTGATATTAAACTTTTTCTCTTAAAATAAGAGATATTCTAAGAGATAATAAGAATATTCTAAAACAGAAATAAGACATGTACATATCATTCACCCACGAGAAAAGTGACACATCTCGACAACAGACTTGTATAAAACCAAAAACTTTCTGCGCACATAAATTTTGGGTCAAAAACTTTCTGAAAATTAATTTAATGTTTAATAAAATACCGTGTTATATTATTTTAACGATATGAATTAAAAATGGTAGTTTTAAAATAATTGCAATTTAAATTAAAAATTAATTAATATTAATTAAAGAATAATTATTTTGGTTAAAAAAATAAAGCTAAAAATCCATGATAAGAGAATTCTTATCAATTATTTTGTCAATGAATTTAGAAACAGCCCAATCCTTAATATTGTGACCTCTTTGCATGAAATGCCAGTCACTCTGTTCACAGAAATAATGTGACATTGCTTCTGAAACAACTGAATCACACTTTGTAGGAGAGGCAAGGGTGATTCTAAGTGAAAAAAAAGTTCTGAAATTCACAGCAAATTTTTTGAAAAGTTACAGCAGATATGGGGGGGGGGGGGGGGTTCCACGACCTTTTGGCAAAATTTGCGTTCTTTGCGATCTTTTAACGAAATTTCAGGTTTTTTTGCGATCTTTTGACAAAATTTGCGGCTTTTTCGCGATCTTTTGACGAAATTTGTGGGGTGTTTTTTTTTTTCGAGATTTGTCGAAATTTGCGTTTTTTCGCGATCTTTTGACGAAATTTGCGAGTTTTTTCGCGATCTTTTGTCGAAATTTCCGGTTTTCGCGGTCTTTTGACAAAATTTGCGGGGTTTTTCGCGATCTTTTGTCGAAATTTGTGGATTTTTCGTCGAAATTTGTAGTTTTTTTCGCTATCTTTTGACAAAATTTGCGGCTTTTTTACTCGATCTTTTGCGAAATTTGTGGGTTTTTTTTTTCGCGATTCTTGGGCGAAAGTTGCATTTTTTCCACGATTTTTGCTGTTTTTCCTCGATTCTTTGGCGATATTGCGGCGTTTCCTCGATTCTTTGACGAAATTACCGTTTTTCCCGCGATCCTTTGACGAAATTGCCGATTTTTCTATAAACGATTGACGAAATATATTTTCTTCCGCGATCATTTAACGAAATTCCCGGTTTTTTCCGCGATCCTTTAACGAAAAGCGCATTTTTTTGCGATCTTTTGACGAATTTAGTGTTTTTTCGCGATTTTTTGATGAAATTCGTTGTTTTTTCGCGGCACTTTGACGAAACGCGTTTTTCTTTTTGCGATTCGTTGACGAAATTGCCTTTTTTTCGCGGTCTTTTGACAAAATTCGAGATTTTTTTGCTATGCTTTTCAGAAATTCGTTATTTGTTTTTCCTGCGCTCCTTTGACGCGTTTTTTTTCAGCAATTCTTTGACGAAATTAGCTTTTTTGCGATCCTTTGACGAAATTAGCGTGTTTTCTGCGATCTTTTTACAAAATTTGCGTTTTTTTCGCGATCCTTTGACGAAATTTGTCCTTTTTCGGCGGTTGTTTGACGAAATTAGTATTTTTCCGAGATCCTTTGACGAAATTAGTTTCTTTTCCGCGATTCTTATGCAAAATTTGCGTTTTTCCCCCCGATTCTTTGACAAAATTCGGACTTTTCCCGCTATCCTTTTACGAAATTCATTTTTTTCCTGCGCTCCTTTGACGAAATTTGCGTTTTTTCTGCGATTCTTTGATGAAATTCTCTTTTTTTTTTCACGACCCTTTGCAGAAAATCGCGTTTTTTTCCGCGGTCCTTTGACGAAATTCGCGTGTTTTTCGCAAAGCTTTGACGAAATTAGTCATTTTTTTCTGCGAGCGATTGACAAAATTGGTTTTTTTCAGCGACCATTTGTTGAAATTCGCAATATTTTTCAGTGATATTTTTTTTATATCTGAATTTTTGGACTGACGGCTGATTTTTTTTTTAATTTTCGAAACCGAATACCTTAAATTTTCGGAAAAGAATCACCTCTGGCAAACAATAAATAAATCGTACATAAAATTGGGGAATATTTTTATTCGGTATTAAAAAAAAAAAAGAACAAAATTACAAGAACAAAAATTTCGTTTTTCTTCCCTAAAATATTTTCTGCAAAGTTCGGAATTTTCCGGAAAATTTACCGCGCACGACGTGCGCGCGTGCGTCTGTATTATACAACTCTGCTCGACAAAAGTAAATTTCACAGGAGAAGCAAAAGAAGATTCCCATGTTTTTACTGTAGCACTTAGTTCTGCATGCAGCAGTAAAAATGTGCACGAAAACGTAAAATCCTTAAAAATGAAGAAGTAGATGAGGTTTGGAGGGTTGAATAATTTTACCTCCCCACACAACTTCTGTGGTCATGAATGGACATATAGCATAATAAAGCAATTTTCTGAAGAACTACACTTATGAAACTTTTTCTATAGCAAGACACCTCTATGACAGACCTATTAGTGGAATAAAACGCAAAATTAATTTTTGCAAAATGTGTCACTTTTCTTGTGAGTGATATATCATTCACATACATTATATTTTAAATATTCTACATACCTCATTACATAATAATTTTAAATCTGCTCCAGAAAACAGTTTTGTCTCTTCAGCAATATATTTCATATTGACATTTTGTAAGGGCTTGTGTTTTGTTAATGTCTGAAGTATAGACTCTCTCTCCTATTTTAAGAAAAGAAATGAAAAATAATTGATAGTGAAAAAATGTCATACCGTGAAAATGAAACTTTACTTTACTGTACGTAATTAAAAGAGAACAAACTGATACACAGTGGCTCACAATAAGTGATTAGACCCATAGAAAATTTCAAATTTATCAAATGTATTAAACATTTTTTTAAATTCGAAATACTAATTCAAAAGCACTAAAAATTTTAATGATTGTTATAATAATTTAAGTCAAACTTATAAACGATTTATTCTTAAAGAAGAAATAATTCTAAAATGTTTAATTATTAGATGATTCTGCAGTTTTTTAAGCATCTGATTACTTTTGTTACCTACTGTAGCTTAAAAGAAATGATGTTAAATAATGTTTATTGTACAGTTGTGAAAAAAAAAATAATAAACAACCCCCTACTAACTCTCCAACAAATTATTGTAGAAGAAAGTTACTGGTACCAAACAATTGGAAATAATGTCTGCTTTTAAATAATGTATATAAAATTTGCTGAGGGGCCATCTACATATAAAAACGAACCCAAACTTTGTTTTTTTTCAATAGCAATGCCCAAGTTTGATGCCATAAATAAATTTTGCATCCATCAATCAGCCTAAATCCAAATTTTCATGAAATTCGTACGATTAGTTTCAGAGAAATAAATTATTTTAAAATGAGTGTATTTTAGGGGCTGTATCCAAATTGAAGTTCGGTACTCGCTACAGAATGGCTGTGCCACATCTATTAATGTATTATCTCTCTCCAGTAGACCATTTAACTTGCTTAATATGTTTCGACTACTGTCAGTCCAAATGTTTCAATAAAATGAGTAAAATATACCTTTTTCAAATTATGCTTTTCTGCACATCATAGACGGCCCCTTAAACCGTTATTTTGATGTATTTTAATCATAATTCGAAAACTACTTGGAAGAAAAATTAAATTGAGAATTTGGATAAAGCAAGACATAATAACTATAAATCTATCTAAAAAATTGTAGGTTGCAATACATATTTTTTCGAGTATTAATTTCATAAGTCTTATTATAAAATTTTTTTAATTACAAATTCTATATATTTAAGTTTAGCTTTTTCAGTATTATAACCACAAAAAAAAATTATCACATTAGGATTATAATTCCACGAAATATTAATAAAGATATGAAAATGTAATTTAACATTAGAAGCACTAAATTTTGAATGTTTATAATTCAAAAACGTATCATCCAAATAAATTGAAATTTTGCTTCTAGGCCTAATTTAAACATAAGATTTAAAATATATTGCCAAAATTAGGTGTTGATATTGAAAAAAACAAAGTTTGGTCTGGTTTTGATTTGTAGATAATCCCCTAAGCAAATTTTATATACACCGTTTAAAAGACGACTTTATTTCCAATCTTTTGGTACAGTAACTTTTGTCTATTATAATTAATTGTGGAGTTAGTAGGGAGTGTTTACTTTTTTTTGCCCACAACTGTACATTTAATATCAGCTATTAGGAGGTATATGCATTATTAAGCAGAGATGGCAGATAGTCAATGGTGCTATGAAGAAAAAAAAAAAATGTAATTATTTATATTGTGCAATAGCAAATGTAGATTCCTTTGATTCAGAAACTTGATGAAACAGTTTATCAAAATAGCACTCTTAATTTTTCTCGAAATGCACTCTTTGAAATTAAACTCTTCCATTGAAGCCACATATTGTACATAATGACTTCATAAGCCTTACTTACATTCACTGACATTACGTTCAATGCAAAATGTAATCGGTAAAAAAATAACAATCTACTATAGATCAATAGGCGGCTGCACAGACCATCACCTCATGAAGTTGATGGCTAAAATTCCAGGATTAGACAGAACTCAGCATATTAAAATGCAGCTGGTCTGCCAAGTCATATCTTGGTGGAAAACATATGCAAATCCAATTTTAGTGTTTGATCGGTAGGTTTATCGTTGTGTTTTCCTGCACCCAAAGGCATGGAAACATGGAGGACTCTGAGCAGGAAAACAAAATGGTAAACATACCAGTTAACCTCTAAAAACGGGATTGGAGGTGTTTTCCAGCAAGATATGGCTTCACAGACCAGTTTCATTTTAATATGCGAATCGAATTGAGTTTTAACTAATCCTGGAATTTCAGTTTTCAACTCGATGAGTTGATGGTTTGTGCTTCCGCCTCCCAGTCTACTGTGTTTATAGTTCTCCAGTGTTTAAAATTATTTCTTTAATTAATTTTAAGTCAGAAATAAATGAGATTGCAATAAAAATTAAATGCTTGAATTTCTGCATTTTAAAATAACAAAAAACTGCTGAAACACAGAAGATTCCTATACCTAAATGTTGTAGAGAGACAAAATGATGTTGGAAGAATAATTATTGGTAAAGTCCAACTGCAAAAGAAAACTGCTTCACAAATCATAGTGGAATGCTACTGAAATCTCTATTAAAAATGTGTGCTGTATTGTTTGTAAAATAGAACTAAACCTAATTTGACACAAAATGACTGAGAAATTGTCTCACTCTAAAATATAAGAAAATTTAATTAAATGTTTATCAAAAAGCATATTTCACAGATTTATGAATGGCAAACAGTTCTTTTCTTTGTTGAAAAATAGTTTAAGGTCATTTGAGATCAGATATTAAGTAATATTGGCATTACATATGACAGAAGAAACATATTTAGCGGGAACTGGTCATATGGTGTGATCGATGCACTGCACCTGCTTCCTCCTCTCCCTTCCCAATGAAGATAACAGATTTTTTTTCTGATTTGAAGGGGGATAACAAGAGTTGGGGTTCATACCTATGCCCACACTAATAAAAGAGGAGGGCTTCAATGAAATTTTTAAAGACCCTTTTTATACCTCTTAAAAATGTAAGGTCCCAAGAATGTTTCTTGCACTCAGGCCCTTCGACAGGCAGCATAGATATGGTTATATTATGTACTGGATAAACAGATATATGCTTGAAAAATTACTTGTGGCTCTAGTTATTGAAAGCAAAAAACTTGTTTTATCATTCCATGTCAAGTAAACAAATAAAAAACATTAGCACTTTATGCTTTTATATGACATAATTAATTTTAAATTTCAAGTTTAAAATTAATTTCAAGACAAAAATTTCTTAAAAATTTTGAGAATGTTGAAAAACATTCAGCACAAATTTTGTTTACTTGTTCCACAGTTTATTAAATTTATGGAAATCTTCATTATGTGGTTATACAATGAGTCTCAAAAGTATATGGACAGGCGATTTTTTGAAATAATAGTTCAAAAAATGAAGCAATAATCGTTGAAAAAAAATAATATGGAATCATATCATAAGTTTATTACAACACAGAAATAACGTGCTTACATCACAGATTGTTTGTAAAAAAATAAAATTCAAAATAAGCTGTCCCAAAAATACATTATATGGACAATGAAAAGAATCACTTTAATTACCACCGTATCATAAAAATTTGCATATTCTGTGTTCTGTACATGTGATGTAACTGCTTCGAAATATAAAATCCCTGCTCATTCTTCAATTCTCGAATAATTCGAAAATGCCTCACAACGTTCAATTTTCTACAGCTGATATAGCTAAAATTTGGCATTTAAAGACTCAAAATGTTAAAGTTTCGGATATTGCTAAACAAATAAAGTTTGAAGATATCAAAAAATGTAAATGATATCTTCAAAGAAATATTTTATAGTCATTTTATGTTAATTGTGTTAATCAGTATTTCTGTGCAAAAAGGTACATTTCTAACATCACCATACAAACACAAAACCCATACTTACAGAGATACGCACATGACAATAGTAGTACTATATGTACTGTAATATACACTAACATCACATAAAAAATTCTGCTTAGTTTCCAAACTAAGAGCCTTTTTTTTCCCCCACTCATTTTCACAACCAGAGCAGACAACAACTAGAATTCAATCAATAAAATATTTCTAGCAAAGAACTTTATCCACATCAAGTGATCAACCACATGCTAGCAACAAAATGAATCGCACACAAAACAATTGCAACATCAGCAGAGAGAGAGAATACAACTATTTTCTCTTCCCCCACAGTCACCATTACACCCACCTCAAATCCAAGAACAAATGCATATCCTCCCTCGTCCAGTTCAAAAAAAGTGATAAACTTGTTTCAAGATGGAAGGACGCTGCAAAGGTTGTAACTAGGAAATATTTTTTTTTAGGTGCAATATTTATTTTGTCTTAAAACAGAAGAAGCTTGTCTTCATGTTCGTATTAAATGATGCAATTATTATTGTTTTCCAAGATAACATGATGGGGAACTTATTTTCCTTCGTCTTAAGCAAAATTTCGTGTTAAGCGTTTTCATCTTAACGGGGTTCGACTGTATATTAATTTCTATTGCTTTATGACTTTAACTTTTCTCATAATACTAGCCACGTCTGGCGACCAGCGTGGTTGTCCTTAAGTGTATGCTAAGCATTGCAACATATTACTTTTATTCATAATTCAATTTACTTTCTTAATCCTTCATGCAAATCAGAATATTCTGATATAGAGATCAAGAACTTGTAATCATGGCAGCATTTCTATTTTTTGTTGTTGTTATGTATTTCATATTTCTGATATAAAATTTGACAAAAACCACTTAACTCACTTACAATTTAAGCCTCATGCACCTATTTGTTTATTAGTTGCTGTAATATGTTTGCTAATGTGGAGATTTTTAAACGTATTAAGTAATCTGCAGTAATTGGGTCCACTGCCAATTGGCATATTTTAGACAATACGATTTGGTGATATAAAGTGATTTTTGTGAAGACCCTCTAATGGTATCCAAATTTACATTAAACCATATTGTTGCTAATATATTTTTTTTAGTTTCACATCAACCTTGGCTGCAGACTCAATTATGGGAGATTAGAAAATCTATCATTATTCCCATTTAATCTTCTTGGATAGCAAGCCATAATCAGGCTGCATATTAATTGATGTATTTTACAGAGTATGGTTTGATGAAACATAGAACTTTTGGAAGCCATTTAATGATAATCACATTCTCTTTAAACCATATTTTTTGTCAGTATCGCATCCTTTTTTTCCTTGGTGCGCAATCTTATTAAAATTCACTGGCTTTCTTCTAGATGCCTATCTCTATCAATTTTCTTTCTCTTTGCTCTTCTTTTTGATACAGTTAGGGCATTTTCATAACTGCATAAATCATTGACTTCGGGATTTATGTTTAATGTCTTCTGTCTTTTATGTTGCAATACGTTCACTTATGCAGAAACTTTAAGCCTATTAGTAATCTTCTGTGAAAATTGCCATATTTTATCAAATATGATTTTGTGCATAGTTTTTTTTAGATATATATATAATGCTTTAATGATGTCCACATTGAAATTAAATCATATTACTGCTAGTGTGTTTCACGTTTGAAGCCAATTTTTCTTGTGGGTGCAATTATGGAATATTAGAAAAAAAAAATTTTCATTTAAGCTCTCTGGTTAATCTTTCACAATCGGGCTGCACACTTATTGATGTATTTTAGCTAACACAGTTTGGTGAAATAGAGAACTTTTGGAAGCCATTTAATGATAGCCTCGCTCATTTTAAACCACATTTTCTGGCAGTTTGTCCAACTTTTAACCATTTCCCCACCCCCCTTCTTTATGGAATTCGCCAGCTTTCTCGTAGACACCCATCTCTGTCTTACTATTTTTTCTTTACTTTTCTTTCTTGATACTATTCAGGAGTTTGTGAAGACCCCTTATTCACAACACCTAAAACTCTCTGAGCTTGCATATTATCAGTGCCAGGAAAATATCCTCAAAAATGGTTGTCAATCGCCAATTATGTTTATCATTGCCAGTTGCAAATTGTGTTAAAAATGGTAATGTAATGTACATTTAATTAATGCATGGAATCATTAAAAATGATAACTATAATAATACAAAACAGTAACTTAGTATGTATATATTTTTGAAATACATAAAATCAAATATGCAGCTTTTAGCAATAAACGATATTAATGATGGTAGTTTCATTTGGCCATTAGTTATGTCCACCAGAATGACTATAATATGAATATGCTATATCATTGAATTTAATACATTATATCTATACATATGAAATATCATATTATATAGTTATACGTATATAAATATACTTCTACCACCAGGCCGGCGCAATGTCGCACAGGGCCCTGGCAAATCACTTAGAGAGGCCTAACATCTTTGATTGCAAAATCAGATTAATAAAAATCACTTTTAAAAATTGTATATATCATAAAATAATTTATAATACAAAATTTAAAATCTATGGAACATAACATACAAATTCTTTTAGATGTAATGTGTATAATTATTTTTAATTTCTAAAAATCTTCTATCCTTTAGAATATTTTAAATATTTATTTTTTGGGTTTATGGTTACTTTCAGGATCCTCACATCTATACATTGTCTGTCAATTATATCTACTTTGGCTGTAAGAAATAAAGTTATTATTAACTGTTTTTCGCGAAAAAATATTTACAGACAAATTTAGATCAATAATATCATTATTTTACACAGGGTAACATTATTTAGAATTGTATAGAAATGCTCAGGGCCCCTAACAAGACTTCAAATGGCGTGGGGCTATGGGCAGCCTGATTTGCCCAATGATTGTGTTGCCCTGTCTGATACTGACTTTAATATGGCAACTATATAATATTAACTATGCAATTACAATGAAGAAAGCAAAAAAAATGCAATTTAACAAATTACAACGACCATTTGGAAAATGATTTTTTTAAAGACTAAAATTTAAGACATAAAAAATCGCACGGAGTTGATCATGCATTACGTACGCCATGGATTACATTTTTCGGTACTGTAAATTTTTAAACTTCTACGGAGCTGGTCATACATTACGTATGCCATGGATTAAACATTAATATTCCTGGACCAATTTTAAATGAAATTTCATTCTTAAACTTCTAAACATCCCACAATATTACTTTTTACACCGTCGTATAGAGAAATAAATGTACTTTTAAATGCAATTTGTTTGAAAGCTGTATCTCAATTTGTTTCTGAGTTATTAATTTTTTTTTTGTAGTTTTTATTACTTTTTTTTTCATAGTGGCAACAGAAGTATCCATCTCTGTTGAAAGTAAAGGGAAGAAGATACAGATTACTGTATAGACCAATCAGAAAATGAATAAAATGCAGGATTCAACTAATAAAATGCTTCAGATATGTTTTTCATTTCCTACCCTGGCCGAGGACAATAACTATTTTTCCAAATGGTTAAAAAAAGGGTTCACTCTAATTAATATTTCTGGCACCAATGTTGGTGCAGTGAATCTGAGCTGTATGCATACATAAGTATCAGTACTCTTTTTCTAAAATTATTAATAATTAACTGATGATTCATTAAATGCTATTACATGAGTTGAATTTGTTTACATTTAACATACATCAAGAAAAAATCTTGAAAGAAGTTGAGTCGCATAGCCCTTCACCTAACAGAATTATGCCAACCTGTGATTGGCTTACAAGATCGAATTATATTTCAACATCAAACAGCACTAAAAAATTCATTGTTGGAGAATTTGCTTTATGAATGATTACCTCCATAAATTAATATTTTTCTCGCTCACTGAAGTACGAATCTTTTGTGTTTACTTTGATATAAAAAGATATTGGGCTAATTCCAAGTGAAGTTATCTCAGAATATATACATATTTCAATGTAACATCTTTCAAACATTAATTTTTTTAGCCATCTTTCTAAAAATGTATCTTTTATGCAGTTTTATTTAAAAAAATAATTTTGAGTAAGAATGGTCCCCTAACATATGAAAAGCGAATCGGTCGACCTGTAATAATTTATGACAGTCCCATGACTTGCGTTATTATGATAGAGATTTTCAGCACAAATGTTTACTTATTTTTCTTAAAAACACAAATGTTTTCATCTATTAATCCAATTAGTTTTTTTTATAAAATATACTATATTGGTGTAAAGAGCATGGTGCTAAATAATTGACTTTTGAACATTTTTAATTACATGTATATAAAATATGTGATAACTATGAACTTTTGTCATTTACTGCATTTATCACATTAAGAATAATCTTGCATGACGTGTAGATCAGTTAGGTTGTACAAGAACAAAATATTTAAGAAATATTATATCATTATATTTCAAGCAATCACTTTAACCTCGTATTCAATTTGGAAGAAAATACACAGTAATTTCCATACATTATGTAGTTTAAAATAACAAAGAAAATATCAGTAACTTAACTTACCTTTTCATTTGGAGGTGGCACATATAAAATAATATCAAAACGACCTGGACGTAATAGTGCATCATCAATAAGATCCGGCCTATTTGTAGCAGCAACAACAATAACTTCATCGCCCAAGTTTTGTTCAACAACATCTGCCTTATCCTAGTAGAATAAGAATTAATTTTTAAACAACATTTTAATGATAATAAACTCATGTCCATATAAAATATCGTAAGAAACAGATTTTAAAGATTTTTGTTTCGATTTGGAAACTTACTTTAATTATACATTATATCTAAATGTTTATAATTATTATCACCAGAAAATACAAAAATGCAGTGAGGTTCATTTTCAAATTTAAAACTTATTTTCCCATTCAAGGTGACAGAAATTTTATTATTATTTTTTTTTAACACATTGTATAACTCTTAAAATAAATAATAATGAGATGATAGTTGCATGAATTATTATAAATTACTTTAGTTTTAGACATATGACATTATCAGCATAATTACTTAATAAGCTGTTTTTTATCTTAAGTTTGATACAGATGCTGTTGAAATACTTGCATTTCTCCTATTTCATGCCTACATACATAAAGGAAAATATAAAAGTAGATCAGAACCACATTATGAAAAGGAATTTTTGCCTATTGTAAAAATATTAGACAGAAAAACATGTTCAGTTTAAAAATAAAATACTTTATTTGTGTATTTCGATTTGGAAACCTACTTTAATTATACATTATCTCTAAATGTTTATAATTATTATCATCTGAAAATACAAAATGCAGTGAGGTTCGTTTTCAAATTTAAAGCTTATTTTCCCATCAGAGGTATACCAACAGTATGATGGTATGTGTAATTCTTATAAAAGCATTAAAAAAAAAGTACAGTAAGGGGCTACTTCATTCATGAGAAAACAAGGAAGAAATTTTTAAAAATTTCTTGTTTGCATTTCAATATTTTAAACGATTTTTTTATTTTTGCATTGGCTAACTGAGGTCTATCTGTCCAAAGGCCGTTTTTTTTTTTTTTTCTTTGCAGGTTTTTTTAATTAGAATACTTTCACTTTCAAAACCAGTTCCGAAACTAAAAGTATCCTAATAATAAAAATAAAAAAAACTGTAAACAAAATCAAAAAAGTAAAAAATGGCCTTTGCACAGATCGATCTCAGCTAGCCAATGCAAAAAAAAAAAAAAAAAAAAAAAAAAAAAAAAATCATTTAAAAATATTGAAATGCAAATGAAGGTAATTTCTTTCATAGGATTAACATTAGTGAACGAGTGTTTTCATGTGAGGGAAGTAGCATCGTAAACATAAAATAAATGGTCAAGTGCGAGTATTACTCATGCTCAGAGGGTTCCGTACAATAAATATATGAATTATTAACTGTATTATTAAAAAAAATTCGTTGCTAAAAGAATAATAAGACTTGGGCTGGGTATAGCTGTACTAGAAAAGTATGAATGGGTATATCATAAAAGTTCAAAGACATATGAAGCTTAAATAATATCAAATATTGCTATTCGTTGTAACTCTTTATTAATCTTATCCTAATCTGTTTAGGATAAACTTAATTTGGTACAGACAATAAAAGTAGTGCATATTTAAACTTCATTTAGCATTCCAAAAAACTAAATTCAGCGTAGTAATAATCTTTCTTTTTACAGTGTAGCTAAAACAAAACCTTTGTTTAAAGTTTAAACTAGGTGGTGTGCTAAACGCGCTTCGAAAGGAGATCGCAAATTTGCAACGGCGCCTTGGCTCGTGCCGTGCTTTTGCATATAGGTTTTAATTAACTTTTAAAGACACAGGAGGCGTATTGAGAGATCCACTCAATTGAAACTAGTCACGAATCCCATAGTATTTATGTGATTAATTCTAATTAAATTAATCTGTTTTTAACAATTTGACGTTTATTGCTTTTAAACTGCTACTGGATTTTGCATCACACAAATATATCATTAAAAATTGTTATCTAGGTTTTAAAAGCCTATGGTACATAGAGCACGCAGACCCTGTCATCATGCATGTTCAAACCGTGCATGTATTTAAGGGTTAATATCTCAGCTAATTGCCGACGATTTTTTTCGAAAATCATTATCAACAATGCTTTTGTACTTCTGCTATTATAGGTACCTGTACCTCCATCGCTCCTCAACACATTCGCTAAATACCCACAAATCAAAAATTGTGTGTAACGGAAAAATATGCTTTTTTCAAAAACTATGTGACCTAGGGTAATCGCTATAGTTTTCCTGCAAGGTTTTAATTAACGTCTCTACTACCTCTATTTTTTTCGTAATTTTAGTTTAAGTAGATTTGGAAATACATGGTGCATATTTTAGCACTACATTTTTGACGATATCTCTGAAAATATAATATCTAAAATTAAAAGAAATGTATTTTTCAGTTCAGCGTTACGAAAGCTGTCACACAATATACAAAGAAAAGATTTCTTTTTTTTTTTTTTTTTCCAAGTAACTTTATTAGCCCCTCTACTTTTTTCCTAAATATACATATTTGTAAATGTTTAATAATCTGTAAATATGTGGGTCAATGGTCTTTATTACTTCCCCAATTTAAACTTTCCACGTTCCATAGTTTACGAGTAAAATGGCTGTGACAGACAGACACAGGAGTGATCTTATAATGGTTCTGTTTATACTTTTTAAGTATGGAACCCTAAAAATCATAAAAATTGTAATTTAATAACTCAAATCTAACTTTATTTGGCAAAGTCCTCAGAACCAATTTGTGTTTTTTAAAGCTCTCCTAAAAGATTTATATCTAAATGTCAGCTATCAGACTATTGCTCTCATTTAACATCTAACTGTAAAATGTAGAAAAACACAGTTGTTTTAATCCATTTAAAAATCAGATTTTTCATAAAAATCTTAGAAAATACACGTTAGTTATGAGCAACAGGGACAGAACAGAAAGAAAAAAAAAATATTTCTAAGAGCTTAATAAAAAATTATGAAAAGAAAGCAATGATATGAAATCACATTTATGTTATGAATAACTCCATCGTTGTTGAACAGTCTTTGCATGGTCAGATTACTTTCATACTGCACTTTGGTACCTATAAAAAAGATTAAAAATAAATAAATAATTAACATTTTTTTTCTCCACTAAATAAAATTATTCCTATATATAAACTTTTTGTACAATTAAGCCATTTAAACACATGAAAATTTACCAAATTTGATGCAATAACCAGATATAGACAATCGTTTAGATATATATATATATATAAAAATAGCCCAAATTTTGGCATAATTTGTAATTTTATAATTATTCCTATATATATATACACATAATTATATATAAAATAACGCAAAGTGTATAACGCTTCCGGGAGTGAACTCATCCATTTCCTGATAATCTTTCGTTAAAATCAGCCAAACGCGGCCATGTTAGGCTTCAGCATTCCGATGCTGTATTTGCCGACTGCCTTATTTAATGTGTCTATCTATTCGTTGTGTAACATATATTTTTCGTCAATTTTTCTAAAAGCTTCAAAAAGTATACAATTATAACGCTTTAAGATCTAATTTAAAAATAACCAGCTACCAACAACAGGTTTCCAATGTATACAAGCAATTACTGTTGCCATTCATAAGCACAAATTACAAATCCAAAAACAAATGAATGACTCTTTCAGCTATTCATTAAAAAAGGCTCTTAAATTATTTTGCAAAAGCATAATAATATTTTGAAATACGTTTTTCACTTTTGTTTGCATTTATTCATTACATTACAGTTTAAATTCAGTATACACTGTTAAAAATATCGCAAAAAATTACCTCTGTTTTTCAAGGCTATCTATTTTCTGACCAATGAGAATGCTTCATAGATAGTGTTCAGTGAATATAGCTATATTCTGTGTTTGCTGGTGCCATCTATCGGTAGTTAAAATAAAAAAAGAAAATTTCTTTTGACAAGTTCTTTGAATTCTGAAGTCATTGGGAAAAAATGAATTATAGGAATATATAATGCCGTATACTACATATATATGTGTATATCAATGCAAATAAAATTTTGTATTTTGTAGGGAAAACAAATTTGTAATTTTATAAAAGAATTTGAGAAAAAAAAATCTGTTAATGCAATAATTAGTTGCAATTTACTTATGTGATAAAATATTCATTACAGGTTTCTTTATGCATGTTTTTAAAAAATGAGGATTTAATATGAGATAAACTTTTTAAAATTTAAGTTATATAAATATTATTTTGAAGCCAGCTATCAACAATTAATAAAAAAAAAAAAAAAAAAAAAAAAATCTGTTGAAATTGTGTATTATTCTGCATGTTATTCTTTGGAGTGGTATCACAAGTGAATGTTTACTGTTTAGATTTGATTTTTCAATCTTATAAAGTGTGTTCTTTTTTACTATCAGCTAACAAATTTATTTGGAATTGCACTCTTACATTTTTTTTTTTTTTTTTTTTTTTTTTTTTAAAGAAATTGAAGCTTATTAATTTTTTTAAATGCAATGAACAAAGACGAAAGTTAATAGACACTATCTTTTAAAATAGCATTATTAGTACTAATTTGCATGTTTTTGTGAAATAGTTCCTCAAATTTTGTGAGTGAAGTTCATTTGCATATTCCATATCATTATTTTACCAATTCAGTTAATAATTTTCTTGCAAATTAACTTTCAATGAAAACTGGGCTGTTTTTATAACTATTTTACCCCACCTGACCCTATTAGTCAGATAAGATAAAATTTATTCTGTCATAATTCTTTTTAAAATGCAATGCTATATCATTTTTTTGAAAATGCAAACATGTCATTCTGACGGGCTATCTTCTAGTATATATATATATCCCATCAAAAACATCTCATGTAAAAAAAAGCCAAGTCTCCTGACTCTTTGACCGTAAAAAGTTCTGAGATCATGTGTAGAGCCAAGCTTAGCTCTCTTATTTACTCTGATATTTTAATTCACAAATTACTCCTAGTCTCTACACCTTTAGTAAATGATTATTTTGTGACTTGGCAATGACGCAGCACGAGAATGTAAAGGCTGTTGTTTACATTTTAATATTAACGTTTATTTATAAAGTTTTGCATAAAATAGTTTTTATAAGAGCACTGAACGTATATGTATTTGCAGCATGGAAATAATTTTACATTACATTGTAAGCCCGGATGCGAAAACTCTCTACTGGTCAAACTTGATGTCCGGAGTTTTGGGTGATTTTCTTCCTATGTAACGTAAATACGAGCCAGACCCTTCTTTTACAAAGACCCCCAATCAGAGCATCCCTCCTTCAAGCTTCTATCCCTCGCGTTCATTCTAATCCTGATTCAAAACATAAGTAAAGTGTTTACGTAATAACTTTCCTGTGCTGCGTAATTGCCAAGTCACAAAATAATCATTTACTAAAGGTGTAGAGACTAGAAGTAATTTGTGAATTAAAATATCAGAGTTAATAAGAGAGCTAAGCTTGGCTCTACACATCATCTCAGAACTTTTTATGGTCAAAGAGTCAGGAGACTTGGCTTTTTCTTACATGAGATGTTTTTGATGGGATTTCACTTCTTTTTGTAAGGAGAAAGCCAAAGAAAGCTTTTCCAGTAGCGTCGATTTCAATTACACTATCTTTAACTTCATAGACTTTATGGCTCTTGATTGCTTCGATGTTCCGCTTTTCCTAGAAAAGCGAATTGGCATGTGTGCTACTGTTTGAAATCCATTTATTCAAATTTTCTAGTAACTATATTAGTTTTTGTTTCAATTTATCAGCTGTTCAATCAAAGTCCTCCAAAGTTAATTCTACTGCAGAGTCCATTTTATAACTTTGTCTGCTTCCAGTCTATTTCCCATTTTTTTAGTTATAGCTCTCGTAATGTTTTCTAAAGTGTTTATTTTAAACTGCAGCTTACCTCTAGACCTTTTTCGTCAGTAAGCTCCAATATTCATACCAGGGTGGGCAACAGAACAGTGCGCGACTTCTTAGCGAGCTACGTCTTCCCATTTCAGAGTGTGAATCGTTATAACGTTTTAATGTGTGTTTTTGTTTTCGAAAATGGTTTTGACGATAGAGAGCTCTAGCTTCTTGGAGCTGTTGAGAACGCGATTTCTCAGAACGATTAGCCCTTCCCCTTTTGACCTCAATAGGTCTTCTAATTTTTTTCTCTAGTTGATTTCTCTCTGTGATAGGTATTCATTTGGAAAAATAATAGATTATTGCTAGCTGTTAAAAAGAGGAAGTAGAATGTCAAAGTAACCTCCTAAGAAACTAATCCCAGTGCGCAACCACATACTCAACTATAGCACATCTGATATCATACGACTAGGCTATGTTACCTAGCACAGAAAAGAAAATATAGATGAAACAGATACGAACGATCTCCAGATGTAGGAACTACTCGATGAGGACTTTCTTCGCTGTGATCAAAATATAACATTTCAGTTTTTTCCTTTCAAACTTTCTTCGATCAACAATGTCTTTCGTTGGAATATCATACAATTTCGCGTTTCCCTTCGTTACTGCGTCTTTTCAGCAATTTTGCAGATGCACACTGACATCTAGAATCCAAATTTTACACAATAAAAAACTGTCTCGCCAAAATTTGAAATTCAGTTATTCCTCTTTTCGATATGTAACACTTACAATCAAGTTATTTTTAGAAACAAGTAGGTGAAAGAATTTTACACAAAAGTTTCAATCCTTCATACTTTCGAATTTTAAGTAAATCGTAATAATTTTATTATTTAAATGATTTTAGTACACAGTAGACCGATCATAGCTCGGTAGTATTTTTTTAAATATTTATTTTGTTTTAGTAAATGTAGAAATGTGATAGATACTATCCGCAAAACATCAATAAGTTGCGGAGAATATAGCGGAATTTTTGTTAATGCGTCTCCTCTTAAGACGTATCTCCGGTTAATGCGGACAGTTTCATTTCCCCATCATATTTAATTAATGTTAAAGGCATCGTTTATTGCGGATTTCGGTTACAGATGAAAAATGACCTCCCTTGGCAGTCCACTAACGGTTGTTAACTGAATATTCATATCTACCACTCGTAGTCTTAGCATGGTTGAAAGTGAAAAGTCAGAGAAAATGATGTCATAGTGGTGCAAAAGTGATAATGTTTAAGTTTTAAATATAAAAATAATTGACTTCTTTTCAATATGTCATTTTTTCTGGAGAGAGGGGAATGTAGAATTTTGATTTTGAATTCCAAATCGATAATTTGAGTACCTAAAAAACATATTTAAAAAAATTATACATCGCAGGGGAGTTTGTATTGCCATTAAAAAAAAATAAACTTTTTTTTACGTATGCGATTATGTTAGTCATATCCTGAGTGCCACTCTCCATGTTTTATAAACATTGAATTTATTATTCTTCAACAATTGTTGTCTACGTCTACGTCAATAGTTTGGCAACAAATGTGAGCTATTTTGTAAATATGAGGTAAGTTTGACAGCAAAATTCTCTTGCTTTTAAAACTGCTGCTAATTTTGCGCCATGGTCTATTGATATTGTATCAAACTATAGCGATGTTTAAAATAATATGGTAGTGATGCTAAATATAGCAAAAGTATAAGAGCTGCTATCTATCAAGAAATGTTAGCATATTTGCAGAATGTTTATAAAATATTTAAATTCACTAAATTAACATTTGGTAAAATGAATTAATTTTAGGGTACTATTTGAGGCACAGATGTCATATTCGCCCCATATTGGCACGTTATTTTTCCGACGCTGATTTGGCGAAAACATCAACAGCATAAACAACAACATCCAGGTTACCATATCAAGCAAAATAACGACACTTTGGCGCCGGTTAAGTATACATTGCGTATATGACATTGGCGTCAGAAAAAAATCGCGCCAATATGGGGCGAATATGACATCTGTGGCCTATTTGATTATCCTGTCGATCAATTTCGCCAAACAATTCGCCAAATTATACAAATTGCCGTATTTTTATTTTAAATAACAAAACAAATAAATTAATAAAACCTTAATGAAACTACAAGTAAAAAGTCGAATTAAAAATCATTTGATGACGTAACAAACACTTGTATGGTGTTTAATGTCAAGTGAATGCGTCATTTACGATCATCCATTATTAGCGTTTAATCTTATAGTTTGGCGATAGTTTTTCGGTCGACAGGATAATCAAGTAGTACCTTTATTTGTTCTAGTCAATTAAAACGAATTTTACTGTATTCAGGACCCAGCTATTTCGTGCTCGATTTAGTATAGTTGAAAAACTGATGGTTTAGTTGACAAACTGCGTTTTATCATGTTGATAATCAGTGAGCAACAGTATTGGCAACAGTTCTGATTACGGAAAATAAAAGATTTTCAATTTTTTTTTTTCGAATTTTCCAAATTTTTTAATTTTTTCTTTCTTTGTATCCCAAATACTACCTTCTTACCAAATTTCAAGTTTCTAGGGCTACAGGATGTACCTCAGATTTTTGATGATCGGTGAGTCAGTCAGTGTCGAAAAAGCGAAACTTTGAGTTCATATATTTTCTGAACTAGAAAAGATGGAAACGTGGAAATTTTACCATTTGCTTCCGTTTGAAGAGTACTTTTAGAAAAACAAAGTTTCAAGTTCCTGGGAAATTCCAGCGAAGGGATATAGGGCTGTCAAAAGTACCCTGAGTTGCTTCCAGAAAAGGATGCTTACGGCTGTGCTTTGTCGACTTGGCAGGGGCACTGCCGTGCCCCCAGATATATATGGACCTGTAATCTTCTAAACTTAGATAATTAATCTACCAAACAGAATATGCATGTGTTTATTACACAGGGTTAAATGACTAGCTACAAAGTAAAACTAATTTAAATTTAACTATCAAGGATTAAAATAAATTATATCTATTAGTAATAATGATCAGTTAAGATTAAAATGTTGAGAAAGTGTAAAAGATTTCTATCTACCCTATATATATAAAATCCTAATGAAACGAATTTATGAAATGGAAGTATGAATCGACTGATTAAACAACTGATTATGTTTCATGGCGATTTCTCCTAAAATATGGAATACTTTGCGATGAAATTAACACCAAAAATCAATATTGATCTGTAGATTTCAAAACTGGTATTAGAATTTTTAAATTCGAATTAGTTTTCAAAATATTAATTTTTTTCTAATTTTATATACATTTTTCTAATGATGGCAACTCAAATTTTGGTCAAACAGATTTTTTTTTTTTCAAATTTTAGAAAAGGGTACTATTTTAAACTAATTTGTCGAGAAGTTTGGCCTCCCTTAAATGTATGCTAAGAAATGTATCATGTTACTTTTATTCATAATTCAATTTGTATTTCATTATCATTTTATTTAATACAAACTGAAACATTTAAAATAAATGGCTTTCACTTCTTTACTTTTTTTTAAACGAAATGAAAAGAAAAATATTAGGCACAGATATCATATACGCGCCAGGGTACCTAATTGGCGCCAAAATGGCATTATTTTGATTGACATGGTAACCTGGCTAATGTTGTTTATTTAATAATAAATATTTATTTACTTTATTTTATTTTTTTAAATTACATAAATTGTTTTGTTCCATAGTTAATTACTTTTTTGGTTATTTTCCTTTAAAAATAAAAAATAATTAAAAAATATGGTACTACTTAGTTATTCCATCGACCCATTTCGCCAAATTATACAAATCGCCAAATTATACAAATCGCCAAACCACTCGCCAAATTATACAAATTGACATAATTTTTATTTTAAATAACGAAAGAACAAAGAAAATAGTATAACATTAATAAATATACAAATAAAACGTCGAAATAAAAATGACTTGATGACGTAAAGACATGTAACTTGCTTAAAGTCAAGTGAATGTGACATTTACGATCAACCATTATTGGCATTTAATCTTATAGTTTGGCGATAGATTTTTGGTCGACGGGATAACTAAGTAGTACCAAAGATACATATGTAACTGGTATTCGAAAACGAGGTTTTCGCCAAATTTTCGTTAAAAAAATCACGCCAAACCTGGTGTGTATATGGCATCTTGCCAAATATTAAATGATGTAACAAACGATGACAGTTAATTTCAACTTCAAAGCAATCTTTTAATTTAGCATCGAAAAATAAAAAAAATGCTAACTGGCGACTTGAAAAATAGCTATTGGCGAGATTTGCACCTGGCTAGCATAACAGTGTTGGGGCGCCAACCATGTACCAAGAATTCTTTGTGACCATGGAAACTTTTATGTAGTTTTATTCGAAAAAGAAATTTGATTTTTTAATCAAAAGGGAAAACTTTCGGCACAGATGTCATATACAGATGCCATATCGACGTGATTTTTTTCTGACGCCAATGTCACATAAGCAACGGGTACTTAACTGGTGCCATAGTATCGTTATTTTGCTTGATTTGATAAGCTGGATGTTGTTGTTTATGCTGTTGATGTTTTCCCCAAATTAGCGTCGGAAAAAAATCGTGCCAATATGGGGCTGTATATGATATCTGGGCCAAACTTTCATATGAAAAGCGAAGAGATCAGAGCGTATTTATTTATGGCAGTTACATGACTTGGACTATTATAATACTAGTGTAAATACCCGTCCTAGAACGGTGGGTAAAAATTGTGTTTTTCACTTAAAATTTGAAAAACTGATAAAAAAAATAATTGACAATATGGAAACGTTTAGATGAGCAAAGTTCGGCTAGTTTATGTTCTAATAAACACACAATTAGCTTTTACAATATTTCTGGGTAAACCAGGTTTTCCGGCTAATATACTATGACAAAATTAAGATTTCTTAATAAAAGAAAAATTTAATAAATATGCAATAAAAGTGCGTAATTAAAACAGTCTGCTGCAACTATTGAAATAATACTATTTTTTTTAATAACACTTTGAAATTGTATTTTTATCGTTTATCCCCCCCCCCCTCGATTTTTTTTATATGTATATTGATTAAAAAATAAGTATCGCGGGTTGAATCCTATCCGTCTAATCCCCTAAGCTTCTGCCCTCCTGATGCAAAGCTATAAATCAAAAATTATTAATTTTACTTTTCGTATAAATATTAATTTTTTACTTTTAAAATATGGAATTTTTTTTTTTTTTTTTAATTTAGATTTACGTACACCTGTATATAGAAAAAGAAAATATAAGTAATGTGTAATTTAAAAATAAGTTACAAAATGCCAGGACATTATTTAGGGGAGGGGGGGGGGGCGACTAATCCCCTAAGCTTCTGTCCTCCTGATGCAAAGCTATAAATCAAAAATTATTAATTTTACTTTTCGTATAAATATTAATTTTTCACTTTTAAAATATGGAATATGTTTTTTTTTTAAGTTTAAATTTACATACACCTGTATATAGAAAAGGAAAATATAAGTAATGTGTAATTTAAAAATAAGTTACAAAATAATAAGTCTAAAATATTTAAATTGATTACTTTTTTAAAAGAAAGTCAGTTTTATCATTTTTTTGCAGGGAAAAAAAGGATATTTTTAAAAATACCATATCATTGTTTTCCGTGATTAAAATTCCTTACATGTCCCAAAGAAAATTTAATATGATTGCAACTTAATACTTGAAATAATCTCAAGTGACACTTGGCGATTTAAATGCGATGTGCTTTCTGATTTGTTGGGAAGAAGTGTCTACCACTGCTCAATTATCAGGATTTGTAACCTTGAGAAGTAATCGCGGGATTCTTGTTTCTTGTCAACCAATGGGAGAATGGAACCTTTCACCCTTGAGTCTCTTTCTCGGAGACTGGTAAGATTGATGGATTCGCCCCGCCCTGCATTACACTGCCTTTTATTATATAGAGATAGATGAAATGATGGCGATAGAATAATATTTGGCGACTTATCACCTGTACCTGGCTAACATTAAAGTACTAAAATGGCACCAGGAATATAAAAAGTGAAGTGGTTCGCCCGGAACTGTTGATGATAGTCACATGACTTAGGCTATTGTTATAGAAATTGCTTTAAAATACCGTGAGACAAAGACTCTGTACACTTCATTAATTTTATTTTAGCTTCTTTTCAAACGTTTAACTGATCTTCTTTAATCAAACGCGAAAACAACCATTGGATATCTTAACAGTAACTGATTTGGTCTTAAATTTTTGAAATCAAAGGAAATTGAATAGAAACCCGTTTACAGGGAGATCTGCACAGCTTTTTTCAGTATAATTCAATCTTCTATAATATTTTTAAAACCGATCAGATTAGCGTGTTTTTTGATTCTGCGGTGTCTGAATGGGGGTTGGCGAGCGTAGCTTGCAGGGGGCAGATCCCCCTAGTCTTATTATACAGATTCAAAGATGTAAACAAAATTTGATTTTTTTAAAAACTTTTTAATGTTAATAGCAAAGAAATCTGTTTATTTTATGAATTATTTATATTTTTCTTTCATTAATGTAACTTACCAAATCCATCCATCTCATTTAGCAAAGCAGACAACACTTTTTCTCCAATACCTTGGGATTTTTTGTCTAATTTCCGTTGACTCACTAAGCTATCAATTTCATCAAGGAAGATAATACTGGGTGCACTCAGTCTAGCTTGGTAAAACAGCTGAAAAAAAAATTATCAAAATTCAAAAATCTGAAGAATGAAAACTTTTGTGAAAAATATAACAAAAATCAAAAATAAATTAATTCTACAACATGAACACCAATAGAATGAAATCGAGGGAGGAACAAAATTTTGGAACAGATACACCAGTGACCCATATCCTAAGCTATAAAGGGTCAAATTAACACTAGCCACAGCACCAGTGAATGAGAAAAAGTGGCTATTAAAAAATTTTGTGTCAGCGGCCACTTTCTTACAACAAGGAGAGAATAAAATTTTCTTGCATTCCATCATGTTTTTCTATTTTTTCTGGTTGCAATATGTTTATATTAGCATATGTATTTGTACTATTCAATTTTAGATTAATACTAATAGAAATTTTAACAAAAGTTTACTGTTTAGTATTTTTAAATAAAAAAGTGGCCACTGACAAAACTGGTACTACTGGCCATTGGCCAGTAATGAAATTTCCCAGTTTTGTCCTTTACTAGGCTGTGTTTTTACAAATAGAGAATATGAACATAAACAAGAAGATATGAACTGAAATGACAGAGAGTGATAGAAAATATGAAATAAGCTAAACTAAGAATTTTTCTCAGAACCCCTGTGCAAGACAATTTTTAAAAATATCAACATAAACAAGTAATATAACTTTAATTAATTTTTCAGCAGTGAAATTACGCTTGAAATTATCAAGTAAAAATCATTCACATATTAAATATTCAATAAACAAGTAATACTGAAATTAAGAAACATAAAATATTCAAATACAGTCAACTCTGTGAAATCCGCACACTTAGGGACCGAGGGTTTTGTGGATCACATTTTTGCGGATTATAGATCATCCATTTGTTTACATTTTATTTTTTAGAGTCTGGCAATAAATTAGAAACAACTGCACACAAATTACAATGTAGAAGAAAAACATAATGCATCATTATTTTACTGATTGTATCAATTTTTTTTAAACATTGACACAACATAATGGTAATTTCAGTTTTGCTTTGTTGTCAATAATTTTTTTCTGTAGTCTATGAACACTCATTACTTTTTGCTCTGAGATAAAATTTTGTTGCTCTGGGAAATTTAAATATTTATATCCAATTTATATTTAAATATTTCATTCATTGGAAAATTGATAACTTATGAAAAAAATACCAAATTTAACTTTATCTAAGAGTTTAACTGTTAAGATATTTTCATTGTTTACATTCCAACATGTAGTGCGGATAATAGACATTGGCGGATTTCACAGAGTTGACTGTATAAGTTTATACTAGCCTTTTTCAGAGTTAAAAATATAAACTGAAATTAGTCATAATAATTACAGTTACAGTTAAACATCAAGTTAATTATGCAAAAATTATACAAACACTTTCCTAGTGATGCAGAAACCCAATCCAGTTAAACTGGCATACACCTACTTAACAGTTTAAAGTTGCAGTTAATTATTTTTAAGTCCAGCATTGCACAGTTTCCTTCCACCAGTGGCAACCAACTTTGTTTACATGTGTCTTCTGCTTGCCACATCACTACATGTTGCAGGTAAAACTTACAACTATATTACATCTACTTTAATAAGCTTAATTTATTTTACAAAAACTTTAACTGTTAAGATTTTAAAACTTTACTTTAAAACAATTTATGAAACTTCATTAATTTATGAAACAATTTTGAAACAAAATAATATGTTTTAAATAAAAAAGAGCTATCTTAAATACATGCATGCTAATTGATTGTGGAGAGAGCTGGGAAAACTAACTGCGATAAACATAAGCACTTATACTTTATAATAATGAAGGTGAACTGAAAAATTTAATAAAACACAACACTGCTTAAAGAATTTGGATAATTTTCTGATTGTATTGGGAACAGCTGAAATTGGGTTTTCAAAAATGTTATACATTTCCATATAGTTGAATTAGACATAATATTTTAACTTATTAAAGGCTGCAGTTTTGTTACATTATTCTGAATGTGTTGGAAAATGTTTCATAATCTATGCTTGATGCATGATTTTTTCTTTCTTGTTTCAAAATGAAGCAGTAAAATACTCAAGGAGAAACCCTGCACCCACTGTTCAAAGTAATTTTTAAAAACATAAACATAAAAAAGAAGTAAAAATTTACGTGCATGGAGGGAGGGGGCAGACCTCCTCCCTGACGAAAAATTCTTAGTTCTTTTTTTCTTAGTATTTAATTATTTTACATTACTTAAGAAGAACAAATACATTTTTTTTTTTCAAAATCATGAGAGATAAAGAAAACTTAGTTATTTAAATTTTGAAACCCAGGGAGGGGCAATGGCTTACCCCTCCCCAAGAAAATTTCCTTTCATTATACATTATTTTTTTAAAATCATACCTCAGTAATATTTTTTTCAGATTCACCTACATATGATGAATAGATCTGAGCAGGGTTTGCAGAAAAGAAGTTAGCATTGCATTCAGTGGCAAGTCCTCTAGCTAAAGTAGTTTTACAGCAACCAGGTGGTCCAAATAACAGAACACCACGGGGGCAAGGCAAATCTACTTTCTTGAAAATATCTGGATTGCGTAAAGGCCATTCAACACACTAAAACATAAAATAAGAAATAGTTTGACAGATTTGTGAAGTTTACAAAATAAAAACAACAGAAGATTATTTTTTACAAGTAATTTTACCGAACTAATGACATACAAATACAAAGAAGAAAGGTAATATTGTTTTACAATTTTTAATCTGACAGTCTCAGCACACTTCAGGATAAAAGAATAGAACATTTAAAATGCATCATAAAATCATATAAATGATATAAATATGATCACATATATCGCAAAATATAATATAAAAAATAACTGAAAAAATTGTGTGATACTGAAACTATGATATAAAAGATTATTGAAAAAATTATATGATAATGAAAATATGATATAATGCATTAAAAAAATAGGAAATTTTTTTTATATATATCCATGTAATGTATAATACAATATAAACAGAGATATGGGAAAACAAAAGAAAAGCAGACAGTAAGTAGTCTTTTGAAAAAAAAGGGGGATAGTGTTGAAAAAATACGGTTTTATGATCACTGAACTTCAGCTTCATGCATTGGACAAAACATACCCAAGAAATGTTTGTACCTAAGCTGAACCATTTTAAATAAATTTAACTTAAATAAATGAATCTTTAAAATTTTAGTTTTCACAAATATATAACTTTTTAAAAGTTTAAATATCTTATTATATAATTTAAAACAAAAATTAAGTTGTTTAAAAATATTTGGAACTCAAAATTAAATTACTTTAACCAGGGGCGTATTTAAGCAGAATTCATTAGGGGGGCGTATATGACGATTTTGCCGACTAACTTAAAAAATAGATATATATATATATATCTTTAAAAGTATGTTTATGTGTCTATATATATGCATCTACCGGTGTCCTAAAATGGACTGACTGATTTTAAAATTCAATAACTTTCAAATGGTGACAGCCATAAAATTAAATTCTTGCACGAGGAGTATGCAAGATGTTAGGAATTTTTTTACTGCGATTATCGATTTTAGTTTGAAATAGAGGCCGCTGCTAGCAATAGCAATAGGCGCTAAATCGGGGCCCGATTTTTGGTCTCTCTCTTTTCTCAATACTGATGCGAAAGGAAGTTAAATATATGCAGTGGGCCACTAAGAAGACAATTGCATTGCCGACTGAGAATCATTCCATATATTTAATCTCCTTCTAACGCATCAATACTGAGGGAGAGGAGAAACAAAAAATCAGACCCCGATTTAGCACCTATTGCTAGCAGTGTCATGTATCGCTGCTGTTTTAAACTAAAATCGAGAATCGCTGTAAAAAAAAACTCCTAACATCTTACATAACCCTCCTGCAAGATTTTTTTTAAAATAGTTGCCACCATTTACAAGTTATTGAATTTTAAAATTAGACAGTCCATTTTAGTACACCCGGTATGTTCTATATAAAATTCAACATTATTAACCCATCGAGATCAAATTTTTTACTTTAGAACGCGTAATACTTTACATTTTAGAATATTGAGGAGAATATAAGGTAGATTTAAAGATGGACACACCACCCCTTCACTTACGTTACATTGTTGTAAATATTCCCATAAATTATTTTGATATTTTTTGCTGAATGTGCAGATGGAAATCTGCAATTCGGATTAATTAAACAAGTTGAAGTTTTTAGTAAGATGCTACTTGGAAATTATACAGAATCAGCTTATTTATATTTACATTAAAAATAATTAAATCAAAATTTATTTTAATTACATCTTTGTTCATCCATTGCATAACATGCATTTTAACCCACCATTTTTTTTAGACGAGCCCATCTATTCACTACAGGACCCAAATTTTGGTATTTTAAAATATCCTTCTCAAACCTCAAACATAAGCATCATGAGTGTATTCAAACGTGGATCGGTCATTGTTGTTCTTAGATTTTTTTCAGGATTTTTAATTTACATTGTTCTTTTATTCGAGGCAACTGTGACTGGAGAAGTTATAGCCAGACGATTGACATGGTTCGCAAGTGGCAGAATGTATCTCAAAGGTTCTGTTTTCATGTAAATATCGTCCATTCTTTCAGCCTCTGCGCAAAAGTCTGACAAAACTTTCATCTCCGCTTGTAAAGCTTCCATATCAGGAATTCACGAAAGACATTTACTGCTTTTTTAACCAGATTTAGTTTTTATTTCTTTCTTGTAATGGGAGGATACATTATTTTATGCAGCGGTGTGATTATGCTGATGAAAGAATTAAGACTTTCAGCTATCACCACTGTAAGGGTATCCAGTACCTTCTGAAACTTCATTCGCTATAGAACATTAGAAATTCGGGATTAAAGAGATTGTTTCCATTACCGTCTAACTTCTTTGGTGCCAATCTTCGTCGATACTGTATAGCAAATTCATTTAACGGATCAACACTTTACTTGGTTTAAAAGAGAATTGCGCTCTATATTTTCCTATTCATATTTTCATTGTCATTGTTTACTGTTTCTGATGATTTGATACATGTATTCAGTATTTTCGTAGCGTCTGTTTTAAGAGTCTTGACTTCCTTTTTTCAGTAACTAACTTGCACTTGTACTGAACATTCTTGCGAAACATCAGTGAAGTCGAACACTTGATCATTGCTTTGCTAACAGAAGTAGAGGAATCAACTATTTCGAAATTTGTAGGATACATTCATATGAGATCCAAACCACTTTCAATGATTCCGCTCGAGCAGTACATCTCTCCTTAGAAAGATTCCACAGTAGAAGAGCATTTTCAATTTTTTGAGCTTGTCCACTGTGGTCTCTTTCGTTTAGTACTTGCTGTGAAAAACACAAACATCTTCCAGCACGTCGAAAACATCACCTATAATTTTGCTGGCATTGCAGATATACGAAACGAAAGTGTTGAGTCTGTGACATTGACAAGGAATATATTGCACAATTCGACCCACGATTTCTGAAAACGTCTCCTAGTCCTAAGTGCCGTTAAATTCCCCAGAAATGCTGTTTGTAAAATCGTATGACTGGAAAACCAACTGTTCTATTTCGAGCTCATTCTTCGTAAGGATGTGTGATTTCTAGCATGCAAGGTCGACATTGGTTTTATCGACTTCTTTTACAACTTCCAAATGCCGATCGGAGTTTTTCTATCTTTGTCTACTTATTTCAACACAACGGCTGATCGATCATGGTGCGAAGCATCTGGTGTCGTATCTGCCATAACTCCATAAAATTATGCTTCCTGAATATCTCTGACTATCGTTTTGCGCACTGCTGTAGCAAGAAATTCAATCACCTACTTTTGGGGATGAAGTGGAAAAGTAAGTTATGTGGTGTGGCCTGAAACGCGTGTCCTCAAACATTTCTTCAGTTGTGGGTTATGTCTAGAAATTAATTTCACAATTTGTCAAAAGTTTCCATTTTCGTCTTTGTCACTTCCACAAACCAGACCTTGTCTACTCCGCATTCGCGTAATGTCCATCAAAATTGCTACAGTTTCAGTGCTAAATGCAAGATGTTGCTGTTGCTCTTCCAGAATAATCTGTTTGTGCTTGCTCTCGTCTAGTAAGTGATTATGCGTCATTATGAACTGACAAAATAGGAAACATCAAATTTGATGGGTTGGTTGTTCATTGTGTTTATGACGGCCAATTATCAGCACGAAGGATATAGGCCCTAAGGGGGGGGGGGGGTCTTTCTAAGGGAACCTAACCCGTATTTACGCTTGGAAAACCAAGGTTCGAAGAAAGTCACTAAAACTCCAAACGATTAGGCCGACGGGCGCGATTGGGATCGAACCTAGCACCCCCGGTTTACCAGCTTCGAGAGCAGAACCTCTCGGCCACTGATGGGGCCAAATTTGGTGCGAGTTGGAAGAGAAATGTTGTGTAAACTTTCTTTTCTTTTCTTTTCCTTAAGCTCTTCATTTTGTGTCCTTTGTTTACATCACTCTCAACTGAAGCATTTTGTATTTTTTCTCTCCTAGGTCCTTCATGAAATAGGCAAAAAAAATAGCATTGAGCTCTGTGCTATATTCCATAATCGGATGCTCTTTTGTAACAAGCGGTGTTGAAATGTCGCTGTCTATATTGCGAGATGGAACCATTTATCGGATATACGCTGAGTTTTGGCTGATACGGACTTAAACTGATCAAATATGTCTCTGATTGTCTGACTTCATTTTAGACCTTTTTCCTGGGTCATGTTCAATGATGGAATCGTTCCCACTTTCCGTAATGCTAACCTCTCCACGGTTCTGCTCAATTTCTTTCACAATCTTACTATAAATATTTGACGACAAACAATTTTCTTTTTCCTGTCAATTATATCTGTGGTCTCCTTAAGGAACAAGAAAACGCTTAATTAATCAGATTGGGTCAATTTTTCAATAATCGGATTGCAATCATTTAAACAATCTACTAAATGATTCAATTGTTCAGCACATTTCAATACACCACGATTAATATGAATGCCTTCAGCGAAGTCGTCAGCATCTTCAGTTCTAGTCGATCATCTAGATGTTCAGAACCGTACTAAATCGCTGCGGACTCTCAGAAAGACCCCTTTGTACATTGAGAAACTACTCTCTCTTGGTTCTTTCTCAATTTATTTTCAGCGGTCACGCGAAGTCAAAGAAAGGAGGGGCAAACTTCGGATTTTCGAAGGAAATTAAGACAAATGCTAAGGTTTGGTGTTTTTTGATGGATTTCTTAAGAAAAAATGTAGAAAATTGGAAAACAAATCGATTGTTTCAGAATTTTATCGATCGATACTGACTACCTAGAATTTGCCGACTGTGATCAAAGTTGCCGACATTGGGGGGGGGCGAGATGCCCCCCTACGCCCCCCCAGTAGCTTCGCCCCTGACTTTAACAACGCATGTGAAATTTACCTAAATTGTTGAACTGCTAAATTTTCAAAAGCTCATAGAATGGATATGATATGAATGGAATCAGAAATAACAAACTTTGTGGCAAAAGAAATATATTTATTTAACCTTATTTAAAATATTTTATGGTAATTTTGTTGTAAAAGTACACAGAACTGAAAATATTAAATGTAAAATGACAGTATTTCTAAACTAGGGATGCACTGAATAGTGATTTTGGCCGAATACCAAATATTCGGCCAACAGACGAACCAAATATTGAATATCCGGCTAGTCAAATAGTAACTGCTAGGCCGAATACCGAATATTCGGCCTACCGAATAGTAGCTATTTAGACGAATACCGAATATTCAGCTTATCGAATACTTTTATCTTTCAAAGTTTAAAGGCATTAAAATGTTAAATTTTAAAACAATTTTACATAATATTTAAAACAGAAACTATTACAGTCAAACCTCGTTAACACGAACACGCTTAATGCGAACTACTTTTAGCATGAACGGCTTACTATTGCCCCATCCAGTTGTAAGTAATGTATTTAAGTTCGGATAACACAAACAAAAAAAGTTTCCCTTTGAGTGTTCGCGTTAACGAGGTTCGACTATATTCTAATAAACAAGAGCTTTTTTCAAGTAAACTTTATGCTGAAAAAAATCTGTTTTGAGTTATTTAAGAAGAGGATAGTTATAAAAATTTTTTAATTAATAAAATTTTAAATTTCATGGATTCTTCTGAGAATTAAAACAAATGAATAAAATTTTCTTAAATTCTAAAACAAAAATTTTAAAATCAAAGAGAAATTGTGAAAATATTGGTAGAAAAATTGTAGAGGATCATATATTATTTGTTTGTCAGGAAGAGACTAAAGTAAAAGTAAATAAATAATACAATCGATTCAAATTTTATATGGTGGCAACTTAGCAAGAATAACTGTTCTATTACCTTTGATTAAGCAAGGAAGTTTTTAAATGCATCCTAGATTGGTGTCTGGAATGGGGAATCATTTTAAGAAATTGTGTAAGTGTTGTTCTTAAAATCTTAGCAAGAAACAGATTATTTACTGGACAATGTTCAAGAATTTGCATTTGTACATAATTAATTCCTATGAAAATCCTCGTGATTGGTTAAGTTTCTTAAATAATACTTAACAAACAGCAAATAAATAATGTAAAAACATTCTCTTTTATTTAAATATGATTCTGTTTCTAATTACTCTGAATATCTTTATAAGTTGACTGTTAAACTTAGAAGTTGTATAAGGTTTGAAAAAATATGTTAAAAATTTTTTTTTAAGTATTCGGTTCGGCCGAATATTTCGATATTTGACCAAACTGAATATTTGGTAACATGGCCGAATACCGAATAGATACCGAATATTCGGTGCATCCCTATTCTAAACAAGAGCTAATAAGATCATACAGCCTTGAATTAACAAAAATAAAGCAAATAGATTTCGTTTTAAGGAAATACACCAATAAAAAAATTAAAAAAAATTCTCTTTTGTGATAGTTAACTTCCATTCTGCATCTTAGATAATATTCACTTTAGAACTTTTCATACTGCACAGAACTGTTCATACTGAACAAGTTTAATTTGCAGATACATTTTATATAATTTCAATTTTATCAAATATATAAATATCATATAATAGATCCATATAATAGACTGGCAAATTTGCCAAGAATAGTCTAAATAGGTAGATAGATAAATAGTAAAGAAACAACCCAACATTTGTATGTAGTGAGGGCAGGGCCGGCACCAGGGATAAGGCAGATGAGGCAGTCGCCTCAGGGTACACCGTAGAAAGGTGACATTTGTCTTGCATATTAGTACAGGTAAAATAGAACAAAAATTGAGTAACATACAACAACTGATGGCCATTCACGAAAATTTGGGAAAACTTCATTTTGGCACTAAAAATGATGATCCGTTGAGCCCCTCTCCAAAAAAAGTTGTTTTACTGTGTTTGGGCAGCACAAATGGGGCAATTTTAAGTCATGGGCAAGGAACAATTCAACTTTTTCAATTAGGTCAAGTAAGTGGGGGTATCGTTTATTATATATTTTTTAAATTCTGAATCGCATAACACCATCTACAAGTCAATATGGTCATTTATTACAAAGTTAGGCAGATTTTATGAATACAAAATCATGATTGGTTTTATGAGTAGAAATTATGAATACATGGATTTTAACAACTTTAATGACCTTGAAGACTCAGATGATCCTCATTTTGATTATTGCTATTTTGAAGACAGTTAATAAGTTTGATATTATTTGATATGATATAAAGAATATGTTTTTTACATAAAATAAATATGACAAAACTGTGGCTCAGCAATAAAGTATAATTTTCGACTTCGTATTCATAAAACCTATCATAACTTTGTAATGAATGATCATTTGCAGATAGTGACATTCTTTTGAAAATTAAAAAATACAGAACAAATGATACCCCACTTGACGTAATTAAAAAAGTCTAATTCTTCACCCCCAAGTTAAAATGCCCTCCCCCCTCCAAAAAAACTCTGTAAAACAATTTTATTTTTTGGAGACTCATCGGACCTCCATTTCTAATGCCGAAACATTATTCTTCCCAAATTTTCGTGAATCGCCATTAGTTGTTACAGTAAAAACCTATTTTATTTGCATAAAGTATATTTTTTGACATTGTATCCATAAAACATGCTGTAACTTTGTAAAAAATTTGTGATTGTATCGACTTGGAGATGGTGTTATTCGATTCAGAATTAAAAAATACATACGAAATTATACCCCACTTGACCTACTTAAAATTTTTTGAAATTTCCCCCCTCCCTGGGTTAAAAATCCACCTTCCCTCTTTTACTCCTAAAACATGGTAAAACAACTTTATTTTGGGTGGACTCATTGAATCTTCTCTTCTAGTGGCAAAACGAAGTTTTCCCCAAGTTTTGGTGAATGGCTATTAGTTGTTTAAAAAAAATCCTATTTTACCTGTATACTGAATATATAATCCATTCTATGTGTCAAAACTTAAGGCTGTTCTCAACTGCTCTGCTCAACAAGCGCAAAACGTTTTGACACATTTATAGAAATTCATTTTTCAACGGAAAGATATAAAATTGGAAAACCAGACTATGGAAGTGATTTGGAATCAAACTGTATTTTCCACCCTTTTATAAATAAATTACCTACTGAGTTATATACGATTTTGATCACGTGACAAAGAAGTTTTTCACCCTTTCTTGAGTGGTTATTCTTCTTCCACGTGGAAATTTGGTTCAAAGCGTCCACTTTAACACTATTTTCTGAAAGATCCATTGCATTTGCAAAAACATGGAAAAAACAGTTCAATGACAATGACATAGTTTCTGAACAACAACACTTGGTAGTTTCATGCATTTCCGAACAAAAATAACTTAAAACTTATGTCACAAAGTTGTCTTTTTGCATTTGAGCAGCCTTAAGAAAAAATGGACAGAATTTTTTTTCTTTCTTTGAAGTGAACTTTGTCCTCCTCGTTTTTTGAATTTTTACCGATTTTTAATAAGACTTTCAATTCTAGTCTTAGCGGGGTCTTTTCCATGTGATTTTAATAAATAAATTTTAAAAAATCAGTTCAAAACTTTTAGCCTAATATAGCAAATTTTGTCCTACGCGATTTTCAAAGTTTTGTGATTTTTTAATGCAATTTTCATTGCAATCTTTAGCATTCTTTTGCTTTCTGCGGCGATTTTTTTGACATTCATAAAAGGAATGCAGTTTCAAACATTTAGAATAATATATTACATTTTGTCGCCCTTAATTTTGAATGCGATTTTTAGCATTTTTTGCTTTTTGCAGCGATTCTTTGACATTTGGAAATGAATTCCTGTTAGAATGTTTTAACTTGTAGCAATCTCATCTCACTTGATCAGTATAAAGTGAGTTACAAGTTTAGAGTAACTGACTTGGCCTTTTGCTCAATGCTAACATACTCGCCTACTGATCATGAGATCCCTGGTTCAAATCTTGGCAGAGCCAATCCACTGTCTCTTTATTGGTGATCTGGACAAACATGCAACTTTCAACAACAATCATCTAATCTCATAGCCAACAGGTGGCAGCACCAAAAAAACATCTCCAGCAATCAAAGCCTGTGAAATGCTCACAGCACAAAACCTGTCATCACATGCCTGTACGACAGCATCACTCACGAGTGCACATCGCTCGTCAGACGTCAACAAGATGTCTTTCTCACTGGAGATGGAGTGTGTAGCAACCTCATCTCATTTTATCAGTATAAAGCAAGTTTAGAGTAACTGGCTTGGCCTTTTGCTCGATGCTAATGTTCTTGCCTACTGATCATGAGATCCCTGGTTCAAATCCCGGCAGAGCCAATCCACTCCCTCATCAAGCTCTTTGTAGTAAATTTTGTCCACAGCAATTTTTGAATCTTTAGTGTTTTATTTTTTTTTTTTTTCTCGTTTCACGGGGAATTTTCTATATAAGTAAAAGAAATCCGATTTCAATCTTTTAGCCCAATATCAATTTTGTTCCCTTTGCAATAAAGCTTATTCAGAATTTATGGAACAATTTTTAAAATGTTCGCTATTTTTATTACGATTTTGTGTTATGCGCTATCTTTTAACCATGGTCGGGCAATGCTGCATCACGCCAATCATGTCAGCTGCAGCTAAACTAAATTATTTTAGCAAATGAAAATTTAATGATTTTCTATATTAATTAGGGCATTATAAAAAACTACTTTGACAAAGGAAATTCAAGATGAATTTATTATTTAGAGTATTTATTATAAAGAGATTTTGAAGTATAAGTTTTATTTTTTATATGAAGATTGGATGCATCGAATAGGGATTTTGATCGAATAATGAATATTTGGCCTACAGGCGAACCGAATACTGAATATTCAGCCAGCCGAATAATAACTGTTAGGCTGAATACTGAATATTCAGCTGGCCAAATACTTTTACATCTCAAAATTTAAAGGTATTAAAATATTAAATTTTAATACCTTATATGTATATTTTATTGTACTTATATGTATATTTTATTATACATTATACATAAAAAGAGAGGCATTGAAAAAAATAAATATATATATATATATATATATCTTTAATTTGTAAAGATGAAAAACAATAATTACCATTTGCAATCTATGTTTTATATCAAACATTCCACCAATGTCTTTCCAATGAACAGGTTTCACTTTCATATTCCACACAGATGTTTTCAAAACTGAGGGTGAAATATTAGTTGCCGCTTTTAAAAAATCCTCTGTTGTCAAACACTTATCAGATTTCTAAATTTTAAAGAAATATACTTTTGAATAAAAAAGGAAAAATAAAATTATATAACAGAAATGCATAGATTATAAAGCTAAATAGATACTTTTCGGTTAGCCGAGTGCCAGTGTTACATAAAGACTTTCTGTATGATTAAACCATTGAAACAAATTATATTGACTAAATATTATGAAATCACTATACTAAAAAGCAGAGGCAAAATGCTACATAATTTGTGTAGTCCAATGGATATATATATATTATATACATATATTGTATATATATATATAACACTGGTGCCCGGTTAACCAAAAAGTACCACTAAATATGTAATTATAATAATTGCACAAACAATAATAATCTAATTTAGATGCGATTTTTGAAATAATAGCAAAATATAATACAATAATACAATTATTTTATGAATAATTTTAAAACTTTAAACCTGTTCTTTCATTTTTGGCTACTAAAACTAGATCTGTGGATTCGGTTTGAGATTACTCTAATTTTTTTGGTGTGGGTCAAGTCAAGTCATTTTTTTGTTCTTGCAGGTTGGTTATGGATAAACCTGATTTTCCAAAAGAAAAACTCAAATGTTATTTAAAAGGAAAAATAATAATATGAATGAGTAATGTCCATTCATATTCCTACATTAATGTTACAGAGTATTTACCCATAATTTCATTAAAAATTACATTATTTTTCATTTTGGGTTAAAATGTAATTATCGATCTTGGGAAGAAAGCAATTGAAAATATGATTATTTTCAGCAAGTTAAAGAATGAATGATTCTGACCTAAGGAATCATTAATAAGCAACTTATGTTATTGAAGCATATGATTTTGATGAAAAGTACAACAATACATTTCTTGCAAACAGGCTTACTCCTTAAAGGGGCAGTTCACAACCTCTCCCTGATCATGCAATCCTATGTTAAACCTATGGGGAAATTTAGTTAAGTAATTACACATTATCTAATAAGCGAAATACAGTTTTCAACATTAGACGTGACATAGATGTCCGATGCTTATGTAGTGCATTTTCAAAAATTATTTTCTTACATTTTAAGTAATTCTAAAAAGATGACAACTTTTGCTGAAGTGGCAAAAATTAATTGTCTTTTAAAAAATACTTAAAATTTAGAAAAATTATTTTTTGATGGTTTGATTGTGGAAACCATTTTTCGATAATTATATTAAGTAATGAGTAATCATCAAATTAAATTTCCTCATAGGTTAACATGCGATTCAAACATGACATCATTTTTTTTCAAACGAAATCTTTTCTTAATGATGTAATTCTTGTTCATTTTTTTTCAGCATATTTTTAACAGAAAACCTCTTTCTGAGGTAATTGATATTAATGCTTCATATAATAAAAAATATTTCAATTTTTTGTTTCAAATATGATGTCATAGTCCCTGCGGCAGAATTTTCTTAAGCTTTCTGCAACAATCCTCATTAACTTTTTCAGGGACAAAGCAGTTCTATTTTTAAAATGCTGCAATGATTGACACCAGAATTTATGAACAAATTTATTTAATATTATTAAAAGTTTTTCTACGTACTTAAAAAAAAGAAAATTTTTCATTCTAAAATTCTGGTGCCAATGTGGTATATAGGGATTTAAATTAGGTCCAAAAATGAACTACCGTCCTTCAAGGGGTTAATAGCAAAACTTTTCTGTAATATGATATTTTTTAACAGTACAAATGAATGCAAATTTATACATAACAAATCAGAAAAAGTATACAGAAGAACTAATATTATTATAAACAAGGTATTATAAATTTTTACATGTAATAGTCTTATTTATTAATAAAAATACATGTAAAAAAAAGACCAAAAATCTAAATTTAATGAATCAGCATTACAAGAATATTTAGCATATTTACAGCCATTTATAATAAATAGATTGTCTCATTTTAAAAAAAGATTAGTTCATTGAGTGAGAGATTAAATTGCTGAAATTTGTAGCAATGTACCACAGGTTTGAAAACTATAATTAGATTAATTTATTCGGGTGTGGGGGAGAAAGGCATTGTACACATATGCTTAATTATTACAAATAAATAAATTATAAATTAATGTGTATACATTCATATCTAATTTTCCTTCTTGCTAGATGTTGACAATATGGTCTTTCTTATTCTTGGTATAAATAAAAATAATAAACTTATCTCTTCCTTCCAAGTTAATTTAAAGTCAATTTTTTAATAACGTAATTATGTTTTCAAAAAATAACTGTGTAACTAAATAAGGAGTTTTTAGTTGTATAAAAAAATTTTTGTCTTCTAGAAACTTCATTAATTTTTAATACTTTTTATGAAAATAACAATTCTAAAAAAAATATTTCTACCAGCTACATTTAGCGAGTTCAGGATGAAATTTTTCTGGAAGCAGCTATTCCTTTTCTGCGACAATATCGCCGTGTTTCTGCCACAGGGATCATAGTCATCTGCTTCTTAATTACTGAAAATTTTTATTTCATTTCCATTTTTCATGTGTAAATATTTCGATTGAAAATTAATTGCGGTACAAAAATTATTATTTAGAGTAGAGTCCCGCATCGGGTTGGGTTACCCGCTTTTACCCGAACCCGACCCGTGGTTCAGGTTGGATTGACTTTAAATTTTCTTGGTGCAGGTCAGGTTGGCTTTTATTGTTTCGGGTTGGCTTTTTTACTCTAGCGGGTCGGGTTCGGGTTGACCCGCTTTTTTAAAAGAATGTGAAAAAGTTTTTTTCCCGTTAAAAGCCTATATAAACTGCAGATCAAAGTTTCACAAAAGCAGAATGTGTGCCTGTCTGTTTTGTCTTTAGTCATCCTTTGACGAGTCTTCAAAATAACAAATTGCATTATATTTTTACCGTATTTTGAAAATACAATACGCAGCAAAATGCTAAATGGTACTTTCTGTCTAATGTATCAAGTGAATAATTTAATTGTGGTCATATGCAATGCACTATGTTAGACAGGAAAATTTTCAAAATAATAACTGCTAATAAACTAAAGGCAGATGGCCACTTGTGTAAAACAAGATGTATCATTATAAGTGGGACTTTTGAAACCGCAACTAATTTGAAAGCATGTTTAAAGATTAGATTTTTAGTTTTATACCATTTAGAGTCCTGCATTGGGTCGGGTCAGAGGTTTTACTATAGCTGAATATTAAAGTTGAGTATATATTTGTTCATTCTTCTATGTAAAACATAAAAATGGTATTAGAGAATTAGAGGTTTGCATGGGCCGGAACTTCCAAGCCCGAGAACGGCCCGCCCTTCCCCGTCCGTGTAAAACTTAAAAGTTCGGCCCTAGCCCGGCACGGCCCGTTTATGATTTTATCGACTACATCTTAATATTTATATAGGGCCGGTAGACCCGCTTAATTTTAGTTATCGGCCCGGCGTGGCAGGGCCATTCAATTTTTTTGCCGCCCGGCCCGTTGAAAAAACTGTCCTTATAAAGCGGCCTGCCCAGTTTGAAATTTTGCCGCCCCGCCGCGGTCCGGTGCAGACCTCTATTAGAGATACGATTGTAGATTATTTTTCCATAATGGTATTAAAACATGATTTGCCTTCCTTACATTGCGGGTTGAAATATTGCAGGTTCAGATCAGGTGCGGGTTGATATACCTCGGGTATGTGTCGGGTTGCCTGAAATTATTTTTGCGGGTTCTGGCCAGGTTACGGGTAGCCAAAAACTATTTTTGCAGGTTCGGGTCTGGTAAATCTGACCCGCGCAGGACTCTAATTCAGGGTTTTAAATTTTTTGCAGCTATAAAGAAAAACAGCTAAATTTTTTATTAAAAAAATTTATTAATTCTGTATAAAAATAATGAAATTTAAAATTTTTTCAGGAAAGCATTTGAATGAAGCAAATAAAAAATAGCCAAAAAATCTTTTCTGCATTATAATTTCACCTATATGAAAAGATACACAGGCATTAAATTATCCATTTTGACACTGGCTTCAGCCAATGTCACATTTATAACATTATTAGGATTTAATAAAACAAGCAATTTGATAGGATTGAAATGATTATAACAAATATAATGCAACTGTAATAACGAAAAAAAAAAAAAAAAAAAAGAAAGAAAGAAAAAAAGAATTAAAACTTGAATCATTATCTCCACTACCATAAAAATCTCCCATAGCAGTTGGACTAGAGGGGCAAATCCTCCCTAAAATTCAAACCCTATTTCAAATCCTGTATATTATGAATAAGATTTTGACTGTTAAACAGAAACAAAATAACAGTTTATTAAAAGTTTAATCCTTTTATGAATCAACATTTTGTTAGATCATTCAGAAATATTTTTTAAAGTAGGTACAAAATAAATGTATACCATTTGTTAAATCAATACATTTAAAAGACAAGGCTGCTTTTTTTTTTAGTCAGATGGCCTGAGCTTTCTACGGAACAAATTTTGACAATTCTCTTTTTAAATGAGAGCAGTTTATTTGTAGCTAAGCCCACACTCGCTATTTTAATAAATAATCTTATTTTTATATTTTAATTTAAAAAGACCTTTATGAAATTTCTTCACATTGGTGGCAATCAGGTTGCTTGCATAGTTAAAGGGAGAAGGGAAACAATGAGAATTACCATATCATTACGGATGCCACTTTTGCATTAGAATTTAGAATTAAAAATAACTTTTTAAAAATATTGAACAGAAAATAACGTCACAATTAACGGAAAAAAAAAAAATTACTCATAAAGCTGTTACATTTCAATATTTTTTTCATCCTGCTGGTAGTGAGATTGAGACGCTCATCTCAGAGGGCTTGGCTTCAGTGAGTGAAAATGGCATCATAGTAAAAATGAAATGAGAAATTACTTTGATAAAACTAAATATTTTATTGCAAATGCATCTAAAGAGGCATAAATTTCTGGATTTCGCTGGCTCTCAGATTAGAAATTCAAGTCAAGAGTGCAAATGTTCAGATGCAAAAATGTAACTAGCAAACATGAATCAAGTTTGGGACTATATTTATTAATAATCTATGGCACATTAAAATATTTTCAAAATGGTGACTATGAAAAGTATGCATGTAAATTTTGTGACGCTGAAAACAATGTTATTATTAGATTTCCTAAAAAAAAAATATGATTGTGCCATAGTGGCGCAATTTTCATCGATTTTTCATTACTTAATGGCAAAGATCAAAGCCTCAATTAATAACTTCATAATTTATTAACTAAATTGCACATTACTGATTACGTATAGTGGTAAAATTTAATTTTCCAATAATCTGAAATTATTTAGTTAAAAATAATATTTGTTTTAACAGTTAGATAAACCAATATAAGATTGATTATTAATAATTGTAAATATTCTTGTAAAATTTTTTTATAAATTCAATTGATCATTTTTTTTTTTTTTTCACATTTTCATTCAATGGATTTCGACTTGAATACAGTAGACTCCCTCAAATCCGCACAGCTTGGGACCAGAGGTTCTGCAGATTTTAGAATTTTGTGGGTTTCTGCTCATTGATTTGTTTACATTTTTGAAACATTAATTTGATTGGTAGTTAAGCAATGGAAATTATAATGAATGCTTACAATAAAGTGAAACATTAAAATAAGTAAAATATTAAAATAATTTATTAGTTTAAACATAAGTAATTATTAAAATAAAAATTTAGAAAAATATTAAATTATTACCAATGAAATTGATTCAATTCGATTCTAAAAGTCCTATACTGCCATTCTAGTGGTAAAGCAATCCTAAGATCGATACGTCATTATGCTATTATTAGTATATATGACTTATTATGCTCTCTGTAACTTTTTTCATTGTTATTTAGAGTCTTGAATGTTTTTCTTATAGTCCTTTGTATATTTAGAAATAAATTTGACTGTATAATTTTCAACAATAATTTTAAAATAGCGTTCCGGTTCGTGGATTTTTCCATTTCCATCCTGGAATTTTTGATATAGATATGCTAATTTATATCAAAATCAAAAGTAATGTAAATTTATTTAGTAATAAATCAGCTGTTATAACCAAAAGAGAATGATTAACAAAAAATTTAGTAAAAAAAACATTGTGGTAGTCGCTGATTTCGACGTCACCTTTAATTTTGTTCCTGCAACTTAACTGTAAATTTCATTGTTTACATCTAAAAAATATGCGGATTTAAGGGAGTCTACTGTATTATAAAAAGGGATAGCTCATTATAAAACCTACTGACTATGAATAATCATTACAACATTTATAAATATAAGGAACACAGACTTACTTCCAGTTTCTTGCTATTATTTAAAGCCTCTTGAAACAGTACGGAAATATCGTGGGCCACAAAACCAGGAGTTATTTGGCTAATTTTATCAAAATCAACATCACACTTCAATGATTGAGTAAGAGATTTCAGCATTTCTTTTCTTTGTTCAAATGAAGATGTACTTAAAGTTACCTTAATAAAATATTTTATTTTAATGTTTGAATTTTTAAAAAAATGTTGAATATGGTAATGAACTTTATTTGTAAAAATGAAAAAAGATCTAAATTATAATTATTTTCGGTACTACTTAGTTATCCCGTCGACCTAAAATCTATCACCAAAGTATAAGATTAAATGCCAATAATGGTTGATCCTAAATGTCACATTCACTTGACTTTAAGCAAGTTACACACGTTTATGTCATCAAGTGATTTTTATTTTGACATTTCATTTGTATTTTTTTATTAATGTTATACTAATTTATTTGTTCTTTTGTTATTTAAAATAAAAATTATGTCAATTTGCATAATTTAGCGAGTGGTTTTGCAATTTATATAACTTGGCGAAATTTGTCGACGGGATAACTAAGTAGTATACCTTATTTTCATTTTTCATGTAAGCAGTTATTTTTCTAAATACCAAACAAAACTTGCTTCAATAAAGATTTCAAAATATGTTAACACAGATACTCCCATTTTGATAAACATGTAAACTTTATGCTAAAAAAATATCTATACTTTGAGGTTATCATTTAAGAAAAGGATAGTTTTAAAGCTCTTTTCATTAATAAAATTTTAAATTTTATGGAATCTTCTGTGTCTTTAAAACAAATTAATAAAATTTTCAGTACTTTTCAGTTAGTCGGGCACCAGTGTTATGTATACATATATATGTATATTATACATGTATGTATATATTACATTACTTATATATATATATATATACATATGTATATACATATATGTAATGCATATTTATATGTATACATAACACTGGTGCCCATCTAACCGAAAAGTACCAAATTTTCTTATAAAACAAATATTTTAAAATCAAAGAGAAATTTTGAAGGAATTGGAAATAAAAAAATTGGAAATTCTTACTTCTCTGCTAAATAAAGATGACAATTTAAGGTTAATATTACTTCTATGACCAGCAATGATGATTATTGAAACATTGAGAGCTGACATTCTATTAACCAAATTAACTAATGTAGAAATTTGGGCTGTTTTTGGTTTTAAACTATTAGGAAACATTACATCAACATGATCTATACACAGTACACAAAGATGGGTCGGAAATATTTTCAAATAACTGGAAAACTGTTTATAAATCAAGTCACACTTATTAGTCATTAGATCTAAGTCTTTTAATCCATCGATGATTATAAAGAAGCATTTTATGTCAGATAAAAACTTTTTAAATAAAGAACTTTTACCAGAACCTGATGGTCCAGATATTAATATTCTTGCTGGAGCCGGATATAAATATGATTTTAAAACATTCAATGCATCATTAATACCTCCTAACCGAAGATGCTGAAACTCGCTAATTTGGCCTAGTTGATCCATTGACATTAAGTCAATGATTTCAATTTTTGTAGACTTAGATAATTTTCCATATTGAACCGTTTCAGGAAAAGTTTCAGATACAAGAATTCTATGAATATGAAAGAAATCTGCAACTTTAAGACCATTGCAGTTCACTGCACAATCTTTTTCAATCACATAACCTTTCAATATTTTATAAATGATATCTTCATAAACTGTTTTTTCACAATGAATAATAATTTCATGATTATAGACCAATTTAACCGCAATACGTTCAAAACTAGAAGCTTTAATAATTTTTAAATTATCGGGAATTTTCACCGTTGCGCAACAATCATTACGATGATTTAAATAAAAACTTTCAGAAGTTATTACATTATCCACATATATGCAAGAATAAGGTAGTACACCCGTGTGAACTCGGCAAATAAATTTCCCGTTTGAAGTTTGAATCGCAACATAATCTCCAACAGCAATATTTATAGACCTAAATATATTAGGAGAAATTATGCACTTTTGCATAAATCTATCCTTTTCATGATTAGTATATACAGGCACAATTGAAGTCATCATTAAATTATCTTTATAGAGACACTGAAAAAAAAACTACTAAGTTAAAACGATTTATCTTTTACGAACAGTTCCGAACATCAACAAATAAACACGTGAGTTCATACAAAACACAAACAAAACAAACATACTATTGATTGATTGATTAATCGGAGCAAAAACACGAAAATGGCAATTCAAGCGCTCGAATTCGCTATCTGGTGGAGAAAAGGTATAACTTCTCGCTTCAGGAAAATTCCATGGAGGAATGAGATAGATGGAGGTGCAGTAAGATGGTTGGGGGTGACGCCAAAAAAGTAACCCTAAAATCCGCTGCAGAAAGTCCAAACAAAACCACGTGCTTTGGCACGCCTATCAGTTCAAACCGATTTAAACCTGTATTTCTTTGCTTTCATTTTTTACCGTCGGAAATTGTTATTCAAGATATGATTAAAATTTCGATAAAAGATGACTTATGCGCTGTTATAGGATGTAGTACTAGATCAGAATGTATCAAAGATACTAATATATCACTTCACAGAATTATTTGATTATTTAATCATATGCATTTTAAATATAAATATCAGAAGCGTCTTTTAAGATTTTACTTGAAAGGGTAACATTCTTTCGATATTGTCCGAAAATCGTTTGCACTTGAAAATCTAGATTTTCGATTAATATTTGCAATTTAAGTTTTCATACATAATTTTAAAAGAATGCTTCCTTCCAACATTATATTTTATCTGTTTACATGCAATTATTAATATGCTGTTAAAAACAAATAAAGACGTTTATCTAAATTAGTAGCGATTGATACAGTCAAAAATGGGGGCCTACTTGAAGCGCAATCACAAAATTTCATTCCATCAAAGGAATTCCACTAATCAGTTTGAATTACTTGAGTTTTGAAACATATTATTATTTGCAAAAAAATAAGTTCCCTGACAGGAAAATTTTAGCTGTAAGAATGAAATTATTATCAATAAATGCTTGGCTCGCATTTGAGTAATTGGACTTCACCTTTCGATACAAAGTTTTACTTTTCACAAAATAGTTACGCATTTCTCAAGGATAACTTTTTCTTTTCAGAAAATTGATACCAAAAGAAAAACAAAACTTCCATCTATACCATTCCCAAAACTTTCTTCTATCTCATACATGTTAATACTTCAAAATTCGCTATCACACTGCCAAAATTAAATGGTAATCTATACCCATCATGAGGATTCTAAAGATATGAAATTCCGTGCATTAGTTCTTGAGATATGGCTATCGCTGAAATCGTGTAAATCCAGCAAACTGCAGCCTAGCAGCACCACCTATTTGGTGCTTTACACCAAAACCTATGATGCACCAAAACCACTAAACAGCAACATATGCCAACGTCAAACTGAATCTGAAGTTTGGGGAGAATCCGTGCATTAGTTTTTGAGATAGAGCTATTGCGAAAATCATGAAAATTCTAGCGTAGCAGCGCCTCCTATTGGGCGATTAACACCGAAATCTATCAGCAACAACTTGTGTTAACATCTAATTCTGAAGTTAGATGAAAATTCGTGCATTCGTTCTTGATAGAACTATTGCAGAAATCGTGAAAAATGCAGCACAGCAACACCAGCTGATGGGCGATTTACACCAACACGCAATCAGCACCAAGTCATATCAAGGACTAACTGAATCTGAAGTTTGATGAAAATCGGTGCATCAGTTCTTGAAATAGAGCTATGCGGAAATCGTGTAAAACCTACAAAATACAGCATGGCAACGCCACCTGTTGGGCGATTTACACCAAAACGTAATAAGCACCAACTCATATTAAGTACCAACTGAACCCGAAGTTTGATAAAAATCCGTGTATTAGTTCTTGAGATACAGCTATTGCTGAAATCGTAAAAAATGCAGCATAGCAGCGCCACCTGTTGGGCGATTTACATCAAAAACTAATTATCACAAATTTATATTAGGGACTAAATGAATATAAATTTTTATTAAATTCCGTGCATTAGTTCTTGTGATAGAGCGCCCACAAAATTTGTGTCACATACTGACAAGTACTTTAGATACAGTACTGTATCCGAATCTTTTGTGTGTCCTTGTAAATGAAGGATAAATACTATGCAAATCATATTTCACAGCAAGTACATTGTAGTAAATCTGAGTAATTTATGTCTATTCCATTATATTTCAGTAACATAATATCGCTGTAAACAGCCCCCCTCCCCCTATATCATTATGTAACGGAATTCTTTTGTGTGGCCCTGTAAATGAATAATAAATGCTTTGCAAACCCCATATTCTACAAAATGCATGCTTTACTGCACTTTATAAATGAATATCAATTTCTTTATGTTTTAAATTGTCTAGCATCATTAAAATGCACTTGAAACGATTTTCCCATTGACCGTAATGTAACAGAATACTTTTTACCGCCCATGCAAATGAACTATAAATGCCACACATTTGTTTGTTTGCTTTTTCAAGAGCGATCACGCTATAGTAAACGTCAATAACATATAAAAAATGCAGGGTGATCCCAGTATATTTACAAGAGTTAGAGCTCGGCCAGAAGGCCATACAAACCAAAGACAAACATTTTTCATCTATGTTGGAAAGGGTTAAAGAAAGAAAACTTTCAATAATACAATTTTTAGTTCTTATCAAATGTTTTCAATATTTTATTTAATCTTATTTTGGCATTTTATTATTGTTAATTTTCCAATTCCAATTATTTTAAAAGCAAACATTTATTTTAATAAATAACAACACAACAAAGACCCTTTAAAAAATGTACCATTTTTTCCTAAAATATACTTCAGCTGTAATTCAACTCTTTGAATTCGTCTTATTAATACAAAATCCCTCCCACGTGCTTGTGTTGTTTGGGCTTTCTTGGACGTTTAAATTTGGGCGATAAATGGTTTCATATTGCAAACCATTTTAACGGCATACTGCAACTCCATCTATCTCTTTCCTCCATGGGAAAATCCCATGCCAACTCATTCACTTTACACAACTTCAAATTTCCTGAGGAATTTATGTTCTGTGTATGTATATAACAAAGTATAAATTATCCGAATTTGAACAACTAAAACTTTCAAACGCATGTACAAATAAATGAGGATTTCAATGGCACTTCAGCATTAGTACAGCTTCTAGAATACCTAGTGTGGAAATATGCTTCCAAAACTTTGCTAAAAATTTGTATCCCTTAAATGTGCGACGATACTACTAAAAGCCCAAGTGTCAATCGCAGCGACATCTGCGGAATTTTCGTAATATATAACAGGAGTTCTTAGTCGGCGGTCAGAAGCTTGCAAGGCAAATGAAGCATGCAAGGCAAAGGAGAAAAATAGTCCGTGTTATCAATGTTAGCTATTAGTGTTCTCATTTACTATTATCCTAATTTATGTTTCTCTAATTAAGTTATACTTATCAAATTAATAAATGATTCTTTAATCATGTAAGGGAACACGGCAGACCGCTGGAAATCATGTTGGGAAATAGAAAGCCAGACCTTCTGTTATTGGCGATTCAAGAGCTCGAATACGCTATCTGGTGGAGAAAAGATGCAACTTCTCGCTTCAGGATAGTGCCGTGAAAGCGCATTGCATTACATGTATTTTAAATTTGTTCAGAATGATTATTCTTTTGCACAATTTCAGATTTTCTGTGACATATGTATTCTATCTTATATGACAAAGTAAAAATTATCTGAATTTGAGTATTTAAAACTTTCAAATGCATTTACAATAAAGAATTATTTCAATGGCACTTTAGCATTAGTTAAAGGGAAATTAAAGGGACAATTTTCCTGTACCGGAGGCTGCGAGCAGCGCCTCTATAGGCCGTTTTAATTCCCAATATATGGAGCTCAGTGATTATATATTATTCGTATTATATTTTAGTATTCGTAGCAATATCTTGCAGTTGTAGAAAATATCCTGCAGATGTCGCTGCGATCTTCATATTTCAGCAGCATCGTTGCACATTTAAGGGATACAATATTTTAGCGCTTTTTTAAGTATTACAGGGATAGCCGATTTCCACACACTATTCGTATTCAAACCAGAAGCAGTTCGGAATCGAAGAAACCTCTGTTTCCATTTGGGCCACTTCGTTGGAGTCGAAAATTAAAATAAATCCGGTGGTGATATATGATATGCCGACGCAGTTGCCATAACTGTTCGCAGAACGAAACTAGAAGTTGATTTTGAACTTCGAACAACGTAGAATATGCTAAGTTTCTAACCGCTGCCGCCATGTGTTGTTACGCGTGTTTAATCAATTATAGTAGTTAATATACCGAACATTTTGGCGTGTTTGTGTAGTACTATTGAAGACTAATATCGAACGACACATTTAATAAGCACAACTACAGTTACAGTTAACAACCGGTTAAAAGGTTCTAAGTTTGTGGTTCTAAGGCGCGCCACACACCAGAGAGACATGCGACAATAATCGTGAGACATGAGGCAAATTCTGCTGTTCAAACCGGTTTTTTCTTTGTTAAGAGGGTGAAATTGTCGCATGCCTCACGCTTTTCTGCCGCATGTCTCACTGGTGTGTGGCGCGCCTTAAGGTTAAATGCAGAGTTCGGACTTAACACTATCGTTCATAGTTCAGTATAATGCCACAATAATTGATTATTGCTCCATTCTGCTGAATTCCTTTAAATATACGGTTTTCCACCGATAAAATGAGGTTCTGTATTGTTTCTGGTTCAATTTTAAACCCCGCGCTCTCAGTGGTATCTTTCAAATCTTTAAGTGAAGAATACTGCTTTCCATTTGGATAAACTGCATGAGTGAGAATATCCCACATATTCTCTACAGGGCTTAAATCAGGGCTAATTGCCGGCCATTTCAAAACGGATACTTTTTTCGAATTAGGCGCGCCACACACCAGAGAGACATGCGACAATAATCGTGAGACATAAGGCAAATTCTGCTGTTCAAACCTGTTTTTTCTTTGTTAAGGCGCGCCACACACCAGAGAGACATGCGACAATAATCGTGAGACATGAGGCAAATTCTGCTGTTCAAACCGGTTTTTTCTTTGTTAACAGGGTGAAATTGTCACATGCCTGACGTTTTTCTGCCGCATGTCTCCCTGGTGTGTGGCGCGCTTTATGCCACGTCGAAGTCAGGCCCGTAGCCAGGATTACACTTCGGGAGGGGCTCAATCTTGGAATTTTTTCTGATCTGACAGCAGTAATTTGCATAATTTAAAGTTTAAATAAAAGTATAAACAAGGTTTAACCTAAAATATATTCCTGCATAGCATACCTTACCAAAACCATAACAAAAATTGTTATTTCGTATTTTTTTATTTCTGTTACAATTTTTGGTTTTCAAGAGCACTTTCAGTTCCCAAACCGATTCTGAAACTGGAAGTGTCTTTAGGGAAAAAACTACAACGAAAATTAAAAAAATCACAAACTAACAATGTTTGCGATGAGCCTCATGTATCCTATGAGGAAAGAAAAACGTTAAAAAACATTGGAATGCAAACAAGTAATTTGAATACATTTAAATCATAGAATTGGCGTGCGAGTGACTCGCATTACAAACATGGGGAGGGGGGGGGTGTCTTAAAATGATTAATCTATAGATGAAATTAATTACACGCATTATTTTTTTTCCAAGATTGTTACAGATTTATGGAATCATAAAAATTATATTTTATTCCACATTCTCTGATTACAATAATTATAAATGCAGTACTCTTGGTAGAATAAATTTACTAGTGCTACAGAATTAATCTTCTTGATTTCTTCTCAGCCATGATGCCGATTACTTTATCAGAATCCACTGCAATGCCCCAGTAAATGGTGTTGGTATTGTTTTATGACGTCCAATAATCTACACGAAGGATATAGGCCCGAAGGTGGAGTGCCCTCTGTAGGGGGTCTTTCTCAGGGAACCTAACCTGTATTTACACTATTTATGCAAAGTTCGACGAAAAAAAAGGAAAACTCCAAACGATTTGGCCAACGGGCGCGATTGGGTTCGAACCCAGTATCTCCCGTCTACCAGCTTTGAGAGTAGAACCTCCTCCTGCCCCCCCCCCCCCTCTTCCAGGGAATGGAAACAATTGCAAAGGTCTCTGATCGGCCATAACGCTTCGAGGCAAAGATTCAGTTATATTCATTGTCGAAAAAGACATTTCAGCACTGGCTGTTGTTACTGGGATGTAGCCAAGACTGTCAGCAGGTGTTTGATTATATCGTAATACGTTACCTTACAGTACTGTAAAACTTTTACGACACCTGTATTCGTGTAAATATAAGGAATTCTCTCGCATTATAATTCATATTCAGTTTTCACTTGCGTCATTGACACTTTATCACCAAAATATTGAGAGAGACCTCCTTATTTTCTTGCTTTTGCCGAAGAAGTGAACCCTGGAAAAAGTGTTTGAAAATCTGTAAGAATAAGAATGCCTTCATTCGAAAAGAATCTGCCACTCAAATTTTGAATACTTTCTATACAAGGAATAAAGACCGTGACCCTATAATATTCTTCATAGGGTGTAATTTGAGGGTTTGCATATATTGTTTGTCTAACTGTTGGTATCTTTATTTCAAAGACGTCTTAATCCAAGTTTTGAGGCAGAATTAAATATATCACGGACGATTTCCATTGAATTTTCTCTATGTTTCTGTAAAATAATTAGGACATCTTTAGCATGGGTTTTCTCGAAGAAGAACTTAAAGAAGTCAGACTGAAGACTGAAAAGCTTGCCTGAGATAAACAGGAATCACTCTTCTCTATCACTGCCAAGAAAGCTCTAGCTGTAGAAGAAATCTAACATGAGTTTTCCTTAACATTTTCAAAGTTAATGGAAATGCATTTAAACAGCTTAACAAAAGTTAATGTGCATTCATGCCTTTTGATAAATCTTGTGCCGCAAAGTAGAGGTCTGCACGGGCCGACATTTCCAATCCCGGGCCCGGCCCAACTCAGAGAAAAAAAAATTCGGCCCGGCCCGGTAAAAAAGTTGAAAGTTCGGCCTGAGCCCGGCCCGGCTCGGTTAAAAAGTTAAAAGTTCGGCCCGAGCCTGGCCCGGCCCGAAAAAAAATTAAAATCTTGGCCCGAGCCCGGCCCGGCCTGAGTGAATTTCTACAAAACATTGATTTTTATGTCGATTTGGTTAAAAGTTTTTCTCGTACGAGGAGATCGAGCCAAAAATATTTATCTTAACTTTTCTTTTCATGTTTATAATCTTCATTTTTATAGAAGTGCCGCAGGGTGCGATATTTATTTATTTTTTTAGTGAATCTCTATTTCTTGTATGTAAATGTTTCAGTTATCATTAATATTATTAATCCATATTCCATGTATTGAAGTGTTAAATATCTGAAAAATGCTATACAGTATCAGTATACTAAGACTGGATTGCATAGATAAGAAAAAAAATGTGTTATAGACAAGTTCCCTTCTTAGCAAGAGTAAATGTATTATAATTATTTTCTTACGTAGTATATTAATTTTGTTTGTTATTAATTTTTATAATTTTCTTACGTAGTATTAAGTAGTATATTAATTTTGTTTGATCAACACGTTTTTCAGTTTAAAACAAGATTCCGTCACGGACAGGTTCTTTTTCACACGTTTTACTATATTTTAATTTAACTATATTTTAATAAGTGTAGAAATCTACTACTCTTTAAAAAGAATGAATTTGAATGTTTAATTGTAGAATAATGGCGATTTAAAAATGTATGCATTTTTTGACAAAAAATTTGTGCCAAGCCTAATTTTACCGACCTTTGAATGGACCAGGACATTCCGAGACAATGATTTTCATACGGGTTGGGTGAAAACTAGGAATGAAAAGTTTGGGCCATGAAGATTAGGAATGAAACCAGTACCCGGGTGTGTGCAGAAAAAATAAGTTAGGCCCGTCCCGGCCCGAACCTTCAGATAAAAAGTAAGGCCCGGCCCGGCCCGAGTGCCGTGAATGAAAATAGGCCCGAGCCCGGCCCGCGGGGATCTCTACCGCAAAGGCGGAGAAGTCAGTTTCTTCTTTTTGGGGAGCATATGCCGAAATTCCTTCTTGAAGGGCTAAATTTGCCTTGTGATTTCTAAAAAAAATTGTTACAAGACAGTTTCGGATGACAGGAATCAGCATTCTGCTGGACAATGTAGATGTAAGCGGTGGCTTGCACAATTTACGTATCTAATGTTTGGACACTGCTGACGAATTCTTGACTGAACTCTATTAAAATGTCCAGTCATATTGGTTGCCCCGCCATATGCTTGTGCGACGCATTTAGACATGTCAACATCACAACGTTTTAATGTTACTTTCGTTTAATTTTTGGCGGACAAGTCAGTCAGTAGGTTGAAAACTAAAAAATCTTTCCGAATTATTGAGGTTTGTGAATTTTTTAATATAGTACACATATCTAGCACAAAGGGCAAGCTATTCTATGACTGAAATGTCCATGATTTCATCAGAAATCAAAATAAAAGAGATAGCGTTATTTATTTTGGTAATTAGCTCTTCGGTAACTATATCCAAGCAGATTTGAATGATTTAATTCTGAATGTCAGGGCTGAAGTAAGTAGCATTTCTACGGATGTTTATAATATGTCGTTTCAATTAATCATCTCCAGACTTTGCTCTAAATCTTACAAGACCTCTTAGATTACCGTCTTTTATTATCGGTTTCTCTAAAGTTTGAGGACCGCTATCATTATTACATGTAAGTGGCATTTCTTGCTGTGTACAAAATAAGATTGTTTCAATTATTGGCCTAGGAGCTGCTCTGATTTCTTCTTTTTCTGAAGTTCTTTGGAAATCCAAGAGTGAAGTAATATCTTTCTGTCTTCCTGAAGAAATCTAAAGAAATTTGTTTGCTAACATAACACAAGGTTTGTGATAATCTAACTGTATATGTTTTAAGAAAATATATTTAGCTTTTTTCCAATTTCTGAAAGATGTAGAAGCTAGTCTTTCTGGTTTTTCATGACTTCCTTTATCTGATCGAATTTTACTGTCCATAAAGATTGAGGTTTTTTTTTTTTTATTAAATTGTATTTTTAGTGGTAGATATGAATAAAAACCAATATATACGAATGAGCGATATAACGAGAGATTGCTGTAACTGTAATTGAATAAATTAAAATTTTTATAACTAAAAATGTACGAAGTTTTAATGTAATGGAAGATAAAAACAAGAAAAACATTGTCAAGTTTTATTATCATCAGAGATAACTTTGCAAAGTTTTTTTTAAACTTTCGGAGGAGCTTCAGCCCCCTCCCTGGCTAGGTGCCTGGTTGAAGTTGAGTTTGAGGTACGGATCGAAGCATTATCATGTTGAAATAACCATTTTTCGCCCCCAATAACCTCGGCAACAGGGAGTAAATTATTGGCAAATGTCTCTTGATAGTTTTCAGAATTTTCACGACCACTGATTTATTCTAGAGATGTCTGACCATTGAAAGAAATAGCCCCTTACCATTACACAACCACCAACATGTTGTCAGCTAAATATACTACTATGTTCTTTGCGGAGATCATGCCAATAGTACTTAAACTCATGAGGGACATCGAGGTTTCATTTTTTTTCATCACTGAATATGACATTCAGCCACTTATCACCAAATGACATATGCTCTTTGGCCCACAGTAATCTAGCTTCTCTATGGTGTCGTTTCAGACATGGTAACCAAGCCATTTTACGATTTTTGATGTATTCCGATTCGAAAACTCTTCTATGAACAATTTTTTTTCGATATTTGTCCTCCAACTGCATGTGTTATTTGAGAAAGAGAGTAATTACCAATTGAAGCAAAGTTTATGATGCGGCGGTCTTCGTGCAAAGTAATCACTGGTGGCCTTCGTGAACAGAATTTTCGCTTGAAATCATTACCATACGAGCCAGAACTTGATGAATACCTCGTTTTGATCATTTTAATGCACTTGCAATTTCAGAAACAGACTTAAGTTTTGCTCTTATACTCCAGATATTTATCACCTCCTCCTCTGAAAATTCTTTCGACTTAGGCATTTTGTACTAACTCAAAAACAACAACTCACTGCTTCTTATACACCCAGAAATCGTTTGCATGAGCAATCGCTTACATCAGTTCGTAAAATTTGCATAAAAACGATTTTATGCTTAAACTTTTGACACAGTTATTTTTGTTTTATTCTTAAACTCCATGGTTTGAAATAAAATTTAAAAGATAATTTTATTGAATATGGTGTTAAAACTGCTATTATTAACATATTCAAGACAGGTATTGAAATAAAGTAAATATTTAAAGTTTTATTTTTAAATTGTTATTGCGCTTAAACTATTGACACGCACTGTATGCATAGTATAGTATACATTTTGAACAAGTGAAATATTTAATCGTATAGACCCACTCTATAACTTTGGCTTTTCTTTAAATGACCACCATAAATAAATGAAAGTTCATTGTAATTATCTTAGTTATTAGTTGAGAGTACGCTAAGATAATTGCTTTGTTGCTGATTGATAATAGGTTTAAAAATAGCCAATAATGGACTCCCCCCCCCACTAAAAGTTTTTGGTTCATAAAAAAAACAGGAAATAAAAATGTAGCTTTTACTAATTTTTTTTCATAACTCCTCCTTGTACGCTATAATGTTGTTATTGTTGACAATCTTGATTAAACCAGTCTGGAAGCAGAAAATTGGCCTTTTTTTTCATAGTAATAGAAAACTTTGAATTTTATATACTGCCGTTTACAAAATTGTGTTCATTTTAAAGTTTTTAAGGGCAGTATCCATTAAAGGAATGCTCAATTACTCTTCTTTTATGAGCTACTATCAAATTTATTTAAAAAAAAATTAAAAATGATACTTAATTATCATGAATTTGAAAGAGTAAAAATTTAACCATGCTCAATGTTGAATTTGTGGTATTCTTCCAGTTCTGTATTATTCCTTTAGAATATACTTCATACTATCTCTGTTTAACAAACTGTATAAAAAATAAATCTATTATTTTTGGAAAATTAATTCAAAAATAAACAAGAATGAAAAATCATGTGTCCAGCATAGATTATGAAACATTTTCCAACACATTCAGAATACTGTAACAAAATTTCACAGTTTATTAAGCTGAAAGATGGATGTCTAAATAAACGATTTGAAAAACACACAACGCATTTGGAAACCCAATTTCTGCAATTACCATCAACAGTCTGAAAAATATCTGATTTTTTTTTGTGCATCCCTATATATGATCTATAGATTTGTATGTATACTACGTAGCTGTATACTACATAGCTGTTAATTCAGTTAAACGCTTAACACAGTTGAAAAATACCCTTTAAAATTTTCCGTCAATAAACATAAATGTACTTGGATCTTTTGTACAGCCCTGTATATAATCTAAAAAATTCCTGTATATAATCTTGTTACCCCGCTTTCCTTACACACACATATATATACAGTATATAGATGGTATACAAAAATGATTATTGCTAATATTTAATTTAAGAAATCCATATAATTTCTTTACTTTCCCATCCTCTCTCCAAAGATATAAAAATTCAATTGTATTATCGAGTAATAACAAAATCAAAATAAAATCAGAACTATTATCTTAATGTATGGTGAAAATAGTTCACAAAACATCTCAAATAAAAAAAAGGGGTGTTCATTTTTTTTTTTTTTTTCCACCAAAAAAAATGAAAAAACAAATTCAGGTTGTAAAAAGTGACCTTTATTGAAAAATACAATAATTTAATTTAGATAAATATAAGTTAATTCATAATAAATAGGTTTATATAAAGCAATACAAACTGAGAAGCCGAAGTCAACTATTTGACTATTAATGCTAATACATTTCTAAAAAAATATATAAAAAAAGATTTTTCTATATTCACTATGTAAAAAAGAATAATAGTTTTAAACATAGTTAACAAGTTGACAATCACATTGTCTAAAACTGAAGAATCTGATATTATATAATTCTAATTTTACTTATTTTGTTTGAGCTTTCAGCTAGTCCATTATACAGAATATGATGTCACCCCACTCTCCCCCACTCTTCTTCATCCAATTTTTTGAATCCAGCAGTATAATGTGTCTTTTATTTTTCCTTGTACTTCTTAATTGAGAGAAATTGCCCTATTAATTTTCCTCTTTACTGTGCTAATCAAAAGAGGAAAGTTCTTTTCACAAATGTACCGTTTAATTGTACATTTTGAATAGATAAACTGGTTTTCTTTCAATATGTTTATAATGCTTTAGATGATTTTATATATTTTACAGTAGCTATAATTTATTATTAATATGTAAATTTGTTAATGTTCCCAAAATTATAGGCATTAAATTAAAAATTTAACTTTTAATCTAAAAACTAAAAGCTATTCACAGCATTTAGTAAAACATTAAAAAAAAAATATATATTATCATACTCTGAATATAAAAAATACACAATAAAGAAGCAAAACATGTCTTAAAAGTATTTTTGAGTTATGTTTTTAAATTAAATAACAAATCATTATACATATTATTAACAATAAATGTCAAGACTAAACAGAGAGTACAAAACCACAGAAGACAAATTTAATGTGTGTCTCCATAAATTATTCATCTATATATTCATACAAATAATTAATACTTAAATAGACAGTTTTAGAGTTGGAAATTTTCATATTATAAATGTGAAAGTGTGTCCGAAAGTTTGAATGAAGTCAACATCAAAATGGATGAATTAATGTTTTTGTAACTTTGCATATAGATAGGTTATAGCCTGGAAAAAAAACATAGACAAATTTTTAATTATTTTATTCAAATATTTTTATTACTATTTCAAAATTCATTATTTTCATAGTGAATTCAATTGACATTTTTTTTTTTTTTTTTTAACATTCAATTATATTTCTTTTGCGTTGCCAAAAATTGGAAATTCGCAATAACTTCTCCCCCAATAATTAATTTTCGATTGGAAGATCACACGAAAAAGCAAATTGAAATATAAAAAAATTAAGAATAGATGCTTTCAGTATGACGTTAATCATGACATTTTGCTTGAAAACAGACTCTAAACAATCGGTTGGTACGTTGCATTTTCTATTTCATCTGTATATTATAGTTTTTATAGCTTTATCTCACAGTTAAGTTTTTTAATACTTTATAAGCAATGGTAACATTTTCTATGAATTATATTAAATAAGAAATGAAATAGAACAACCATTTGTTTGGAGGTTTATCATCTGCACATAGATATTGTAAAGATTTAATTTTAAATTTAAAATGAAAAAAAAAAGCCGTAAAAAAAGTTTGGAAAGAAAATGAATTGTAAAGGTCAATAATATGTACCGTAAAATTAACCATGTTGAAAATGACATCACGGTTAGCATCAAAACCTGGAATAAAAATTTCTTAACAATTAATTTTTGGTTGAAAGATTTTCGCGTCAAAAAGAAAATGAAATAAAAAAATAAGAATAATAAAAAGATGAATATATCGTCATATTGGAAATAAGACAGAACTGTTTAGGCATTTCTTAATAACATAAGTTGCCTGAATTTGAGTAAGTACGGAAAGTATCAATGACATCATGGAAAATAAAACAGATATGTTTTGACGTTAAAAGAAAATGGTCTTGGGTTATAGTATTAAATCTCATTATTTAAAGAACATTTTTAACAATTCTTGATGGTTTACCATCTGCGCATGGCTAATGTAAAGATTTAATTTTTAATTTAAACTTGAAAAAAATTTAAGAGAGTTTGAAAATCGACTTTAGATTTCAATAAAAATGTCACCTTAAAATAATCTATGTTGAAAATGACATCACGATTAGTGAAAAAAATTATTTTTTATTTAAAATCTTTTAAAAAAAAAACTCTATTGTTTGAGAAAAAACAATTTTTGACAAGTATTAATTCTTAAAGCCATCCATTTCAGAAACTATGAATAATAAATACTTTTTTTTTTTTTTTTTTTTTTTTTTAAAGAAAGTTGCTTTTTTGTTCATAAAACCTAAAGATGAACATCAGTATTGAAATTTGGCTCGGAAGCTGGAAGTATATTGGAGCGTGGTATACGCAATAAAAAGTGCAGATCTCGTATGTTCCGATTGGAGACACGTTTGTAAATCGTGGTTTGGCAACCGGATTTTAATTCCACATATCTTCTACCTTTTGAAAAGTAAAAATATGCTATCATTTTTAAAAAGATCTTTCTGCAATGAATTTTTTTTTAAATAGATTTTTGTAGTCTTATAGGATGCAATGCATACATATACAAATTTGACAGCAAATATCACCTAAAATACACTGTTCTAATAGAATTCTCCCAGCGTATTTTTTTTCGTCCTGCAAAGAAAGATTTGTCAATTTTCACGATTTTTTTCATGGGTTTCAATTTCGTTTTCGCGATTATTTATATTATTTGGCACAAAATTTCACTTTTTTATGACTGAGTTATGTTAAGGCCCATATATATGAGAAATACCGTATCGTTTCCTATAAAATGTGGTAAAGATTTGGTTAATTATATAATGCAAAACAAATAAGGTGTTGCTATCCAATGTACTATATATTCACAAATTAAAAGATGTAAAAGACATATGAATAGCAAATCTCTACGCTTCGGTTTAATCTTTAAAACCTTCGCCAAGAGAAAAATTATCTAAAATATAAATCAACAAAAACTCTTCACATGCTACATTTAAAAATCAATTCAAAATACAAATCAGTCTAACGGAAACCTCTTAATCCCAAATAAACAGTTCAGTGGCACCATCTTTTAACCAAAGAAAACAACGATGAAAGAAGTGCTGTAAAAAAGTGGAAAATTTCAACGGCTTTTCAAAATAGAAAGCCATATTTCAGGAATGTGAAAGGAAACATAATCATTACATACTTCCTGGTTCCTTAAACGAATTTCTAAAGATTCACGAATAATAACATTGAACGGAACAACTTGCTTGGAAATAACTTTAGCATGTTCAAAGTCTATAAATGAAATGAGTCCTTTATGGAAGTCTTTCATCTCTGTTTTCTTTTGTTAAAAGATGGTGCCACTGAATTGTTCATTTGGGACTAAGAGATTTCCATTAGACTGATTTGTATTTTGAATTGATTTTAAAATGTAGTATGTAAAGAGTTTTTGTCGATTTATATTTTAGAAAATTTTCCTCCTAACGAAGATTTTAAAGATTAAACAAAAACATAGAGATTTATGTTATTCATATGTTTTTTACATCTTTTAATTTGTGAATATATAGTACGTTGGACAGCAACACCTTACTTGTTTTGTATCGATATTACAACGTAAAGTCCTTAATTATTATAATTATAATTTTGTTTTTCATTATCAGGAGTGAAATGTTTTTCTTAATTAATGTATTTATCTTTTTTTAATAGTACATGAATGACGTCACGGGTTACTGCTAGTATGTATATATAAATATTAATTTCATTTAAATAGTAAAAACCTATGAATTAAAATAATAATTGATAAAAATAAAACTTTTAATTCTTAAATATGTTAACAATATTTATGGTACTTTATATTAAACTCATAAAAATAGAAACAATATACAAATAAAAACTGAATTAAGATTTAAACATTGTATTAAATGATAATTAACTATAATTTCAATAATTTGTAATTATAAGGCTATATTTTCTAACAAAAATTATGCATTATAGATTGATGCAAATAAATAATCTTCTAAAAAATATATTTTTTTGAACAACTAGCATAGACACACATGTAAAAAAAATCATCTTCCCCTTCCTCTAAAATTAACATTTTCTAAAGAGCACAAACAGTGAATTTTCCATAACAAACCAGAAGTATGTAGAAATAACTTGACGACACCATACAAAAATAAAAGGGGGGAAACAACAACAAAAAATCTTACACATAATGGGACATATACTTTTCACACCCCCAGATAAGAAAAATAATTCAAAATTATGCTGCTTAAAGCTTTACTATAAATTTAAATATAGATAGAAGTAAAGGAATAAGCATCCTTTTCTTTTGGATTAGAAAGTTATTTCTATTAACAGTGAACATTGGCAATTTTAAAATAATCATAGATCACAGATTATATGTCACAGTATAGATTGGAATGTGGTTAATTCTTCAGTTAAAAAAATCCCAACATATTTGGCAAAGACATTTTGAATTATTAAATCAAAAGATAATTGACCAGACAAGCTTAAATAAATAAAATACATGTCAGAATGCATACGTCATACTTGAAATAACCCACACATCTTCTAAATTGAAATAAAAACTGTGCTATTTAAAATTTACAAATGCAATCAAATCTATATTACAGGAACCTTAATTAATTAAATATCAAAGTTCTTCATAGACAGTTTGACTCAATATTTAAAATAAAATTGTACTGAAGATACTTCAAGTTCATACATTTAATAAAATATCCCCCCCCCCCCCCAACACACACACAAACTAATAAATAAATAAATTAAATTAAACTATATTAAAAATAGACATATGTATGCATAGATTATTTTTCTGACTGAATTTTTTTAATGGTAAAAATATGAACTAGCAATGCAATTACTTTTCATGCAATTTGGTAATCTTCTTTATATAGTCATTTCAGTTCTAGCTTTAATATCAATATTTCCTCAAAAAAAGATTTTGGGAAAAGAGGAATGATTTAAAAATGGTTTTATATATTTAAAACATTCTCCACAAATAACATTTTTTCATATCAGGAATAACACATGTCAACTTAAATTTATAGAATTTAAAGTTGTAAATGTTGATCTTTAGATGACTGACAGATATTTAATGCTTTTGCTTAAGTTTTCTATTTCACACAAACAAAAATATTTCAATCAAATAAAACACACACAAAATAAGCACAAATAATATAGAACATGCATTATTCAAATTTACACATTGTAAATAGAAAAAAGAAAAATATATAAATATATTACAAATTATTTTTTTACTAACAGAGATTTAATTTGAAATACTGATAAGAAAGCAATATAAATATCAAGACAACAAAACAAACAAATTCAAGCACTAAGACTGACATACAAAAATGAATTAATGAATAACCACTAGTACTTGTAACGCTTTCAAAATGTTTTAATATTCTCAAATTACTGCTGTTAATTATTTGATGGAACATAAGCAAGCAATAATCTTATACAGGTATAAAAAAAAGGCTTTCTGCTATTATATGAGAGACGTTCCGAAACTAAGTTTCATATTTTTTTCAAATGGAAACTTTGCCGAAAAAAAAAAAAAAAACATCAAGGCATCATGAACTATACAGCTTGTACTATTTTTCAACATAGTCGTCACCGACATTGAGACATTTGTCGTACCGTGCAATCAGTTTGAAGAAACCACTCTGGTAAAACTCGGTGCCATGCGATGCAAAGAATTGTCACATAGCCTGCTCCACCTCAGCATTGTTTTGGAAGTGACGTCCTGAGAGTGTGGTTCTCAATGCAGGGAACAGGTGAAAGTCTGATGGGGCAAGATCGGGACTGTGTGATCCAATCTCTCCCATTCAAAGATACGAATCTGATCTTGTGTGAGTCTTGCTGTGTGCCTATTGGACTTTCACCTGCCAGAATAATTTCTTCAAACTGATTGCATGTTATGACAAATGTCTCAATGTCGGTGGTGACTTTGTCGAAAAATAATGAAAGGTGTATAGTTCATGATGCCACAGTTCTTTTTTTTTTTGACAATAAAGTTTCGTGTGAAAAACATTGACGAAACATAGTTTCAGAACATCCCTCTTAATACAAACTTATCAGAGTAAAAGTGGACATCTATTTTATAATATAATATATATACACACACATATATATATATATGTAAGATTTCTTATCTATTTATTTTATTATCCGTACAGATTATTCTGTACAAACTTTAAAGACAAGATTTTTTTTCTTTAAGAATAACTTAGAAAATCAAAATATTATGAATGAATTATATTTTACTGGTATGCTTGTAGCTTATGCTTGCCAAAAAAGAATTTTATAAAAAACAAATGCATAAATACATTATAATTTATTATGTCAACTGACACCTCAAAAAAGTTTAAAATTCTTTTTTACTTTTTAATGTTTCATTATTTTGACCTAACTTCAGATGACATTGAATATGATATTATGAAATGTTAAATATTACAACCTATAAAACGAAAACTGTAAATTATTCATTTAAGACATTCCTTTTAAAAACTGTCAAAATAATCAACTTTCAACATAGGGGTACAGAATCCTAATTAATCCATATATGTTAGAGATGAGACGGGCTCAGTCCAATCCCAGGGTTGGGCTCAAAATGGAAATTTTATTTATTCACAAATTGAAAAAAAGGGAAAACAAAACCTTACTATTTAAGAAAAAAGAAGAATATAGTCTAAGTTCTTACAGTGTTTTACAATTGTTTAAAAATCAGTTTGAATGGGAATTTTATTATTGACGGGATATAAGGAGAAATGTTCTATCTGATTCTGAAGCCTTTGCACTGCTAGTGTTAAAAACAAAGAAACTGTGGGATATCCCTTACATATCTACGCTTTCTGTTTGAAGTCCTTTTTTAGAAATACTGGAAACCAGAATTCATGTCTTTCTGCCACAATCATACTTTAAAAGAATAACAATTGTGAATTTTTGCAAATTTTTACCAGAAGTTGGGTATGAACTTTAAATTGCTCTATTTTAAACAGATTTTCTCGACTGTGATAGTAAATATTTGTGATAAGGGAGTATTTAGGGTTAATACTTATTTATTTGTACAAAGAGATTCTCAAGTGAGAAAATCAATGATGAAAGTTTTAAAATGTTATTAACAAATTTTTACTGCATACCTTTGGTACCAGGTTGAGGCTCTAATGCCACAAAATGCTTCAGGCAAGGGCTCTGAAAACAAAAGAGCCCGAACTCATCTATAATACATGGCTGTCTTTAACCTCTTCGGTCCGCGGGTCCCCATACGGGGACCTCTGTTCTTTTTCTTATAAAAACTAAAATGTCCAAATTTATTACATTTTCACATCACTTCTTAACAGCTAAATGTTTTTTGCATTCAAAGCAAATGAATAAATGGCAGCATCTAAGCTGATTCCCTACATAAAATAAATGTTATTTTCATCTGAGTTTGCAAAATGCCTAAAAATGGCCAAAAGACAGTATGACCAAGAAAGTGAGAAATTTTCATAAGTATTAAACTTAAATCTTTTTCAATAAAAAAATTTGAGTATTTGTAGATTATTTACTTGTTTAAAGTTCTTAAATTTGTGATTGCATTAATTTAGGTTAATGGTTATTAAATTGATGTTTTTAAGGGGTTTGTAGTTTTAGATCCATATTTTTGAACTTAAGTTACTAAATACATAAAGGATCAATTTCAGAAAAATTATTTTTTCTGTCATTTACGGTGTATTTTTGTTTGGGAAAAACCCAATTAATAAGCATTTGTATTATTATTTTAGCTTCAGAACTGAAAAGGTTAAGATAAGTAACTGTCCCTAGAGATAAGTAACTTTTATTTGTACAACAAAAACTGGTGTATTTATTTATTACATTGGGAAATTAAAAATTTTACATTTGCATACCAAAAATTAAATTTAATAAGTTTAGAAAATTATCTAACTGCCTGAGTAGCAATTCAAAATTTAATCCCTACCTTTAGAAATGCTGGTATCATAAAGCTATTAAAAATGCATTAGAAATTTGCGAGAGGGGGGGGGGGGATTAACAGATCTTTGTAACTTCTTAATTTCAAAATCTACAAAATTCAAACTGGAAATGGGTACATATAAAAATTTTGATGTGATAGTATAATACACTGGCAGGAAAAATTGAAGGAACTATAAAAATGTACTTTATGCTAAATAGATTTAGTTAAGTCCAATGAAAGGTAGTAGATTTGTAATTCAAGGTCAACATTATCAAAAGTCAATAAGTATTCATATTCATTACACATATATATATACGAATTTGATAAAATTTTGCATCTGAAAAATAGAATATATTGCTCTCCTGCCAGAAAAATGACACATCTCGGTAATATAGTAAAGTCTAAAGTAAATTGCAGGAGAAGATTCGTTTTATTTTACTGTAACATGAAATTATAGCACTTAGCTCTGCATGCAGCAGTAAAAAAGGGCATAAAAGCATAAGAAAGAAGAGGCAGATGATGTTTGGAGGGTTTAGTAATTTTACCTCTCTACACAATTCGCCCCCCTTTTTGTGGTCATGAATGGGCATATAGCAAAATAAAGCAATTTTCCGGATAACTATACTTATGAAACTTTTGCTGTAGCAAACCACTGACCTACCATTTAGTGGAATAAAATGCAAAAGGAATTTTTGTGAGATGTGTCACTTTTCTTGCAGGTGAGCAATATTATTGAGAAGGCATTTGATGGTTTGGGAGAATGGAAGGAGGACAGCTTGTATTTCAGTCAGGGGTGTCTACACACCTTATAAAAATTTTCTACATAACTCTAAAAAGTTGTAAAAGCAATATGAACTTTTTCCTACTTCATTTTATAACCCATTTCCCACATTCTTATTTAAATTTATTTCCCGCAGAAATAGAACATTCTGCATTCTAAAGATATGCCTGGCATAACAAAATAAAGAACTTGTGAAAGTTCCAAATTTTTAGCTAGTGGAGGATGTATGTATGTATACAACACCTTCTGGATTTTATAAAGATACTCCCTGTTTCTAAAATAAACTACAGTGTATATTCTAGCACCATGTACGTTCATGACTCTAGTGTATACCCTCTGGTTTTTTCATGACTACAACACTGCTTGTTCCTTTAGTTTTTCCTGCCAGTGTAATAATAATGATTGCTTAAGTACAGTTTCTATGATTCCAATGAAGGATTGTCAAAGCAAGCTTTTACTATTTATCTTATTCATAAATATAAATGGACTTAAGGTATATTACTCTGCTATACTATATTCACAAAAGGCAAAATCAATGGGAGTAGGAACTGAAAAAGGTTTTCGATTTTACTCAGGATGCTTGCTTTATTGAATATCTTGAAACTTTTTGTATTGTTTTAAAGATCACTCCCTCCCCTTTTGTCAAAATACTAATCTTGAAAGTTTTAAAATGTTATTAACAATTTTTTGCTGTAAATTTTTTATACTTGGGATTCGGGCTATGATGTCACAATATTTCACATAAATCATAAAAATATCCATTAGGTGCACAAAAGTTAAGTGATTTAGAAATCATTTAACTTTAGTAGACAATTATTTCATTAAATAATTAGAAGAACAATATTAAAATATTAGCATATACGTATAAAATAATTTAATAATTATATATAAAACAAATTTCCTCACAGCATTCCAATAAAATAGAAATTCAAAATAGATATGAATTAATGCTTACTACTACTAACAATAATAGTAATGATAATTAGCTCCTCAATTTATGATTTATAAAGCAATATATAAGATATAAATTTATACAAATAAAGCTGATTTATATACAATTATAAATGTATAAATATAGTATACAATTTGTAAAATAATTTATAAAGTTATTCTAAAAATTTACAAAATGTATTAAAATCGTAATGACAAGATTTTCAGAATATATTAAAACTATACAATTCAGGAATAGGAAAAACAGAGACACATTACTACATAATCACTATTTATAGTAAACATATTTATAATAACACAATCAGTAGTTATCTAGCTATCACATATTATTGCTTAATAACTTTATTTTAATTTATACTATTGAAAAATGTGCTACATTTGTGACTGGTACACTAAAATTTACCAAACATACAATTTTTTAAACAGAGTGAATTTCACAAACTAATCTAACAAAACAAATTTTTAATTAGTTAACTTTATTTAAGCATAAAATTTTGAATAAAAATTTTCAGATATGAAACATTATAAATACATTTGATAAATTAGTTTTTACAAAATTTAAAGGTATTACACTACATTTTTCAGATATTGTAATTTCTTATAACAATGACAGATATTAATGTTTACAAGAAAAAAAAACTCTTTAAAATCAATTTTCTTATTTAAAAATTTTATGGTAAAACATGTAACCATCTTTCTGTATGCTATTGTAAACATAAAGCAGCATTTTTTAGTATTTCAAAGAAATGATAATTTATTTTTAATTACATTTAATTCGCTATGGTGTTTCTATAGAAACATCACAGTATATTATAACAAAAAATAAATATATCATTCAACTGTCTAAGAGAAGATATTTAAATTAATTTTAATTTTTCACTGTTAGACCCCCAAAAAGACTTGTAAAAAGACTCACATTAGCATAAAAAACAAATCAAAATTAAAGGAGAATTACTGATAAACAAAACAATATGGACTACGAGAAAAAACTTTCAACAAACCAGTGCAGATAAAAGTTATAAATAGTACATTTAATTTATAACAATTTCCAGTACTGGGCTACAGCAACAATTTTAAGCATAATATTTAGAAAAAATAACAAATACTGTTCATAAATTGCAGCACTTTTTTATATAATGGTAAATTAAAAGATTATTATTTTTTTTCTTGGAACATTTTCCTACACAAATATTTTTAAAAGCTTTAACGTATTCAACCATATGAGAATATTTAAAACTTTAGATTTTACAAGTACTTATTATCTATATAATGCTAACTTATAGATGTTAAAGAAAAAACTATTATTTGTTAATTAATGCATATTATTTAATGTTATAAAATGTAAATCAGACATGTTATTTTATATTTTTAGAATTAAAATGAACAAACAGATTTGGAAGAAAAATTTGAAACTGAAAACTTAAATACTAATGTTTTAGATGTATTATTTTTTAGAGACAAATTTTTTTAACAATATAAATCAATATTTCGACTAGTGAAAAAAAAAAAAAAAGTTAGAATTTGTCCATGCCAGCATGGTTTAAAATTAAATAACAAAACTGATAAAATATTAAATAATGAATTTTCAACAACAAATTTGTAAAAATAAAGACAACAATAAAATAATTTAATAATCCATGAATTAAATCATCTAAAATTAAAATTTCAGAGTTCTCAAACAGAATATAAGTTTCTGAAAAAATAAAAACATATCTTGAATAGAAGCTAGACAAACAAGTTATTGATACAATGCACTTATGATAGGCATAATGTACAAACTGGTTTTTGGACAGAATGCTTAAAAGTTTTATATAAATTATATCTATAAGACAGAAATATAAGCATTCAGTAAAATCTATTAAATTATTTATAACCTTAATGGAATCTTTAAAATGAATCTTTATGAATAATAAAATAAAATTGTCGCTTTTGATATATATCTTAATTATTATCTATTAGTTGAAAAATGATGTAGAATTATTCAATTTTTTTTTTTAATTACAATTTATTAGGAGGATTTAAAAGAAAAAAAAATGCAGTGCTTTTCTATTTTACAATTAAACAAAGATTTTTTCTCTATTTAATTGTATAATGGTAAGAACAAACAGATTTTCTCAAAAGTTTTTTTTTACCTTTTTCTAAAACAACACAGAAATTGATGAAAATCTAGAAAATCTGAAATGTATTTAAATTCATTTTCAATTTAATATAGTTGATAAACAGATGTGATACAGAAAAAGGCAAATATATAAAGATTTCTGCTTTTATACATCAAATTATTAAACAAGAAATACTCTGTCTATTACTGACATTTATTTATATATATATATATATATATAAAATCACTAACTTTCCGCAGATGCTTGAGAACACAGAAATTCCTCATTATTAATAGATAATTTAATTAGGAGAAGAAGAAAACAAGCTCAATTGCTCAGCTATTATCAAATAAATAATTTTCAGTCATCACAAGTTTCAGTCTCGGTGTAACTAATTTTCAGACATGATGTAGATGGAACATAATGATAAGATGATGCATCCCATGGAGCAACAGGTGAGAAAGGAAACACGGAAGTGATTATTGATGAACCTTCTTGAATATTAGAATCTATAATCTCTGCGGTAATGGTGTAATCATCAGAAGCAGCTCGGCGGTGTCTCAAGGAAGAATTTGATTTTTTTGATTTTGACATTAAAGCATTTATTTCCTTTTCTAAAGCTTCAATTTCACTGGCAGTTTTTAAGTTATTTAGAAATAACACAGGAGGACCACCACCCACTATATGAGCTAATGGTATCCACCTTAAATAGCATTGATGCCATACTTTAAGAGATTTTATGTATGGATCAATTTTTAATAAATTTTCTTCATCTTCACTTAAAATAATAGGTTCAACAGAATCTTGTTGTACAAACAATGGTCGGCATTGAGATTGTTTTGTATCTTTCAGACAGCTAAAGGACCTGGGCCTTTGGGTTTTTGATAATGGCTTGCTTGGAGCCACAGCCACATATTTATTCAGACAGTAAAGGGGATTTTGGAAAAGTCTTCGATCATTTCGTGAAAACTGACGAGACCAGTTCCAAACACTCCTTAAGCAAAAGTGGCTATTTGGATCACGTGCAAATATGGCTTCTGTTCGACTTTTATGATTACTAAATAAAAAAGTATCAAATATACTCAGATGACAGCTGTCCCAAAGTGATGTGAGGTAAGTTTCAGAAAATTCAAATACAATTGGACACTGTTCAGATAGTTGCCACACACAATCAAGGAAAAGCAGAAATACAGGTGACTGGAATAAAAAAATCTTTTTAAGTAAATAAAATATGTTTATTTTAAGACAAAATTAAGCTTTTTACACTCTTTTATTTAACTTAACTTGGTTCATGTATGTAAATATGGAATTCTGCAATTAAATCTTCACTCACTTCCTGATATGCTAGAATTATAAAAAATATGTACAAAGGGATGTTTTCAGTGACAAAGGAACATTAATATTTTTAGTATTTAATAATTAAATTAGTTTTAAGACTTTTTGTTAGGAAGGTGCAAGTGATAAATTGCCAAATATTCTTTTATGGTTACAACTGTATATGAATTACAACGGCAATCAAGTTTATTAGGCACCAAACCATACTCACTAAAATATGCCAACTAGTGTGAAACTGTAACAATGAACTATTTTTAACACTAAAAAGTGTAATATTTTTTAAAAATACACTTTTATCAATTAATAGTTTAACATTAATTAAATTATGATAATACATTAAGAAAAAATTTAGAAATTCTGAATAGATAGTTTAACTGCTTTTTTTTCTTTCTTGTTGCCATATTAAAAAAAAAAAAAAAAAAAGAGGAAAAATGATAATTTAATTAAATTTACTTGTTAGTTCTTTTTACTAAGCATAAATAAAACTGGTTAAATTTCCATAATCAGGGTCCATGCCAAATTAATGTATTGTAACAGAATTTTTTTTGGAATAACAGGAATTGCAGTCATGAAATTAGGCATGATTTTTGCAATAAACATTGAATGCATGTAAAAGAGTATTTAAAAAAAACTATTTTTACTAATTTAACAATATTTTTCTTTTAGAAATATATATAAATATTTAAATGGGATAGTCAAAAAATAAAATTATAAATCGGATTATTAAAAATGGTCCTCTATGTTATATTGATAATTACATAGATACACTTAACAAGATCAGAAACACAAATAGTTATACAAACATATTATTAATGCCACAGTGATTTTGAAAATCTCCATGTTGAAAGTATAGGACAAATGTGTAAGTCTTCAAAAGTTGAAATATTTTATGAGTAATATTTAAAAAAACACTGAAAGCACTACCATCACTACAAAGGAAATAATGAATTCTTGTGAAAAATTTAAATTCTTACCTGTTTTTTCAAAATTTTACGAGAAAGCTAGAGATAAAAAGCATCTGTAGATTAATGCTAAATAATAACAAAACTGCTAAAAGAAACATTTTAAATGAGGCTTACTTCTTCAGATTCAATGCCACTTATAAGACGGTGCCTTTCTGTAAAAGGGTGACCTAAAGCAATCCATTCTTTCTGAATTAACAGTTGAAAATTTTGTGTAGTATGATAGAAAGGATCCAACATCAGTTGAACTAAGCTTGAAAGGACACAGGATAAATCTCTTGCTTCATGTTCTATTAAAATAATAATAAATAAATTGAATACATAGAAAAATGTTTAGGGAAATGTACATATTATCATGAGTCAGAAACAAAGTAATACTATTATTTCAAAGACACACTCAACATAAAGATGAGCAATAACCTAAAATAAATAAATAAAAAAAAATGCTCTTAATCTTATTTATATATTTTTAAATGATTTTGATTAAAATAACGAATAATTGCATCTTCCAACTAGAAAATAAACACCAAGTGAAAGCATGAATAAAATTTCACAGATTATGCTTTCAGAATTAGCCCCCCCCCCCCCCCCCAAAAAAAAAGGAACATTCCATACATTTTAATCTCCAATTTGCCACAGAAAAAATAGAAATAGCTATTGGGCTGAAAATTGTGCCTTTTTTCAATGTATGTAAAAAAAATAAAAATAAATAAGGGAAGTCATTTATTAAGAAGTCATCTTTATACTGAAATTGTACCAAATGGTGAAAATTTCCATATGGATATCTAATTTTGACACCATATTTGGGATTTAGCTTTTTCTGGTAATTTTAGATTAGAAGTCAAGATGTGATTCATTTATTTGAAAATGAAAAAACTGTTTGATTACAAATTATTTCAATAATCATGCCCATAAGTAGGATGTTTTTATGTTTAAAAATGAGTCAGAAAGTCTTGCGTTGTTGAGCAGGAATTTCTTTCTTTTTCTTTTTTTTTTTTTTTAAATCACCTTAAATGCAGCTTAATTACTTCAATATGAGCTATGCTGCATTTGATTACCTGAAGGTTGAAACACACTAGGGATATAATAAGCAAAAAATGGTATAGTTAAAACAAAAATATTCTCCAGAAAATATTAATTTTGCGTACATTGAAAATCTTAACACTGTCTATAATAGTCTATAACACATAAAAAAAAAAAAAAAAAAGCTTTAAAATTGTCTGTATACTGAAATTGTATCAAATGGTAAAATTTTCAATATGGACATCTAATTTTGACATCATATTTGGCTTTTTCTATAAATATTACCTTAGAATACCAAACAGGAAGCCATTCAGTCAAGTAGTTTAGGAATTGAGAAGTTTGGAACTTCTAATGCTGAATTCATTTGTGATTATGCATTTAGACACACACACACAAAAAAATTATTTAAGGCCTTACTCAAATCCAACTGGCTACTTTCTGACACATTTTTAAATTCATTTTTGCTCTCAAAGTATTAAATTGGCAGGCATACTTATTAAGAAACAATGCAATCCTTTTTTTTTTTTTTTTTTTTTCCTGGTAAAGGTAGAAGATTTTTCAGAAAATACTGTAAAAGTTGGCATTTCGAAACTGAATTTCTGGGTATGACAGTGTAGAAAAGGAGAAACCGTCATCCTGAGACAATAAGTGCTTATAACTCAAGATGTAATTTATTTATTGGGAAAAGAAAGAACTGTTTGTTTACAAATAATTTCAATAATCATGCCTACAAGTAGCATGTTTTTATGTTTATTTTTTCTTTTTCAAATAACTGGTTAATTTAAACTGAAATATGAAGTGAATATTAATTGTTCAGTAATCGATGGTGAGGACAGACAAATGGCAAAAAAAAAGAGGATTTTTACTTTATATTTAGAAATTCTTTTCTTTTACTTGGTGGAGGACAAAGTGGAAGTGGAAATTTCAGGGAAGAATTTAGATGATTCATTGTCCATTTATATTATAAAAATGCAGCCCCAATTAAAAGGTTTATTTATTTATTTTTAAACATTTTAAAGGGGATCAGTATATTTTCATTTTTACTTTCTTCTATCTTTACAAGAAGAAAGTGTTGTATTAATGAAATAAATTGACTTCCAGTTTTTGATGGATTTGCACATTTTAGAAGGTCCTGAACATGATTTGACTATTTTTAGAAAATGTCTGTCCATGAGCCTGTCTGTCTATATATTCACAAATTTTGTGGGTGCTCTATCTCAAGAACCAGTGCACAGAATTTAATAAAACTTTAGATTCAGTTAGTCCCTGATATAAATTGGTATTCATTACTTTTTGGTGTAAACCGCCCAAAAGGTCTGCTATGCTGCATTATTAATGATTTCTACTATAGCTATATTTCACAAACTAATGCACAGATGATTTTCATCAAACTTCAGATTCAGTTATACATAGATATAATTTGGTGCTGATTACTTTTTGGTGTAAATCACCCAACAGGTGGTACTGTTATGCAACATTTTCCCAAATTTCTGCAATAGCTCTATCGCAAGAGCTAAAGTACGAATTTCTATCAAACTTCAGATTCAGTTAATCCCCGATATAAATTGGCCATCAGGTGGCTCTGCTATGCTGCATTTTTCATGATTTCCGCAATAGCTCTATCTGAAAAACTAATGCACACATTTTCATCAAATCTCAGATTCATACATACACAAAGTTGTTTGGTGAAAATCACCCAATACGTGGTGCTGCTATGCTGCATTTTTCAGGATTTACACGATTTTAGTGCTAGTCATATCTCACGAACTAATGCACAGAATTTCATATCTTTAGAATCCTCAAGATGGGCATAAATTGCCATTTAATTTTGGCACTGTGATAGCAAATTTGAAGTATTAACTTGTATGAGATAGAAAAAAGTTTTGTGATTGGCACATCCAACTAGTTTGTACTAGTAACAAAACAAGAGTGATAGCCTGTACTACTTTAAATACTCTCTAAGGCTTTTCATACACATCAAACAAACACCATACTGCAAATCGTTATTTGTCCGTTTTAGCACCAGTTCAATCCATAGCTAATCAAGATTTAATAGAATTTGTTTTTACAACAATTTTAAAAATCTTAAGATTGGTATATTTATTAACAATTATTTCACATTTAAAAATAAATACATAAAAACAGAGCAATGGAGTGAAAAAATTCTATATAAATTTAGTTTGGAAAAATAGAGAGGAGGAGGGGGCACCAAAATTCAGGCTTGCACTGGTTGAAGAGAATCCTAGTTTCAGCCCTGCATGCCATACATACATTAAATTAGCTTTAAATAAAAGATTTAACTAAATACACAACAAAAAGAAGAAAATACACAAATTAAATACTCATTTGAATTTTAGCAGAAGAGTACAGAAAAACAGTTTTATATTACGTAGAAAACAAAAATTGCAAAATCTTTATCCGAATACATAGAAAGAACAAATTTTGGAAACTAGCAAACACTAAATACAAACCATTACCTTGAAATATAACTGTAGTATTGTTGGAAATCATTTTAGATGCTTCTACAGCCACTTGTAAACAGGATGAGATGTGATGAAGCCATTTTGTTGAGTCTAAAAGGCTTAAATAGTGACTATCAGTTTCCCAAAATTCATTAGCTGTGCCTATAAATTATAATTAAATCAGCACATTAAAAAATATACCAAATAACAGAAAATGCATAGAGAGAAGCATCCCAAGTAATGTATAGGTACTAGGAAAAGAATCCCTCTTCCTTAAAAAATCAATTTTTTTTTTTAAATTTCTATAAGTTTATTAGCATAAAGCCATTGTAGCTGAAAACAAATAGCTACCTCCTCCACACCCACACCAAAACAAGTCGTTGGGGGCCACCGTAATACTTACCCATCATGGATATGCATAATATAAAATATGAAAATAAAACATGTGTAAACTATTTACAAAATGCATTCAAATTCCAAAATAAAATTTAAACGTATATTTAAATATTTTTAATGCATAGTAAAGCTCTATTACTGAAAGGCGGGTACTACTTGATTATCCTGTCGACCAATTTCGACAAATTATATAAATCGCCAAACTACTCACAAAATTATACAAATTGGCATAATTTTTATTTTAAATAACGAAAGAACAAATAAATTAGTAAAAGATTAATAAAAATACAAATAAAACATCAAAAATCACTTGATGACGTAACAAACACATGTAATTTGTTTAATGTCAAGTGAATGTGACATTTACGATAAGCCATTATTGCCATTTAATCTTATAGTTTGGTGATAGTTTTTTGGTCGACGAGATAATCAAGTAGTACCGAACTGTGTAAAAGAAACATCCTTATAACTCCAAAAATGATAATCATATTAATAACAGTTTCTGCATCGGATTAAGCATCTCACTTCCAAGTAAAATATATCTTTGAAGCGAACTTTGAATAAAATACAGGGTCATGAAAAATCGAAGATTGTGGAAAATATGATTACAAATATCTCAGCAACTAATTATCTGATTGATTTCATTCTTTATGCAAAATTTATGTTTTTTTATTGCCTTTTATATTCACTCCTTAAAACAAACAATTAAAAAAATATATTTATATACCTTTTATCAGAACGAATAATTCAAAAGTCCGAAAAAAATAGTTCCGGATAATCGAAGTTACTGATATTCAATAGGCTTCTTCCCATTATTACATACTAAGTAAACACCACATTTCAAGTCTCTATCTCAGTATGTTTGGGAGGTAGAGCGTTTACAGACACATACACAGACAGACAAACGGCAATTTTTTTTTCTAAAAATATGTTTTTCGGAATCTCCAATGTCTGAAACGTGTAAATAAGTCAAAAAAATTTTTCCCCGATTTTTTAAACGATTACAAGACTTGCTCTATATTACGTATGATGGCTAAATAAAAAGGGGGGGGGGAATCTCGGCTACAGACTTGAATTTTTTAACACTTTCATTGTTTAGTATCATTAGCTTAGAAAACTGTAATACAGTAGAACAGAGGTTCCCAAAGTGTGCTCCACGGAGCCCTAGGGGCTCCGCATGAACTTTCCAGGGGCTCCTCCACGCTTTAGGAAAATAAAGGAAATTGGAACAAAAAAAAAACATTTAAAGAAAGTTTTTTTTTCCTTTTCCTTTTTTTTTTCTTTCCAAAAATGTAAACAGATAGTTTTCTTTTATAAAAATATTTATACATGGATCTTCAAGTATCTGAACTTCTGAACTGTTTTAATAAACTTTTCTTTAGAAAATTTCCCCTACAAATATTAATTTCTACTAGTATTCTGTTTTTACATTTTCCAATCAAAAAATGCGAGAAATGGGAAAAAAATGTGGATTTAATATAATAAATATAATATAATAAATAATTAAAGCAAGAAATTGTATTTTTGGGGAATATTTGGATATGTAAATTTCTCAACTCCTCCTCTCAGTGTGACTTGAGGTGTAGAGTTATCCAATAAATCCACGTTTCATGCTCAGCTGCGTCATCATTTTGAAATAAACCATTCTGATTTGAAAGACAAACCGCCTCAGTTTTTTTCAATATGAAGGGCAAAGTAATCTATGCATGCTTCAAAAGAAACAATCACAACACTTGTTAAAACTAGGGTGTAAAAAAATCACGATTTTAAAAAAAATCAGATTTTTATGATTTTTTCCCCAGCGTTCAAATACGGAATAGCTACCAAGAGTTTTAGGTTTCCAAAACAATTAAACCACTAATTGCTAACATAATCTATGTTTTTATACTTTAATTAATAAAATTATAATTATTAGTTGGTAATTACAGAAATTTTAAAAACTGCAAATTAGTAGTTTCATTAGGTAGTATCATGCAATAATGCTATATACATTAATATTGTAATAATTATGTAAAACTTTATAAATACTAGTGATATTTAACATTTATTAAAATTATTAACTGCATTTTATATTAAATAGTTAACACTACTTCAAATTAATAATTATTAAACAATTAACTCTCTAATTAGGAACATATTATACATTTTTAAGACTTAATTATTAAAATGTAGTATTCATTTTAGAAAGGAAAAGGGACAGGATGCTAGTTCCAAAAAAGGGTACTATTTTATGAGGAAATATATTAGTAATGTGCTTAGTAATGATATAAGAAAAAAAAAAAAAAAAGAAAAGAATTTTTAGTATGATGAATAAAGTGTCCTTAATTTTTAATAATTTTATGAATAACAAATTGAAAAATACAATTAAATAACATATTTTAATAATATCCTGTATTTTCTAAAGAAATAAAGTTCTATATTTTTGTGAGATCTTGGCCACATGAATTTAGAAACACTGTTGAATGGGGAAGTTTTTTACAAGAAATCTCTGGCTAAAATTGCAGGTGAATTTCAACTATTTTTTTAAGGCATGGTGCATTTTGCCAATTTCAAAAGGGGCATGGTGCAGCACCATTTAAAAAAGTCCTAGAAGAAATAGTATAAGTAATTACAGGACTAATATAAACTGCAAATAAGTAATTCATTTGTTAGTAACACAAATAACAAAACTAACAAATATTATTTGCAGCTCGTTTTGCATTTGTATTTAGGAAAATTACTGTAAACAACAAAAGTCTAAACTTACACACATGTATGTGTATGATAACCAAAAGAATTATGAAAATGAGTTAAACCCATTCATATAGGATAAATCTAAGTTAGCCACTTATATCTGAAATCCTCAAAATATTTAAGTAACAGCATTATTACCTCTCAGTGTGGATTATTAGCTTTCAATGGTTCTTTTTTTTTTTTTCTTTTTAAGAAAAAATTTGCTGCCTTTTCAATCCCTAATCATTATTTTTTATTTAGTATTATGTGAGTTACAAAGTTAAAAACATTTATTCAACCTATACCAAAGAAGTTCTAGCTGAGCTTAGCATTTTTATACCAATTATTTCTTTTTTCTTATGCATTCATTTACAATTTAGCTTTGAAAAGATGTCATTCTTTCATTCTTCTTTAACTTGAGATTGCTATTAATTACTATTTATTCTTTTACTTATAGAAATGTACTATTACACTTGCTATGTGTAATTTTATATAAAATAATGCATAAATTGATTACCTAAAGGAATTTATGACATTGCAAATTATATTAGATTTAAATATCATTTTTAAATTAAACTGTTTTAATTTGGATAAAACCTTAAAAACAATGCTTTTTATAAACTCAACTGTTTTTAATTTTTTACAATACTCATGAATTAAGCTTAGAAACAATTATTTAAAGCTCTTTTTTTGTTTATTCATAAGTCAAAATACCTGTAGAAACTTTCAATTTATGTTTATGTTAGATTTTAATATATTTTTTGACATTTTAAACATTTAGAAAATTTGATTTAAATCAATGATTTTTTTTTAAAAATCGGTTGATTAAAATCATGATTTTAATCATTGATTTAAATCAACTGATTAAAATCGCTAACACCCTAGTTAAAACAAATATAAAATGTTCTGGACATATTCAAAGACTTCACTGGGATAAAATAGACACTAAGATATATTTCTACCACTAATTTAAGTTTTTCCTTTTGTCCTGTTTAATCACTGTGATTAATTAGGATAAAAATAATGTTCTAAAATTAGTGATGAAAGTTTGCCTGGTTTGACCCCGTTCCCCCCCGTTAAGTTGGCGCTTATGATGGCACTTACCTGATACCCATGGTGCCTACCCGATAGTTCGATGTGTCACTTGAGTTTGTGAAGATCATATAATTACAAAGACACTTAACCCTTTCAGGGGCGGTGGTACGTTTATGGAACCACGTAATTTTAATTCCCAAACGCCAAAATGGCACCAGAATTTTTGTAAAATATTTTCCATTAAATATGTATATGAAATATAGCCTTTTTTATATTTACAAATAAATTTGTTGGTCAAGTCCGGTGCCAATTATTTACTTCCACATGTTAGCATTGAAAATGCTTTGCCCCTGAAAGGGTTAATAAACCTTGTAAAATTGATATTATTAAGAATTTGCATTACAAAAAGGTTTTCAATTTAGTGTCCAATGTTCCCTTGTCAAATAAGATTTTTCCTTTTTAAATAAACTATGTGACTGTTGATATAAAAGAAAACTTAACAACCTCTTCAGATGTACTAAATTTACGCTACAAATGCATGAATCTACTGACGTCACTGGATTAGCAGTTTTGTTAGTATTTTTTTGTTACATATACTAATATCCCGTTCAGACCAAGGCAGTTAAGAGTCTTAACTTATTTTTTTGAAACGGACACCAGCAACTAGACTTGACTTCTCTATTACTACAGTGATTGAGAACATTATCTCGATTAAAATTAAGTACCTTACTAATGCTAGTCTAAAAGAGGTTTCAAAAAGCTATCAGGATCATATTATTTGTAGATCACTACAAACCAAACACTACGGGTCGAAATATTTTTGGATGAATACATAGTAAAACACATATGAACATGAATGCACTGATGATGCGAAAGCAATGATGGGTCACAATGCCAGAGCCATTGCAAAAATTGAACAAATGGGAAAGCACTATAGCACCATCTATCATGCTCTGTATACTAGATACACGCTTTCCCCGAGAAAACATCTTTTGAACTTATGAAAAAGTTGAATGATGTCATTAAAATAATAACCTATATAAAATCACGAACTCTTAAAAGCAAACTTTTTAAGCTTATGAGTGAAGTTATTGGAAGCCAGCATCCGCCTCTCCTATTGCATACTGAAGTAAGATGGTATTGTCTAAGAAGAGCATTTACACAATTGTTGCAACTGCAGAGGTGATATTAAGAAGGATCATAACTCTAAACTGGCAAAAACTTTCAACTAATGAAGATTGTGAATTCTAATTGCATATTTTCCGAATATGATTAGCAAAATGAAATAAATGTATACATCACTGCCATGAAAATCTGTCACAATTTCAAAGTCATTTACCAAACTTGTCTTTTTTTAAGGTGAAACGTGTATTGCTCGGATTCTGAGTCAAACGATGATATCGATAATGTCCCTCTTGTTAAAAAGGAATGCAAACAACACCAGATCAAAAAGTACACAAATAAATATTCAGGACATCCTACAGCTTTGAAAAAATCTTTCAAACAATATTTTTCAAGAGCTGAATAGAGAAGGCTTTGGACGACTCTAAATGTGTTTAGGGTTATAAAGAAAACATCCAGCTTAAACTTAGTAAAACACTGAGGTTCTTGTTGATTTGACATTTCATAGCAAGTTACATTAAATTTACCAACAACAACTAGTTATTTGATGATACCAAATGAAAATATTTCAATTTGATCCAGAAATGTTTCATAAAATAAATAAATATAAATCAAACAGAAATAAGTTTAATAAAAGAATAAAATAGTTTTAAATAAAAATTATTAGTCTGAAATATTTTTATAATACTTGAATAAAATTCATGGTATATGTAGTAGTGTTAAAGATCTTACTTTAAAACAAAATCGAAATACGGAAGTCTTAAATGCAGAACAAAACATTCGCCTGCAATTACTATCAACGGGAGCAGAATTCAGATATTTGTGCAAAAAACAATCCAATCACATTAAGCGTTTATGCGTTATTGTTCATCACCCTAATAATGTAAAATTTATTGTAAGACAAAGGTTACGATTTCTTGAGTTTTGGAGAATTTTTAAGTTTGTAAACTTTTGAAAATTCCATGTGTATTGATGATATTTGAAAATAAATTCAGTATTACAGTAAAAGTTTCAAAATATAATTTTATTTCTGGGACAATGCACAATTGTTTAGATTACTAATCATTCTCTTTTCATGAGCTCAGTAGCAATGCACATTAAAAAAAATATCTTGTAACATAGGGTATGCTAGGCTTCAGGGGCTCTGCCATATAAATTTATTTTAAAAAGGGCTCAGCCACTCAAAAAGTTTGGAAACCACTGCAGTAGAAAAACCATAACCACTGAAAACATTCTGTGATTACGGCAAGCAGTGTTAGTGAATGGAAATGGTCATTCTAAACATACAATAACAAAACATCAACTCAGTCATAATCACACACAGATTTTCATATTTACGCCTCAGTACTTTTCTTAAATTCTTACTTTTTTCAAAGATTTAGGAGGGGGCATGGTCTTCTCCTGCATACACATGCAACTTTTACTCTGTTGTTGCATTTACCCAACTTGACTGTAATATGATAAACTGATTTCTTTTTCTCTCTTTTAATTTGGCTAATGATATAATAATTTTTATCACAATATATATATATATTTTCAAATTATTGTTTAATAATTTTTAAAAGCTATACAAGTTAAAAAAAAAAGTTACTTCATAAAAAAATTAATAAATACTTATTAAGTGTCTACATGCCAATCAGAAAGGAACAACATAAATTCAGGACAGCTGTTTTCAAAATCTAATGACTTTTAGCACAGTTATTTATTATTATTATTTTTATTATTTTTTAAATTTAATGTTAAAATTCACAAAAGAATGAAAAGAACATAAAAATAGAATTTTTACTAATAAGAAGAAAATGTTAGTTGAGATTTATTTTGTATTTTTAAACTAATATTATCAATGATTTTAAGATTATTGTTACTGATGAGTTAAACAAAATAAGAGGAGATCACTTGATTTGAACCATATATACAAATAAATAAATAAATAAATTTACAATCATTGAACTATAAGTGTAATAAGTAATTATAGGACAATAAATAGCTTACTAGTCATGCACAGATCTTTGAATTTTAAGAAACTATTTTGGACTTCTTTGTATGTTGGACAGACTTCATCCAGATTGAAGATATGAACAGGCAGCTGACGCGGACTAGCTCTACTTATCGCATCAACCATTCTATAAATAGATTTTAAAAATCACTACATTTTTTTTCAAATAACTGGCTTATTTAATCTGAAATATGAAGTAAATCTTAATTGTTTGGTAATCAGGGGTGAGGACAGTCAAATGGCAAAAAGGAGGAAGACTTTTACTTTATCTTTATATTTCGAAATTCTCTCCTTTTGTATGGAAGAGGACAAAAGGGAAGTGGAAATTTCAGGGAAGAATTTAGATGATTCATTGTTCTCTTATTATTATAAAAAAGCAGCCCAATTAAAAAAGTTAAAAAAAATAATTAAATTTTGTATGTTTAAGGAAGGAGAAGATGAAGTAGAATAGGGGGAAATTTGAGAAGTAATTTAAAGGTACATCATTATTTATCTATACAATAAAAGCCTAAGACATGACTGTCATCAACAAATACGGGCTGACCACCACTTTATATATGACAAACAGCCATTTTTAATCAAAATTACTTTTTCGAATAAAGCTGCATAAAAGTTACACTCAAATATGTATATGTTCTGAAATAACTTCAGCAAAAATTAGATTAGCAGCCCAATATGTCTTTCCACTGAAGTAAATACAAAAGATTCGTTCTTCAGGGAATGAAAAAAATATTAATTTACGGAGAGAATCATTCACAAAGCAAATTCTCAAACAATGAATTTTGCAATGCTAAAATAATTTGCACCTGTAAGCCAATCAAAGTTTAGCATTATTCAGTTAGGTGAAGAGCTGTACAATTCAACTTCCTTCAAGATCTTTTCTTGACTAAGTGAAATGTAAGCAAACCTGAATCAGATAATAATATTTAATGAATCAAATTTCAAATTGCATCGTCAGTTAATTTGGTATTTACATGTTATCCGTGCCAGAAAGAAAGAGCACCAGAAATGATTGTCAATCGCCAATTATATTTACCATTGTCAATGGCCAATCACATTCAAAACAGTAATATAATATATATTTATTAAATACATAACAAAAATGAATAATAGTAACATTGCTTTCACTTAACACCAGATTCTTTACATGTGTTTATTATAAGATGAAATGATTTTTAATTCAACATTTATCTGTATTTTTACTGATGGTTTACTGATTTATTAGTTTTTTGTTAATTAAAAAAACAAATTACATCATTAAATGGTGATGTTTCATATTAAAAGAGAACAAGCATTGGATAAATGTGGTGATGCATTAGTGCAATAGATCAGTTTCAATCGTTTCAACTGATGGCATCTATTTTTTTTTACTAGGCAATAAAGTTTAGTAAGTAGTTTTTTCATGAAAAGTGGTTGACGGGATAATGGAGAAGTACCCTAAAATATATGTGTTAATGTAAGTGTGGATATCATTAAAAGCTTTTCACAAGAAAATTCATTGACCAAATCCTATTAGCTAAAATACACAAAATTGGCTGTGGATCCAATTACAGAAGATTACTTAATGGGTTTAAAATTCTCCACATTAGTGAACGTATTGAAACTGATAAGCAATCGGACATGAAGCACAAATGTCTAAGTGAGGTAAGTAGTTTTTCTCAAGAAAAATGAAATTAAGGTGTAAAAAAAAAAAAAAGCAGATTTTTTTTTAAAAATTTAAATCAATTAAAAAAAAAATCTATACTAATAAAAGAATAATTATCTAAAACTATATTAAATACTACTGATATTTACAGTTATTAAAATTAGTAATAACTGCATTTAATATTAAATTGTTAACACTATTTACCATTAATAACTATTAAACAATTAATTCTCTAATTAGAAAAATAATATACATTTGTATGCTTTAATGTCTAAAATGGTCATTAATAATTTAGTATTCATTCTATAAAGAAAAAGGGACAAGGTGTTAGTTTCCCAAAAAGGCACTATTTCAGTTTAAAAAAAAGAAAAAGAGCATTACTTTATGCGTAAATATATTAGTAATGTAGTAATGATATGAAAAATACATAACTTGTTAATATAATGAATAAAGTGACAATTTTTAAGGTAATAATATCCACCTCCCCTAAAGAAACAAAGTTCTATAATTTTTGCAATGTATTGAGCACTTGGATTTAGAAATGATGTAGTATGGGGAAGTTTTTTACAAGCAATCTCTGGGTAAAACTAAAAGATATTTTTCTTACAAAAAAATTATAAAAAAAGGGTGCAGTTTGTTAATTTTAAAAAGGCCAGGGTGCTGCAACCTAAAAAAAATGGCCTAGATCAGTGATTCCCAACGTGGGGCACACGCCCCACCGGAGGACATTTAATTCTTTAGGGGGGGGGGGGGGCAATTTCAAATTTGTAACTCAGCCTTCGCTCACCTTTTTTTTTTTTTTTTTTTTTTCTTTTAAAGAAAAGTTAGGTTTTAGACTAAAAATAAAAGTAAAACATGCAAAATTAAAAAATAAATAGGTATTTTTGTTGAACGTTAAAAAAGCTCAAAATCAAAATGTTGAAATGGAATCAATACCAGAATAATTATATGAGCAATTTTTTTTTTACTATGTTAGCATCACCTTCTCCACTTTTGTTGTATTTCAAAATTTCTATAACTTTTCTGGTTACTAATGTATTTACAATTTTTCAAAATTATTTATCGAATGATCTATCTTTATCTATTCATTCTTCTGTATGTAACATAAAGAAACTTCTACACTTGAAATTACTTAAGAGTATACTTAAGTTATTTCTTAAGTTATTAAGTTATCTTATTGTCTTTAACACATTTAACATAAAAAATATTTGAAATAACTAAATGTGGTACTAACAACTTTATAAATTTTTTTAATTTTTAATAGCATTAAATAAGAAAATGGATAAACTGTAAATAACCATGGCTATAGTGCAGGCCTCCTACACGGTAAATGAATGTATAAAATGTACAATTTAAATTTGGAAATGTCATAATACATGGCAGTTAATTAACGATAATTAGGGAAGGAAAAAGATAAATATGTTTTGATGGGGAATAATGTCTACTTAAACTTGATAAAGGTCATAACCTTGAAATGCTTCTTGTGTACTTTGTTATCCATAGAAAGGAAATTTGGTGTCCAAAGATTTTCCAACAACTTTCAATAAGTTACTAAAATTCAATGTAAAATGTGTCATCGTTTTCAATTTTAATACTAAATATGAGAGTCTCTTTTGTCATTTTGGGAAAATAAAAATATAGGCATATAACACTTTTGTTAAACATTCAGGTAAGTTGGGAAGGCACAACAAATCTATTTTGGCATAAAAGTGAAGATTTATAGCCTTAATTCCATTTATAAAATTATACTAAAAACACATTTGTGGAAGAAAATTCAGCTCTATGATATGTTAAGAAATGTGAAATGAATAGTTATCGTTAAAACACTGTTAGGCTTCCTTCAGGTGAATACAATTCGATTTTCGAATAATAAGAGATATAGGTTACAGAATATTTGTGTAAGGAGTGTGTGTGTGTGTGGGGGGGGGGGGGGCATCGTGATTTTTCAGATGCTTCGGTGGGGAGCGGGCAATAAAAGGTTGGGAAACACTGCTCTAGATGGAACAGTGAGTAATGACAGAAATAATAAAAACTGCAAATAAGTATAATTTCACTAGTTAGTAGCACAAATAACAAAACAAGCAAATGCCATTTGCAACTCGTTTTGCATTATTTATATTTGGAAAAAATATTGTTAATTGCCTAAATCTAAACTTACACACATAAAAATTATGAAAATCAGTTATACTCAATTATTATATTTGTATATTAAATAGCAGCATTAGTACCACTCAGCAGTATTATCACTTAAAAAAAAAAAAAAAAAAAAAAATACTTTTGAAGCCCTAACTAATCTATTTATTTGGTGTAACTGAGTTCAAAATTAAAAAAAAAAACATTTATTCAACTTCTAACAAAGAATTTGTTTCTGAGTTTAACATTTTTATACCAATTAGTTCTTTTTTAGTTATACATACTTTTATAATAGATTTTGAGCAGATGCCCTTTTTTTCATTCTTCTTTAGCTCCAATTTTCTACAAATTTATTATTGGAAAAGTAGAATGAGATAATAACATGCTGACTACTTATTCATTTACTTGCAGAAGTTTAATATGTCTGCTATGCTTATTTTATATGAAAGAATGAATAATTTGATTAGTTAAATGAAATTATGCCATTTCAAATTATTTTAGATTTAAATACCATTTTTCAAAATGCTTCTTATAATAGTAAACTTGCTTTTTACAAACTTTGTACTTAATTTTTTACAAGTCTAAGAAATAATCTAAGCTTAGAAAAAATATAGCTTATTTTTTTTATTTATTCATAAGGTAAAATAACTATAAAAACCTTCCAAATTATGTTAATCTTAGACTTTAATAATTTTTTGTATAATTTTAAAATTTAGAAAATTTATGATTTTAATCAATGATTTAAATCATTTGATTAAAATTGTTGACACCCTAGGCAAAATAAATAACAAAATAAAAAATATATATATTGGGATGCTGCCATGATTAAAAAGAGTTCTTGATTTCTCTGCCAGAATCCTCCAATCTGGCGAAGGATTTAGCAATCAAGCGAAGGATTTAGCAATTATCTATCTATCTATATATATATATAAGTCAATTGTCTGTGGGTAAAGACAGACTTTTCTCCATGAGCACCTACTGCCACCCACACGTGGTTGTAGTGGTTAGATAGCCCTTGGTCTCCTGCTATTAGTAAGGCAGTTTGCTCACGGTGGGTGAAAGCGGAGGATTGCAGGGGCACTCAAAAGAATTTCATTACATTACGGCTTATGGGGAAAAATCATTTGAGATAGTTTTTAATCTTTATCTCCATATATAAAAGGCACAGCCCAAACTACTGAACATAGAAGCATGAAAATTGGGAGAAACATACTTCTCATGACATAAGTGATTACTAAGAAAGGATTTCTGAAAATTCCTCCCTAAGGGAATTAAAAAGGGAGGGGGGGGGGGGGGTCGAAAATTTTAGAGCATGTGGCCATATCTCAGCAGTCGTTTCAGTTAGGAGCGTAAAATTCCTGAAAATAAATCTAATAAAAAAATAATAAACACATGTTTCAGAGATTTTAGAAATTTCCTCCTTAAGAGGGTTAAAGGGAGGTAGGGGTCGAAACTTTTTGAACATTTGGCCATATCTCAGCAGCCGTTTTAGCTAGAAGCATGAAATTCCAGAAAATAAATCTACTAAAAAATAATTAAGCACATATTTCAGCAATTTTAGAAATCCCCCCCTCCTAAAAGGGGGTTAAAAGGGGGGTCAAAAAATTTAGAACATTTGCCATATCTCGCCAGCCGTTTGAGGTAGGACCGTGAAATTCCAGAAAATAAATCTACTAAAAAAATAATTAAACATGCGTTTTAGCATTTTTAGAAATTCACCCTTAAGGGGGTTAAAAAAAAGGGGTGTTGAAACTTTTAGAACATATGGCCATATCTCAGCAGCTGTTTTAGGTAGAAGCGTGAAAATCCAGAAAATAAATCTACTAAAAAATAATTGAAAACATGTTTCAGTGATTTTACAAATTCCCCATCCTAAAGGGTTTAAAGAAGGATCGGGAGGGGGGGGGGGGGGGCGAAAATTTTAGAACATTTGGCATATCTCAGCAGCCATTTTAGGTAGAAGCGTGAAATTCAAGATAACAAATATACTAAAAAAATAGGTAACACATTTCATCTTTGCTAGATATATTTCGTTTGATTCAAGGTTCTTTTAGAAAAATCAACCAGCGAAGCGGGCGAAGTCTGCTAGTTATGAATAAAAGTTGTTGCAATGCTTAGCATACATTTAAGGAAGACCAAAATAAACTAGATGTCTCTGGTCGCCAGAGACAGCTAGTTTATTAAATAGTACTACTGCAAAGCAATAAACAAGGAAAGAGTTTTTTTTCTTTTCTTGTTTTTTAAATAAAGAATTTTAAACTGTGCTCGGAGAGGCAAAGGGGGAAAATCAGAAATTTGGGATGGAGAGGAATATTTTAAATGAATGCTTTTATATTATTTTTTTTTTTTTAATTACAAATAAGGCAGGAAGATTTTTAAAGAACTAAGCTTTAAAGATTTTAAACTTTGTTCTCTGAAATGCTGAAGGGAGAGAGAGGAGAAAAAAAGATGAAAGTGAAAATTTTGCATGAATGGAAGAATTTAGATGATTGACTATTTACAGGGTGGCTACTAAATATTGCCACAAATATTGAGTTATTTTACTTTACAGACATAAAATACAAAATGATAAATATACCAACATGGTGACCATCAGACATTAAAGTTTACATTGAAATAATTATAATCAAATTGACTGCTAGCTCTTTGTTAATTACCAAAGATAATATCTTATATCATTGTCCGACTGCGGCACAAATCATTTTAAGAAATAGTCTGTCTTATTCACACAATATGGAAACTTTGAGAGAGTCTAAATTTCTGTGTTATTTAGCATTTACTTTAGCTTCTAAAATTCCCAAACACAATAGTCTAAAAGATTTAGATCCTTTGCAGAAAGTGGCCAATTTTCTTGGATGATAAACTTTGGACAATTGAGAAGGAGACGAGGCTGTATTGATTTGGTCTGGCACAAATCTGCAGAATCCAGCTGGATTATCCAATTCTTTTTGGAATACAATCTGTCAGCATGTGGCAATAAATGTGTAACCAATATAACCTACTTGTAATATTTCACATTGATTTTTACCCCTTATCGATGAATTTCAGACACTGTAACCAAACCATAACAGAATTGTTCTTCTGAAAGCATTTAACAGTTTGAAGGTTGCTGAATATACTTTATAACATTGTTCAGTGCCAAATAGCTTCTCATCAGAAAATACTATTCTATCGACTCTTTTGTCACCATGCCGCTTCAGCAATTTCTTACACTTCTGTAACCTTTTTATTACTTGTATGGCAGTCAAACCTTGAACATTTCTTTTGCAATAAAGACAAAAACTCAGGTTTTCGTTCATGATAACTTCCATAGTTCTATGACTCATGTTCCCTTTTGCAGTCGATTACAGTTACTGTATCTTATCAATTTATAATTCTATGTAAAAATGTCCTATTAAAACCAAGGCATTTTAATCACTTTTAAATTTTACATGCAGAAAATCTATGATCAAAGAGCTATATTAACCATCATCCTTTTAATTTCTATGTTTAAAAGAATTCTAAATTTTTTCTTAAAATAAAAATCTCATAAAAAAATTGCCAAGTCAGGGGTAAAAAAAAAAAAAAAAAAAAAAAAAAAAAAAAATATATATATCCATTTATACAGTACCTTTCCATTCTAACAATTTTAAACCTAACGATAAATTTCTAATCATTAAAACAAAACAAAACAAATATATATGTATCATTTACTGTAACAACAAAAAAAAAAGAATTCTGGAGTTTGACTATGTTTTTCAAATTGTTTGCATGTTTTCCACTTTTTGTGCATTTTGAAACTGCCATCCCGGTTTATAGAATGAAAATACAAAACACTTATTCAGGGTATATTTCTCATTCTAATGATATCTTTGGTTTTAAAAAATATTAATATTTAGCATTTCAAAAAAAAAAAAAAAAAAATCTCGGAAGCTGACTATATGACTATTTTGATCTTTTTTAAATTTTCATCTCCTTTTTCCGAAAGGAAAAGGGGGGGGGGGGGAAACATTTATTCAGAGTAAGTGTTTTTAGTTTAAAATCATTACATTTACTTTTTCAAAAAAATTATTTTCTGGCAGTTGGTTCACAAATGTGGCAGAAATCCCCACTCCCTTCAGTGCCTTCCCAGATGTCATTTCACATTTTAAGAAAATTGTGAATATCATTATCTGTTAATATATCATTTCACATTTTAAAAGACTGAGGAGCGGGAGCACATTCTTTATTATTTAGGTTTTCACGGGAACTTTAGGTCAGAATTAAAAGCTTAATATATCTTAATGTCAGAAACTAAATTGGCAACCACTCTAACAGGGCTCCCTTAGTTCGCTTGATAAGATTTTTATTTAAAAAAAATATATAAAATCATACAAATTGAAGGGTAATTTGAAAAACTGGCAGAGTGTACATACCACACACAAATGTATGCTGCAGAAGATGATGGGCCGCTCAACTCTACGTCTGTTTCGATCAGATTTTTGTTTAAAAAATAATATCATACAAATTCGAGTGTGTATGCTACCAAAAGTAGCAGGGCTCTCAACTCTAAATCCCTCTTGGAGGAAAATGGCTGAATTTAACACTTTTTATAGTTAAACTAGTCTAAAAAATAAAATTTTGAAAACAACCACAGTTCAATTTATATCTCCTTACAAAAATAACTAAATATACTTGTATTTATTGTATGTATGTCTGTTTAATATTTATATATACCGTTAACAGTTGAATGCAGGCGTTATTTATGTGTGTTTTATTATATATTGTCGTGTGTGTGTGTTTTATAAATATACTTCCTTTACTAAAATTCATGAATGAAAATCAAATAAAGTAAACATACACATCTCTTTGGCGACTATCAGATATACTAGGATCCAATGCTGCCATTCGAATAATTGAAGCACCAGATGGTAAACCCCAAGTCCAAACCTAAAAACGATAAATAAACTATTGCATAATCTACAATTTTATGAACAAATCTAGAAATAATATACAAAAATTTTTTGTAAAGTTTTGTTTTTTTATAAAAATGGTAAATTAAATGCCTGAAAAATTCCTTTTAAATTCACATTATTCTTGCCTAATGATTCTAAAGGTTTGTTATATATAGAATACAACTTATGAAAATTTCTAATTATTTTGTTTCCTAAATCATTATTTTTTAAATTTCACGAACTTTTTAATCAAAAGTTATTCTTTTGAATAATTTCTTTTAAAATAATATATTACAAGTAATTTACAATAAATGAACTCCGTAAAGAAAAGGAAAGCATAAAAAAAATGTACAAAACTTCAGTAGGTTGAACTTGTTAGAATGTTATATTGAAGATTTGTAGCAGCAATTTTATGTTTTTGAAAAATAACAATAACAATGTTACATTACATTAAAATGCCAATTTTATGAATAAATAAATTTATACAGAGTTCTGAGATTAAAAAGAATAAAAGAAAATAATAGCATTGTGCTTGAGTCTATAAAATTTCAGTGAGAAATTTTGTAATCTTAGGTAATATTAATTCATGTAAATATTGAAAATCTAAAACTGCCAACTTTGGAGCAAAAAAAGTAAGTGACATTTCCTGGTCTAGCATAGAGTTTAAATATAAATATAAAATTTATACAGAGAAAAATGCTATACAGGGATTTTTTGAATGTATATTAGTCCAGGCAATAGAGACTGTATAGGGACTCTACCTAGCAAAATTAATGGTAGTACTGGAAATCAGCTTTCTAGATGTTTTTTGGGTCGCTGAATCCGAATTTGTAACTTCCCACCAAAATTTCCCCTGGCAACTCCCCCAAATTTTGGTAAAAAGCCCCCCCCCACCCCCAAAAAAAGGTTTTTATTAAAAAATTCCATTTTTTTATTGTTTTAGGGGAAAAGTAGTTAGAAATTCAGAAAGTAGACAAAATTTGCAATAAATTAGATATATGACATTATGACTTTGGATGAAGGGGAAGGGGGGATCTGCCTCGGAACATGCACCGCAGTGCTGTGTGGACTAAGTTGCGCAATTCCACTTAGCCACTCACACGTTTACATTAGCCCTCCCATCTTCCCTCCGAACTTTTTTTATAAGGTTTACTTTAAGTTTTTTGGGTCGCTGAATCCGAATTTTTAACTTACCCCCAAAATTTTCCCCCTGAAGCTCCTCCCCCCCAGATAGTTGTTTTTAACTTAAATTTCTTATTGTTTTAGGGGAAAAGCATTATGAAATTCAGTAACTAGACAAAATTTGCAACAAATAGGATATATGACATTATGACGTAGGATAAACAGGGAGAGAGGGGGCTGCCTCGTAACATTCCCCGCGCGCTTTTCTCAAAAAACAAATTTTTTCAAAAAATCAATTTTTTGGGGGTTGCCAGGTGAAATTTTGGTGGGAAGTTACAAATTCGGATTCAGCGACTCAAAAAACACAAAGTGAGTCGAAATCCAGAACTAGTATTAATTTTGCCAGATAAAATCCCTATTGCCTGGACTTCATAATTTAGTGCACATAGCGCCACAGTGCATGTTCAGAGGCAGCCCTCACCCTCCCCGTTCATCCTACTTCATAATGTCATATATCCTATTTGTCGCAAATTTTGTCTAGTTTCTGAATTTCGAAATGCTTTTTCCCTAAAACAATAAGAAATTTAAGTTAAAAACAACTATTTGAGGGGCGTTTCGGGGGGGAAATTTTTTGGGGAAAGTTAAAAATTTGGATTCAGCGACCCAAAAATCTTAAAGTAAACCTTATAGAGAAAGTTCGGAGGGGAGATGGGAGGGTGAATGTAAATGTGTGAGTGGTTAAGTGGAATTGTGCAACTTAGTTTACGCAGCACTGGGCGCATGTTCCGAGGCAGATCCCCCCTTCCCCTTCATCCTAAGTCATAATGTCATATATCTAATTTGTTGGAAATTTTGTCTACTTTCTGAATTTCTAGATACTTTTTCTCTAAAACAATAAAAAAATTGATTTTTTTAATAAAACCTTTTTTGGGGGGCTTTTTACCAAAATTTGGTGAGGTTGCCGGGGGAAATTTTGGTGGGAAGTTACAAATTCGGATTCAGCGACCCAAAAAACATCTAGAAAGCCGATTTCCAGTACTACCATTAATTCTGCTAGGTAAAATTCCTTATTGCCTGGACTATATGTATTTACTTTCAAAACAGAAAAAAAAAAAAAAAAAAAAAATCACACAGATATTTAGGCATACTCTTAATTAAAAGATAATTCTTTCTTTAACACAAATCGTTCAACTCTAAGCACTATCATAATTATTAAGGTCATTGCTAACTGATATTATTATTAGAAAAATATATATATCTGATAGTGCAACAGCAGATTTGCTTTTGATAAAAATTTTGGTCAGATTTATGTTTTTCTTATGACAGGGTTTGAAAAATTATAAATAAGAAAAAATGTTTGAATGTAAAAGAAAAAGGGAGACACTGTCAAAATAAGGGAATCTCCCTTAAAATCCCGTTAATTTGCCCTTCCTGATCAAATGCCCGTCATTTTATAAAAAAAATTTTAATTTTCAAAAAATCCTGAAAACGGGCCCCTTAAAGATCGCTGAAGTAACGTAAATTAGTCAGACGATTGCGAAAAAAAAAACGAATTAAGTCAAAGAATCGCGGAAAAACAAGAATAACGTCAAAGAATCGCTAAAAAAACGCGGAATACGTCAAAGAGTCACGAAAAAATGCAAATTTCATGAAAGAATCGTGAAAAAAATGCAAATGTTATCAAAGGATCATGATTAAAACGCTAATTAAGTCAAAGGTTTGCGAAAAAAGCATGAATTTTGTCAAAAGATAATATAAAAAATGCTAATTTTGTCAAAAGATCACAGGAAAAAATGCGAATTCCATTAAAGAATCATGAAAAAAAACACACATTTCATCAAAGGATTATGAAAAAAAAAAACACGCAGTTCGACAAAGGATTGCGAAGAAAAACACAAATTTTGACAAAGAATCGCGAAAAAAAAAAAACATGAATTTCATCAAAGGATCGTGGGAAAAACGTGATTTTCATCAAAGGATCGCAACAGAAAAAACCCCCGCATATTTTGCCAAATATCGCGAAAAAACCTGGAAATTTCGTCAAATATCCTGAAGAAAACCAGCAAATTTTGTGAAAAGATTGCGGAAAAATCCCGAGTAAACGCCCCCCTCTAATTATTTTACGTTTTTTCTTTAAGTTTGGGGGGGGGGGGGGGACAAGATTAATGCAATTTTACGGTAGACTGGTTTGTCAAGAGATATAACAAAATAGTGTCTTTGATGTGCTCAACTAAATTATTGTCTTAAAATCAAGGTAGTTGAATTTTGAGGTCTTGCTCATGCAAGCTATGAAGCTGCATGGCACATAAATACAAACGCATATATGGATATTGCATTCCCTTTTAAAAGATTATCCCATTTGTTAAATATGAAGCATAACATATATCAGAATTATTACTTAATAAATATGCTTACAGGTACTCTGTGACCTGCAAAATGAGGAGCTGTCTTATTTAAATTCATATCCAATAATATTGAAGGCACAACAAAAGACTCTGGAAGACTAAAAAAAAAAAAAAAAGAATTAGGAATTAGAAATTTAAAAAATGACAATACATTACATTCTGCATTATAAAACAGAAGCATGTTCATAATTAACATTGAATGTAAAACTGACATTAGATTTGTTACCTGTACTATCATTTTGTTCTAAATGTTTAAATCTTTACTCCATCACACTTATGCGTAACCCCTGTCTTTACTCCATTAAATGGAATAGAAAATACATTTACATATAAACAGCAGCTTAATTTACCAATTTTGGATGATTGCTTAAGGTGCAAAGATTTGATATAAGATAAAAAATACTTGTCACATGCGCAATTTTATCTAGTATGAGTGTTTAATTTTTTCTTACTTGTTTATTTGTTCGGCACACTTTTCTAAAAAAGTATTACAAATAACTTCTTGAAATTTTACATGCAGGTTAAAAACATATCTAAGCATTTTTGATTTTTCTCAAAAAGAATCGGTTTCGAAAATAATTAACGAAACATTTAAACAAATCATGGAAAAAAAATCCTGTATATTTTCTGAAACATAACAATTATAGTCAGAATTTTAGATACAGTAAACTATGTTTAAGGCGGAATCGATCGGGACTGAGAAATTTTTCCGTAGTAGACAATATTCTGCCTTAGACAAATTTAACTCTATGTCTATGGATTCGCAGGGACTTGAAAATCTTTCCGAGTTAGACAGATTTCCGTCTTACACAGAGTCCGCCTTATAGAGAGTTTACTGTAGTTTTAAAGAAATAAATTAGCTACATAAACACAGAAAATCTCAACTTTCAAGCTTTAATAAATTTGGCACTTGTTTACTTACCCATCGACCATTTATGGTAAAGAAAGAACTGTTGCCAAAGAATGTGATTTAATGCCAATAATGCATAAGCATGACATCACATTTAATTTTTGTAATGAAGTATATAAGTCAACTCTTATTTCTTTGTTTTTCTCTTGCATTTTGAAAAAAAAAAAAAAAAAAAAAGAGTGAGAAAGAAAAGGAAATATAAAGATAGCTTTCCTTATATGGAACAAGATACATTTTCAAGAATACAACATTTTGCCATAAAAAAAGGTGCATTAATGGCTTGATGTAATAGCCCGGGTGCTACGATTGAGAAAACTGCAAATCGTGATAAGAATATACCGATTGCTGAGTGTCTACTTTATATTAATACAATGCATTTCAGAGTGGGAGGCATCGCGTAAATTCCAATGAATTCAAGATGGCGGCTGTTATTCAAAATGGCGTCATTTTTTGAATTTTCTTACTATCCATCATATAAATGTTTTGTTTTAGGTTGATTTCGATGTTTTTAACGTCAAAAATTTCGTTTTTAATACTTTTTGTCATAGTTGAATGAGTTTATGAATTCAGTTTGTCTGTCTGTCTGCTTGCCATTCCATGCTCTAACTCACTTAAATATCGCTACTCGCTTAAATTCACTCAAGTGCATAGGTTTTATAGTTCGTTTACAGGTCCCTCAAAAGAATTCCATTACGTTATTGTCCATTAATCCGGTTGCTACGGTTGAGAAAACTGCAAATTGTGAGAAAAATATACCGATTGGTGAGTATCTACTTTACAATCCATATAAGAGGGGGAGGCATCGCGTAAAGTCGCAGGAATTGAAGATGGCGGCTGTTATTCAAAATGCCGTCATTTTCTGAATTTTCTAACTATCCAGCATATAAATGTGAGTTTCAGGTCGATTTGGATGTTTTTAACATTCAAAATTTCGTTTTTAATACTTTCTGTCATAGTTGAATGAGTTTATGAATTCAGTTTGTCTGTTTGTCTGCTTGCCATTCCATGCTCTAACTCACTTAAATTGACTCAGATTGTCATGTAATTTATATATGTTATTGAAGTTTACAATAACATGTTCCAAATAAAAATTGAAGTGTTTAGCTTTTATAGTCAGTTTACAGCACCTTCAAAAGAATTCCATTACGTTATTGTCTATGGGGGGAAATCGTTTTCAATGTGTTTTAATCATGTTATACTCTCTGAAGCACATTCAAATTGACATACATCAGTGAGGTGCGCTACAAGATACTTATTATATAATAAGATGTGCATAGTATTTATTGTTTATTTACCAAAAAAAATCACATCAAAAAAAGAACTAGCAGGAATGACCGAGCTAAGCTCGGTCAAAATTAGCTTTGTGTTTATCTCGATATATTATTCCCACTGAATCATTTTTGCTGTTTTAGATGCAATTAGTTTGACCCTGAGACATAGTGACCCAAAATAACCCACAAATCGAATTTTTTCGAACATGCGACCTGACACAATGTTATTCTCAAGCCTGAAAACGGTGGAATACAAAATTTACTGAAAATCGTTAGTCGTTTTCTAGATAAAATAAGCTTAACCCACGTTGATTCAAAAATCAACTAACCGAAATTTATCGAACATGTGAGCTATTTCAATGGTCTTTTTGTTCTGTGAAAGGGTGTAACAAAAAATATTGTCAAAATTGTTTGAACCTTTTTGAGATGCCGTTAGCTTGACTGCGACCTATTATCACCAAATGACCCACTAATAGAATTTTCTTGAGCATGTGAGACAGCCCAATGGTTTTATCTTGTGCAGAAACGGTGTAGTACCAAGATTTATCAAAATATTTTGATCCGTTTTGCAGATACAGTTAGCTTGATCCTGATCCATTAGGACACAAAATGACCCATTGATTGAATTTTCTTGAACATGTGACTTAGCCCAATTCTCTTCTCATCCCCAGTTGAACCATTTTTTAGATATAATTAGCTTGACCCTGACCCATAATGACCCACTAATCGAATTTTCTCGAACACGTAACCCATCCCAATGGTCTTTTCGTGGCCGAAAACAAAAATTACAAAATTTCGTCAAAATCGTAGAACCGTTATTTAGATAAACTTACGGTGACCCAAAAATGACTCACTAATAAAATTTTCTTGAACACATTACCCATCCCAATGGTCTTTTCGTGCCCGAAAATGGTTAGATACAAAATTTAGTCAAAATCAATTCAGCCGTTCTTTAGATATAATTATCTTGACCCTGACCCTTTATGATCCAAAATGACCCACTAATCGAATTTTCTCGAACACGAGACCCATCCCAATGGTCTTTTCGTGCCCGAAAACGGTAGGGTGCAAAATATAATCAAAATCGTTATAGCCGTTTTCAAGATAAAATTTACATATACACACACACACACACAATTTTTGCTTGCATTATAGTATAAGATATGTGTGTTTGTAACTCGTGTATAAAATCAATAAAGATCATCAGTTAAATCAACTGTTATTAGTGGAGCTGCTAGATATGAAAAAAACTGCATTTTGCGATAAAGATATCCTGAATGGTCAGTATGTATTTCATATCAATACAATGATATAAGAAGTTGAGGCATTGTGCAAATTCATTTGAATTCAAGATGGTGACTGTTATTCAAAATTGTTTGCATTTTTATTCCTATACATCATATAAAAGTGTCTATGATGTCAATTTCGATATTTTTAAACTGAAAAAATCCCTTTTTAATATCAGAAATACGCTTAAAAGGAAAATAGGACAATTATTAAAGAATTTTTGTATTTTATAGTGAGGAAAATGAAAGGAATAAATAAAAAACAAAAATGCATTTTTATTAATACCTTAATTATACAAGATATTAAAAAATTGCATGTTACATTAAATTAGAGAAAATAAAAACTTCATTTTGTATCATCATATTTCTCACATTCGTTTTTGCAGTTGGAAAACAATGTGCAAGAAAGTCCAACCTTTCTACAGCCACGCTTATTTCTGCAGATTTTGCACATCCATTTTACATCAAGCACACTTTATACGATGAATAGTTTGAAAATTGCAAATTCCAGAAAAGGATGCCATTTTGAATAACAGCTGCCATACTGAATTCTTATGACTTGATGCAATGCCTCCCCCTCTTATATGGATTGTATTAATATAAAGTAGGTACTCACCAATCTGTATATTTTCTCACGATTTGCAGTTTTCTCAACCGTAGCACCCGGATTAATAGACAATAACGTAATGGAATTCTTTTGAGGGCCCTGTAAACGGACTATAAAAGCTATACACTTAAATTTTTATTTGGAACATTATTTGGAACACGTTATTGTAAACTTCAGTAACATATATAAATTACATGACAATCTGAATTTAAGCGAGTAGCGATATTTAAGCGAGTTAGAGTATGGAATGGCCAGCAGACAGACAGGGAAACTGAATTCATAAGCTCATTCAACTATGACAGAAAATATTAAAAACGAAATTTTTGACGCTAAAAACATCAAATTTGAGCTGAAACACACATTTATATGATGGATAGTAAGAAAATTCGGAAAATGACGCCATTCTGAATAACAGCCGCCTTCTTGAATTTCTATGACTTTATGCGATGCCCCCCCCCCCTTCTGAAATGCATTGTATTAATATAAAGTAGATACTGACCAATCGGTATATTCTTATCACAATTTGCAGTTTTCACCTTATTTTGGTCATATAGCACTCGGACTATAAGGCTTTATCTAAAAACAGATAAACAATGGAAATAAATGCAATGTGAAAAATTATGAAAAGTTAATTTATTAAAAAAAGAATGTTGAAAAATGGTTCTAAAATCACATTTGTAGCTACATTAAGGTTTATTACATTTGGCTTTTCCAGTAAATTTTACTAAGGCATATATCAAATGGGAAGTCATTTGGTCAAGTAGTTTAGGGATTACGGAGGTTGAAAATTTGGAACTCCTAATATGTTAAATCCATTTGCAATCATTGGAAAACAAATTGCAATGTGGGTAGTTTTTTTAAGCAAACACCAGAACTGCTTGGCGGAATGAGCTGTAATTTTACATTACCATAATTGCAGCTTCTAGAAATTAATTTCTGGTAACAAAATCATAGCTTAGGAACCATATTTTTTTCGAAAATTGACTAAATATGCATTTATTTGAACAAAAATCAATTTCTAAAGGCTTCAAAAAATAAGTGAAATATAAAATTATAGCTTTTTCTGCAAAGTAGTTCAGGAGTTATGTTTAAAAATCTACCTACATTGCAATGTGTTTTTGAACAATTATAAGCGGATTTCACATTAGGAGAATCATAATTCCTAAACTACTTGACTGAATGACTTCCTGTTTGATAACTTAGTGTAAAATTTAACAATAAAGTCAAATATGATGCCAAAATTACTGTTCGTATTGAAAATGTCAGAGTTTTGTACAATTTTAGTATGAAAACAATCAATAAGCTTAAAAAATATATAAATTAAAAGAATACATAATTTTCAGTCAAATGTCTTTTTCAGATTCTTTTATGTAACAATTTGGTGATTAAAATGCATGGAAGTGTTCACTCTTTTTTTTTTTTTTTTCCTTTAACCAACTGCACATTGAAATTATCAGATTTACTTGAAAGTTGATTTTTATTTATGAAATTAAGATAGCTTGATAATGAAATTAAATTTGTAGAAACCATGCTTAATAAAATACAACAATGTCAGCAAATTTGATTACAGGATCTTCCCCTACATATAATGAATACATACATGACATGTAATTAATGTAACTTTCTTTGGTGATTATTTTCTGGCATATGGCTAATATGAAAGTACTCAAACTTTGCAGAAGTTCTGTAAGTACAAATAAGAAAGAAATTTGAAATTCAAACCAAATTACATCAATTTGGAAGTCATAAAGAATGAAACATCAAATTTGGTTACTAATCAGTTTGCACTTTTAGAAAAAAATAAAAAACTACACATGGTCTGAAGTTAACCTTCTAACAGTCAATCTGTATTATAAAGCACAAGTATGCATAGGTAAAAAATGCTAACCATCATAACGGTATGGTAACAATGTTGTTAAAATGTATGCGAGTTACAACAATGCTATTTTTTCAATTAAACAATTGGAATATTATCTCTATGGGAAAATGAAAATTTTGGGGCCATTTCGGTTGATGAATGTTTCTGATTTTCAATTCAAGGCAAAAATTAGCACTATCATATCAACTTCCAGTTCAATTTGGATGCCAATACACGCAATATTTTGGGAACTATCATATGGAGAAAAGTGTAATTTTTTATGGGAATCTGGAACTCTGTTCTGACAATAAAAATATCTTCAAAGTAAGAAAATATCTAAAACAAACTGCCTAATATATAGCCTTATTCTTTAAAGACTAGCATAAATAAAATAAAATATTCAAAACTATGTTGCACAGACAAACTTAATATTAAGGGACACAACAGAACCTTTCACACAGTAGAAATTTTTCATTGGCTTGGGTAACTCTCCAACCAGGACATTTACACCTCTCTAATTCAACTTCCCAATCACAAGGACGAGTAAAAAGAAGAGAATGATTTTCACTTTCTTCAGTACCTAGAGATATAAAATATAAATTAAAAAATAAGTATGAATGTCAAAAAATATTTTATATATAATAAAATTTTCTATGACGAACCACAAGAAACCAGAGAGAAATTTATTTTAGGCATATTTTGTCTTAACAGTTATACTATTTCCTTATCAATGTAATTCAAAGAAAATATTTCTTCATATATATTTCTATTAATAAATTGATTTTAATTTGCATAACAAAGAAAAAAAGAGCTAAATTAAATTTTACAAAAAAAATCTTTTGTTATTTAACTGCTGGTGATATGATTATAAGTAGTGTCCAGAAAAGGTAGATTTAACAACCTTATTCTCTCCCAGACTTGAGTCTTTTCACATTTGTATATGACTTGGAATAGTTTGTACAAAAAAGTACTAGATATATGCACATCAATATGCTACTTCTGATTTTCTACTATGAATAGTAAAGTATTTGAATATTAAAAAGAGAAAAAGATTAACTTAGTTGCATTCTCACTCTTTCCCTTTCTTGGTTCACATGCAAATGAATATTTTAGTAACAATTTACCAGAATTTCAAAGTCTGCTCTGGTACAAAAAAGTATAAGATAAGACATGCTTTAAATAGATATTGTGCAACAAATTATTCTCAGCAGCACAGTTTGTGGCAATCCTTAACCAAGACACAATCAATTTCACGTAGAGCTCAAGCAGTGCTGAATTCAGGATGTGGCCCAGAGGGTACATTCCTCCAGGAGAGCATCACCCACAGAGCTGCATAAATCCCTCCCAAAGAAAAAAGTTTGAATTCAAAAATGGGCCTCAGGCACATGTACTATGTGAAGCCGACTTTCAAAATAATCTTGAGTTACAAAATTTATGCATTACAAGAACAACATCATAAAACTATTCATTAAAAATTGTTAATAATAAACTGTGTGAGATATGACTACTAGAATTCATTATTTAAATATAACATATTGAATCTATCAAGAAATTAAATTACTCATTTGATTCAGCATGCAAATTCCCAAATTATTCATACTAAACAATTGTTCTGCAATAATTTCAATTGCAAGACCCCCATTAGAATAGAAGGGAAAGAAATGTTATTTGTATTTAAAGAAAAAAAAGTTTTCATGTCTTGTCAAACTAGTGATAAAGAATAACAGCAACAGCTAATAAAAGTTACCACAGAAAATGCAATTACTTTTTTAATGACAGATAAAATAGAACAAAGTAAACATACAAAACAAAACATGTATGTAAGAATTTATGAAAAATTCTTTAATCCATTTGCCAATGAGAAGGAAAATCATTTAATGTAAATAAAACTAATTAATTAATAATATTTATTAAATATGATTAAATGAGAAAAAATATATTAAATATGACGTCCTTTTGATTTATGACAGTTTAAAAAATAATGTTTTAGTGCCAATTACACCCAGTGTTATTGGATTAAGACAGTACCAAACGATGGGAAATAAAGTCTACTTTTAAATGATGTATATAAAATTTGCTTAGGGGGCCATCTACATATCAAAATGAACCCAAACTTTGTTTTTTTTTCAATAGCAATACCCAAGTTTGCCACCATAAATATATTCTGCACCCTTCAGTTAGCCTAAATCCAAATTTTCATGAAATTCATATGATTAGTTTTCGAGAAATTAATTATTTTAAAATGAGCATATTTTAGGGGATGTGTCCAAATTGAAGTTTAGTACTCGATTGATGAAATGCTACAGAATGACTATGCTACTTCATTTAATGTATTATTTCTTGCTAGTATGACCATTTCACTAGTTTAATACATTTCGACTATTGCCAGTCCAAATGTTTCAATAAAATGAGTAAAATATATTTTTTTTCAATTTATGCTTTAGTGGATATCATAGACGGCCGCTTAAACCATCATTTTGATGTTTTTTCCTCATAATTCGAAGACTACTTGGAAGAAAAATTTGAAATTGAGAACTCGCATCAAGCAAGCATAATAAATATAAATCTATCAAAAAAAATTGTAGGTTACAATTAATATTTTCTAAAAATATTAATTCCATAACTTGTAATATAAAATTTTTTAAATTATAAATTCAATTCATTTACGTTTGGGATTTTTAGTATTATAACCCAACAAAAAATATCACATTAGGATTATAATTTCAGGAGATACTAATAAAAATACGAAAATATAATTTAATATTAGAAGCTCTAAATTTTGAATGTTTATAATTAAAAAAATTAGCATTCAAATGACTTGAAATTTCATTTCTAGGCATAGTTTGAACTGAAGATTTAAAATACATATTGTCAAAATTGGGTGTTGTCATTAGATTATTACTGTCATTAGGTCCCAGACTTTCAAACAATTGGGAGATGGAAAAAAAAACTGATGACACAACTTTCAGGTTAATAATTAAATTTATAATCTTAAACTGTTTGGGTCTGGTATACTATTAATAGTACATGTCTTTTCATTGTGTATTATTTTGTCTTAACAATTACTTTTGTTTTTATCTACATACAGTAATGGTATGTCTATACATTTCCTATTATGACTTCATTTATATTTTGGCATTTAGTAGTAATAATAATAATAAAAGCTGCTTAATTATCTTTCCACTGCTGGCGATTCTTTTATTTTAAACATATATTTCACTCTTTAAATTTATACTACTGTTTAATTTTCCAAATGAATCAGATATGATAAAATGCAAAAAAATATTAGAAAGTTGTAATATCTGTTAAATACTGCTGTAATATGATATTTTCCAAATGTGTCCAAAACCTTTTCTTTAACCTATAACACAAGCACTTTTTTCTTTTAATGGTAACTAAATCAGCATTACATTAGTATCAGTTTCTTGCCAGAGGAGCAGAAAAAACAGTTAACATAAAGAAGACAAATTACAAACTCACCTAAGCTAATTTGATAATATGAATTGGATTTCTTATCCTAGCAGAAATTCGATTTGACAACATGAATTACAAGCTAATAAGCTTTTCATACTATATGTAATTTCAATTGATTTCTCAAGGTCAGTTTCCTGGTCTTTATCTTAGGTCAGTAACGTAACTATGGGAACACTGCATTTGGCTGGCTGACTGAATACCAACATTTATATTACTATTTCTCATGGTAACGAAGGGATGAGGTGTGTGTGTGTAAGGGGGGGGGGGGGGAAGGACAGATGACCTTGAGAACCCAATTAAAATTACATAGAGTATAGTTCTGGTTTTCAATGTCTTTTTACTGCATGCATAAAAGATTGGAGCAAGTTTTCCTGAACCAAGATAATTCGGCTTAGTTAAATATTAAATATGATCTTAGTAAAATAACAGTTCAAGCGAAAAAAAAAAGAACCCTACTTACATACTGATTTTTCTTTATAATCAAACGCAAATAAGAGATTGATTTTTGGAGGAAAAGCATGATGGATCAAAGTGTTTATCACCTAGAATAAAATAAAAATTCAGAAATTTCCACACATATTGAAATATTTAATGAATACAAAGTCTATAAATCATTTTAAGTTATTATAAACATATATATAATACAAAAGGGAACCCCCCCCCCCCAACCCCTCCCCCTTAAAACAATATAAAATTGAAAAAAAGCATAACTCAATAAAAAAAGAAACTGTTTTCTTTTATCAGAGTCAAAAAAGACATGCAACCACTTTCAAAGCAAGCACAATAATGAAAAGAAGTAGCATAGAAAGGAAACGGGATTCAGTTTTGGTCTAGCTTTCAAAAAGGATAGCATATACATTTTTTTCACCTGAAAGAAAGACAAAATTCTATCTTTAGAAATGATCCATGCTTTTTCCATTTTAGGGACTATGCATACATAAAATTATCATTTTAGGAGGGGAGGGGGTGGGTCTGGCACATGATATCATAAGATATCTCTAGGAGGAGGGAGGTTTTGTCTTTTGATATCAATATCATTTTTGATCCAACCAAAATTTTCTCTTTTTATTTGTAACTTGTTCTTTAAGTCAAAATAGTCTTATCTATTTTTATGAAAATACAAAATTATTATTAAAATCTTTAAATGATTATAAAATTATTTAACTGCAAAACGTGTCCACCTGTTTTGTTAATAAGGAGTTCTACCTGCCCTGCTCCCGTCCCCCATGCGGGGACAAGTGCAAAAAGACATTATTACTGCTGAATGCATTATGTAACAAAAGGCTATTATTAAATACTTTTAAATAGTAGCTATTTCTTTAACCCGTTTGGGACCATGGGTGCATATATGCACCCTCAAAAAGTGCTTACAGCGCTTGAGTTTGATATCAGTAAAAAAGAACAGTAAAATTAATTTTTATTTAATTATAACATTTTCATGATTTATAAAGTTAAGTCAAATAATTAACAAAAAGCGGTGCCAAACGAATAAAATTCGTGCAAAAGATGCTGGCCCTGAATGGGTTGTTTGATATAAAGTTATTTAATATGCAATAGAGATATTTTATTGGCTCCTCTTCATTTGAATCAGTAAAGTATGTGAATAATAAATGCATAACAATATCTCCATATCACTGGAAACAAATGAAAAAAAAAAAAATACAAAAATCAAAATAATTTTTAAACATTATTGACAACAATATCATTAGAAAGAGGGGGTGGGTGGGGGTTCGTAAGATGATAATGTACGATATCGAAAGGATGGGGGATCCAAAATTATCAAAAACTTGATATTGTAGCGCCTTAATAATGTTTTGAAGACCTTTTTCTTTTGTATTATATTTTGGATTAGTTTTTATTACTTCTGTTATCACATATATAGCAATCTACAGACATCTTATGACATATTTTTTTATAAAACAAACCTTTAATGCATGAAATTAGTACATAGTTTAGTGCATGAAATTAATGCTGAGGAGGATTTTATTAGCAGAATTAGCTCACAACATAAACAATACCTTCCAACTGAAGACATTTATTTATTTATTTACAAGCTTAAATATCTAAAGACACAAAAAAGATGCCCAGGGCAAACTACAATCAAATTAATATTCTCAAAACATAAAAGTAACACTGAATATAACAAATTTATGCTTTTTTTTTTCTTTTACAGTATTTTTATTGATATATCCAACAGAGAAAAAATATTATGCATATTAAAGAAAAATAACAGGATGCGGTATATGTTAATAAAAGTTTACTTTTAATTCTTATTACAAAATTGTTAAATAATTTCAAATTTGGACTTTCTTATTAACTGAAATCTCACCCAATTCTTTTAAATGTGAATTTTTTAATGAATATAAATACTAGATTCAAATAAGTACAGACAAAACATAGCAAAAACCAATACTCACAGATCTTTGGTTCACAGGAGAGAACTTAAAACTATAAGTATATATTTTTAAATTCTGAAATTAAAAAAAATATATATTATAAAAAAATTGAACCAATAAGTTTATATATGGTGAAATAATAAAATATACATAGGAATATATGTACAATGAAAAAAACTTACTTTACAGTGTACTTCAACAATTTCTACACTGGGATTTATATTATTAATTGTTAGCCTTTTACGCTTTCCATTTACAACTGTTGAGAGAATAATAATAAAAAAAAATTCTTTATGTATAAACACAAAATAGATAAAACTTAAAATAAAGCACAAGAAAACATAATAAAAATACTTTTATAACTATTAACAGAGAAGGTCTTAAGCACTTAATATTTAATAAAATTTATTTATTTCATTATTTATACACATGTGTATGAACAAGTTAAATATAAAGTGATGTAATTTACTATTTTTGTTTTGATACAGAATGTTCTTTATTATGCTTATACTAAATTCTACTGCTAATTGTCAATAATTTGATTTTATATTAAGTTGTATGTAATGTTTCATTACAATATACTATAGTGCTTAGTAAAAAAGTAATGTAACGCCTATAATCTGTATGTATAGGAGACAGTGGAAATGAATGGGATATATTTCGTTCTTATTGTCTTACTCAAAAGTATTTGAGCTAGAAATACAAACTTTAGCTATTATGATAGAGTATTCACTTACAAAAACTTTAAAAGAAATGTTATTTCTTAAAATTTAATAATTTAGGAAATATAAACTTTTTTTTAACCTTTAAACATGTCCCATCCAACCCCAGTTTGGAGTTGAATGGGACAATAAAAGGGATGAATGGAATAATCAATAATTCATTATAAACAAGTCCATTCTAGTTCATCTTTCTCTCTCTCTCTTTTCTTCTCAAATAAAAAATGAAGATTTGAACATTTTAATATTATTTGCCAAGTAACACTAAATATCATTCTAGAATAATATGCAAATCTTTAATAATTTTCAGATTTACATAGGATTTAAAAATGTAATATCCTTGCATGTAGTTTGCTTTCATTGAAAGCTAAAAAGGCTTAGTTTGAATTCGGATCAGACACAGCTATTTTACAATATAGTTTTTAAAAACTCAAACTAATGATCACATTGATACTTTTGGAGTTTCATTAACTATTTTGGATTGAGTAGTTTTCTAACAAAGTCTTCCAAATTAACATCACAAATTCCTGTAACTTTGGGGTAATAAGAGTTGTATATTTTCCTTCCTTTGGAGGTATTATTGAACTTTACATTCTTCTCCTCGAATTTGCATCACCTAATAATAAAAATAATAGAAAAATTATTTTTTGTTTTCGGTAACTTAATAAATGCAAATTTATTTTCGTTGATGTACTTAATGGAAAATGTTTTCCTCCTATGTATTAATTTGAAGTGAGGCTTTAGTCTAAATTTCATCAAGTACACCAACATTATATTCTTTGTCTCTGAAATCCTCTTCATCACCAGCAACAAATTTGCAATGCCTTTTCATGCTCTTGGCATTACAGATTTATTATTGCTCTTTTCTTTAGCTGTCTTTCCATGGAGGAAACCCTCAAAGACTTCCTTTTCTAGACAATTAGTAATTTGACAGCTCCATTCTTTATAACACGTTTAATATATACAGGCTTATCAAGACTTCATTTAAAAGTTTTAATACTATATTACTAAAATCAAGGCTTTGTTTTCATATAATTGAATAATTATCCTCATTAAACATTTCTTAAACTGAATTAATGAATAATAAACTGTTTAAAATATTTAAACATTAAAGTATCATATATAAATTGTTATATATTATGGGTAGAATAATCTTATAACCTTTAGTTTTCTTCAATATATGAGTATTACCCTAATTTCCTGCCTATAATCTGCGGTGGCATATAATCCGCAGGTGTCAATTTCATGAGATTTTGGGAAAAAAACATTGTATAATCCGCAGGGGAAATTTTCATTAAAAAAAAAATTCACAAGATCCACAAGACTAACATTGAGCCACAAGGGAAAAAATATTGAATCTAATGTAAAATATTTTCATTTTTAACGTTTGTATTTAATATACCACTTGATAAATAAATAAATAAAAAATAGAAAATTCAGTACAAAGATATTTGCAATTCTATTAAGTACACACAAGTAAGAATAAATTTGGAAGGATTACATTTCTACTCACAAGGGAACCACTTTTGGTGTTGCTCGCACCTAGCATTGAGACCTAGTGCATTTTAAAACCCTATATTATGAAGTTTGAGAATCGATAAAATTTTTCTGTTGAAATAATATTTCTTGATTATATAGCAGCATAACTTTCTGAAAATGCAATTTTCGAGACCACTGATCGGACCATTAACATTGAATTTTTTTAAAAAAAAGCATTTAAAAATAAAAATTAGTTAATAATAAGAATAAAATATTGAAAAAAGTTGGAAAATTTCTTCAAAAACCCACGAATTTGATTTTGAAAAATTGCAACTTTATATACATATTTTTGGCGGGGAAACAGTTGGCGTTTATTTTCAAAAGTAGAGCTTTCCGGCAACCCTAGACAAATGTCATAGCTGAATTTGTAATAGATAGAAATTGCAATGTCCGACTTATTTCGCCACAGTAATTTTTCTAAATTGTATAAAAATATTAATTTACTTTATGATTATTTTTACAGAAGGACCATTTAATACAGCAACATTTCATTTTAAACATTCGAAACTTTATTTCATTCGATTTCAAAAGAAAATAGTTTGCTTATTTTGTATTTCACCAAAAAATAGTTGTTAATGATCTTCGAAGCTTTTATAGAATTATATTTATTACTTATATATTTATCGTCTGCATAAAAAAAAAAAATAAAAACCTAATATTTGTTTCTTATGCTATCAATTATATATTAAAAAAAATGCAATCTGATATATTTCTAGTAATATGTTCTGTGCATTTTCTCTTTGGATAAAGCGGGCAGAAAAATTGTAGCGCCCTATTTGGCGACTTAACTCACTTTTGGCGTGAAGTAAACAAATAAATATGTAATAATGAAAAATTCAAAAGTATAAAAAAGTACATAAAATATTATTTTAACAGAGAAATTTTTTCAGTTCTCTAACTTTTATGTATAGGGCTACAAAACGCACCAGGTCTCGATGCTAGGTGCGAGCAACACCAAAAGTGGTTCCCTTGTCAGTATAAAAATTATAATTACATAAAATTAATTACACATGTTTAAATGAAATCTAAATTCCTTAAACTAATTTTTTTTTGTCTTATTTTTATTTTAATATAATTCGACCTTAATGAGTCTACATGATATGCTTTTAACATCTGCAGTGATGGCGCCATCTACCGAACAATGAGAAAAATATTGAAAATCAAGCAAGCATTATACCAGAATACACTAATATTATATTTCCTAATAAAAAACATATGAAATGAAAAGATGTTTTAATTTAATGAACCGTCTTCATTTAAATTTCAACACATATTTAATAAGTCGCACTGTTTTTAAAGTTTATTCAAAAATGATAATAATGAAAATAGAAACTTACCCATTATGTTACATCTCAAACTTGTATGGCAGAAATATAAACAATACTTAATAATTTATTTAAATGAAATATAAATTCCATAAACTAGTTTTTTTGTCTTATTTTTATTTTAATATGATTCGGTCTTAATGAGTCTATATGCTTTTAACATCTGCAATGATGTTATAATTGCAGATACCGAATTATGAGAATTTTTTTTAAAATCAAGCAAGCATTATCCCAGAATACACTAATATTATATTTTCCAATAAAAAATAAATAAAAAACATATGAAATGAAAAGATGTTTTAATTTAATCAAAGGACTTCATTTGAAAATTAACGCAGCTTTAATAAGTTGCACTATTTTTAATATTTATTCAAAAATTATAATAATGGAAATAGAAACTTACCCATTATGTTACATCTCAAACTTGTACGGCAAAAATATAAACAATACTTAATAATTTATTATATAGGCGTTAAACATCAGATACTCTTAATAATAAAATAATTTAATTAAATCCATCAAAATCAGAATCCGAAAGTGATTATTCTCATCGCCCAGTGAATATGAATCAGGTAGCACCATCTGTTGATTCTAAAGAAAGATATTTGTAAAGTTGCTTAAAAAATTATATTTATTGACATTTAGGAAGGTATTGCGTAAGAAAAAAACTTGCAGATAATCCGCGACGGCCTATAATCCGCATTACAAGAAAAATAAAGCTTTTTAACGTATAATCCGCGGATTATAGACAGGAAATTAAGGTACTAATTTCCTATTTATCCCTAGCACAGATGGTTAGACAAAAATAGGCTTTAATAGCATGTGTAATCTTAACAAGAACACATTAATTTGAAACTCATTTACATAATATTCTTTAACCTTGATAAATTTGTTTTAGCATGCATACTTTGTAAACATATAATCAATGATAAAGAACTTAAAACATTTACTTTGGACTAGTCAAAACACAAATCTCCTTATAACTCAGACACAGAATAAAAAAAAAAATCAAACGAATTTGAAAGTATGAACTGGGCAGTAGCGACACTTATATGCAAAAGTATAAACTGTTTACATACTTTGGTTAACAGACAATGTCTCTTTCATCCCCTCTCTCTCCTATAAGTTTCTCAAATGAAATAATAAATACAAATTACAGTGCCATATAATATTTTGATAAGAGAACACCCTAACTCCAAACATGCATACATGATCTTACACATCACATGTTAGTTTGCTTCCATACAAATATGAGCATTTAGAGTGCTAAGCATTTAATGTTGCCCACTATGATTAAATCGACCAATTTTGTTTTATTGGAGACTGTACAATTAGCTATTCAAAACACTTTTTATTTTCTTGATATCATTAGAAAGGTAGTTATGGTTGGTTTATTTTCAGCTTTCAAACTAGAAAAAACGATTTGAGTAATTAAAAATGTGTATTTAAGTAACCTCAAAATGGAAAAGATCTTTTAATATTGAAATTCAAGAAAGTGCAACATATAAATTTGGCAAGTTTTAAGAACTTGAAGTGAATAACTTTCATAAACAAATTACACGTTTTTAAACATCATGCTAAATCTGCTTCATTCACATAGTCGAGATGTCATCCTTGAAATGGATTAAAAGCTATTTTCAGACAGCACAGAATAAAAAATGAATTATTAGTCTTCAAGTTCTCACCATAGAATCAAATATCACAGTTATTCTCAATTTCGAGTAGTAATAAATGCATTTGCAAATTCAAAAGTGAGAAGAAAGTAATTTTTTTTGTGTTCTGTAAATATTGTTAAATGATTATTAAATCAGAGTATGGAAAACATATTTTTGACTCAATGAATTGGATATTTCTGTGATACATATTATTTAAGTATTTCCTATTAAGTTTAAGTGACTTTTTTCTGTGTATTTCTACCATACATTTTGCTTGATTAAAATTTAAGGTTTGTATAAATTTTACTGGGACTATTAAAACTATATTTTTCTGTGATTTCTATATTACATTTTTTTTGTTTGATAAAAGTAGAGTTTTGTGCAATATTTTGAAAAGTGCTTACTAACTGTAGTGACCGTTTTCGGTGTATATACCGCTTGATTTTCTCTTCAAAATAATTTAATAAAATTTGCATATTTGTTTCATGCTCTATATATTCAGTTAAGTTTAGATGTAAATGGATGGTAAAGAATGGCAATAAATAATTCCACAAATTATTGAAGTTCAACTGAGGGAAGAGAGGGGTGGTGTTAATAAATGACTTAACAAGGGTGTCACACATCCAAAATATGGGTCTGAACTTAAGACACAGAAGCTTGAAGCAGAACCTTATATATGAGTATGAAACTTCAGTAGTTTCCATGATCCTAGGTACTTAAGTTGCATAAATCATTATAATTTAACATTCTTTCAAAACTTTAAAGATGTGAATCAGTGACAGTTTGCACACACCTTTCTTTTATAGCTATTAGAATGCAAAGTTTCTTTTTTTTTTTTTTTTTTTTTTTTTTTTTTTTTTAAGCAAATTGGAGCAGAATGCTCACCCCCGTAATAAACATAAAAGCCAAAACTCCATTTTACAAAAAAAAAAAAAATTAAAACAGATCTAACTCACAGAGAATGAATTTTGCAGGGAACAATTGACCATTCATGTAGCCTGTGTGTATACTGGTACGTTGATACTAATATTTCATCATGTGTATATTTAAGCATGTTTTTTAGATATAGTCCATAGTAAAATATATAAAGAATGCCCTACTACACATGAAATTACTTCTTTACCACATTTATGAATCACAACATGAGCCCATGAGTAAATTTAACAAAGAGCCTTGTGTTACTTTTTCTCATTTTAAATTATGTCATTTAAGTACAAATTTATAAGCACAAATACAAAAAATAACAACAATGAAAAAAATGTTCAAAGCTTACCATGAAAAACTTCCTGAACATTTGTAAGGCATATATCATTTTCACCAAGAAGTAAATTTTTTTGGTGCTGAAAATTATTATATACATAAGTAAATATTATTTTGAACATACAGCATCATACAAAGTTACATTAAATTTTTATTTACTAAATATTTTAAAGATTGTTTTTTGATGCATTAAAAAATATTACAGTATCTATACTAATAAAAGAAAGATGTTTGTCTGCGTGCCTGTTCACAATAGCTAGGAAAATTTGCTGCATATAGAAGTCTGAAAATTCAGATGAGGATAAATGAAGACAGGTTTGAATGCATCTGACGTTCAGTTTTTTAATTTTTTGATAATTAGCCAAGATATTAATTAAAAACCATAATGAAAACCACAAAATGGTATCCTGCCACAGATTGTGCCAAATTTTGAAGATTTTCAGTGTTCCACAAGCAAAGACGAAATGAAAGGGGGAAAAGGTTCTGGTTTTTTCTTTTGTGTTTTTACAAGTCTGCATCGGCTTACCCATTAAAAAAAAATTTAATATTCACCCTTTCAGAAAAATTATTTTCCATATGTCAAATTCATGTTTATTTTCCATACGTCAAACTCATGTTTTTTTTTTCTTCTACATATTTACAAGTCTGGACCCATCCTCATGCTCAGAATATGGAAAAACAAAAAAAAAAAAAAATCCCATTTACAGATGATTTTTTCTTTCTAACGATGTCTGCTTAAAAAAAAAAAAAAAAAAAAAAAAAAATTAGTACTATTAACCCTTTCAAAAAAATTAATTTTCGAATGCCATTTTGGGGGATTTGTTTTTATGGAATTTTTAAAAATCTGGATCTGCTTTGAACACAAAATAATAATAATAATAATAATAAAATAATAAAAAACTTAATCGGGGTACTTTTCCTTCCTTAACACATTTTTGATTTAAAAATTTTTTTTATAATATTTATTATATCAAAAATTATTATTTGTCAGACATTACCTACCCCCCCCCCCCTTCAACTTCTCTCCGTGCCTCTGAAGATAGTTTCCCATTTTAATTCTGCTTTAGAGAATTTTCAGAAGGGTTTTCGTTTCTGCACATGCTTTGTTTCTGCATGCTTCTGCACATGCCTCTATATTTTCAACAGAGAAAAATATACCATTTTGAGATTTAAAACAGACATTTTATATTATTTAAGTTTTCCGAGAAGTGTTTGGTCAGAATTGAAAGTTTAACATAGCTAAACATCAGAAATTAAATCGGCAAATACTATAATGAGGACCTCTTAGTTCATTTTGATAGATTTTCTTTTAAAAATATAAAATTATGTAACTTTGAGAATGTACATTGCTGAATGCATTGGAGGCCCAACATCAGGTTTATTCGGAAAGATTTTCATTTAAAAATATAAAATCATTCAACACTGATTTTAGGAATATTTAAGGTTATTATCCTGTACCCGAGCAATGTGGATAGGTCAGTTGGTTAGATATAAAAGTATCAAGATATAAAGACCTTTTTATGTATATTTTAGCACATTTTAACCCGGCAGGACAGGCACGGGACACCCCACGCCCGAAAAATTTCATCTGATGTCGGTGAGTGCTTTCAATTTATTGTTTATTATTTTTTTTAATTAACGATAATGTAACATTTCAGCTATCATTTTTAACGAGAAAGAGTGTAATTATCATGAATTTCACTAACAGACAGAATTCTAAAGGTTTTTTTCATATTTATGCCATTTAATATGTTTGGGGTGTGCTGACATCCCATGCCCGTTCTCGTGTTACATTTCACGGCGCACATCATGCCGGGTTAAGTAAATTATGGCAGGACTTTAATCTTGCATATTTTATTTGTTAATCAAGGTGAACATAGACGTTCAATAATTATAGTTTAAGCTATATTTTATAATATTAAATAGTCTGATTTAAAATCATTATATATGGTTATACAATCAAACCCCACTATAGTGAACATGGCTTATAATGAACGCCCGGGTCATTCCATGCCAAATCACCCCAGCCATGTAACCCACCATCTCCGATTTGTCTAAAATTTTCAGAAAACACCATACTAATAAAGTTAGAAAAGCACATGAAATTTTAAATTGATGTGACTTATAAATTTTTTTTAACGTGACCTTGAATGTGGGTGTACAGCAAAAAAATGCGTCACCTTGTAGTGGTAGTCATGGGTGTGCTTTGAGCTGCTGAATTTTATTTCTCGGCTGCTACTTAAGATAGAAAGCTGAAAATTTTGCCACTTATAGTTCTTACCATGTGGAATTCAGAAAAAAATACTGTTTTAATGCTGGATCTTTTGTATATACTTAAAAAAATATTTTTATTGACAGTTACTATATTTTGTAAGAAAATTTTCAAAAATCAATTCTATAAAAGTACATCTTCCAACCTGAATCTAAAATTTTTTTTAATTCTCCATATACCATGTTCTTTCAAATAAAGAAAAAAAATCAGTGGTTGCTGTAATAATTTTTGAGGAAAAAAAAAAGAAAAGCTAAACTTCTTTAAAGCATTGCAATTGGAATAATGTTATAAACAGTCAAAGAAAATATTATACTAAATTGGCTAAACAGCTTCATTAAAACACATTTCTTAAATTCTTGTTTGCATAGCTATCAAAATTTACTGTTATTGGTAAAATAAATACATAAATAAGTCCGGTTTACTCCAATTCTATATTTTCTTGACTACATATTTGGAACAAATTACTTCAATATTTTAAATTTTCAGCAAGTAAATACACCGAAAACAAACAGATTTCGATTTTACACATACCATGTTTAAAATAATAAATAATAATAATCAATGGGTGCTTTAAAATATATATATATATATCAGTAACTAAATTTATGAGTATAGAAATTAGAATATTCTAGGTCCCACCAAAACCAAAATTTTGCATAAGGCGGAAAAAATGATATTTTAAACATGAAAAGCATTCCATTTATGCCCGGTAGCAGAAAGTTCCTGACGGGTGACGTGCGTCGCAGATTTTCTTTTACCTTTTGCAGATTTTTTTTTCCATTGGATCTTTTTCCAACTTTATATTATGTTTAGTTCTTTATTATTTATTACTAAAACTTAAGTTTATTATTAATAAAAATGAGTAAAATGCTTAAAAACATTAAAAGTAAATGATTAATTAATTAAAGGTTCATTTGTAACATTTTACCTGCAGATTATTTTCAGTCCCTGAAAGATCTGTCGCAGACACTTGGAGAATTTTCTGCTATTGGGCATTTATGAAACTTTAAAACTGAAATACATACGTCATATACTCAATGCCGAGAATTTTAATTAAGTTCCGTAATAGTTTTTTTAAAAAAGTTTATTTTTAGCTAGAAACTGTTTAAATTTTAAGGAATTCTTGCATTTAAAAAATGAAATAATCATTTTTCCTATATAAATTTGCATGTAAAAATTATTATTATTAGAAGGATGCCCATTTATAAAAATAAATATTTTCTAAAGTACAATATATTTATGCTTTAAGGTTTTACTCAAATTCAAAGGGATAGCTTACTGTCTCAATCCCGAAGTTATTTTGTCTGTGTGTGTTTGAGTGTAAACTTCAAATTTGCAGGTATTACAGCAGTACTAAGAAATTGAATAGCATTTCTCATTTATCTGTAAAGACTTTCAGAATTTCAGTTTTCAACCGATTTCCGAGTCAGGACAATCAATGAAAGATTGTCATCGTCGAGCAGTTTATTACAACTCAAGATCTAATCTTTTTATCAAAAACATAAAACGCTATTCGATTGACGTATGCTTCATTCCAATAAATTGAGTGTTCAAAAAACTTGATCACTGTATGGGTTATTTGTTCTTCGTCATTTTATCTTATCTAAGGATATTAGTAAGTGCATCGTAAAAGTGGCTTCAAAATCTAAACTCAATATTCCATCGCTGCAGGATAAAGTCGAAGTTACCAAATTAAAAGAAAAATAATTATTCTGTAGGAGATCTTTGTATAGGTTTAATTGTCGTAAAACTCAAATTTATGATGCTTAAAAAGAAAGAGTTGAAAACATCCAGTAGAAAGAGGAAACATGCTGTGAAAGATGAAGACATTAATGCATTAACTTTTGAATGTTTTTCGATCGCTAGAGTAAAAATTTTCTCACATTTGGACTATATTGCGAAAAAATAGGTAAAAAGGATTTTAAAGCTTCCAGTGAATGGTTAATGAGTTTCCATAATCTACACAACATCGCCATGAAGTATGCTTGCTGACACCCGAAAGGTGTCCCACAGTATGAAATTCGGGAATGGAAAGGAAACTTTCATCTACTGATTGAAAGATATCAAGAGAAGGATATATATCATTGCAATGAGACTACTATTTAGTTCAATAGACGAATGATTGAAGAAACTAAAAAATAAAATTTGTTCCTCAATAATGCACCTTGTCATGCCGACGTCAAACTGTTGAATATAAATTTACAATTTCTTCCGGCAGATACTAATGCAGTGATACAACCAATGGATCAATGACAGGGTTGCAAAAAAGCCGGCTAAAATTAAAAAAAGCCAGGCCGGTGACTTTTATTGGTTTTAACCGGCTTTTTTTGGCTAAAATTGGCCTTTTTTGGCCATAATTGCTTTTATACAATGAAGCATTGTAATAATAAACTACACATTTTAAAATGTTTTTAATTAGTTTTAATGACATTTAATTGATTCGGAGTTTAATAAGTAACCCAATTTCTCAATAATGAGGACATTAATACTGGAATAAAACTTGGATGGTTTTGCTAGTGATTTGTTGTCAGAATTGCAAATATGTCAGCTAAATTTTAAAAAGGCCATACCAACTGCCAATTTTTTCATTTTCACAAAAATTAAAGAGGACAATGGTTACTTAGTTACATGTTTTAATACTTTTTTTAAGTATTTTTATTTCTAGTAAACATTTAAAATTATACATAGTCATATTAATAAAAACACCATTTCTCACTATTAAAAACATTGCGAATATGCTTAGCAACAAGCTTTTCAAAATTTTATTTAGAGAAATTTTTTTTTTTTGCTTAAATGCTCTATTTTTTATACACTTATGTGCCAATCTCCTCAAATATTATATCCTTTCTAATTTCTCATTTAACATTTCACTCTCCTCAAATATTATATCCTTTCTAATTTCTCATTTAACATTTATAACTTAATCTGGTACTTTTCAGTTAGCCGGGCGCCAGTGTTATACCCAGTAGCAGAAAATTCTCCAAGTATCTGCGACAGATACGGCAGGGACAAAAAATAATCTTCAGATAAAATATATTTACACTTGAAGGGTTTAATTAATCAAACAATCACTTAACAGTAGGGTGTAAAAAAATCATGATTTTTTTAAAAAAATCAAAAAAATCAGATTTTTTTGATTTAAATTGGATTTTTTTGATTTTTTTTCCCTGTGTTAAAATATTAAACATCTATCAAGAATTAAGCATTTAAAAATGAATAACCCTCCAATTACTAACATAATCTATGTTTTTTGCTTTAATTAATAAAATTTTAATTATGTAATTATAGAAATTACAAAAAACTGCAAATTACAAATTTCTTTAGTAACATACAAAATTATGTGCATTAATATTTTGTAATAATTATGTAAACCAATATTAAATACTGCTTATATTTTAAAGTTATTGATAAATTGCATTTATTTTCAAATTGATGATACAGATTAATTTTTTTAATTATTAAACAATTAACTGTTTAATTAAGAACACAATCTACATTTTTGAAAAAGTGGTTGAAAAAAGGTGATAAATAATGGTTTGATAAATTCATAAAGCAGCCAGTAATTTTACACAGGTTCTAAAGCGTATGTATATCAAATTGATCAAAAACTGTAGCAATGTATACAGCAAACCTGCACATAATTTATAAATAGATTACAAAAATTGTATTTTTGAAATTTAAATCAGATTTTTTTTCCCCCACAACATTAAAATATTTGAATAGGTACTAAATATTATAATGTTTTGAAGTTATTTAACATTTAGTTAGATGTTTTTTAAATGTGTAATACTTCTTTTTACACAGTTTAATATTGTTATAATTAACAATAACAAATATTACATTTTTTACAAGTGATTTAGTGATAATTTCCATTACTGATTATAATGCTTTTTATGTTTGTTAGATAAAAAACCATGCTTTTTACAAACTTACTGTACTTAAATTTTTCACAAAACTCAGGAATTACGCTTCAAATCAATTATTTAAAGCTTTGTTTTGTGTATTCATAAGTCACAATACCTGTAGAAACATTCCAAATTATGTTCATCTTAGATTTGAATACTTTTTTATGTCATTTTAAACATTTAAAAAATTTTTGATTTTAATCAATGATTTTTTTAAAAAAATCACTTGACTAAAATCATGATTTAAATCGCTGATTTAAATCAACTGATTTAAATCGTTGACACCCTACTTAACAGTAGCGTTTTTAGGCATTTTATAAATTTTTATTAATAATAATCTTAACTTTTTGTATTAAGTAATAAAGAGCTAAACATAATATGAAGCAAAATAAAGGTTCGATGAAAAAGAATCTGCAAAAGAGAAAAGAAAATCTGCGACGCCCGTCACCCGTCTCAAACTTTCTGCTACCGGGGTGTTATATATAAATATATATGTATATTTATACACACACGTATATATGTATACATATAGCTTCTATATATGTATATATAGATATACATACATATGTATATATAACACTGGCGCCCGGCTAACCGAAAAGTACCCTTAATCTCTCAATATGGGCACACAAGCATGTTTCCATTTTGATGTGCTATATTTTGTCATTAATTAAATATAATCTTTAAAATGTGTAGTATATGTGGAGCTATGTAATATAGAATTTCAAAATACCAGTTTGGAGCCTAACTTATATTATTTTCAATGTTTATATATATATATATATATATATATATATATATATATATATATATATTTTTTTTTTTTTTTTTTTTTTTTTTCAGACATAATGCCTTTACAGTTGCCTTCTAGAAGTTAGACTTTTATTTGACAAAATTTAATAGAAATCTATAATTTTTTTTAGTAGAAAATATTTATAAGTGTATTAAAAATTAATTGATCTAAATTTAAAACAAATAACTGTAAACCAACTTTAAAAATAAAAGCCGGCTTTTTTTCAATAAAAGCCGGCTTTTTTTAAGTGGTTAAAACCAAAAAAAGCCATCCGGCTTTTTTTGGCCTGGCTAAAAGCCGGCAACCCTGGGGCGGCGTAATGTTCGGCGGTCGTACACCACTGCACGTCTCCGATGTGGTTACTGTCAATGCACATCGCTAGAGGGATGAAGTCCTTGAAGCCTATGTTAGGTTGTTCCGGGGTGCTGTAGGCCCGGACTTATGCTTATGGGCGATAATGCAAAGTTGATGATTGTTGATGATTTTCTTGTAGAAGAGGATATTCACCGTATGAATTGGCCCTCGAGGTCTCCGGACCTCAATCCTATTGAACATGTTTGGAATGGTCTAGGAAGAGCCATTGCACAGCGTAACCAGCCTCCCAAGACCCGCCAGCAGTTAAAAGCCATGCTTTTGGAACAATAGGATTTGTTGCCACAAACATTTATTGACACCCTCATAAATAGTGTAAGAGCTCTTTTTGAGGCTTGTATAACAGCGCACAGTGGTCACACTCCATGTTAGACAGACTTTTCCCGAGCTAAATGCTCTATCTCTGATTCATGATTTACCACTTTTTGATATACCCTGTATCTTAATTCAAAATTAAAATTTTTTCATATTTTTATGTTCCGTATTCTTTCTCCCATTGTAATATACCTCTTTGCCAAATTTCGTATTAACGCAGTGAATAGTTCATCAGTTTTCACAGATTTTATGTTTGTGACCTTAATTTTGGACATGAGTGTAGTATATCCATTTTTAGAGGCTCCTTCGGGGCCCTCTTACATAGGCTACCTCAAACCAAAACCAACTGCTTACAATTAATTGTAAATGCGTAAGATTACGGGAAAACAGTCAAATTATCTTGATGTAACTAGTTACGAAGTAATATATCCATTTTTGGAGGCCCCTCCGGGGCCCTCTTATGTAGGCTACCATAAAAAAAAAAACTGGCAACTGCTTAAAATTAATTGTAAATGTGTAAGATTACAGGAAAACAGTCAAACTATTCTGATGTAACTAGATATGAAGTGGTATATCCATTTTTGGAGGCTCCTCTGGGGCCCCCTTATAGGCTACCATAAACATAAACCAACTGGCAACTGCTTAAAATTGATTGTAAAGCGCAAAACTACGGGGAAATTACAGGGAAACAGTCAAATTATTCTGATATAACTAGTTATGAAGTAGTATATCCATTTATGGTGGCACCTCTGGGACCCCCTTACATAGGCTAACATACACAAAAAACAACTGCCAACTGCTAACAGCTTAAAATTGATTGTAAATGCGTAAGATTACGGGAAACTTACGGGAAACAGTCACATTATTCTGATGTAACTAGTTATGAACTAGTATATCCGTTTTTGGAGGCCCCTCCGGGGCCCCCTTGTGCCGGAGGCCCTCGACAATCGCCGACTAGCCAACCTGGCCAGTCCGGGCCTGTTGTCAAAGGTGCAACAGCTATGTAGCCCGGAGCTAATAGAGAAATATTATCTGAAGGCTCTTTGTCACGAGGCGATGGGGAAAAGCATAAGCATGTGCTGTGGTCAGAGGGAAAAGGGGGGGGGGACGCAGGAGCCCGAGCTACATGCAACTTTTCTCTTACAAAATAACGACAAACTTAAGGTAAGATTTTTTTTTTTCATTTTTATCACTACACTTCGTGTACGGAAATGACCATGGGAAGTATAAGAAGCGATAACTAACACCTTTCAGGCAAACCAGATGTCAATTTATTTTTTCATTAATTGCCCAGAAAGAGGATTATCTTAGCAGGGGGTTACCTTTTAGATTTTTCGCAATTTCTCTGTGACTGTGTGGTGTGTCTGCCTATGGGGTAACTTTCAGTTTCTATGCCTAATTAATTACCAGTGCACCAGGGGCGTAGCTACAGATATTTTTTCGGGGGGGGAGAGTTCGAAAATTTCCCAACTTGAAACAAATTCCTCAGCATTCAATTAAAGTGATATACACAAAGTGTGTAATAATGATAATGAAGCTTATGCATAAAAAATTCCTTTCCAAAGAAAAATTTTGAAACTAGAAAAATAAAAATTCTAATTATTGATTTGTTTAATAAAAAAACAAACACGCGTTTTACTTTCTTCTGTCTTTACAAGACAAAAGTATTAAATTGGTAAAAAAAATTCTACAACTGGTTTTCGACGGTTTGATACGTTTTAGAAGGTCCTGAACATGATTTGACTGTTTTTAGAAAATGTCTGTCTGTGTGAATGTGACACAAATTTTGTGGGTGCTCCATCTCAAGAACCAATTCGCGGAATTTACTTTAGATTCAGTTATACTTTGATAAAAATTAATACTGATTAGTTTTTGGTGTAAATTACCCAAAAGGTGGCGCTGCTATGCTGTATTTTTCATGATTTACGTGATTTTAGCGATTGTTATACCTCAAAAACTGTTGCACAAAATTTGATCAAATTTCATATTCTGTTAAACCTTGACATAATTTAGTGCTTATTAGGTTTTTGTATACATCTGTGGCACTGCTGTGCAGCATTTTTCACGATTTTCGCGTTAGCTATATCTGAAAAACTAATGCACGGAAATTTAGTCAAACTTCATATTCGGTTACACTTTCTTATTGGGCTTAGGTGTATACTGTCCAAAGGTATCGCTTTTGAGCTCTTTGGAAGGTTTGGAATTTTGGTTGCAGACATCTAAGAGCATGGGTGTCGAAATTCAATGATTTGTTTGAAAAATGCGATGCTTCTATCCCCTTTTTAAATGCACACAATTAAACGAATTATAAATTAAATGCACAAAATTAAACCTTTAGAATTCATTATTATGGGCATAGAATTGTTATTTAATTTTAACATTGTGATTGCAAATTTTGAAGTATTAACATGTATGGGATAGAATAAGGTTTTGGGATTGGCACAGCCAAATAGTTTTCATTTAACATAAATTCTTTTGGTCTTCAAAGAAGTTAACCCTGATGAAGCTAACCTAACATCGTCCAGTTTAATAAAATCCACTATTTTACTTTCACATTTTAAAAGCATTAGGCTGTCAAGTCTGTCAGGCCTCATTGTAGCTTGCAATATGTATTTTTTAAATTTTTATTTGACTAAAGATTCTTTCATTAGATGCAACGCCAAAAAGATAAACTGCTGTGAATGTTAAGGTACGAGTATATATAGTTTGACAGTGTGACCCAGTCTTTGAATTTCATGGCATGAGTAAAAGGTTTGTTAAGTGAGTTGGGATTTGGTTTATTTCTATTTGACTTTGCAAGTCATGTACATCCGGTTTCTCATATCCAGGTGGAAACATGATTAACTTTTCTAAGTTAGTGATACTCAAATTTTCCTTGCACAATTGTAATTTAAATATGGAATGTATTGGTGCAATATTCTCCTGATATAGGGAACATTGTCATTTAAGCCCATTACTAAATTGCCGAAATTTTCTTGTATTTCTTATAACTCTTCCCTGTAAAACTTATGTGTATCAATGTCCATTGCTATGCTATTATTTTTATCTATTCCATTTGGTGAAACCGTTTTCCCAAGGTGCTTTCAGAAGTCAGCTTCTTCAATCACATCCTAATATTCATAATTGTTTATGAACTTGTCTATAAGAAAATCTTTATTCCTTCAAAATTTTATTCAAGTGCAACCTGTCAGTGTTTATGTAAACCTGTATGTCGATTTTTTTCTTCAGTTGATGGACTGCTTTCATGGTCATATTTCTGTTCCAAATTCAAATCATCCACTTTTTTACCTTTTTCATCCTCGAATGGATTTTTAGATGCTCCAAAATCTTGCACGAAAACTCTTTTCCTATTATGAAGGGTTCTTTCGTGCTAAGATTTATAGTAATTTTTTAGAACAGCTTTAGACACACAACACTGGACTTTTGAATTAAAATTTCATAAACACCTATAAATATAAATGAACAGGACATATATATATTTCCGCACACAAATAAAGGTAAAATGTGGCAAATTTATCTAAACTAACGACTTCTTATATTCACATTTGCTCATATAATGCTTTTGTCTTGACAGCGAAGGGTTAACTAATTTTCGGAGCAAAAAAATCAGGAGAATGAGTAAAATATTGTCCAAAAATCGCAAAATTAGTGCAATTTGTGAAAACTCATCAAATCTTCTTGCCCAGCTGTGTTTCAAGTAGGTGACTACATTCCTTTCTGTTGTGCTACAAGTGATCTCCAATTTTCAAAAGAAGCTGCAATCCCTTTGGATTAAAATAGCTGGATTCTCTTTTTGGGGGGGGGGGGGGGGGAAGGGAGGAAGGGTGAAATTTTTGAGAAAGGAACAAAGTTTTGAAGGAAATAAAGGAACTGGATAGTCAGCTATTGGTGGATAGGAGTAGAGAAATTTAGGTCTGGTAGATGTATAATATTTTTGTAGAACTGAAAAATACAATGATAGATTGAGTGTGACTGATTTCTTTTTGTATTTCTTTTGATAATTTAACTTGCTTACTGTTACAGTACTCAGTCAGAAACATAATCGCCAAAACAATAAAAATTTCATAATGTCTCAAAAATCCAGAATTTCCCAACTCTAAGCTCAAATTTCCCAACTTCACAAATATTGGGGGGGGAGGCTCCCCCCCCATACCCCCCCCATGGCGACGCCCCTGCAGTGCACAAATAAATCCTGTACTTTAAAATATAGGAAGTGTTACTGTCATGTGGCCCTTCGCTTCGAATTTCAGACTGTATTTTCATCAAATTCTTTGATATTCTGTATAAATGGAGGTGCTTACAGGAAAAGGGTACTATGTAACCAAATTGAAATTCCGAGCAAATTGAAATGAAAGTTTTTTGATGTAAATTTTATTGTTGTTTTTAACACTTTTGAACATAGTTGTAAAGTGTTTATGAATTCGGTTTGTCTGTCCGTGTCCGTGCTGTAACCGGATTGTGATTTACTGGAGGGCATTCAGGGCATGGGCCCGGGTCCCCGATTTTAGAGGATCCTCAAGTTACATTATTCCAAAAAATAATAAACATATTTAAAATTTCAAAAATTATTATGCTGTATGCATTATAGTTTTGCACTTAAAATGTTATAGGTGGTCGCTATTATATTTGTGCCCAGGGCAACCAAAATCTGTAAGTCGATCCCCGACTCTAACTCGCGTAAATATGCTCGGATTGCCATGCAATTGACATATGTTATTGAGGTTTACTATGGCATGTTTGGTATTGAAAATGAAGTGTATAGCATTTATAGTTCGTCTACAAGGACACTAAAGAAAGATCCGTTATATTACGGTGTATGGGGAAAAATCATTTGCGATGTATTTTAATGATGTTACACTATTTCAAACATACCGAAATTGATATATGTAACTGAAGTACACTAAAAGAGGCTTACTATAGAATATGGTGTGCATAGCATTCACCATTCATTTACAAGGTTATATAAAAAATTCAGCTACTATGCTGTCTATTAACAATAATTGCTGGAAGTGCGTTTCCAGTTCTACTAAACTCCAGGTGTAACTAAACTCCAAAAAAACTTATCGACATTTAATTTTCAAATATAAAAATTATTAATAATATTTAAATTACTAGGAGGCTCTGCCCCCCGCGAGCTATGCTAGCCCATCGCCTCGTCCCCTCCCGTTCAGACTTCGCAGCTTTTAAAAGCATGGTAATGTGCCCTGTTTTACAAATATTATCAGGTTATGGAAGATTGAATGATATTATTACCAACGGAAATTATCTTCTGTAATAGGGTTGCCATTCTTTTCCGTTTGAATAGGGCCGTATGAATATTCCGTTTGAATTTTCGTTTACCATGGCCTCATCCACCGCTGTCACGACAGCTGACGGCTGTTTTTGGGATTTATATTTAAGATCAATTACTCATTTGAAAATCAGCTTCCACAAAAGGGTTAGGTTAAAAATCCTGCTGCCTCTTGGATCTTTATAATGACGCTATAGAAAATATTCTTCCTTTCGGTCCGAGGTTAGAAATCGCCATCTGATTAGGAATAACATTCAGAACCACGGTAATGAAAAGCATTGTGTTTTGAAATTTTACGCTTATATATTAATTTTATCTTTTGATCGAGTTTTAGATATTTTCAGGAACAGGTATAGCTTATCCATGAAATTTTGTCTCTATTTTATTATACCATCATGCATATTTTCATGTTATTTTTAAAATGTAAATTGTTTATTTTAATTAATAAGTAAATACGAATATGTATTTATTGAATAGTAATTCGTATAAAATTAATCGAAAGTATTTTGCGCATGATTTTGATTTACCTTTATTTATGCTGCATCAAGTAATGAAATATAAAACAAATTTGCTAGCCGCGCTTTTTTAATACCGTGTGGTTCCAATGTGACGCCACATTAATATTGTCCAAAGAAAATCCTTTTAAGTGCATAGTTTTATTATATGAAGTATTTTTTACCAGTAATGCATTTCACGTGTAATATTTTAATCATTTAAAGTTTTTGTTTATTTTTTAATATTCACGTGCAAATATATTATTCAATTTAAAAATGTTTGGGAATATTATTATTTGAGATATTTTAAAATGACCACATTTTAACCACTAAAAGTTTTTCAGTCGTAATAATTTAATTAATTTAGGTATTTTACATATGGTGATACAGTGAAACTTCCTTTAAAGGCCACCCCTATTCAAGGGCCACGTCTATTAAGGGCCAATATTTTTAGGAACGATAAATTTTCCCATAGACATAACGTTAAATTTACTCCTATTAGGGACCGCACCTACCCCTCATAAAGGTCATTTTTTTCACATTTGCCTTAAATCCTAAACAGGTTTATTGAATTCCTGAACCAAAATATAAGAGTTCAATAAACAACTGCATTTGCAACAAAAAAGACAGGGGAGATGGAGAGGATTTAATAACACAATGAATGACCACAAACTTTTCCACAAGTGAGACAAACAGGTGTTCCTCACACTTTGTTTGATCTTTCAACCTGTAGAGGTTGGGTTGGAGGAGAAACTTGACCCTTTGTTGTTGGCACACAGAGGATAACAGGTTATCTAGAAAAACTGATTCAACATTTACTAAAACTATGAATGCATATTGAAGTACAATTTTTACACTAGAAATTTTATGCTCAGGCTTATGTAAAATTTAAAATTATGGCATCTACATCAAGCCAAAGAGTACATTTGGATTTGAATGACAAAAAGTTCCTAATTGTCATGATTAAGGAACATCTGCAAGAAAATTGGTTTCACAGTTTAATTGCAGCAATAATCAAATAAACAATATTGTTAAAAACAAAGAGAACTTAATGAAAGAATATGCATATTTTAAAAATCGCGGGATAAAAAGAAAGAGAAATGAAAAATTTGGTCACCCCTATTCAAGGGCCAATTTTCAATGGGACGGTATATGGCCCTTACAGAGAGGTTTCACTGTATTTAATATTTCGGCATTTTACATATGATGTAATTTTTCCCATTAAATGCGTTTCTCGTGTAATAATTAAATATTCTAAAAATTTCTTACTTTTCATAATTCACGAGATACAATTTTTATGACGTAATTTTCCCTATTTCCTACTTTTAAGAGGTGTTCATTTAATTATTATTTAAATATTTCCTTCTCTTTTTAATAGTCGCATGTAAATATTTTTTTTATTTGAGAGAAAGTATAATTATTTGAGCTGTTTTACCAATTGGCAGCAGTATAAAAAAATTACCTTTTCTAAATATAAAATAAAATATCTCTTGGAATGATGGAAATTCGAATAGAAATCTGAAAAGAATTTTTTTTTTTTTTTTTTTTTTTTGAATTACGCAAATTAAAAAAATAAATGCAGCCTGCACAACGCGAGTTTGTAATGTATATCCTCAGAAAAAATTATTAATTTCCTATGTATAGTTTTTGCTCTTATAAAACTTTTTTAATGGAAGGATTTTGATCGAATTTAACATTAAATAGCTCTTAAAATAATTCTTTGATTTAAAAACTGCCTGCTTCAGCGTGTTTATCAAACATTTCTCTGTAATACTGCAAATTGCTATATTTTTATATGCAGTAGTTGTCTTGATATAAGCAAAGAAAGACATCCCATCTCAAAAAATTCATTTACGGCGGCGGCGGCGAGGACAGCATTAGTTACTTTTTTAGGGTTTCGTTCATCTGACGAAACCCTATTCGTCTCACTCCTCTGTCTGTCTGTCATCATAGAGCCCGTTCTCAGAAACTATATATGTTGGAGACTTGAAATTTTGCATACTTATAGCTGAACATCAGAGATCAAACGACAAATCATAAAATTTTGAAAAAGTCGTAATTAGCGGACGTTATTAATTAAAAAATCCCAATAAAAAATTGGAACGGGTTTCATAATTCAGCAAAAGCATCTACTTTTTGTAAACTCAGGATTTTCTCGCAAAAATGATTGCAAGCAGGTGTGGTTTTAACGGAAAATATGGACTGGCGACTCCTTTAAGCCGCGATAACTTTTTTCTGTTCATCCTACGGGTTCGAAGTTAGGACCACAGGACGTGAAAAAAAAAATAAGCTTTCAGAAATTCGAAAATATATCTCGATCGTACCATAAAAACTCGAAAAATCTTCAAAAATCGATTAAAAAAACTTTTATTTTCGTTCTTTGAAAATGTGACAGACGTCTGCTGTTTAGATTATGTGCCATCGACGAAAATTCCAAAACAGGTGTCTTTCAATGTACTAGGAGATTTTATATTGTTTTTATATTGTTAATCTGAGATTTGCTTCTTTCAAACTGCAGGTCACGTGGCATGATACAGAAAACAGATAATTTTTATAATGCGATTTTTAATACCAACTACAAAAATTTTAAAAAATTGCTTTTAGAATTTTGGTTCTTCGCAACCGGATGTAAAATCGTACGCTAATTAATAATATGTCTATTTAAAAGAAATCAGCCCACAATTTTTTAATTTATCAAAAAATCGATTTTTAAACTTTGAGATAGTTTATAAGAGATAATAACAATATTATAAAGTTAGCGTGCGTTGAATTTTGGTGAAGGGGAAGGGGGCTTTTTTTTCTATTTTTTTTTTATCAGCTGTTTTTTTCGCTTTAAATGTGGTTTTTTCACTGAGCCCGCGTTTTTTGACTGAGCGCTCCTTTAAATATCATTTTTTAACCATTTGAAAGATAGAGATGCCTGATTTCATACCACTTTCTTCTACAATTAAAAATTTCTATTTCTTCAAACTCATTTTTCCCCATTAAAAAAGCACAGAGAGAGGCTTTGAGATAGTTTATAACACATAATACAAAATTTATATAGTGAGGGTGTGTGGAATTTGAATGGAGGGAGAGGGGGCGATTTTCTCTTTTTTCTTCAGATCAGCTGATTATTTCTTTTTTCAGTAAGTACTCAAATAAATATTATTTTATAACATTAAATATTTGAAAGATTGGGAAATTCCGGGGGAGGTGAGGGACCCTCAAAGGAAGACTATTGACGCGGAATTGTTAAAATTAGGAAAACTAATTAACCAATCGCTTTTAAACTTTGAAATAATTTATAACACATATTAAAAAATTTATAAAGCGAGGGTGCATGTAATTTGGGTGTTGGTGAGGGAGGTATTTTCTCTATTTTCTTTAGATAAGCTGTTTATTGAGTTTTGAATGCGTTTTTTCACTAAGCCGTCATATCAATATTATTTTTTAACCTTAAAAATTAAAAGAGTGGGCAATTCCCGGGAGAGGGGAGGGTGCTCCAGGGAGGGGCTATATTCTAAATTTTGAGTAAACCCCTCATGTGACATATCGTTAGATAGGTCTATGAAAACCTATTCATATTATACACATCCGATGCCCCCCCCCCCCTTTTTACCCCTGGGGCACTTTTCGAAAGTTCAAGTACACCCCTCATGTGACATATCGTTAGATAGGTCTATGAAAACTTTTTCATATTATAGACATCCGATGCCCCTCCCCCACGTTGTCTCCTTCTTGGGGACACTTTTCTAAATTTTAAGGACAACCCCTGATTTGACGTATCGTTAAATAGATCTATGAAAACTTATTCATTTTATATGCATCTGAAGCCTCTCCCTCCCATTTTAAATGCGTTTTTTTGACGGTGTCCTCTTATAAATATTATTAGTGAAATATAAAAAATTTAAATAGGTTAGTGGATGATTTCGGGGGGGGGGGGGGGGGGGGGCATTCCTAAATGTAATGGTGCTGCCATTTATGGAATTAATCATTTTAAATTAGCAATTTTGATTTGTTAATTTAAGGATAAAGTGTTTTAAAAGAGATATTAAACGAAACCCTCTGTGCGATCTATGATCACACTTACCCACTTGTTTTAGAATAGAGAGATTTGATATTAAAATATAAAATGTTAATAAATAATTGATCAAAGACTAATTGGAATCTGGGTATTTTAGCTCTAACACATGATAAAGTATCTCACTGCACCTTCATCGAAAAAAATAAAACATACTTTGAGAAAAGGTAACATAACACGTTCTTCCACGAAGCTCTATAATTGATATCATTTGTTATAAATAAAAATTGATAGAGGCAGAAATTGGTAAAATTTAGCTTCTTTTATTTAAATTTATTTAGTTTTTATATTGCTATAGTAATCATTGCGAAAAGAGTACTTGTTTAATGCTGAACACAAGATACCGTGCTAAATCGTCATAGACTCTTTCATTAGAAAGTTGAATTTTAATTCATGAATAATAGCAATTCAGTCCATATTTCGCTATGGTGAAATACAAATATTTTTTTAACGGTCTGTGAGATCTGAGAGATCTGTTTCTTTAGTTTTAATATCGTGTCCTGATTAAAACTCAATCTGGTTTGTTAACTATCTAAGACGGATGAAATTCTTCAATCAAACGCACATTTTACTTGCAAGTTTTATTGAATTTTAAACTGATGTTTTCGATACAAAAATGTCTTTCAGCTGCATACTTCTAAAAATATATATTTATGAATTTTTGTAAACATTTTTTTAAAAAGTGGAATTTATTTATAATAAACATTATAATATATTTTAATGACCACTTTTACCTGTGAGAGTTTCATTCCTCTACCTTTAAAATTAGGGAGCACCGAATATTCCGTATTCGGCCTATTTGATCATACTACTGAATATTCTGCAAACTAAAAATATTGTAACGATATATTTTCCACAGACACTTATTTGGGTTTCTGTGAAATATGGTGACATGGCGAGAAATGCTGGAAATTGCCAAAATTCACATCTAAACAGTAAGCTAGACATTCCATTATTCAAAATGCAGCTGATAGCATATACCATGTCGCTGACCAATATTCAATCATTTCTAATGATTTCGTCATATTCCTTTCAAAGTAAAGTTAATATGATGAAAATCTCTAAAATATCGTCATTACTGTTTGCGAATGAAAATTCAAGTTCAGCTTGCAGTAAGGGAGTAAGTGGATTGCGGTACTGTCTACTGTACAAAAAAAAAGTTGTTTTGACCGCATTATCTCTCCTGAAAGTTTGTTTAAAAAATTGAGGAACAGCTTGTACGTTTACAACTTCTGAAAATGATCACCCACTCGGGTGCACCTAAAAACTTAATAGATAAATTAAAAAGAGCAATTTTTTTTTTCTGAGTTCCCACCATTTGAATAGAATTTGTTTTTTTTTCTTTTAGTTCCTTTCTAACAAAAAAAAAACCACTGTATGATTGTAAAATTTTTCTTCTAGGTCCTTAAAAATTTCTTTTCGATTTAAAAATATAAATATAAGAAAGCTCTACTCATTTATTTTCATTCACAGAAGAAGCTATGGAGTTTAACACTTTAGTAATTTAAAAAGTTTTCAGAGAGTCCTATTTTTAAACAATAACTGAAAGCGTACATTTTTTGTAGTGTAAAGTTTACTTGTAAGGTCTTGTTCATCAAAATGGAAGTATTTGTGTTAAATATGATGCAAAATTGCTTTAAAGTGTGGGGGTTAAAGTATAATACAGGTATTAATACACATCCCCCTCCCCCCCCCCCAATATAAAACCTATTTTTTTCCACCCCTCAAAATGTTCTTTTTCTTAGTTTTATAATTTTAAAACAAATTTAGAATTTATATTAAGGATTTTTAGAAACATTTTCTGTAATTTTTTTGCTTATTCAGGCTTAAAATAAATAGATTCAATTCACTATACCTGTATAAAATGGGCTCAAGTAAAAAAATCACAAGGGATTGGAAAAACTTTTACAGTTTAAACAAGTTTTAATTATGGAAGGTATGGCATTACCTCGGTCGGAACCACGAAATTTTTCTCAAGAGATTATTCTGTTTTTAGACAGGTTTCATTTTGACCGGTTTTACTGTATTTTATTACACAGAGGGAAGTGTTTTAACATTTTGTTAATAGAAAAGAGGAATTTCATAAGACTCAAAACAATAATTTTTTTAAAGTTGAACTTCGGAAAATCGGATTAGTGTAGGGTTTCTGTTGAAAACAAGGATATTAAATATGAGTAAATGTGTTGGGACACCCGGACATTAAACGTAAAGCTGAAACTGTCTAGGAACGTCAAGTCATCTTAACACTTTCATCGCTAGGGACGAGATAACTCGTCTTCCAGGAATATTAGCTAGAATTGATTTTCCCAAACGGAGACGACATTTCATTATTTTTTTTATGTTTGTAAGGACAAACAAATCATTAGAGTGAGAAATGTTATTGATTATTATTTTTCAAAGTAAAATAAACAGTTTTTAAATGAATTTGTGTTTTGTTTCAATTTCAGCGCTGCGAGGAGTGGCTCAGGCTCTTAGCGCAGGCTGCAGAGGGTGGGACAAAGGCGTGCCATTTCCGCGATGAATGTGTTAAAATAAAAATTAAAAGTCAGAATCGATAAAATTCTTGCCTATTAACCTTGATAATGAGTTGTTACTAGTATTAATTCAAATTTTCCATTAAATTAACGAGTTTGGCCTCAATGCGGATTTATTAGTAATTTCCTTTTCCCAACATACACACATGCACGCACACACAAATAACTTATGAGTTTGGGGGCCTGGGCCCACCCCACAAAATAGTTCTAGTTACGCCTATGGGTGTCTATTGCCTGGACTATAGTAGCCACTGGCTGGTAGGTTGATTTTTTTTAGTAGCCAGTAAGTACATTTATGTCACTGAATATTTAATTTAAAAACATATGAGTTTAGAGTAAATAAGTAATTTATAAAAAATATTTTAATTCATGTTGTTTTGAATAAACTTGAGATACTAATTTCCAATCTATTGTACATTAAGTTAACAGCAAAGTTATATGCAACAGGCAACATTCTTATATAGCTAAGTACGTAAGTCCAACTATGCTTAAGTACTTAAAAGAAAAATCTGAAATTTACAGCTCATTTTCTGAAATGTAAAGGGGGGGGAGGGGGGGCTCCCTACTGGTACTAATTATGCATTTTTTGCACGATATTTTAATAAATTCGTGATCTATTGATGATGTTTGTGTTTCTTCCGCGATCCTATTACGAAATGTGCGTTTTTGCAATCTTTTGACAAAATTTGCATTTTTCCGTGATTCTTTGATGAAATTCATGTTCATTTTCACGTTTTTTTTGACGAAATTCATGATTCTTTGATGAAATTCTCATTTTTTACGCGATTCTTGACGAAATTCTCATTTTTTACGCGATTCTTGACAAAATTCGTGATTTTTTTACGATATTCGAGTTTTCTCTGCGATCTATTGATGAAATTCGAGTTTTTTTTCTGTGATCTATTGACGAAGTTCGTGTTTTTTTTCCATGATCATTGATGATATTTGCGTTTTTTCGCAATTCTTTGATGAAGTTTGGGTTTTTTAGCGATCCTTTGACAAAATGTGCAGTTTTATTCGCGATTTTTTGACAAAATTCTCATTTTTTTCGCGATTCTTTGACGAAACTTGCATTTTTTCGCAATTAATTAAAGATATTTGTGTTTTTTCGGTGATCCTTTGATGACATGTGCAGGTTTTTTCGCGATCCTTCGCCGTAATGTCCGGGTTTTTTCGCGATCTTTTTGACAAAAGTCTCATTCTTTTCTCGATTCTTTGACAAAATTTACGATCTTTGGGTGTTTTTACGATCCTTCGACGAAATTTACATTCTTTTTGTAATCCTTTGAAGAAATGTGTGTTTTTCAAAATTTTTTGACAAAATTAACGGTTTTTTCTCCGCGATTCTTTGGCAAAATCCCTATTGGGAAATCCTGCATTTGGCCGGTACCTTCAATATTTTTAATCACCAGTTTTTCATGTTTAGTCGCCGAGTGGCGACTGCTTATTTTCATCTTTACTTAATTGCGAAGTTGCTGTCATTAAATAAGGGAAATTATTGTAAAATTACAAAAATAAGACAACTTGAAATATTGGCAAAAAGGGGAGGGGGTATAAACAGAATTTTTTTGAAAATTTCCTCAATACTACCTCTTAACATTCATGTCTATTAACAGAATTGGTACATGATAAGGTATATAATATGTTTTGGATGAATAATATGTTTTGTTATTCTGAAAGAAACCATACATAGATTTTTTCTTTTTTGTTTTTAAATTACAGAAAAAAATGTCGTGTTTTTCCACACACACACAAAAAAAAGAGGGCGCACACAAGAAACATGAAAAGGGGCAGGGTACATTTTCTACATGTTAACAGAGCAGAGCACATTGGCACTTAAAACAAAAAGGGCAGTTCATGCGACATCCTTTAAAGAAGGACAATGAGAACACTAGGGAGCATGAAAACAAAAAAACAACTCTGGCGCACTTATAGACAATTTAAAAATTTCGTCACCTAGGGACAGATGAAAATACATCCCAACCAAAGATTTTTGGTAGTGGGGTGGGGGGTGTGTTTAAAAACAAGAATTTTCTGAAAAATGAGATTTATTGAAAATAGGGGAGGAGGTTTATTTTTGAAATTTTACGGGTTCCTATTTTAAAATGGACATAGCTCTGAAGCCAATTTAAAATACACAAAATAAATAAATTTTACAAACCAAATTTGAAGAGAAGTTTTCAGCAGTCACAAAGCTAAGCTTAAAATTTGTACAAATTAAAGTTCCAGATATTCCTTTGTTTAATTCACTAAGAGTATTAAATTTGAGCACATTTTCTGCTTGAGCAATGATAACTTCACCAGATAGCAAAGTAGGAGTAGAATAAGGAGGTGGCGGCTCACCACACTGTTCTGGAACCTTGAAATAAAATATTAAGTATTTATACACACACATATATATATATATATATATATATATATATATATATATATAATATACATAAAAAATATAAAGATTTAACTAGATGAAAATTTAAATGATAAATATAAGTAAGATTAAACACGAAAGCTGATTAATTGTAAAAATATAAAATAAAAATCTCAAAAGTTAAAATATCTGTTGTAATTAGGGATTGACCGAATACCGAATAGTCGATTCGGTATTTGGTGATTCGACATGTAAACCGAATATTTGGCCGAATAATTGCGGATAAGTAATTTTTTAGAAGTAGAAGAATTTTCTTTTAATTAGAAGTAGAATAGGCTAAACATGAGTTTCAATATTATGTGCATGAGTTCAGAGTTCAGCTGCACTACAAAAAACAAGTCAAAGGCCATTTTCAAAAGAAAAAAAACTTTTTCCTTTCTAAAATAGTCTACATAGCGGTGAAATCAAATCAACTGTCTATGATAGAGAAAAAAAAAGTAAGGAAGATGGGCATCTTTCCCTGATCATTTAATTTTAATTATTTCTACTTTAGTTTTCTTAATTTAAATTTATTTAATGCGTATTTTCTTTATTATACACTTCAAATAAGCATATCAGAGTTCATCTCTGTATATCTAAGGTGTATATTAAAGAAAATGCATCAAATATGTATATCCCTATGCCTATCCTATAGCTTTTATAACCATTAAAATTGCTCAAATTTGTTATCTTCATCACCACAATGTTAAAATATTAATCAAAATATAAATATGTACCAATAATTTGACAGAAAATACTTAAATGTACAAATTGATATGATACCTTTTGTATTTCAGAACGTTCCAGTTCAATATGTTTATAATTAGACTTAGACAATCAGTAAATCCGCTTAATGACAACATTGTTTCTTTTTATTTGAATGAACTTTTGTTTTTCTGACAATCCTTATTCTTAATAATAGCCTGTATAGTTTAATACTTTCATAAGATTATTTTGGGTATTGAGTAGTGATAAAATAATAAAAAATAAGTGATGGGTTAATGAATTTATGAGTGGAAAGAAGGCATTAAATTTTTTTTGTAATTAGATTTAAGAATAAAAATGTAACTGAATTAAATTATTAAGAATTTCATTTTAATTAAAGTTTATTAAAAAAACTGTATATGCAAAAATGTGTATCAAAAATTTTTAAGTACTCGGTTGCCGGATACCGAATACTCGGTATATACACTTTGACCGAAACTTCGGTATCTCGTAAAATTGCTGCTTCAGTCAATCCCTAGTTGTAATATGAAATACGATATTTTAAATTTAATGCTAGACATCACAATACAATATACTACTACTAATAAAAAAATATATGAAAGCGACATTAGGTATAAAATTGACTAGTGCATCAGTTACTGATTATTCTTTTTAGAAGACTTTTGGTCACATATGTACACTATATGGCCAAAGATGATCGGTCACTTGCGATTTTAGACGTTTTGTTAAATATCTAGAAAAATACATGAGGAATTAACCTGAAACTGCAGATGTGTAAACAGTATAGTATAGGTCATATATTTCTGCGAAGATTTTTTCCCGAAACCCCATAGAGGACCATCAACAAATTGAAAAAGAATGAATATCTTTTAGATAGCCCTATAAAAACTAATATAGGAAAAGCGTTCAAACTCGAGATTATTAATAAGTGGCTTATTGTAATATACTGATATTCATTTTTATGAGGATAGCATGTATACTCGTAGAGAAATTAAGGTTTTTATAAAAACAGTCCCAAATTTCATCAAGTTTTTTGCTTATAATTTGCAGAGTTCTTAATATAAAAAAAAGTTCTTTTCAGAAAATATGACAAACAACATTGTACATAATACTCTGTAATCAGAATTTAAAAAAAAATAAAAATTGGATGAAAAATTAGTAGGTTTACTAAAAACTGTTTCACTGCGCATCCGCAACTGCAATCAAAATATAATGAATGTGCATAATGTATTAGCTAAGTATATAGAGCAACTTTTGTGAAAGTCTCCAAATCATATAGCTTGAAAATTCTGAAAATTATCATCAATAAGCTAAGCTCAAAATCCGTTGTTTCCAAAAGGAAGCAAAAAGATGAGGGCTTGTATCCAAATACAGTTGTACGTGCTATATTGTGTAAGCTATCTTGGCACTAATCAACAGATATTTGATACAACCCCTCACCTTTTTGCTTCTTACTTTTGCTTTGTTTATTATTTACATTTTATTTCCATTAAGCCAAGCATGTGTATAAACCGGTGCTTGGCAGAAAAGGGGTTTTCACGCCAAGAAAAATTCCAAGATGGCGACCGCAGGAACTTATGACATCTGTTCCGCAAAAAACTTGGCGAAATTTGGGACTGTTTTTATAAAAACTTTAATTTCTCTATGAGTATACATGCTATCCCCATAAAAAGGAACACAGTATATTACAATAAGCCACTTATTAATAATCTCGAGTTTGAATGCTTTTGCTACATTAGTTTTTACAGGGTTATCCAAAAGATATTCGTTCTTTTTCAATTTGTTGACGGTCCCCTATGGGGTTTCGGGAAAAAAATCTTTGCGGAAATATATGACCTATACTAGACTGTTTACACACCTGCAGTTTCAGGTTAATTCCTCATGTATTTTCTAGATATTTAGCAAAACGTTTAAAATCGCAAGTGACTGGCCACCTTTGGCCATATAGTGTATGAAAATGCCATTATAAACTGCTCAAAACAATTAGGGGATATTATGAGTTTGGTAGGAAATGACCATGTCATCGACAAGTTTTTTTACAAAAATGAAAGTGGTTAACAAAGAAAATTATAACGTTTACAAAATTGGAAATATACAAATTTTGTCTGTGACATAGAAAACAATGAGTTCTAGGTGAGGAGTGAAAAGCGACCTCACAGCATTCCTTATAAGGAGGAGATTAAAAACAATGATTTGTAACAGTGAATATCACGTCTCAACAACATGACTTAGCTGAATTGATAGCCATCAGTCGTTTAGAGGCATGTCAAACACAATCCGTTATAGCAGAAGTATTCAAACACAATCCGTTATAGCAGAAGCATTCTGAACTTTGCAAAGTGCCATTTCCTGACTATGGAATCGATTTTTGGAAACTGGAAATGGTAGCCAAAGAACAGGACAAGATCGTATGCATGCAACAACAAAAAATGAGGATAGGTATTTTAACATTAACTGCCAGAAGAAACCGCAGCATGAATGCTTGCAATAGGACCTTCAGAAGGCTACTGGTACCAGAGTTTTGACTCAAACTGTTCGAAACTGATTCCATCATGTTGATTTGTATGTTCACAGACCTATGGTTTGTATTTCTTTAAGGCTCTGCTGCACTGAAACTCCCAGATCGCGAAATCCCATGTTAGCCTATGGGAAAACTTTCAAGTGTGATGACTCATTACCTAATACAATTATTAAAATACCGTTTTCACTATCAGAAAGTAGACGTCAGATGCCGATGATGTGCGTTTTTAAAAATTATCTTCGTAAATTTTAAGTACATAAAAAATCCATATAAACTTTGAAATTTCCATTTGATTAAATTTTATCATCTTCTTAAAAATACTTAAAATTTACGTAGACAATTTTTAAAAACGCACATCATCTGCATCTGACGTCCACTTTCTGATGGCGTAAACGGTATTTTAATAATTATATTAGGTAATGAGTCATCATGCTTGAAAGTTTTCCCACAAGTTAACATGGGATTTCAAGTTCTGGGAGTTTCAGTGCAGCGGCTCCTTAATCCTCACAGTACTAAGATCAAAATATTGCTTAAATGCCTAAGATTTAAAAAGAGCTGACCTTATAGGTAATTTAAGCCTGCCTAAGTAATTATAGTGTTCATACGATGCGACGATTCATTTCATTGAATAGCAAAATTTACACACAACTGAACACAAGAACGAAGAAATAACGATATGAGGGAGGGGCCTTCACTCGCTTGCATGGTAACGTTATACCCACAGCGAACTACGTTTGGCAGGATGCCAAAAATTATCTTTCTTTCTCTTGAAATGTGATAAATGATAGAAAGCTTTCATTTATTCCTTGATTTCCTAAGACGGGATCCATGTGACCCCATTTGCAATTTCTACAAATAAACAAAAAAATTTAACTGTATGAAATTTACTAAGAAGATAAAATCATGCCTAAGATTTAAATGAAAGAGACCTTTATAGGATAATTCCAAGAAAATAATTTTATCATATAGTATATTCTAAATGAGAAAAAAACTGTAAAATGTTCAGATGGAGTCAAATTGACCCCCAACTTAGAGCTGCTAGGATTAACAGAGGTAGAGGGCCACATTACTGCCCACACTGCCACTAAGAGAGCATCTCATATGGGGATGTGATGAGTGGTGCAACATGCTGTTTTGTGTCTTATAAATTCATCATATTTTGAAATTCCCAATGATGACCTTTACCTCACTGGTCTCTCTAAAATCAGTTTAAATAGCTGACTTTGACATCATTTTCTGAAAGATTCTGTATCTATATATAAAAAAGAGAAAACCTATAAAATAAATGTAATGTAGTTGGGCCATTGCTGATTTTTATTTGAAGTAAGTGGTAAGTTTCTAAAAATGATAACATTTGTCTTGAAAACAACATTTTTTATGAGAAATTTTGTATTGAAAATGTACACTTTTGGGAGAATGACCCTAAACATATGTTGCCAAATTTCCTTCTCTCATCAAGGCTATTTACTCTATCTCGCCAAGGCCCCTATACTGGAAAAGTACTCCAAATAAATTCATAAATAAAATAACTGATTTTTTTAAAGCTTTAACTCAACATATCAATACCATATGTACATTTTCAACTCTTTTAAAACACTATGAAATTAATTTCCAATAACCGTAGTAGGACTCATCTGAAATTGTTGTCTAAATTTCAAAATTTTAATATTTATGCAACAGTTTCCTGATATATTTGACATGACAGTTTCATTAAGAATAGTATGTTTTCTAAACACAAAACAATGTATTGCAATAAAATCGTATTTGCCTGTTATATAACATAAATTACGAAATCGTAAATATATATTATGAATGTTAAATTTCTCACTTTTATGCAAAATATTCCTTTTATTGATATAATTGAAACAACGGAGGGCTTTCCGACTATTAACATATTGCATTTAATTCTTTTCTTTAAGATCTTTAGATGAAATATTTAATTTACCTGTATCTACGGCGTAATAAAATTTAAAGATACTAAAACAAAAAAATTAATTGCGAATAAAATTGCTATTAAAATTTAAAAGCTTAATATTTAGTTTCATTTAAAGTTTAAATAAACTTTTTTTAAAGTATATAAAATCGATCGTTTGTTTCTATTTTTATTTATCAGATTAAAATTTAAAAAGAAACCTAAATAGTTTTGAATATAAAAAATAATATTACCATTTCTTCTAGAGATAGACTTTCCTGAGCAGTGTCTAAATCAACATAAGATTTAAATGTTTTAACTGAATTAGATCTGGGTTTTAAATTTAAATCCTTCAACCAATTAGCTGTCATAATATTATTAATAAATGAAATATATTTCAAGACATGGGTAATTTAAGCTCCATAAGTATACTGATACTCATTTTATTCCTTTAAAATTTGAAGAGAATAATGTCTTTGATCTCTTTAAAACAATGCAAATTATTTTTAACTTTTCAAAGGCGTATCTCAATTCACACCATCAACAGAGATCACACACAGAACTATTATGAAAGATTAGGTATGTCATTTATAAACGCTCACTTTGTAAATGTAAACACACTTTTTAATTACACTGTTTTCCATAGATGACGCTCTAATCAATTCCTTGTTTCGTTTTTACATTTATTAGATTTAATTTTTGAATTAGCAAAGAAAATTTATTAGATTTGCACATTAATTATTCAAGTTATTTGACTGAACACAGTAGTTAATTTAAAATGAAACTTTTCATTAATTTTTTTTTCTTTCGAAAACAACGCCACCTTTCTTGATTTTTGAAATAATTTGCAAGCGTATGTTCTTTTTCACTACTGTAACTCTAGTTGCAGTTGCAGTGTGCGTTTGTTGATTGCTGTTGTGGTGGTCTGGTCGAAAGAATATCATATTGACTGTTTTAATGAGAACTTTGTTATGTTATCATTGTGGAAATGGAATGTCCTCATCTAATAAATCAAAGCAAAATAGTTAAATCTGTTAAAAAGGAGTCCTCAGAATGGATGTGTACTTGTAAGTGTTTCCCATAATTTGTGTTGTCAATCAAGAATTATTTTAAATATTGATTCTTTTTTTTTACCACCCGTGATCAAAGAAATGTGCTTAATATTGCAGTCTTCTTTTTCACGTGTTCATCCAATTTGATGGAAATTTTGTCCTTTTTATTTAAATCATATCGTAGTAATGTTTTAAAAGCATTAATTATTAAATTTGAAGTGTTTATTGAAAAATTTTCTTTGTATTGATTGCTCGTATGTATAGATCTTTAATTTTTGTAGATTTAATTCTATTATGCTTACGAAAATTTAAACTTTTGTTGCTATGCCATTTAGGTATTTTGCTAAGAGTAAATATATTTTCACTCTCACGCTAATATTTTTTATTTTAACAGATCAAATTAAAATGTTTATAAATGTCAAATGTGTACTCTTAAAAAAAGTACTGATTATGTTTCTCTTTTGTGTTATTATTTTTTTATTTTTTGTTGAATGTAACAAAATACATAAAGAGTTACAATGCCTGACTGTATCCTTTTTGTTTTTATTTACTCTTGAATTAATTAATTACTTTAATTTTAATTCGTGTAACATCGTTTGTTTATTTTTGCAAACAGATTTCATTATTTTGCATAACATTTTTATTTCCTTGTGCATATGAAATATAAATGTAAAAGGGAGTTTGGTAGTGTAAAGTTAAAGTAATTTAGTTTGTTTTAAACAATTCTTAATTCATTTATGTTAAATTAGAGTAGGTACTGCATCTATACGTTTTGTCAAGTAAAAATTGTAAATCCTTTAGTATAGGGATTTATAGCTAATCAAGCCTTTTTTACATACAAAACCTTTTTTTTTCAATAACATGTTCAAATTTGCTTTTTTTATTTTCTAAAATTTGTAATTTTCAAAATTTATTTTAACAGCTAGCTTAGGCAGTAAATTTTTTTATTAAGTTTTTCTGTTGCGAATAAAACATTTAACTGCTTTGGATATTAAAAGCAGTAAAAATTTAAAGTTTTTAATCACTTTTACAGGTTTTTGTTTTGATAGTTTAAATCATTGTTATGGCTAAAATTTGCAGCATACGTGGGAGAGAGAGAAAAAAATAAAAATAAAACATCCCTTGCTTAAATAAATGAGATTATATATTTTTTTCTCTTGTATGATAAATAATATTTATTTTATTTTATTTTTCTTTAGCCTGCCAGACAACAAAAAGTCCTTGGATGTGCATACATTGCGGTGTTGTTAATTGTGGAAGGTATATTTGTATATATAATAAATTCAGTTTGATCTTTGAAGCATTAACCTTTTGATTACGGGCCAGGACTGGCCACTATTTTTATATTCAATTGTACCACAATTTTCCAAAAAAATTGTTTGTAGTAGATTTCTTTTTAAAATATCCTAGTAGAAATGTATGGCATAGATTGTTTTTCAAAAAGTGGTACAAATTGAATAGTATAAAAAAAAATATTTGCAACCCCGTAATCAAAAGGTTGTGTGATTTTATGAAAATGTTACAATTGTTTTTTATCTATTTAGGTATGTGAATGGGCATGCCAAAGCACATTATGAAGGCAACACAGATCACATGATTTGCATGGATTGTGAGACTTATGCTGCATATTGGTACTATTTTAATTATATATGCTGTTTTGTGATTTAAATTTATTTTTGATGCTTAGCATTTATCTTAACAGACACTTGTACTTATACAACAGACATTTACTGTACTACCAGAATGTAAATGTTCATTTGTCTAAAAATTATGCTTTGAGTTATTTATAATTTATCTATTTTGCCTATTTAGTTTTCAGGATTTTTAACATTATTTTGAAAGATTATTTTTAAAAGAAATTTCAAAATTCAATTGTTCATTATAATGGTCATCTTTGACATGACAAGTACCCTTATCTTATGGCCAAGTCTCTGAATTCTCATATAGTCACAAGAGTTAGTATGCACTATGCAGAATGTTTATTATGGCATTTCTTAAAAAAAAAAAAATAAGCCCCCAAAATACAAATATTTAAATTGAGAGGTGAGAAATTTAAGATAGTAAAGAGACACTAATTAACATATAAACAATTACATAATAGGATTTAATAAATTCTCAAATAACATAATGCTTCATGTTTTCATGATCAGGGCTGATTCTGTTATAAATTTTCCGGAAATTTAGGACATTTGGTTCCGAAAATTTAAAGAAATCGGTCATCAGTCCGAAAATTCAGACATAAAAAATATCGTGAATTTCGACAAATGGTCATTTAAAAAAAAGCCAACTTTGTCAATCGTTTGCAGAAAAAATTGCGAATTCATCAATGGATCATGAGGGGAAAAAACGAAAATTTCGTCAAATGATCGCAAAACACTCTTGCAAATTTTGTCAAAATGTAAAAAAAAAAAAAAAACCCTGCAAATTTTGTCAGAAGATTGTGAAAAAACGCAAATTTTGACAAAAGATTGGGAAAAAGAATGCAATTTTTGTCAAAAGATCGCGAAAAAACTGCAAATTTCATCAAAGAGCCATGGAAAAAATGCATAGTTAGTGCCGGGAGGTGATCCCCTCCCTTCCCTCTCTGTTGTAACCTTTCAGAAATTTTTTTTTTTTGCTCAGAATCACCCATGTTATAATATAAGATAGAGCTAAGACAGTTACAGGTAGGGTGTCAACGATTTTAATCAGTTGATTTAAATCAGCGATTAAAATCATGATTTTAATCAACCAATTTAAAAAAAAAATTGATTTAAATCAAAAATTTTCTAAATGTTTAAAATGTCAAAAACAGTATTAAAATCTAACATAAACATAATTTGAAAGTTTCTGCAGGTATTTTGATTTATGAATAAACAAAAAAAGAACTTTAAATAATTGTTTCTAAGCTTAATTCATGAATATTGTAAAAAATGAAAAACATTTGAGTTTATAAAAAGCATTGTTTTTAAGTTTTTATCCAAATTGAAGCAGTTTTATTTAAAAATGATATTTAAATCTAATATAATTTGCAATGTCATAAAATCCTTTAGGTAATCAATTTATGCATTATTTTATATAAAATTACACATAGCAAGTGTAATACATTTCTACAAGAATAAATAGTAATTAATAGCAGTCTTAAGTTAAAGAAGAATGAAATAATGCCATCTTTTCAAAGCTAAATTGTAAATGAATGCATAAGAGAAAAAGAAATAATTGGTATAAAAATGCTAAGCTCAGCAAGACCAAGAGCTTCTTCTGTATAGGTTGAATAAATGTTTTAAACTTTGTATCTCATATATACTAAATAAAAAATAATAATTAAGGATTGAAAAGAAGCAAAATTTTTCTTAAAAAAAAAAAAAAAAAAAAATGAACCATTGAAAGCTAATAATCCACACTGCGAGGTAATAATGCTGTTACTTAAATATTTTGAGGGTTTCAGATATAAGTGGCAAACTTAGATTTATCCTATATGAATGGGTTTAACTCATTTTCATAATTATTTTGGTTATCATATACATACATGTGTGTAAGTTTAGATTTTGGTGGTTTACAGTAATTTTCCTAAATACAAATGCAAAACGAGCTGCAAATAATATTTGTTAGTTTTGTTATTTGTGTTACTAACTAATGAAATTACTTATTTGCATTTTTTTATTAATCCTGTATTTATACTATTTCTTCTAGGACTTTTTTTTAATAGTGACGCACCATGCCCCTTTTGAAATTGGCAAAATGCACCGTGTCTTAAAAAAATAGTTGAAATTCACCTGTAGTTGTAGCCAGAGATTTCTTGTAAAAAACTTCCCCATTCAACATTTCTAAATTCATTTGGCCAAGTTCTTGCAAAAATATAGAACTTTATTTCTTTAGAAAATACAGGATATTATTAAAATATGTTATTTAATTGTATTTTTCAATTTGTTATTCATAAAATTATTAAAAATTAAGGAAACTATTTATTATACTAAAAATTATTTTTTTTTTCTTATATCATTACTAAACACATTACTAATATATATCCTCATGAAATAGTACCTTTTTTTTTGGAACTAGCATCCTGTCCCTTTTTCTTTCTAAAATGAATACTACATCATAACCATTTTATTAATTAAGGCTTAAAAATATATAATATGTTCCTAATTAGAGAGTTCAGTATTTGAACGCTGGGAAAAAAAAATCATAAAAATCCGATTTAAATCATAAAAATCTGATTTAAATAATAAAAATCAGATTTTTTTTTTTTTTTTATTTAAAAAAAAAATCATGATTTTTTTACACCCTAGTTACAGGGTATAGTTAGTCATTTCAAATATAAATCAAATGTAAACATGACAGGTGACAGTTATTGTCATATAATGAGCAGCAGAAACAAATAATATCTAAAACAAACAATGTCTAATATGGCCTTGCTAAAATGTAGAAAAATGGCTGTTACCATACTTGCCCTGTAGCTTTGCATATTTCAAGATTTCATATTTGTATTTTCTTCTAATCATTCCTTATTTGATTGTAAGAAAATTGGTTAAAGAATAGCATATAAATTTTGCTCTGAAGTTTGTAAAGTCTAATCAACATTATGAATGTTTCAATCTTTACAGCTTTATTTATTTTAATTCTGATTCTCTCTGATAGTTACATCTGTGATGATTTTGTAATAAATGATGTTAAAGAATTAAATTACTTGCGAGAAAAGATTCAAGCTGGAAATAAAAAAGAGTAAGTTACTTTGAACAAAATAGTTTATTTTTCTGAAACAATATGTTGCAACTTCCATTTCTGATTTCTATAGTTATATTTTGAATGTGATAATATTACTTTTTTTATATTTAGTAATTATGATTTCAGGTTTTAATTTATTTTTATTAATTACAGTCAAACCTCGTTATCCGGACACTCTAATGACCAGAAAAAAGTGTCGTCATAAGCGGGGTGTCGTGGTAACCGGAGTTGGAGAAAAATATGTTTATAAAAGCTGTATTTTTAAGTAACTTAAAACAATTTTAAATTAATAACTGTTCTTGCAGTTTTAAGCAAAATAAACACAAAAACAAAGTTGAAAATAATAAAAATCACATTTATGATGACTTGTTTTTTATTGTTACATGAAATATTCATGAATTAAAGTTTGCTTATCACTAGATGTGCTTCCAACAATTCTTTTTTCAATATTATACATTGAATTGTAATCGATATTCTTTGTTTCAGAAATGGATGTTAAATAATTTCTGATGGTTTTAATGCAATGCAAATGCTTCGGCTTTAGTCAGATGAAAAACACTGTGTAACCACAAGAAAGCGCCGCCTGACCAGAACAAAAAGATCGCGAGTAGACTGACACGTCTATCTGGAGCTTAAGTGGGTCATTCATAGTGTGTGTTTTATTTATTCAGATAAAGGATTGAAGTAAAATTTCTCATTTATCTCAATGGGTATTTTAGACACTTTGCAAAAAGTTGAGGCTAAGACATTTCTTACCACTTAATTTCCGTGCTTATGAGATAGGTTATGAAAAATGGACAATTTTCCTAAACCGTCGGGATATCCGGAGTTGAAAATTATTCAATGACGCAAAATCCTGAGTTTATTTACATTAAAATCATATGCAGAAAATTGGGACTTTGAAAAACTGTCGTGATAATCGGAGTGACGTGAAAACCGGGTGTCAGGATAACGAGGTTCGACTGTATTTTGAAATATGTTATTCTAATAGAGAATTTGTTTTTAATATTTTGCATTCATTTTTTTTTGGGGGGGTGGGGGCATTGCTTACCGTAAAGGGATTAATATTGTTAAAAATGTGGAGTTTCTCTAATTTTCCATGAATGGTTTAAAAATGGGATTTTTTTTCTTTTTCTATACTTTTTGATTATCTGAATACCAATTGCATTCTTGCCTAAATGCTTAAGGTGATGTACTGTTGCCATACTATATTATACATTTGGCAAAATTTAATTTAATAACATGTTTGATATCTTTTAAAGAGTTTATAAAGTGCTTAGAATTCCTTGTTCTTACTTTTTATTTCTAAAGCCTCTTATATAAGTACCTTTCAACAACAGTCCTTAAAAAGTACTTATTTTTCTTTAAATATGATACAGCTTTCAAATGAGAATTTTCTTCTGATATTTTACCTTTTGCTAGTGCCTGACAGAATGCCAGATAACAGTGGTTGATGCAAGTTTTTTTCTTGGGTTCCATTTTGTAAATAAAATTAAAAAAAAATGGAAGTTAATGTTGTGAAATTAAATTATATTTTTTTAGGGGAAAAAAAAAATCACAAAACGTTAAATCTAGTTCAACAAATCCAAACAAAACATTTATTAGAACTAAATAGTTAAAGTTCTGTAAGGTGTTTTGCTAAAGTCTAGTGAGATTGATTTATTTGCAAATTACACAAATTTAACAAAATAAAACAATTATGAAGCACTTGCTTATGAAAAGGATCGATAAAATGAGTTCCAAGCTTGCTTGCAAACTAAACACTGAGGTTAGGCTGACCACCTGACTGGGACATATGCTGTATAGCACCTCGGGGTCCATGATCAAGAAAACAGGGCTTGCTACTGTAGGCCATGATCCTTAATGGACTGTAGCACTGCAGGTTTAGTTTAATTTTAGTTGCAATATTTCATTGTTAAAATTTATATAAATGCATATTACTGCATACTAGGGTGGAGCGAAAAAAATGATTTTTTTTAAAAATCAAAAACGGGTAGGTTCCAAAAGTTGCCTTTATACTAGTACAATATTACCGCTGAAAAAAAATGGCTTGAGTCTGCACTTTTGGTCCAAAAGTCGAAATTTTGGGTAAAATTTGACAGTTTTTCAAAAAAATTAAAAAATTCCTATAGAGCTGGCTATTATTTAAAAGTGTTATTTAAACCTTTACTATTAATGACTTAACATATTTAAACAATATCTTTGTTCTGTATAACAGGAGCAAAACTGACAACTTTTGGTAAAAAAAGGCGTTTCCACTCTGTTGTGTCATACAACTAATTGTTGTTTGGCATATGCTTTCAAATCTACCCAGGAGGTATCATGTGGAGGTGGCTGCATTTTATGACACAACAGCTTGACCACCCTTCCATCTGAGCACAATGTTTTATTTATATATTGAATTGTGATTTTTTTTTTTTTTTTATCAAAGACCGGCATAAGTTTTCTATGTATCAACCTTGTCCATCTCTTCTCTGTATCCACAGATGTTGGGTGATGCTGCTGTGACACCTCTTCACGTATATTTCTACTGCTTGTGTATGATAATGTAAGCAGAATAATGCAGTGGAATTAATGGAATCTATTCAGTACTCTAGTATTTTCACCAAAATTGCAGCCAGTTACTGCATAGTGATTGGGAGTTCTGTTCCAACAACATTTTACAACATTTAGGTATTTCATCTTTGAGTATGCCATCATTTACTCTACCTCTTGCATTTTTTATATGCTGATAAGCTTGTTGTTTAATGTGATGGTGATCGTCATCAAAATTGCAATAAGAATTTGCTCTCGATGTGAAAAGCTACCATTGTCCTAAATAATTTTTTTTAGTATTTGTTTTTTGCTGTTTTCTGTGATGTTTAGTAGCCGAATAATTTCCTATAAGTTTTCAGACCAATTTTTTAGATTTGGATTACATACTTTGTGAGTGAACCAGACTCTGATGATCAATCAGTGCATATATAATGGCAAATAATTTTATGTGCCTTTGTGAGCGATCTTGCGTAGGACAAGTTTTTTGGGTTCCTATTCGCTAGTTCTTCTGAGCAATATCTTGATGAAATAACTTTGCAAATGTCTAGCAGATATGTGCTGAGTACACTTTTCTCGAATTCAGGAAATAATGTTTGAAAATTAATCTCTATGGCTTCAAAAATTGAAATAAGAAGGGAATAAGCACATGGACAAAGATTTTCCTATTGGTCCGGCGAATCTCTGTGGGTTAGAATATAATTTTTGCCAACGACCTTGTCTAATAAATGATGCAGAGGAAATTCGCTGGACTTGGAGGTGGCATATGATCAATTGTAATGGTTCATTCTAAACATGTCCCTCGCAGAATGGATGACAACGACTAATAGAATTATCCGTCTTCGATGGGCACTCACTGCCCATCAGAGTCTCTACATTCACTCAAAAAGTACTATGTTATCCAAGTTTGGCCCCAGGATAGTTTACAATCAAATGTAATCCACAGCTAAAGAAGGGATCTAAAAACTCATGGGAAATTACTTGGCTACTAAACAACACACAAAACGGAATAAAACAAATACTAAAAAGAGGTTATTTAGGACAATGGTGCTTTGCATACGCAAAGGAAATTCTTATTTCAATGCTCTCTGACAATTGCCATCATATTAAACAGCTAATTGCTCAGCACATAATAGTTGAAAGATGAGAGCAAATGATGGCATACGCAAATCTGAAATATTGGCGACAATCAACCTTGAAGCGGATAATTATATAAATCTAATTCATTGGAAAAGTGTTGTGGTAACAGAACCTCTAATCAATATGCATTTATCGGGTGCAATCTTGGTGAAGATAATAGACGGCTCAATAGATTACATTAATATCATCCACACTGAATTACACTATTTGTCTTCTCTTACACAAACAGTAGAAAAATACGTAAAGGAGATCACAGCAGCAGCATCCAAAGTCTGTGCATTCAAAGAAGAGATGTACTAGGTTGATAAATAGAAAACTCATGCCAGTCATGTCACAATTCAATGTTTTTGAGTTCAGATGGTAGGGTGGTTGAGCTATGCACTGTTGTAACATGAAATGCAGTCACCTCCACAAAAGTACCTCTTGGGTAGTTTTGAAAGTAACTAGGTAAGAGCTGTATTCTAAACAACAATTAGTTGTATGACACAACAGAGTGACAACGCCTTTTTTTCACCAAAAGTTGTCAGTTTTGTTCCAGTTATACAGAACAAAGATATCGTTTTATCGTTTAAATATGTTAAGTCATTAATAATAAAGGTTTAAATAACACTAACTAATAACCATCTCTATAGAATTTTTTTAAATTTTTTGAAAAAATGTCAAATTTTACCCAAAATTTCGAATTTTGGACCAAAAGCGCAGACTCAAGCCATTTTTTTTCAGCGGTAATATTGCACAGAGATGATGTACTAGTATAAAGGTAACTTTTGGCACCTACCCGTTTTTGATTTTAAAAAATTAATTTTTTTCGCTCCACCCCACTGCATACTTATACACTCATATGCTTATTTATATAAAGAAAGCAATTGCTTTCTTGATAATATATTTCTCACCTATATTTAAAAAGTTAAAAACTTTTTCCAATATAGTTAAAAAGTGTTTGACTGAGGTTTGATTGGCCGTCTGTCTGTCTGTTCTGTAACTCTTATAAATATACTTACATTGCTATGTAATTGATATATTTTATAGAGGTTTGCTATGGTATGTACGCTATTGAAAATTAAGTGTGTGGCATTTATAGTTAATTTATAAGGACATTTAAAAGAATTCTGTTACATTATGGTTTATCTAGAAAAATCATTTGCAATGTATTTTAATGATGTTATAAATAATATTTCAAACATTTTGAAATTGTTATGAATCCCCGAGGTGCACTACAAGATGCTTACTGTAGAATATGTTGTGCTTAGCATTTAATGTTCATTTACAGGGACACACAAAAGAATTCAGTCACAGTATACTACCCATAAGAAATAATTGCTGGAAATACATTTAAAATTTTATTAATTTTTTTGTATATTACTTGATGTGTATAAATTCTATAAATTTTACACAGGACTGAAAAAAAATTAGATTATGTTTCTGTTTATTGATCGATATTGCTGAAGGGAAATTTTCAGCTGGGTTGTACATTTCCTAACTGAACTAATCTTTAGCATACTATGTAGTTAATATACAAATCTATAGATCAAATGCAGGGCTGTATGAAAGAATTGGATACTTACCTGACTATACCCAAGCAGCATAATTTTATGGACTTAAAGTGCACTGGGGATATAGAGCTACCCTACATGGTCTACCTATAAAGGCCCATGTAGAATGTCTACTCTTTTGTACGGTTCTGTTCATGTGACGAAATCTTATTCCTCTCACTCCTCTGTCTATCTGTGTGTCCATCCGTGACTGATTTAATATGCGGAAACTGTATAAGTTTGAGACTTGAAATTATGTGTACTTACAACTGAATATCTCCTGTCACACGACAGATCATAAAACTTTGAGAAAGTTTTATATAATTTTAATTAAATGAATTTTTTTCAATGCCATCAGACCATTTCTGCGATTTTATTAGATTTCAAACAGAATCTTAATTTCACCATCTTTTGCATAGAATACATAGCTCATACATACAGAAGTTAAATTCTTCAAAACTCTTTTTTTGATAGAAAAAAAATTACCATATTCATTGCACACTTGAAATAATAAATGAATAATCAGTATCTAAAATACCCCTTCTCCCCTCACAAAGAAAAAAAAAAAAATCTGTTTTCCGTCTTATCTGACATACCATGATGTATAAAATCTTTAAAACTAATAATAAAAAAAAACCCTGTTCTATTGTAATTTTGTAGTAATTTTAAACATCAGTCATTGTAATTCCTCCTCCCCTAAAATTTCTGCTCTCTCCATTTGTCCCCTGGAAAAGGAGGGAATTTCTGAATTCTGAAAGGTGGACAAAAATGTCCCTCTTTTTTTGCAATTTGGTTGTTCTCATCCCCTGGAAAAGTTTTCTGTCCTATTTGTTATTTTGCAATAATAATGAGATTTTAAAATGATTTTAATTGATTATTAAATCGTGATTTTAATCAACTGATTTTTTTTAAAGCATTGATTAAAATCATAAATTTTCTGAATGTTTAAAATTACATAAAAAATTATTAAAATCTAAGATTAACATAATTTGGAAAGTTTCTATGGGTATTTTGCCTTATGAGTAAACAAAAAAAAAAAGCTTTAAATATTTTTTCTAAGCTTAGACTATTACTTAGACTTGTAAAAAACTAAGTACAAAGTTTTTAAAAAGCAAGTTTATATCTATTGTAAAAAGCATTTTTAAAAATGATATTTAAATCTAATACAAGTAGACTCCCTCAAATCCGCACAGCTTGGGACCAGAGGTTATGCAGATTTTAGAATTTTGCGGATTTCTGGTCATTGTTTTGTTTAAATTTTTACAGTAATTTTAATGTAATAATGTAATCGAAATTATAATGAATGCTTACAATATAGTAAAATATTAAAATTATTAAGTAAAGTAATAATATTTAAGATAATTTTAAAAATGATTAAAATATTAAAAGCAAAGGTCAAGTAAATAATTAATAATGTATAATTAAACCTGCATAATAAAGATGAGATACATGTTTCCTAAATTATTCAATGGATTTTGCCTCATAAAGGTCCCCTACTAATTCACATCAAAATCATAAAATAAGGAAGTTTTATTTCAGGTTTAGCCAGACTTAATATCCAAAAAAGCTTTATTAATACATAAATGTATTTGATAAAGATTTTGACTACCAGTGATATCAGCAATATCTTGAATTTTTTCAGAAACAAATTTATACTTCCTTTATGATAAAGCATGAGTTTAGTAATATTAATAAGAATTACATATTAAAAGACATGCAGAATCCATATAAAAATAAAAGAAAGTCTTAATTTTGTCCCTGCATTTGAACTGAAAATTTCATTGTTTACATGTGCGATGATATGCGGATTTCAGGCGTTTGCGGATTTTGGATTTGAGGGAGTCTACTGTATAATTTGAAATGGCATAATTTCTATTAACTAATCATATTATTCATTCTTTTATATAAAATAAGCAAAGCAAACATATTAAATTTCTGCAAGTAAATGAAAAAGTAGCCAGAATGTTATTTTCTCATTCTACATTTCCAATAATAAATTTATAGAAAATTGGAGCTGAAGAAAAATGAAAAGACTGACATCTGCTCAAAAACTGTTATAAAAGTATGTATAGCTGAAAAAGACCTGATTGGTATAAAAATGTTAAACTCAGAAAGAGCTTCTTCGGTAGAGGTTGAATAAATGTTTTTATTTTATTTTATTTTATTTTTCACTTTTAAACTCATATACACCAAATAAAGAGATTAGTTAGGGATTGAAAAGGTTGCAAAATTTTATTTATTTTTTTTAATTTGAAGTGATAATACTATTTAGTGGTACTAATGCTGCTATTTAAGATTTTGAGGATTTTAAATATAACTAGCTATTCTTATATTTATCCTGTATGTGTGTATGATTGGGTGTAACTGATTTTCATAATTTTTATGCGTGTAAGTTTAGATTTAGGCAATTAACGGTCATTTTTCCAAATACAAATGCAAAACGAGCTGCAAATGATATTTGCTTGTTTTGTTATTTGTACTACTAACTAGTGAAATTATACTTATGTGCAGTTTTTATTATTTCTGTCATTTACTTACTGTTCTATCTGGGCCATTTTTTAACATTGCAGCACCTTGCACTTTTTAAAATTAACAAACACACCTTGCTTTTGTTTTATTATTTTATTAATTTATTTTTTTTAAGAAAATTTCGCCTTAGTTTTACCCTGAGATTTCTTATAAAAAACTTCCCCATACTACAGTTTTTCTAAATTCACGTGCCCAATACATTACAAAAAAATGTAGAACTTTATTTCTTTAGGGAAAAATAGGATATTATTAGATCGTCATTATTTAATTATATTTTTACTTCTACCTTTACAAGAAAGTATTGGATTAATGAAAATTTTCGAATTCCGGTTTTCGATGGATTTACACGTTTTAGGGGTCAGATAACCCGAAAAACATGTTTTTACAAAATGTCTGTCTGTGTGTGACACAAATTTTGTGGGCACTCTAGCTCAAGAACTAATGAACAGAATTTAATAAAAATTAATATTCAGTTAGTCCCTGATATAAATTGGTGCTGATTAGTTTTGGTGTAAATCGCTCAACAGGTGGTGCTGGCTGCTATACAGCATTTTTCACGATTTCCGCAATAGCTCAATCTCCAGAACTAATGCACGGATTTTCATCAAACTTCAGATTCAGTTAATCCTTCACAGGAATTGACATTTTATACATTTTGGCGTAAATCACTCAACAGGTGGCGCTGCTGCTATACAGCATTTTTTGCGATTTCCGCAATAGCTCTATCTCCAGATCTAATGCTTGGATTTTCAACAAACTTCAGATTCATGTATACCTTGATATGAATTACTGCTGTTATGTTTTGGTGCAAATCGCTCAACAGGTGGGCGCTGCTATGCTGCATTTTTCAGAATTTCCACTATAGCTCTATCTCAATAACTAATGCACGAATTTTCATCAAACTTCAGATTCAGGTATACCTTGATATCAATTAGTGCTGTTAGTGTTTTGGTGCAAATCGCTCAATAGGTGGCGCTGCTATGCTACATTTTTCACAATTTCCGCTATATCCCCATCTCAAGAACTAATGCACGAATTTTCATCAAATTTCAAATTCAGATATAATTTGATATGAATTGGTGCTAAATTGACATAATTTCTTGTATTATTTAAATGATTTAATTGACGTGATGTATATAGAAGAAAATTTTGTGATGGCCACAGCATACTAGTTCAATTTGTAATTCATAAAACCCTTAAAAATTGTCACTTTATTTATTACAATCACAAATTATATATATATTTTTCGTATCTTTACTAGTATATTTACATGTAAAGTAATGCTCTTTTTTTTTTACTAAAATATTGCCTTTTTGGGGAACTAGCACCTTGTCCTTTTTTCTTTATAGAATGAATACTAAATTATTAATTATCATTTTAGACATTAAAGCATAAAACTGTATATTATTTTTCTAATTAGAGAGTTAATTGTTAAATAATTTTAATTTTAAACAGTGTTAACAATTTAACATTAAATACAGTTATTACTAATTTTAATAATTATAAATATCAGTAGTATTTACTATAGTTTTAGAAAGATAATTATTACAAAATATTAATGGATATAATGCTACTGTATACTACTAATGAAAATGAATGCAGTTTTTATAATTATTCTGATTACTAACTAATAATTATAATTAATTAAAGTTTAAAAACATAGATTATGTTAGCAATTAGAGGTTTAATTGTTTTGGAAACCTAAAGTTATTGGTAGCTATTTACGTATTTTAATGCAGGGAAAAAAGTCATAAAATTCTGATTTAAATAAAAAAAAATCTGTTTTTTTAAATCATGATATTTTTACACCCTAATAATGAGTGAGTAATCGTCTAAATTCCACCCTTCAGAATTTTCTGACCTTTTTTCTTCCCCTTGCACACAAAGTTTGTTTTTAAAACAATAATAATAATTTAAAAAAAACCTTCCATATTTGCTACAGTAAAATAACAATAAATAATGAATGCTCTAATTATTACTTTGTATTAACAATAATTAAGTAATCATTTAAATCTCCCTCTCCCGCTTTCAGCATATAAATTAAAAAGGACTAATTTTATTAAAATGATCTAGCCTGCATTACATCATATGAATGTTATTTTTTTGTAATTTTATTTAAATTTCACCGCCTTCTTGAAATTTTCATTTCTCTTCTGTTGCTCCCACCCCTTTCTCTTTGCAAAAAGTTTATTTTATTTATTTATTTATTGTTACTTTGCAATAGGGTGTTAACAATTTTAAGCAGATGACTTTTTAAGAATAATCATTGATTAAAATCGTATGTTTTTTGCTTTTAAAATGATGTGAAAACATATTAAAGTCTAAGATGAACATAATTTGCAGTACTTTTAAAGATATTTTGTTTACTAAATAAATGAAAAAGCTTTAAATAAATGTTTATAAATTTAATTCCTTGAGCTTGTAAATGCAATATGCTTGTAAAAAGTAAGTTTTTATCAATCGTAAATAGTATTTCATTTAAATTTAATATTTCATTATATCTATTTTCATTCACATTGTCATATTAATTTTCTTTAAGTAATCAAATTGTTCACCTTTTTATGTAAAATAAATACAACAAGCAAAATATATTTCTCTAAATTAATAAAAAGAAAAGAATATCTCATTTGCTCATTTGATTTTCATAAATAAATAATTAACAAAAAATTGAAGCTAAAGGAAAATAAAAGAATTATAGCTTCTCCTCAACAGCTATTTTGAAAGAATGCATAGGGAAAAAACCCCTCTACTTTTCTCTTATACCAACACTATTGATGGTGCCAAAGTCATCATTTAAAAAATGTGACATTTGAAAATTACAGACTTTCACAAAATATTTTATTATATCTATACAAACATATACTTAAAACAAAAGAACTGATAAATATTATACAATAAAATAAAACTCAATTTAAACTGCAGGCATCAAATTGTACATGTCTCTTAGCATTGCCATAAACATTTCATTTTTTGAATAAAGAGTCATCACATGAATTCTATGAGATAGGATTGTAAATAATGATGAACAATGATGCACTGTCTTTTCTTGTGCCATTTTGCAATGTTCCATAATTTCTTAACGGTTTGGGTGTGGCATCCAGTGTTAGAGTCAATAAATATTATATTTATGATTTACTGTCAAATATTCGTAATTAGCATCTCTCATGTCATCAGTTTTATATCCTCTCCTTTCCTTATTTTTCCCGGCATAAACTGCCTGAAAAGGCAGGGGCGCAGCTACTGTGGAGCAGTTGGAGCAAATTGCTCCAGGTGCGCAAATCCTAAGGGTGCAAAATTAGAAAGAGCAAAATAAAGATTTGTAAAAATATTTGCATAATTTTATTATTAATCATATAGATGAATCTTGTTGCAATCAGCATATTTCTATGATATTTTGCTTTGTGTTTAAGCTCAACTATTTCTATTTAAAACATGTTTTTATACACAGTTAAAAGAAATTGTTTTTATTCGTGAAGTTTTTAATTCATTCCATATCTCTCTCTAAGCCTCTAGTAACTTCTCCAACACCGTTTCAGCATCCCTGATTTTTTTCTGAAACTTTAAAAGTATAGACGACAGTTGAAGATTTTCAAATCATAAAGTAATCGAAATTTATTTACATGGGTCTCATCGGTCGACTTTATTGGCTACTACTATTTCTAAACAATGATCTTCCTGGTACATTTATATTAATAATATTTTAAAAATTTATCATGATGATTACTGTACGGAAAAAAATAGTAGACAAAGAAGTCACCGCTGATAAACCTATATTTATAATGTAACAGCAATGCCTTAGCTATTTAGTTATTTAAAAGATTAGAAAAGAAAAAAAAGTAAAGAAAGAAAGAAAAAATACTTTGACAAGTTAAAGAAAATTATTAACCAATTTACAAAATAAATAAATAAATAATAATAATAAATAAATAAAACTTTTGAAGGTTTTTTTTTTGTATTTGAAATGAAAATCAAATTTCAAAATAATTGCTTAAAAGGCACAAAGGCCAACCCAGTGAAAAAGATTCCATGTCGGGACTCGAACCCGGGTCATCAGTAAAGCGCACTGACATTCTACCGACTAAACCACATGGAACGATACCCAGCCTGGAACTTTTCACTATGACATGTTGACAAGGCAATAACATAGCACAAGATGGAATATTTTTCTGTGAGCCACCGACATGGGGGCAAACACGAAATTCAGTTAAATCCAGCATCGATTGAAACTATATTAATACTTGGAAATTTTTTTCCAGAGGGAAACATTCACCTTGCAAGGTGAATGCTTCTCTCTGAAAAAATTTCCAAGTATTAATGTAACTAAACATGCATCAATACAGATTATAAAACAATAACAAGAGCAGGATTTAGGCATGTTGCGCATCAATCCACGGCGACAAAATTTAAAGAGGGGGGGGGGGGGGGTCAGCAGCAAAATTTTTTTTGATATTTTGAAAACTTACGAATCTCAAATGCAGAATTGAGAAGCATTTTATTTCAAAAAGAGAGAAAAAGTTTAGAATGAAATTCAGTGCTCCTTAAGACCTTAATATCGCCCACGCAAATTTACACCACTTTTTTCTAAAAGTATTTTTCGCATTAAACCTTATTTAATCGCAGAGTTTTAGGATTAAATAAGGCAAAATGTATTTTTCGAAGATAGTAATGTGAGTTTTGGTTAGGTCGTAATCACAGGCTCTGATCCATCCGATATCACATATTAGTGGTCAATGAATTTTTGAATTATAAAATGGAAAAAACAAAATCTGGAGTTATTCCACTGAATTTTCCGAATAGTTTGAAAAAATACTGTGTGTTCAAAATAGTTTGACAAAGAATACAAATTAGATCCTAATTTTATAGATATATTAGATCCTAATTTTTCCAGGTGAAATATTTCCACTTATGATAGAGACCTTGTGTTTTAACCCCTTAATGGTCGCATTACATTACGGTTAAAAAATTCAAATTGCTTATTGGTACCACTTTTTTGAAAAAGAAATATTCACCTTATTTAATGACAGGTAAAAATGATACCATAATAAAGCCAATTACACTATTTTATAAAACTGGTGGGAATCAAACAATCTGAATAAAAGACACAGCCCGTGAATATCACGGGAGCGAGAACTAAGGGGTTAAAGTAAACATGCACTTTCATTCATACTTAACATTTAACTCGTAGCTTAGCATTTTTCTGATGACATAATTTTCAACAAATTTTCATTTCGACCGTACTGAAACAAGACCTATAAATAAAAAAAAGGTTTTTACTAAATTAAATCACATTCTGCTAGGCTCAGACTGGCCTGCCTGACAATTGACCTGCGGGCCAGTGCACCCTAAATCAGGCAAAGCTGCGCCCTCTCTAGGTGACGCTAATAGTTGCAAAATATGCTACAAGCATGAAACAGCCTTAAATTATTTAATAATAATAAAAAAAAATCTCTTTTTTGAAGCATTTGTTTGAAATGTTTAGGCATAACATTCTTATTTGGTACTAAATTATGTATACTTCGAATCATACGCTAGTCACACGCAAGTTAATCTTAAACCAATGGCAGCGTTCTTTACAAATTTCTCTCTTACATTTCCATATTTTTAAAAGATTTTTTCCATAAGAATATATGAGATTGAGGTCTAAACGGTTACCTGTATACAGTTTAAATTTTTTTCACTTTCAATTTCGAATCCAGTTCCGAAATTGAAAGCATCCTCAAACAAAGAAAAACTGGAATGGTAATGGATATTATTGGTTTCTACTAATAAGGTGGTAAAATAATAACTTTCTAAAATGTTGCATACTCCAAAACTCCAAGGTATGCGTATTTGACAGTGACCTTTCGTGCAGTATTAGCGGCTCTTCATGGGTTCACATCACAGTCACTTTTCTACCAGAATATTTCTAAATAAATCTGGATGTGTTTTTAATTGTGGGATTTTCAACGACTAAACAAGGATTTAAAAAAAAAATGAAATTACTGGTAGTAAAATGATTGTGAACCCATTGTCGAGCTGCCACTGTATGCGTGTTGAACGTTGTTGTAATAGATATAAGATGAACGCGAGCAATAAAAATAATTTAATTGAGATATAAAAGAAAATGTTCACCAGTTATCGTCACAGAATGGTTTTAAAATAATTTAGATACTAAAACCGTCGACCGATTTTTTCAAAAATTAATACAATTCATACAGATTTATAACATATCAGCTGACATAATTAAGAATACACCAAATCCATATTTTGGGAATCTGAAAACGTGAGGATATTCTACGCATAAGCACACATACATCTTGAATCGTTATAAAAATTGTGAGAACGTATTCAGAGTATTTGAAAATGTAAAATATACCACGATTTCATTTATTTTTATTGTGATTAAAATGCTTTCCTATTTCTTTCCTTACACTGTATGTGTATAGAAAGTAAAAACTGCAGTCTTGAATAATGGGTATCAATGAGGGTTCTCGCTGACGATCACCACTGCGCCAAAATACTTCGCTTGGAGAGAAAACTAAAAATTGAAATCTCCAAATTCCAAGAGATGTTTCTTTTTCTCTTTCGGCTACACTCTCAATCGCGTGGAGAGAAAACTAAAAATTGAAATCGCCAAATTGCAAGAGATATTTCTTTTTCTCTTTCGGCTATGTTCTCAGTGGTGTTATTGTACGATTAAACCTTTTCTGTGTTCATTATTTCTCTGTTCATTTATTATTCTCTGTTCATTATTTGTGTTTTGGTATTCTTAGTGTTTCATAGCGAATCTATTACTGCCATTCTTTAAATTTAGCTGGTCTTCCAATAGCGATTACCTAAATTGCTCAGATTAGTCAAAAGTTCAGTGAGATGCCCGGTGTCAACTTTTATCATTGTCCATTAGCTAATTTTCTAAACCTTTAGCTATAGAGATATAATTCCAATAGTAAAAAAATTTCAAAGTTGTTCTTCATCCTTTTAAACGTAATTTATGTCAAAATAGTTATTTTTTAAAAGTTACGAAGTTTACATTTTATTCGGCCCCTTGCTTCCATATGTTGTTTTTAGAAAAATCTTCTCTGTTCTTTAACAAGTAAAATAATTGAAATTTCTCTTTTGTATGATTAAAACTTACTGAGCTATGATACTTTGAATTTTATGACATTCTAGTATTTTCCGGCACTAAAAATAGAAAACATGTTTAATCCATATGCAAAAACTGAAAAAAAAAAAAAATCTTGACAATAGTGTGTTATTTTATTGGTATTCTACAATAATTCGAAACGCTTGAAAAGAAAAACAGATATTAAAGGTGGCAAATTATACTTGCCTATTGGCGCATTTAAAACTAAAGTCCCACCCAGAAAATATTGGTAGGTACTCCGTGCTTAACAATTTCATTATTTGTTTTTATGTATTTAATACATTGTTAAAATAGTTTGACTTTCAAATACAAGTGAATTTTAAATTGAATTAAGAATAGTATATAAAATTTAAATTTCAAAACAAAATTGAGCAGAATTTTTTCAAGTGACAAGAGGGCGCACAAACTTTACTTGCTCCAGGGCGCTAAATATGTAGCTACGTCACTGTAAAAAAGACATGCCTTACATTGCTTTTTCTTTTGGTGAATGGACTTTCAGCCCACCAATTTTTCCATTTGTTCGTTAACACAAAGCATTGGCACAAATTTCTTTTATAGCCGTTCCAGTCCGCTGTCATGTTCAGAGTTGTATAATATAGACGCACGCGCGCACACCATGCACGGAAAATTTTCTGCAAAATTCAGAACTTTGCGGAAAATTTTTAGGAAAAAAACCCCCAATTTTTGTTCTTGTAATTTTTTTTTTAAAATACCAAAAAATTAAAAATATTCCCCAATTTTACGTACGATTTATTTATTGATTGCCTGGGGTGATTCTGTTCCGAATTTTCCGAAAATTTAAGCCATTCGGTTCCGAAAATTAAAAAAAATCAGCCATCAGTCCGAAAATTCAGACATAAAAAAAGTATCGCTGAAATATATTGCGGATTTCAACAAATGGTCGCCGAAAATAAGCCAATTTTGTCAATCGTTCGCAGAAAAAAAATCACCAATTTTGTCGAAGCATCGCGGTATAAACGTAAATTTCTTCTAAGGAACGTGGAAAAAACGCGAATTTCTTCAAAGAATCGTGAAAAAAAAAAAAGATCATAATTTGTCAAAGAATCGCAGAAAAACGCAAATTTCGTCAAAGGAGCGCAGGGGAAAAAATGAATTTCGTAAAACCATAGCGGAAAAAGCGCGAACTTTGTCAAAGGATTGCGAAAAACACGCAATTTTCGTAAAAGATGTTAGGAAAATATTAACAAGCTCATTTCCCAGTTCTCAATGCCTCTAATTGTATTCAATAGTACATTAACCCTGGTAGTATAATTTACAGTTCTTTATTTATAATTTTTATTTTTATTAAGATCATTTCATTTAAATAGTATAAGTATAAAGTATTCTGTATTTAAAAATATTCTGAAATTAAACTCACCTTTTATCTTGCGTTCATTCTTTTAATCCTTTAGTTATTTGTTCAGCTTTACGTTTCTTTAGTTACAGTTCATTGATAACGCCGTATCTTCATTTTTACAACTTCAGATGTTTACGTTTTCCACGCGACATAGTAGAATTTACGAGAGCGTATGACGTGGTGTATTTTTCTCCCGACAGATGGCGGGAACGGATTTATGAATGAATTAGTTGACGTAGTTCGTCACCGGCAAATCACCATCTCGTAGATCATTCTGGAGAGTGGGCGTGTCGACACGTGCCGTTCCAGCTGCGGTATTTAAAGGGGTTATTTGGAAGGAAATGTTACTTACTTGTTTTATCTACCAATGCTCTCGATACGAGAATTGCTTTAAGCATTCTCGGGATGCTGTATTTGATCTTGTGGTAAACATTTAAAATCATGCGGCTTATTTTTATTTTCGTTCTGTTTTTAAAATCATCTTTTAAAGTTACGATATTTAAGCTTTTCTGTTCTTCATGGCTTCTGAGTTAAAGTGTTTAAAATGGCTGTTTTGATTTAAAGTGATTCATTGTTTATTCATCAATATTTGGTTTATTTTTAAAGACTGTTTTTATCAAGATATTTTTATTGTGAACTTTGGATCTTAATAAAAGAAGTTTAAGCCTGGAGCTTTATCTCACCTGTCAATTTACTTCATCCACTTTTTAACATTTCTTCATTCAACGTACTTCATAATTTTTCTCATTTCCATATTTTAGAAATCCATCCTCCGATCTACTTTCACTGTTGAACTCTGCTTTATCAACATAATTTTTAATCAGTGTTACAAGTATAAGATGTTGGGGAATTGGTATTAGTGCTAATCCCTAACAAAAGAATCTCGAAAAAAAAAAAAAATTCTCGTCAAAGGATTGCAAAAGAAAATCGAATTTCGTCAAAGGGCCGCGAAAAAAGCGCGAATTTCGTCAAAGGATCACAGAAAAAAACGAGAATTTCACCAAAGAATCGCAGAAAAAAGCAAATTTAGCCCAAGGAGCTCAGGAAAAACGAATTTCGTAAAAGCATAGCGCAGAAAGCGCGAATTTTGTCAAAAGATCACGAAAAAAATGCAGCTTTCGTCAAAGATTCGCGGAAAAAACTAATTTTGTCAAAGGATCGCAAAAAAAAAAAAAACGAAAATTTCGTCAGCGCCACGGAAAAAGCATGGATTTCATCAAAATATCGCGAAAAAATGCAAATTTCGTCAAACGATCGCGAAATAAAACGTGCATTTCATTAAAATATCACGCAAAAACACAAATTTCTTCAAAGGATCGCGAAAAAAAAACGCAAATTTCGTCAAAGGATCGCTAAAGAACGCAAATTTCGTTAAGCGATCGCGAAAAAAGAAAAAAAAACACAAACTTCGTCAAACGATCGCGAAAAAACCCCACAAACTTCGACAAACGATTGCGAATAAAACGCAAATTTCGTCAAAGTATCGCAAAAAAAACGAGAATTTCGTCAAAGGGCCGCGGAAAAAACAAGAATTTCGTCGGCCGCAATAAAAACTCACCGGTCTCTTTAATGATACCTATGCATGGACCTCTCCTTACAAAATGTGATTCAGTTGTTTCAGAAGCAATGTCTATTACTGTGAACATTAAGATTGACATTTTGTGCAAAGAGGTCACAATATTAAAGATTGCGCTCTTTGTAAATGTATTGACAAAATACTTGATAAGATCCCCTTCTTATCATAGATTTTTAACTTTATTATTTTTTTAATTAGCATAATTATTCTGTAATTAATATTAATTTTTAATTTAAATGGTAATTATTTTAAAACTACTGTTTTTAATTCATATCGTCAAAATATTATAACACATTATTTTATTAAACATTAAATTAATTTGCAGAAAGTTTTTGACCCAATCTTTATGTGCGCGGAAAGTTTTTGGTTTTATACAAGTCTATTCATGTTGTGGATCATTTGGAGTTGATGCTTATAAAACTGTACTAAAGTCAGTTCTTGGCACCACAGATATATAAACATCAAAGCATTAAGAAAAGGCATGATCAGTGTGTCTAACCATGTTTTTTTGGTATTATTATGCTTTCTTGGCATGATCGTAAGCTACATTTCCATTGCAGATAAAATTCAAAACACATCCATAATTTCAGTTTATAGTTTTTTGAACAAAAAACCTCTTTTATGTATAATCCCATAGTCTTGAAACAATTTTATTGCAGCTTTTTCATCATCTGGTAACTGCCAAATGTTAAAATCATTCTCAGAGTCAGCAAAAAATTTAAGTTATAACTTAATAAAAAAAATATTTTTGATTAGAAAAATATCAAACTAAAATATTATGTGTGGTTGCAGTTAAATTTTAAAACATGTTTCACATCAATAAGTAGCGAGACACAATGTTTAGCACTGTTTGCAATAAAAATCTTTTGCACAGTCAGTGTTGAAATAAATGACACATTAGCACCTATTTTTGCATGGTGTTGGTATAGTGAAAAAGTAGAATAAAACTAAATACTATAAAAATGTTGAACATAAGGAGAGCTACTTCAGTCGAAGTTGAAAGAATATTGTTTACTTTTGGACTTGTACATGGAGAATACCAGTAATTGATCGCTGTAAAACACTTGGTGACTTAGACCACACCGAAAGTAACTGGCCACGCCATAGCAAAAACTTTATTCACCATATCATGACTGGCAACCATGAATCTGCACCTATACCAAATAATAATCTTGTTATTATTAAATATAGTGTACCTTTTTGCTAAGAAAATTTTTAGTTATTGTGACATCTGTTATGTCATTAAGAATGAATTTTAAAAAAAAAGCAGGAAGTCAAGTCAAGTAATGTGATATGGCTGTCATGGTTAAAGGTTCTATGTTATGAATATTTCTCTAATTTCCTTTATACACACCTTCTTTTTTTTTTTTTTTCACTTCTGCCCTTCTTTAATTTTTAAATTAGCAAAACACATATGATTTACAACATGACTTCTATTTACATTATATGTTTTCTGTATTTAGAGTTGAAAGTAAACCGTTAAAAAGGCAAAGTATAGTTGCTGATGGTGAAGAAAACAAACGATCCAAGAGACATAAAAAAGTAAGTTATATCCTATTGGAAATTCTTAATGCCAAATTAAACTGCAAATTTTAATTCTAGATAGAACTACATGCTTTGATGTAAATTTTTAGCCAAAACAGAAGATTTTATACTCTGCTTTCTGAATTTTTTCAAAGTGAATATGCTTATAGACTGATTGGAAGAAAAAAAAGTTGGGATTGTTTGATTCCTGCTTTTTTGTATGATGCAGCTTTCCTGTTTGTGTTTACAACTATGTCTGAATTAATATTCATTTGTCTGGTAACATTAGATTAAACTTACATTGTGGTGCTGAGATATTTATTGCTTCTTCAGAATTATTAAAAAATGTGCTATCCTTTTATTGTAGTTAATGTAAGTCAAATGTCTATCTTTTTTGCATTCATAAGCTGTCACATGCAACATTTTCTTTATATTGTTGTTTCCACAAGTATGCACTTTTAAAGAATGATTTGAGCATTTTTTATTTTTCTTCTTTTGTTTCAAGTGCAAGTTGTTATACAGAAAGGCAATTTGTTCAACTTTTAAAGTTTAGCATATAAGCTTTTAAATGTCTGATTTATTTTACTTATTTATGCTACTTACTGACCAAGAAATCTGCTGATCATGGGCTTCAATATCAGCTGTGCTATTCACATTTTTTATTGATTTTGTGCTAATATAGTAAACTTCTAATTATCCGTCACTCATGGGATCGACGGTGTGGCGGATAATCAAAAGACACTGTTACTAAAATTACATTTATTTTTGCCAGTTTATAAATAAGAATATTTAAATTCTTTTTTATCTGTTGTGTACATTCATTAATAAAAAGAATAATTGATAATAACAAATCAATTTATGAGACAAATTTAGAATTTTACAGAATATGGTAGTATCTGGGGCATTCTCACAATCTTTTGACTTTTGAGAAAAAAAATCTGGCGAAATTAAACTTGCTAAAATAACATTTTAATCTGATAGACAAATGCTATAATGATTCAAAAAAAAAAAAAAAAAAAAAAAAATGGTCAGCAGCGAAAAAAAAATTTATTTAACTGAGGTTTAAGTTAAGCTTGCGAGTTTAATTTTCATTACCATTTTACCACTATAACTTTTTATTTTCTTCTAATTTTTTACTTATAATGAATTCTCATAGTACCCACAGGACATTCAAATAAGAAATAATGACAATGTAGTATTTTTAGTGCAAAATTTTGGTATAACATTGTATTAAAGGGGTGTTAAAGAAGGGATGGTAATGTAAAAAAAGAGGGATGGTATAGGAAAAAAGGGACAAAATGGGGAAAAAAGGGACGGTAAGAATGGAACAGCAAGGAAACTTACCAGCTATTTTAGGCAGATCATGTTAAGACTAAGTGGTAGCGAAAATGTTCATTGATTTTTAGAAACAGTTATTTACATTGGATTAAATAAAAAAAAAAATAATTAATTTACCTCGAAAATTGCAGATTAAACCTTGCGGACGGTAAGACTACCAATAAAGCCACGGTGCTTGAAATTGATATTTAAATGCTTATTTATATTCTGCAGTAAATTTCCTGTCAAAGAATTTTAGATATTCTTTCTCTAGCATACTTCTGCATGAGCAAAAACTTGAAAAAAATTCTGTCGCTGCATCTGAAGTGATTTTCTGTATCATTTTAGAAGAGGGATGGAAAAAAATCTAAAACACAGCGACAGAGTACAAAAAATAATATCAACCCTAAAAATGTGTGCAGATTAATTTTTAGCTACATATTTATATAAAACAATAGTTCCAGTTTCAGAAAAAAATTACATCGAATTATTTTTATTGAAACAATTTTATCCAGACAGCTCCAAACTTCAAAATCAGCATCAGGGGCACGGGATGGTAGATGAGTTTTCCATGTGTTTGGGCCCCCAACATCGTCCAAAACTTATTTATCTCATTAATATTGTTGTGCAATCATGCATTGGGATGTTCTCAAGGATATGAAATAAAAAAAACACAAAAAAGTGTATTAAATAAAAAATTATTATTCAGGGACATGAAAGTTAAAAGATTGTGAGAATGCCCCATCTGTTTTCATCCAAAGTAATCTATTATACATTTTTGTTTGTGTTATGCTTGTGCTTTTACTGCAGCAAGATTAGAGATTCTATGTAATAAAAGTACTTGGGTTGCATCTGCTTCCTCTTGCATCTCAACACAATTAATACACTTAGAGAGCATAGTCTCCACTTCTGCATGATTGACTCCTGAATCATCACATTCATCCACTTTAAGTTTCTTTAGACTAAAAATATTTTGAATTTCATCATCCGTTAATTCTTCATTTTTATCGGAATAGTGCCGACTGACTCAGGTTTACTGTGCGTTTGAGTTTCCGTAAATCGTTTCTAATTTTAAAAAATACTTTGGTGGTTGATAAAGTGACGGATAATCGGAAGTTTACTGTATCTAGAAATCTACAACTCAATTTCACACCTTTCATATTAATCTTACGTAAAGTTTCAGTTTTTAAAAAATCTAGTGTTTAACAAAATCTATAAATAGGATTTTAAGCAATTGTTTTCTATGACTGACTGTTTTTGTGAATCTTTTTTGGATATGTATTTTTCCTTTCGTGGGGAGGGGGCTTCATAAACTCTGTCGCCCTCCTTTCTCCCAAATTTCATATTGTTCCATTAATTTAAAAAACTTAAATCTGTTTGAATTGTACTATTTCAATAATTTCTATAACATTTATGGGATCTTAATTGCAATCACTTTTTTTCTAATTTATCTGTTTTAAACAAAATGCAATGTAAATGGTATAATGAAGAAATAAATAAGTTGTTTAACCTTTAAATTCAGTAATTAACTGCAAATAAGAAACATGTTTAAATAATATATTAGTAATCCCTAAATCAATAATTTCAAAGATTGCTACTTTCTGATTTCTGAGCCATAAGAAAATATTGCTATGGAATAAGTAGTTTCTTAGCTTCATTTTCAGCAACAACAATAATGAAAGCATTATCAGATATTAAATCATTAAAAAAAAAAAAAAAAAAAAAAAAAAACAGTAACTTAAATTTGGTTACCCTGTTTCCTCAACGAAGAGGTATAAATGAAAGAGAAAATTACTACCTAACTTTAAATTGAAGTATGTTTCTCATATTGGAAAACATAAAAAAATCCATTTTAAAGTTTTAGTCATGGAATTTCCCAACACCAGGAGCAATACCAATATAAAAAAACCTATGTATAAATATTTACCGAAACATAAACTTGACCTAGACAGAAGCTTATTCTGAAAACTCATTCGAAAAAAAATCGTAATTCAATTTTATTTAGCGCAATACTTATTTATTTCCAGTGTCACTTCTCAATGTTAATTTAACATGCCTACGGAGATCATAACTTTTTCATTTTTTCTTCCCATCTTTTTGTCCCTGATGCCACTCATTTTTTATTCTTTACTAATTCTAATCATTATAAATTTAAAGTGTAAAAACATTTGCCTGACGTCAGGGTCAAAACGAATGGTAAAATGCCTTTGCATATGGGTGAATTATAACCCAGAGAGAAACATGGGCCAATTTTGTTTTACATTATTCAAATATTTTACTTAATAATTCCAATTTTCGCTTTTTTCATTGAAAATCAACGGACATTTTTCATAGAAAATGTAACATTTTTACTTCATTGTTGCAAAAATTTCAAAAGCCGTAATAATAATTTATTTCTTTTTAGTTGAAAGATTTTCATGTGAAATATTAAATTGAGCTAGATTTTTTTCAAAAATTAAAAAGGTGAATATAGTAGAAATAAAAAGGATATTTTCAGAATAAGTTTTTACTTTGGTCAAGTTTATATTTTAGTAAAAAGTTTCTAATAGATAGCTATTTTTACGCAGGTAGCGAGCTTAGTGGGGAATTACATAACTTAAATTTTAAAATGTATTTTTTTTTTCGAGATGATTTTTCCTATTTATACCCCAAGTTAAACTTAGGTAATAATTTTCTGATGTGTTTACATCACCCCTTGGGAGAGAATAAGGTTTAAAAATTTAAGTAAAACTTTTATTTTTTATTTTTTACTGTATCACAGCTATAATATTGTTAAATATTAGCAGTAAGGATTCAATACAATTTACATTTACATTCATAGCGTTCCTGAGTGGGGAATAGGGTATCTAAATTTAAGTGAAGTTAATTTTTTATGTTTTGATTATAGATTTTTTACGTTCAAGTTAGAAGTTTTTGACCAAACTACTGCAATCTGCATTATTACAGTGGTGAAACATTTTGAATTACACATTGGTAAATTGCATCCCACATTGTGATGCAATACCGCATACATCAAGGTCTGATGATGATACTCTCTATTAATTTTGAAATGCGTTCGTCTGAGTGCAGTAGTTAGTAAAAAACATGACGTATTAAACAAAAACATAATTTGAAGAACAAATTAAAAAAAACAAAATTTATTTCCTACATTGTTTAAGCCCGAGATGGGACAGATATTAAGTTATTTCATTCAATTAGTTCTACATATAATGTTAAATTTTTGTAACAAATTAATTAAGCCAATTGAAGATGAAAAAATAAAAATAAAATTCATACGATATGATACTTAAAACACCCTAAAAAATTAGATTCCGTTCAAATGAAATCGAAATAAATCTTAGCCTTTTTTTTTTGAGTTTTGTATTTTGCATGCATCTTATTATTTTATGCACAATTGTCATAAACATAATACAAAATCTGCAATACAAATATTTTCAATTAAAAATGGAAGAAGTCTAAGATTTATTTCGATTTCATTTGAACGGAATCTAATTTTTTAGGGTGTTTTAAGTATCATATTGTATGAATTTTATTTTTATTTTTTAATCTTCAATTGGGTTAAATAATTTGTTACAAAAATTTAACATTAAATGTAGAACTAATTGAATGAAATAACTTAATATCTGTCCCTTCTCGGGCTTAAACAATGTAGGAAATAAATTTTGTTTTTTTTAATTTGTTCTTCAAATTATGTTTTTGTTTAATTAATATTTGGTCATTGTTGCATTGGTAAGACATTTTGGATTAATCATTGGCAGATTTGCAAAATGTGATGTGATTCCACATAAGTCAAACCCTGATGACGGTACCCTCTGTTAATTTTGAAATGAGTTTGTGTGAATGCAGTAGTTATTAAAAAACTTGACACATTAAACAAAAACATAATTTGCAGAACAAATTAAAAAAAAAAACCCAATTTGTTCTCCACATTGTTCAGGCCGGGAAGGGACAGATATTAAGATATTTCATTCAGTTTGTTCTACATTTAATGTTAAATTTTTTCAACAGATATGATTAAACCTGTTCAACTTTAAAAAATAAAATTCAAGCAATATGATATTTAAACCACCCTAAAAAGTTAGATTCCATTCAAATGAATTTGAAAAAAATTTTAGCCTTTTTTAAGGTTTGTATTTTTTATGTACCTTGTCATTTTGCATACATCTATAATAAACATAGTTTAATATGTAATACAAATGTGTAACAGAAAAGAAGAAATAAGAGTGTGATAAAAAAATATAAGAAAATTTTTAATTAGAGGTCTAATTTTAAATAATTATTAATTTTAATAAGCCATAACAAATGGAAATGAATATAAGTAAACATTTAATATCTCACACTCCAGTTCCGTTACTGGCCATTAAAACAGAACTCTTATTGTGGCTAAAACAATGTAAATTGAAACATTGTGTTGTATTAGAGAATATATCGTAAAGACAGAATTTCCCCTTGGTTTAAAAAAAGGGCAGGCTGCTGCCAGTGAGAAAAGGTAACTTTTTTATTCTTAAGGGAATGTTTTGGATTCTTAAAGCCACTTTTCATATTCTTAAGGGCACTTTTCAAATTCTTAAGGGCACTTTTTTTATTTTTAAATTCATTCTTTTGGATTTTTAAAGTCACTTTTAATATTTAAAACTTAGGTATCTCTTTTCAAAACAATATTGAGTCAGTTTTTCCTATGCAAGCAAACTTTTTAATGCAAAAAAAAAGGACACTTTTACTGAGAGGCACAAGAGTGTTAATTTTTTGGATGAGGAGCAAGAAGGGTGATAATTTTTTTAATGATGGGTGAGAGCGGTGCTGTTTAGTAAACCAAAGGGCAGGCGGGGTGCAACACCCTCCTGAAAATCCCAGGGGGAAACTTTAGTAAAGAAATTATAAATAACCGAAGTAATGATTTTTTAAAAGTACAGTAGAGTCCCTAAAACCCGCATATCATCACAGATGTAAACAAAGAAATTTTCAGTTCAGATGTAGGGGTAAAATTACAGAATTTTTTAGTTTCATAACATTCCTCATGTATTTTAAAATATAATTGTCAATAATATGACTGAACTTGTGGTTTTTCGTGAAGGAGGTATAAATTTATTTCTGAAAAAAAATCAAGGTATTGCTGAAATCGCTGGTAATCTCAATCTTTTTATCAAATATATTTATATATTAATCAAGCTTTTTTGGTTATTAAGACTGGCTAAACATAAAATAAAACTTCCGTACTTTGTGCTTTTGATATGAATTTTAATAGGGTACCTTATGATGCAAGTTTCATTGAATAATTCAAGGAAAATATATCTCATCTTTATTATGCATTATTCAATTATACATTATTAATTATTTACTTGACATTTTTTTTTTTAATAATTTAATCATTTAAAAAAAATATTTTACTCTGTCATTTTAATTTATTTACTTATTTATTTTAATATTTTACTATATTGCAAGCATTCATTATAATTTTGATTGCATTATTACATTCAAAATACTATTAAAAAATGTAAACAAAGCAATGACCAGAAATCTGCAAAATTCTAAAATTCGCACAACCTCTGGTCCCAAACTGTGTTGATTTGAGGGAGTCTACTGTATTTAACTCCAGGTATGGAGATTTGCTCCAACCTTATTTTAGTTTAAATAAGACAATAAACATTTACCAAACTTAAAGCAGATCGAATTATTTTTGTGACATACTTCGCAAAACTTTTGATAATATAATTTTGTATTTAATGAATCTCATGTTAAATAAATATTATGTTAAAGATTTCTTATTTTAAATGAATCTTTGAAATATGCTCCATTTTTTTTTTTTTTTCTCCACCTGGTCAATTTATTAAAGTCTGAATCCTTAAAATGATGAGTAAAATCCACAGTAATATTTACTACAAAAATATTTTATCCACTTTTTGTAAAGAGTTTACCAAATTAAACCAAAAAGTATACATTTAATTTTGTATACCTTGCCAAAATATATCCACAAAAATTTCAAGTTTATTAAATGCTTTTATTAAAAGACAGACAGACAGATGGGCATATGATAATCAAATCGAGTTGCCACAATACATTTTTCCCCTTCTGTCTTTCATTGTCTTTTTCATTTTTAAATTTTAATAGATTATCACAATTACACTGAATTTAAGCTTAAATTATTAAAAAAATCCAAACACTTTAAATAAATATAGCAATAGCTTATATTTTAATGGAATTGTAATATTTGTGCATTTTAAGTAAATAATTTGAAAGTAATAAAATTTTTGTAGAAAAATAAAAGTATTTTCACTTTTTATTATAGAATATTAAGAAAAAGAGGTACTGTAAAGCTCGAGTTGCTGGATTAAGGAATCTAGGGAACACATGTTTTATGAATGCTGTTTTGCAGTCCTTAAGGTAAATATTGATTTCCTCCAGTTTAAAAAATAGTTTAATCTAAAAAACTTCTGAATGAAATTTAGATGTTTGTATGCTTCTCTTATACTAAATAGCTTTCACTTGTATAACGACTTACTTTAAGTTATCGACTTAATATTTCAAATAAATAATAATAATTTTTTTATTTTATTACTAAGTAAGCAATTATCAGATCTTGAAATTTATTAAACATAAAGGCAAGACACAGTGATCTTCTGGATATAATCTAGTTCTCAATCATGTCAAAACTTGGTGAAAGGAAGCACATAAAAAAAATTGTGATTGATCCTTTAAGATGCATAAGTTTCTTCTTGAAAAAAAATTTGGTTATCTTAAGGGAGGCATATTTTATATTAATGAATTGAAATTATCTTACTGTGAAAAAGCATATTTTGGTAAAATAAAGTTCTAAATTTTGGAAGTGTCTAGGTCCCAGAGACCATGAATTATAGTAGTCTACCAGCATCATTGAGAAACATATTACAGGGGTTTGTCCAGACTTTTCTTTCAGGGTCCTGTTTCTGTGAAATTGTGAACAGCTTTTTGACATTTGTGAAAAATCTAATCCTAATTTTGTGAATTTGAAATTATTGTTAGATTCAGATTCTTTCTTATATATATTTTAAGAAGATATATGTACGTAAAATACATATATTTTCTTTATATTTGTAAAAGTGACAGTTTAGGTTTTACTTTTAAATGATTAAATTTGTAAAAGGCTTTGTTTAGAGCTGGAAAATTTTTGTAAAAAGCCTATTTTAAGAAAAAGAATTTTGTGAAGGGTCCTGTTTTGAAATGAAAAAAATTGTGAAGGATCATGTTTTGAAACGAAAAATTTTGTGAAGGGTCCTGTTTTGAAATGAAAATTTTTGTGAAGGATCCTTTAAAGTAGGGCAAAGCACAACCTTTTTAAGAGAAGGGCCACTTACAAAATTTTTTGGGTTGTCGAGGGCCACATCACTAACACAGAGATAATTCTATATCGGGGAGGTGGGGAGGAGGTAACTCTTTATTCTTGATGAATAACGATTTTTTTGTAACAAAAATAAACAAATAGAAATAAATTATTGTATGCAGGAATCAGGGGCTTCTTCACATCTGTATGAATAACCATACAACACTTTATGAAGACTAACTGTTTCTTCTTGATAAATGGAAATTTTAAGAAAAAAAAATTACACAAAAATTCTAAAAAATTGAACGTTATTGAAAATTATAAAAAAAAAATCTATTGAAGAATAACTTCATTTAAAATAAAAGGAAACTTATTTTTGAAATAACAGAGCATGTTGGACTAATTATGCTACTTTTTCTATGACCGATTAACTAAATTCGTTTTTTTTTTTTCTTCTTGTCAATCAAGCGCGAATGATTGACGAAATTCGCGATTTTTTATCGACGACCGATTGACGATTTTCGCGGTAGTTTTCCATTGCCAATCGACAAAATTTGCAATATTTTCAAACAAACAATTTGCGATATCTGCGATACATTGACGAAATATGCAATTTTTATTTTCTATTACCGGATGAATGAAATTTGCGATTTTTCTCGCTCCCAATCGAATTAATTCGCGACTGTTTTGTTCTGCGATCGATCTACGAAATTTGCAATTTTTTTTCCATGAGCGATTGACAAAATTAGTTTTTTTTTCATGGGTGATTGGTAAATTTTGCAATATTTCCCGTGGCGGATTGACAATATTTGCAATTTTTACCAACGATCAATTGACGAACTTTGTGATTTTTTTCTGATTAACATTGATGTTATTCACGATTTTGTTCCTGCAATAAATTGACAAAAGTTGCGATTTCTCTTCCGCACACGATCGACGAAATTTACGATTTCTTCCATCGACCAATGGATTTCTATTTCATGGTATGTTTGGCGACCGACGCACAAAATTTGCAATTTTTTCCCATGAGCGATTCACGAAATTCGTCATCTTTTGACAAAACATACGATTTTTTCCTCGAACGGTTGCTGAATTTCGCGATGCGTTCGCGACCGGTTGAAAAAATTTGTAATTTTTTTCCATCAATTGTCGAAATTGGTGTTTTTTTATTTTGACAGATTGACAAAATTTGCGATTTTTACTCGCGATAAATTGTCGAAACTCGCGATTATTCCGCAGCCGATCAACAACATTTGAGATTTTTCCGCGCCTGATCGATGAAATTAGTGATTTTTCCGCTACCGATCAACGAAATTCGTGATTCTTAACTGACTGGCAAAATTTGTAATTTTTTCACTCGGAAATTGGGCGAAATTGAAGATTTTTTTTCCTCGCGATAAACTGACAAAACTCGCGATTTTTCCGCAGCTAACAAATTCGCGATTTTTCTGTGCCCGATTAACGAAATGTGAGATTTTTCCGTGCTGAATCGACAAAATTCGCGATTTCCCCCCTCCCGATCAACAAGATTTGGGATTTTTCCGGGCCCGATCAACAAAATTCGCTATTCTTAGCTAACTCTGACGAAATGTGTAATTTTTCCCATGACAAATTGACGAAATTCGCAATTTTTTTTCTCAAACTGTCGAAACTCGGGATTTTTCCGCAGCCGATCAACGAAATTTGCAATTTTTCCGCACCTAACTGAAAAATTTGCTTTTTTTCAGTGCCCGATTAACAATATTTGAGATTTTCTCGCTCCGGATCGACAAAATTTGTGATTTTTCCACAAATCAACCACCGATCAACAAAATTTGCGATTCTTAACCGACTCTTACAAAATTTGCAATTTTTCCTGCGGCAAATTGAGGAAATTCGTGATTTTTTTCTCGTGTTAAACTGACGAAACCCGCCGTTTTTTCCGCAGTCGAGCAACGAAATTTGTGATTTTCTCCGCACATCATCGGTAAAATTCGCAATTTTTACCTGATTAAACGAAATTTGCAATTTTTTCCCGCGGCAAACAGACGAAATTCACGATTTTTTTCTCGAGATAAACTGACAAAACTCACGATTTTTCTGCAGCCAATCAACGAAAATTGAGATTTTCCCCCAGCCGATCATCGAAATTTGTAATTTTCCCGCACCTGATTGTCAAAATTCGCTATTTTTCTATGTTCGAATAACAAAATTTGATATTTCTCAGTGCCGAATCAAACAAAATTAGCGATTTTTTTACGTCCGATCAACAAAATTTGCGATTTTTAACTGACTTTGACAAAATTTGCAATTTTTCCTGCGTCAAATTAACGAAATTCGTGATTTTTTTCTCGCTATAAACTGACAAAACTCGCGATTTTTCTGCAGTCGATCAACGAAATTTGAGATTTTCCCGCACATGATCGACAAAATTCGCGATTTTTACCTGATTCCAACGAAATCTACAATTTTTCCCGCGGCAAACTGACGAAATTCATGATTTTTTCTCGCGATAAACTGACAAAACTCGCGATTTTTCTGCAGCCAATTAACGAAATTTGAGATTTTTCTGCGGCTGATCGATAAAATTCGTGGTTTTTCCGAACCCTATCAACGATATTTGTGATTCTTAATAGACTGACAAAACTTGTAATTTTTTCCCGCGACAAATCGACAAAATTCTCGATTTTTTCCTGCGTCATGTGCACAAAAATTGTGATTTTATCCCGTTATAAATATATGAAACTCGCGGGCCACAACTTAACCCATCGCGGGCCACAGGTTGTGCATCCCTACTTTAAAGGATCCAATTTCTTCCTAAACAGTTCCCTGTATTATAGTGCAGACAAGTAGCATTGCAAGGGAACATTTTCATACAAATGCCAATATCCCCCGCAGATATTCAATATATTCATGTTTTAATATCAGTATACTGTTTCTACTGTTCTTTTTCAAGTTTTTGGAAAGTAGTGTTAAATTTGGTTCAAAACTCTGTATGTTGTAAACAAAAAAAAAAAAGTTGAATTTTTTACAAAATTGTTAACATCTTCCTGAATATGCATGCCATGTTCACACAAATGCACACAAACATTGAACATGACCCACATAGTCATTTGATTCAGTGAAAAACTAGTTTGAGCATTTTCTGTTACATGAGTGATTGCAAATACTATTTTATTATTTAATTTATTATTACCCCCCCCCCCCCCCCTAATTGTGTTCACATCTAAATCTTCACTGAAAAATATGAAGGGTATGTATCAAACATGTTCTTTACATCCTAGAAGTTCAAGGAAGTTCCTTACAATTCCTCAAGAAGTCCAATACAGGGGTCAATCCAAGCAAAATTTGGGGCCTATGTAAGGCCTCTTCACAAAAATCTATTTAATAAAGCAGGCCCCTTAGAGGTCTGCACGGGCCGGAATTTCCAGACCCGGCCCGGCCCGAAGGAAAGCTATTTTGGCCCGGCCCGGTGTAAAAATTGAAAGTTCGGCCTGAGCCCGGCCCGGCCCGTACAAAAATCAGTGAAAACAGGCCCGGCCCGGCCCGACTAAATTTCTACAAAAAATTCCGTTTTTTCTCGACATACAATTAAGATTCTTTTAATGAATACTAAATGCATATTTATGGGAACATTTTACAGTATATTTTAAATTACTATGTGTTCGCAAAATAGAAAACACATAACAGTAAACGTTAACGATTACTTACAGTGTTTTAGTCAACGTCTCAACAGACGTTTCAAAATTTAAATAAAGGTTCATTAAAAGATTATTGAAGTTTAGAATAAAGGGTTAAAAAACATGATAACTTTTGAAGCTTATAATAAAATGTAGATTTGTGAAAATATTCCTGTCATTTTTAAGGCTTTTCTCAAATCCAAAGAAGCTACATTTTGATACATTTATGAATTCATTTCTTTTCAGAAACGCATGAGATTGGCAGGTATTCTTATTCAGAAACCATGTAAATGCCGTTTTTTCTTAGATAAAAGTAATATATCTTTCAGAAAATACTGCCAAAGTTAGCGTTTTGAATCGAATTTCCGGAAGCGATAGCACAGGAAAGGAGAAAACGTACAGCCACGTGACAAGAGTCTCTGTTATCTCTGTACATAATTTATGAAAAATGGAAACGCTATTCGATCCCAAATGCCTTCAATACTCAGGCCTGTCAATTTTATGCCTTTATAGTTAAAAATGAGTAAGAAAATGTGTCTGAGAGTTTCGCATTGTTGAACAGTAAATATGAGAACCGCCTTAAGGTACATTTCCAAAGATACTGTTAACAGAAGTTTATTATAGCTGTTAATACTTTTACAAAACATAATGCCTGTCCTACACATCCTGAGAACGATTAAGACCAGTTCCATCCCGGCACAAGTCTACCGAAAAAATTAAACCCGGGATCAGCAGGGATGAGAATTTTCCGTCTTTTGGCGGATTTCCGCTTTTTCGTTATTTCAAGGAATTTCCGCTTTTTTTTCTTGAAATTCCGCCTTTTCCCCCGAGGATTCCGTATTTTTTCTCCTGCAAAATTTTGTTATTTTCCGAAATTTTCACTTTCCTATCGATTCCGCTTTTCTTCCGATTTCGAAACAACATTCAAAGGTGATGAAAAAGTGGCTAATTTCGTCAAAAGATCGCGAAAAAGTGGCAAATTTTGTCAAAAGATCGCGAAAAAGTGGCAAATTTTGTCAAAAGATCGCGAAAAAGCGGCAAATTTTGTCAAAAGATCGCGAAAAAGCGGTAAATGTCACCAAAAGATCGCAAAAAACTACAAATATCGCCAGAAGATCGCAAATAAATGGCAAATTTCGTCCAAAAATCGCGATAAAAATGGCAAATTTCGTCAAAAGATCGCGAAAAAGCCGAAAATTTCGTCAAAAGATCGCGAAAAAGCAGAAAAATTGTGTCCAAAGATCGCGAAAAAAGCAAAATTTTGTCAAAAGATCGCGAAAAAGCGTCAAATTTCCTCAAAAGACCGCGAAAAAGCGGCAAATTTTGTTAAAAGATCGCGAAAAAGCGGTAAATGTCACCAAAAGATTGCAAAAAAACTACAAATATCGTCAGAAGATCGCAAATTTCGTCCAAAGATCGCGAAAAAAACTACAAATATCATCAGAAGATCGCGAAAAAACGGTAAATTTCGTCAATAGATCGCGAAAAAACGGTAGATTTCGTCAATAGATCGCGAAAAAACGGTACATTTCCTCAATAGATCGCGAAAAAGCGGCACATTTCATCAAAAGATCGCGAAGAAACTGCAAATTTTGTCAAAAGATCACGAAAAAGCGGCAAATTCCGTCAAAATGGCGAGAAAAATACATGTATTTAGTGCTTTTAGTGTATCCTCCCCTTCCCCCTTCTTTTGTAACCTTTCAGAAAATTTGCTGTGAATTTCAAATTTTTTTTTTTTACTCAGAATCGCTCCTGATTCAGAATTCACATTAAGCTGGCTGTAGGTCCTGGCCCAATTAGCCCGTGTGACCAAAAATAACTAACCATTGTGATTTTCACTAAGTTTTTCATATTTTTTGCTAAAAAATCTATTAAAATTATGACACACAAAAACCCTATTCTTAATTAAATTATTTCATTTTCAGGAGCGGTCATGATTCTGATAAGTCGAGCATTTCATATGACCTACACTCAATGTTTTAAGGGCTGTGTGTAATTTAGCTATTTTTATTTTCACTCCTGTAATGTAGTATACAGGTTTGTGTGCTTGTCTCCATTTGCCTGGAAATCAGACCTTGGTTTTATTTCTTAAAGTATCTTTTACGGATAAAGTGTGGTAAAATTTTTTGTTTGCGCGTGGTTTCAGTCTTTTTGCTTTTTTGCAATTCTCATCCCTGGATCAGGCATCATGTAACTCTACGATGGACATGTTACATTTCTGTATTGATGTTGTTAAACTCGCATCGGCTCGTAACGCACATTCATACTTCTCGAAAGAGTCATATTCATTGGAAATGACCTCGTAATTTATCTGCTTCTCTCAAATTCTTATATCGGGCCGATAGATTTTTTTTATCGGCCCGGCCCGGCCCTGCAGGCCCGTTCAATTTTTTTGCCGGCCCGGCCCGTTTATTTTGTCTGTCCGCCCGGCCCATTGAAAAAATTGTCCTAATTCTCCCGGCCCATTTGAAAATTGTCCTGCATTCCGCCGGCCCGGCCCGCGGGCTGGGTACGGGCCTCGGGCCAAGCCCGGGCCCGTGCAGACCTCTAAGGCCCCTTCACAAAATTCCTTTTCATGAAACAGGCCCCTTCACAAAATTCTTTTTCATAAAACAGGCCCCTTCACAAAATTCTTTTTCATAAAACAGACCCAACCCCTTCACAAAATTTCATTCCATAAAAACATACTCTGCATTAATTATTTTTATTTTGTTAGGTTTTAAAATGTGTAATTTGCAACCAAAACAAGTTAACCTAAAAGGAAAACTTTAGCAGAAGGACTTAAAGAAGTTATTATTAATAAATGCTTGGTTTGAATTTGATTAACAGAAATTCATCTTTTGTTACAAAATGTTATTTTTCACAAAAATATAAATTTCACAAAGTAACTTTTACTTTTCACAAAATGGGCCCCAAGTAAAAAAACCTGGATCAACCCCTTGCAATAGATATTTGACAAACCTGTTAAAATCGAAAGCGCCTGGTCTCTGGCCCTTTAATTTGTGGGCATGAGTGTATTTTTATAAATGAATATTGAAAAAGAAAGAAAACTACAAAATAATTCTATTATTACATCTGAAAAGCATTTGATGGTAAAAATTGTCACATTTAAAACAAAATGTGCATTTCCATGTATTTTTTAACAGTACATGAAACATTGATAATAACAGTATATAAATGGAAGTTTAATTGTCTATTAAGTTTCTACATTTGCAGCCATTTTTTCCCCCACCACACGCATCTGGATGGGTGTTGACGAGCATAGCTCATAGGGGGCAGAATCTCCTAGTCTTGTTTAAAAAGTTTTTGAACATCATCAGCACTGATGCCAGCATAATAGTTTGCAGTGAAAATGAATATCCTTTATCTAAATTGAAATTAAATTTTAGGAAAGGAATCAAAAATTGAAAGAGAGCCCTTGAAACATAGTTTCAGGATACTATTCACTGTTTCCTAATTACTTGTATTTGGTACTAAAAACCATTGTGTTAAATTATCCTGGATAATTAAAGTCATCTTTTAGTTTTTCAGCTCACTGAATTAGTATTAAAGCTGGTTTTGTTATATAAAAAATCTTGCAGTTATGTTTTGAAAGTTTAATTTCTACTTAATTAAACATGTTTTCAAAATGTTTAGTCATGTAAAATTTATGTGATATGTATGTATATTCATTAACATTTTTGATATGTATTTTATTATTGCATTCTAAAATGAACTAATATTTTGTATATTTATTTAACATATTTATAGCATTTTCTTTCTTTCTTTCTTTCTTTCTTTTTTCTTTTTTTATAGCAACATACAACAATTCTCTTGCTATTTCAAACAGTTGCCTTCATTAGAACATAAAAATCATAAGAATGGAAAGAAAAATAACCATATCAAAAAAGCAAATAGCACAGGAGATGAAATGTGAGAAAAATATTTCCTTTTATATTTTCTTCTGTTTAAAAAACTTTTTATTGCAATTTTTTAAAAGAAACATTATTGTTTTTTTTTTTTTTTTTTTTCCCACCATTTATTTATTTTTGAAATGAGAAATATTTGTTATTTGTTAGAAAGCACTGGGGTTTTACTCTCTCCAACAATTGTGTGGTATATTCATTTGAATCTCTCCCAGTCATCTATAATTTTTATGTATTTATTTATTGAATTACAAAACTAAGATTGCAAACTGTGATAGAATTTGGTGTCTTAATTTGAAATAACATGGATTATGTTAATATTATTAGTAATTAAATTACAGATTTGTAAATGATATTTCAAATATTATAAAGTTGTTTTCTGTATTAAATCTACTGTAATCACAGATTTATTAATCAGTATTGTTTTGAAAAGATCTTTATAGGGTGTCCCAAAAAGATTAGAACATGCTTAAATTATTTACCTGTTGGAGATACATAGGCAATGTAAATCGCAAAAGTGTTCAACATAAGGTAGGAATTATGATTGTGTTTAGGGGAAAAACCTGCCATTATTTTTCAAAAAGTTACACTTTTTAAATTTTTATACAGTCCTTGAATCCTATAAGTTATATTTTAAAAAATTGTATCTATATTTTGACTAGTAAAACAATAAAAGTTCCTTTCAATGACAACCAAAGTTCACCTAGTTTTGATGCTTTGCATTTTGTGAAATTTCACAGCTTTCTGACACTAATATTGAGCAGATGATTCTGTCTGATGTGCCGGAAAGCTCTGAAATTTAACAAAATTCAGTTTATCATAACTCGGTGAATTTTAGACATAGAAGAAAGAAACTTTTACTGTTTAACTTGTCAGAGCATCGAGAAAAAATTTCTATATAAAACTTATTGTATCCAGGGATTGTATAAAAATTAAAAAAGTTTAACCTTTTGAAAATAAATGGTTGGATTACTTCATCAATATACTATTAATTTCTAACTTATTTGAACACTTTTGCAAATTTACATTGCCTATTTATTTTTAACAAGTAAAAAAGCACATTTCAATCATTTTGGGACACCCTATAGACTGGAATTGTACAGCCTGTTATAATTTTAATTAATATAATTTCTGATAAAGTTTTGTGGCTTTTTGACACATATGATAGTGTTGGATCAGAACTCATGCTTCAAAAAATTTTTTAATGCTGTGATGTAAATAAAAGTATTTTATGCCCTTTTAAATTAACTTTAAATAGTGTGTGATCGTAACTTGCGTACTATTTCATTTTAGTAATTCCAAAGGATTGCATTTTGCATCCTTTAGATTGCAAAGGTTGCAATCCAAAAGATTGCAACTTTATGCATGTTGAACCACACAACATGCATAAATTTCTTTAAGTTCAGTATTAGCAGAGAAAATAATAAAATTAAATTGTATATTACTTAATGATGATCTGAAAGACAATACAATTGAAAGCTGCAATGAAGAAACTTTAATTGCAATAAATCCATCTTTATTAATTCATCAAGGCAATAGAGGAAGGGTTTTTAGAATTAAATTTTAGTCACTGCACATAATTGAAAAATTCCACACATTAGAATCTTTTGTAGATTCCGAAATTATTAAAGCTACGGCTAGCAGTCATTCATTGAGATTCTCTTGATAACAAAAACTTTATATAAAAGATTAGTTCTGAGATTTTTAATAATTAAATCCAGAAAATTAAATTTATAATAAAAGTGACATCACTTTCGGAAAGGATGGAACTCTTTAAAACAGGGCTGTCCAACACAGAACCCGGGTGGCATGGCGCCCTTTGAAGAATTTCTTGGCACCCTTTTGAATGTTTCCTTTTATTTTTATTTTCTTCTTGTTCATTAATTGTTTTGGTGTTTGTTTTTTTGTTTATTTTTTACTCACTTTCAACAGGTATTATTTCTCATTCAAAGTTCTAGATTAAAGGAAAAAATTCGAAATAAAAATATAAGTAAATTGTAACAAATAATAAGTTTTAAAAATTAGATAATCAGTGAATAATATGTTAGGAATATGCAACCCTAGTCTTGTCACTGTACACATATTTATAAATTCCTGTTAAATATTTCCTTTTAATTAAATCTATAAACCCACTTACCTTTATTTAAATAGCTTATTTATTCTTCCTTTCATCTCTATTCATCTTTCATTATTAAAGTTAAATTCATTATTAAAGATTCATATTAAACTCTTTTTATTAGTTTATTATGTAACTTATTAAAATAGTTTTCCAGCCAACTGCATTTTCTTAACTTGTACTTTCGTCTATTTAGAAAACGTATTTGTTTACGTCCATATCGCAATATCTTTTTTTTCCGTCTTTGGCTTCAAAGTAGTTTTCCTTGCCTTTACTAGAGGATGTTAGCGGTTTGGTACGATCATGATTTGCTTATGCAAATCTGATGACATCGCTTTGAAACTTTTGGAAGCATGTTCATGAGGCCATGAGGGAGCGTTGTTATACGATGCGTAGTAGGCTGTTTTTCGTTCACCCGTGATAGATATATGCTCGGATGTCTGGACGTTTGTGGCATTTGTTCTGTTTGAGTTTAAGAGGATGTAGCAGCGTTTTAATTAAAGAGCTTTGCTCGGCCAGTTTCTGTTTATGTCATGTATTGGTTGTTCCTTGAACGTCATTGTCTGCAATGAGTAATTCAACGTATTATTTTTTCTGCTTGATATAATTTCTTCATTGTATATAAATTTAAGTCTTAGTCTATGTGTTATTATTTCTTGAATATGTGTAAGAAGAATTGGAAATAGATCCGTATAATTAATTATTGAATTTGAGAGACATTTCAAGTAAACGGAGAATCAGCTTGGACTTTGTTGGTTGTATTATCAAAATGGTGAAATGCCTATGCCTTATTTTCGTTCTTCATTTTCTATGGAAACTTCTGAAGTGGTCACACATGCACTATTGATGTATGGTGTGATATTCTTCTTAGTCATCAGTTCGAAAATTCAGACATAAAAAATATTGTGAATTTCTGTAAATAGTCACTGAAAAAAATCAATTTCATCAGCTGTTTGCAGAAAAAAACACCAATTTTGTCAAAGGATCGTGGAAAAAATACTAATTTTATCAAAGGATTGCTGAAAAAAATGTTGGTTAATGGATAGTGGATAAAACGTGAATTTTGTCAAAAGAATGTGGGGAAAATGCAAATTTCGCCAAGGAATCGCAAAAAAAGTACATTTCTTCAGAGGATCATGGTAAAAATGCAAATTTCGTTAAGGAATCACCAAAAAACATGAATTTCTTCAAAGGATTTTGGAAAAAACAGAAATTTTAGTCAAAGGATCGCGTGAAAACACAAATTTTGCCAAAAGATCACGGGAATTTTCTCAAAGGATCAAGGAAAAGATGCAAATTTCATGAAAGGATTGCAAAAAAAAAATAAAAATTTCATAATTGAAAAAAAAAAAAAAAAAAAAAAAAAAAAAATGCAAATTTCACAAAAGGTCGTGAAAAAAAATGCAACTTTTGGCAAATGATCATAAAAAAAATGAAAATTCGTCAATGGATCACAAAAAAAAAAATTAAAAAAAATAAAAAATAAAAAAATAAATAGATAAAAGAAAAAAAAGATCTGGTTGATCTGTAAAAGGATCGCGAAAAAAACGGAAAGATCCTTAAGGGATTGTGAAAAAACTCGAATGAATTTTGTGAAAGATCGCGGGGGGGGGGGGGGAGCAAATTTCGTCAATGGATCACAAAAAAATAAATAAATAAATAAAAAATAAAAAAATAAATAGATAAAAGAAAAAAAAGAAATTTCATCAAAGGATCGCGAAAAAAATGCAAATTTTGTCAAAGGATCATGAAAAAAAATGCAAATTTCATCGAAGGATCGCAGAAAAAAATTACAAATGATCGCAGGAAAAACTTATTTTGCCAAAGAATCGTAGAAAAAAACATGAATTTCATCAAAGTGCTGCGGAAAAAATGCATAATTAGTGCCGGGAGGGTATTTCCCCCATCTCCCTTCTGCTGTAACCTTTCAGAAAATTTGCTGTGAATTTCAGAAATTTCTTTTTTACACAGAATCAGCCCTACTGTTATATATTGATTTATTGTTTTATATAATTTCACAAATATTCCTAAAATATGTCATTTTTCTCCTATAAAACTCACATTTTTATTTCCAAAATTGAATATAAACCCTGATTTATTCATATAGTGTTCAGGATAAAATTGTCTATTAACCAATTATCTTAGTTCCCATGCTTTCTCATGTGCTCATAAAACAAGGGAAGACAAAATCAGATTTCATTGTGGGTAAGCACTACCAATATCACGAACCTTAAAAGTAGAAGGTTTGAGGTTAAACATTTATCTTTTAAAGAAAGGTAAGGATCAAACCAGTATGTATTCGTAGATGAGTACTACAAATAAGTCTCTAAACACACCAGTTCAAAATATGTTTTTTGAATAGTATTGCCTTACTTTTTTAACAGTGTTCTTTTTATTAATTCTCCCCCCCCCCCCTCCCACTACTCTTACAGTGTTTTATAAAAAAAAAAAAAAACTACAGATTAATATCTGATTCTGCTATTAAAATATTTGTAAAAGCATATTAAAGCCTTTAAATATTTTGAAATGCGTTTTTCACTTTTTCATGTCAACTCATGATTTTGTGAAAAATAAGAGTTAATTGACTGAAGGTACAAGCTGTCTTCGCTACACTAGCATCCTCGACCTGAGCTTTACAGAAAATTCCAATTTTGTTTGCATTATAAATGAGTTTTTTATTGTTGTTGTTGTTGTTGCTGATTGTTTTTTCTCATATGTAACTGAAATATAAGATGTTATCATGATTGCATATGTATAGCTGAAAATTATCTTTTCACTTATTTGTTATTTAATTATAATTTTGTTTGTTCAAATGCTATTATGTTAAAAATCGATATATTATCGGCATTGATATAATTAATATAAGTAGTACATAACATGGTATTGTGTATTCCTTACATTTTAATTACATTTGACATGAAATATAAATTTTACTTACAATGCAAGTTAATTTCAAGTAGATATAAGCTTTGTTCTTAAAAAATGATAAAATTAAATTAAAATTTTACAAAAAAAATAATGGTAACAACTTTTGATTTTATTTATACCAAATGGGTTATATAGCTGAATCTTTTAAAAATTTATCTTTAATTAAATCAATGTGTCCTGCTTATTTTCTTTAAAAAACACAACTACAATTTTAACAAAAAGTTCCTTTGTTTATATTGATGATAAATAAAGTCCATATTTAGAAATGAAACGTAAAGCTCCATAGATGAGTAAAACCTGCTGACTTGATCCCACAGAGTTCTAATACAATACCTCTATCTCTTAACTCCGTGCCTTGATAGACTCCTAAAGGAAAACGGTGATACGTTCTTTATTTAGATTCATTCATTGAAAAAAAAAACCTTTAACGCATTGAATATTTAAATTTAATGTTTTGTGAAATATTCATGAAATTATGTTTCACTTTGCTAATTATTATTATTGTTGCAATAAATACCGCTGTTTGTTTTGTCTAATTGTTAACGCAGATCAACATTCTGTCATTTTTGACGGGATTATACACTATTACTATATAGAATGTATACTAATCTATAAATAAATACAGGGCTGTGCAAAAGAATTGGAGTTTATATTTGGCTATGGACGGTAATGGCTAAAATCAGTTTTTCAATTGTGTTATGCATTTTCTAAAATGTTTGCTTAAGTGTATTATTTACCTAAATAACGAAGATTTAAGTATTCTGGAAGTTTTTTAAATTATTTCGTAATCGATGCTTGATGCATGAGTTTTCTTGAATAGATTGTTAGAATTCTATTTCATCTCTTTTCATAAAGTAAAGGCTCTTTTCTGAGAACAGTTTTTTCTTATAAATATATGCTTTCTGATAAAATGAATAGACATTCTTTTAAAAGGAGATACAAAAATCTAAATGTTTTATTAAATACTAGCCGCCCATGGCGACCAGCTTGGTCTCCCTTAAATATATGCTGAGCATTGTATCATGTTACTTTTATTCATAATTTAATTTACTTGCTGAATCTTTTGCCAAATTGGAAGATTCTGATAGACAAATCAAGGACTTGGTATTATTATGTTAGCAAGACTAAGCATAGATGATAGATTGCCAAACATTGTTCCCGTCACATTTTTTTTTCGTATTTCATTATTTCATTTAAAATGTAATCCTTTCGTAAAAGAAAGGAAAAATAATAAATAATACCGTAAGCAAAGCAGTCACTCTTGTGACCATAGTTTTGACTCTAGAAGAAAAGGGCTGCCGGGCGGAAATTTTTCAAAAAGGGGAACACTATTCTAAAAAAGGGTACATTTTTCAAAAAGGGAGCAAACACTATTCTAAAAAAGGGTACATTTTTTCCAAAAGGGAACACTATTCTAAAAAAGGGCACTTTTGTACCTTGTTCGCAAAAAATATTTTGATCTGGTTTGTTTATAGTCCCTAGAATTTGCGATATTTTCCTGGGATCAATTGAATTACCACGGGGATCATAGGCAGTGTTACAAAGGGATGCCGGGCGCATCAGAAGGGTTTAAAAGGGCTGCCGGGTGCAAAAAAGAAATTAAAAGGGCCGCCGGGCACTGCGCCCTGCTAAAGCGGCTTACTGTCAACACTAGACCAGTCTTTAAAGCTTGGCTTAGCAGTATCTGACCAAATTAATATCCATTGTACCTCTTAATTTTTTAATTAGAAATATAATTTATGTATTTTACATTTTCTCATCATTTGTATGATAAATCTGCATAATTATTTTTATTCCAATTTTTATTGCACTAAGGGTTTTTTTTTTTTTCTCCCATTTCTTAGGCTGCTTGCTGAAGAATTAAGGAAAACACTTATATCACTTCGTCAGGGTAGTAAGAGTGCTATATCTCCAGAGTCTTTGTTTGCTGTTATTTGGAAAGTTGTTCCACGATTTAGGTATCATATAATTACTATTGTTGTTTTATTATGACTGTTTTAAATATGTAATTTGTCTGATAAAGATTAAAAAAAAAAGAACTTGCCAGTATATTTAAAAATAACTTTTTTTAACACTTTCCAACATAATTGAAAATTGTTTATGACTTCTGTTCATTTGTCCGTCCATCCATCTGTCTGCTTTCTAAATTGTAACTCTCATAAAAATGTATTTTTTCTATGTAATTTATATATGTTATTGAGATTTACCATGACATGTTCTGTATAGAAAATGAAATATGTAGCACTTATAGTTTGTTTACAAAAGCACTCAAAAGAATTCTGGGTTGTTTACAGGATCCCTCAAAAGAATTCTGATATACTATGATTATGGGAAATCTATTGCAGAGTATTTTAATGTTATACTATTTCAAACATACTGAAATTGTATGCATGTATGAGGTGCAGTAAAACATGCTTTCTATAGAACTCGCCTTGCCCGGGGCCCATTATAATAATCTTAAATAAAACTCAAGTTTGTATGATTTTATATCTTTTGAAAATCTTTAAATTAACCTAGTTCCGGGAGCCCCATTGACTTCCGAACGAACCTGGGATTTGGATCCCTGCTACCTAAAGCAGTATGCACCGGAAGTGCTTTGCACGTGCTGGAGACAATCAAAAACAAAGTTGAGTGAGCCAGACCTCGTAGTAATCCAATCTATACAACCCCAAAAAAGAATGCACCATTAATGTTCGAAAATGTTGGTAACTAAAGCCTAAGATAAATTTCGTAATACAGAAAATAGCCGAATTGTCATCTAAGTTGAATGAACCAAATTCCATTGAAATTATGCCCTTAGAACCCCAAGGTAAGAATGCGCCTTCCAAGCGGTAGGAGGTGCTCCCTCCTGTAAATTTCAAAAAATTACTTTTAACATTAACATATTTAATAAATGGATGGAATCCATTGCCGAATAAATGCCTTTAAAGTAACGTGATTTTTAATTTACGACTGTAGTGAGTAAATGTAAGTTTTTGCCGAAAAAGTAGAATAATGTTTGAAAAAAGACCCAGGACCGGGTCGTGGAGGCCAGGATCTTAACTGGAATATAGTTGGTAGTTTTAAAGTAGCTGGAGGACGCTAAAACTATGTTAAGAAAATTGTAACAAAATGGGATAGTTTCTCAAGAAGCTGCAACAAAGGCCCCAAGAAGGAGATTAATATTCAAAATTGGTGGTAGCTGAAGGCTGAGAAACATTTTTGTCATTCATGTAGTAGCTAGAAGACCTAAGAAATTGTTAGAAAAGAAAAAGCTAGTGAATTGGACCATTTTTAAGAGAGCTATAACAAAGGATCCAAAAGGGGCCAACTGATAGTTAAAATTAGGGTCTTAACGCAAAAACGTGTTAAATGGTCTCAGTTTTTAGCACTTTAGTTCTTCAATTAGTCAAAATTAAGCATAGGCATGATGTAATCATTAGAAGGAAATTTTTAAAAAAATGGACAAAAAATGGAGGGAAATGCTTACAACAGGGTCCTGAGGTCCCAGTAAAAATTTAAGGGTGTTGTTCTGGGAAGAAGAATCCAAAACTCAACTTTAAAATTTTGCATTGAGAATGCGAGAAAATTAACAGATGAAAAATTCATACTGCACAAAATGTTTAAGGGGCCCTGGATTGGGCCTTACTGGGCAATAGGGGGCCTCAGGGTCTTAACTGGAATGTAGGAACGTAAGAATAACTAAATGGAAAAAGGATTCCAAAAATAACTGTCGGATTCATAGAGGTCAACTTATTACCAATCTATAGTACAAAAGCTTCAAGGGGCCTGGTACCGGGTACTTAACTGGCATGTAGTTTATAAAGATATTTTTTAGTAGTTTTTTAAATAATCGGCGGACGCTAGAACTATGTTAAAGAAAATTGCATGCAATTTGAATCATTTTTTAAAAAGCTACACCAAAGGCCCCAAAAAGGCGATTAATATTCAAAATTGGTTTTGTAGCTGAAGTCTGAACTTTTTTTCATTGTTCATGTAGTAGCTGGAGAATCTAAGAAGTTACACTAGATTAATATTAACACAATTATTCTAATTGGTAAACAAATCATATTAGATGTAAAATTCCAACTGGCCGAAAAATGTCCGGACCAGGATTTGAACCCGGGACCTACTGGCTGAAGCCGCCAGTGCTCTGCCATCTGAGCTATCCCGGACGATTCTGGTCGAACTTTTTCACCCAGCTAACCCAGCTTTACATATAATATGATTTGTTTACCAATTAGAATAATTGTGTTAATATTAATCTAGTGTAATTTCGTATCCAGCAATTTCTGGAGTTCCATTACCTGAGATTTATTCTGTTGAGCTGAACCAGGTTTCAGACCAGATGCTGTAATCATCATGGTTAGCTGAATGAAAAAGTTCGATCAGAATCGTCCGGGATAGCTCAGATGGCAGAGCACTGGCGGCTTCAGCCAGTAGGTCCCGTGTTCGAATCCTGGTCCGGACATTTTTCGCCTAGTTGGAATTTTACATCTAATAATCTGAGAAGTAGTTAGGAAAAAAAAAGCTAGTGAATCGGACCATTTTTAAGGGAGCTATAATAGGAGGCCCAAAAGGGGCCAACTGATAGTTAAAAGCAGGGCCATAACATGGAAACATGTTAAAATGTCTTACTTAACACTTTAGATCTACAATTAGTCAAAATTAAGCATAGGGTATGAATTATTCGTTACAATAATTTAAAGAAATGCACAAAAAATTGTGTAAATGCTTTTAAAAAGGCCCTAGGGCCCCAATAAAAATATGAGGGTGTTGGTCCTGTAAGAAGAGTCCAAGACTCAACTTTAAAATTACGCACTGAGAAAGTGAGAAAATTAGGGTGTGAAATATGCATGGCACACTAAAAGTTCAAGGGCCTTGCACTAGGACCATAGTGGGCCCCAGGGTCTTAACTGAAATGTAGAAACGTGAGAATAACTAAGTGGAAAAGGGTTCCAAAAATGAAGATTGGATTAAGAGAGGGCAATTTAATAACAATTTATGGTACAAAAAGTTCAAGAGGACCTGTGCCGGGCCCCAAGGGACCAGGGACTTAATTGGAAGGAAATTGGGTATAAAGATATTTGATAGTACTTTTTTAAATAATCGACAGGCATTAGAACTATGTTAAAGAAAATTGCAAGCAATCTGGATCATTTTTAAAGAAGCTGCACCAAGGGCCCCAAGAAGGCGGTTAATATTCAAAATTGGTGGTAGCTGAAGTCTGAGAAATTTTTTTGTTGTTCATCTAGTAGCTGGTGGACCTAAGAAGTTGTTAGAAAAAAAAAAAAAAAAAGCTAGTGAATCGGACCATTTTTAAGGGAGCTATAACAAAGGATCCGAAGGGGGGGCCAACTGATAGTTAAGATGTTAAGTGATGGTCTTAACATAAAAACGTGTTAAATGGTCCAAGCTCTTATCACTTAAGTTCTTCAATTAGTCAAAATTGAGCATAGGTATGAAGTAGTCATTAGAATGAAATTTTAAAGAAATGGACAAAAAAGGAAGGGAAATGTTTAAACAGGGCCTAAGGTCCTAGTAAAAATTGAAAGGTGTTGGCCCGGGAAGAAGAAGACCAAGACTCAACTTTAAAATTATGCACTGAGAAGGTGAGAAAATTAGGGGGTGAAATATGCATGGCGCACAAAAAGTTCAAGGGTCTTGGACCAGGACCATAGTGGGCCCCAGGTTCTTAACTGAAATGTAGGAACGTGAGAATAACTAAATGAAAAGGGTTCCAAAAATGAAGATTGGATTAAGAGAAGAGAGGGCAATTTAATAACAATTTATGCTACAAAAACTTCAAGGGGCCAGGGGTTTAAGTGGCACATAGTTGGTTATAAAGATACTTTTTAGTACTTTTTAAAACAATCGATGGACATTAGAGCTATGTTAAAGAAAATTGCAAGCAATCCGGATTATTTTTTAAAGAAGCTGCACCAAGTGCCTCAAGAAGTTGATTAATATTCAAAATTGGTGGTAGCTGAAGTCTGATAAATTTTTTTGTTGCTCATGTAGTAGCTGGGGGACCTAAGAAGTTGTTAAAAAAAAAAAAAAGCTTGTGAATTGAACCATTTTTAAGGGAGCTATAATTGGGGGCCCAAAAAGGGCCAACTGACAGTTAAAAACAAGGTCTTAACATGAAAACATGTTAAAATGTCTTAGTATTTAGTGCTTTAGGTCTTCAATTAGTCAAAATTAAGCATAGGGTGTGAATTATTCGTTAGAATAATATTTTAAAGAAATGCACAAAAGATTTAATAAATGTTTAAAAAAGGGCCCTAGGGCCCCAATAAAAATATGAGAATGTTGGTCCAGGAAAAAGAGTCCAAAATACAACTTCAAAATTATGCACTGAGAAGGTGAGAAAATTAAGGGGTGAAAAATGCTTGGTGCACAAAAAGTTCAAGGGGTCCCATTGTCTTATATGGAATGTATAAATGTGAGCATAACTAAATGGAAAAAGGATCCCAAAAATGAAGATCGGATTAAAAGAAAGCAATTTATTAAAAATTTATTTGCACAAAAACTTCAAGGGGTCCCAAGGGTGCAGGGTCATAACTAGAAAGTAGAAATAGCGAGAATAACTAAATGGAGAAAGGTCCCCTAAAATGAAGAAGATTGGATTAAAAGGAGGCAAGCTATTAACAATTTAGTGCATAAAAAGGGGGCCCAAAGGCCCTGGCCCTTAAAAATCTCAGCCTCAGGCACATCAGGACCCATCTTGGGCTACCCTCACCTAAATTTTCAGACTTCTACGTGTGGCAGATTTCGCTAGCCATCGCAGACAGACACACAACACACACACATAGCGATTTGTTCTTTTATTAGTATAGATATGGAGTGCAAAGCAAGTATCATTCATTTATAGGGTCACACGAAGTAATTCTTCTACAAGGTTCTCGGTAATCATTGTTACTAGTCCTTCTTCGCTAATGACATTTTGAGCCTCGCACCGCACATCATTAAGCCTATCTCGGCTTAGTCTTTTCTGTTCATCTTCTCCAACTGAAGTCTCAAAGCCATTTGAAATGTGCATGCGCCAGTTGGTATTGCCAATTCATTTTGTTTTTTCCATTTGACACACACACTGTAGGAAGCATTATTCTCTTATTTCATTTTGCATATCAAAATTGCTTTTATAATTATAGTTTTTCTCATTTGTTTTCTTGAAGTTTCATCATTGTTTTGTTTAACTAATCAATTTAAATTTTAACATGATCGTACTTTTCTTTCCCTATAGACCTGGTATTTATGTTAAATTCGTTAAAAATCAGATCAAAACTGAGTTTGATGAAGCTACTATCACGATGTATAAACAGCAAAAATTTATCTTCCGGCAGTCTTGGGCTTTAGTGCCTGATGTTGGAGTGCTGAAGTTTAAAAAGATGTTCTTGAGGCTTTTTTTTAAAGGTTATGTGGTCTATATTTGATGCCATATTTTTAAATAACATTTTAAATGCAGGTTCAATTAATCAATTTAAAAAAAATATTCAATTATTTAAGTTTTCACTGAAAAGGATTTCATACCCATGAATATGGTGACCAAGAGTAGAATTTATAATTTGCCTTCCTTCCTTTGGATTGATAAAATAAATAAGATTTATTCCACCATCAAGAGTTCTTTATTCCAGTCTATGTGTTTATTGTGTTTTCCATGAGACTACACTCAAACAACTTCCTTCTCTTACGGGCCTGCTTCAAGACGAAAATGTACAGCAAGATGGCAACGCAAGAGATCTGAGTAGCAAACGAAATAGGTCGATAGTTGTATATTTGTATAAAAAAAAACGTGCTAGAAATTTCCGTTTTAGAATATTTTGTTGAGCAATTTGTGGCTTATTTTAGATATTTGATTTATACATTCAATAATTAAACAGAGAAGGGTCATTAAACAGGTGCTTTTTTTTCTCCTTTGATTTAAAATATTTTCAAATACATTTGATTCGCCGTTTTTATTGGAGATTTTAACTTGAAATATACATTTATGGTAGAAAAAAATCATACATTAAAATTAGCAACTTTATCATGAAAAAATAAAAATACAAAAATAGTTAAAGAATTGGGATTCAAGGTATTTTTCGGAGAGTTTAACTTGAAACATAAATTTATGACAGGAGATATCATGTATTAAAATAATACAATTTTAGCAGATAATAATTAAATTTCCCTTTAAAAATAAATACGTCTTAATTTAAAAGTATAAATTTCAGGATTGATATTATATAAAATCAAAAATAAAGATATTAATTTTTTTAGACAATTAAAGCAAAATTTCTATTTATCAATTAAAATTTTATTTTTAGAATGAGATTGCCCGAATAAAGTGTATAAGTACATGATGTAGGCAGATAGTGGTAAAATAAAGCTCCAGGAAATGTTATTATTTCTAATTGTAAATGCTTTTCAAATTTTTAAAAACTAATTAATCAGAATTGTAAAAATACTTTCCTAAAATTCCCAGAGCCCAAAACATTTATTGTACAACTCACTATTGAAAAGACTGAAATTTTAAGTCTGAATTTCATAAGTAAATGCAAGTGTGGAAGCCAACGTTGCTATATATTTAAGGAAGCAGTTTACCTTTTCAACATTTTTTTTAAAAATTTAAATAAATGATTCAAATGGTGCAATAAGTCACTGCATTTCAATGTTAAACTAAAAGTACATTTTAAAAAAATGTTTTTTAACTGCTTATTTAGTTAAAAATTTAAAATAGTTTAAAACATTTTGAATTTTTTTTAAATGCTACTTTTTTAATAAATATTAATATTTTTGCCCATGTTTTAAAAAAAGATTTTCAAATGTGTATTACGCAAGACTGAGCATAGAGTTTTAGATAAATCAAATATTACATTTAATATAATTTTTTTACTGATATATATAGTGTAAAACAGTGAAATCTAATACACCTGCATATACTTACTTTTATTAAAATAAATAAATAAATAAAACCATGAAGGACAATTCCATGCTCATATTTTTCACACAATTGAATGCTCATGTTTTTCACATATATAATAAAGAACATGTACAAAAAAGTTTAAATCTATATCTGAAATACAAAAAAAAAAGGCCTTAGCATTTTTAAAACATGAAAGTGAAAAATCATTTAAAGTGTGTTGTTTCTGGTTAATTGCGCTGGGTGTATTAATGAAATTTACAATACCTGGCGTTATAATCGCCGTATGGGTAAAAATGAGGTGTCACAATATTCGTAATTAAATAGGCTTCCATTTAATTTTTTTAAAATTGATTTTTTGGGTTAATTTTCAGGTGAACGGTCCCCTTAAGTTATGTGTTTGTCAGGAATTGCGAATATAATAATAAAATAAATAACTATACAAAAGTCAAGAATGACAACAGAAAACTCTCTTCGAATAAAATAAAATCGCATGTATTAACAAACATGTAACAGTCGTTGATAAGTTTCCAGATATTTCAACTTCCTTAATACTTGTCTGTTTAAGTGAGATTAATTTTTTATGCAATATTAAATACCATATATTTTTTAAATTATTTTAAGTATGTGCTTACTGATAGTGAAAATTGTTATTTTAGTTGTAACACCTACCAACAGAATGTGTATTTTAAGTTATACATACATTTAGAAAATTAAAATTTTTATTGACAAATAGAATTTTTGTTTTAATTAATTAAAAAATATAACATTTTTATTTATGAGTTTATGTAATATCAATCCTGATATTTATAATTTTAAATTAAGGCATTTTAATTTAAGAAATTTTTAAAGGGAACTTTGTCATAAATGTACATTTCAAGTTAAAATCTTAGATAAAAACCGCGATTCAAATGTTTTTTAATATATTTTAAATCAAAGGGCAAAAAAAAGAAAAAAAAAAAAAAAAAAAAAAGGAAAAAGAAAGTACGTACCTGTTTACCCTTCGAAGTTTAATTATTGAATGTATAATTCAAACAGACATAACAAAATATTACTAAACAGAAATTTATAGCACTGTTTCTGATGCATACATACAACTATTCAACTTGGTTCGTTTGCTAACTCAGATCTCTTGCGTGACTCATCTTATTCTTGAAGCAGGCCCGTAGAGAAGAAAGTTGTTTCGCGACGGCCCATCCAATTCCATCCAATTATTTATATTTTCTCTTCATTTTTAATTGACCAAAAAGAACAAAGCATGACATTCTGGATTATTGCTTTGTAGCAGTTAACCTAATTGTCTAAGAATATATAAAGGTATTGAAGCTGCAGAGCTAATAATTTTAAATTATACCGCATATATAACTTTAGTTCATTGTCACAAGGATACAGATTTTGGTGAGTTTCTACATAGCTGTGCAAAGAGGCAAATTTGGAAACTGAGTTCACAAGTTGTTTTTTTTCTCAAAACATTTTCCAAAATGATATCTCTTCATTCAAAGGACATGCAATGATGGGACTTTGGTGAAATATTGTTGAAAAATTATTTTGTAGAACTAATTTTACATTTTTAATTTTTACCATTGTTGGTTTATTAAAAGAAAATAATTCAATTTCAGCAAAAAGTAATCGAACCAATGATCAACTCAATTTAAAAAATTGATTGCATCTAAGCACTAAGCAAGCACTAACTAGTGGAAATTGATTTATGAAACTATGATTTTTTAACAAAAACTTCTATAATATTCATTAAAAATGAACGACATTTTATGGGAGATACATAGTATGTATAACAAATGAATTACAAAAATAAAATTTCATACATAATATTAAACAAAAACAAAAAGTCAAAAAGTAGATTTTCGTAATTAGCAAACATGGAAATTGATTTATGAAATATCACATTTCTTTGGCTATTCCGAAGTAATAGGACGAAAATTTGCATAAAACAAGGTAGCGTGACATGCACAGTATACATAAAAAACATTATATTTTGGAAGCAATACGTTTCAGTTATACTTTTCGTGATGGGTAAACAAAAGATGTTGTCTGAGGAAAAAAGAGCTAAAATCAATGCATATATAGGATATGAAAAGTCTGTTCCGGAAATTAGTAAAATTAATTAAAAGATCAGTTGGTGTGACTTATAACTATAGAAAAGATTCAACAAATTATTGCAAAAAATTTAACAAAAATGTAATCCACATTTTTAGTAAGAGAGAGAAAAGGGGGATTCTTCAACTTGCTTCGAAAGCCGAACACACTTCAAAGAAGATTTGTGCAGATCTTCCCTTCCTGTTACTTCTAGAAGAGTTAGGCAAATTTTACTTTCTTCACGAAGCTTGAGATGGTAGAAAATGAAGTCTGGTCCAAAATTACTTCTGCATCACAAGCAGATGCGTTTTCAGTATTGAGAGAAATACATGACAATAGGTGACAATTGGAAGAAAGACATTTTCTTCGACGGTAAAAGATTTAATTTGGATGGCCCGGATGGTATGACGTATTATAGGAGGGATCTCCGACAGTAATCAAAATCTACATTCAGCAGAAATTTTGATGGCGGAAGTTTGATGATTTGGGCAGCGATCGCTTATGATGCCAAAAATGAAATTGTATTTATAAAAGGTCGCAATACTTCTTTTGATTACAGTTTTGTTTTAGAAAATTCACTTCTTCCATTTGCATAGCAATATTACGGTTTAGATTACATCTTCATGCAAGACAATGGAAGTATTCACATTTCAAATGCAATGAAAGATCGGTTTGACGAATAGAATATTGTTCTTTTAGATCATCCACCTATTAGTCCTGATCTGAACACCCTCGAAAACGTTTGGGGACAGCTTGTTCGAATGATTTATGCAAATGGGATTCAGTACACATCACTTATAGAACTGAAAGCTTCAATCTGTCAAAACTGGAAATTAATCGATCAGAAATACATTCAAAATCTTGTTTTATCAATGCCATCTAGAATAAAAGAAAATCTGATGAATAAAAGCAGCTTTACTAACTATTAATTTCAATTAAATGTGATATTTCATAAGTCAATTTCCATGTTTTTATGTTACTAAAATCTAATTTTTGACCTTATGTTTTAGTTTATTAATATGTATGAAATTTTATTTTTCTAAATTATTTATTGTACATAGCATATATAATGTATGAAATTTCATTCGTTTTTAATGAATATTATAGAAGTTCTTGTTAAAAAACCGTAGTTTCATAAATCAATTTCCACCAGTGTATCAATTAATTGACACAGCCTTAATTAAAACCAGTTTTGAATGGTTAAAACCTTTTTTCACCACTGTACTGGTTCCTTTATACAGGGCTGCACAAAACAATTTGATAATCTTTCTGACAATGGACAATAATTGCTAAAATTGGGTTTTCAAATGTGTTATGCTTTTTCTAAATTATTTAAGATATCTTCTTTCACCTTATTCAATGAAGTTCCGTTATACTATTCTGGTAGTGTTGGAAAGTGTTTGATAATCTATGCTTGATACATGTTTTTAGTGGGAGGGGAGTATTAAAAATGTACCAGAATAATTGTTTATCAAATTAATATATATTCCTTTTGTTTTGTTTCACAAATGCATTTTATTTATTTTAAGGGGTTATCAACAACAAGATGCGCATGAGTTTCTTAGATATATGCTGGATAGACTTCATATGGAGCTACTGAATATTTTACCCTATCCTAAAGATAATAATGCTGCTCTTTTCATTGGAGCTAAAGGAAAAGCCACCATAGTAACTACAATTTTTGGTGGTATACTCCAGAATGAAGTTACTTGTCTTGTTTGTGGTACTGAATCCAAAAAGCATGATCCATTTCTTGGTACTTCTTTTTCTCATTTATAATATATGTTTATAAAACTTATTCATTTAATTTATTTATTTGTGATTATTACAATAATAACAAGAAAATACTGTATCTGTGAATAAATTGTTGATATAGCTGTTCAACGATTTGTGTGGAATTTTCACTGTAATAATGGTTTTATACAACAGGATGGTAATTTGGAAAATATCTTTTTGAATTAATTTAGGATAAGAAATGGCTAAATGGGAAATAGCATAAAGCTTTTTTCAGAAATCATTGTATAAGTTGCTGCTCAAAACAAACAGAAGTAATTTTTCCTATAAAGTCCAAATATAATAACTGAATAGCTTATTAGTTTTTTAAAAAATTATAATAATAATACCACAATATTGTTACATCTTTAGTAAATTTAAACTTTAATGGCTGCTGAACCTATCAGCATGATGAAAGTCGAATTATATGTGGTTTATCTAAATAACTAATTAACCTTCCCAATCCATAGACATAAAGTAAAATTTGTCTAAAGTGGAATATTGTCCACTACGGAAAATTTTCTTGGCCGCGATCGATTCCACCTCAGACAGAGTTTTCTGTATTTTTCAGATTTATATTTATGACTCATAAAAATTTCAAAGCGTTTGGATTAAAAGAGCTTTTTTTTTAAATAATAAATGACAGAAATATATATATATAATAATAATTCTGAATCTGTTTTTTTTTCTTCTTTTTTTTGTCAAAAAGTGGAAAAGCATATAACAAACAGCATACATTTTATTCCCAGCCCATGATAATAACCTTAAATATACCTTAAATTTGTATGACTTTATACCTTTAACCCTATTTTTAGGAATTTATATTTTAAAAACAAAAATCTTTCCAAACGTGCCTTGTATTGGACCTCCACAGAATTTATATTTTTAAAAACCTAATGCATCATTTAAAAATAAAATGTATGCTGTTTGTTATATGCCTTTCCACTTTTTGACAAAAAAAAAGAAGAAAAAAAAAACAGATTCAGAATTATTATTATATATATATATATTTCTGTCATTTATTATAAAAAAAAAAAGTTCTTTTAATCCAAACGCTTTGAAATTTTTATGAGTCATAAATATAAACCTGAAAAATACAGAAAACTCTGTCTGAGGTGGAATCGATCGCAACCAAGAAAATTTTCCGTAGTGGACAATATTCCACCTTAGACAAATTTTACTCTATGTCTATGGATTTGCAGGGATTTGAAAATCTTTCTGAGTTAGACAGATTTCTGTCTTACAGAAAGTTTACTGTATTGATATTTAATGGTAAAGGTGTTTGTAAGAAGACTCTCTCCCCCCACCCACACACACACGCATCAGATCATTTAATAGTTTTAAAAAAATAGTTCTTACTGTCCAAAGTCTTTGAAATTGTTATATATTATAAATACAAGGATTTTTGAGGCTTGTGTAAAAAAATACGTAAAAAACATTTAAATAAAAAAAAAAAATTGTAATTTGTAAAAGGTCTGTGTTTTATCACTTTTTTTTCCGTGTTTAATATTAAAAAACAAAATAGTTCTTATTGTTTGAACTTTTTGAAAGTTTTATGAGTTATGAATATAATGTTTCGGTAGCTTGTATATAATTTTTGTCAAAAATATGGATATTTAGTTGTAAAAGTATGAGAAAGAGTCACCCACATATTCATGTTCTGAGTGAAAATTTTGCAGTTTTTATTGTTTTTAAAATACTTCTAATCTTCCGAATGTCTTGAGATTTTTATACTTGATGTAAATTGAGTGTATGAAGGAGTTTGTAAAAAGATTGCGTTAAAATATCGATATTTCGTTACTTTTTGCATAGAAAAAAAGAATTTCCAGTAGGTAACAGTCATGAATTTTTTTGAAAGAATTAATACTTTTGAAAACTACAGTCTACATTTAAGAACTTAATTTTGTTACAACTTAAAATAAATAACTTTATTTCAATTTAAAGACATGTTTCTCTTCAGGGTATAACTGTAGACTTGGGAGTTACTTTCTTTCACAAATTAAAGCCACATAAACTTCATAATAAATTATGTTTTTATGTTAAATATATTGAAGAAAAAAGTTTTATCCCCTCAAATCTTATGTAATGTATCACTTTGTCTCCCCATCTCCATCCCCAATCCTTCTCCTCTTATCGGATTTATTTTTATTAAGTGAATACAGTAAAACTAATCATCCCGGCCAATGTCTGGAATTTTTTTAAAAAAGTTTTTCCATCCTGTACCAGTAGAAAAAGGTAGTTTCCCTAGTCCTTAGTTTTAAGAATTCGGTGAATTTATGTGAAAACACAAAGTTAAAATGCATGAAAACCTGATTACCAGATCAGTATGGAATAATGATTTTTGTCAATACTGAATTTAAATGGAAATTTCTCCAAATTTGCTATATATGGCCAAATATTTCACCATGTTAGGCAAGAAATTGACGTTGGCGGATACTTTTGTGTACTTACATATGTTTGTGATCATCTTATGAATACCAACAAATATAATTTATTAAATATGATGTCAAATTTATATGACTATGTAGTTTTAAGCATATGGGATTTGCAACAATGGTCAGAATAATGAAAGTAAATTTACACAAAACCATGTTCGTTAAAACTCATAAATTGAGATTATGGAATAATCTCTTATTTTTAATCCACTGTCTTGTTTCAAAATCAGAGCCACCATAGAATTGCAAAGTGCTATATCTTAGCCATTTTTTAAGATAGAGGCAAAACAAAAAAATGTTCTGGAATCTTTGTATCAAGGTCTAACATTTGAAGAAGAAATAAAAAATATGAATGATGTAAAAAATAAAAATGATGTTTTTAAAACCTTTGAGGTTGATGAAGAATTCTGAGCAAAATAAAAATCAAATCAAAATCACTGTTTCACATTTCTGAAATTGTGGATTTAAAATTTTTTTGTATGCTTAATTGAGTTCAAAATTTTTAAGTTGCTGCTATTTTGAAACAAAATTCACAGATAAAGTCACAAAAAACAGCACAGCAGCACCACCTATTGAGCGATTTACACCAAAATGTTTAAAATGTCAATTCATGTCAAGGACTAACTGATTCTGAAATTTGATGAAAATTCGTGCATTAGTTCTTGAGATACACCTATAGTGAAAATTCTGAAAAACACAGCATAGCAATGCCACCTGTTGAGCGATTTACACCAAGATGTCAATTCATGTCAAGGATTAACTGATTCTGAAGTTTGGTGAAAATTATTGCATTAGTTCTTGAGATGCAGCTATAATGGAAATTCTGAAAAGTGCAGCATAGCAGCGCCACCTGTTGAGCGATTTGCACCAAAACACAAACTGCGCTAATTCATATCAATGCATACTTGAATCTGAAGTTTGATGAAAATCCAAGCATTAGTTGTTGAGATAGAGCTATTGCGGAAATCGTAAAAAATGCAGTAGAGCAGCGCCACCTGTTGAGTGATTTACACCAAAATGTACAAAACTTCAGTTCATGTCAAGGACTAACTGAATCTGAAGTTTGATGAAAATCCATCCATTAGTTGAGGAGATGAGCTATTGCGGAAATCGTGAAAAAGACTGCATAGCAGTGCCACCTGTTGAGCGATTTACACCAAAAACTAATCAGCACCAATTTATATCAGGGGCTAACTGAATATAAATTTTTATTGGATTCCGTGCGTTAGTTCTTGAGATAGAACACCCACAAAATTTGTGTCACATACAGACAGACATTTTGTAAAAACATGTTTTTTGGAATCCCTGACTCCTAGAATGTGTAAATCCGTTGAAAACCGGAAGTCGAAAATTTTCACAAATCCAATACTTTCTTGTAAAGATAGAAGAAAGTAAAAATGATAGAAAAGAAGCTGATCTCAAGTTATATCCATCTTCTTTATCTTAATTTACCAGCAGCTGCATCTGCAAACCATAAACATAAATTTGCAAAATTCAATTCGCCTAAAATCACATTTTTGCAAAAAAGGCTTTCTTGCTTTATTCATTTCATCTATATAATAAAAGCCTAAGTCATGTGACTGTCATACACGGTTCCGGGTTGACCGCTTCACTTCTTGTATGCCAAGCGGCCAATTTGGTAATTTAATATTAGCCGGGAGCAGGTGATAAATCGCCAAATATTGTAAATATCATGTCATCAGTATTCAGGGTTGGCAAGTTTCTGCCAGAGTGGTTAAAACCGGCATGGCAGAAACTAGTTTCTGCCAGTAAGTGGCAAAAACTGGCAGAAACTCAGAAATAATATTAATAAGAACTTTAATGTGCAATGATTCTTAATTCATACATGTATTTGATGTGTAAACAATTACATTAAAATTAAAGATTATGAATGTTATTCAAAGTTGTAAAAAAGTTTCAAAATTATCATATAAATATACTTTGTGTATAATAATAGGTACTAATTTTTTTTTTTTCACTTGAAAAACAGAAATTTTCAATGGTAGTCTGATGCTGTACAAGTTTAACTATTTTATATTATTGTTTAGAGTTGAATTTTTATTTAAAAGTAAAAAAAGAAATTTACAAAAAAATCTGTGATATTTTAACAAATGTATTTTTCAGAGTATTTTTAAATAAATAATGCAATGCAATAACTTAAAGATTATGATTCTTATGAAAATATATAAGTAAATAATTGAAGCACAATAAATAACAGAAAAAAAAATTAATGAAATATCTTGCACAATTATTTTACAATATTGAAAGAACAAAATTGCCACTCAAATATACTATTATTACTTTTTCCACAGAACATTCATAGCATAGGACAAAATTTTGCTAATCTTTCTGAACACACTGTTTCTTTGTTTTGAATGAAAGAAAAGTTTGAAAATATTCTTTCAAGACTATCATTACTTGCTGGCAATGTCATTATTGAGGATGCAAATTTGAAAAATCCTCATTTTCACCAGTATTCTTTTTTAAAGATGACCATCACATAGAAGGTAAGGGCAAGACATTTTCTAGGGCAGACTCGGTGAACCTTTTCACGTACGCATGCCAAAAATTCACTAACAATATCTATCAACAATGCAACGTGCCAAACTTATGCAAAAATAATTTTGAAGAGTACAATGTTTTTACGAATTATTGGTTATAAAATCAGTTGCTTTCATGTATTAATAATTAAAAAATATTAAAAATCGAAATGCGATTTATTTTTCTGTATCAGCCATTAAATGAGTCATTTTTTAATTCGTAAATAGGATTTATTTATGCGGTATGTATTGTAATAAGGGGAAGGGGGGGAAATGCCAGATTTTATTTCATTAATTTTTAACTTATTATTAATGCAACATCTCAGTTATAACTTTCCAAGTTGCATTAAACAATGTGCTAATAATGTATTAGTGAGATTTTTGCTGTTGTACGTTCGATGGAAAATGCTCTATATCTGGTTCATATTTTGTTATTTTTACAAAAATACATAGCTAAATTGAATTCATTTGCCATTTTATTGCAGTCACTGTCAAACGAAATTAATTTGAAAGCTACAGCTTTTTAAATTCGTACAGAAAGGCAAAATATATGGCGAAAATGCTGCATAGCATGGCAGGAAAAGAAAATTATTCTGATGTGTTAATTCATGCAAGAAATAATTACATTATTTGTGTACTGTCCGTATGTAAAAAAATTTTATTGGTTATAACAGAAATAAAAAATGGATTTTATCTGTATAACAATTACGAAATTAAATTTTTTCGCGTGCCAGAAAAATTAGCTTACGTGCCAACTCTGGCACGCATGCCATAGGTTCGCCAACCCTGTTCTAGGGCTTCCTTGGAGAAATATGTTTCTAAGGCAGGAGTCTATTTTGCTTCAAAGGATATTATATGTGGCACAAAATTGGGATTAATATCAGAAAGCAATTTCCTTGCCTTTTCTTTATGCTCATATGTCAATTTTGATCCCATATATTTAGGATGAAATAAATAAGTTAGCATATGGTAGTCGGTTATTACTGTATCAAATCTGCTTTGAACCTTTGTAGTTGCTTGTTTTGTAAGTGCAAAATGTGGTTGGAACATTTTCAACTAACAGTCTTAATAAAAAAGCTAAAATCTTTAACAACGATTTTATGCACAAATAACATACAGACATGACAAAAATATCCCATATAATCGTTTTTTGTCGTGTCTGTACGTTGTTTGTGCGTAAAATCATTGTTAAAGATTTTAGCTTTTTTACTAAAATTCGCACAAAGTTTGATCTATGCTTATAACAGTCTTAAATTGAAAAAATAAAAAGTCAGATTTGTTCCTTTGAATACTGTATTTAAATGAAATGTTTTTTAAATTCATGGAATTACAAGATCCGCATATAACTATAACATTTCTATGAGAGATAATTTATAGTGTTATTATTAAATTAATACGTTAAATTACAGAAAATTATTTTGAGCAAGTATTGAATATTTTTCTTTTCTTTTCATTGTTTAATTTGAAATAAGTATTGGATATAGTTTTGTATTTGATTTTTAAACTGAAATTTTAAAATACTCTAATAATTGTTTACATATAAAATTATATAACCATACTATAACAAAAATTTTATCTGTTACATTACTCATTTTTTCTAATACAAATCTATTTATTTTTTAATTAAAACTACCCACAATATTTCATTTGTTATTTATACGGAATAAAATGTACTTAAGAAATTTAATACTAGTAAAAAAGTCTCATATTATGTCATGAAATGTGTTTATGCCAGTTTCTGCCGGTTAAAACCGGTTATAACCAGTTTCTGCCACTGGCAAGGCAGAAACCCTTTTTTGCCGGCAAATAGCCAGCCCTGTCAGTATTAAAATAGTCCATTTCATGTGACTGTCATAAACAATATTTCGCAAGGTAAATTAAAACAAAGCTTTGATGTTGAAATTAAATGTCATGGTTTATGGTATTATTTATTACTTTTCATTTTTTTTCTTTTTTTTAATGCAATAATTGAGTCATAAATATTAAATATTTCAGTTTTAAAGTTATGCATTTTCAATAAAATGAGTGAAAGTATTATATTTTAAATGAAATGCGAAAAAATACGACGGGAACAATGTTTGGCAATTTATCACCTGTGCTCGGCTAACATAAAAATTTGGAGTTCAGGATTTTTGTATCAGAATTTTCAAATTTGGTGAAGGATTGAGCAAGTAAATTTAATTGTGTATAAAAGTAACTTCATACAATGCTTAGCATATGTTTAACAGAGATCAAACTGGTCGCCAAGGGTGGCTAGTTTTAATAATATTAGAATTAAGTTATTGAGTTTTTTAATATCTTATTTTAGTTATGTTTTTAATTTTTTTTTTTAATATTTTGAATCATACTTTAAATTAACTAAACACATAAGTGTACTTACTGTATGTTACTGAAAATTTTCCTGTTACTTCAGGAATATTATTCCTGAAGTAAATTAAATGATCATTAAAATTTTTATACATATTCTAAATAGTGTAAAATGATATTTAAAAAATATCTATCTTTTATTATATATCAACATTTTAATTTTCTTAATTGAAAAAAAGAGATTTTGTTGCTTGCATAGGTATAAATTACTTGTTATTTTTCCATAACAAGATTATTAATTTTTAATTAAATGGGTTGTCTTTCAGAATTATCTGTGTTCATGTTACTTCTGGTTGTAATTATCTTGAGTTTCTTTCTTTTTTTTTTTTTTTATAGACCTTTCTTTAGATATTCCTCCTCATGCAATTGTAAAGCAAGTTGCCAATGGTAAATCTAAAGAAGAAGAACCACCAAGCATACAGTTATTAGGTAATTTTTCTTTTTTGTTATTGGAATTATAAAATAGCACGGCCCAAAAGTTATTAGGTAATTTTAAACATTAAATTTTGACTTAGTTCATTTCTTTCTTCTTATGTGTAAAATCTAAATATTTTGGGGTTCAGAGGTATAGCCGGTAAAAAAAATTATTATATATATGTACGTACTCAGAGTTTTCATGAAAAAAAAAAAAAATAGAAATAGCCATTCAAGTTTAAAATATAAGCTTTGGGGTAGGGGGGGGGGGGGGGATCTCCCCGACAGGACGGTAAAATTGATAATATATGAAAGGATAAAAACGCTTTAAAATTCCAAAAATTTAAATTAAAATCCGAAGTATCTTTCATCTAACTTTAAATCTATTTCTAAAACCAGTTTCTCACCTTGTAACTTTGTTTCCCAGCAATACATCTTATTACTTTCAGAGATCATTTTAGGACGATTCTTAAAAGTGAAACTGCTAATCTAAGCACTTTTTGCAGGCATCTGTGGGTAGGGCTGATACGTCACAGTCCCTGGGAATTCTGCGGGTCTTGACCACAGAACAGTCAAAACTTAATGAACCAATTAAATTAGATGTTCCTCCCAAATTAACAATTCTGCCCTCTGCTGGAAAATATTAGAATCTTCACCATATTACCCAGAACACGCACGAAAAATGAAGGACTTTGGCAATTTGAGATGCTGGCTAAACTTACGCCAATGTAATCTCCCAAAATATACGCTGTTGGCTCCGGGACCGGCGATCGGCTCGCGAATCCGATGTATGATGAGCAACCTAGTAAATGAGTTTGATTCGCATAAAGGGTCCCAAGTCAATTTCTCATCCCATCTTAGTCATCATCTAGGACCGTACCACTAGCATAGCTGCCAACTCTTCCGATTTTTTCAGAATTCTTCCGAAAAATCGGCATGTTTTCCGATTTTACGCGCGTAATGGGTTTTCTTCCGCTTTTCGTCATTTTCTTTCGATTTGCGGCCTTTTCTTATGCTTTTTACGCGCGTTTCGTCAAAGGATCGCGGGAAAACCCGAAATTTCCCCGAAGGTTCGCGGGAAAGACGCAAATTTTATCGGAAGATCGCGTAAAAAACGAGAATCCTCCAAAAAGAGCGCGTAAAAACACTAATTCCATGAAAAGATCGCGAAAAAACGCGAATTTCGTCAAAAGTTCGGGTAAAAAAAGCGCCGTCAAAAGATCGCGTAAAAGCACTATTTCCTTAAAAATATCGCGTAAAAACGCGAATTCCGTTAAAGAATCGCGGAAAAAAACCCAAATTTCACTGATGGATCGCGGAAAAAACCCAAGTTTCGCCGAACGATCGCGGGAAAGATGCGGATTTCGCCAAAAGATTGCGTAAACAACGCGTAGGGGTGATTTTGGTGTGAATTTTCCGAAAATTTAAGGCATTCATTTCCGGAAATTAAAAAAAATCGGCCACCAATTCGAAAATTCGGACTAAAAAATATCGCGAATTTCGACATCTTCGCCAAAAAAAATTTAATTTTGTCAATTGTTTGCAGAAAAATCGCCAATTTCGTCAAAGGATCGCATGAAAAACGCTAATTTCGTCAAAAGATCGCGAAAAAACGGCAAATTTCGTCAAAAGATCGCGAAAAAACAGAAATTGCGTCAAAAAAATTGCGAAAAAACCCACAAATTTCGTCAAAAGATCGCGAAAAAAACAAACATTTCGTCAAAAGATCGCGAATTTCGTCAAAGGGCCGCTGAAAAAAAAACGCATAGCCAGTGTCGGAAGTGGATCCCCCCCCCCCCCCCCAAATCCGCTGCGGTACTACTTGATTATCCTGTCGACCAATTTCGCCAAATTATATAAATCGCCAAACCACTCGCCAAATTATACAAATTGATATAATTTTTAATTTAAATAACGAAATAACAAATAAATTCATACAACATTAATAAAAACACAAATAAAACGTCGAAATAAAAATAACTTGATGACGTATACACGTGTAACAACATTTCAAAATAAGCTAATATAAAAGGAATTAAGTAAAGAGCGTCTTTGTCTCCTGGTATTTTTTAGCAAAGTGAAAAGAAAGTTCTTTTAAATGAGACATTTTAAATTAATTCTCAAAATATCAAATAAATGTCTAGCGCAATTTCTAAATTTAAACTTTTTTGCAATATTATTTTGTGTTCATTTTATGTAATAACTATAATGTGACGTAAATATGACGTAATTTCTCCTAAGACTTCTAACACATGTTAATGAATTTATTATTTTACAATATCCTTTCTCTTTTAAAATTCACGTGTATACTTTTTATGACGTAATTTTTAATAAGTTCCTGCTTTTTATACGTAATTATTTAAGAAAGTTTTTTTCCTGTTTATAATAGTCACGTGTAAATAAATTTTTAATTTGAAGCAAACATTATTGCTTGCGCTTTTTATACAGTTGGCAACAGTTTAAATTAGTACAATTTTCTGAAATCTGTAAAAAATATCTCTAGAAATGCTGAAAATTTGAATTTAAAATAGAAATAAAACCTGAAAAAATGAGTGAAAATAAAAAAATTAATGCAATCTGCACTCCGGCAAATTCTAACGCATAAAATGATCTAAAAATGATTACACTGCCATGTATAGTTTTTGCTGCTATAAAACTTTTTTAGTGGAACGATTTTGTCCAACTTTAGCATTAAATAACTCTTAAAATAATTCTTCGATTTTAAAACTGTCTGCATCAGCGTTTTTATCAAACATTTCTGTATAAAACCACCGATTTTCATATTTTTGTATGCATTATTTTTGTTAATATTAACGAAGAAAGGCCTCCGATCACAAAAAATCAAAACCGGCGGCGGCGGTGACAGCGGTAGTTACTTTTTTTTAGAATAAAGAGATATAAAAAAATTGGATTTTTAAAATTTAAATCAGATTTTTTTATTTAAATCGGATTTTTATGATTTTTTTCCCAGAGTTAAAATATTGAATAGATACTAAGAGTTTTAGGTTTGCAAAACAATTAAACCTCTAATTGCTGATATAATCTATGTTTTTACACTTTAATAAATAAAATTTAATTATTAGTTAGTAATTACAGAAATTATAAAAACTGTAAATTAGTAGTTTCATTAATTAGTAGAATACAATAAAGTTATACACATTTTGTAATAATTATGTAAAACTATATTAAATACTGGTGATATTTACATTTATTAAAATTATCAGTAACTGCATTTAATATTACGTTGTTAACACTACTTAAAATTAATAATTGTTAAACATCTCTAATTAGGTATATAATATACATTTTTATGCTTGAATTACTATAATGATAATTTATAATTTAATATTCATTCTAGAAGGAAAAGGGGCAGGATGCTACTTCCAAAACAGGGCACTATTTCATAAGAAAATATGTTAGTAATGTGTTTAGTAACAATAAGAAAAAAAAGTATATAATTTTTTAATATGATTAATAAAAAATCATTAATTTTTAATAATTTTATAAATCACAAATAAAAAATACAATTAAATAACATGTTTTAATAATATCCTGTTTTTTCTCAAGAAATAAAGCTCTATCATTTTTGTAAGGTCTTGGACACACATGCTTAGAACTGCAGTATGGAGAAGTTCTTTTACAAAAATTTCTGACTACATGTAAATTTCGCTATTTTTTAAAAAAGGCAGGGTGCATTTTGTCAATTTCAAAAGGAACAAGGTGCGACACCCTTAAAAATGGCCTAGAAGAAACAGCAATTAATTACAGAATTTATAAAAACTGGAAATAAATAATTAAATTAGTGGCACGAATAACAAAACCAACAATTATTATTGGCAGCTCGTTTTGCATTTGTACTAAGAAATATTACTGTTAATCACCTAAATCTTAACTTACACAATGTAAATGTATGCTAATAAAAAAAATTATCAAATGAGTTACAACCATTCATACACACATTCAAAGTAAATATATGAATAGCCAGTTATATCTGAAATCCTCAAAATATTAAACAGCAGCACTATCACCACTCAGTGGGGATCTTAAAATTTATTATACTCGCTATGCTTATTTTATATAAAAGAATGAATAATTTGATCACTTAAAGGAAATTATGACATCAGATATCGCAAATTACATTAGATTTAAATATAATTTTTTAAATGAAATGCTTTTTATGCCTTTACAAACTTATTGTACTTAATGTTTTATAAAACTCAGGAATTAAGCTTAGAAACAGTTATTTAAAGGGGTTTTTTTATTCATTCATAAGGCAAAATACCTGTAGAAACTTTCCATATTATATTAGTCATTTTAAACAGTTAGAATTTTTTTTATTTTAATCAATGATTTAAAAAAAAAAAATCAATTGATTAAAATCACGATTTAATCACTGATTTAAATCAACTGATTAAAATCGTTGACACCCTACTAATAATAAACATTTATTTAAATCAAAGATAATATACATATTATATCATGGACGTAGAAGTTTTCAGAAATACTAGAGTGGTCTGAAATTGCTCTGCAGAATAAAAACTTTAAAAATTCTCATGGAAAACTAATCATATCATTAAAAAAACACATTGAAAATATTAATGAAATGTTGTGATATTAGGAAACAAATTGAATGAATGTTCTGCTTGTTTGGTAGCCAGGAAACAAAAAAAAAAAAAAACAGACAAGACAAATTTAGGGAATTTGTGCGAGTAGGCCAGAAAGAAAAGGGAAAGTTTCATTGGTGAAAGTAGTCAACACTAATTTTTAGTTTAAAAGAGAAGGGGGATGGGTCCTTTCAAGAGGTAGGATGCGAATTATAGTATTACATGTGTTACATACAGGTCTTAATTTGTGCCGGAGCTCGGCTCCGGTTCTTCTCTGTTTTTAGTAAAGGTTTAAAAATTGGTCGGAATTCACCAGAGCTCATAAATACAGGGCTCCGGAGCCCAGTGCAATAGCACTTCCGAAAAACCGAAGCCTAAATTACTTTTTCCTTTCCTTCCCATCTCCAAGCTTTTGCATTCTTTTTTACCAGAACACTTATATGTGATGTAATGTGTCACACACGTAGGAGATGGAGATAAAACAGACTCAATTTTTATATCAGTTTTTGGGTTTGCATTGACTCGAGCTCAATCTGTATTACAAATTTTATTTATTCATGTATAGAAAAAAAAAATCTTTTCTTCCTTTAAAATCATGTATTATATTCTATTTCAAATCATATTAATGCTTTTTTGATCAAAATGAAGTAGAAACAGAAATCGTGTTTTTCTATTTCAAAATTTATGTCGGCGACGACGTGCTGATACGGCGCCACTCAAAGACTGAACAATGAATTTGCTTTCAATTCGATTTTCTTTTGTGACAGTAGGATAATTTTTTATTGGCTGTTTTTTAGATATGTAACCTGAAAGGGATATTTTCTGTTTCAACCAATGAGCATCAGTTTGAGGTTTTGTTGGTTTGAGGTTTTTTGTTTTGTATTGCGTACGAGTATATAAATAACATTAGTGATTTTTCTATTTATTTTGTATCATGAACGGTACCCATGCTAAAACTCTGCTGTGCACATTTACGAAGTCACTTTCATTTGTAATTATATATAATTGTATTGTTATTCTGATAGAAAGCAATCGAGCAGTTTTTCTGCTTTTTCTATAAAAGCATCGATTCTTTTCGATAACAGTATCAAATTTTTAATTTAATCTGATTTTCAGTGACTCGCCACAAAAGATTGTTATGCGGAAGGAGTCTATTATAGTTTAAGATATGCACCTTTTATAGGCAATTGTAAAGCATTGTTCCATTCTTTAGCATATAAATGTTAATTTCTGTAAATTTCATTCACTTTTTCTTAAAAATGCATGCTATCCCTTTTTTGTGTTAACACTATTTCCTAATCATAATCCTTACCATATTTAATCGCAGAATTTTGCAATTAACTTTAAAATTAAGCAAAGATTACTATTCAGAAGGAGCGATAACTAAAAAGTTGACAGCTAAGTATATGCAGATAGATATATTTAAAATTTTTATTTTGCTAAAGAAAAAAAAATGCTTTAAATTTTCAAATAATATACGAAATATAAATATGCAGATTGGAGTGACAGGGGGAGAGGGAACAGTACGGTTGTTGTACCAGTACCACAGAATATTAGGGCTCTGGTAGTTTTTTTGTTAGAAATTAAGCCCTGGTTACATAGAATAAGACATACTTCTTTCTGAAGCTTCTTATCTGTTGCCAGCTTGGGGCAGAGGATAAGAAGTAACACATAATCAAAGGTAATTGGACAATACGTTTTGTTTTAACTGATTATTGAAGATTTATAAATTTTATTATGAAACTTATCAGAATTATCTACTTATATATATAAAATCCAAACGCAAATTTCGTTCCGAACATCTATATTTCAAGTTCTACTGCATGGATTTTGACGGAACTTATACCGTTAGATAGGTATCGTTTAAGGAAAGGTTTTAAGCTATAACATATCGTTCTACGTAGATTAGTTATAGAATTATGATGGAAAGCTCTGTTATTTTGAGTGATAAGGTTACCATTTTATTTCTTGGCGAACTTTATTGTTGATGAAAAATTGAAACGGCTATTACACCTCGAAAAATAAAAGAAAAAAACTGTTGCTAATTTTATTTAAAATTTAAAAAAAGAGAAAAGAAGAAATCAGTTTTGACGAATGATAATATTAAAAAATTAAAATATTTAATTTAAGTATGAAAGGGAATGTTCGTAATGCTTAAAAAATTACGCAGTTGAAATATTGCAATTAAAACAGGATTTGGTGATTTATCTTTCTTTTGCGTCATATTAAGAAAAATGCATCTGAAAAATTGATAAGATGATATTAAGGAAGTTCTTCATAAGCGCATACTTAGAAATATTAAAAAAAAAAAAGAAGAATATTCTTCTCATGAGGATATATATCTTTAGTATAAAAAAACAAAATCGGCAGAACCTCAATTTAACTTTCGTAAAAATAAAAATAAAAATTTTTTTTGCGATTTTATGCTGGTTGGCGAAAATAAAATTTGAAATAATACTATGATAAATATTCTTTAAGAAAACTTTTTCAAATCTCCATACGAAGTTAGTTTAAGTGAGTTTAACTTAAATACATTCTTATAACTGTAGTTTTGTCATATACATGTATGTGTATATAATGAAATTTAAAGATCGTAATTATGCTGTTTAGAACAAAGTTTAAATGGATTAAAATTGTTTCAAACGCAAAATTAAGGTCCGATTCTCAGCATTGGCAGTTTGACTTCAATATTGTAGTGTCAGAGACAACAAAAGAAAAGTATTGTTGCCATGGAAACAACAACTTAATATCGACATTTTTAATGATAGCATTTTTAATCAAAATACGCTTAAAATTTACCCAGCCGATGACACCGTATAAAATTAAATAACTACAGCAACACGCAATTTGTATAGATTATATAAGCTTACAGAAAAAAATAATAAACTGATTCATCTTTTAAGTTTAAATTCGTTGAGTATTAGGCCTTTAAATACTTAAACAAATCATTTATAAATGCATTTCAATCTCTTGCATTTGGCTACGAAATGTTTTAGTTCGCCAAATAGCGTGCAGCGTTTGTCTTTTCACGCCAAATACTCGAAAATATTATATTTTTTTACATATTTTCTACTGTGTTCTGCCACTACATTTGACTGATCTTTTTTACATACATGAGTAATTTTATTAGCATTTCCTTTTTCAAAATATTTTGAGTATGCGCTTTAAGGAGACCTTCCAAATGAGTAACAATTTTGTTTTTGATTTGTTATTTTTTTATTTAATTTTTTTTTTATTATCTAACCCTTACAGAAAAAACTAGCAGATTTTACTTTTGTCGCCAAACAATTTGATTTTAATCCAAAAAGGCATAAACCTCACATCAGCCCCAGCGATGTTCACATTAAAGGTGATTTTTTAAAGCAGAAGACAGTATTTTTGAACAATTTTTTATATTCAAATTTAAACTATATAAACAGCAGTTAAAATTATAAAAGTGGAGTTAATACTTACACTGTAGTTCAAAAGTCTGCACCCCCCTCCCCCCCCACACACACACATGCACACATATATCGTAAAATATTTTAATTTCATGCATATAAAATATTTTTCACATACTTTACTACGGAAACATGTTGGTTTGTTTTTCCCAAACTTGCGACTTTTATAACTTCGAACGTAGATCAGCAAATATAATCCACTCTTTTTTCTTTCTTTTTCTAAACACATATGGCCAGTTTTCCTTTTATAAATGTCTACTGCTTCAAATGTTAAGTATTAAAGATAATTCTTAAGAAAATTTATGCAATTATGCATTTTTAATACCACAAAGAAAACATTTTACAATAAAAATTGCTTACTGAAATAAATTTTCGATAATCTTTTTAATTTGTCATTCTCATTTCATTTTTTTTGGCATATCTTTTCTTTTTTGAAGGTTTTTTTTAAAATATTGGATTAATCTTCCGTAATCAGGTTACCCGCTAATTAGCGTATTTACTGTACCATTGGATGTTTCTTTTTATATTTGAAAGAGACTTTGGACAGTGAACCCGATTGCAGAAAATTACATGAAATTTGTACTTAGCGATTAGTAAATTCATGATTTTTCATTATTACTGAAATTATTGTGTTTCATCATGAAGCAAACGAACAAAAGATGTTTGGTTATTATTTATTTTTTATCTCAAATTATTTTACCTCATTAAAAACAACACCTTCAATGGAGAAGGAAAGCTTTATTATTCCAATGGTGTAAAGGTTAAAATTCAATATTTGCTTTAGTAGCCAGTGGCCGGTAGAGGCTGTATGTTTAGTAGCCACTACTGTCAAGTTAGTGGCCACTTATCGTAGTTTGTAGATTTAAATAGTTTTACAAGTAATGTTTTTAAAATATTTATGTTACGAAGGCATCTTTTAAAATATATAAAAATAAAACTATCCACAGTGTCAGTTTACTTACCCCAACAAAAACAATTAAGTTATTTTACATTAAAAAAAGAGAGAATTTATCGAACAATGTCGTACAAGACCTAGGTCAAAAATTGGTTCACATCTCCAATACGTCACTGTGTAGCCCGAGATCAGAATTCTTTCTGAAAATAGGCCTAAAATATTTCCCGTTTGACAAAATTCGCAATTAAATTTTGAAATTGTTTTAAGAAATTTGCAATTATTTTACGCAACCTCTTGCTAAAATTCACAATTTTTTCGCCGATCGTTCAACAGAATTCACGATTTTTTTTCGCGATCATTCGACGAAAGTGACGATTTTATTATGCGATCTCTTGATGAAATTCGCGATTTTTTTTACGATCAATTGACGAAATTCGCGACTTTATTTCCTCGATCGTTCGACAAAATTCGCGATTTTATTCCGCGTCGTTTGACGAAATTTACTTTTTTTGCGATCTTTAGACGAAATTTGCGTTTTTTCGCGATCTTTTGACGAAGTTTGCGTTTTTTTTTCGCTATCTTTTGACGAAGTTTGCGTTTTTTTCGCGATCTTTTGACGAAGTTTGCGTTTTTTTCGCGATCTTTTGACGAAATGTGCGTTTTTTCGCGATCTTTTGACGAAATTTGCGTTTTTTCGCGATCTTTTGACGAAAATTGCGGATTTTTCGCGATTTTTTGATGCAATTTGCGGTTTTTACGTGATCCTTTCACGAAATTTGCGTTTTTTCAGCGATTTTTTGATGGAAATCGCGGGGTTTTTTTCGCGATTCTGAAATTCACAGCAAATTTTCTGAAAGGTTACAGAAGGGTGGAGCTGTGTTTTTTCTGCACCTGATTAACGAAATTCCCGTTTTTTCGAGATCCTTTGACGAAATTTACTTTTTTTCGCGATATCTTGACAAAATTTGCACTTTTTTCGCGAACTTTTGACAAAATTTGCGGTTTTTCGAGATTCTTTGACGAAATTTGCGATTTTTTGACGAAACTTGCAGTTTTTTCGCGATTTTTTGACGAAATTTGCGATTTTTTCGCGATTTTTTGACGAAATTTACGGTTTTTTTCGCGTTCTTTTAACGAAATTTGTGGGGGTTTTCGCGATCTTTTGACAAAATTTGCGGTTTTTCGTGATTTTTTGACGAAATTTATTGTTTTTTTGTGATCTTTTGACGAAATTTACCGTTTTTTCGCGATCTTTTGACGAAATTTGCCGTTTTCCCCCTATCTATTTGCGAAATTTAAGGGGTTTTCGCGATCTTTTGACAATTTGCGGTTTTTCGTGATTTTTTGACGAAATTTACGTTATTTCGCAATCTTTAGACGAAATTTGCGGTTTTTTCGCGATTTTTTGACGAAATTGGAATTTTTTTTTCGCGATCTTTTGACGAAATTTACGGTTTTTCGTGTTCTTTTAACGAAATTTGTGGGTTTTTTTGCGATCTTTTGACAAAATTTGCGGTTTTTCGTGATTTTTTGACGAAATTTATGTTTTTTTTGCGATCTTTTGACGAAATTTATCGTTTTTTCGCGATCTTTTGACGAAATTTGCGGTTTTCCCTCTATCTATTGGCGAAATTTAAGGGGTTTTCGCGATCTTTTGACGAAAATTGCGGGTTTTTGCGATACTTTGATGAAATTTGCGATTTTTACGCATTCCTTTCACGAAACTTACGTTTTTTCCGCGATTCTTTGACGGAAATCTCGTCTTTTTTCGAGATTCCTATGAAATTCTCGTTTTTCCCGTGATTCTTTGACGATTTTTTTGCGAACGATTGACGAAATTGATATCTTTCGCCGACCATTTGTCGAAATTCGCAATACTTTTATGCCGATTTTTTTTAATTTTCTGAACCAAATGCCTTCAATGTGAACATCAACACGATTTTCTTTTTCTTTTACGATTCCGCGGAAATCGCTGATCGATTAAAAAAAATAAAAACGGAAAAGTGACATTTCTGACATGTACTATTACATGAAAAATAAAGATCGCCACTTTGGCGATCAGATGCACATCATAAAGTCGCCAATTTTTTACATTTAGTCGCCCTGTGGCCGGTGGCGACCTGGAATTTTAACCTTTACAATGGTGTCAAATGTAAAAATGGTGTATCTGTCGACTTAACATTTTAGCCTACATAGGATAAAACTACCTCAAATTTCGATCATCATAAAGCATATTGTCCTGACGCATACCCTAGCAGCTAATCGTAGCATTAAATTAAGAGTTATTTTCATAATCTGTGTTATTTACACAATAGACGGAAGAATAATTTACACTTGATAATGTAAATATCAAGCCTATTTATTTCTCCGTGTTATTAGGCTCTTTAGAATAATGCAAAATAAATCTTCAATCCGTATTGAGCAAAATCTGTATTGCTAAAAATTTTGTATAACTAACTTTATTTATCGTTGTCAGTCCTATTTAAGGTATGGAGATTTGTTGGTAAAATATCTATAATTGAGTCAATAAAAACTGCATTATTTATTGGAATGTAATTTGATGGGTAATTTTATTTTGCAATTACCTCTGGTGCATGTGTAACAATATTGATGCATCACTTTTAATGTTCGGCCCAACCCTCAGAATGAAGTCGATCATGGATGATTAGAAATATTTTATTGGATGCATGAAGTTTATTTTTCTAAGTCGTAAAGTTTCTTCCCGGGTTAATGGTTACATGATTTCAACTTGGTCTACAAGTACCTAAAAGGCATTACATAAAAAGGCAATGAAAATGACATTATTTTAATTTTATTCAAACAATTCAGATTTAAAAATACACATTTTTATGTACCACTCTTCTGTTAAAAATGAAAGTTAAACACTCTTTTTTGTCTGCAAATCATTTAATAAAGTACATGCAATCATCTTAATGCATTTTTGACGGTATTTACTCTACTGGAATTTCAAAGAGGGAAAAAGTAGTAATAGAACTGTCAAGAGAGGACATTTATTACGAAGTATAACGTAACATTCAGTGAGATTGTATTTAAGCTACCAAAACCACATATGCTCAAGCTGAGAGACCAGGAGTTCAAGAACAAGCACCCGAAAATTAACTATTCTAACATTACTCGTATTTAGTGGTCAATCTCTGTAATCATTGTAATGCTATCTAATTTAATAGAGAACATTTTAATTCCTGTTGTCATAATGGCCTCATTTCCCTACTAAAATGCACTGTACATGATCAATTGAAAGTATTGCTTCTTCATAGCTCAAAATTTCTGCAATGCATATGGTAATATAATATCGCAATGACGTTCACATCGTTTTCAGCACTGTGGAAGGATATCCCAGGTGAAGGTCCACATTGTTTTAAAATACAAGGTCAAATTCACATTTTGTTTGACTCAAGGTTCGTTTGGAAAAAGCGACCTGCGTAGCGGGCGTAGCCTGCTAGTATATATATAAAATAAACAAAGGAAATATTATAAAGGTTGAATTAACCGGCAAGTTCGCGAAATGTTGATTGCTGAATGCTTCAAATTTAGCTGAGTGCTACAAAATCTATATTTGATGGGGGAGGTATCTATGAAATATTAGAAGTTCCAAACTCTAAACCTTCATATCTTCTGAACTACTTGACCAAATGACTTCCTGCTTGGTATGCCTAGATAAAATTGACTGAAAAGCCAAATATAAAATTAAGTATTTGTATTGAAAGCGTTAAAGTTTGGTACAGCTGTTAGAGTATTTTTTCTTCCCCTTTATATGTGCATCTTTAACTTTTTAAGACCTGACCTACACAATTGTGTAAGTGATCCTAAGGAAAAAGAAAAAACAATTTCGTCTTTTTATGTCACTTAAAGCTGAGCCTTCACCCACACAATTATGTGGATCCCCCTTGATGTAACCTGACATCAGAAATTTTTTAAAGTATTTTTTTAATTGAATATGATCCTATTAATTAGGGTTAACCATCAAGACTTTTAATTTCTACCAAAAATCTTCAGGTCTTAAAGGATTATACAAAATTGTTAAACTTAGGTTTGTATTTTCAAAATCAATATTCAGTTATTGCTTGTTCCATATTGTGTGTTGTAAAGACAGAACATGGTGTACCTGTACAGGTTGGGGCTGATACAAGGTTTTTATTTAATTAGGTGTCTATATTTTGTGTGTGTTGGGGGGAGGGGATATGCATAGTTTTTTGTGAATTTTTTTTATAATTTTGACAATAAAGGAAAATTCTAACAAAAGATCAAATTTGTTGGGTAGATAATTACACTCTTTGATTAATATAGATTAGAACCCAAACTATCTCTGCAACATCACCGATAAACCTCACTTCTTTTGTGTACCATTTATACTTAACAACTTAACAGTAATAGAAAAACGATCCTATTTAAATGGGCTGCTCTGTTGCATAGTCTGCAGAGTCTGCATAAGTTATTCCTTATGATTCATACAATTAAAATAAATAAAATTTAAATTACACTAATATTCATTAATTAAAACTTATAAGTTACACCCCATTGTGTTTTGGCATGAAGTCTTTGAACCTTTGAAAGCAGTCAACTATTTGCATGTACATAATGACTTTCTGTCAAATTAATCACATATAATGCCATAAAAAAATGTTAACTCATGAAATAATTAAAACATCTTTTTACATAAGAAGAAAAGTACTATATACATGTACAAAAATTAATGAGAAAAATTTGGCAAAATGTTATACACTGTAGCTGCAATAAATTATTTAAATTAATTGCCATCGAGTTACCTTGAGATTGGCTTTGAATTACCAATTTACATTACAAATATTTTGCTTATTTAAATATTATTTTAGAATGCATCAATTCCTAAAACAATTTTCAACTTTGACGTTAATTTCCGTATTCTTCTCATTTATCATAATTAATAATTTTCTTCTAGTGTACCTCGGTTTCGGTACATAGATGATCAGTAGGTGTCCATTTTTTTTGGTGGGTGGCACTAAGTCCAATTCATATTAATAATCAGCATAAAAATTATAAATTATTAAATCAGCAGTCTATTAAATCTGAGATGACAGTGGCAGCGAGTACTGCTATAATGTTTAAATTGGAGCTAACTAATCAGTAAGGTAATTTGCTCACAACTCTTATATTGTATTGTTCATATTATGTTCCTTAAGCAGTATATTTGATTTTGTGAACAAATAATTGGGTGAATATACTTTAATAAAAAAGCATAGATTTTACTGCTTTTTGTCTTGTAAAAGATTTTGACAAGTATAAAAAATTCTGATTTTATCTTTGACTTGTTATACAGGGTGTTCCAAAAGTCTCTGCACTACTTCAAAAATTTATTAAAAATATAATAGGCCTACAGCAAAAATAATTACAACAGTACATAGAGTAATTCAAAACGTTTTTTTCTACTACCTTAGTGTACTTCTACATGAGATCCTTTCGTTGCATGCGACATTTCCATGCAATGAAGTATTTTAACTGCAAATTCGAAGCGTTTTGCATAATCATCAGTTTGTAACGCCTGCACAATCTGAATTTTGTAGGCTGAAAGTTATATAATCGTTTATCAAGCACTCTGTGTGTTGCGATTTTTGACATAAGCTCTTGCGATGCTTTTCGAATTGATTTTACAGGGCTCCTAGAAAAAGTTTCATGTACTCGTTCCGCACTTGTTGAACTGCTTCATCGCATGGAAACGTCACATGCAATGAAAAGATGTCATGTAGAAGTATACTAAGATAGTAGAAAAAAACTTTTTGAGTTACTCTATGTACTGTTGTAATTATTTTTGCTGTATGCCTATTATTTTTTTTTTTTTGTAATAAATTTTTGAAGTTGTACGGAGACTTTTGGGATACCCTGTATTTTGATGATAGTAATGTTTTGGTTACATAAATGATAAAATATTATGATATAATATAAAAGCAATTTATTGGTATCTATTTTTATTATTATAGTTATATAATTATGTAAAATAAAAGTTTTGTTGTAAGTATATTACACTTTATTGACATATCAAGTCAGATCCTACAGTTATTTCTTGCTATATTAAGGGGACGGTGGAGTTTAAAATCCTTAAAAATATTTTTTTTTTTTTTTTTTTTTTGTAAATTTCAACTTAAATATTATTCAAGGGTACATTATATACATTATAACATGCATTTATCACAAAAAAATTTATTTTTGAGAAAAAAATTGAATTTTACACGTCGTGTTAGAAATCTTCGAAATGCCCCATGCGTATCCCATATCAATGAAAATCCCCAATATTTTTTATAAAAGTTTGGTTTATATATAGAAATAAAATAGAGCATCAAATTTTACATATTTGAATTTAAAGGTTTAAAAAAAAAAAAATTGAAAAAATTTGAAATTTTTTCGAAAAAATTTCAAAATTTCAAATTTTTTCAAATTTTTTTTTTATTTTTTGTAAATTTCATCTTAAATATTATTCAAGGGTACATTATATGCATTATGGCATGTATTTATCACAAAAAAAAATTTTTTTTTGAGAAAAAAATGGAATTTTACACGTCGTCTTAGAAATCTTCGAAGTGCCCCCTGCGCGTTCCATATCAATGAAATTCCCCAATATTTTTTATAAAAATTTGATTTATATATAAAAATAAAATAGAGCATCGAATTTTATATATTTGAATTTAAAGGTTAAAAAAAATTTTTTCGAAAAAATTTTGAAATTTTGATTTTTTTTTTTTACTTTTAAATTTAAATATATAAAATTCGATGCTCTATTTTATTTATATATATAAACCAAACTTTTATAAAAAATATTGGGGAATTTCATTGATATGGAAGACGCATGGGGCATTTCGAAGATTTCTAAGACGACGCGTAAAATTCCATTTTTTTTCTCAAAAAAAAAATTTTTTTTTTACATTTTTTTGTGATAAATGCATGCCTTAATGTATATAATGTACCCTTGAATAATATTTAAGTTGAAATTTACAAAAATAAAAAAAAAATATTTTAAAGGATTTTAAGCTCCACCGTCTCCTTAAGTTTAAAAAATAAGCATTAAAGTTAATTCATATAGTAAAAAGAAAACAAAAATAGTTTGAAAATATTTATAGCTATGGATATTTGATGCATTTATTTTTGTACACATCAAACTTTCTTTTAAAAAATTTGTTGTTCACTCACTCATGTCTTGCATCTTTATTTCATTTTCTTTTATAACTTTATTTAACATTTAAAATTTTTTATCTTCTTTTTTTGGAATTGACATTTTGAATACCCCATTAAGCTTTCAGTTGTGTAGAGGAGCAACTCTTGAAAAATATGTTATGTTATTTAAAAACTATAAAACATTCAAATGATTCATAGTTTATTATTACTAAAATAGGTGTAAAGAAACGATTTTAAAAGGTTTTACGACATTGAAACCAATTTGCAGATGTTAAATATAAAAAATTTCACTGGAGTCTCGAGTGCTTTCGACCAAAATTTGGTCCTCATCAAGGGGATAAGTGAGAAGAAATCAGCAAACCTCCAGAGTGTGCACTGGTTTAAATATTGCAGGGCAAAACCAAAATTAGAAGAGGGGAGAGGAGGGAGTGGTTGAGTCTGTGAAACAAAAGTGTGTCATTTCAAACCAAATATGCCATTAACGTCAAGAAGATAAAACCAAATTTGCAGAATATGGCATGATAATTTATCATTACATGAATTCCTTCCTCTAGCCCGCAAAATGCATGTGCTGTAATCATTAAGATTAAGATCTTTACTTTGCTGAAAAAGATGTCAATATCTGCTTTTAAGTTTAAACGAGCTAATGCTCTCGATTGTTTTCCTCTTGCTATGTCTGCCATATGTTCTTTCAATCTTTCTTGTAATTTCCTGATTGTCATTCCTACATATGTAAATATTTTAAATTTACATTTAAATGGGATTATATATATATTCCTGCTCTTTCATGGTCATTTACTCGGTCTATTTTTTTGTGAACCAGATTTTGTAGTTTAGTTGGGGGTGTTTCACGTTTTTAATTAACATTTTAAGGTGAATTTGATGTTACTTTATCTATAGATTTTTTATATATTTAATGTTATGTTATTTTTACCATTTTCTCTGTTTTAGATTGTTTAAGTAGTTTCACTAAACTTGAAGAATTAGCTGATAGTGAATTGTATCTGTGTCATAGTTGCAAATGTAAACAACGATCTACAAAGAGGTTTTGGATTAGACGCTTGCCTAATGTAATTTTCTTACATTTTCTTTTCCTAATGACTTTTACATTAAAGTTTCTGTGTATATTCACGAATAGAGTTCTTGTGTTGTTTTAACATATCAGCCAGTATTAACCAGTTGTAATCATGTGTCCTAAGAGTTTCTTTCCTGCCCTATATATGTATATATATATACTGCTACTTGAGTCAAGGAATAAGGGATTTGATGAAATTTCATAGCGATTGCTAAATATGTGTGATCTTCAGGGGTGAGAAACTTCCATGTTTTGGCCGATTCTTTCTTTCTTTTTTAAAAAGAAATTTCATTTAAATTACAAGTACAAAGCAAGCTTATATTCAATTTAGTTTGGAGAAAACCAAGCTACATTCAGATCCTACATTTCAGATGATAATATAAAACGTTTCTTTTCTTCTTTCTTTTATAAAATAATAATAATAATAATAATAATATTTTGATTTTATAATAAAAGTACAAAAAGTGACAAATTTGACTAGTAGCATAAACTGTAGAATGAGATGTGGATTTCCATAAATTCGCAAGTTGTTTACTACTTGTGTATTCGCCCGGAGTCCGCCATCTTGTTTCTTTGTTGATCATCGCCGATTTTAAATTCTTTATTTTGATTTATTTATTTTTCTTGTTATTTATTTTTGTTGTTGTTTATGTTTAATATCTAAATTTTCCAAAATTAAGCATAAAATGGTTGTAAATAACCAACAAAGAAACAAGATGGCGGACTCTGGGCAAATTCGCAAGTTGTTCCAAATTTTTAAAAAGCTTATTTTTCAGTGGTAACTTCTGCAAATATTTGGTGACATTTATATAAAATGCTTTATTATCTGCTAAAAATTCCAATTTTAAGTTTGCAGACAGTGACAGTAAAATCTTCTTTGTACTATTTCCTACATTTAATAACTTCAAAGGAACTGCATTTTTGCGAATATCAATATCTACTAACTCCTCACCATATTTATCATTCAATGCTGACTCCTTCACAAAACATCTCATAAGCTTTAATAACAGTTTTAATAGTTCATCATACAAAATGTGGATCAGTGTAGTCTTCTCTTGAAAGAATTTCAAAACTTCTTCAAAAACACCCCCTACACTAATCAAGAAGCTCAAATATACAGGTGTCAATGGAGATTCTAACATTTTTTTTAATACACATGTACCTATCATTTTTTAACAGTCTATGACTGTCTCTGGGCAAGTCTTCAAGAAAATATACTTTCAGTATCGGAAGCAATACTAGGGTTTTTTGTGAAACTGGGTCTATACTTAACCAACGGTTGCTTACAAACCACAAAATCTGAATTGAATTTTTCCATTGTTGTTTTCAAGTCTTCTTGGCGAGATGGAAATTTTCCAAACCAACAATGTATATTTTCCAGGAAATCCGTGACATTCATAAATTTGTAAATATTCATACTAATAATCACCTGTAAATATTCATGCTCATCTAGAAAAAGTGTAAATAGAAAAAAGAAAATCCTATGTATTTTGCTTAATTAATTTTTTTATGAACTAAACAAGAATCTTAAAAAAAAAAAAAAAAAAAAAAAAAGTTGTCTATATTTCAGAAATTGGAGACTTGCTATTGTAGAGATAAGTTTGGTTTTATATTTGTTTTTTAAGATTGTAACCTGATTTAATATAATTAATTAGTGAAAATTTATAAAGTAATATAGATCATGTGTTAAAAAAGTTTTTTTATAGCAAAATATTACCGATAATGTAATTTTCTAAATGTCCTATATACGTCCTATATTTTTCGCGAAAAATGTCCTATATTTTATGGATTGGTCACTTCTACCCCTGCATTTATCGCCCTTAGCAACCCTTCATTCCAGCAAACCCCCAGTCTCTGTTCCAGCTGTTCGAAGAAATCGTCTAAGGTTTGATAAAAATCTATGCTTTAGTTGAATTGTGAAAACTTTTCCATATTTTTAATTAATAACTCAACTAATTATTAGAATTTTAAAATTTTGAGTCTCGGGTGCATCATGAGATTCTTTGGGCTAGCCTCACAAAAATTTTGAGCCTTGTATGTGTCATAGATTTTGCTAGCCATCGCGAACAGACACACATATATGCACACGGAGCGAAACTTTCTTTTATTAGCATAGATATTAGGTCCACTTACCACAGCTCTTTTGTTATCAGTAATAGTTGTGACTTATTTGGTTTTAGTACCATATAGAAAGAACCTTTAAATTATTCAGTATTTTTTTCTGATTTAATTGTGTTTGAAAAGTGGATAGTCTTGTTTTCTCCATATCAATATAGTAGTATTTACCATATTTGACTGATTATATGTATTATTTTAGATAAATTCCATACAAAAGTCATCTGTTTCCTTTTTAATTTTTTCCCGCACCTTCTCCCCTTATGACCATTGAAGACGGAATCATTTGAGTGGTGTGAGAAAATTCTCAGATTCTTAATTTTAGCACAGTTTTTTTCCCTCCATCTTGGCACCTTCGTGATCGGCATCTTCTGCCTGATGCTGTATATCACTAATTCTACCTCGCCTGAACATTTTCCCAGTGCAATCTTGCCATTGTTTGATATGCATATGTGCCATTCATGAATGGTTTTTCTCTTCAATGGAGAACTTTGCCTTTTAAAAAGCAGTGTTTTTCTTTCAGATTATATCAGAAATTACTTTTTAATTACAGTTTTCTCATTTGTTTTCGTAAATTTCATCATTGTTTAATTTAGCTGATCATTTAAAAATTATCGTGTTTGTACTTTATTATTTTAATATTTATACTAATGTCTTTCAAAATTGATTTAGATGATAAAGTTACTTACAAGATGTGAAAAACATTTTATCTTCCGGTGCAAAAATGTTTGGAAGGTCTCGGCCCTTAGTGCCTACTTTCAAAAAGACGAGCCAAATTTCATATGTGTTCTTTTTTTTTAAGTCGCCATTTTTTAAGTAATGTTGTTAAGAATGCAATGTCGTGATTTTTTAAAAAGTAGTGCTGGCTTTAATTAATTTTAAAGGATTTGAATTCTTCAGGATATTATTTTAAAAGTTCCTGAATACAGTGGCCGTCGGTGTAAAACTTCAGTTACCTTCCTCTTATAGATTTTAATAAACTGGAAATATGACTGCATTCAAACTTCTATTATTTGTCTACTTTCACTGTCTTCTTGAATTTCAAAGTAAGATCAATTTAATTTATTTCCATTTTCTCTTCATTCAATTTATATGACCTGAAAGTTAATACCTATTTCAGGTTGTTGTGTCTGATTCTACCATTACATAATCGTACTTTAACGATCTCAACCATTCTATTCTTTTTATCAGCAGAGTTTATCAGACAAAATCAATAGAAATATTTTTTATTATCTTGACATTTGATGCCGATTTAATTGTTTTTAATTTCGCAGGAAATATTATGTTCTCACCACAAGTAGGTACTGGCTAGTGTTCTGATATGATATCATATAGATTTGATACACTTTTAAACCTATATGCTGCAGAATGTTTTAAATGATTGTCAACATCTACAAAACCTTTTTCTGAAAGTAATATTCTGACTAACGGCAGTTTTAAGCATATTCTATGAAATTTATTCACATATAAGAAATAGGTGAGTGGTTGAAGTGCCAAATTCAAATGCACTGCCACATTGCCTGGCAAATTCTGTGCAATACCATTTGACAAACATTGTAAGATCTTGGTGAGCTATATTTAACTCGCTGTGAATTGCTTCCTTTGTTTCTAGTTTTGTATTGCTGCGCTTTTTATTTTATGGACCTTTACAGGCAATGATAACTCCAGGGATGTGTTTAGGAAATTTTAGGTCCTGTAAAGGATCCTTCACAAAATAATTTATCTTAAAACAGGACCCTTCACAAAAATTTTTATCCCCAAACAGGACCCTTCACAAAAAATTTTATCCCAAAACAGGACCCTTCACAAAATTATTTGTCTCTTAAATAGACCTTTCACAGAATTTTTTCACCTTCAAATTGAACTTTTCATAAATTTAGTCATTTAAAAATAAAATCTGGCCTGTAAGTAAGCAGTTTAACTCACCAAAAAGCATCATATTACTTAGCTTTTTATATATGAATGATAGAACATGAAGACATCGATAATTTAAAATTCACAAAATGATGACTAGAATTTTCACAAAAATAAAAAAAACTTCACAATTTCACAAAAACAGGACTCTGTGAGAAAAGTCTGGACAGACCCCTGAACTCAGTGTACTGTTAAAAAAAGATCGATGAAAGTAATGTAGTTTTGTTTGTTAAATATTAACATAAAGCTTTGTAATGTATAATCAATAAATGCAATACCAGTATACACCAATCAATGCAATATGCAGGAAAAAAAACTTTGAACTCATTGTACTTGAAAAAAAAAAAAAAAAAAAAAAAGACTACACTAGATAAGCTGATTTCTAACAATCATCTGATCTAGAAATGTACACACAAGGTTGCAGCAGCAATATGTGTAATAAAGAAAAGGGGTTCAATTTGAAAATTAAAAACTTTGGCAATTGTCTCACATCCCCCCCTCCCCCTCCTCACCTCAAGCTATATCTACATACTTTTAACTTCCTAACAGTGCAATCAGTTCTAAAAAAAAAATATCGGTATTAACTTTTTCAAAAACCAATTCTTTTCAGATTTTTTATGCAATGTTCAAAAATCTGCATTTGCTCTGGAAAATAAAAATATGAAAAAAGGAAAAATACTACGCCACATCTGTTCATTTCTCTTTCAAAAAGTGACATCTGTTTAAAAAATATATTAATACTAGCCCTTTCAAAAAGATTATTTTCCAAAAGTAATTCTTGCGACCTTAGTTTTGTTTATTTCTATTGCCAGTAGGGTTAACATTAGGCACATTTTGTTTAAGAAAATAAATTTAATTTTATATAATTGCTGTGGAATTTTATACAATATGCTAACTTTTTAGCTAATGATAGAGTATAAATTTCTATTAGAAATTGTGAGATTTAAGGGGGAAATAATCAGTTTGAAGATAAAACACTTTTCCATTGGGTTAGCATTATACATTCTTATTTAAATTTGTAATGTAAACTTATTAAGTGAAAAAAAAAAAAACTTTTTACAAGCCCTTTTACCACTTAATATCAGTATTTTAACATAGATTTTTTACATAATGACTGGATATATATTCAACATTGATTTTAGGTATATTTAAATTTATTATCTTGTGCCCAAGCAATGTCTGGTGAGTCAGCTAATATGGCATTAAAAAAAAGAAACCCATTAGTCAGTGTTGTTTTGATGGTAAAATATTTGTAAAAATAAAAAAAAATATATGCAAATAACCATTTTATTCCTTGTTACCCTATGATGTTTTATATGCAATGACATATAAAACAGTACATGTAAACTGCTGTAGTTTTTTTATTTTTGATGATACAAAAATATGAATACCATTTTGGGAATCGATAAAATATGTCTAATAAAAAAGGAGGGGGGATGGGTCAAATTACAAATTTAAAAAATTGCAATACCCCCCCCCCCCCCCCCCCCACACACACACACACAAACCCACTGTTACACTATCTTTATTTGCAAACTATTTTTATTTATTTATTTTGTAATTCTGTTTATTTCATATAAATTTTGCTGTTAGTAACTAGCAATTCTTGATTCTTAAAATGTGTTTATTTCATTTCTTTTCCAGGTTTTATGTCTACATTTGAAACGTTTTAGATGGAATAATTTTTTTAGAACTAAATTAGATAATTATATAAATTTTCCTGTCCAAGGTCTTGACATGAATAAATTTATTCTTGTTAATAGGGTAAGTAATTTTTTGTTTAAAAATTTTCTTACATTTAAAATTACTTTAGAGAATTCTTTCATGTCTAATACCAATTTTGATATTCTTAATTATTTAATATTCACAATATTTTAACTGTAAAATGTATGTATATATTTTCAGCATGAAACTAGAGGAACATCTAGTGGTAGTACTTTATATGATTTAGCTGCTGTGATAGTCCACCATGGCTCTGGGTATAACTTCCTTTTTATTTCTTGATTTTAATCAAAATCTTTTATGAGATACAATCTTTAAAGAAATATATGGTCTTCATTTAGCTGTAATCAGACTAGAGGTTTGCATGGGCCTGGGCCAATTTTCATTCACGAGATTCAGACCTTGCTTTTTTAAAGGTCCAGCCCTGGTCTTCACTTTTTCGGGGTTGGACCATTGTCTTCATTCACCCTAGAAGTCTGCAAGGGTACACACAAGGGGCAAAAATTTTACACTTAGTGTCGACCCAGCTTCTATGAAAAATTGGACTGGCCTGACCCATACAAAAATCAGTAAAATCCTAGTCCAACATTTTTTTGAAAAAACAGATATATGTTTAAATCACTATTATGCTACAATTAAAATTCTTTTAAAGATTAGTACATACATTTCTAGGGGGGAAAAAGTACAATAAAACCTGTGAAAAGGAACCTGTCTGTGACAGAACCTTGTGTTAAACGAAAAATGCCTTGATCTTTTCAAAGTAAGTATAATAATCCATGTGAAAAAAAATGCAATAAACTTACAACAGACAATGTACAGTCGTGGGAGAAAAAGTAAACACCCCCTACTAACTCTGCAACTAATTATAATAGAAGGAAGTTACTGGTTCCAAACAATTGGAAATGAAGTCTGCTTTTAAATGATGTATAAAAAATTTGCTTAGGGTGTGCCGTTAATTAAAGGTATGTTTTGCAGTAGAAATAGATATGTGGGATGATCTTACTTAAAGAGTTGATGATAGAGAAGCTTGTTCAAGGAAGACAAGTAGATATAATAAATCCAACTTTATTAAGCATTCTTGAGAAGGGTGAGGTGGAAACAGGAAGTATTTTAGCTGCTCACAGTACACGTAGAGAATACAACTTAAAAAAGGAATTCCATGACAATAATGATGCACCTTTTATGACTTGCTGAATTTATCTTTTAGAAAATGGCTTGATGTTAGATTAGTCCAAATTGAGATAAGTGAAATTAAATGCCGGCGATTGAAGAAAAACTTTTAATGAATTTCGACTTCACTGTAGAAGAACATCATAACCATAGAACGGTGATTCTGATTTTTCATATCGGGCATTCAGCCTGAAATTCTAAAAGTGCAATTACATTATCAAAAATACACTATGAAATTTTCTTAAATTCTGTCGAAAACTTAACTGCATTAGTATTTTATACTACTTAAACGGAGTCTACAAAAGTGCTGCCAAATTAGCTTTAAATCCATTAGTTAAATTATAAAATGATGTGATCAAAATGTAAAACATATTATAAACAGACAGATACTGAAACTACGGATTTATTGGCTCATCAAACACACACACACACCCCTTTTCATGACGTGGCCGTACGTCAGTACTATATGAGCATTAAACCAAAAATAGATCACGTGACGAAAGAGTGAAGGGGGAAATGCTGAAATAAAAACTATCTGTTACCTTTTGATAAAAAGAAAAAATAATGGTGCGAAAACGGTGCGATGTAGAGAAAACAACATCATAGGCGCGTAAAGATAAAAAAATTAAGGAAATGTGATTTTAACATCACATTAGAGGGCCATCTACAAATCAAAACCAGACCAAACCTTATTTTTTTTTTTTTTTTCGATAGCAACACCCAATTTCAACAATATATTTTAAATCTTTCTGGTCAAACTATGCCTAGAAACGAAATTTCAAGTCATTTGTATGGTAAGTTTTTGAATTATAAATTTTCAAAATTTAGAGCTTATAATGTTAAATTACATTTTTATATTTTTATTAATATCTCCTGAAATTATAATCTTACTGGGGTAATTTTGTATGTGGTTTTAATTTTAAAAAACCCAAACATAAATACATTGAATTTGTAATTTAAAAAAATTATATTATGAATTATGAAATTAATATTCGAAAAAAAATATGAATTGCTGCCTACAATTTTTTGGATAGATTTATGTTTATTATACCTGTTTTATGCTAATTCTCAATTTCAAATTTTTCTTCCACATAGTTTTTGAATTATGGTTAAAAAACGTCAAAATGATGGTTTAAGAGGCCGTCTATGATGAGCAGAAAAGAATAATTTGAAAAATATTTTACTCATTTTATTGAAATATTTGTGCTGGCAATAGTTGAAACCTATTAAACGAGTGAAATTATCATATCGGCAGGAAATAATACATTAAAAGAAGTGACATAGTCATTCTGTAGCATTTTAGCAATCGAGTACTGAACTTCAATTTGGATACAGCCCCTAAAATAGACTCATTTAAAAAATAATTAATTTATCTGAAACTAATCATATGAATTTCATGAAAATTTGGATTTATGTTAATTGAGGGGTGCAGAATTTATTTATGATGTCAAGTTTTGGTTCATTTTTATATGTATATAGCCCCCTAAGCAAACTTTACATCATTTACAAGTAGACTTTATTTCCAATTGTTTGGTGCCAGTAACATTCATCTACAGTAATTTGTTGCAGAGTTAGTAGGGGGTGTTTCCTTTTTTTTTTTCCACAACTGTACCTGCTAAGAAGGCAGTGTGTCTGTAATGAATTTTTCTTCTCTCGTATGCGATTCTGTCTTAGAAGATTTTACTGAATAGCATTTTTCAGATTTTTAAATATCCAAGCTATGGAATATGGATTAATAATGTTAATGATAACTCGGATATTTAGATACAAATGGAAAGTGCTTTTTTAAAAATGAAGAATATGAACACGAAAAAGAGCAAAACTGATAAAAGTATTTTTTGACAGAACTCCTTGTACAAGACAATTTTTAAACATATTGGTGTAAAAATCGAAACAGAATAATTAAGAATGCTTCTATCCTTTCAGAGGTCAATGGCCTCCTGAAGTTCCTGTTTAAGATAAATTTGAAATGCATAAATATGAAAAGAAAGATCTAATTCAAAATTGTTTTCACGGGAGGTTCCGACTGCAGAGCCTCATGTCAAAAAAGTCTTAGTTCTTGTTTCTCTTAGTGTTTTTTAATTGTTTCATATCACAAGAAGAATAAATTTTACTCCCCCCCCCCCCCCCCCCCACACACACACATCATCAGAAATAAAGGAAATTTAGTAAATTTCAAAATCCAAAATTAAATTTCACCTCTCCCCCTTTCCTGCCGGTGCAGGTGGTGGTTTTTTTTTAAAGATGATTTCACAATATCATAACCTTAAAACTCTACAAAGATAAAGTAAATAAAAAATTGTCCCTGTAATTTATCAAACCAAATAAATATGAATGTAGCAGAATACTATTATCCAAAAGTTTTGTTAAAGAAATATAAAATATCATAAACTTTTATCTTTTATTTTTATGACATACCTCTGACTTGATATCTCACACAGCCAAGAACAATGAAGTCTAAGCCTGGTTCAAGTCTTCTGGAAAAATAAATAAATAAAGCTCTGATCTGGCCCTGGACTGGGAATATTTTCGAGTTCAATAAAATAAGTTTTGCTAAGGTTTTGGAACAAACCCCAGTCCATGCTGACCTCTAAATTCTTTCCCTGAGACCGTGTTGGTCTGACATTTTATTTAGTTTATTAAATTGGAGTGATATATTTCTTAAATCAACCATTTTTGTTTGCATAGCTTTAAAATTATGATTTTCTTTTATAATCATCTTTTTCTTTCATTCTAAACTACATTGATATTCTTTATTGAAACTTAATTTGAATGTAATTGTTAGTCAATTTTTTTTAAAATCAGTGTTTATGTACATAATTAAGTGGTCATTACATTGTTGATATTCTGTATTCTTTGTATTTTAAATAAAATCTATGCCTATGAGGGTTTTTTGAGTAATGTTACACATTTCCCTATTTAAACTTAATAATTTATCTTCTGCATTATTTTCCCTATTTTAATTTTGAATTATTTATAATTGAGATAGTAAATCAGAATATTAAAAAATTTGCTTTAATCAATCTTCCAATTTTGCTTTTAAAACATTTAGATTCTGTTTATAAACTAGATAATAATATTTATTTATATAAACCTTTAATTAATTATCGTTAATTAATTCATTAAAAAGCATTTTAAATGATTTATATTCCATTAATTACTTTTTTAAAACGATAATTAATTAAAGGTTTATATAAATAAATATTATTATCTAGTTTATAAACAGAATCTAAATGATTTGACCTCTTCAGTTCCGAAGCTAAAATAATAATACAAATGTTTATTCATTGTTTTTTTCCAAACAAAATGACATTGTAAATGACAGAAAAAATATCTTTTCTGAAATTGATCTTTTAGGCGCTTAATAATTCAGGTTAAAAAATATGGCAGCTAAAAGTACAAAACCCCTTAAAAACATCAATTTAATAACCATTAACTTAAATTAACACAATTACAAGTTTAGAGCTTTAAACAAGTAAATAACCTACAAATCCTCAAAATTCTTTATTGAAAAAGATTTAAGTTAAATACTTATGAAAATTTCACACTTTCTTGGTCATACTGTCTTTTGGGCATTTTTAGGCATTTTGCAAACTCAGATGAAAATAACATTTATTTTATGTAGGAATCAGCTTAAATGCTGCCATTTATTCGTTTGCTTTGAATGCAAAAAACATTCTGCTATTAAGAAGTGATGTGAAAATGTAAAAAAATCGGACATTTTAGTTTTTATAAGGAAAAGAACAGAGGTCCCCGTATGGGGACCAAGGGACCGATGATGCTAAAAGAATAATTGGATGATTGATCAAAGTAAATTTTTGAATATTGTGATGTACTAATAAATCTTAATTATAAATAATTCAGAATTAAAATTATGGAATTTAAATAGGGAAAATAGTGCAGAAGACAAATTATTAAATTTAAATAAGAAAATGTGTAACAAATAATTTTAATTATAGGATAATGTTGCTTCAAAAATATTGGTATGTTTTGTAAAAATTCAATCGGTCCAGATTCAGGCCAAAATTTTAACTTTTATATTAGACTGGGATTGAGCCAAGATTTTAGCTTTTAAACCGGGCAAGGCCCAAAAATTTTATCTTTTATATCAGTCCGGACTAGGCAAATAAATTATTTGTAAGGTCTGGGTCTGGAAATTTCGGCCTGTGCAGACCTCTAATTTAGACATTCATGTGTATTTTTTTATTTACATTTAAAATATTTTTCCTTCTTTTAGGGCTGGTTCAGGCCATTATACAGCATATGCAACTCATGATGGTATATTTTCTCTTTCTTTAAACTATCCAAAGTTATATTTGTGTTTGTCTATATGTTTGGTTATATTATAATTGCTAAATAGCTGGTTAAGTTTTGAGCTAAATTGCTTTTAAATAGTGTGATTTAATCTTGGTCATTTTAATCTGTGCACAATTTTTATTATGTATTGTGTGCTCATTTTACATTGTGAAATTTTTGCCAATTGCTGGTTTTGGAGCTTTTTTTGATGACTTCATCCCGTTACTGCTTGCTTTTGCATAGCAAGTTGATTTAGGAGACTGCCTAGGCTTTTCGATAAAGAGGAAAAATCTCCCTCTTAAAAAAAAAAAAAAAAAAAAAAAAAATAAGCACAGGATATATTTGCATTGAGAGCTATAAAATTGATTTCATTTATAGTGCTTTCCTAATCTTCATAATAATAATAAAATAAATACTCCAACCAGTTTGAACAATAAATTCACACAAAACAGATCCTAATGTAATAAACTATAGAAACTAACTTTCCAGTGTTGTGAAGATTATTGTTTAATACACATGAAGAAACACTTTCCAGATATCTTATTACATTAAAGGAGGAAAAAATAGTTTAATGGAGTTCATGTTTATGAGCTATCAGTAGCGTAGAGTGAGTTTTGAAAGCTTGGACAAATCAAAATATTGCACTCCTCATACTAGAGTTCTTTATGTTATAAATTTAAATGCAAGAAATTTTTTGGGACTCCCTTAAAATCTTTTAATTGCCCTGAGTATTAAAAAATAAATAAAAGTTTTATAATTTTGACGTTACTTTGTTTTACAGATCTGGGGGGGGGAAGAGAGAAAGGAAAAACTATACAATTTCGGTGTTACTTTGGGTCTGGCATACACGACTGAAAGAAAGAAAACAAAAGCAGAAATTTACAATTTTTGCATTGCGTCAGATCCTGCAGGCCAAAAAAAATCTGAAAGAGAACAAAAAAGCTTAAATTTACATCTTTGGCATTACTCATAAAAATTGGTTTCATACTTTTGAAAATACTCTTTGCTGTCACTTTCCATTTGTTTTGAAAAAAAAAAAAGTAGCTAAGAATTCTTGAAACAGTTTATGCTATTACAGTAAAACCTCCCTAAAGCGACCACGTTCCGTTCCAATAAAAATTGGTCGCTTCGAGAGGTGATCTCTTAATGGAGGTCATGTTTAAATCTAGATTTTAATTGTTGAAAAAAGGTAACAATTAATGTTACTAAAATATTTTTCACATTAGGAAACCATATAAAAGTTTAAGTATCAAAATAAAAGTTAATTACATAAGTTAATTACTGCAGAGTTTTAAAAATGAATATGATGATGTTTGCTTTGATTTTACTGTTTTATCTTTCACAACTTTTATTTCCACATCCTTTCGAAGTTCAGTAAATAAATGCAATTTTTTGGGGGATGGGAACAAATAATGATGATTTCATTAAATTATCTATTTCTTTGAGAGTTTCCTAACAGAATAGTGTAGGGGAGTTTATTGACTGTCACTCTAAATTCGTCATCAGAGTTAAATTCATTGCCTAAAAAGGCACAAATGAGTTTAAACACTTAAAAGTTACCGGAATTAAAAAAAAAAAAAAAAAATCTAAACTTTAGAAGTTTGATGAATAATGCGCTCTCTGGAATTATTTTTCTTCTTCAAGCGACCAGGAGAAAATGGAATTTGTTTCATTTTCTTCAAAGAAATGGGTCACTCATGGAGAGAGTTCAACTGGGATGGTCTCTGAATGGAGGTAAAATTAGTATTGAGCCTATAGGAATAAATTTCGCTCCATGAAAAAAATATCGTCCAGGGAGGTAGTCGCTTAGTGGAGGTGGTCGTACAGGGAGGTTTCACTGTATATCTTTTTCTGCTTGTATTTATTACTGGCCATCTTCAAAGAAAGAGTTCAGTGTTTGTTCGTAACTTTCAACCTGATTCTCCAATTTTTGTTTTGTTTGAAAAATGATTGTTTTAATCCCAATTTAAATTTTATTGTAATCTAAAAATAGAATATTTTTTTGTCTGTTTGCTGCTCTGACTTTTGACTTTCATAAAAACTGTTATGAAATTAATTTATACTTTTTTCATAGTGCACAGTACTATTTAACAAATAGTGGGCTTATTGTGTATGTTTTTTTGAAGGTGCACATAGAATAGAATGTTTTTCTGATGACGACAATTATAATTTCTCTTTTAAAAATAGTCAACAAATCACATACTTTTTTTTTTTTTTTTTTTTTTTTTTTTTTTTTTTTTTTTTACAGGAAATCCTAAGAAAAAAAATCTCAAATATATTATTTATACTGATAATTGTTTGAATAATTCATATAAAATTTTATATTGTGATGTGATGTGTATTACAAACGGCATATGTGTTTTACAGTGATTATTAGGCAATGTATACCAATTATTGGCATGATACAAAAAGTGTGTGTTAATGCAGAAAATACAATTCTGCTTAATCTATGTGAAAGATGCCAAGTCAATTACTTATTTTTATACTGGTTTTCATTCTCATATTTATGCATAATATTAATTTTTGAACAAATTTTCCAGTTAAACACAATTTAAAGCATAAAATGAAATGAAATTGAACAGTATGTACTGATTCCCATAAAATATTTCATTGATAGTAATTAAAATCAATATTATGATTTTTAATTTACTCTACATTTCACAGTATTGTTTATTATAATATCATTTGAACAGTTTAGACTAAATGTAAAATTTGATGTTTTTCAAAATTATTGACTATAACTCTCACTTTTAGGGTGTTGGCATCACTTTAATGATAGTTCTGTTACTGTGACAGATGAACACACTGTGGCAACTTGCAAGGCTTATATTCTTTTTTATATCAGACGAGAATTGAATTTAACGCCTTTCTGTGTGTAGCGCTATTCCTTATTACCTGAAATCACTAACTCTGTTGTGAATACTGTGGTGACTTCCAAATCTGAAATATCTTGGGAAAGAAAATTACTCTTGCTTTAAAACTGTGTGAACAGATGAGTATCATTCTCAAGATAACACATGTATATAGGAATTGAGAAAGCAAATCCGATTTTCTACATGAATATTCCTTTCACAAGATATTGTGTGTATTTGTGTAATACATGCATTTGTTTGGTGATAAATTGTGTGACTAATGCCTTTCTAATGGACTAGGTAATTGAGAGAAACATCCAAGATAAAGTATGAAGAATGCATGTTTTATTTTGTTTATTTGTCACTTATCATATTGCTCATTATATTGTTATGTTTATTTTTCAAAGATTGGCATATTACAATCATTGATATATATATTTTTTAAATAAAATGTTGGAACACATATTTCTGTTGTGCATATGTATTTTCAAAATTACATCTTTCACTAAATTTTTTTTTAATATGTTAGTATGTTATATATGCTATTTCAGAGTTGCCAGTCTTGCCATTATGCACAGTATTTGTAAATGTAATGTGTAATGTCTTGCTAAAGTATTATACACTAAATTTAGAAGTACTGGATGTTATGGTGCACTCATAACACTGAATAAAATTGTAAAAGATTATGTAGGCTTTCTGTACATTAAAAATACTGTGTGTTATGGAAAACATCAACTCTGATATTTTCTAAAATGTAATAATAATTATGCTATTAAAAAGTTTAAATGCAGATAAATTTATTATAGTACCAAAGAAATTTTAGTTGCAGTTCTGAAATCTCATTTAAAATATTTCAACATGATTCAATTACGAAACTTATCCTTTTTTATCCATAAATTTATTGTAATAATTTTTAATCATATATAAAAATTTCACTGTAAAAGGATTTCGCTTTACAATCATGATTTTAAGCACAAAATATGCATTTTATTTTCTGTAAGATCCAATAAACTTTTTAAAAAAGTTCTAGTTTTCAATGTTAAAGTCGGAAAAATATAAAGCTATTTTCTGCTTTGTCTTTTTCCGGCCAATGGAATGTTTGCATGTCTGGTATTAGGAAAAAAATGTTAGCAAAAATCGTTTGCCTGATTTATGGCTTTAATTAATTTGTTTTCTATTATGCATGGTAATTATAAGTATGAACATAGCAAATGACTAGTATGAATAGGATAATAATTATCAGAAGCATGCTAATGACATGTAAAATGATTATACACATTACATTTTATTTTAAGTAATTTATTACATTTTATGATACATTAGAAACACCTAATATTTTAAAATGTCATATATTTACTAATATATATATATATATAACGTTTTATTTGATATGAGCACTTTTAGCAAAAGAAAAATGATGATATTGAATATGGTAACTGAAAGTTTTGAAACAATATTCGTTACAGATATTTTCAGACTATCTGTCTTAATAGGCCATTTAAAGTGATGAATACTTTGTTTTCCAGCACAAACCATAAAAATATTTTTTCTCGATCAGAAATCTCAACAACCTCTCCTACAAAGAAATTAAATTGTTCAGTTGTTTTCGATTTTTATGCATTTAAAATCTGAAATATATTTGTTGTGCAGGTTTATCAATGTATCATTCCTTTTTTCAAATTAATTTCTGCTTATTCAAATTAACAGTGTCTATTTTCTCCGAACATTAGATGCTATTTATATCAGCTTGCAAAAGATCCCTGATTTATTAAGTCTGATTGACAATGTTGTTATCTGCTTCCTTACATATCTGAACAATGATTCACATTTCACAATTTTTTGGTACCTAAAGGGAGGAAATCTTTACAAGAATTACATTTTATACTTGAAAAAATTTCTTCCTATGACCTTTGTAAAAAATTATTTTGCTTTATCAGTTTTGCAGTTGATGTAACTTTTCTGTGATTGTCTCTTCAACACCCCACTTTGAAGTACTTCACTCTATTTTCAATTGGAACATTTTTATTATTGTTTAAAAAAATTTAAAAGTCTTTTTTAGTGATGTTTGCCTGATATTTAAAAGATGATCTCTCTCTCTTTTTTTTTTCTTTCCATTTCTTGATTTTTGAACTCTCAATTCAGCTTGAATCTTTATCAATTTCCAATATAGGGAAGTTCTATCCCTGCAAATTCTTTTTTCTACCAAACAGGAACTCTTGATTGTGGACTTTCAGAGAAACTAGTTTATGAAAAACACATCTATTTGATAATGACAATGGATTTGAAGAAATTGCAAGAGAATTATCACCTTCACATGATTTTTGTGTTATAACAATTTCATCGTTTGAATTGTTTTGCTTCTGCCTAAATTTTAACTTTCATTTTGGATCTTTTTTCTTTTCTGTCTCTGATCTCTTGGCAACTGACTTGATATACTACTTTTGATCTTCTTTTCTTCTCAGATATCTTTTGTGTTCTTTTAATTTAGCTTCAGAATAGCAGTTGTATATTTTAGTTGTAACTGTTTAGTTGTAGTTACAGTTGTAATTTTTAGTTTTTTCACTGTATTCTCTTTCCCTTTCTTATTTCCGAAAAAGGTTTTCTTCACTGGTTAATTTTTTCACATGGTCCCATTTCGAATATAAAAAATAACTGTTTTAATAAACTGTTATGTGTGTGTGGGAGGGAAGGGGGATATTAACATTTGTATCATTATAGTTTGATTTCAAATGAATTAAAATATACTTTAATTATATATTAACTAGGCCATTTAGAATATAAAATGAGAAACATGCTTGAAAAAGCAGCTTAGAAATTGGCTTCACACCTGCTTATTACTTAGCCACAATACTAATTATCTTGAAACATAGCACAATATTAAAGATCTTGTGCTTTAAATCAACTAGTATTGTAGTCATATAATAAGCGTATGTCAAACCAATTACGGTATTCTAATTTCACAAAATCTCAGTAAACTAAAAATTAACAAATTTGTTTTTAACCATTAACTGACATATCAGTCATAAAATAAATATAAATATATACACAATCAAATAAAGTAAAATCTAAATCCTTTTTCCTCCATTTTTGTTAAAAATTAAATATTGTTTTCAGAATAATCTCTCTCTTCTAAAAGAAAGTAACTTACGCTGTCGCCGCCGCCACCGGTTTTGAATTTTTTGTGACCAGAGGTATTTCTCCATTAATATTAAGAAAAATACTGCATGCAAAAATATGAAAATCGGTGGTATTATAGAGAAATGTTTGATAAACACGCTGATGCAGACAGTTTTCAAATCGAAGAATTATTTTAAGAGATATTTAATGCTAAAGTTGGACAAAATCATTCCATTAAAAAAGTTTTATAGGAGCAAAAACTATATATGGGAATGAATTCATTTTTAGATCATTTTATACGTTAGAATTTCCCGGTGTGCAGACTGCTTTCACTTTTTTAATTTGACTCTTTTTTTGAGGTTTTATTTCTATTTTAAATTCAAATTTTCAGCATTTCGAGAGATATTTTTTACTTATTTTAGAAATTGGTATTAATTTAAACTGTTGCCAACTGTATAAACAGCGCAAATAATAATGTTTGCTTCAAATTAAAAATTTATTTTACATGTGGCTATTATTAACAGAAAAAAAAACTTTCAAATTAGGATTAAATCATTAAATAGTTACGTATGAAAAGCAGGAACTTGTTGAAAATACTTCATAAAAACTATACTTACACGTGAATTTTAAAAGAGAAAGGATATTGTAAAATAATAAATTCATTAACATGCGTTAGAAGTTTTAACTAGGAGAAATTATGTCACATTTACACTTATTACGTAAAATGAACAAAAAGTAATATTGCAAAACAGTTTAAATTTAAAAATTGCGCGAGACATTTTGATATTTTGAGATTATATTAATAAGATTAATATTAATTTTATTGAACGCGTTTAGACTGCTTTCGAGCAACTATTTAGTAATTTAATAAAAATAAAAAAGATTACAAGCTGAAAATGAAGTGTCATCGACAAAAAATATGATTTGAAAGAGAAAAATCTGTGAAGCAGAAAATAAAGAAATTGCTTAAATGGTTTAGTTAAGATTCGTTAACCTTCTGTGTCGTTTCCGTCAAAAGAAGGCATTGGTATTTGTGAAATATATTTGCATTTTGATGCAGATTTGCTTATTATATTAGCTTATTTTGAAATGTTTTAACTGATTTTATTTAATCAAAGACGAAAACAGCCATTGTATCTTTTAACAGCAGCTGATTTTTTCTTAAAATTCCCCAATCAAAGAGAAATGAATAGGAACCCATTTATAGAGAGATCGCCACTGTTTTTTAAATTATAATTCAATTTTTCAAAATCTGTTTAAAGCCGATCAAATTAGCGTGCTTTTATAGACTGCAGTGTCTGAATGGGGGTTGGCGAGCGTAGCTCGTAGGGGGCCGAGCCCCCTAGTAATTAGGAAAAAAAAATACAGTTTTCTAATGATTATTATTGTTTCGTAAGATCAGCTTTTTAAAGAATAAGTCAGCAATTGAAAATCTTTGCATTAACTCAAATTTATGTATGGAAAATATTGATGATAATTTTTATGGAAAATTTTAGAAAATGGAAAAAATCTTCAAATTTGTCATTTTCATAGTCTGTTGGTCCTTTTCAGAAAAATATTGCAGTGACAATTCTAATGTTAGGTTCATTGTAAGCTTAATTATAGCGTTTTACAGCTTATATTTGCTTTGAAAATAGTATCCAGAGCTCTTTATAATTCAATGAATAAAGTTATTAGTTTTTATTATATTTTAGTAATATAAAACATGGTGGTGACACATAAAAAACAATTTTTTCCAATTTTTGAATAAAAGTATCAAAATGAAACAGTGTTTACCTAATGCAAGAAAGATGCAACCTAACAAAGAAAGATGCTCACTTCTTATAAGCACATGTTACCCTACAATGTAGTAACTTAAAAAAGAGTATCTTAACGTATCCTAGTGATGAGCTTTGAAAGCAAACACCATGGTAATATCAATTAACTTCAGGGACAAAGTTTAATTAAAGATAATCAAAGTACTTTTTTTATCAACCAAACTACAAAATTCAATTGAATTTTCTGAATTTCATTTATTTAAAAAATTGATTCCACACACTGGTCTTAATTTTGATCTTTCTCATTTTCGTTATACTGTAACATTTAAAACAGGTCAATCTTACGTTATTTTTAAATAAAAAAATATTTTGAACTAGAAAATTTATTTGTGTCATGTTTCTATGAATTATTTGATTTAATCCATTAAAGAAATTTTCCAATTCAAATTATGTTTATTTAGCTTGAAAAGAAAAATTGAGGTTTGGCAGTTTTACAAAGGTGTCATACAAAAGTATGCTACTAAACATACCTAAAATTTGCCTAATTGAACATTATACATTGGGAAATCAGTCGACTGACAAACAATTACAGAAGTTTGAAAACCCCACATTCGTATATTTTAGTGGTAATATGGAATTACATTCAATATCTATTAACTACAATAATAAATTATAAACAACTTCAACAACAATCTCTGAGGTGAAACAAATAGATTGAATTGATTTTCACATGTCTTAAAATTTAGTAACCTCCTTTTGAATTCATTATTAACATATTTTTAAAACTTAATACATATTATAAAAATTTCACCTTCAATGATTTTTTATAATGCCTGTCAATATTTAAAGTAAAACAAATTTTCTTTTTGAAGTTGTTTAGGAAAAGTAAAAAATTCTGTAATATTATCAAGTACTTGTTTTACTATACACATTTTACAAATCTTTAAATTTTCTGATTCAGGCCATCCAGAGCTTTGCTATATTCAAATTGGTTATCTTTGTATCTACTATTACTTGGGGCTGAAATGTAAAATTAAGTTACATCAGTGGTGTGCAGTTTTTCCCAGAATGCTACCACTTTTACCTAAGAATAACAGTTCCCTTAATTAATGAAAGATTAAAAAGGCAAATATTACTATTTTAAAATAGTGATAACATTCTGACTAATAATTAAAAAAAAAAAAATCTACACAACTATCAACACTGAAATTCATATATTTTCAGATCTTCACCATCCCTAAGACCTTGATTGGTGAAAGTGTGTTGGTACAACTTGTATTTTCTGCATTCGAGTTTGAACAAATTTATTAAATACATGTAAAATGACAAAGGCTTGACATGCCTGCTCCAAGCCTTTCCAACACTTAAAAATATAATTTTGAAATATTTTGAAGTTAGGGGCATGCTATGGTAATGACATTTCAACTTTTCAGTTTTTTTAAATATTCAAATTATTATATGTCCAATATTCAATAAAATTTCCTTTTATCTGAGAATGACCCATATACACAGATGCAGTGGCACCACTTATAGGGGCCCATGGGGTGCAAGCCCACCCAATAATTTGATCTCGCCAAATTTTATGTCTGTACACCCAATTTCCATTGATTTATTTCGTTATTCCTTCATTTATTTATTGAATCGCTGAAATAAAAAGTGGTTTTGTTGACATCCTCAAAATAATTTTGTTTTATAAATAGTAAGGACATCAATTAGACTTACAGGAACGCTAAAAGCCCCTTTGACGGATATGTAATTAAATTTTTCTCAAAAAAATTTCTTGTATATTTTGCCATCTTTTTAAACTTTCCAGCAAAGTTGGAAAGTGTTATTCACTTCAATTTGTCTGTCTGTGCTCTAACTCTCGTAAATATACTCAGGTTGCCTAATATTTTTGGATGTTATCGACGTTTACCCTAGTGTGAACACTATTTCAAAAGAAGTTTGCAGCATGTTTAGTTTATTTACAGGGACAGTCAAAAGTATTCCGTTACATTACGGCCAATGGGAAAATATCGTTTCAAATTAATTTTAAAGATGTTACACTTCAAACATAATAAAATTGATATGCATTTATGAAGTGCACTAAAATATGCATTCTGTAGAATATGCGGTGCAACAAATAGTTACTATTAATTTACAGGGCCATACAAAAGAATTCTATTACATAATGGTATAGGGGAAAATTGTTTGGCATATTTTAATTATGCAATTTCATATATAATTAAATAGATATACGTCGGTGAGGCTTACTGTAAGTTATTTCATGCATAATGCGAAGTGCATAGCATTTACAGGGACACACAAAAGATTTCAGACAAGTATATTCTATCCATGGTACTACTGTATATTAGCGATGATGGCAGGAAATGCATTTTTAATTATGGTATGCGCTTTTACGTTTCACTATATTTATGCATACTATATGGTGTGTATAAATGCTATAGTTGATATACAGGGCTACATAAAAGAATTCATAAAGGTTACTGAGTATGAGTGCAAATTGCTGAAAAGTGGTTTTTAAATGTGTTATGCATTTCTACGCTGAACTGGATTTAGTTTGCTAAGAAATGTTTGTAGAATATAGATAAAATGATATACAGGGCCACGCAAAAAATTGGATACATGGCCGTCTATAAATGATAAATTCTGGAAATGTGATTTCAGTAGTTTTAAGAGTGATTTAGTTTGAATTAAATTTTAGATAAATACAGTAAACTCTGTGTAAGATGGAAATCTGTCCAACTTGGAAAGATTTTTAAGTCCCTGCGAATCCATAGACATAGAGTAGAATTTGTCTAAGGCGGAATATTGACTACTACGGAAAACTTTCTTGGTCCCAATCGATTCCACCTTAGACAGAGTTTACTGTAGTGGCTTGTAGTAAAGGTACTAGCTAAACTACAGGGCTGAACAAAAGTATTCATGTATGTTTCCATCTATTAGTATAAATTGTGGAAAGAGAAATTTCAACCTGTTATGCTTTTCCTTGCTAAACTAAATTTTCCCATTATATAGTATTATATATCAGCCTACAGATCAAATACAGGGCTGTTCAAAGAATTGGAATACATATTTGGCTATGGAAGGTAACTGCTGAAATCAGATTTTCAAATGTTTTGTTTTCTAAAATGTTTACTTAATTATCTTATTTACCTTATTTCCCTAAATAACAAAGTTTTGTTAAAGATTTCAGGAAATGTTAGAAATTGTTTCATAATCTATGCTTAACGGATGATTTTTCTTTCTTGTTTAATGTCTTGAATCGATAAAGCACTTGGGTGACAGAAATGTATGTTTTTTTGACATTTAGTTTTTTTGGCTTTAGCATTTTTTATGCCATTTTATAATAAATATTAATTTTTTATAAGGAAGTACTTACGACAATATAATTTAATAAAATTGCATTAAATTATAATAATTTTATAATTTACTTAGAAAAACCATGGTTTGACTTCAAATTATCTTTAGTCATTCGCTCCTCGCACCGAACCTTTCGCCAGACTCACTATAAGAGGAAAAAATGTATGTGTTATTTTACTTTAAAATTTTGATTCCAGCCCACCCAATATATTTTTTAAGTTGGCGCTGCTGCACAGATGTATGGAGATTATTTGCCTCACCTTCCCCTCCTTGCCAGCCAAGGAAGTAGTAACTGCATATCTGCTCTTAAGTATTTCTAATTAACATGAAGATTTTCTAATTTTTTTCTATTTTCTTAAAAATAATTTTAAAAAAAATCACTTAATTTTTCATTTTTAATCAAAAGATTCAGATTTGATTTGCTGCAAAATACCTATCATATACTGTAGCAAGGCTAATAAAAACATGACATATATTGTTGGCATGCCTTCTATAGAACAGAACAAATAACCAAGTTTATGGAAGACAAAGAATGAATCTGCAACTTGAAATAATTATCTGATACTGTGGATTAATCTATTTTGCTTTGTGAAAATGTTTTGACTGTGGCGGCCAGTATTTTCTGGTTTTTAGGACTAGATTTTCTTTTGAAAATATCTGTAACTAATAATTTGCTCATTAAATACAACAACAAAATAATTCAAATAACATTTCATTTTAAATTCAGAACTGGCTAATAGAAAAGCAAGACTTATGTAAAATCTGCCACTCTGTAAAAATCAAGTTGCAAATATGTGACTGTATCAAAATCATAATTGTGGTAAAAAAAATTAATTGTGGTAAAAAAAACAAAATATTTTAGAAGTAACATTTTTTTTAAAAAGCTTTTTCTGCAAACAAGTAAATATTTCTAATATTTTAATTATTAAAGCTGAATCTATGAAATCTACCGAATGTTTTCATTTATATAGGATGTGCCAAAAAGGTTGAAACACGCTTTAATATTATACATGTATCTGTTTCAGATAAATAGGCAATGTAAATTGCAAAAGTGTTTAAAAAAAAGGGTAAAAATAATATGTTAATGAAAAAGTCCATGTTAATTTTCAAAAAGTCAAATTTTTATATGACAAATTTTTCACAGCGATAGTTTTTACGATATTTTCACAGTGATAAAATGGTCAATCAGAAAATTTTTCTTTTTCTGCAAGATTACTATTATAAAATTTGTATACCTGTATCTTTCAGTTATACTTAATTCTTAAATTGCCAATGGTCTGCCTATTGCGGCTACCTGAATCAACAACCATATGACACAATTCACTCAGACAATTTTTTACGAATGCAGCTGTTCTGTTATCTGAAGCAGCTCAGCAGAATATATCTATTGCCAAAAAGTTATCACAGTGAATTATTTCAGCCGATTATTGGTCCAGAAAACTGAATAGGCAGATCATTGGCAATTTAAGGTAGAGATCTTAAGTTTGACTCCTTTGCCTGAGCACTGTTTCACTTAGCTGGGGAAAATGCCAAATTGTATATTTTTACAAATCAATATGATTGAGCTAAAAATAATAAAGTGTATATGGCTCTATATGGATCAAATTCTGTGATGAGAGTCATAAATTATTTTCAAAGGCTCTGCGGACAGTTGTGGCATTTTTTATTGCTCTTAAAAGGTTGGGTAGCAAAGTGCACAAAATAAATTCTCCCCATACTTAGCTATGAATATCTGCAGGATGTTTTTTTCTCAGAGATTGTATAGCTGTAAACACTTTATGCATCTAATGAAGGAAAATAAATTGAATTTTTGAATGTCTGCTGAATTAACTTCAAATGTATTTTGAATATTTATGTGATTTGTTGACAAAAAAATTCTTTTAAACTGGGCAAAAATCAATCAAAGACAGACCTTCAAAATGCTGATATTCTCAAGTCAAACTAAGAATACCACAAATCTTTTTTTAAGAAAAGTCTTGAATATTTGATATTTAAACCATGTATTCACAATGGATTTTTTCATTATTTCCTCCATTGTTTGTGTTCACAGGTTCCATTATGTTGTATATATTTGTTTTCTTAAATAGATAATTTAATTTTGTCATCTTTTTTTAAATTTCAGTTTTTTGAGTGTAAACTTTTATTAATTTCTCAGAGTTTTAAGTTGCTTCTTGAAAATAGTCCATATCCGTTGTTTGTAAAGGTGTTGTTTTTATATTTATGAAAAACACCATGCCAGATATGAAGCTAAAATTATAACTTCTGACAAAATGAAATTTAGTATTTGCTTTTAATTACCTGATTTTTTTTCTTTTGTGTTTGTTTAAATATTATATTAAATCATTAACAGGAGATTTTTTTTCTTTTCTGGAGACGTGTTATTGTACACATTACATGTAATGAAAAAAAATTGTCAATTGTGAATTCTTTTTTAAATGTACATTACTCTTCCATGCCCCCTCCTTCTTTTTTTAAGTTTAAAATGGATTTTGGTGTATTTTCAGAAAATTAAATGAAGCTTTTTGCTGCTTTTAAAAATTGCTTTTAATCAAGTTTTCTTTATGTGCATATACACTGGTTATCAAAAATTAAGGAAAAGTCACAAAATGCTAATTTTTAAATACGCGAATTCTCAAAAGGAAGTAATATAATTTGAATAATTACTATCTCTGCAGAACATCTAGTCCATATAACATCTCATTCAGGTCACACATGGTCACAAGAGTCACAGTCACTACGGCGAAACAAAAAATAGGAAATTCCATACGTCTCTTTTATGGGTCTCAAATGACTACTATATGTGACTCCACTGACAGGTCACTGTGACTGCTGCTTTGTGACGAGTCACCAGGTGACTTTGCAATGTCGTTTCATTGAGACTCTCGTATGACTCTCATCTCATGACTTTGTCAAATGGTGACAGAGACCCTACTGTAAAGTCGCCACTGTGAAAAGTGGTGAAAAGTCACCATGTGACTTTAATTTGACATTATTTGGTGATTTATCATGAATTTCGTGATTTATCCTGAAATAAATTGTTATTAAGTCTGCAATACGATTATTCTTATTTTATTATTAATAATAGTTATAACGTTATTAGTCTCTGCAAAGAAATAAATATATTTTTTTTGTAGTTCATTAAAATACTAATTATAGTACATAATATACAATTTAAAAACATTTTAAATATAAATATAGGCAAAATATATAATTATGCATATTATTCTACTAGAAATACTCATATTTTGTTCTTTTACATTTTATCAAATAAATACAAAAAAAAAAATTAAGCTTAATTTTTTTTTTAGTATTTTTCCAGTTTATTTTGCAACATTTTAAAGTGATTTTACCAAAAAATTTGAGAAAACAAAAATTCAGGCACAAATGAGTTAAATTCTATATTAACCCCCTCACTGACAAGCCCGTGTTAATACGTTCACTAAGCTCCAGGTTTCACTGCAATACAAGCGATATTTAAATTAATATAATTCTATTGATTTAACGTATTTTTAATACATTGAACAATGATTAATACTTCCAAGGATTGCATTCATATTCGTTATTAAATTTTTTTTATAAAATGTTGAAATAATCATCTTTTTTAAGTATTTAAAAAAAATGCAGAGAAACAACATTACAATTTTGCCCTTTTCCAAGACTGTCAGAGGGTTAATCCATGGCTGGCAACTTGTGTGTGTTTTTGTTACCACTAAAATTTAATAGAATTTTTTTTAACTTTTTTATTTGGTATAAATTATTAGATTTCAGCAATTAAATTAGTCAAAATTTGCTATTAAATTTTAATGGTAAGCAAAAATCCATACAGTTGGCATGTTAATCATTTTAAGAATTTCACATTTAGAAACTCTTTTCCACAAATATATTGATTTATTTTAATTATTATTTTATTATATTAATTAAATACACGCTAAAAGACACATACCTGCACCTATATTAATATTTAATTCTTGTATATTAATCTAAAATATCCCCCCCCCCCCCCCCCCCTTCTATAACTGCTTTTTAAATTGCTGAAGTTTATTGTGTTCACATAATTCAAAGGCTTGCTTGGCATTGACAGGTCAAGTTTTTTAATATTTCAGAAAACAAAAAGAAAGAGCGTAATGAAGTATTTGAACTTCTTAACTGAATACACAATCCTTAAATCAAAGTTGTAAACTAAAAATGTATAAATTATTCTGAACTAAAAATCAGGCTAAATACATGGGAAATAATAATTTGCACATTAATACTCCTGTAAAAAGATATTTTGAAACTTCCATTTTGTGAGATAAATTTATGATAGCAACCACAAATGTGAGTTTCATAATGATTAAAAGAAATAAAACATTCTTTTACTTCTAGCAGTATTTTGCCACTCTCAAAATTTTGTCATGCCATATAACTGCATATGCCTAAATATGGCCCCAAGGATGTGTAATTCATGTCATCCAAATACTAGAGCTACCTCTTTTTTGTAGCAAATCTTTCATTTCTTTTCTCGCATATAACTGACTCTTTAATTATCCAGATACATTAGAAACTGAGGCTAGTAAGCATTCTTTTAAAAACACTTTGGAATTCTTTTATTTTCTCATGTGTTCTGCATTTTTATGTCTGTATTATGTATTGTATATGTATATAATTTTTTTTCTGGATGCTGTTGTTATGTATTACATGTTTTGTAATGACAATTGTTGCGTTTTGATGCTAGTACTACTGATGTGTTGTTTTTATCATTTTTGAATATTGAAAATATGGCACAGTTTTGATATGTGATACTTAGTGTTGTCTTTTTTTACTGCCTTTGTATTGTGCATATCAGTTTAAGTTTTTAAAGCATGTTAATGTCTTTGATGTATCATATATGTATAAGTTCTTTATTTATGGATTTGTACATTTTTGTTGTTTCTTTTAAGATCCTTTTAAAAATGTTCATTGAAAGCAGAGTTCCCACTTTGCTTAAAAAAAATAAAAATAAAATAACATAATAAAAATTTAGATGATAGAGATATTTTATGATAATAATGAAAAAAAGTTTAAATACTTAATAATATTTTGCATGTCATTCTAATTAAACTAAGTCAAAATAAAAATACCAGATTTTGTAACATTAAAAAATGTTGTTTCTTTGTACAAATTTTTTTACTAAAATGAGATATGAAAAATAAGGTAGAGGGCTTCGAATAGATTTACTGCTGTCAAATACTTCCTACCAAATTTTGATTATGATACTTATTAATGTGTATAAAAGCAATGTCTGTAGTAGAATTGACATTCATATGTTAGCTTGTGTGTCTCCAAAAATGGATGTTACATCCTCAGATATAATTGAAGACTAAAAATGGAAAATACTGAAAGTCCCAAAGAGGAAATTTTTCAAGAGAGCGAAAAAAGATAAACTCCTACTTTTGGTACTTAAAGCTTTTTCCACGACTCTTTTTAGGCTCGTAGTTCAACACTTTAAAATGTAGGTACGCTTCTTTTCGTTTAGTGTTTGAATACCTAATATTATCATTTGTGAACATTTTTTTAAATTTATATATTTAATATTTTTCACCTTGCTTAAAAATATCCCCTTGATGTGAATAACAACATGATCAAGTTGTGTAATGGCCACCAGTCGTCGCACATCTTATCACTGGCACTTTCGGTGTTCTGTACTTCATTTCATGTGGCACATTGAGCATTCTCCACTTCACTTCATGTGGCAAATTCAATCAGCGACATTTTTCTATTCTTTTTTGAACTATTTCTACTAGGGTTGGTATTTCAAGGGTTCTCCTGTTTGTTAAGCTCGGCATTTAAGACATTTTTCATAAAAAAAAAAAGAAAAAAAAGAAAAAAAGGTACTTTCAGCATTTTTTTTTTTTTTTTTTCATTTTTAGTCCTCAATTTCCTCTGTTACAGATAAAATTGCCTTATGTCACCTTATTAATCATTAAAATTGCTCAGTAGTTCCCTTGTAGAATCTTTCAATAGGTTCAAGGACATTTTTCTATTCTTTTTTGAACTATTTCTACTAGGGTTGGTATTTCAAGGGTTCTCCTGTTTGTTAAGCTTGGCATTTAAGACATTTTTCATAAAAAAAAAAAAAAGAAAAAAAGGTACTTTCGGCGTTTTTTTTTTTTTTTTTTTTTCATTTTTAGTCCTCAATTTCCTCTGTTACAGATAAAATTGCCTTATGTCACATTATTAATCATTAAAATTGCTCAGTAGTTCCCTTGTAGAATCTTTCAATAGGTTCAAGGACTTCTTTTACCCATTATTGGATTTATTTTCTCTATGTTAAATACCCTTCACTAATAGTATTTTTATCCTACAAACTGTAGTTCTCCATTTTTTTTTTTTTTTTTTATTAATCAAATTTTATATCCTATCAAAGTTTTCGATTTTCAAATTCTATGCTGCAGCACATTGATGTGTTATGAGAGAGTTTTAGGTGTGCTCTGAAAAGTTTAATATACTATTAATTAAATTATTAACTTTTGAATTTTCAAATATATAATAATAATAATAAAATAAATATAAATGATAGAAGATACTTGTTCCAGATTAAATATCATATTTAAATGCTTTGAGAAAAGCACTTAAAAAGAAAAAAAAAAAGAAAAATCCAATCATGGCTAAAATTTATGGAAAGATTTAAGTATATTTTGGTCCAAAATTCGACTTATAAAGAATTCCAATTAAAAACATCAAGATCATATGTCTCATTAAAAGCTAAATTGCAAAAATCAGAAAAATAAATGAATGGAAATAAGTATTTAAAACTTTTCTTTGCTTTCTTCACAAAGAATTATAATAAATTTTTTAATCTTAAAATGCATTTTGTTATTATTATTATTAATAATAAAAAAACTTATCCCCCCCCCCCTCTCAATACCCCAATTATCATAATGTCAGAACACTGCAAAAATTTATCAGTATCTTGAATTGTGGAGGTAGGAATGTTTGAAAAACACTGCTTTAGACTATGACAGCTACACCATTAATATGTAAATAAATCTTGATTTATTATGAAAACTTATTCTTCCTCTTTTATATAATGTTTTAGCTGTCTGTTTTTCTTCTGTAAACATTTTCCTTTCTGCTACAGTTATTTCCTTATCCATATTGTGCAAATTCACCGTTGTTTGCAATACATAACTTAATAACATTTTTTATTTAATAATAATACTGTTGCTTTTAAATTTACATTATAATGAAAAAAGTTTATATGTATATGTTCAAGCCATGAAAGTTTATCACCCCCCACCCCACAAAAAAAGGAAAGAAAAAAGAAGGAAAAAAAAAGCTTATTGATATATTATATGTCTTTCAAGGAAGGTTATTAAATGGGTTAAACAAAATATAAAAGCTTTTATGTCATATGATAATGAACCAAGATTATAGTTATATATATATATATATATATATATATATATATATAAAGTACAAAATTTTAATAAAATATAATCTTTGATTTTTTAGATTTCAACATTTCCATTTTCTTTCAAAATCTATAAATATGTAAACAATGTCATACTTTTTATTATGTTGGAAGACTTTTCCTGCTATAAATTATTTTGTACTGCTATAACACAAAATCTTTAGCAGCATTTACTTCATAAATCCTTATTATTATCATTATTATTATTATTTTGACCTTCTCTTTATTCGATGTTGCATTTAATGATAGATACTTGACCAAAAACATAAAAATAAATAAATAAAAAATTAGTCAAGCATGAAATTTGCTATAATGCTTAGATGAAGATGCTGTAAAATACCGTAACAAACTATTTGAACTTACAAGTCTTCCTTCAAATTAAAATTCTTTTCTTAAAGTACTTAGTTATTTTCTCTATTAGTAGGCATATGATTTACTTGAAAGCTCGTTACTTGTAGGCTCATTGATTTACTTGAAAAAAAATCTTTTATTTTTATGATGAAAATACCATAAACGTGTCTGTAGTGGACATAATAGTAGTTTATAATACAACTGATAAAAATTAAGTTATTTTAAAATCAATGTCTACCCCATAAGTTCATGACAAAACCTAAATATTATAACCCTCCTTCTCCCTCTCATTTTTTAAAACAGAAAATGATATCACCATCACTCTGTTGAAAATGTAGGCTTCTTAGTGCATGTGTAGAACACCCCACCAAAAGTAAAAATGCCAGCTCTATTAAGAAGAAGTTGTGAGTAAGTTGGAAAGTGACTTAAAGAAAATAATTTTTTTGAAAAGGTTAATATTTAAAAAATTCTTCAAACCAAAGATGTCGTTAGAAAGAAAAATATATGCAGGTTAAATGGATATTTAAAGTGTTAATGTTCATATTTCTTTTAATGGATTGCGCCATTAGAAATGTTAAAGTAGGAAATTTAAGCATGTATTTTTTGTATTATCGTATTTTGTATAGTTAAACCAATATGCATTGCGGGAGAAAAAAAATTACAACAACAAAACAACTGGATTTATTTGACAGTCGGATCTTCTATGCTAGCAAGCTTTGGATGTGGGTAGAAGGCTTCCGAAAATTAATATCTATGTTAATTGACCAAAAACAAAAAATCCGAGCCTCAGGTACATTAGGACCTGCCTTGGACTGTCCTCATCTAATTTTCAGATATCTATTTGCAGTAGATTTTTCTAGCCATCACACTCAGACACACACAGACAAATATCTTTCTTTTATTAATGTAGATTTTATTTGAACTTTTGTAAAACTTTTAATGTTTAACAAAAAGAAATAAAAGTGTGTGAGACATAATACTGAAGAAAAGTTTGTTATTTTGTTCTATTACTTGTGGGAACTCTTTAAGATCTTGCAAACTTTATTAAAAATGTTACTTATGTTTTTAAAATTTTCCATCATATAATGTACTTTTCACTTTTGTCCAAACTATTATTTTCACTAGTTTTATTTTTCTAATTCTTCAAATATTGTTGAATTTCATTTTTGCAAGACTTTATTATGTAAATTTAATTATTATAAATTTATATTTTATAAATTTAATTATTTAATTATTATGATGAGCAAACCAGCGTAGTACACTTGCATTGATGCATCTAAATTTAAAATGCTTATTTCATTTTCATTATTATTTTGTTATTATTCCATTTAAAGTTTTTGTATAAGATATAAACTATTTAACTAATTTTTTTTGTTTTAATTGTATTTTTGGTCTCCATTCATTTTATAGTAATTAATCTACAAGTTACAAATTAGACAAAATGTTTTTGTATTTGATACATGCATTTAATGTACAGTAATCTCTTACTTATACCTCGCCTCTTTTATGCGTCTCCCTTAGTTATACGTCGATTTTCGATCGTCCCGGATAAACATATAGCAACGCAATGTTATTTTCTTTTCGTTTATGCATTGCAACGTTAAATACATGTCTCACTTATGAGTTGGAGAAATTTCAAGTTTCCATTTAAATTTCTCTCTATTCTACACATGTCCTTTAAAAAAAATCACATCAGCTTGTAAAAAGGAAGTCAATTGTTTGTCTTTTACTTTTGTTTTCTGAACAATAATTGGAAGCTGCATTTTTTGGCCACATCCCTTCGCACCTGCTACTTCTAAGTAGGGCGAGAGGGGCTTTTGTTTTCAGAAATGAAGCAATTGGGAATTATTCTTTGTAATAAAGTAAATTGCAGAAAATGTTTGATTCGAAGAATTCTTGCTTCACTTGAATTAAAAAGTGAAGTAAATAATCTAAAAAAAGTGTCCGTACTTGATGCAGTTAATATACTCTGTTCATCAGGGAAAAGTGTCAATGAAACATGCATACAAAATTGTTTAAAAAAAAAAATCAGGATTTATTCTGAAGGATGTTGAAAATGATTTATCTTTTTCCAAAGATCAGCTACTATTAGATGAAGAATAGAATGCCATGTCTGGAGGACTGATTAATTTTAACGATTTCGTGGATATCGATGAAAATGTAACGACAGAAATAGGAGACATATAAGAAATAGCCCCAGAAATTCAAGACAATGCTAATGCAGATGAATCAGATATAGGAGCTGTGCAAATATAACGTTATCATTTTAGGAGGGAGGAAGGGTGTCTGACACTTGATATTGTAACATATCGGTAGAGGGAGGGAGGGTTGTCTTTTTATATCGTTATCATGTTTTAACCAACCAAACTTTTCTTTTTTCTGTAATTTTAATTTTTTCTTCAAATCAAAAAAGTATGTTTATTTTTATGAAAATACAAAGCTATTATTAAAGCTATTAAATGTTTATAAAATCATTTCATTCCAAAATATGGTATACCCCAACGTTCGGCATTCCTGTTTGTCTGCCATATGCGCATATAAATCACTGTTGAAGAAACTAGGAGCAAATTATGTTTAAAATGATACTTGCATTTACCAGGAAAGAAAAAGAAAGAATGTTGCCCACTGTTTTCTTAAGAAGTTCTACTTTTACTGTTTCCGGGCAGCGGTAAGTGCAAGAAGACAATATGGCTGTTGAATGCATTATGTAACAATAAACTACTATTAAATACTTTTTAATAGTAGCTAACTCTTTTAGATGTTATTTGATATAAATTTATTTCATGTATAATATTCATATTTTATTGACTTCTTCTCTTCATTTGAATCTGGAAAGTATGCGACTAATAAATGTATAACCATATCTGTATATCACTGCAAACATATAAAAAGTAAGAAAAATAATGTAAAAATAAAAATAATCTTTAGACATTGATAACGTTAACGATATCACAAGAAAGGGAGGTCCAAAATTAGTAAAATGTTGATAACATATATGCACAGCCCTAATGAAGAAAATATAGAAACACATCCACCGAATTTTGAAAAGGCAATAGATGCCCTGGAAACTTCGTTACTATATTCAACAAAATGATGCATCTGGTTCTACATATTCTTCTTTCAAGGAACTTGAAACAGCTATTTTTATGGCCAGACATCAAGCTCATAAACAAACTTTGATTTTAGACTATTTAAAAAAATAATGTATAAAATTAAAATTTTGAGATGTACATATTTTAGATTCGAATTAGTAAATTATTAACAATCCAAGCAAATTGTATTTTTTTATTATTTTGCATGTTATTTATCATTCAAAGGTTAATTTTGTCTTAATACTTATTCCAAATTTAATTTTACTTGAATTTCATTTATGTGTCTCCCTCGTTTATGGCGTTGTTTTTCATCAGTCCTTTGCACCGATAAGTGAGAGATTACTGTATTTGATTTTTTATAGAAATTTTGTGACCTGAATTAATTTAGTTCATAAGACATACGTTGCATACTTTAGAAGTATAAGCTATTGATAGATAATGTAATTTTATGATGTTTAAGTATTTTCCATTCCTATGATTTTCCAAAATATTTGTTGGCTGCTTGTTATATTAGAATTAAACTGACACTAAAAATACAAGAGTAATTAATTTTATTAAATATCACAGATAAAATGTGTTTCTGTCATGATAGTACTGCTGATGTTAATTTGTTATTGATTAATTTTCTTTTGGTACTTAAAAAAAAAAAAAAAATAGCGTTTTGTGTATATCACGTCCTGTTTGTGATTTTTTAATAATTGTCACTAATTTAACTCTTTTACTTAGTAATAAGGTCCAAGGCTTTCCTATAGCTAATCTATTGTATGACCATTGATGCATGACATACCATCAAAATCAATAGCAGATGCAGGTTATCATCTTGAGTTTGTATGTATTCAGTTAAAAGTTTTTTAATATAAGTTATGTTAATTTGAGCAAATTTCAGAAAAATATTGTCATACATTATGTTGAAATATTGCAATTCAAAATTAAAATAACTGTCTGTGTTGTTTATTTATTGTAAAATTATATCTTTCTTAAATAATTGTCAAAATTTAACTCTTAAAATATATTTTTGAGATGCCCAAATCGCAAGAATTTTATAACTATAATAACCAGAAACATTATTTTCTACGGATTTAAAAAAGAAACTAACTCATCTTTTTAAGAAAGAAATTTATTTTGCGATTACTGCTCTAAACAATTGAAAAAATGTGTATTGATTAATAAAGAACCCATGAAATTATGAATCCCCATGAATCCATGAAATTATTTTATCTGCATTGAATACTTTTTCTCATAAAAAGAACTTGAAGCGATAATGGTTCTGTCTTAATGTTAAAATTTGTTTGTGCAGTACTGCTTGTATTATGCAAAAATCCTTGTGATTTTTCATCAAATATACCTTCCTATTTAAGCGCCAGCCTAATGTCATTGGATAGCATGACTTTCTCCCTTCCCTTATGTGAAGTAATCTCGTTAAAGAGTCGTTGCTAGTCATCTATGCATTAGTATGAAAATGGGCAGCTTATGTCAAGTGTCCTTAATTTAATATTTTATCACTATGCAGTACCAGAATGCATCTTTGCTCTGTAGAAAACTCCTAAACATTCCTCATGTCAAGTACAAGTTTTGATTTTTCTAATTATAATTTTAAGTTGATTTTTTTTATTTTGTATGTTTTAACATACAACCTTCCTTATTTTACAGGGGTGATTGTGCATAGGAATTTATCATTTCAGGATTTTTTGCTTGATGTATTTCCTGATAAAAATTTAATTATTTTTCAATAACTTTTAAAAAGAAAATATTTGATAAAAATTTTGAAATTATCTTTAATGTGTTTTTAATGTTTGCAAGACTTTTTAGTGTGTTTTATTAGTTATGATAAATGTTTATAATTAAAATTTTAATCTTACCCTTCCCTCTACTTTTCCTTTCACAAAATTTCAGGTTTTTAACTAAAGTCACGAACACCCCTGATTCTACAAAATTTTGTTAATAGGATATTATTTGTTATTATTATTATTAAAAAAAGGTTGTAATTTTTTATGAGTATATGCAAAATGTTTGTATCATTTACTACTAGAAGTTCACTAGATTAAAATTTAGGTCTTCAATTTTTTCAAATAAAATGTTTTTTAAAGAAAATTCAGACAATTTATTCAATCTTATTTTAATTAATTTGAGAAACATATGTAAGTAACTAATATACTTCTTTAGTTAAGTTGAATGCTTTTACTCCCTTGTGTTATAAAGTGATGTGAAATGTTAAGATACTTGCATTGCACATTGATAGTGTGATACTTTTTTTTGTATTATTTGAATGTGGTTTCCAACTAGAACAAAAATGTATAAAATGAAAATAAACTATTTTTTCTGTAACTTTTGCTGTGCTTTAAAAAAAAATAACAATAACACTTTTTCAAATTAAAAATGAAAGGTCTTTCCTAACCAATTTAAGAAGAAGAAGATTACTCAATCCGACAAGATATTTATTTTCTTTTAACCCCTTATTTCTCGCTCCCGTGATATTCACGGCCTGTGTCTTTTATTCTTTTTTGTTTGATTCCCACCAGTTTTATAAAATAGTGTAATTGGCTTTATTATGGTATCATTTTACCTGCCACTAAATAAGGTGAATATTTCTTTTTCAAAAAAGTGGTGCCAATAAGCAATTTGAATTTTTAAACCGTAATTTAATGCAACCATTAAGGGTTTAATGTATGTCCATATAAAACGTTGAAATGGGTTTTCCTATTTTAGCAATTCTGTTATTTGAAAGGAATTGTTCTACTGATGGCCCTGGGTAAATTTTATTAAAATTGAAAAATGTAAACCTTTGTACAGACCTTCACAGGTTGTGCTGTACCTAATCTGACAAAAAAAAAAAAAAAAAAAAACGACTAATGAAAGGTAAGTAAATTATGTTTTAATGCAGTTATGAAAAGTAATCTGCAATTATATCTCTAATATCAATTTTATCCTATATATAGTAAAAGGTGGACATATCTACATTCTTTAATATAACAAAACCTCTGAAAGCAGACACACCATGATAGTTGAGTAGAGTCATGTTTTGGGTTAATTACAATGACTCTCATGCAACCACAGATAATTTTAATCCATTTATGATTCAAAATGAAATTATTACCCCAAGATCTTCTCTGACTAAAGCCCAAATCCTATTTCAGCTCAAACATTTGTAAAATCAGTTGCTATACAAACAAATGAACTAATTTCTGTTTTTAGTAATACCTTGAGTCAAACAACTCCTGATGCTGATACAGTATTTGTTGAATCTATTGAATTTTTACTGCATGCTGAAATGGATCAACCAGTTCTTATTATTCAATTCTCCATAAACAGTCTCCCTGAAAATTTTCTCCTCAACTCTGGATCGAGTATTTCGTTATTAGCTAACTATTTCTTTCAACAAATAAAACTGTACATTATAGTCAAATTTCTTCTAATGTCAAAATCACCTAATGTTAATTCTGCAGTTATCTGTTCTGGATATATCAAATTACCATTTAAATAAAACATGTAAAATTTTCTGCAAAGATTCCTTCTTTCTTATTGGCATCTTTAAATATTCCAAATTTGTTGGAATTCTTGGCTTTGACTTTTTGAAAACTCACTCTGTTGTAATTGATCTGCATCGAGAGAGATACTGTTCCGAATTTTCCGAAAATTAAAAAAAAAAAAAAAAAAAAAATCGGTCATCAGTCCGATATCACTGAAAAATATTGCGAATTTCAACAAATGGTCGCCGGAAAAAAATCAGTTATCGTCAATCGTTCGCAGAAAAAACTACCAATTTTTTCAAAGGATCGTGGAAAAAACACAAATTTCGTCAAAGGATCGCGGATCGTCAAAGGAATTGATAGATACGTAAATACTTTGAATTTTTTAAAGCAAATTTCAAATAATTTTTATAGAGCTTATTAAACTTATCATTCGAGAAGTAAAGTGGCCTCAGCATGCCTGCAAGATCATAAGTTTATGTTCGCTAAGACGGCCAATTATCAACACGAGGGATATAGGCACTAGGGGGGGTGGGGGAGGGAGTGCTCTCTGTGGGGGTTTTTCTAAGGGAACTTAACCCGTATTTACGCAAGGAAATCCAAGGTTCGAAGAAAACCACGGAAAACTCCGAACGATTAGGCCGACGGGCGCGATTGGGTCCTAACCCAGCACCCTCGTCTACCAGCTTCGAGAGCAGAACCTCTCGGCCACTGGTGGGGCATCAACTTATGGAAATAATCTACGGTGTATCACATCTATTCTTCATTTTCTCTAAAACCTTCAAAAAGTACACAATTATAATGTTCTAAATAAAAAATAACGAGCTACAAACAACATATTACCGAAATAAACAAACGAACATTTCAGAAATTTTGATTAATTTTACAAATGTAAACAATGCATAGTGAGTCATTTATTTTTGAAAAATCATTGATAAAAAATTAAAAACTTTCGCTCATTGAATATTTTAACTCCTGTAGTATTAATATGCCTTTAACGTCATTCGCCTATGAACCAATGAAAATAGTTTTAATTTAAAAGCAAAGTCTTAGAAAACTTAACTCTATTTTTGGCACTTTTATGTTATCAGGGGGCAAATCTCGCCAATATCGAAGTTTTTTTCGCCAATAGTATTTATTTTTTCGCGTGTGTGATTTAGAAACAATGCTTTGAAATTGAAATAAAATGCTGGTATTTATTATTATTATTAACCATTTGGAAAAATGGTTATTGTCCTCGGTCAGGAGAGGAAATCAAAAACATATCTGAAGCGTTTTATTAGTTGAATCCCGCATTTTATTCGTTTTCTGAGTAATCTGTATTTTCCCTTTACTTTCAACAGAGATACTTCTGTTGCCATTATGACAAAAAGTAATAAAAACTACAAAAAAAAAAAAAAATAATAATAATAACTCGAAAACAAATTGAGATACAGCTTTCAAACAAATTGCATTTAAAAGTATATTTTTTTCTCTATACGACGGTGTAAAAAGTAATATTGTGGGATGTTTAGAAGTTTAAAAATGAAATTTCATTTAAAATTGGTCCAGGAATATTAATGTTTGACCCATGGCGTACGTACCGTATGACCAGCTTCGTAGAAGTTTAAAAATTTGCAGTACCGAAAATTGTAAAACTGAAATTTCTTTTAAAATTTGTTCATGATGGGTCCAGAAATGTTAATGTTTAATCCATGGCGTACGTAATGTATGATCAACTCCGTGCGATTTTTTATGTCTTAAATTTTAGTCTTTGAAAAAATCATTTTCCAAATGGTCGTTGTAATTTGTTTAATTGCTTTTTTCTTATTTATTTTTTTTTACTATTATTGTTATTATATTTTAAAGGAAATGAGTGCAAGGCATGTATTTGAATTGTATACAATATACGTATTTTGAATGTTTGTATTTTAAAAGATGTGCTTTTTAAATGAAATGGGTTAAAGGTTTTTATTTTAAGTAAATTTAATGCAATATGAATGATGTCAATGGGAACAATATTTTACGATTTATCACATCGCCAAGCTAACATAAAAGTATTCTATTTTCTGAGTATTAATGTAATAGACATAGTCTTTAGTTTGTTTGTTTCCGGTTTGTATGTTTAATTTATTTTGAAAAAAATAATTTGATGAATCATTAATCCTTTTTTTTTTTTTTTTTTTTTTTTCCCCGCCAAACTTAATTACTTCTCAACATCGCATAATTTTAAATTTTACACTGTTGAATAGGGAGGGTGTACTTTCATATGTAAAATGTTTGATAACTGTATTTCAATTTACTGACTTTTTATGATTTTTAAACCAAATAGCTCGATTATGGAATAATAGTATATGAATATTTTTTATCAATTATTTCAAATTTTAAGGAAAACCGCGATTTTTACGCACCGTCCTAGGACGAGCGTTTACACTAGTTTATTATAAATTGAATATCGCTCTCATGGTTTTATATCTCGATATTTACACTTTCTTTTCTTTTTTCTTCCTATAATAGCACAAAGCAATTTTAGGGCATGTCTTTTTCAAAAAGATAAATCACGTTATAAATTTTTTTAAAACAAAAATAACAGTTTTTTCCTCTTCATATATTGTATTAATTAACATTAAATCAACGATCAAGGAAAAGAATAATGAATACATGTTTTCAAAATAACATATCAATTTTCATAAATCACTAATCTGGCCCTTCTTAACTTTTTTTATGAACAACAACTCAAATTACAATAAAATAAGACTGGTTCTCAAACTGTATGGTGTGATCCCTGGGCGGCACATACATTATATGCTGAATGGGGCGCGAGATATTTCCGAAGAGTTAAAATGTAAAAACAGATTCCTTTACATTATTATTATAAACTAGGGGCGGGAAGGGGGTCTGCCCCCTGCAAGCTACGCTCGCAAACCCCCGTTCAGACACCGCAGAATTAAAATCATGCTAATTTGATCGGTTTTAAAAAAATTAGAGAAGATTGAATTATAATGAAAAAACCTATAGCTATCTCCCTGTAAACAGGTTTCCATTAAATTCCCTTTGATTGCGAAAATTAAAGCCGAATCAGTTGCTGTTAAGACATCCAATGGTTTTTTTCGTGTTTGATTAAAGAAGACTAGTTAACCCTTAAATGCCGGGTGTTGCTTTTCGGCAACATACCCAATTTAGGCTCTAAAGTACAATTAGAATAATATTGAAGCTATAATGCCTAATGTTGCCAATAAAATACTTTCTGAAAATATTATTAAATCGATTTTCAACTTGAAGATGGCAACACTTGTGCTGTTTAAGAATAAAGATGGATTTATTTTTTCAATTGTTGCTACTTGTTCTTTTTGTTTTGTTTGGAAGCTTGCGAAGTACCCTATTTTGTTCTGCAGTGAGCAAGTAAAATTTATTTCTTATTATAGTCCCTAAAATTCTTGTGTGTTTAATATTATAGAATTTTATCAAGGAAAATAATTTTTTCAATTAAAGGCCAGTATTGCCGATTAGTAACAAACTGTTTTTTAGCTGTAAACCATACTTAAAACAAAATATGATTTTTTAAAGTATTTTTCCCATGATTTATTTTTAAAATGATAGCTGAAAAACATTATTCCAATGATTTTTGAAAAATCGGGCATTTAAGGGTTAAACATTTGAAAGGAAGCTAAAATAAAATGAATTAAGTAAACAGAGTCTTTGCCTACCGGTATTTTTTAACAGCGTTATAAAACGATTGACATAATACAATTTACCACTTTAACCCCTTCAAGGGCGGTGGTTCATTTTTGGACCACATAATTTTAAGTCTTAAATGCCACATTGGCACCAGAATATTGGAATGAAATTTTTCCTTTTATTAAGTAAGTGAACAAGATCAAGTAAGTAAGCAAAAGCATTTTTGTATTTTAGAAATTTGTTTGTAAATTCTGGTGCCATTCACTGATTTCAACATTTTACGAATAGAAGTACCCTGCCCCTGAAAGGGTTAAACGCATATTAATGTATTTATTGTTTTAAAGTTTCCTTTCTCTTTTAACATTTACGTGTAAATATAATTTTCAATATTTTCCTGCTTTTAACACTTACTCATTTAATAGTAATTTAAAAAAAAATTCTGTTTTTATAGTCACGTGTAAATAAATTTTTAATCGTTAGGAAATATTATTTTTTGCGCTGTTTTTAGAATTGAAAACACTCTCTATAATAATAGTCTAAGTCGTGTGATTATTATCAACAGTTCCGGCCGCATCCCTTCGCTTTTTATGTTGCAAGCGGCCATTTTGGTACTTTAATGTTATCCAGCCACAGGCGATAAGTTGCCAAATATTATTCTATCGCCATCATTTCACTTATATTATAATAGTCCAAGTCATATAACTGTCATAAACAATTACAATCCTTCGCTTTTCATAAGAAAGGTTTCCATTTTGATTAAAGAATCAAAGTTATTTTTTCGAATAAAACTACATAAAAGATGCCATGATCGCAAAGAATTCTTGGTACTTTTATGTTAGCCGGGTGCAGATCTCGCCAATAGCTTTTTTTTTAACTCGCCAGTTAGAATTATTTTATTTTTCGAGTGGTAAATTAAAACGGTACTACTTGGTTATCCCATCGACCAAAAGTCTATCGCCAGACTATAAGATTAAATGCCAATAATGGTCGATCGTAAATGTCACATTCACTTGACTGTAAGGAAGTTACACTTGTTTACGCCATTAACTGATTTTTATTTCGACGTTTTATTTTTATTGATGCTATACTAATTTATTTGGGCATAGATGTCATATATTGGCGTGATTTTTTTCTGACGCCATTTTCGCGAAAACATCAACGGCATAAACAACATCCGGATTACCATATCAAGCAAAATAACGATACTTTGGCGCCAGTTAAGTACCCGTTGCGTATACGACATTGGCGTCAGAAAAAAATCGCGCCAATATGTGTATGTAATTTCGTATATGACATCTGTGCCTTTATTTGTTCTTTTGTTATTTAAAATAAAAATTACGCCAATTTGTATAATTTGGTGAGTGCTTTGGCGATTTATGTAATTTGGCGAAATTGGTCGAAAGGATAATTCAGTAGTACCAATAAAACATTGCTTTGAATTTGAAATTAAATGTCAGGATTTGTTGCAATATTTAATCGGGTTTGGCGTGATTTTTCTTTTTTACGACAATTTGGCGAAAACCTCGTTTTCGAATACCAGTTAAATATGTATTTTTAAATTATTTTCTATTATTTTTAAAATGAAATAGCAATAAATAAAAAAAATTAATTAATAACTATAGAACAAAACAATTTATAAAATTTTTTTTATACTAGGGGGCTCTGCCAACACCCCCCTATAGTCTATACGGGGTGTTGGCTCTGCCCCCTACGAGCTACGCTCGTCAACCCCCGTTCAGACACCGCAGACTCTAACAGCACGCTAATTTGATCGGCTTTAAAAAGATTTCGGAAGATTGAATTATAATTTGAATCTGACAGTTATAATCTGACGTAATTTTCACCAAACTTTTCTTTCTCTTTTTAATATTCACGTAAAAATACTTTTGTTAGAAATGCTGTGGCGCAGCGAGGGGGGGGGGGGGGTATCCCCCCCCCCACCCCCACCCAGAGCTAAGACAAAAGTACAGAAATTTCCATTTTTATGAATCAAACCATTTAAAACAAAACTAAAGTTAGAAGTATATTTATTTTGTTCGAAATTCGCCGCTTTATCGAATCAAATTCTGCTTAAAAGTTTGATTCGTTTAAACGGCGGTTATGTATTTTATTTTACAAATGGGGAACATGGTATGGGGAAATACATAGTAACAGGTATCGGCTTTTAACGAAAACTGATTCCTCATTTCGAAAGAGGATAGCATTCATTCCCACTATACGAAATCAGCCGTCGGCTAAAAGTAATGGTCATTTCCTGTCACTGTCAATGCCACCTTGGGTTCTTCAATACTGCACCATTGGGAGTCTTAATTAATTGCATCTGTTTCTTGCTGCCTTTTTGGATACGGAATTAGACCCTCGAATACCAGGAAAAACACAAAACGCATTCTTTGAAGAGTAGACCCCCACATATTTTCTGTTATTAATTTATGTTGTGCTAAGGTATTAGTTTGATATTAAATCCTCTTCAGAGAAGAAAATTATTAAATAGATGGTAAGAAAACATATAAACTTTGACTTCCTCCAAGCTTTCATTAATTCTGGTATGTTCGGAAAGTGTATAATTCTTTTATATTTACGATTCTGGAAAGATATAAACGTGCATGCTTTACAGTTGTATATTGTCCTTTTTTTAAGGCTGTTCTCAAATCCAAAGTGACGTTCAGACACATTTTTTAATTAATTCTTATTCAGAAACGCATGAAATAGGCAGGTTTTGTCATTCAAAAACTATGTAACCGAAAGACGTTTTCCATTCTTTGATAAACGCAAAAGATATTTCAGAAGATAGTGTCACAGTAGAAGTTTTGAACTGGATTTGCGACGTGGTAGCGACAAAAAGGAGGAAAACCGGTCGTCACGCGTTCAAAATCGTTTATAACTCAATAACTTATTCACTGGCGCAGTGATGTGGGGGATTCGAAGTTAAAACCCCTCCCAGAGCTACAAAAATTACTATAATTGCCGCTTATATGAATCACTAGTTAAGCAAATTAACCGCTTTTATGAGTCAAAACTAAAATTAATATTAAAATTTTTTGGCTTATTTGGAATCTGTGGCTTTGCTGAATCAAATTCTATTCAACAAAGTGATCCAATTAAACGGCGAATATTGTATTTAAAACTGTGAAAGCGTATATTACATGCATTGGTTAAGTGAGAACTAGTCATTTGTTTTGAGAAAGGTCATGGATCACATTTTCGAGATCTCTTAGGCTAAGAGAATGATCATTTCCTGCCGTATAGACGCTTTGAGTTTAAGTACTGTACAGTGTACAGTTTTTTAATTGCATTTCTGTCTTTGCTCCGTTCGAAACGATCATGGACCATCGACTTCCAGACAAAAACAGAAAACATATGTTTTATAGGTCTCTTTCAGTTTCAAACTTCTTGTTAGAAGTCTAAATCTAAAGGCCGAAATTTCCGCACCCGAGCGCGAACCGATCCGTTGAAAAAAATTTCGGTCCGGCCCGTTTTTCCATTTTTTTTTTCCACAAAAAAATTATTGGCCCGGTATAAAATCTAAAAGTTCAGCCTGGCTCATACAAAAACTTAACAAGCCCTAACCTGCCCGACAATATTTCTACAAAATAGAGATTTTTACGCCATTGCGTTAAAAATTGTCTTGTAATGATGAGTTCTGACAAAAAAAATACTTATTTTAGCTGTTTTCATGTTTGTATTCTCCATTTTTATAAAAGTGTCCTGGATTGCGATATTTATTTTGTTATCTTGAAATTCACAGCAAATTTTCTGAAAGGTTAAACAGAGGGAGGGAAATTCTCTTCGGCATTAACTATGCATTTTTCCGCGGCCCTTTCACGAAACTCGAGTTTTTCCCGCGTTCTTTTGACGAAATTTGCGTTTTTTTCGCGATCCTTTGACAAAATTTGCGTTTTTTTTCGTAATCTTTTGACGAAATTTCAGGGGTTTTTTTTCGCGATCCTTTCATGAAATTTGCGCTTTTTCTGCGATCCATTGACGGAATTTGTTTTTTACGCGATCTTTTGACAAAGTTTACGGGCTTTTTTCGCAATCCTTTGACAAAATTTGCGTTTTTTCCGCAGTCTTCAGATTAGGGGGGATTCTGTTCCGAATTTTCTGAAAATTTAAGGCATTCATTTCCGAAAATTGAAAAAAAAATCTGTCACCAATCCGAAAATTCGGACATAAAAAACATCGCGAATTTCGACAAATGGTCGCCGAAAAAAAATAAATTTTGTCAATCGCTTGTAGAAAAATCGCCAATTTCGTGAAAGGATCGCGGGAAAAGTGTAAATTTCGGCAAAAAAAACTCGAAAAAACACATAAATTTCGTCAAAAGATCCCGTAAAAAACCACAATTTTCGTCAAAAGATCGCGAATGAACTGCAAATTTCATCAAAAGATCGCAAAAAACCAAATTTCGTCAAAAGGCCGCAGAACTCCCCCCCTCTCTCTGCTGTAACTTTTCAGAAAATTTGCTGTGAATTTCAGATTTTTTTTTTTTTTTTTTTTTTTCACGCAGAATCACCTCTGTTTTAGTCGAAATTTGGGGTTTTTTCGCGATCTTTAGACGAAATTTTCGATTTTTCACGATCTTTAGACAAAATTTTAGCTTTTTCTCGATCTTTAGACGAGGTGTTTTTTCCCGCGATCATTGCGAAAGTTTTTTTTTTTTTTCGCGATCCTTTGACGAAATTCGCGTTTTCCCCACGATCCTTTGGCGAGTATTTTTTTGCGAACGATTGACGAAATTGATTTTTTACGGCAACCATTTGTCGAAATCCACGATATTTTTATGTCCGAGTTTTCGGAATGATGAGCGATTTTTTTTTTTTTAATTTTCGGAAAAATTCAGAACAGAATCATCCCTGGCTATGTCGTA